>JAWNPF010000020.1:602500-2087500 GCA_035045185.1 Drosophila meridiana
TTAGCATATGAGAGCGGATAATATGATGAAATGGGAAATAAAATGAAAAACGGATAATAAAAAGCGCATTGGAATTTAAATAAATAGGTGGAACAAAAAAATGTAAACATCAAATATAAATGAAAAAAATAATATAAAATAAATATTTATATTTTTTTATAAATAATTTTTAAAATAAAAAAAACTCGGTTAGTTATTAAATGATATATAATATAGAAAATAATTTAAAAATAGCTATATTTTTTATGTAAACAAATTTTTAATATTTTATAATATTTAAATAATTCATGTATTGAAAATATTTAGAGAAATCTATATATTACACATTATATATTTCTTTTATATAATTAAGAAAAACTCATTTGAAATATATACAAAAATTGATTGAATTCGCAAAATCTGTCCTATATAAATAAATCTTTATTAGCAACCCGGCAAAACATTATTGGCTTTGGCATAAATTAGATAAGTAAACATAATTACTTAAGCAAGCGAAAAAAAAACTTGAGAACACCGACAAGCCCTATAAAAATAGAAACCCCAATCAATGCAAATTTCTCAAAGTTTCATGTTAATCATTAATGCTAATGCTCAACTATTTATTGCTTGAAGCCCTGTCATTGTCAGCCACTTGATATTGATGAACCAGGGCACAAAAACAAATCATTAGTTCAGCCTTTTATGACAGGCCAAATAGGCACACAAGACCCCCATAAAACGAAGCAATACCTCCTCGTACGAAATATAAAAATAGGAACAGGTTTTGGTGGAGGTTTTCTTGCCCACACAAAAAAAATATATATAAAGACGAAAAGGTTTTCATATCAAAATGGCAATAAATAACAAACAATGCTGTCTGCAATTTTCCACTTTATAAAAGAAAAAGCCATAAACAAAAGGCGCAGGAGGCGGTTGGCCAGAGCCTGGGCTACCCATCGAAACGAGCCTGAAAATTATCATCCTGTTGTTCGAGTTTTGTTGTTTATTTATATTATTTTTGTTTTTTTTTTTTTTTCCTTCTGTTTTGTGCCTGTTGGCGCTTTCATAAATGCAGGCGCAGGAAACGACCGGAAATGACTGACAGAGCTTGTTGGAGCTGTGGGTGGTGGAGCGCCAGCAAGACTCCCGCCCTGAAACTTGTAGCATATTTTTGTGCATTGCAATTAATTAATCTCCAAGGTAATAACAAAAGCAACAGCAAAAAAAAAAAAAGTAGAAACAACAAACGACGACCTCGGCAATTGTTTTACGCTTCATGTTTTATTGTTTTGTGAGCTTTTTCTGGCTTTTTCTACTCAGCTGGCAATGAAAAACGAAGGAAGGTAATAAAAAACAGAACAAAATATCTGCAACTCTTTTGACGTTCGTTTGGCAACATATTTTCTGCATTTCCTTCTCTGTTTTCAGTTTTTTTTTTGTTTTTTTGTTTTTTAGATGGCGTCGAAGCGTCGTTTTAATTTATGAAATTGTTGACAAGCGACAGATGGAAGGGGGAGAGTTGAGACAAGAGACGAGTGGCAGAGCGTGAGTGAACCAGCAAATCTTTTAGGGCTTTCACATTTCATTCAAAATTGAACTAAAGACTAAAAATAGCGTTAAGAATTTAATTCATGTGGTATTTGAAGTTAATTATAATTTATTATTAAAAATGTGAAAGGAAAAGGTAGGATTTTTTGTGATAATAATAAAGCTGATTCCGAATAAGTTTGCTATGAAAGTTGATTTTACGTAGGGGTATCCTAAGTCTTTGCAGAATAATGATGCGGATCCTAAATATATTTGGTATGCAGCATCTATAGACTTTGTGTTTGAATCAGCTGAATGGTATAGACTGGTATCTTGTCGTACAGCTAAAGCTAAACAAAGAGAATTCTTACTAAAGAAGTTATTTCTGAAAGATATCTAAAGACATTTCAGCTTTTCCATATCTGAGCCAGCTGAATCGCAGTTCCTATATGTATAAAAGTAGAGAATAAAATAAAAATAAATTCTCTTAGAAGATTCTTTGCAGGAAATTGTCTATAAACATAGCTTTAGGCTCTTCCTGGTACGAATTAGTTTCATTAAGTTTTTCTGATAAACAATGCTTTTTAACCCCCGCCCTTTGCCCCCCGCAAAAAAATTAATAAATAAAAATAAATAAATAAATTAGATTCACAAAAAAAAAAATTCTTTTTGGGAAATAAAAAAAAAAAAACCACCAAAAAATCCCCTTATTAAAAAATTTTGCCAAAAAAATAAAAAGTATATAAAAATTACATTGAAATAGATAGTATATTCAACAAGTATAAAACATTATACCAAAACAAAGTCACAAAAGATAAAAGTACTCTACCTTAAGATACACAACAATTAAACCAGCAAACATAAAATCTAACTATTCCCACACAGAGTAACAGTGCCACACATTGAACACTGCTATTAACTGCCAGAGAGTATTATCATTTAATTTTCGTAGCTAATTGAGGGACTAATGGTAGCCACATACTAAATTATGCAGTCGCAACAAATAAATAAAGCCGAAAACGTGTGCAAATGTTAATTTGGAATATACAAATAATATATGCACAAATACATACATATATATATTGAGGAGTCTGGGGCAATCGCATAAATATTGCAATTCGATTTTAATGAGCGGCAATCGCATAAACAAACAGCCAGCCACGACGACGGCGGGGCTACGTTCGAACCCGGGCAAATACATTTAATTTGTTAAGCACAAAAGTGAAAATCAATGGACAGAGTCAAGCGAGAGCCAGTTGCCTTTTATGCCTGGCTACCATTATATATACATATATATATATATTTTTTTTTTACAAATTCCTTCCTTTTTTTGTGCTTGTCCGTTTTTTCAAGTGCGGTTTGTGCCCGCAAAATAACTCAGCTCGTTAACTGCACAAATAACATGTCAGCACTTTTGCAATGGAGCTTCAAACAGGGTCGAGAATGCGCCGCAAATTTGTGGGCAACCGGAGTGAGAGACGGGAGGAGACGGAGTGCGTTCCGTACGGTCTGCTGCTGCTGCTTGGTCTGTTCCATCATTACTCAAGTGTCCTTAAGGTTCGTACAAAATAAAATGAAAGAGCCCATGGCCAACACACTCTCACACACACATAGAAAATGAAATGGCTTGGCTGTTCAAATAAAACACAGCCCGAGTTTTGGGCTTAATGTCTGACCAAAAGTATTAATCACACACACAAACACACCCACACACACACACACACACACATACATATTGCTGTGGCAGCCCTCGCAGCGGTCTGCAAAGTTTTTTTTCCATATCGATGAGCCTTCGAGTGTGGAACCAACCAGCAAACCAATAACTAAAACCGTTTGCTGGCCCCAACTACACGACCCAAAATTAGTGCACGAAATGCCAAAAAGCAGTCGATATAAAGAGTCGATGCTGCGGTTTTTTTGAATGGCCAGAAAAAAACAAATATATAAAAAACTATAAGAAATATAAAAAGTAAACATAAACTAAGGAAAAAAGCGTGAGGTGGACACTATGCTGGCGGATACCCTATCAAATTGGTAACTAAGGCGAACTTTTAACTTGGACTTAGAGGAGTTCAAGGAAATGAATATGGAAAGATACCCTTCAAAAGTTGACAACCAAAGTGAAATTTGATCGTGATCTAAAAACTTATATTAAATCATTTTTAATTTTCTTTTTTTTTAAATGCCAGTAAAGTCTATGATTTCATAAAAATTTTAAAGTGATGTCAAAATGCCCTAGGCCTTAAGCAGATGTAAATGAAATTGGAGCTTACAGATATCCTGCATTGCCTAACTTGAAAGCATATAGATGAATTTGATATATGTATTTTTGATGGATACATATATATAACATATAAGCTGATAAAAAACATTTATAAAAATGTATCTTACTTTATTATAATATAAAATTAACACAAATTTTTCATATTTTATATAGATAAAATTATAGAACAATTAAATTACAAAAGACTGAGTAGAAGTCATGTAATTTTCAGAAAATTGTATATTTAATAAATTTGAAATATTTATAATAATTCAAAATTGCATATTTATTAAAATAATATATTATATTAAAATAATATATACAGACAATATACTACATATTCCTTAACTAAGTATTAACAGCTCTGTCTACATCCTATAATACTATGTCAAAAGTATTGTAAACAATTTCCAACTCGAGTTTGTTACTTTAAATAATATAAAAATCTGTAGAAGCCCTTTTTAAATATATAAATACAAATATATGATATATATACAAAAATATATTTATATACCCTTCTCAATTTGTGCACTTTAATGCTGTGGCACGAACATTTGACGCCCAACAGTTGGCTGGCTCTGGCAAGCCCTCTGGCCACATAATGTAAATAAAAACACATACACAAAATATAAATGTTTGCATATAGCAATAAAAATATATATAGATATATATAAAAATAAAGAAAAAAATAAAAGTTTGTGCAAAAAGTGAAAACAGCATGAAGCATTAATAAAATAAGCAGCAACGGCGCCGCTTGCTCCGCTATAGTTTTTCCACCTCTCCCCCTCACACTTCCCACCAACCCTCTCGCTCACTCCAACTGTCTCACCCTTAGCATTTTTTTTTTCAACTCATTTTTTACAATTTCTCTTTTTGCTTTTCTTATTTCTATTTCTATTGCATGCAAGCGCCTCGAAAATTGCGGTTAGTTTTGTTCGGCTACCCTTTAGCTGCTTTTGCAAGTGTTTGGCCGTGCGCGCGTGAGTGTATGTGTGCCTGTGTGTGTGTGTGTTTTTGTAACTGCGTTGCGGTCTCCTCTCGGCTACAGTTGGCTGACTATGGCAGCCATCAGGAAGGGTCTGCCAGCCCCGAAGCCCGTCTCTGTCTCTCTGGCAGCGACCCTCTTTATTCGCCGCAATGGCAAAACAAAAGCTGCAAAGCTGTTACCCATTTTCAGCGGCTCCTAACCCCCCCCCCACCACCATTCCCCACAGACTAGACCCACCCCAACAAGCTTTGCCCTGTCTGTGTCTCAGTTCGCTGTGTGTGCGTCTGCCGCTGCCGCTTGGTTCATTGATTTTGGTGTGGAAATGAACTTTGCTAGTTTTTGGTTTCTGTGGCAGCTGAACATTTCTTTCTTTCTCTTTTTTTTTATTTTTTTGATCCCCCATTTTCTTTCCGCTTTTCCTTAACTAGATTTTCGGCACTTTGTAAGCATTATTTGTTTTCGCTTTTATTTATGTTGCGGTCTGTTTTGTTTAGCATGCAATTTTCTACACACTCCACGAAGAAATTTAGCACAAGCACAAATCAAATTTGGAAAATATGAAAGTGATAACAAAAGTTCATTTGAGCCACTTATGAAATACGAGCTGTTAGATCTGACCTGAACTTGTTTTCCTATTAAAACAAATCTCTGTCTGTCTGATATATAAACATTGATAATAGCCATTAGCATATTATTCTGGGACATGCCCATAAATATTTTTATATTTTTTGTACTTTGCTGACAAGCTAATATAATATCACATTTCATTTTCTTTTTCAGAAAATAACGAACAAATTTTATTGTCTGCATTTGCACAAATATTTGTTTGGTTTTTCGTTTGCAAAAATATCACGTATACGTCAAAAATAAAAACATGCGCCTCATTCAAACTTAACTCATGCATATGATTTATATGCAACTGTCATTCATTTTTTCCTATACTATTTAAATAACAAATTTTGCAAATAGCTTTGAACAATGAATGCATATGCAAAATAGACACGCCCTCCATACACACACACACACATAAACATATAAATGGCCAAAAGAAATTTCAGCATTTATGCATATGAAATTTTTAGAATATTAGAAAGATGCATAGCACATATGTATAACTAATATATATATGCATTTTAGAAATTTTTGAAAAATAAAATTATAAATGCATCAGGTTAGCTCAGCTTTGGGTAAACAGAACTTAGTTTAGCCATGAAAATATGCTCGCTGCTAAATTAACTTGGCCAAACTGAAGGGTCACAAAAAACTATAACAAAAGCAACTTAAAGCGAAGGTTGCAACTGCAACAATTGAAACGAAGCGCAGCAGCAGCTGCAGCAGCCGCAGTTTGTCTATGTATATGTAGGTTGTGTGTGCAGGTATGTGTGTGTGTGTGTGTATGCGTGTGAGTTTGTTTGCAGCACTCAGTGGGCGCTGTGTTCGTGTTGTTCTTGTTGCGTTCGCATGCATAATAGAGAATGCAAAGCCAAAGCCAAAAGGCGCCAAGCACTCAACTAGGCTAAGGGTTGGCTTTTCTTTGGATGAGCACAGAAATATTTATATGCAAACGCATCTGACTATTGCTCTAACGCACAAAGGGCATATTCACTGAGACAGGCAATACATCAAAAGTTGAATATGAATTAAAGATAGTGAGTTATTGAGTTTATAAAGACAAATTGAATACATCTACTCGAAGAAACTGTGAAATTTTGCGGATGAAAAATAAATGTTGCATTTGTATTGCATACGTGAATATCATTTACAAGACATACTCTATAAATTTGAATATTTATTTTTAATTTTTTTTTAACATCAATATAATTTTTTTTATTTTATGTATTTTTTTAAGTTATTAATTTTATTTTAATTTATTTATTTATTTATTTAATTTTTTAATTATTTAATAATTTATTTATTTTTTTTGTTTGCATTTTATGTATTTTTTTTTGTTTCGATATCTTAAAAAAAATGTTTGTGTTTGTCCATAAAAAAAATATTTTCTTCCATTTCATTTTTTTTTTTTTTTTTTGCAATTTTTCTTTTCCTTATATATATTTTAACTAGCGAAATTGTCTATAGTCAGTCATATAGAGGTGATATTTAATCTATGCCAATATTAAGCCAATTATCAGCAAAAATCTATAAATTCATTATCATTATCTATAAAATCATTATCATTATTATCATAATAAGGCAAAACTTTTAATAACATCGCTATACATCTACCAAACGGAAATCAAAATGACATTCATTTCAGCACATATATATTAGTGTATATATTTAGCTATGGCTAAATCTCTCACAAACACTCTCACACACCTACACACATCATTCGCACACATATGCAAATAAATGCACCCCGAACAATTTCTATTCACAATGTTTGCTCGCCTACGTGTCCAGAGCTCGTCTTTCAACCACCTCCTCCCGCTGCCTCCATCCGCCTGTGCCACATTTCTAGCCACTTTAATAAATGAAAAACCATCCAGTTTTGTTTACCTTCAAGTGTTTGTTCATGTGTGTTATTGTTGTTGCTTTTCCTATACATTTGATGTTATTTTGGTGACGCTTTTGTCACACGGCTGGCTTTCACTTTCCCTTAAAAATTCCCCTAGGGCTGGACGCCTCTCATTTTGTTTCATACAGGCGCGCTTAGTAAATAGAAATTTTACGGAATTATTATGGATAGTCGTCTGTCTGTGGTTCTATCTGTGTCATCAGCTCGTAATTTAACCTGACTCTCGGTCGCTCTCTCTCTTTATCTGCATTTGCTGTTCCTTTCTGTATTGCTAACTAATTGGCTGTTGGCCTCGTCACATGCAAATCCCTCGTTTCTCACTGATTTCGATAGCCCTAACACAGGCGACTTCTTCTCTATTTTTAAGGCTAATTGCATTACGGCACGCGCTTTAAAGTCAATGAACGCTTAGCTCGACATTTCTCACAAAGGCTCAAGCACGCAAATGTCAACAGCAAATTGCAACAAAAACATAAAACAATAAACAATAAAAATGTCATATGTGGTATTCAGCTGCGCGCAGCTCTGGACATTTTTATCTTGTGCATAAAAATAAATGAAAAGCTTTGCGTTTTCAGTACAAACAATGCATAAACAATAAACGAGACATAGGTTAGGTGCACTGCGAGAAAAAGGAAATCATAAATATGGCATGAAAAACTATATATTTGAAACAGGAACTTTTATCTAGATAATAAGACCAGGAGTAAAATAATAATCAAATGATGAGATTCTGATACAATAATATTTTTTATATATATATATATATTTTTTTTTTGTTAAATTTAGAATTTTTTTTCAATTAAATGAATTTTAAAAAATTATGTTTCATGCATATATAATGTAAAAGATGACTTTCTTAAATTCTTTATTTAATTAATAAGAAAATTATATTATTTTTAAGATCATATTTTTTTAAAAAACTGATATAATAATATTATAATATTATAAAAGTAAAATAATTTTAAAAAAATGTTCTTAAAACTGAATAAGTTAATAAAATAAATATTTAAAAAAAGTCATTGTAGAAAGAAATATTGAAATTAATTAAAAAAGAAAGGTTTATAGAGCTCAATACACTGTTTTAATATCTTTAATAAAATTCTTTGACAACGTTTTTATTACATATAATATATATCTATAGCTATAATTCTCGCAGTGTAATAGAGTTAGGTGCGCAAAAGTCAAAGCGTCGCCTACGCCCAATCAACCAAAAATATTTGCATGTGTGAAAAAGACCTAGCGAATGCTATATGTGTTCAAGCAAGAGCTATACAAGGGCAACTGCCTCACCTTGGGAGTCATAAAGCTAAAGGGTTGCATACACAGGCACACACACACATACACACACACGAATATACGCTCACAAATCAAAGCGAAACACGAAAAACAATATGTCAAATGTTATTATACATTAAATTAGTTGAGAGTCATAGTAATAAAATGCACAAGCAAACATGTGTAGGTATAATAAAGTTAAATGTCATGAGTGTGTGTGTGTTTGTGTGTATTGGTGTGTGTTTGTGTGTGCATGTCACTGGTGTTGCTTGCTTGCCATCTTTTACTAACTCTCCCCCTCTCTCTCTCTCTCTCTCTCTCTCATTCATTCACTCTCTCTTACAGTCTGGCTTACTTTCTTATTTCATTGCTTGAGACGTTGTTACAAAATTTGCCCAGCAGCAATTTGTCACGTGAATTTCACTCTGTTGTTATTGTTGTTGTTGTTGCTGTGACATTTTGGTTTGTTACTTTGAGCCCAGGCAAAGCCAACAAATTACAACTGTTTCGAGTCACACAAAATTCTGTTGCATGCTTTGAGGCGTTTCCCTCTCTTTGTGTTTTCGCTTTTTTTTTGGGCGGTTTTACCTTGGTTTTTTTTAGCATTTCTCTTTTGTGTTTACATTGAGAGCACAACAAAACATGACAGACTACAATGAGATTTTTAGATAAATGAAGGAATGATTGAATGGAATATTGAGTACATTCAAAGTATCGAACATATTCAACAAGTGTTTGTTGGCGAAGGTTTTTTTTTAAATTTGAATTTTTGAATTTTTGTTAAAAATAATATTTATCCGTAAATTATTAAATATTTATTACAAAATTAATTATTATTTTGTAATAAATATTTAATAAATTACTGATAAATATTATAATTTATTAATAATTATTTATTATTGAAATAAAATATAAAAAAAATTAATTCAATTAAAAATAATTTTAAAATTAATTATTAAAATTGTAAGTATTTAAAATGAGAAAATCATTTTTTAACCTGTATAAAGAATAAAATTTATAAATATGTAACTTAATTAAATTAATTAATATATATAAATAAATTACTATTATATATATTAAATGTAAATCATATATATATCAAACGAAATTAAATCTTGCTTATCAACTACAACTTCGAGCTTAAACACATCTTTGTATATGCGTAATTAATAACCATCATTCATTTACTGCAAAAATCCAATGGAAGCTTAACTCATAAATAAAATATAATAAATAAAAGCTATGCAGCATTTAACAGCAAAAAATAATTTATTGTTAACATTGAAGCATTTAACTCATATTCAGACAATGGCATTTAAATTGAATTAAATCACGTGAACGTTTGAGCTATTGAAAACGTATGATATATATTGAATGATATTTAAAGACGAGCTGTTTAAATGAATGACATGTTCTCATAGTTTAAATTATTATTGCTGGGAAATTTATGTGGGGTAATTGGGCAAAAAATCTCACAATATTCCTTTTGTTAAACAATTAACGGCAGAATAAATTAAATGAGAGGAAATAAAATCATAAGAAAATTTTAACTCTTAAAGGTGGAAAATTATAATTAATTTACATAAAATTTTAAAATTCAGTCGAATAAAAGAATCTAATACATTTTCAATAATAAAATTCTCTATATGTCGGATTAAATATATTAGGAGAGAACTGAGATGAAAAATGAGAAAACAACATCCATACTTCAAGAAAATATTTAAATAATTTTATAAATGATCTTAGAATATTTACTGAAGAAGATTTTACATATGTCATCTATTGATTATATCGATAGTATAATATATAACCGATAAACAACATATATAAAATCTTTTGATACCCTACAATAAAAATTCTAAAATTTAAGAAATATTTAAAGATAAATTAGCAGCTAATAAATGTTTTAGCTAATGAACGAGCTGTTCGACTTCTTTTTTTTTATTGCAAGTCAAGTGCCTTTGGATATGCCGTACCTGGGGAAATGTGAGTGCACTTTACACACCTGTTCAGTCATGTGTATAGCATACAACTCACTGAATACACACACATATATACACATGTACATACATATATTTGTATTAATGCATTTTTACTGTATGGCGAAACAACAGGCAACCCTCACCTGTGTCGGCCCCATGCAGAAGGGTTTGCTTGTTGATTTTAGTTAATGAATTAAGTTTGTTTTAAAAGCAATTTTTTTATTTTTTTTTGAGTGAGTGAAGTACTTGCAAACATGCAATGCCTGGAATAAATAGAAAACAAAAAAACAGTAGAGAAAGAGGGAGAGGGATAGAGATAAGTTAACTAATTAGCAAAGAGCGTGGGATTAGACAGCTTCAAAATGAAATGTGTGCAGGGATTTTGTGTTTTATATAGACCAATATGTACATATAAATATATATATATATATTATTTAATTTTGTTCTTTTTTGTATTTGTTTTATTTTAGTCTGTGGGCGTGGCAGACACTCACCTATCCCTCAGGCATATTTTGTATTCATGCTGCGAGTCGTGGTCGCTGTTGCAGCTATCATTATAATTAACGGCAGCCTGACGTTCTCTTTCCTGTTGCTGTTGCAAGTTGATCAGCTGTTTGTGGAACAGTTCCTGCTGTGATTGCAGCAGTTCCTGATGATGATCCTGCAGCGCGGCCAACTGCGATAATTGTTGCTGATATGGCGATTGCTGTTGCTGTTGCTGCTGCGTCTGCTGCGACTGCGGACTATGTTGCTGTTGCTGCTGCTGTTGCTGTTGCTGCTGCTGCTGCACCGCAGGTGAGACTGGCCGCAACGGTCGCTGATAGGGATGATGATAATGCTGCTGCTGATGCCTAACAGCCGCATGGCCATTACTCGATTTGCCCGCCTGTGCACTATGATTGAGCAGGTGCATATTTTGACTGCTGCGTCGATGCGTCAGCAGGGTTAAACAGCTTTTCGTATCCACATCGGCCAAACCGAATTCGAGCTCAGCTTGTGCCTGCTGCTCGTAAGCATGCTGCGCCTGCTGCAATCTTTCACGTTCGCTGCGCGGCGAATTGGCCAATTGTTCGGCAGGTGGCTCGATCTCAACAGCTGAATAGTCATAGTCCAGCTGATGCCGTGTACCATGATGATGCTGATGGGCCGGATGATGTGCATTATTCGTTGGCTTATTGCCCGTGGCATTGGCCGTAACGGCGCCAGTGCCCGGCGTCGCTTTGGCTATTTTGCCAGCCAGCGCGTCCAGAGAGCTGAGCATGATCCTTGGTTAACTAATTGCTGTGCCGCCTGCTCTCCGTCTCTGAATGCTCGCTAGCTATTGATATATGAATGTGTATATATATATATATAGGTGTAATTTATATGTGTTTATATATATATATATATATTTGGGAATATATATATATATATATTTGGCTCTCCTGTTGTGGTTGCCTCTTGACTTTATTAGCTTTTCTTTTTCCCTCTCCAATATCTAAAATAATTCCACTTGTTATATTTATGCTCTTCAATTATTTCCGCCGCTTCCTGGTTAATTCTTGATATTTTCTTTTTAATATATATTATATTTTTTGCTTTGAGAGTGTTTTCGTATTGTTGCTGTTATTGTTCACTTGAGTTTCTTATCTCTTTTTTTCTTTCTTTCGCACTTTGTCTCTTTGTCTGCTGTTTAGCTATATTTGCCCTGATTATTGTTTACCTGCCTGAGGGAGAAGTTGGGAGGCAAATTGCAAATTGGATTAGTACAAGTAAACGCCAAAAAAATTGAAAGAAGAGATTTTATTAGTTAAAGATGGTTGTGCTGTGACGGCGACCTTGACAATCATTGCAAACAAACAAAAGAAAACTCACACTCACATATGACATATGTACATACATATATAACACATAAATTGTCTTAGTTGTCAGTGTCTTGCTGTCTCTTTCACTCTCTCGTTTGTATGCCATGTGCACTGACATTTGCGTTTCTCATTGTCCTACATGCCTGGTGTGTGCTTGCGTGTGTTTGTGTATGTGTGTGTGTTAGTATGTGCATGTGTTTGCATTGCATTTGTGTTTATTTTGTAGCTTAGGTCAGCTACATTTCACTTAAGCTGGTGCTAGAAACTCTTCTACAAAATGCCAACGCACAAACACAAAACTTATAAAGCACACACACACACACTAGTAGCTGTCTGTCTGTGTGTGTGTGAGTGTCTGCAAGTGTGTGGTTGTAAAATGCAAACACTTGAGCCATAGAAACCTGACACTGAATGCCAACAACAGCAGCAGCAGCAGTTGCCAGGCGCTGGGCATAAAGAGGGCGGCTCATGTAGTGTCTGTCTGTGTATTGGTGTGCGTGTCTGTGTGTGTGTGTCCCTAGGGGCACAGAGTTTAATGGTCAACATTTTGACAGATTTTTGAATGATGCTGTCTTTGGTCTTCGAGAAGCAGCAATATATCTGGCAAATCAGGCAATGAAAGGCATTTGAGTGAAGGCCTTCAATTGATGAAATGATATGAACTCGAGAATTCCACAAAACTTATATATAAAGGGCAAAACCATAGAGAGAAATGGAAGGTAACTAAGAAATGGAAATGGTTCGATTTCCTATGTGGAATATGGGGGGCATATTAAATTCCTTCAACGTATATTAAGAGGAATATAGAATGCATTTCTTATGTAAAAAAAAATCTGTCTTCCAAGTTCTTAGACACAAATTTCTTCACTAAATTTATATATTATACAGATGTCATCTTCAAAAATCAGCTTAAATTCAATTGCATTTTTTGCTTAATTTATAATAATCCCTCATGCCTGTTATACGATCTCTTTTACACTTTTGCTAATTAAGCGCAAAAGCCTGCCCATTTGAAGCTAAAAAAAATAATCAGTTTGTTACGCTTTCAGTAGTTTCCTGAAGATAACTTCCTGGCAGGCTGACTGCTTGCTGTTGCAACTGAGGCAAACAACATCCTGCAAGAAACAGCAGACGTCAGCAAGCAACTACTTTGTGTGGAAATCTATATATATGTACAAATATATATACATGTATATCTACGACACGATATAATGCCATGTAATAAGAAAGCAACATTTACAAAAGCCAAATGCATACAATACATGTGCATATCAGCAAATGCATGTACACAGAATGATATACTATATACTTATACATATACACATAAATATGTATATATATATGCACTTGTATATTGCTTTATATATATATATGTGTGTGTGTCTATGTGCGTTTGTAGTGGCAAAAGTACGCGGCGCGTGTAAATTGCAAAGAGTAAAATCTTGTAAAGGCAAATTCCTTTCAAATGCAACCATTTCCTTGGCACCAACACACACCCAACTACTTAAAGTTGCAACAGTGTAGAAAGAACACACACAAACACACACACAGTGAATGCTGGGTGGCTAAATTTACACAGCGCATTCAAGTTGACTTTTATATGTCATACAACAAACAGCAAGTTCTGCCTGGGCGGGGGCGGTGGGCGTGCCTCTCAGCCTCCCTCTCTCTCTCTCTCTATGTTTGTGCTCGTCGAGTGGCATGCAAAGCATGCACAAATGTACGACTAGACAACAGTCCGAGACCAGTTATCCAGCAGCACCAAATGAAAGAATGAAAGAGCACCCAAACCATATATATATCTATATATAAAGAGAGAGAGGGATAGGCAGAGCTCAACCATTCTCAGACAACTGTGCAGCACAGTGTAAAAGATACTAAACAAACATTCTAGTTTAGATACTTGCAACACCAGCCCAGCAAGGGCTAGTGAACTGCCAAGCTATTGAGGCAGCTGTCAGTGGCAGGTGTGTGTGCATCTGTGTGTGTGTGTGTGTGTGGGTGTGTCTGCCAGCGTGTGTGTGAATGAGACTTGACCAAACTGCTTGCTTGTAAGATGCTTAGCCATGTGCCATAGCTTTTGTGGTCAACTTGCAACTACTTGAATAGCATCATCTGACCACAAAATTATCTTACAGATTCATTGTAAGCCATTGAAAAGCGCTTTAAGATAAGCTATCTTGCAGCTAGCAAGCGTCGATTGATTCCCAGCGATAGCTCAGCTACACATTTTAGCCACAAAGTGTGCTACACTAAATTGAATAGCCGAGTCTTTAAATTAAGAGTTTAAGTGTATATTTATTAATATAATTAATTGGCAATTATTTGTTGTGAAATAATTTTAGAAACTGTTGAAGCATTGCGCTTTTGTTGATTTCAGAGTTGGAATTTTAAATAAGCTGAATTGAGGTACAATATTTTTATGAAAACAATCAATTGCAGACGATGGATAGTAAGGCTGTTGCGATATATTGATGGATAATGCTTGAGGTTGATATATCTTCTTAGTTAGCAGAAATAACGCTAATGTTGTGGAATATAATAATATAATATTGAATAATATTGTTTCTGTAATTCGATAAGTAAGAAGATAAATCCATAATTTTATTTTTTTAAATACACTGAAATTCAACTTTAAATTCTCACCCAAACTGTTTGTCTGCCTTCATTTTTCGCCTTAATCTATTGTCAAAACTATGCCAAGTCTACAACTTAATTAGGCAAAGCCGCAACCAAAACAGCACCAACTAATTACATTAAAGAAGAAGAAGCAAAGTGTAGAAATAGAAGAAGAAGAAACCCCATTTGTGAATTGCTCTCAAGCGATAGCCTTGGGCTGCTGCTGCTTGTCTTCATATAACTGAGCAGACGGCATCTTTTATGTTTTATTTTCATTTCTTTCTTCTCTTTTTTTTTATTTTCTCTCAGTCTTCCATTTTTTCATTAGTCAGCAGCAAAGCTGTCGCATAATAGAATTTGAAAAGGCTTTAAAAACTAGCTAGCTAGCTGCGCGCAATGTTATCAAACTGAAGCAAATGAAAAATAATGAAAAAATGCTGGAAAAGCGAGGAAAAGGCACTGTGACAAAAAAAATATATATATAGTAACATCAAAGACAAGCGCCATAACCCAAAAACATAAATCCCATGGAATATAAATAAAGCAAATAGCAAAAGAAATGAATATGCTGCAAGACTACGCGAGTTGCCAGATTATATAGAAGCTATACACAAACACACTCATACACATTCACACATACTCTCTGGCAAAAAAAGTTGATAAGCGGCAAACGACGAACCACTTTCTAACACCCAAGGTATAGAGCAGCCAGCAGGGAGTAGCTTTGGAATGGTTCTATTGAATGGACTTGGCTCCAGGTTTAGGTTAGGTGCGCTCAGCTACTACTGCTACTACCACTACTACTACTCCAGACACAAAATAGTAGTCAATCCAAGGCAAGCTGTGGAGCCACAAAAAAAGAAATAATGAGATTTTGCTGCATGAAAATGACAGAGTAGTGCATAGAGAACTGCGCGAAATGAAAGTAAGAAGAAAACATAAATAAAAATAAAAACAAAAAACTGCACTTTATTGCAGTCTTAAAGTTTGAAATAAAAAATGCAAACAATATTAAAGAATATTTAAAAATATATGGGAGTAAAAATCAACCAGGTTTATTGTGCATTAAATTTAAAATGGAACAGGTTTAAAGAGGAAATATTGCATTTTGGATGTGAGTGAGCTTAAGGAATCAGGGTCAGTGATAGAGCTAGACTATGGTAGATCACACGCAGCTATTCATACAACTTTAGAAAGAACGAAAATGATAACACAGAACATACATATGTATATTGAAATACCTATGTGAACTGGAGAATCAAAACTCAACTCAACTCAAAAACTTAAATTTCAGCTGAATAAAGCAGTCCAAATATTGTATTCAATATGTATGCTTACATTAGCTTTCTCTTACTATAAGACAATACTCAGCTCTTATCTATCAATCCATTTTCATGTTCCCATTTTTGAACAACACAGAATCAAATTAGACTAATAGATCAAAATATTTAAATACGCTCCACTCAGAATAGATTACACTAATATAACAGACAATAACTATAAATCAACATTAAAGTTCACTGAAAATCCTAATTAGACAAACATCTTTCACAAGTAATAATACTAGAACTACTACTGCCTGCTGCCTACTTATGTACTTAATATTTGCTGTAGGCCATTGTTCTATTATAATATTTACCAATTTAGCTGTGGACTTGAGAATTAAATCAAATGAAGCGTTTATATATGTATGTATTTCAAAACTGTCACAACTAGTCGTCCAAGAGGCAGGCTGCACATAAATTATCAGCTGACAATTTAATAAATAATGCAAGACTCTGTGCAAAATGATAATTAATTCAAGGACCCAAATCAGCTACGACAACGTCAAGGAGAAAATGCTTCATTGCAGATTCACCAGAAATAGGCAATGTGCCAATTATTGTGCCCTAAAGATGGCAGACATTGCGCCCCCCTCTCTCAACAGTGTCTGTATAATGTTTATGAACGATTGAAGTGTTTGCAATTATTATTATGAATTTTGCTTGTTATGGCTCAAAGATAATTGTGAGAATTGTGTGAGCGAGAAATACATGAAAATACACTTTACTTGCGGCAGTAAACTTGCCATTGATTTGCTCGGAGTCAATGAATAAAATATATTGCGCATACGCCACGTGTGAGGCGAGCTGTGTGTGTGTGGGTGAGAGCTGAAATATTTATAAAGCACTAAAAACTTGAGATGTTCGCTACTCTCCCCAGCTCCAGCTTAAACAATAACAGGCCTAAAAATTAAATATAGCCAACGATGCGATTTTCATTGTGCGTCGCCGCCTAATGGCTGCCAGGATATGGCTGTAGGGCTGGGGCAAGAAGGACGCTGTCGCCATGGCCACAACCATGTCATAGTCATGGCATTCACAATCTCTCTCTCTCTCTCACTCTTTCTGTCTTGCTGCTGGCACATAAAACGAACAACAAGCAGACGCCAAGGACGCACAGGATGAGTAGCAGAAAGCAATTACTTCTTCTACTGCTGCTAGTCCTGCTGCTCTTGCCGCTTGTTGCTTCGCCGTGCAGTCGAGCAGAGCCAAAACGGAAAACTTTGGTGGCCCTGCCTCAGCCAGGCAGCAGCAGTTCATGCTACAGTTGCTTCTAGTCAACTGTCAATATTTTACTTTAAGACAGCTCCACATCATTGCTATAAATTTACTTGATGCGCTCGCAACTGCCACGAGCCAGACGAAAACAGTCAAGAAGACAACGAACGGGCTCAAGTTGGCCGCAACCAAGTTACAAAATATCTATCTATGGCTTGTGTTCTTATAAACTATTTCGCCGGCGTGTGAACTGGTTTACCATTGAGTCAAAGCACTTGTTGAAATCATAATTAATTGTATATAATAGGGATACTTTGAAAAATGAAGGTTAATTTCATGAATGATTATTTAAATTAATTATTATTTATTTAAAACGTATATATTTTTTCAAGCAGAGACATTTAATTATCACTTAATTTGAAGTAATTTCATAGCAGATCTTCCATAATTAAATATTTCACGTAAAAACTATTCATTAATGAATAGTATGCTCTGCATTAAATCAATTAACGAATATAGGAATAATAAATATAATAATATTCAAACACTTTTCATATTTAAAATTTGCATAAAAATCAATTCATATATATTTTTTTTTCATACTAGACTTTCAATTTTCTCTTGGCGAAATGAGAGCGAATTTAATTCTAAGCTTTCTAACCAAATTATGACTTAAATACATTTTAGGCATAGAACAAGCTAAAACTTTCAACGTGGCAGGGTCTCTAAACATGTGTTCTATTTTCACAGTTTTAGACTCGGGAGAGAGAGGGAGAAAAGAACAGCCCGCGCGAAGCGAACACGGCACCTTCTTCCTTCAGGCAGTCGGGCACAAAATGTTGAGGTCAACTTCAGGCTGCTTGCTTGGCATAAATCTGTGTCGTCGTCTCCTCGACAATCTTGAGCGAAGGCGCACAAGCCCAACACACAGCACAGGACAAACACGGCACGGGCACAGGACATCGCCTAAATATTGTGTTAGCTTGCCTTGGCCAACTGGCGTTTGCCTTGCTGTTGTTTTGCCGGTAATCAAGGCATTAAGTGTGTTTACTGTTTATTTTATTAGACTTTCCACAAGGCTTAATAGCTTATATTTTGCGCAGCATTTCGGATGTCATTGTTTGCCGAGATATTCAATTAAAGTCAATTTTTTGATTTAATTAAAAGTTAAGCGCCGTTTTTCGCTATGAATTATTTATGTCATCATCAGCTTGCGATGCAAAAACCAGCTGCTGCAAATAAACTGAAGAAAAAAATCTAGGAAAACTGAAGTTGCAAAAGCCACACCATAAAATGAGGAAAACTGATGGAAGGAAACTCTCTTACACTCATTAGCAAAACTTTTGCTGGACTTGTGCGGAGCTAACCTTTACTGGCGGCCGCAACTTATTTTAAAATGTACGCACCGCTCAAATGGCCAAAGTATATGGCAAATATATATATATATATATATATATATATATATATATATATACAGATGCATATATATATATATATATATATATATATATATATATATACAGATGCATATATATGAATGTATATATATGTACGTAGTCTTCACTTTTTTCTAGCGCTTGCAAAAGTTTTTCGTTTAACTTTTCTTAACCCAAACCCAAAAAACGCCAACTTTCTGTTGTCTTGCATTTTCTTTTATTTCTACTTTTAGCACTTTCTCAATTTCCGGCAATCCGAGTGCTTCGGCTTTGCAACTTTAACGACGTGTCCGAGTGGCAGCAACGGCTGCCATCGAGTCGCGCGACTAACAAATATTTCGCGCTAATCTGTCATTTTTTTTTTTATATATAAAATTTTATATTATTTGTTTGCTTAGTTTTTTTTAGTGGAAAATTGAACAAATTTTGCAGCTGCGGTTTTTCCTAGGACATCTGTTTGTTATGATGATAGTTTTTGTATTTGTTTTGTTTGGACAGACCTCAGCTGGAAGTTTTTCAAACAAGCCTCAAGATTTGTGACTCTAGCAAATTGAGAAATGTTAAGCAATTTCTTAAAAAGCTAAAATTGCTATACAATTGAATATTTGTACCATAGTAAAATATTTAGTTCTCTCCATTGTAGACACAAACCAATTATGAAATTAAATTTTGACTTGATTTAAAAAGAAATTCAATTACCGTTTGCCACACACTGATTTACTTAAGCTACAGTCAAATTTGCTTTTCAGTTGCAGTGAATATTATTTTTCGTAAGCCAATAACAAATAGAAATATTTCTTATGTTTGCCATAGACTCACGCTGTCTCTATCTTTATTTGTCTCTCTCTCACTCTCTCAGTTTTCAAATTTCAATTGCCAAAATTCGAGCTATCAACTATTAATTGTAGACTCTGTTCCTGTTGTTGTTGCAGTTGATGGCTTACAATAAATGTACAAAAATTGTGGATGCCTGGAAAACAAACAGCGACAAGAACAATTGTGATACAACTGTGAAATTAGCAACGAGCTGAGAGCCAATTGCAACCTGCATTGCAATTTTCATATGCCAATATTTATTGCTTGCCAAGGATCAAAACAAAATGCACAAAAATCTACACGGAAGCTGGAAAGAGATATATCATGCTAAAGGGGGAGTGAACGACTAGAGAATATTCTGCAAATTGATAATATAATATGAACTATTTATCTAGCTGTAAATTTTTGAATAAATGTATTACTTCTTTTTCTGATATTTATTTATTTAATATATATCACGCACAATATATTTAGAAATCCATTTGTCTCCAATTTAGAATTTGAGCTTATCCTTTCCTACTTATCTTATAACTTTCATATCGTTAAACGTTTTATCTCACAACTATCTATCTACCTCACATAACTTCGTCCAGGGTATATACACATATATATTTTATATATGTCTATACATGCAGCTACAGCTACACGTAACCAACATGAATACAAACTACGATGCATTCGCACAATAAATGCGAAATGTAATTCCCAAAACATTCGCCTGGCAATACACATTGACTGAGGTAGGCTAGCCTCTCGCCTAGCAGCGGAATGATATTTCACAATTTATATGCACGATTTTTTGTTTCCACTCAGTTTTGCCATATCAATGCCTGATAACCAAATGAAAGTGCAGTGAGGGCGCTGCCAGGAGAGGTGACAATTGCGATTGGCTGGCTAGCACAGGCAGCGCAATAATTTATATTCCTTTATTTGCTGTTATCTAATTGCTTCAAATACTGCAACGTTGATGGTTTGAAAAATATCTCTGGATAGAGTGAAGGTTATGCATGGGGGAATGTCAGTGACAGTTGTTGCTGTTGCTGTGCAAATCTCAATTGTGTCGTTAAAGTAAATGAGAATGAAATACAAATATACAAGAGATACAGAAATGACATACCATATGTTAGGTAGGTCAAATAAATGAAGATTGTCTGAAAGGGAAAGTAATATGAAGGGTTGTTGAAATAAATTTTGAAATTAATATAAAATGTAGTTGAATGATGTTATAGAAGTAGGTCAACGGAATGAAGAAGATTCAATGAATGCAGAATTTGAAGTTTTTAATTAGAATATTGGATATGAAATATATGGATTTATTATGATAATATCGAAAATCATTTGAGAAAACAATATTATATTATATAAATATATAGCTTTACAATAACAATGATATAGGAAAGGATATTTACAAACACCAAAAAGAATTGTAGGTAGATGAAAATTGAATAAAGAAGATATATTATTTAAATATACAAAGTTAACATAAGAAAATTATTTAGTTAATCCTGCATTCATTTCATATAACGGAATGGCCCTCTCAAACTCTACCAATTGACTTACCCAAGTCAGTAGTAACTTTTGTTACTTAACCAACTATATAAACTAAATCTGTACAAACTTCATACAAAAAAAAAACCATCAAATCAATACCAATTAGTTTATCTCCAAAACCAATGCTCAAACGTTTTAGTTATCCCATTAGTTAGCAAAACAAGCTAATCATCTTAAGGCCCTTTTCCATATGATTTACCCCAAAAAAATAAAAGAACACAAAAACCAGCTCATTAACGCACACACATATATCAAAATCAAGCAAAATTAGAAAATTGGCTCATGTTACGCTTTAATTAGTATTTAATTGCTTAATAATGCAAAGCACGCGTCGTATACGCAATATATTTTATTTCCAAGGCTTCGAGTGAACGAACATTGTATAAATTAATAAAACATCAACGGACGCCATTAATTTTATTACGTACAAATATTTTTGCGTGCGATCGCTACTAAACGATGCTGACATAGTCAATGCCCCCACCATCCAATCCCCAACCCACAACCCCTATCAACAAGGCAACCCCAAACACGCAATGGAAGAGCATTGCCGAGGGCAAGTTTGGACATGCCAAAAGTCGTAAAAGCGCACAAATCTCATAGCGAAAGTCAAACAGAAAAAAAAAAAAAAACTAAGGGAATTGGCAGAAAAGTCGAAGTAAAGAGAACGAAATTGATTTGTTCGTGGCGAAGTGGGGGTCAAAATTTAGTTGTTAAATGGAATTTGGTATTAATTAGCAAATGGCCAAGGCAGTTAAATGAGAAATGTGCCGCGTGCTGCGTGTATGGGCCACATAAATTTAGCTCCCTCAACTCCAGGCGGCCATTTAGACTGCTCTGCTCTTTACAGGTGGGCCAATAAAAGCTCAAGTCAGTTGGGCATTAAAAAGTTGACTTTGCGAGTATTTGGCACGCAAGTTTCGTTTTTAGTTTCAGTTTGCCGAATTGTTTAAGTGTTTTTGGCATTTCATGTCGAGTTTTTTTATTTTGGCAGGCGGACATTAAAAAAGTGGACAATGTGTTAATTGGTTTGGACACGTCGTAAGCAGTTGGGTATGGGGGGACTGACTAGGAAGTACTATAAGAGTTAGGACTTGGAGTGAATGGACTAGAAAAGTTTTTTTTTTTTTTTGTGCTGGAAATCTGAGGTAATAAGAATTGAACAGAGTTGGAGTGAGTTGAAGGTTCATAAATGAAGGAGAAGTTTGACGTACTGAAGAGAGAGGGGGAGTGTTCGACTAGGAAATACCAGGAAATCAGCTCTAAATATGTCAGATTGGAATGGGGAGAGCTGCACGAAATGATATAGACAATCCTATTTATAACTCTTTATATCTGGAATACAGTTATAACGCTTATGTTCATATAATATCATCATATTAAATCTTATTCAAATAAGACATGATATATGTTTATATAGATTTATTAATTTCTCCATTTCAAATTTATACTTTTGTGAAACTAGATTAGGGTACCACTAAATGTAACAGAAAATTTTTAAAATAATTATAATTTTTAACAATACAAAAATATGTGAAATATATATATATATATATATATATATATATATATATATATATATATATATATATATATATAAATATATATATAAAAAAATTCTATAAAAATATATATATTTAAAAATATATGTACAAAAAAAAAGGAATAAAACAAAACTTAAATTCAAACTTCAAACTAGAAGCACTTTAAACAAACATATACAGCATTATTTCAAAATGAAATGAAGTCTGTTAAACTTTCTACATTCATTGTAGCAAACAGAGCAGACGGCTTTAAATATCAAATTAGCAAAACATAGTGTGAAAGGCAACAAAATGGCATCACAAATTCTGAACGGCTAGACACACTCACACACAGACACACAACTTGTGACACATTAATTGCCCCGTTGCGATTTGCATGCATTGTTGGCCAACTGTATTAGAGAGTGTACTGAGAGTGAGTGCAATTGGACGAGCGACCGTCTACCGCAAACAACTGCAGCATTTGTGTCTGTCTCGTCGTCTCTCAAACAACGTTTACAGCTCCTGGCTAATTACAAAGTATTAAAGTTCACTGGCATATAATGCACAAAACTTTTCAACGAATGGACGGACGGTCGGCAAGGGCAACAGCAAGAGCAAGAGCAAACACAAATATTCTCAAACGCTGATAAATGCAATAAACTTTTGACAATATGCATTGTCAATTGTCATTCATTTGTTTTTGAACCGCGTTTGTTGTGGCCGCTGATAAAAAATGCATATAGAGAAAAGCGCTTCGCTGCTGTGTGTGTGTGTGTGTGTTTTTCCCCATACTATCTCTGTTTGCTTTTTACATTTTCTCCACTCATTGTTATATCTTTTTTTTTCTGCTCTGTTGCTGTGTTGACATGTCAGTCAAATTGTGTGGCGCCCAACGATGTCCAATTTCTCGTTACGTATTCCTGTTGTATTTTATATATCTCTGTATATGTATATATCTGTCCGTGTGTATATGTATCGTATCATAATCTTTACTGACACGCGATGCGTTTGCTGTGTGTGCGCGCTGCTGCTCTGTGTTTGATGTGCGTTTTTTAATGTTATCTGCCAGTGGGTCGCAGTATTTTTTCCTGCTGGCTTTCCGTGTGTCTGTCCTTGTCACTCATTTGTTGCGTCCATCAATTTGATGTTGTCAATTTTCTGAAAATTTATCGTTTACTGCTCCCGAAATTTGACATTGTCATGCAGTTCGTTAGCTATTTGGTGTTGCGATCTTTTTAAAACCGTTGACGACAGACAGCTCAACAACAAACAATTGACAGCTCAACAAGAATATTGCGTTTAAGCAGCGGAATTTTCAGAAATCATATAAAAGATATTATTGCTATTAAATATTTATGTTAAACAGAAATGCTATTGATTACTGTCCTCTTCTATAGAACACTCAACACATTGTAGGATTTTTATGATATGTAAATTTCATTATTAAATTAGAAAAAAAAAAATTTATATTTTATTAATTAACCACAAACAATATTTTCTCAAAATTCTTTTTATTTATATTTTTAAAATTTTTATTCTTTATTTATTTTTTTTTTTTTATTAATAAGCCTAAAATCTTGTTTTTAATATTAATTGAATTGAAATTATATTATGGGTCAATTTTAAGAATTGTTTTCAAAATATTTTATTTATTTATTATTTATTTATTATTTATTTTTTTTTTTTTTCATTTTTAAAACTATATTATTATAAGGAAATGTAGAAAATTGGTGTGGGGTTAAAAGGGCGGGAGGGGGGGTAGGGGGGATGGTGGGGTGAGAGGGGGGATTATGAGGTAGGGAGAAAGGGAGGGGGGGGGAAGAAAAAAAAGGAGGAAGAGGAGGGTGGTGGAATTGGAGGAGGGGAAAGAGGGAGTTTAGGAAACAAAAAAATAAAGAAAATATAAGCATAATTACAAAAAAAAAAAAAAAAAAAAAAAAAACATTTTATAGATTTATTTCGTCAGATTTTTAATTTTTTAATTAATTTAGTTCATTAATTTTTATTTTTTAAATTTATTGATGTTTTTACTATTATTATCTCAAGTTTACAGTTACTTATAGTTATCCTCGGTCTGCATAACAACCTCCTAAAAACGTATCTTAATTTACGTTTATGCATAATATATACATACATTTCCTGGTAAAATTGTTGTAGAACTAAGAAACAAAATCAAATGCTGCTACAATAAAAAAAAAAACAAAAAACCCTTTACCGCAACTGCATGACAAAGTTATTGAAGAACTGCAGCAGTCAATAACCGTAAATATATTCGAACCCATCTGGAGTATATGCACAACATATAAAGCACACTAGTATGCGACGCGCTGATAAGCCCGCCATAGATTTGCCATAAAATGCACAGAAAAAGAAAAAAACAACAAACAAAAAAATAAAAATTAAACAAAATAATTTCAGCCTGTGTTTCGCCTGGCTGCATTCGGAGGGTTTTTACCTCACTTCATACGCCACCAACGACGACGACGAAATGCAACGTGTGCTGATAAAAGTGCCATAGGGTTTTTGGGCAAATAAATGTGGCTGTGTGTGTGTGTGTGTATGTGCAGCAGCCGCATAAAATAGACAACAACCAACCAAAGCCACAAAAACAAAAAAAATATCATGTGGCATAAGAGATATGGGAGCAGAGTAAACATGAAACTGGCGCGCAAAGCTGTTGACATGTTTGTTGGCCTGTGTGTGGCGAGTGAGAGTGATACGACCAACACACTCACACACACACACACCCACGCACAAACACAGACACAAATGCAAATACAGTTACAGATACAGACACAGAGATAAGTTGCGGCCCGTCGCTTGTTTATTTATATATTTTGGACTCAATGTTAATTCGTGTGTAATAGACAAAAAATAAAAAAAAAAGGTCACAAAATAAAAATTCTGGCTTGGAAATCCCCTTTTATTTTAAAGCAAAGTATTATTCGGTATCTTTTTCCTGCTATTCTCCTCTTTTTTTTTTGTAACATCGCACGCTTATCGAGACTGCGCCCACTCAAAGGGCATTTGGGTCCACCCCTTTTTTTGTTTTAAGCCATCTGCAGGTGTTTGACTTGTCCCTTGTTTTAGGGCTCGTCCCTGGTCTCTAGAAATATTTTCGGACATTTCCTTTTGTTTGTTTAACCTTTTTATACATTTCTATTTTTTTTTTTTTTTTTGCCTTCGCTTCTTCTTTGCTTTGTAAACTGTTAAATTGAATTAAGTCAGTGAAAATGTCGAGATTTGTCTGTCTTTTGCGAATTGGATTTAATTCTAGATTTCATGGAATGTGTGTGTTTTGTGCATTGAATTTAGTCGTTCATTGAGATAAATTGAATGCGAAGGACAACCAGCACCGGCATTGAAGACAAAAGCGAACATAGATAAAAATATAAAATGGGCGCACGGCACGGCAAAGCTTTATTCTTTAATTTTCAAATAGTCGTTGCTATGAAAGGGCTCTCAAATTTGCCGAAGCTTAAAAATTGTTGACATTTTATATTTCAAACGCATGAAATGAACTTAATCCTGATTCAATGTCAAAATGGCTTGGACATGTAATAAATATAATAAATTTGGCTTTTACGGATAAAGCAGAAGCATGTAATAAAAGAATTTTTGTGCGGAAGATTGCTTGTGTGCATCTAGTGAAAAGTAGAAATATCATATAAATGAAATGGACTAAGCAGGGAAAAAATGATTTGAAGAGAAATAACAAGATAAAATGAGATCTCTAGTCGGGAATTTTTACAGAATCGAATTTTATAAGCATTCTCATTTGCGAATTCTTGTTAAATAATCACTTAACCAACTCTTTTAAACAAACTTCAGCAGCCGATTAAGTGTCAATTTTCATTAAGAATAATATTTGATCAATTGTGAGTAATTAATTTGACTTATTATTTGCAGCTCAGTGCAAAGAAGTTTAAAGAGTTTGTAGAAGAAATAATCGATTGTACTGTCTGTAGTCAACTTTAAATTCATTACACTGTGAAAATGATGTACTCTCATGCAGCGCACAGATTTACAGTCTGTTTTGAGGCGCATCAATTATTAAATATAATAAATATGCTACAGTGCGTATGAGTTATGTAGTTCGAATTGTTATATATATATGAGTTGATGTTGCTGTTGTTGTTGTCGCTTGTTGTGTGTCGTGGCATCGTTTGTCGCTTGTTAATATGCCTCATAAATAACACATTTATGACACAGAGCAACACACATATATACATACACACGCATACACATATACACACATTCGCATTCGCATTACAATCCAAAACACACGCACATTGCACGTTTGTTTTGCTTGCTTTCTCTTTCTGTCTCTTCCTCTCTCTCTCTCTTGCTCCCTATTAGCTGCTTTGATATGCAAATTTACGCCTCTCCTATTTTATTTACGTTTGTCTACATAATAAAGTTGCGCCAGATTTTTTGCATTTATTCATGAGCCTCACACACATACATTCAACATTCCCGCACATGCACTCTCCCGTAATAGTTTAATATGCCTATAATTGTTAGAAAATTATTGTCTGTTTTTTCCCCAGCTGCATTTTAAATATTTTATTAATTTCATCTAAATTTTGCGTGACAATTTAAAAATTGCCCACGTCTAGCGCTGAGTGCATATGACAGCCATTGTTTGGCTACTCTCTCTCTCTCTCTCTCTCTCTCCCCCTCTCGCTCACACATTTAATCTGATTGTCTCTGCGGCGCTCTCATTGATTTATGTTTAATGCAGTTTTTCGGGTAGCGTATTTAATTTATGTTTTAAAATGATTTCACAGCTTTTTTTTGTTTGTCAGTTTTTGGCGGAAGTGGCGAGCGTTTGTTTGGTTTTCGGGTTTGTTTTGGTTTGCATAAATTTTTGTTGCATACTTTTGTGCGCATGCATGAAAGATCACACATGCAGGCTGTGTGTGTGTATGTGTGTGTGGGGTACAGCTGCTTATATGTGTATTGGTATTCTCCTGATAGCTATTGATTTTCAAACCTACTTGTCTGGCGTGATGCTTATATTTCAGCTAAAATAAAGCAAGTTGAGCTTCTGATGAAGCGAAAATATAGATAGAAGCTTTAATATTATAATATGTAATATACATAAGTAATATTATATATAAATAATTAATATTATATATAAATAACCCTGGCCAGCACATGAATCCTTACTTCATTTTAACATTTATGACTTTCATTAATTAATTCATTCCACACTTCTCATATCGCCCTTAACGAAAACCAAATTTCTCTCTGACCCACCGCAATGCTTGTTAATACTTTTCACACACACACACACATACAGACTCACATTTAATTTCTCGGCATTTGCTTATTTACGTATTTATTAAATGCGTCATCCTGGCGATCATTAAGTAAAATCTCGCAGCTGCAAGCTGCAGACAAATGAGAACAATAACAACGGCTGTGGCAGGCATAAAAATGTCCTTGACATAAAGATGTAAGCATATATAGCCGTGGCGCCAGCCACACACAGATCCTGAGGACTTTATTAAGACATTTTACGTTGAAATTTATATAAAAGTAGAAAACAGCAGACATACACACACACACCAATACACACACACACAGGCAGCAACACCCACACCGGCGGCCATAAAGCCAGGCGCAGCTGAATTTCATGCAGGAATCGTGAGATTTATGACACAGCCGGCAGAGATAACAACAACAGCAGCACAAGGACGTAGCATCAGGCTTCTTTGCACAGGCAGCGCACAGAAAGTCCTCACGTTTCGCACGTGGAGGCGCAACGCTATATTTGCCATAAAAGCCAAGTTAAAGCAGACCTCGAACCAGGCCACGCCGAACCATAACAAATATTGCCAACTTTCGGGCGATTTGCGGACATAATAAGGCGCCTTATGATATAATTAGGCTAAGTTGTCAGGCTTTGCTTAAAGAGAGTTGTAATAAATGAAAGATGAAGAAGTTTGTGGAAATTTATATAAATATATATCACATATATATCAGAGACAAGTTGATTCATGTCTAAATAATTAAATTATTATTAATATATTTTGTGAAATTATTTTATTTACATATACAATATTTTGAAATTTTTAAAATTTTCACTTTTTTTTTGAATATTTTTTTTAATTTTTTATTTAGAAAATTAATTTTTTTTTTTTTTTTTTTTTTTAGAAATTTTAATAAATTTCCTCATTCATGAAAAATACTTTCCTAAAAAAAAAACCTGACTTTATGAGAGTTTAATTACTTAAGAATTTTGTAGGCAACTCAGCGAATTAAAAATTAATTTGGGCCGCGTTTTTGACTAGCGTGTCTAAAGCTTGAAAATTTAATTAAAACAAAGTTAATTTATGCAGGCTGTGCGGAATTTTGAGCTATATACACAGACATATATAAGTATATATATAAATTGTGGTTCACAATTTGCAAAAGAAATTTATAAGGTTAAATGCGGATGTCAATTGTTAAATGTTGGCATACAAATAGCGACAAAAGCAGCTGCTGTTGCAGTAAACAAATTAGCTCTCGTTTCAACTTGCACAGCACAAACACAAATACATATACGAACACACACACACACACACACGCACGAACACACACACATGTTGTAAACAAAATATATGGTATATATGCCATTGGCAGCTGACGCGCCACAACAAAAAAAAAAAAGAGTTCAACCGCAGAAAACTTCGGCAAAAAATATATATATTTAAAAATTTGTGTACAGTGAAGGCTCGCTCAAATGAACACATGAGTTGATCAAGCAGAGATAAAGTTGAGTTAAATTTTTCTTGAGGAAAATATGAATGAGAAGGGTAATAAAAAGGGGGAATATGGGCATTGTATTTATATTTTAAATAGATAAAAATTAAAATATTTTTAATATATATATAATATAAATTTATAAACATTAAATAGGAAAATAATTTACGACTTCGAAGAAAATAAATAAACAATTTTGCTCAAATCAGCTTACAACAAAAGCTTTTACTGTACGTACGCAATTTATATATATATATAAAAAAAAAGTAGCGAAGTCAACAAATTGTGCAGCATCGGAGCAAAATAAATAACAATACAAAAAAATAAAATATATGTATATATATTCTTGTTCCCGTTGTTGCCGCAAAAGAAAAAAAAAATGTGAACGCAGCAATTTAAGGCAAAGTTGTCTGTCAATAAACGACGCGGCTTAAATGGCTATTTCTGTTGCAGCTGCCGCGGCTTTAAGCCCAGCTAGTAGTGAAAGCCAAGAGGGGAGTTGGCCACGCTGAAAAGTATGCTACATGAATGCATAACCTGTGGGTCAGCAAAAATAATGTAGCCATGCTTCATTGAGCCACGACGCTGACTGGCCCGAACTGTGCCGCGCGCATATGACGCTGACTCTGCTCGCGCGCTTGACTGCCCCAACTCTGGGATGGCTGGCTGACTGGACTGTTGCCTTTTGTGGTTATACGTTCATCATCGTCAGCAGCTACAAAAACGCAGTCGACCAAAGCCAGCAACAATAACAGGTTCTCTCGTAGGTAAAAACAATGCTGCAGCACAACATTTGCCACAATTGTAGCGGGGAATCAACGACAACCGTTGACCAGCTTGGTCAGGTGAAAATTTAAGTTCGCTGCGCGCCTCGACCACAATGCCAGGCGTTGTTTTTATTCACTTTTTTCGGCTCACCCACCTTGTGCAGCATTGCCACCTTTCTTGTGGCATGAGCTTGCCTTTGTTTTTTAAAAGCCGATTTTAGACAACGAAAGCAAAGAGCTAAAACTGTTGGCATAAAAGAAAGCAAAGGCATCGGAAAATGTGGAAACGACTTCGTAATAATACATATTTTATTTATATATTGAGGACAAATATGGGGTTTAAGTTAATTTTAACATATTTGTAATATAAATTAAAATATTATTAAATATTTAATTAAAATAAACAAATTTACTTTCCTAGAAGCTCAATAGCTCTAAAGCTATATGATATATATGTACCATTGGTGAGCTACAATATTCTCAAAAATTGCATATCTACATTTAAATATTTATATTTAAGTATAACTAGATTTTTATTCCCCACATTTTCCTTGTAAATAAAAATTTAAAAAATACGAAATAAATCTTTAAATACCACAAATATTAATATCTCAGTTGAAAGGCAATTGATAACCTCAGTTAAAAACAAGTTTGTATCAAAAACCCTATATGATTATTAAAAATAATTTTATGTTTTTTTTTTCACATTTTATATATAGTTTTATATTTCTTAAAAATTATGCATATTTTTTATATATTTAACAATGAATCCCTACAACAACTGTTTCAAATTTTTTCCCTCAATTCCCTCAAATGAAGCCGCAAATAAAACCAACGTAATTTTACATATACTAAATATCACAAATATTCATTATCTTTATTGCGCTGCGCTCTCGCCCATCCCTTAAACGTCAATTAAACCAGCCACATAAATATAAAGAAACAATTTGCCAGTTTCAAGAAAAAAAATTCCAACGGAAAACGCCCCATAAAATTAGCAATTTCCATGAAAATATTGTCGCTTTAATGTTGAGAAAAATGCGAGGCGCATTTATATAGCAACGAGTCCTTTGAGCACAGACCATGCGGGTCATAATTTAGAGCTACGAGAAAACACACCCACACACACACACACACAGGCACATAGAAAAGAAAGACATTTAGAGTCATTTGAGTGCCGCCTTTGTTATAAATACAAACATGCCATATAAAATGTCTATATATATATGTATAAATATATACATATGTACGAATAGCATCTACTGTATTCTTATTCTGTTCTGAAAAGCCTGGGTAAACAAAAGTAAACACATGTCTGCTGCTTTGGAGCATCAAATAACGCAGCGCACTGTGCAACAAAGGCCACTAAAAATATTATATCTAATAAAGCAGCAGGCAAAAATATAAAGCAAAACAACTGCCAGCCATAAGAGAAATGTTAGCAGCAAAAAAAAAAGAAAAGTTTATATATAAATATAAAAAAAAGAACACACAACAATAACAAAAGGCATCAATCATAAGTCAGAGCACATGCTACATAATCTGCGTCCACCCTGCCTTCGCCTTGCTCCTTCCCTCTTGGCTAACAGCTTTCCGGGCTTTCTATCTGCCTTGGGGTGCTGTTTGGCTCTACAAGCATTTCGCCCTCTCTCTCTCTCTCTCTCTCTCCCTCTCTCTCTATCTACTTTAGTCTTTAAGACAGCAAAAAGGCATTGAAAAATAGCTGAAAGTGCTGCAATGTTCTGGCTCTTTAGATATTTTTCTCCTGCTCTAAGCTCTCACATTCAACGCATTGAAGTCTATTTGGCACGCCTTGGGCATCTGTTGGCTGCCGACGGCATATGTTCATTAAATTTATTAAATTACCGAGAGAGACACATAAGGACACACAAGGACAACAAGTGTCAGAACATGCTTCGATATCTGCGACACCAACAGCAACAGTCGGCAGCTGGCAACTGGCAACAACATCTGCGCAGACATTGCAACATTTAATAAAGACATGTGAAATTCGAACAAAGCTGCACGCTAATTGGCTGCTTAGAAGGACGAGACAGACATCATTAAATTAGAAGACGATGTGAGTAGAAAAGCAAAAAAATTTCTAGAAATTTCGAATAGAATTAGTTAGGAAAATATGGTAAAGAAAATGTCTAGTGGAAAAGACTTGGTTTTTATTGAAAATTATAAACGAAGAAATTATAAAAATATCTTTAAAATTTATTTAAAAATTTCAAAAATTTTAATTACAATATTATTAACATATATAATAGCTGCTACCTTAAAATCTTTCTCATTCAAAATGAATTTCGTTTTATTTTTCACACAAAAACCTTAAGCTTTCTTTATAATTATTACATTTACTTTTTTTTTTCTTTGCTATTTATTAATCAACTATAAATAACCATTTGAGCTACATACAATCCGGTTTTGTATTGCGACCACTTTCACTTTTGTTTGTGCCACATTGAATGCTTCAATTGTTATGCAAACAAATGAAAATTAAAACAATCAAATTAATTTTTATGGAAAACTTGTACAAAAAGCAAAATATAAATAAATGGCAATTAGTAAACAATGCAAAGCAATCGAGTAGTAAAAAACAAACGTAATGCTGGCTGTAAGTATGCTAGAACGTGATATACCTCTTGTTGATTAGAGTATGTAATTTTAACAATTTTTTTAAAATAATTAACATCAACATTTTTTGAAATAAGAAGAACAAATTTACGAAATAAAATAATTACCATCTCTGAACAAGGTTTAATGAAACCATACATTTTTTTCCTATTTTGTTTTTTATTTATGAGTTTTTTTTAGATAAAAGTCTCTATACACATTCCCAATGAAGTAGTTTAAAAAGCTTGGCATCTCTTGTATCCAATAAATGCGCATCAATAAAATTGAAAATTTAATTTAAGAGCGATTTTTATATAAATATTTTATATTTAATTTAAAAAAAATCGGTTAAAATAAAATAAATTAATAAGAAAAGCAAAAGTATAAATTTTTAATTTCATTATTTTTATAAAAAGAAACTTTACTATCAAATGTTCTAATAAATATAAGACAAATATTTATTTAGTTTAATTTATATATATATATATATATATCTAGGAAAATCGAAAATAACAAGAAATAATTTTAAAAATTCGAAATTCTATATCTTTATCCCAAATCTTTACATTTCTTTTCGTTTCATTTAAGCTTCAATTCTAGCATAAATTTAAATACCCAACTATGTTCGATGCGAGGTATTCTATTATATAAAAATCTTGGCAATTCGAAAAAAAAAACCCGTGGGTTTATCGCGATTTTAACCAGTTTAACCGACCGAGCGACCGACTGGCCAACCAACCAAATAAAGCTTTTAATTGTTGCCAATGGATTAAGGTTTATATGCGTATACTTAATATAGTTGTGAGCGCTCTGCTCTCGCTCGGTTTGTTTGGTCAGAGAGAGGATTGTGAACATTTTTTCCGACTGGCTTTGCATCTGTGCTAATAGTAATTAAAACTATAAATTTTCAAGTAATATTATTCAGCGAGCGAGCGTGAAATAATAATAACAATGTACATCTATATATGTGCACTGTGCATATATGCCTTTTAATCGCTTTTTTATAACCAATTAATTGAAATATGATTGGTAATTAAATGCATACTTGATGGCCAGTGGCATATTTTCATTTTTCAAACATAATTAATGCCACTGTACACAAATAAACGTAATAAAAATATTAAAATATGTAAGTGCGCTCAATTAAAGCAGCAGCAATAACAAAAGGCAAAGCGAGACAACAACAAAACTATAGCCTACTTTTCAGCGTTCGATAAATGCGGCTGAAAAGTGCGACGGCACGTGCCACAACGTCTAGTCTCGAAAACTAATTGAAAGGCAGACAGACGACAGTCAAGCGACGTCTGGGCGGAACAGGGGCAAAAAAAAAAAGGAGAGTAAAGAAAACACACAGTAGGAAAAACAAATTTGCATACGGCGCAAAATGGCCCACAGCCAGCAGCCTACACAGCGAATGGCCAAAGAAGAAAGGAGCAAGGCAAAGCTTGAACTGGAGCACAGCTGCTGCTGCTGTAGCTGCTGCTTTTAGCTTGGCGTCCTTGCCATCGTTATTATCCTGTTATCTCTCTAATAATGCTTCAGAGAGTTTGTAATTAAATTTTTTCAAAAACTGAAGCGCCCATCGTTAGAGCAGACCGTAGTCATAGTCACAATGGCAGCAGCAGGAGCAGCAGCCGCATCAGCATCAGCTACTCATCTCTCAGATGCAAAAAAAAGAAATAAAAAAAAAAAAATAGAAGAAAATAAAAGAAGTTTCAGATACAAACGACAAGATACAAGCTGGTCGCCAACAGGCGGGCAAACGGGGGCGGCGCATAAAGAACGTTACGCGCACGAGTGCCACTAGTTAGTCAGATAATAACGCTCAACGGAAGCTGTTCAAAGCGGAAACGGAAGTTAAGTTAAACGCACTACTAAACAGCTACTCAAGACCGGCTCAAGCCACACTACAGCACGGCAATGGGACAGACAAATGGACAGAGAGCGCATTGCGTCAACCGAATGATGAAATGAATCATAGATAATAGAGAGCAGCTGCGAGTAGAACAGAGTGCGCTGCAAATGTGTTCCATCAAACGTTTTCGCTGAGATTTCAAATAGTGTGATAAAGTAATGGGAGGCGTTAGAAAGGATGATCAGTTAACTGGAATATGATATGCAATATAATATATATATAATTGATATTATTCAGATATGATATTCATACAGATAATATATTTCTGTTCAAGCTTGAGCATGAAATTTAAGAAATTTCTAAACAAACAAAACGATCGCCGTGAGAGACCATAATAATAGAGACAAACTATTTTTAGCGTGAAAGGAATGTTTTTGTAACAAATACGATTCCAGTGAATAAGAATGCGAAACTCACAGATTTATAAAAAAAAGATTAAAATTTTGTGTTCGTCAATTTTTAAATATAATATATCTGCTAAATAATTGAAAGTGTTTTCTAGATTAAAACTCTGATTGGTTTGTCTATTATATATTAATAAATATATATAAAGATACACTAAACTCTATACAAAAAAATAAAAATAAAAAAAAAAAAAAACGTTTTGTCACAGATATTCAAATGGATGACAGATATATGTATGTCATATATTATATATTTAAATAAATTTAAATAAAAGGTATTACTCTTCATTAGAGCTCAAACCATAGCCATTAATCAGACATGAACATGTAACTATAACGTTGATAAGAAATTCACAGAACAATTTATCATATGATAACCCACAATGTATCATTAAATAAGCGATCCTAATATAATCATCAATTATGTAACCTAGGATAAGAACAGACGCAGGCTAATCTAAATGAAAACCTTCACAGGAGATAGTTTCCCAAGAAAAGATTACAGCTACTAGAGATAAGAATATTATGTCAAAGCTATATAATAAAAAGTAAAGTTGTGTCCAATTCAGTTTTTATCCTAGACAAAAATATATATATCCTTCGATATACCACTGATAGTATACAAGAAATGCACTGGTCATTTATAGTAATACATTTAAATTATATTGAAAATATTAAACCAATATTTTATAAAAATTTAAAAATATTTGAAAACATTATATAATTCATAAAAACATTCTTTACATGTAATTTGTTTTATCTTACATAAGAAAACTAATGCAATATTTCGCTATATCTACAATAATACCTTACAAAACTATTTTATTTTTAATTTTGTGAATTTCCAAGATTAACATTGTATGGTTAATATATGTATGGATCAGAGCTGTATACTCAAACTTAATTATAATAGAGGTATACAAACAAAGTGAATATTTTAAAATCCTTGAAGGCATTTAAAACTACAAGCTCAGCTCATCATTAACTCTTCGCAGTATTTGATCATCCAACAGAACTTCCATCTTATTAAGTCATGCTAGGCTTATTAAATGTTCACCTTCAGCGAATATTAGGTAAGAGGCTTAACAGCACACACTATTCTCCACGACCTATTCATGCCCACAATAAATAAAAATATTTTCGCCCGTCCACGTATATTTCAATGAGCAACCCTAAAAAGTATGCTACAAATTTCATTCTTTGCGAAATCAGAGCGCAAGAGATTTCGCAGCATTCAGAGTACGTTTTTATGGCTTCTAATTATGGTTCAAGCGCCGTGCTCTGTTTTGGTCTGTTGCCGCTCTGCTAAGGCAACCAGCTCGTTACACCCACTAACACAAATTAGTTACTACGCATAGCGCATAAAGAGCATAACAACAACAACAACAACAACAACAGGAACATAATGGGAGTCTGCCTCTGTCTGGGCACTTGTGTAACCGCAGACAGCTCCACACACAGTCACGTCAAAGGCTGTTGAATGGCAGGGCGGCGACGGCGGGCGGCGTCATTGTGGGCGTGGCCAGCGTATTTCATTTCACTTTGTTGAAATTCGTGTGATGTCTATTTAAATGGTTACGTAATTGCATAATTATATGGCTGCCCAGCAGAACAGAAAAAAAAGAAAAATAATTCACACACATAGTAGCAAACCGAGCACTCGGCAAGAGTTTGTTTTTTGGCTTAATGGGACTATATGGGTGGGGGCGGCTACAACTTTTTGGACACGTGCACAAAATAGATAAATAATAGACAGACAGATAGGCAGACTAGAGAGACAGCCAGCAGCAGTAGCATTTAATTAAATGCCATAAATCAGAGAGCTGACAAGTTCAAGGAAATCATTTTGAAAACTACACAACAGCCGAATGGACTGTAAATGCAAATTGCATTTAATTAAAACAGAATCAACTAGAAATTGAGGAAGTACGAAAAATGAAAATAAAAATAAGAATGAAAAAAAAAAAAAAGAAAACGCAAATCAAGAAATTTCGCATCCGCAGCACGTTTTTCAATTAAAAGCTCGTTGCCGCAGAGACTTGCAACTTCTGTTGGCTCGACACACACACACACACACACACACCCACACACAGATAGAGCCAAAGCAAACTGTCAACAAGAAGCAAGCGAAATAATATCTATATAAAATTTGAGGAGCGCAGCGCGTGAAAAAACGCGCTAGCGTTTATTACCGCTAACCGCTGCCGCACGTGATTTGTGCGCGATTTTTTGGTATGCTTTAACCAGTTGGAAAACATTTGCGGACGCACAAATACAAACACAGATTCACACACACACACATAATTGCCAATTGAATTGCGGTTAAATATTTCAGCAAAATTTGCTAAATTTTGTTATGGCAAAAATTTGATAAATTTTTATTGAATTAGTTGCAACTGTTGCTGTTGTTGTTGCTGTTGATTAAATATGCTTTTGCATATTGTTGCTGCGCATTTAAGCCTAGGCATATATATATTTCTATATTTATATGTTTGCTAAATATTTATAAATCAATTATTTAAGCAATCGAATTAAATGCAAAAGGTAAAAACATTAGGCAAACAAGAATTATTAATTTATATTTAAACATATTTTTTTCATGAATATTTCAGAGTGTAGACTTATGCATTTAATATTGAAATAAATTGCAAATATTATAAATTTGCACATAACACTTCTGTGATGTAAAGAAACAATTAAATTTGTATTGCTCGAAATTGTTTAGTGAGAGTGAGAGAGAGAGACATATAAGGAGCTTTTCTACAACTGATGGCCATAAAGCATTTAAAGCATTTTGGCAAATGCTCGGAATTATGCAAAAGCCGCATGAGCAAGCCGTGTCTAAGGTTGAAATCAAAACACATTTATCAAATATGCATTACGCATATTAAAAATCAATTAAATATTTATGCACTCAAAGTGACTGCAACAACAACAACAACAGTGAAATGGCAAAGCACATAATTTGCAGAAGAAAAATTATTGCGAGAAATTGTAATGTAATTGAAGCAAAAACAAAGACAACAAAAAAAATACAGGAAATGTGGAGAAAACAATAAATGAAAGCAAATGAAATTAAAAATTTATTATGCTCAGCTGCTGCGCTTTGCTGTTGTTGTTGTTGTTGTTGTTGTTGTTGAAGAAGAGACAACAGCAGCAGTCAGAAACGGAAATGAATATTGCTGTGAAAAACACAGACACACAGTGCGAGCGGGAGCACAATGATGCTGCTTGCTGCTGCTGTTCAAGTTTTGCATTTCCGGTATGCAAACAGCAATAACAACAACCACACGCAGACACATGCTCAAGACATAAAAAATGTGTAATTGTTGTTGTTTACCATTGATAAAGCTTAACAGTCAACGCATAGAAGGCAGAGCTGAGCAGACAGCCAGAGAGCCAGGGCACAGGACACAGGCAGCCAGCCAGACATTGGCAACAGACAAAAACTCATTCGCATTTAACACGTTCACAATAGTGACAGAGCAATAACAACAACAATAGCAACAACATTGCAAGCACAAGCTGTTACAGTGGGCATTAACTAAGAGCACTTGAAAGAGGTAAACTAACTATTTTTAACTATTTTTAATAAAAGTCAATAAAAGAGATTTAACTTTTTTTTGCCTATTTGTTAATTATTATTATTATTTTATTTTTTTTTTTTTTTTTTTTTTTTTTTTTTTTTTTTTTTTTTTTTTTTTTTTTTTTTTTTTTTTTTTTTTTTTTTTTATATTTGTTGTTATTATTATTATTTTGTATTTTATTTTGTTTATTGTTCATATTAGATATTTATTATTATTATTTTATATTTGTTATTTATTATTAGTATTTTAAATTTGTTATTTATTAGTATTAGTTTATATTTTTTATTTATTCTTATTTCATATTTGATATTTATTATTATTATTATTATTATTTGAAATTCATTATTTTCTTTATTGTTATTATATTATATTTGTTATTTATTAATATTATTTCATATTTGATATTTATTATTATTATTTTATATTTTTTAATTATTTTTAGTATTTTATATTTGTTATTTATTAGATTAATTTATATTTGTAATTTATTATCATTTCATATTTAATATTTATTATTATAATTATTATTATTTTAAATTCATTATTTTCAACAAGTTTATTTCATTTTAATAATTAATTTATTTAATATGATTATCCCACATTTATTGCAAACTAACTTTATAAAGATTAAACATTAATTATTTCATAAACTGACTCCAACGTAAATTTATAACAATTTTTGCTTTAAAAATAGAGCTAGGATTTCAAGATGTTCACATCATTTTAATTGATTTGGCTAATCCAGTTCAATTGAAGCCGCAGAAATACTTTGCTAGACGTCTGTAGACATTTTGGTTGAAAATTTATATTTTCATATAATTATAACTTTTTAATTTGATTTTATAAAAAGTTTTCAAGCACAGGGGACCATAGGAGATAAGTCTAATTATACAAATGCATTAGAAATTCTGTTAAGCATTAAACTTGAGCTGGCAATAAAAGTTAACAATTAAAATTCTACAATAGATGCATATATTACTTTAATTTACATTTTTAATTTAATTAATTTATTATTATTATTTATTTTTTGACATACATTTTTAAAGTAAATTCCAAATAAAAATCAAAAATATTTATTTAGAATGTATATTTATAAAGCAGAGGGACTAATACAAAGATTAATGTGTGTCTAAATATTAAAATACACATGCTAACTAATAGTTAACATTTAGTCGGCATATGAATTAATATTCATTGGAATTTCTACGTAAAGTACTATAATATTTTAGTTCACAGTCTAGATGCAAATTATTTACGTTGAATATGCTTAAATGTGCATAGAAATAAGTCTATATATTCCTTAGAAAAATATGTAGTACTGAGTTAAATTTTGTGCCAAGTAAATGTTAAATCTAGTGCCTGATTTTGAGCCCAACAAACTTTCTTGAAAATTTGTTGTTGACATTAAATTTAGGCATATATGTAAAATATAAAATATCTTTAAAAATATTACTCAATTTTAATAATATCTAATTCTGAACTTCAATTAAATTATAAAACAAACAACAAATACTTAAAGAATTTCTTATTTACAGCAAGATACATGAAATGTTTGTGAATAGAAGCACTTTTAAGCCATATTTACTGTATCTAAAGAAAAACACTTGCAAATTCAAGCACACAAGTTACACTCTCACAGCACACACACAAAATCATACACTCACACACACACTCACACTCACACTCACACTCTGGTGCCGTCACATATTTTACAACAATAAAAATACCTTTATTGTATGTCTCTGCTGCTGCTGCTCGCCTTTTTTATTTAAAACTCTTTAATTACGCTTAATTATTTATTAAGCAGATTGCGAGCTGCGTTGGAATTTAATTTGGTCGGCGCGCGTATTGTGTGAACGGCTGAAGGATATGATGGCGGTGCAGTGGGTATAGTCGGGCAACCGGTTGTTGCCTGCCCTGGCTGTCATTACTTTGGTCGTCCTTGCTCTGGCGTGTGCCCGGGCACTTTGAAGTGCCGCAGCACTTTTTGGCATACACTTTTTATGGCGGGCCAGAGTTTTGTGACTTTTCAAGTATTTAATTTGTTTTAGATTTTGCTTTTTGGGCTGCTATTAAGTATTTGCTTTGATGGAAGGACAACGAGTCCCGCGAATTATATTTGATGACAGATTTTTTTTAATTTATTGTTTTGACTGCTGCTGCTGCTGGCAAGCAACGCACACAGCGAACGCTTAACGTATGCACGAGTATAACGAGACGACAAGGATAACGCGCATCCGCACCGTTTGAATGCACGATTTGTACTAAACTCAGCCACGCACAAATCGTGCCAAACGCGCTCGGCAATCGCCACTGGCAAATTGTGAATTCATCGCCCTTGTGCTGCGAGCGAGGACTTTGCTCTCTGTTTACAGGCGGCAATGTGTACTAAAATCATGGACATTTTCCGCTCGTTTCGCTGCGAGAGCAAACAAACATTCGGTTCGGACAGCTTCGCCTTCGCAAAACGGTTCGTGTGTCCACATGTTGCCGTTGGCCAGCAACCTGTTAGACATCGAGACACGAGACTGGAGCCGGACTGTATGAATGGCAGCAAGTGCAGCAAGTCTGTAGGGAATGAATGGACTTTTGAAAATTTAGCTAAAGTAAACTATAAAACTATAGATGGGTTTTTAGAAGCCTGAATTTAGATTTCATTTGTTTTTATTTTTCTTTGAGACTATCATTCTATAAATATTTTCAACTATAAAATTGTAAAACAAAAATATTTATTTTTTTTTATGTAAATTATTCATAATTTGGGTTTTTCAAAGTTAAAATAATATTTAATCAAACATTTTCAATTTTTTTATATTTTAAATTAAAAATGAAAAAAACATTTATAATTTAATTCAATTTTTGTATTTTTATAAAATATAATATTTTTTTTTATATTATTTATTTTTATTATTATTTTTTTTTAATATTATTTTTTTTTAATATTATTTTTTTTTAATATTATTTTTTAATTTTTTTTATTATTATTTTTTTTAATATTATTATTTTTTTTATTATTTTTTTACTTAATATTATTTATTTTTATTTATTTTATTTTTTTTTTTGTAATATTATTGTTTATAATTTATTAAATTGGGTAAAGTAATAAATAATATATTTTTTGCTTTTATTTTTTGAAAAATAGTAAACTCTCTTCCTGAAAAACATAAATTAAAACTATACAAAAATGTTGAATTTAACGTTATATATTAAATAAAATCTATTTGTTTACGTCGCATTTAACAAAGGACTCGGCTGGCTTTGACTGAAGAGTAAAATATCCCTTTAAGAGCGCGCAGGCGCATGGAAGCGAAACGGTTAAGGGGAACAAATTTCGTAATTGTTAACGGTTAAAAAAAAGGAACTAAAAACAAAACCCAAAACAAAATGTAAACAACATTGGGCCAAGTCAAAAACAATACGAATTGAGTATGAATATTAAGCCACGGATTAACCAAACTGAATAATTGAGACTACTATATAAAGGCTATATGTAGGCATTGCTTGCAAATAAATTCAAGTCTTTGCTGGTCATTAGCTTAAGCTTAATCCGCTTGGCCGTATGTGCATACAGCTCCTTTGGGCACCACAAATACCAAACTAACTAACCAACTAAAAAACCAAACTCCAACTAACTGATGTACTGATGCAATATCATGCCGCTCGACTGCGGCTAGCAGCATGTCTAACAAATGCCAGCAACTTTAACCGCGAAAAAATAGAGAAAAAAAAAAATACTACGGAGTAGCAATGTCCCCGGCAACAACAACAACAACAATAGTACAACAGCGGGTTAACGTTGGCCCGTGCCGCTGCGGTCGCCACCACAAGGACAATAAATACGCAACAACAACAATAACAATAACAGCAACAACAATAGCATGCGAGCGCAACAGCATCAGGAGAGTCTACGACAAACAGGCATATCAACAGCATCATGATGTAAAAAGTTTTTGCATTCGAGAACCTTAAACCACCTTCAACCAGCTAACCGCGCGCTGTCCACTCCCCCTCCCCCCAACCACCCGCACCACCAACGACTCCACCAAGTCCCCGTCGACCTGCGCCACCCGCAGCCGAGACCCCGTCAACAATTTTTGTTTACAAACTTTTGCTTGTTTGTGTATTGTGTGAAGCGTTTGCTAGCAGCAGAAAGAGACAGATATATATATGGAGAGCTAGGGGGAGCGCAGAAGTGAGAGCACAGAGAGAGAGTTCAGGTGGGCGAGACGGCAGCTGTTGCTGTTGCTGTGTGTTAGCATTGTCCACAAAGGACTCCGCAGGACTTGCCGCTCGCTCCTTTGCCATCAACAACGACGCGACGCGCCAAAAGATGCAAATTTTTTTTGTATGTTTGGCTTCGCTTCATCTTCATTTTTTCCACTCCTTCCCGCTCTTTGCTTAACAGGGAAATTCCTGATGCGATTATGAGACGCCTTGTTAAGTCAAGTCGACATAGCGAGCGGCGCTCGCGTGACGTAGGCAATAGATCATATGACAAAGATGCTAAATATTTGTGGCTTTGCGGTCAGGTGATAAGCTTCAAGAGTTCACTTCAAGTGGACCAGAAAAGAAGAAACAGCAGCAACAAATGCAGGCTTTAGCTAACCATCCTTCTATAGAGTTATATACATATATAAGGAAGACAAGCAGACTAAAGTCTTAATTAATATATTTTATAACAAAAAATTCGTTTAACGATACTACTCTATCAGCAGCTTTCAGGTAGTTTTTATGCTTTTTAGAATGCCGTAGAGTTAAAATGATATTTTTATGATATTTATTTAAGGCTTTAATTAATAAGTTTATGAAAAAGGCCCAGCTTGACTATAAAGTTTATGTTAATATGTTTTAAGAAGCCAATTTTCAGAGCTCTTAAAACTAGCTCCAATAGTTTTAAAGAGTTTTTATATATACATTTTGAAGGATTTAAAATCAAATTTGCATTTGACTATATTTTCGATTCAGAATCTTAGATTTCTCAAGCCTAGATCAAGTTTGATCTCTAAAATCCGACATTAAATTTATTTCATGGTAAAAAAAAAACATATTGGAATTTTGGATTTATGCAGCCATATTTCTATTATGAGAACGGGCAAAACTCTTAGTTTATATATAAAACACAAAATTTAAGTACAAGTATAGAACTATCAGTTGTACTACAAGCTCAATACAAGTTAACAATCCCTTCAACTCTTATCCCTCAACTAATATTAACATTGACATGAATTGCGCTAACAGATATCTGCAAACAGATTTCTTGTAAATTATAAAAAAAAAAAAAAACTAGGAGCGCATCAAATATCCCTCAGAGTAGCTTTAAGCAGCTCAGCATATTATAAATTTGTTCCCTCATATCAAGCCTTGCAGAGTATGCCGTGCCCCGCCTACCACACGTTCTACAATTCCTACCCCCTGAACTTACGCTTAACAGATACAAAGTTGAGCTGAGCGCACTTACCTGCAACGAGAGAAAACAATAAAAAATGAAAATCAATTGGCTGTATCATAAACAGTGCTTCAAATTGATTATAAAGTCGTAGAAGCTTCTAAGTAAAGTACTTGAAATCCACTCTTAACAGACAGTCGGACAAGCGGACAGGACAACAAGCAAGCACACACACAACCACATACACACACACACACACATACAGAGAGCTTGAAAAGGCCTCGACCACAGCGAAGTGTGCTCAGTGCTTTCCATCAAACTATGGAGCGGCAGCTGCAACCCTCTTCGACCTAAAACCCACTCAGTCGCCACCTCCTGACCGACCCGCAATGCAATAACGCCGACAGATTACAAAGTGCACATGTGGTGCGCCATAAAGTAGTGGGTTGTACAATGCCCGAGCAGCGAGCGGAAATCCATGTTGCAACAACAACAACAACAACAGCAGCAGCAACAACAATAAGCTGATGTCTAGGAGACGAAACGCATTGCCGTGGCCAAAAGCCTTTGCCCGCTGCCAATGCCTTCTCCGCCCTTCCTTCTCCTTCGCCCTTTTTCCTGTGGCCTTTTGCCGAACTCCATTAAGTTTACGCGACCAGCAACACGAAGAACTTTACTTCTGTGGTCGCTGCTGGGGTTGCGCAAGCAGCTTCAGTCCTGTTGTTCTCGGTGTTGTTGTCCAACTCTGTCTATTGATGTCTCTGTGATGCTGCCCTTGGCCACCATACCAGGTCTATCATACATGCACTCTGCATGAACCGCAGCCATAGTAGAGGCGTCCTACGGCACACAAAAACTTCACAGCGTTCGAAAATGTAACTAGTTTTTCGGCCAGGGCGAGCATCATTCACTCTAGCAGCGTCTATTTCATTATGTAGATTTCATGATGAAATATTGTCAACACGTTTGTATGCGAACATACAAACTGTTTGACAAACAATTGACAAAAGTTAGGCCTAGAGCGGAACTGGACAAGCAGTGGAATGGGAGATATTTGCTAATGTTAGATGTGGCAATGAAAAGACTTAGAGATGAAAAGGATATATGGAGTAAAGTTATAGAGGTTCTTAAGGTAAATCGGAAATATGAGTCTCCAAATTTAAAAGCATTTTTATATTTGAGAGGAATTCTTTTCTTTGGGCGGAAAGATAGCTGAACGATTATTAATAAATTATGAGATTAATTCATTTACTAAAGAAAAGTAAGTTCATTTATAAAGGAATTTCTTTAGGTATTGCCGATGAATAAGTAAATATAAATAAATTACAAATAGAATTTCCTGACCCGATTACAGTTTTATATCCATCTTAAGTCATCAGCCCACACACTGCAATGCAATTTCTAATACAATTTCGATAAAACAAAAACATTTGTGGCAAGTCGGTTGGTTTTAGCACTCCATTTTATATAGACTCGCTTGCAGCATTCCGTTAAAGCAACTGCCACACAACGGCTACGTGCCACAAACATGAACGACAATGCGACAAAAGGAAGTTCATGCAGCTTTGTTGTCGCTGCAAGACTCAAGACAGAGAAACAGAAGACAGAAGACAGCTGCCCCATGCCCATGCTCCATCAAATAGCGCCCCACAAATAACTGCACAAGACGGGCTCATACCCAAGGCCTTAAAAAAAAAAAAAAGAGAAAGAGAAGTGGATGAACAGAGAGAATGTGAAGTGCAGCGCACATACAAAACAGATAAATGGTAGCAACTTTTTAACAAAACCAACGGACGGGGCCCAGTGCATTGACTAGACAGCAACCCCTAGGCCCCCAAACCCGCCAAACCTCATGCTAAATTCTTCTATATTTGCTCATTTTTTTTTTTTTTTTCATTGCCCCTAAGCAGCAGGCATTGGGACGAGACAAAATGTAAAATTATGCGGCAGTTGGAAGCAAAAGTTTATGGTTGACCCGAGCGCATAAAGAGAGAGAGGGAAGGAGAGGCAGAAAAAGGGAGTGTGTGACTGAGAGAGGCCAAGTGCATTTATTGTCTTTGGGCGAAGCAGTCGAGCAGGCAAATATGCTGCAAGCCTGACTGATGCTGCATGCCCCAAGGAGTCGTACGTACACGCACACATTGCGACAGCCAAACAGGAAGTACGCATTTCCTGCACTCGAAAACAGGCACAGAGAACGAGAGAAAAAGAGAGAGAGAGAGAGGGAAGGAAGAGATTTCTCTGAAATTCAGAGACTGCTGCTGCTGCTCAGTGCAAATGTCGCGAACAACGTCGACAAACAACTTTTGACGCAAAAGTGCTGAAAACTGTTTTTCTTCTGGTCTACAGTTTTGCCCACGTTGCCAAATTAATTGAAAATGACTAGACCTAAGGGAGAGACATACACAGGCACCATGAAAGAGAGACAGAGAGATGGAGAGAAAGTGTAGAACGGAGCTAGTGCTACGGCAATTTGAAGAAGTATATGTGCCTTGATCTTGACGCTTGTCCCTGAACTTGGCGCCCACTCTATTAGTGTGCGTGTGTGTCTCTCTCTATCTCCCTCTCTCTCTCTCTCTCTATGTGAGTGTGTTGGGCAGCGGCACAAATGAGTTTCGTGTCACAAGTTGACCCAACTGAGATTAAGTGGGCGTTTAATTTGCCAACTCTCGCTGGGGTCGCCGCCCTTGGCTCACAGAAATTGCGTTAATGTAATCCCCGCATGGCGTATGCTCCCGTTTTTTTCCCGCTGACTCCCCAGTTTAGTTGTTTTTTGTTGTTTTCCTTTTCGGTTTGGATTGTCGCTTGGCTGGCGCCGTCGCATGTTTTTTTTTTTTTTTGCATTTTTTGGGTGGATATGCCCCGTGCTGTGCTTTGTCCTTGAGCTACAGCGAGCCCTCGACTTACTGGCTGGCTGGACTGCCCGCCTGGCTGATCTCTGCGCGGTATTTTAACTTAATCAACAGAGTAAATAACACGTCCGCTGCTATATATATATATGTATATATCTTTTTTCTTTTTTTGCTTAGCTGTGTTTTATGAAGTTGTAGCATTTAGTCAGTTATTAGTTATGACCCTAGCTTAATGTTAATCACTCGCCATTTTTTTTTTATTTTTGGGTAAGTAATCGTTATTTACTTATGGACATGCAAAATCTGGGTTGAATGTGAGTCTAACTAAATGTTGGGGTGCCAATACCAGTGTACTTATAGGAAAAAAACTAGTAATGCGAAGAAGATTGAAATCCAGAAAACTATTGTAAATCTATATTTACTTATTCTTTGTTTGAAAACTCAGCCCGATCTCCGTCTCCTACCTCTTTCTATCTTTCTATCCCACACTTCCTGTTTTAACTCTCCGTTCCTCCTATTCTAGCCTCATTCTTTCTTTTTTCCCTCTCAATTTTATTATCTTATGTAGATCTATATTTATATAAATCTATCTCTAGTTCTAACTTTAGCACTAGGTCGAGCTCAATCTCTCTATCTCTTTATCGCTCTATCTTTTTATCTCATTATCTGTCAATATGTGGACCTCTCCATCTAATGAACAGATCTGTCCATCTTCAGACCTCTATCAATCTAACAGATATTTCCCTCTCTGAACTATTTATCTATGTCCCAAAGCACCTTTCTTTATCTCTATCCATCTGTATCGCTAATATTATGTTTTTCTATCCATCTATCTGTCTTTGACAATCTCTCTCTGCTTTTCAATATATGTCTATTTCTGTATATATATCTATAAGGAGATAGTTATCTTTACAACTTAAACAAAACGCCTACAAATAATTGTTATAGTTGTAATTATTTATTTATTTATTTTATTTATTTTTTTTGCTAACCATTTTAAAGCAATTAAATACTTGTTTTAAGCCGCTTAAAAATGCAAAATAAAAAATTTATTATTCAGTAAAACTCATAAAAGAGTTTAAGACACTCAACATACATATTTAATGACTAAACAAATGAAATCTCAACTTAAGACAAGCGCCAGCAATTTAAATTTAATATTTATAAGAAATAAATAAAAGGCTTTCAGCTCAATTTTCTTAAACCGAACGAACATATGCGTAAGGATTAGCCCAGATTGGCTCAGAAATTCATTACAAAACACACGAATTGTTGACCAAAAAAAAAACGTGAAAATAAAAAGAGAAGAAAAGTGCAAAAAAGCGACAAGTCGAGAGCAAATCCCCTAAAGTAGCTTAGCTTCTGGCTTGGTTTGGCTTGGCTGTTCTTCCGGCTGATTGCAGCAGTCAGAGCTGAGCTGAACGCAGAGCAAATAATGTGAAAATTTCAAAAGAAAAACCAAATAAATATATATATATAGACAAAGTGGAGAGAGAGCAGAAAAGAGCTGCTTCAGCGGAAAAACACAAACAGCTAAAGAAATCTAAGCGCAAAGTCCCCAGCCAACTGAAGTGATTTTCGCACTAATTAACTGCACTTAGTTGACACATACCAATCTATTCACACACACACACTCATACACTCACATACACTCATACACTAACACACACTCATGCACAGCGTTGTTGGCATAATCAGAAGCAGTGCAGCATTTTAATTGGTTTCCAGCGCTGCCAATATAAAGTCCCACATGTGCAATCGGAATTTCTAGAGAAATTATAGAAAGTAAATGAAATGTGGGTGTGCGAGTGTGTTTGTGTGTATGCGAGTGTGTTTGTGCTTCTAATGTTGTGGGTGGGCACTTTGGCTGCAAGTTAATAATTACGTGGCGCCGTTGACAGCTTTACAGTGGCCTCAAACTCGCTAGAAAATAGTCCCCAGCCACGGACCCAGTTGCAAGTTTTTATGTTTATCGCTGGCATCGCATGTCAAAGCCAATGCACTGGCTGTTGCCAAGGCTTTACACAATTTGAATGCCCGCTAATGAGGCAAAAGCCCCAGTTAATAACCTGCTCGCCCAGCAATCCATGGAACCCTTTCTATATTTAGAGTTGCCTTTTAAATACTGGCGAGCGAGACAACATCGGAATTTAATATAAATATGTATATGATTCAGATTAAGCGCATCGAATTTTTACATATTTTTACCATATAAGAATCGAAATGAGGGGATCAATACAATTGTAGTAATTATTAATGATAAAGAATCAAATGTTTATTAATATTTCTCTGATGAATATTAAAAAAAATATTTTTGAATTACGTAATAGATTAATCTTTTATAGGAAAGTGCATCCACTTATTTAATATGGTAATAATCATTAGAATTATTTGCTATATACTAAACTCTCCCTTATACCATATTACTGGGTATCTCTGACTACAACATTCCTTAGTCTAATATAATTTCTAAAATATCCCCTGTTCATTCGTTAGCTAAGCATCCGCATCACACCGCTCAATTTTGAACAAGAACGTAATAAACATTAATGTTACGATCCAAATGAGACACAATCGACTCTGAGAGCCAAGCAAAAAAAAAAATATAAAAAAAGGAAAAGAAAACGAAAAGAAAATATCTACGAAAAGAAAAACAAAATACAGCTAGAGAAATAACAAGCAACTGGAAACTGAAAATGCAGTACACGGCGGTAAAAGTAAACAGCAAGTGCTATAAAAATGCGATGCTTGGAGCCAAGGCAGATCATATGAGCATTACGAGAGTGGAGCAGAGCAGAGCAGAGCGGCGCCAAGTGCATAAAGAGCAGAAACCGGCCAAGGATTGGATGACTGGGCCAAAGGAATTGGCTTGGCCCAAGTTTCACGAAACGAGTCAACAACTGCGGCAATGTACACACACACGCACACACTCACACACATGAACACAGTTGAACACACGTTAGAACTCATAAAGGACATGCCAGGTTGGCATGGCAGAGGACCTGAACACATGATAGTACAGCGCAGCACAGGACGGGACAGGACAGGACAGCACAGTACAGGACAGGACAAGCCAAACGAAACCAATTGAAGAAATGTTGCTGACACGTGAAGACGACAGCGACGAAATTAGTTAGCACTCAAGCTGCATTTGGCCCTGGTCCAGCTGCAGCAGCAGGACACACTCACACAGATGCAGTGACTGACACACACACACACACAATAGGCGGAGGCAGGAGAAACGCCACGTTGCGAGATTACAACACCTGCGGGTAAAAGTCGACTTGAGTCTTAGCTGCTGCTGCCGCTGCTGCTGCTGCTGTTGCTACTGCTATAGTAGTTGTTGTTTTAATACCCTATAATATTGGCATATTTGCAAAGTAAGGTATGTTGTAGTTCTGAAATGAAATCTCGTTAAAATGTGCGATATGAGTGCGAAAAAAAAACTAAAGTAATTTAATTTGATAGTTATTATGTACACCTAATTCCCAGGTAGATAAAATGCTAAAAACGAAGTTCTAAAGCGAAAAACTTCTTCCGAATTTTAACAGAAGAAACCATTGCATTACTTTAAAACATATGTCTAAAAAGACATAATTGCAGTAATTAAGAATGAGATCATTTAATGGACTGTCTGATGGATTTTATAAGCTACGTAATGCGATCTAAGGAATCATAAGCTCAATAGGTTGATATGTAAGAGCCTTACATCACTATCAATAATAATATACAAAGGAAAGAGTTAATTATGTTGCAGATGTAGCCTCAGCGAACAGCGTATCTTTTCAGTTCTAGTAGATATTTAGATCGCGAATGCAACGAAAGGCTTTGTTGATTCTATAATTCGACGAGTATAAGAAATAGAGTTGAGTTTGTAGGATACAAGAAAGAATAAGTTGATTATTTCTTGTCTAGATAAGAAAGACTGAAAGCATACATACGACTCGTCGCGGCTGAAATAGTGTATAGTTACTAATATTTAATTTAAAATGTATGGATGAAGTTACGGAATTTGGCTTGGAGAACTCAAGATTAGATATTTTTGTGGTCTCAATGTTCATATAGATCAGAAACTAAATTTTGTATGTACATATATCATATATCAATGATTTGTGTCAGCTAGATTTCATTGATAGATACTAAAATTTAATATAGATGAAGCATGGCGAGCCTACTTCATATAAGATATAAATATATATTATATACAAGTTATAATATGACTACTTCGCAATAACTTCCCTAACTTATTTACACAAAACGATAGATAGATCTATGAACTGAAGTTTTTGAATACAAATGAACATGAATATATGAATGTGACAATTCTATAAAGATAAAAAATTATAAACGTATACTATCTTTATAAAAAAATATATATGTATAAATATTTTTAATGGTATTGGAATGGTATTTGTATATGTACTGAATTGCATATGTATTATAAATTGTAATTGTAATTGAATATGTAGTGTGTAATTGTCTATCTGTGCATATTTCATTATCATTTGATTGTCAAGGCACCACGCCGTATACAGGGTATAGCCTCAGCTACTATTACTAACTAGAGCTCGCTTTTACTCTGTGCTCCTTTTGTATCCCGTGCTGCTGCAGCAATTAAATAGCTTCGAGCACACTGAACTCAATTGCAGCAATTTCAATAACTGTTAAGAACACTCAAAGGTACAAGGCTTTAGCCAGCAGCGCAGACACAGACACAGACAGAGTCTTTCTGCTGATAATCTGTCATGCAGCAAGGCAGCCAAGAGTTTATTCTTCTAAATTTCGACAGCACAACCTTTTAACACTTATTTGTGGCACTTGACCAAGTTGTTGTAATTTTTCGTTTTATTTTGGCACTTACCTAGTTGTTATGTTTGGAGCTTGCAATGGCCGAAATGGAACACGAATTTTAAAAAATTTTTGATTTGGTCTATTGCGAATTTTATTTTTTATTAATTATATATATATATACATATATACACACACATATATATATATATATATATATATTGTATATTAGAAGAAAGGTTTTTTTTTGCAAATTAAGTTTAGATCGTGACGCGGTACGGCCGAAAAGTTAACACATTAAGAATTTTGCCACTAAGAAGCCGAAATTGAACTTTTATAAAATATATGTACGCTACACAATCTGATTTTATAAACAATACAAAGAGTAAAAACAGGTTGACATAAACTGAGACATCTCGCACAGTGTGCTAGGTTTTTCTCACATAGCGAAAGCGCAAAAGTAACTTTAATTTGGAAAAAAAAATTATTGAATATTAAAAGGACTCGCAAGGAAACCAACAATATTTGCAATACGTGAATTGAGTAAAAATATACATGAGGAATAGCATATAAATGAATATATGTCAAAATTAATATTTTTGAAAGACATATTTCTCAATTTCTTAACAAATGTATAATAATATTTTGATTACCAAATATTTTAAATCCATACCGAATTCCCCAGTAATTTTTCGGTTTTATTTTATTTTTAATCAGTTCAGATTTATCAGCTTTTATCTACTTTTATTGTTGGCGCTTATCTTCTTCGTTTCAGTCACTAATCCCATGCAACTTTAGAAAACTTCAGAGCTTAAATGCCACAACGTAGACCTCTAATAATGATTACCAAAAGACCACGCAAAACTGCCAAGCTAGGCACAAATTTTCAACTACAACAACAGGTCCTCTCTCTCGTTCTCATAATCACCCCTCTGCCCCATTCCCACACTATTCAGCTTCAGTTTAAGCTGAGAGCACAGCACAGGACAGCTTCTTTCTTATTAAGTTGTTTTCAAAACTAACTGCAAAAGTTGAATTATAAGCCGCCAAATGATGTCTGTCGCCTATGCAAACACAAACGCACACACAGTCACAGAGAGGGAGCCTTCCTCAAAAAGAACTTCACAGTTGCCAGCCGAGGCACCCTCAAAATGTGGAGGCACTTAAGATGCTTAGCGCCATGGCAAGCGAAAATAATGACGCTCATAAAAACTAACTAAACAGAAAAATAAAGCAAACAGCATCAAAAGGACGACAACGTGAAATACAGTTATATAGACAGCAAGAACTAACACCGAAATGCTCGGGTTTTTGCGCAAATGGATGAAATCCGCCTGTTACACTAAATACCCTGTAAGTGATATTGAGTAAATGGATATATGCATTTATATGTTCATATATAAAAGTAAATTTTTGATTCAATTGTTAAAGATTTATTTAGTATATATTTTTATTAAATAGTTTAATATTTGTATGCGTAAGAATATAAATTTTATCATTGAGTATTTTGAATTTTATTGAAAATAAATATAGAATACAAATACCATAAAGTTCGTCATGCTCTTATTTGATCAGATATACTCTTCATAAGCCTAAAATTGTATAGATTTACATTTTACAGGGTATATTCAACTCAACATAACCATGCTATATATAAATATTTGCATTGTCTTTCTTCTCTAACACTCTCTATATTATTTCATTTTATGCGCTTCACCCATACTAAACTAAATATTACTTCTGAATGTTAACTAAAGGGTATTTGAAAGTCTGGTGTTTACTTTTAGCATTTCCATATATATTTCTTTTTATAGATAGATAACATTATACTAATTATCCTCAATTGTATACATTTTTCATCTATCAACTACAGGGTATTTCTGAGTCAACCTCTAGTTCAATCTTTCCTCTTGCTTGTTTTTAAGCTGTGCGCGCTCGGAATGACAATGATAATGATGTGCGATAATGTTGGTAGTTGTTGTGTTTGTGTTGTTTATTGTTTTAGCCTCAGCGACAAATACTATGCACAATGATAATGAAGCTAATCAGAATGACGATAATGATGATGCTGCTGCCGATGATACTAATGATTATTTAGTTGTTTATTATTGCAGCTAAGACAACTGCCTAAGTTTGTGCTGAAGGATTAGTTAGTCCGCCTACGAGACACATTATAATTAAAATTGCAGCAACCAATTGCCACGCCTCCAGCCAACTAATCTATTTATCAGATGAAGAAGAAGTAGGCAGTAGAGAAAGTCTCACCAAGTCTTGATTTATTTATTAGCCACGGCCTATGCAAGATTTCGTGATTCCTCTCAGCAATTTCATTAATTGATTTGAGACGTTTGCATTTCCTCTTTTCTTTTTTTTTCTTGTTTTTTAATTTTCTTTCTCTTCTGTTTAGCTCTTGTTTCTTTTGTTCTGCTTTGAGTTTTGGCGTTGGTCCAACGAATTTGTAGCCTGATTGAAAGCCTCTTTGCTGATTTGGCTTGCGTGTTGAAAGTTTTTTTGTTTTTTTTTTTACAACAATGAGGCAAGGGAGTATATTGTGAGTTAGTTTTAACTGTCTGTTCCGCGAAATAGATTTTATACTTAGCGGAGATATATACTACTTAATTGTAATTTAAATTGATTTTTAAAAATATACTAAAGGTTTGAAAAGTATTGAAGATAACACAGATGACAGCATATATACAATATATAGAGAATACTACTTAAAAATTATTAAAATTAAAAAAATAATGGTTTGAAAAGTATTGAAGATAATATAGTTGACAACATATAGATCTCTCTGATCAAAGATCGAATGAGCTGCTCTGAACATAAGCATAAAAATCTTATGAAAATATATACTTTTATCTGAACGTTAGATTTATATAAGTTTATTTAAAACTTCATTGATCTATGCTAGCTATTGTTATATATACATATAAACTCTATATACAACATTTCATTTAACAGTGAACAAGCATTACGCAGTCAGTTATAACCGACTGAGGCATTTTGTCCTACCTTTATTTTTATTACATTGTTTTGTATATTGCCTTTACTTTAGCTCTCGCTGCCAATTTTAGCAAATGATTTTCTTGGCACAACTTTTATTTGGTCTATTTAAATTTTAACGAAATTGTTGCTAAATGACATACACACAAGAGAGGAACACACACACACACACACATTTACACAGCTTCAATTTCGTCGCTTTCGCAGGCTCATTTCTCGTTGCTCACGTGCGTCTCAAATTGTATTTCAATTGGCATTTTGTTAACAAAGTTTTCAGGCATCAACATCTCAAATTGAAGTAATTGACGTTGAAATTGATTGCTATTGTTATGGAAATTGCCGAGCTAATGGTACAGGTAAGATATCGAGTATCTGATATCCGATATTGGAGAAACCATTTTCGTTTTTTTAGTAAAATTGGACTGGTCTGGACTGGTTTACATATATATTGAGAAGAATTCCTTTAATTAAGTTTCAATTACGGGCGCATCAAACTGACGCAGTAAAAAATGAAATACAATACCCCACGGCGGCCATGTCCAATTGAATGTTGTCTAAACAATGCAAATGAATTTACTTAAGTCAATTCCACAGCGAGTTGCTCACCTGACAGTGCTCTTGACGCTCTAATTATAAACGCAACTATTTCTGGCCCTAACCCATTAACATTTTGTGGAGTACCGCAAGAGTTCAGTCCAATGGCTATTTGCAGCCTATAAATATTTGAAATGCGGCCAAACTTAATTAAGGCATATCAAAAGTTGCCAAAGCAAAGCTCCAATGCAATTATGCAACTTTTGCAACAATATTTCAGATTGTTCTCGTTGTTTATACGGGATGCAGACGGAGTTGTAGGCGATGCATAGCCAAAAGTTGAGAGCTAAGTTTACTCACCTGCTGCAGCTCAACTTTATTTTGATGTTTCTTTTCTTTTTTTACTTTTTGTGGCAACTTGTTTTAAGCGCTTTTGTGAACTTATAATTTATAATTTCATAACAAATTTGAGAGAGACTAAAAGGCTAAAGAGTTTCGTTTCGGTTGAAAGCAAGCAATCTGCAAGTAAAACATAATTGCCATACATGTCGTATACGCAACATCATCAATTTCACTTGACTGTTTGTCTGGTCAGAGATCAGAGTCGTCGCATTGCAAACAAGCAGAGACAACATAAATGAACATATGTTATACAAAGAGGATCAAAAGCTGGGAGGAAAAAACACATAAACAAGAAGAGAGAGAGATTTACATGCAAAACGCAAAAAAAAAAAAAAAAAAACAGAAAAGAAAAAGAAAAGTCCGTCAAGGCAAAATGAAAAATAGATAACACAAGAAAATAAGGAGTGAAACAGCAACGCACTTAATGCACATATTATTGAAGTCAACATAAAAGAAATACATTGAAAAGTACAACCAAACAAGACATGAAATATATAAATATGAAATATAAACAATAAAAATCACAATAGACGTAAACAAACAAACTGGAAAGCGGATAACAAGTGGAGCACAAGGAGACATTTCCCATTGCTAACAAGCAAAAAAAAAAAAACGAGGATTTTTTTTTTAGATGTGCTGGAGTCAGGAATACCCTGTTTGCTGCTAGAAATATCGATTTCTAATATTCATGCATATATCGATATCAATATTTGTAGATTATCAATATTTTTTATCTACATCGAACACATCGTATTTCGTAACTTTTCGCGCTTTTTATACTGATTTTTTTTCGATATTTTGTATTAAAAAAATATATTTATTTTTATCGATTTTTTTTCTACATTTGCATCGAACAAATATAATATATTTTAGTAGTATTTAGTATTTTAGTATCCCTGTGAATTTTTTTCCTTTCCCCTATGTTTTTATAGCAAGATACAAAATATTAACATCGATATTTATCGATTTTTACATTACATTACATTTCACTTAAAGGTACATAATTTTAAATTACTTTATATATAGTATACAATATAAATAAATTTTACTTTATAGCAATTAATTTTTATAGCGTGGATATAATAATTTAAAAATCGATATGGAACAAGTCTAAACTGTTGGAGTTTCAGTTAATCACTTTTTTTTTAATGTAAATATTAAAGTTATCAATTTTTATATGTTTCAGCAGTTTCCTTATCAACAGCTAGGTAGAAAGTATTGATAAGGTTATTTACTTGGTCAATCGTAAATATTTACATATATACTCTATAGCTTCATAGCTGACTCGATATACTTTTTATGGCATACCCTTTTTATTGGTTGCCCATTAGTCATTCTCTCATAGATATAAACAGGGTATCAAAAGCGAAATGGAAAGCTGCTTTAGCAACTCCTCACCATATCAATGCAATTTGTATGCGACTAAAGATTCGCCTCGGGCATAACAAGAAGAAGCCGTGTTCCACCATCGCCCACTGCTCTGGCCCATAATGAAATATATGTATGTATAAATGTATATAAGTTGGTAGCACGAAAGAGCAGCAGCAATAGCAGCAACAGCGGCAGCACCAACAGTAGCCATAGCAGGAGCAATAGCAGCTCGAGGTCATAAATAATATTATTATGGGTTCAGTTATTGGCATTAGGAACTTGTGTTTTGTCAAGGCAAACAAAGTGCGTATCCTGGGCACATTGTGTTTGCATTTATCTGCTGTGTATCCATGTTATTGGGTGCTATTTAACATCCACAATGTCACTGTTGTTAGCGCTATTATTCATGCAACAAGTTAGCTAGAGAGCGACAGAGAAAGACGCCTCTAATTAAGGCTAATTAAATGCTTTTGGCCATAAGGTAATTGATCAATGTAAGAGGACTTTCGTGGGGCTTGCTGAGATTTCCCACTCAGTAGTTGAATATAAAATTGCAATTATAATTTGCATTGAGTCGTAAGCCAACTCAGTTACATTTCAATTTATTTGTAGCCACGTTTTCAATTAAAAAATCTGCAGTCTAGTCAACATTTTGCTATTTATTACATTTCAATAAAAAAAAACTATATATATTGCACTGGGAATACACTGTGAGGGCAAATAGGTGGACAGTTTTATTGACATATGGACGGACAGCAACAACGGCCAACAGATAACACAAAACACACATACATTAACACAATTATACACACACACACACACACACACAGTTACATCGCATAGGTATCAAGGTTGATTTATATAGCAAAAACGAGCAGATGGTTATAATTTAATTATACAGAATAGTATTTTTTTTTTTTATGTGAAACAGCATGATATGGAAATTAAAGCTAGAACAAAAAGATATTTAATTGGTATCAGAGCACCAAAACATAATACATAGATATAGACTTAAGCACACAAACTTATAAACTAATCGCCACTTAGCCTCAAGTACTCACATAAATTGCTAGAGACACAAACAAAAATGTAAATAAAGATAGATTGTTGAGATATATTTATAAGAGACACCCACAAAGAAAGCGAAACACGTTACGAGAGACGTAATGACATAAGCGTTAAACTTTTACGAAGTTTTCTATTTTGACTTTTTTTATTGGCAAACGACAATTACGCAACGGCACTTGTAATATTGTTATATATTATATATTATTGATCAATTTTGTTTTCTTTTTTTTTCAATTTTCGGATCAAATTGAGAGACGCACAAAACGAAACGCAGACACACACAGAAAGAATACGAGATAGAAATATGCAAGTGGGAAAACGTTAACGTTATCAAGACAACAGACTCTGACAAACTAAAAATCTGAAATTCGAATTCGAGTACTGCGACAGGGGCATGTGACAATTGTTGTTGTTGCTGTTGATAATGCTCATGATCGCTGACCGGCGAACGCCTGAATTAAGAGGCGGCATCTATCGCTGAGAGCGTGCGCGGGAGATAAACGCGACGCGAGCTATTTTCGAAATTGATAAGCAGCAAAATCGATCGATGCGAGCAGCAATCGCAGCATTCGAACGATGTCTATGCAACGGCATCATCGAAAAGTACTGTAAAGTGTAGCTGCCTGCCTGAGCAGCTGTAGAATGCTTATCAGTTAGGCACATGCTGCAGTTGAGAGAGGATGTGTGTGAATTGGAATTTTGAATAAGGTAAGAATTGATGGAGGGATGATGGTGGCTAGCTAATTGTTTCTTATTATTTACTCGAGTCGAATTAGATGGAATAATAATAAAACACTTCTTCAATATTTTGAGTGCATTAGCATTTATCGATCATTAGTTTGCAATGTAAAGTATGAGCAAAATACAGTTCAGAAATGCAATTTTTATCTATGGGCAATACAATTTTATTAAATAGACTTCATAATTTTACTCCTTTCTTATGATAAAAAGTGAAAATTGTTCAAAAAATTATCATCCAAATTTGTGTGTAACATTTTGTGATTGACAAAATAGTCTAGTACTTAGATACAGAACATATTTTAGTAAAACTTTTGAGGGCAATCAAAACAAAATCTGACGGCTTTAAATGGAGCGCATTAAGGAATTTACGTCTTACGACAACGTAATCGAGTATGAGGACAAACGCGCCCTATGCTCATATTCCACGTCATGGAGAACCTGGGATGAATTATAAATTATGAATCATACATATTTAAACTGCTCTACTGATCATAAACCAAAAATATTCTTAAAATTCCTACATAATTCATACTCTTTGCCAAAAAACCTTGTTTATTTTGTATTGCAAATTAAAAATAAATTTAAAATGCAAAATATAAAAAATTAATATCATAGCAATTCATTAATTATATTAAAGTTTCTGTTATCAGAACTCTATAGACATTTCAACAGATCAGCTTACAGATCACGTCAACGGTCTACCTATAAATTCCCAACTCTTAGACAAACTTATTTCGTCTCATCCCGCACAAACTAACCACCTTTATTGAGCAAGAAAAGATAACAAAAATCGATTTGAAGCAGTACGAAAAACGGGAAGAGCAAAACACATCGATCAATGCACACTGACGGCTGCAGCAGCGTTGACCCCAGCGCCTCAAGCGACGGCTACTTAAAAACTTGAACAGCCGTAAATTCGCTACAACAAGGCTATGAAATTTAATAGCGGACACTGGGCAAGCGTGCGGAGAACCCACGTATTGACCATTGCCCGAGTAGGGCGAGACGACGTCTTTTCGGTACAAATACGCAACTGTATTAGCTCACGTGAGGGGGTGCCATTACACATGTGTGCGTGTGTATGTGTTTGTATGTGTGTGTGCGTGTGAGTGTGTTTGAATGTGTGTGTGCCCAGTGCAGTTTCTGTACGTATTATTGACTTTTATAGCTGTGCCATTCATCGTCTCCGGAGCAGCTCGAGAGTTTGCTAGCGTGTGTTTACATTTTCAACTATGTAATTCGTTGCATTTTATTGCACATTTTATACTCGACATGTGTGTGCGTGTGTTGGTATGTGTGTTTTTCTTGGTGTTAAATATTTATGACTGGCGTTCGGTACGCTGGCGCGAGCACTGGACAGGAGCTTTTCATTTCTGCACAAGTTTAACGAAGTGTTAAATGGGCTGGACTGGGCCAAACGCCCCAGTACCTTCACCATCATCATTATCGTCATCATCATAATCATTGTCTGGGCGCAAGGCAGCCTTTTTATCGAAATTTGTCACGCACCACATTGGGCTACGAATGGATTAATATCGAGCGACAACAAAAGATTTTCATTTTAAGGATGATAGGAAAATGTTTGCGACATGAGTCGCATGAATGACAGCACAGCACAGCCAAAGCTGGAATTCTCTCTCTTACTCTCCCTCTCTCTCTCTCTTTCTCTTTATATATATTTAGTTGTATATATTTTTCTACTCGTAGTGTTGACAAGTGTTGGGCACGTGTTGCTAATACCTGTGGATGACAATAACGGCATTACTTTTACTTTTGCCAAACCTTTTGCATTTATTTTCGGGGAGAGGGAGCTTAACTAGTTTATTGCTTTGTGCAGCTCAGCCGAGGGTGATAAATGCTGAAAATTATTTAGCTAAATGTTTAGCATTAGCTTGGCTTTCTTTGCACCACAATGAATTGGCATAATGGAGCAGCATAATTGAATGAATAAGTGATTTATTGTATATAGAGGGGCATGGATGCGTGATAAACTGAAAGCTGGGAACAGGTAGGATTTGGAATGTGTGGTGAGATAAAGTTTCAACTTGAGTTGGTCAAGAAATTGTAAAAAATTGAGGAAAATGACAATGAAATAAATGAAAGGAATTTTATAGAATGCAGCCATCGATGAGGGGAATTGAGCAGTTTGCTTGTAAAAGGCAGAAGAATGCGTGATACCATAAAATATAAAGATTCTTGATCAATATGATGAACTGTATTAATATAGATATGTATCTATTTATCTTTCTTCGTGAAGCGTATATATGTTGTTTGATATGTATGTATAAAAGAAAGAAAGAATAAAATATTAGCTCCCTTACAGAGTTCAGGGTGTTTCCTAGTCGGGCACTCCAAACTAAAATATTCTTACTTGTAACATATCAATTGGCAGGGGCTAGAAGATATACAAACTTCTTTCGAAAATAATAGACATCAGTAAATCACTCTTTGAACTAAGTATAAATATATACACATATATATTTATAACTATCCACCACCAAATGCAATAAATTTGATAAGCAAAATCAACCCTTACCTAGAGATTTCGACATGAAACGAAATACTAAACACAGGTTAGACAATTAAAGCTATTATATAGTTAAATGATGATAGAAACTCTTAAGCAACTGCAGATATTCCCACAATGCCAATCAATAACTAATGTACCCAAGGACTTAATAGCTCTAGATAATGCCAACAACCCCTTGGACACACACACACACACATATACTCATGTATTGCCACGCCTTTTGGTGTTTGCTCTTGCTCTGAGCAAGATTGCAAATAATGACCCACAATTTGCAACACCCACGAGCCGAGCAACATTTTAGAGTGTTATAAAGAAATTAGCTACCATTTAGCCTAATGAGCATAATAATAGCAACCTAATGGCTAACCACAAGGAACAGAATCGAACCACTGGAACAGAGCCACTCCACTCGGATGACCAGTGGAAGCGCCCCCTATATTAAACAAACATTGACCGAAGTGCGATTAACTTGCGAAAGTGTTATAAATGTACAGCAATTTATATAGTACATATATATACTTGTGTGTGTGTGTGTGTGTGAAAGAGAAGTAGATATATATGTATATAGACTTTGGTGTTACGTTTTAATGGCCAAAGCCCAGTGTCAACAATGATGAACATAAATATTGTTGGCGAGTCAAGGCCAAGGCAAATGGCCGGGAATTCTATCTCAATTAATTTAGCTGACTGCCAATAATCATAAATAAACAAAAATCCAAGGATATAAGGATGTAAGGATATAAGAAAAAAGCAAGCAACACACATCCTCATACAAATGTTCATGACAGAGTTTTAATTATTTTGCCAGATCAAGCGCACACACACACATCACACCCACACACAAATCAGCAAATTTAATAAAGAATAATTAGAAGTCAGCCAGGCAGGCAGGCAGGCCGGCTGGTAGCCAGGCCAACAGCCTGGACTAAACACGTTTGGAATGTGAAGCGAGGCATAATACAAAAAAAAAAAAGAAATAATTAACAAAAACTGACAAAGCAACAGCAGGGGCAACATTTGCTATACCTTCACAACTCCCACTCCCTCACAGACAGACACACACTCCTACACAAATGGAACGCAATAATGCCATATAATTAACATATAAATTAAAGACTAATACAAATTTACGCGGCAATAAAATGCAAAAATTGCCACACATATTTCGACTTTTATTTGCGATGCGATACTCTAAATGTCTGTCTGTGATGAGGTGAGCGCATTTCCTACCGCAATTCATTTGAATTACGGTTCAACAACTGTTAATTAATGGTCAAGCATTTAGTTGTACAACAGAAACACTGGAATATATAGTACGTTAAACTAGAAAGAAAATAAATAAAAATCTATGCAAAATAAAATATATAATTAATTATTATTTATACATACAGACATGCTCAAAAGTATATGAGCAACATGATTTTTTTCTCATTTTGAATTTTAGTGGCTTATATTGTTGTTGTTGTAAGTCGGATGCGCAAAAGGTGCACATCGTTAAAAAGCTTAATCTGTCTAGAAGCATATGAAAGAAACTTGAAAAAAATAACGGAACATACGACAAAACAAAAGCAAACGAAAGATCGCTTCTTTCTTATCAAAAGGATTATTTGAGCACATTTTATGCATATCAAAATTATTTGAGCATAACGTTTAGTTGATTTTTTCTCGTTTTATTAACAACTTTAAAGACATTTTTGTTTTTAACTATTAAATACATGTTTTAAGAGAACATTAGAAATGCATAACATCGCCTTTGGCAGCGATAACTTGCTGCAGTCGTGCAGGTATAGAGCTAACCAGATTTTGCGCAAATTCCACGGTCAATATTGACCAAATTAAATACAGTGTACTTTTTGATCAAAATAAAGGAAGCACAAGGAAATTTGGAGAATTTAAAAAGATCTGGGCGAAAATGTGCACTTGATCCGAAGCAATGCAGACGGCTTTTGGGAGAGATTTCAGAGAATCCCTCAATTAGTCCTGTAAAAGTCGCAGCGGCATCAGAAAATTTAATTGGAAAGAAAGTCAGCGGATGCATAATTTATCGCAGGATGAAGGAAATTAATAAGAAAACGTACGTGGTCAGAAAGATTGTTGACATAAGCCCAGCAAACAAAGAAAAACGGTTAGAGTTTGCCTTGAAATACACACAGAAGCCTGTTCAGTTTTGGCGCAACGTATTGTGGACTGATGAGGCGGCTTTCAAATTTCAAGGCTCATTTGGAAAGAGATTTATGCACCTCCGAAAGAGCCAAAAGCACACGGCTGTGCAGCCCTTGAACAAATTGGGAGGAGGTTCAGTATGTTTTGGGGATGTGTCTGTTACTATGGGTTCAGAGATCTTACACCAATCGAAGGAACTTTAAAACAAACGGGATACCTCCACATTTTAAATGATCACGCTTTTCCTTCTGGCAACCGACTGTTTTTAACCACCGACTGGATACTGCAACAGGACAACGCGCCATGTCACAAAGGATGAATTCCAACCGAATTCTTAAGGGGCGCGGGTCAGATTGTGCTGGATTGGCCACCGCAGAGCCCGGACATTAATATTATTGAGAATGTGTGGGCTTTTATAAAGCATCATCGGACCATTGATGCTAATAGGAATCGCGAGGGTGCCATAAAAGAAATCTAAAACAATTGGTCAACATTGACCGTGGAATTTGCGCAAAATCTGGTTAGCTCTATTCCTGCACGACTGCAGCAAGTTATCGCTGCCAAAGGCGATGTTATGCATTTCTAATTTTCTCTTAAAACATGTATTTAATCGTTAAAAACAAAAATTTCTTTAAAGTTGTTAATAAAACGAGAAAAAATCAACTAAACGTTATGCTCAAATAATTTTGATATGCATAAAATGTGCTCAAATACTTTTGATAAGAAAGAAGCGATCTTTCGTTTGCTTTTGTTTTGTCGTATGTTCCGTTATTTTTTTCAAGTTTCTTTCATATGCTTCTAGACAGATTAAGCTTTTTAACGATGTGCACCTTTTGCGCATCCGACTTACAACAACAACAATATAAGCCACTAAAGTGCAAAATGAGAAAAAAATCATGTTGCTCATATACTTTTGAGCATGTCTGTATATTATATATAAATAATTGTAGTATATACATATATTTCATATACATATATAACAAATAAATTTAAAAAAAATTAAAATTATTTTTCATTCATCATTAACAAAATGTTTCAAAATAAATTTTATTTGTAGAAAAATAAATATTTTCATATTTGTCTGAGATCAAAGACACTTTTTAGTCCAACGTTCTCCTATTAGATGCTGAGGTAAAAGTAATAAACCTATGTTATTTTCTTATAATTTCTTAATAATTAATCATCACATTGAAAATCGGTATTTGCTTTTGCAACTGACCCCAAATGTCATTCATCACCTGTCGATTTGTATTCTGTGTTTGTTTACTTTACTTTCCTATAAAATGTCCAAATCGAACAGCAATTTAACCTACTGTTAAATATTTGACCACAAGCTACACTACTTTTATGACAGCTCACTTTTGTTTCCCAAAAGAAATATGTATACATTTTGTATGCATTATTACTTTAATTTATTTTTATTTTCGCCATGCATGAGTTAATTAATATTGCCATGGGCTTTACCACCTGTTAAATAGTTGACATATGTATAAGAATAAAAACTGTTGAATAAAAAAGCACAACACATATGCCAACACAATCAAATATTTTACAACAGCAACAACAACAACAACAAATATGAGTGAAATATTAATTGAAACAACATTTTTGTTCAACAAAGAGAAAACAGCTGCCAGCGTTTGCCCACAGCTATGCAGCATATAAACAAAGCAATTGGAAAAATGAACTTTATGGAATTCGTGTGACTAAATTATTAATAAAACAAAATAGTCTCAATATGAAGAACAAGAAATGAGATAAAAATAAAATTGGAATTTAATTATTAGCGAATTCTTTGCTACAATTAACTAGCATTTTATTAACTGCGACCGAGAAAAAAAAACAGAATTGTTCAAATATCATGTCAATAAACAATGCAAATAATAGAGCCATTAGCTGAATGGAGGCAGCAGTTGGAGCTGGGGGCCCCCAGTTAATAGCGGTTTAATGCCTATAACAAAAGCGCGACATAAAATGCACAAATCAATTTCCGCTCAACAGCAAACCGCAGCGTAGCAAATCTCCTGCTCCGGCCAGTGCACAATGGCCAATTGAAAATGGGCTGGAAATTAACTAAAACCCGAAACAAGCAAGAAAACTCTGGTCGGGTGTGACCGATTAGGAGATACCCCGAACATCGCCTTGGCTTGGTAAAATTTGGATCTGATATCCAAAATATAACAAAAATCAAAATTATATAAAATTCACATAAGTCTATGTGCAAAATTTGAGCACTCTATCTATAAAGATGTACGCGATATAATTTGAAAACGCATTTCCGATAAAGTTTGATAACATTACAACAAAAATATTTATCGAATTTATTAAACATGCTCGACCTGCGCGGGCTATACATGGAACCACCAAAAAAAATGCAAGTCTCTCGCTAATCTAGTTTCAGAAATCGGTGTGTTCAAACATACAGACAGACAGAGCTATATCTCCCTGATCAAAAATATTTATTCTTTATGAGGTCTGTTACGCTTCCTTCTGCTTTTTACATACATTTAACAAAACCATTATACCCGGATTTCCCATTTTCAATGCGCTCAGGGTATTAAAAGATGAACCCAACCAAAACAAGCCCGTATCCCATCCACATTCAGAGATAGAGAGAGGGAATCCAAATAAAAACAATAGACGTTACATAGCATTGAGCAATTTTCGTAAAATTAGTTTAATATGAACTTTTTTTTTTTTTTTAATTTTTGCAATTGGCACCAATTCAGCCAGTCAGTTAGTCAGTCAGGCAATGTGAGGCAAGTGAGATGGCTTAACATGTGTCGGAAAGAGACAGCAACTGGCTGTTATAAAAAGGGGTCGCTGTTGATGATGCTGCATCAGCAGCCGGTGCCGCTGCCGCTGCTACTGCCACTGCTGCACTTCATTCATTCATTTGCACACAACATCCGAAACGCAGGTCACACATTGTTTTATGTTAGAGTCTCATCAGGAGCAGCACCAGATGTAGTTTAGCCATAAATGGACGATTGGTCAGCGAGTCGCCCAGCACCAGCAACAATAGGACAAGCATTTTCGTTTAGTTTTTTCTTTTCGTTTTTGCACACGCACACACTTACGGCTCAAACGAATGTCATATACACTTTCAATATATTGAGGGATTTTTTTTAGAATTTAAAACTATGACGAGAATCGTTTAAAATATATAATATCAAATGAAGTTTTGCCTTCGGTTGACTAGATTGGAAAGTTAGAGATCGTACATTTCAAATTATATATAAATTTGGTGTTTAGAAAATCTTTCAAAATAAGATAGTAAATGTTTTATTAAATTCCAAATTTAATAAAAAAATTATATGGTATAAGAAAAATGTAGATCGTATTATAATATACGAATTAAATTCTATTTTTTTTTTTTTTTTTTTTTTTTTTTTTTTTTTTTTTTTTTTTAAAAATTTTGTGGCAGGAAAAGAGAGTTTAAATAATTTTTTTTAAAATATTTTTAAAAAAAATTAAAAAAAAATTAAAAAAAAAAAAAAAAATATAAATTATGATAGATTATTAAAACTATTTATATGAATTAAATTTTACTAAAATTTTAAAATTAATAAAAATTAAGTTATTTCAGATATTTAACAAAGAGATCCTCAAAATGAAAGATCCAAATAAAATTTAGGCAAAATAAATATTATCGAAATTCAATTGGATATTGTTTAGCTTCAGCTTAAGATTCGTTAGTTAAGAGTATACCGTGCTTAAGAATATTTCTCGACAAGTTTCTAAAATTTCTGCAATTCATTGAAGATCTCATCAAATATATGTATAAGATAAATGGTCGACTTCTAAATGAATTTAATAATCCACAAGAAATTGGATCTTTTTTTAACGAGCCAGAAATAGGCATAAAATACAAAAATATTATCCTAACTACTGACCAGATCAGCATTGCCAGCTGCATTTCATAGCTGTGCTGCATATGACGCAGCAAAGCTTTAGGACAATTCAGCTGACCAAGCCTGTAAATTGTCCGTCGTCATGTCATCATCGCCGTGGTCGTTACCAACGTTGCCATCGATGACCCAAGCAGCAGCAGCAGCAACAGTAGCTTTGCTTGTTGCAGCAATTTGATATGCACGTGCCACAGCATCGAAATCCCTTTCTCCGCATAACTATGCCCACGGTATGCAACACAAAATAATGCCGATTCAGCGCGCGGCATTCGCACAAAAGAGAACACACACACAGACACACGCACGGGATATGTCAGACAGTCTTACTGTCTGTCAGTCAGTCAGCGCAACTAAAACAAAATGGCTGCACTCACAATGCCTTCACAATATTCGCATTCGTTTATTTTAAAATGCAGTTGATGTCGAGCTTGTATAGAGTAGGTCATGCGCTATATATATACATATATCCTTATATATATATATATATATATATATGACGAGTCGGCTGAATAATGCCAAGTGACATGGATACTTTTTGGACTGCGCATTGGTAATGAGCATCGCAATCCGCTGCCAGCGGGCACAAAGCAAATGCCAAAAAGAACATCAACTGAAGAGTACACACATATATACATATACAAGTGAACTGTAATCAGCAGCAAAAGCCATATTAAAGGATAATAAAAGAATACGATATAATAAACGAGCGAATGCAGTCAAACTGCCAATCAATTGAGAAAGAACTTTTACATGAGAGTAGAGTAAATAAAGCCTTCAGTTGGCATTCAGATATAAAAGTCTAAGCCTTATAGAGAATGTTTTATATATAAAAGCTGATTATATTTCATTTCAAAGGTTTCTATGTAAATGAGAAACTAAATGTTAATTTTTTTATTTTTACTGTTAATTTTATTACTTATTTTTGCTCATCAAAAAGATTTTAAGAATTTCTTTTAATAATTTGAATATATTTCATTTATATATAGAGAGAGAGAATGTTGTATATTATAATAGCTAACTATATTTTATCTGAAAAATTTCTATATAAACGGAAAACTAAATTTGAATTCTTGTTTATTTAAACTGCTTATTTTAGATCTAATTTTTCTTTACAAAAAAGATTTTCTTTTAAGAATTTAAATATACTTCAATAATTTTATAAATTCATACATATAGAGAACGTTATATATATAATAGCTAACTTTATTTTATCTAATAAAAAGCTTTATTATAACGAAAAACAAAGTTTTTTTTTTTTTTTTTTTTAACTGCTTTTTCGTACTTCTCATTTTACTTTAAAAAAAAAAAAATTTTTTTTAAGAATTTTAATTTCTAAAGAAAATTGGATTTCTTATTTCTATATTTTATTTATGTTTCTTGTAGGAATTTCAATATCTTCTTTAATATATTTTTTTCAAATTTTGTTGTATTGTCCCCAAAAAAACTATTTTAAAATTCATTTTACTTCAACTCATCTTCACATTTCGTATCTACAAACTTTTCTTAGCTTCCTGCACTCGAATTTCAATTCAAACCCATTCTAACCACACAATCCCCTTTGCGTTAACCACATGCCGCCTGGCACAAACTTCAATCAATAGACGAGCACAAGCCACAAATCAGTTGCAATTATTACACCAACTATCAGAAGCAATCCATGCATATATCTATATCTATGCACATACATATATATTTGGTAGACAATCCACTCTAAAAACCAATCGCGCGAGCACGTTCCTATGCTGTGCTCTTAAGGCCAGGCGAACTCAAGCTTCATTAAGCTTTCATTTAAAAGCGTATATACCCAAACCCGTTCGCTCTTGCCATTCCCCCCGTCGTCAGCGCCTGTACAATGCAAAACAATTCAACTATTTTGCCATACAACAAAATACGAAATGGTTCGAGTGAGTGAGTGCTGGAGTTGGAGGAAAAGTCAAAGCAGTTGTTGCCTGCAGATCGAGCAGTGGCAGCAATCGGTTGGGTCACTGATTGATAGACGACGTCGGCGACACCATCAACGTCATCGTCGTCGTGGTCGTCATCGTTATTGGTACTGGCAACGTACCGAACTGGCTGGCTGGCTGGCTGGTTGCCTGCTGCCTGCCTGACTGACTGCTCCTGGGTTGTTGTCAATTAACGTACGAAAATGACTTCCGCTTTGATTGTGCGGCAAAACTAAGTGCGGCCCGCCCACACACACACACTCAGACAGACAGACAGACAGACGATGCGAACCTCATCTATCGATTGACTGTCAACTGGCTGACTGCCTGCCTAACTGCCGACTGTCAGCCTGTTTCCGTTTCCGATTAAAGCAGCAAATAGTTTTCAGTGTGTGCGTATCGTTCTCTCTCTCTCTCTCTCTCTCTCTCCATCTCTTTCTTGCCTTCTCTCACTCAGTCAAAAGTTTCATCTCAAGTGATTTCAGTAATTGTTGTGAGCCACATTTTTTGCGCTCCACTCAATATTGTTGCTGCTTCAACATTCCCCTCATCAATCGCTTGATTAATGGGCGTTTAATTGTCCCCGCTTATGAGGCGCATTTGGTTGTTGGCATTTCGTTGCTCTTGATTTATTGAAAATGCTTTTAAATGTTGTTTTTCGGCTGTGCCTCATTAGACACATAACATAACAGAAGAATGTGTGTTTAATAAGTGTTTTAAACACAACATGTGCGACGGGGCGTATACGTGATTAATTGTTAAGAAATATTTGAATTGCTTTTTTACAAGCTGAAGCTATAGACTTTATTTAATTTTGTTGTAGAGTTAACAAAATTGAAATTGAAAATTGTTAGAAATTTGATATGGAAAGTTATATGATATAATTCAAAATGTGAAAGAGGTAGATTTTGAAAGTTGTTTTTCTCATATAACTTAGTTTAGTTTTGAGGAAGCTGTGCAAGTTTCGTAGTGACGATTTGGGATGGTTTAATATCCAAAATTGTTGTGATATTTAGTTAAATGATATTTCATATAAATTGAGAAGCCCTTCAATTATGTTTTAAATAAAAAAATTATTAATCTAAATATATATTAAGTTTAAAATAAAATAATAATTCTAAATCTAAATTAAGTTTTGAATAAAATTGTAATTTATACAAAATTAAACTTGAAATGCTCTTTAAAAATGCAATGGAGCTCTAAATAAACTGTTAATGAATTTAAATATTTATTTCTTTTCATCATTAATTTTATTAAAACACAAAAAAAAATTGTAACATAATTTATATTTAAATTTAATTTTCACAGTAAAATTACATGTAAATTAAGATTAGATTAATGGATAAATTAATGAAAACAATGTATATTGAAAGATTTTCTCCTGTTAATTAACAAACGTTTGGTAAGCTACATGAGATAATTTTTTATAGAAAATCCCAACATGCTCTGTATTAGAATCCATCTCTGAAATTACATAACTCTAATGTGCCACGCAGCTTTGCAAATAATCAAAGCATGAAATTAGGCAAATAACTTCCGGCTGCAAAGAGTTTTAGAGTAAACTCCCAGACGACAATAAGAACAACCAACGAGCAGCTTCTCTTAAGCTTAAGTCGACATAAAAAAAAAGCGCAGCCAGGCTCAGAAAGGGGTAAGGTAAAGGCGAGGCCCAAGCTCAAGCACAGGCAAAGGCAAAGGCAAAGCAAAGCGAGGCAAGGCAAACAAAACGTAGCAACCGACAAGACGACAACGACGCATCGGAGCGCTTAAGTAGAATAAGATGAAGCAGGGAGCGCGCCGGCGGAGGAAAGTCTACCTAAAGGAAGTTGGAAGGCAACGCCGCAGTGAAGATGCAAACAAAACGCCTAAGTAATTGCAAAATAAACAAGCATCAACAAAAGATTAAGACGCATAGAGCTGAGAGACGAGAAATCTTCAACTGCCGCCTCCCCACAGCAGGCGGCCAAAGACGGCGACAATTGCAAATGTTTTATTTGTTTTTTATTTTATTTTGCTTTCTGCAACATTTTGGCCAACAAAAAAGACAAGAGAAAAAAAGAAAAGAAAATAATTAAGCAAACGCTCAAAAGTTGCAGCTGGAGTTGGAGTTGAGCAAATTTGAGGGCGGGAGGCGTGGCTAAAAGTCAACCCCGGACGACGTGATAGCGGTCAAACTGGAGACTGAAGGGCACCGAAGGAGGGCGGGGGCGTGGCGTAGTTTATCTAGGGGCGGCAGCTACTTATAAAACTTGTCGCTGCACAAATTCTTAGAGCCCCAAACTCTCACACTCTGTCGCTGAGCGCACTCATCGAGAGCTTACTTTTTGCCCGGATTTTGAAAAGCACAAAATTTCTCAGCGCAAAAGTTTTTACAACTGTGTTAAGAAAATGACAGCGGGCAAAGAGGAGGCGGGAGGGCGGCGGGGGCGGCGCAGACGATGGGGCAACTGCAACTCACAAGTTCGAGTGGGGCTACGCGTCGTGGACGCTGCGAAGCGTTAAGCAATTTGCCAGCTACATGCACTTGCGACAAGCAACAGCAACAGCAGCAGCAGCATAGCTGAATGTTGTCCTACCCTTTCTTCAGCAATTTTTGTGAATTTCAGGCCCAGAAGGTCTCTCGACTCGACAAAACTTGGCACACAGGCCAATGCGGGTCTCGAGCAGTTAAGTGCGGGATTAAGAAAAGATAAACATTTGTAAGGATTTAGTGCAAAGTTTGCTTTTGCCTTGTTTGTTTGCCTTCTCATTATTATTGTTGTTGTTGCTGTTGTTGTTGATGTTGCTGCTGCTGTGATTGTTGTTGTTGATTTTGGCCAAGGCTCAGTTTCAGCAGTTTTTATTGTCAATTGCATTTTTGTGCGACAGCCGGAATGTCATTATTAGATTAACTAATGGAAGCATAAAATGAAAGATTTATTACGTTTCAAGAGTTTTCGTGACAGCGAAAAGATGTTTAGCATTTGATAGGTTTATCAAATTTACAAAAAAAAAAAAAAAAAAAAAATTAATTTTTTAATTTTATAAAATTTAAAATCAAATATCCTAGAAATTATGTTATTTGTTTGTTAATAGCATAGTTTCACGAAAATTATCGATATTTTGTTAATACTTCAATTCAATAAAAACTTATAAAAATAAATAGAGATAGTTAACATTGTAGCTATCGATAACGATAAACATTTTTTATAATCCACATTATTTTATTTTTAATTTTATTTATGTATTTTTTTTTTTTCCCAAATAATTAAGTCATATTATATACCATGTCATATTTCTAAGTAAATATCTAAGCAGAAAAGGCCTAGTTCCTAGTCTAAACTCTTTAATTATTGTAAGATACCATTCACAAAAAACTGTAATTATAACAAAGAGTGAAATAAATTGAAATTGAAATTATGTATTTTTTTGTGATAATGTATAAAAATCATTGATAATATAATAATTATTATATTTATTTACTATAAGGGATCTTATCATCATATATTGAAAATATCGATCAAAATGATTTATCGATAGTGAATAGTCGACCATAATTTGCGTGTATAACGAAATTATTTTGTGTTCTAATTTACATATATAGTAAGTTAGAAAATTTGTTCAAGACTTTGAATTTAATTAAATAATTTGAATAATCAAAATTGTCTCGAAATTTATTTTGATCGAAAATGTTATATCAATCACGAAATATTTAAAAATATACAATTAAATTGAATTAGTATAGCAAAAAATATTTTATCGAATTTATTTGTAATGAAAATGTATAAAAAATAATTTAATTTTTAAAAAAAATTTAAAAAAATAATTTTAATTTGAAAAATTGATATAATAATAAAATAAAATTTAATAAATTTTTAAATAAATAAATATTATATTTAAAAAAAAATTTTTGTAACTTTTTTCTTTAAATATTATAAAATAAATACAATAGTTGAATAGGATAGTTCTTATTAAAGTAATTGATTAGGATATTTATCAATTTCATTATACCACAAAAATTAATTAAAATGTAGTATCAAAACAAACTCTAGTCCAAAAACTTTCATGTTAGTGAAATGAAATGTTAGCTGAATATTCATGAATTCTCTATCAAAATATTGTCAAGTTTGTTTAATTTTCTCAGCTCAACTATCTTTAGTTTGCATGATGAGTCAATGTCAAATTTTGATGCCAAATATGATGACTGACTTTGGTAGACAAGTGAATAACGCAGACACACACACACACACACACTCATACACACACGCGCGCACTCAGTGTCAGTAAAATATTAGCCAATAACTTTGGCCAAAGTGACGGCTCATCATTGACTGACTAAGCATGACGCATATGACTGATATCATGTGCTGGAGGCAGAGCAATAACAAAAACACTAACTGGGCAGGGGCAACTGCAAAAGTAGAGCCAAGTAATGGTGGGACGGGGGCAAGAGCCAAAGAACACAGAACAGCATGCGTGATAAGTGAGTGCGTCCTGGGGCGGAGACAGAAAGGCCGCCTGCCACATACATACGTAGCAGACTCTGTAGCCATCGATGATGCATTTCTCGGGGCATCGACGAGAACGGACAAGGGACAAGCAACAGGATGTCGTAATGGCTGCCTCTTTTCTACACATCTTTTTGCTTTCGTTTTTGCTGCCTTTACTGCTTGTGCTTGCTTGCTTGCTGCACGGGTTTAGTGTATTTTCGGTTTTATTATGCAGCCGCCCTGCATGCTCTCTGTGTGCCCCAATGTCCCGGGGCTGGGGGCTGGGGCTGGGGTCGGGGTCTCAGGCGCAAAATGTTTGCACAAAGGCTTAAGGCAAACAAAGCTGAATCAGCAGCCGCTTCACAGGCAGCAGCAGCAACAGCAGCAACAGCAGCAGCTACTCTGCAAACTACAATAAGCGGGGTGACAAAAAAAAAAAAGAAAAAAAATAGAAAGAAACAAATGCAAAAAAAAAAAAAAAACTCGACTACCAAAGAAAGCGGGCAACTCATTGGCGCTGTCCCTGGCTGTGGTCCATTCTTTCCATCTATTCTATATCTTTTTTTCCGCTGTGTTGTGCGGAGCGCAAACAAATGAAAGTGGATCCACTTGAGCGCAGCAAATGAAGTGCTGCAGGAGCTGGAGGATCGACGCTGGGCCTGGACAGTAAAAGTGCAACGAAAGCGAAAAAAAAAGAGAGAGCACCATGCCCAACTACTTGAAACAAATACAAAAATGTCGAAGCCAACAACACAAATGATATGTGTGAGCGAGCGAGTGTGTATGTGTGGGTGGGTGTTTAAGTCTGGCTATGTGTGTGTGGCGTCATGTGTTGCCAACCAGTTGATGATGTTGCTGATGCAGCAGCAGCAGCAGGCGACGGCCAGCCATTGGCTGCTTACATTGGATGAGCCGCGCTGGAGTACAATTTTCAAGAGATACGTCAATATTTGACAAGTCGTCATTGTCGTTGTCATTGTGCATTGCCAGTTTTCCACATTTTTTATACTCGTATTCCCAGTGCTGTTGCCATTTTTTTTTTCTCTTTTTGTATAATATACATACACACAGCTACATATAGTATATTCGACATGGATACTTGTGCATAGTTGTATTTGTTTTATAGTCAGTTGTTGATAGCGCCAAATGGTGTGTAAGATGTAAAATTGACAGGAAGATTAACATTGGGCGCAGCGCGGATGATTTGAGAAGTTGTAAAAGAGCATGGAGAGTGGACAGAATGGGATGTTTTAAAGGAAGACAAGAGTACTTGAAAGGTATTTACATACGTTATAAATTCAATGAATAGTAGAATAGTTCAGGGTCTTTTGAAAATTGGGAAACTGGGACAAAGGAAAAATAAATAAAAAATACTGTAAAAGATATCATCTAATCAATAAAATTCGATATTTGATTCAGAGATTACAGTGTGCAATAATTTAATTAAAAAAGATATTCACAATTTATATCGATACATTAGAAGCACAGATATTGAGCATAGATATGAGAGCAGAAAAATGTAAAAAAAAAAAATAAATAAAAATAAAAGAGATTATTTCAAATTTATATGAATTTAACTGAGATCGAAAAGAATTAAAAAAAAGTCAATCAATTAATAAAAAATATGCACTATACCTTGAAAAAATAAGAAAATTTATATATATAAAATGACAAAAAAAAATAAATAAAATAAAATGAAAAAAACAAATAAAATAAAATCGAAATAATAAAATGGAAGAAATAAATAAAATGAGAAAATAAATAAATAAAATATAAAAAAATTATATGAAAAAATAAATAAAATAAAATAAATAAAATAAAAAAAATTAATAAATAAAATGATTAAAAAAATAAATAAAATTAAATACAAAACTAAATAAAATACATATTAAAAATAAACATCAATTTTTTTTAATAAAATAAATTAAAATTTAAAAACATGATTATTAAAAAAAAAAACAAAAAGATATTATATATAAAAAATAAATAATTTAAAACAAGCATTTATATAAAATCAAATTATTTTAGTTGTATAAGTAGTTCAAATCTGGTCTGGTTAAAAATACATTTGATAATTATAAAATTAAAAATATATTTGATAATTATAAAATTAAGCATATGAAGTAAAATATAATATTTTAAAAAATTAATTTTTAAAAACTTTAATCTTCAAAGACTTCATATAGACAGTCAGTAATGTATTACACTAAAAGCCATAAAAGTTGCGTATCAGCAATTATCAAAAGGCAAATGATACTATTCATAGCTGCTCAGGCAACCCACCTGCGCCAACACCCCAACTTATTCAATGTCTCTAGCTTATTAGAAGTGTGTGTGTGTGTGTGTAATATAAGCCCGATCAATGCATATCATAAACAGCCCACGGCTGTTGTAACTGCAACGTTATTGAACTTCTCGCATATGGGTGGCCCACACTTAGACGTGCCGTTGCCCCAACAGAAGAGCACACCTCAAGCGCAGGAAAAGCCAAACACTCGACTGAGCCACAGACACCACTCACGACTGGCTGACTACGACAAGGGGCGATAGATAGACAGAACTGGAGAAGCTGCTGTTGCTGTTGCTGCTTCTGTTGCTATTGCAGGCCCAATGCAGCTGTAGCAAAGTTTTATGTGCAAACTAAGCTACTTTTCCCATTGCATTAATACACTCACAATCGTACATATAATGGCAGGGAGACAGGTTCAAATACAATGCATAATGAAATCCAGCCAACATCCAATGACCATTAGCAGACAAAGTAGCCTAAAGCTGGTGGGCCAGGACATGCATATGAATACAAGTGCCACAGCAGTAGCAGCAGGCAAAACCAGTTATATATGAATAAACATGAAATGAACTAAACACAAATTGTTTCTATTTTGAATTACGAATACACTAACCAAATAGAAGACTGTTAAAGGAAATTCAAAATTTTGCTTTGTAAAAACTTTGAAGGAGGATAAATATTTAACATGAGCATAAGAATTTAAGAATCAACTCTGATAGTATGTGATATGAATCATACAAAAAAAAATTATAATCACTTTTAACTAAATTTACAAATAGATTTAGCTATCTAAGAAAACTATATGAAACTGATTAAAATCTGCACGAGTGAAAGCATATGGGACTTACGAAATAAATATGATGTTTGTTTATTTCAAACCAAATTTACAAGTTGGTTTAGCCACCAGATGAATATTTGACATGAGGATTGCATTTACAAACTAGTTTTCCAGCAATGAAAGAAATTTCAAATGAAGCCTTAAGAAGAAATACAATTTTTGTTTACTTTCCACCAAGTTTACAATCCGAATTAACTTGCGGATAAATATTTGACATGAGCATAGAAATTTAAGGAAAAAATTTTGAGAAGGAAGGTATTTGTTAAAAATTAGGAAAATTGTTTTGAAAAAGTGAGGAAAATTTGGAGAGGATATGGGAATGTGGTATGAAAAATGAAAAGGAATTGTATTTTTTAATAAACAACAGTTTATAACAGGTTTTTATATGATTTAACTGGAAAATAAATGCTGAATTTGAGATAAGAGTTCAGTGGTAAATCACTAATTAATAATCCAGGAATAAATTAAAATTGCGTTTTCTGTTACTTATTTTATGATAAAGTGTTGCTACCCTAAAGTGCAGCTAAATAAACATGATGTGGGTAGTACATTTACCCGGCCTAATACAGGAAACGGAAGTGCCGAAACACACACATACACACACACACTCAAACAAACACAAATATATACAGAAACTCGCACAGATATATTTACATCACACAAACACACACATGGAGAGAGTGAGACGGAGAGAGAAAGGGGCAAACACAGACGGACAAACTCTAAATGTGAACAAATATTGCAAAAGTTTTTGCATTGCACATAAATTTCTGTCATGGGGCATCATTAATTAGCGCTCCACGTTTCGTTTTCTCATCTGCGCCGAAAAGGCGGAAGTACAGTCGCGTTTAGCTCAAACTACAACATTGCAGCCAGTGTTGGTAAAAGTTAAATTAAGTTGGTAGTTTTTTTCACGTTTTGTTTGCCTTTTTTTTTTTTGGTGTCGGCTTGTTTATGATGCTCGACATGAAAATTCAAATTGAAATCATCAATCATGCCGAAAGGAAGAACTTGGAAGGCATATCATCATAGCTGCAAGAGCCCGAGAGCCGACTAATGAAAGCCAAACAAAACACTCACACATACAGACACACAGTTCACACACACACACACTGGAGCGCATCAGCTGCCGGTTGGATATGTTATTAGGCAAAAGGGGGCGTGGCAGTTGGGACACACCGGTTGCTGTCACAAAGCTGCCGTCGCTGCAATTTTGTGGCACCTTTTGCGCTAGTTTTTTGTTGCTACCATTTTACCCTTTTACCTTCACTCTCTCTGCATTTCTTTTTTTTTGTGTTTTATATGCATTTCTCGCTCTTTTGCTATCAGTATAGTAATCAGAAATTTTAATCAAGAGGATGCCGCTGTCGACCGCCCGCCCACACGCCCGCCCCGCCCGAAGCGCCGCCTTAACGCTTCACTTAGCTCTGTGCCGAGGTAAACATTGCAATTATGCCAAGCTCTGGCTGCACCAGCAGCTAAATAAAGAGCAAAGCGCATAAAGCAGGTGAGCTATGATTAAAAACAGAAAGAAAAAAAGAAACAGGTGGCAAAGATATGAGAATGGATAGTGGGTGTGACCCCTGGAAAAGGAGGCGGTAACAATTTTCACAAATCAAGTGTTCAGTTTATGACACGAACACAGTAGAGCCAAAAGATTCAGAATCTTTTTTTTTTTGCTACTCTTTTGCAAGTGTTGATAAATGTTTGCTAAAGTTGGGTATATAAAAGAAGAAAGAGGAAAGGCAAAGAGAGATAAGTAATGGAAGAGAATGTGGCAGCAGTTGTTAAAAAGAAATACTTTTTAGATTGTTATGAAAGAATGCTTAGGTAAAATGTTCAAGAACAAAGTTTATATATGTGAAGAATGTGAGAAAAAATTATGTTAACCAGTGTTGGAAAGGGAAGTTTTGTGAAAAGCAGAACTGTTTAGTTGTTCTGATGGAAGTTTGCTGTGAAAAGAAGACTTGGAAGAGTTTTAAAGTAAAAATCGAATATAGAAAGAATAATATATTTATATATATTCTATAAATGTATATAACAATAAATATTTTTGAATAGTTTTAAAAAAAAAACTAGAAAAAAGTTTTCAGAGTATTGAAGGGAAAAATCTTAAGCGTAAAGATGGGAGTGATGATGGAATTAAGTTTGCTGTAAAAGGAATCTATTTAGAAGAGAAAAAATATGAAATATTTATATTTATTCTATAAATGTATATAACTTTAAACTAGGATTTTGCTGTGAAGGGAATCTATTTAGAAGAATCCTAAAGTAAAATCCGATTATAAAAATAATATAATATATTTATATATGTTCTAAAATGTACATAAATAAATGTTTATGGAATGTTTTTAAATATTCTCGAAAAAAACTTTTTAATGATTTAAAGAAAAAATCTTTAAGTGTGCTAAAAAAATAACGTAAAGTATTTAATGCTGAAGTTTGTTAGTTTATTGTTTTAAGATGTATCCCATATTCAAGATTAGTTAATACGAAATTCTTAGATAAAATCTTAAAGACAAAGAGGATGCACAGAAAAATCAATCATGCATAAAATTAAAGTATTTAGTGCTGACTGAGGTTAGGCCAACTTTAAAGAATCTATAAAAATATTTATTCTTCTAAGAACTATACCGGATTCAAGATTGATGAATTTAAAAATTATAATATATGTTTATAGTTTTTAAATAAAAATTTATATAAATAAAATATAAAAGCAAATAACTAAAAAGCAACAGAAAACTGAGCACAATTATAAACCAAATCAAATTAATAAAAACAACTTCAAAGCAAATGCATAATTATATTTACACATTTGCCACACACAGAAAAAGAAGCTGACAAAGGTGTAAAAGTATATATACTATGTTAGAGCGCCAAAAGAAGGTCGCAACTTGTGAGCACGCACGACTTAGCAAGCTCAAAAGGAATGCGAGTTAAATGGAGAGCGAGAGTTTAGGCAAATGGCAGAGCAGCCACGTGCCCGACGTGTAGTCATGTGTTGTGTGTGCCTTTGTGGTTCTATGATGAATATGAATGCTATGTGATTGCATTAACAACTTGGACACTCTATGCAGGCGCCATGGACAACGACGACACACTCATAGACACACACACACACGCATGTAATGGCCAGCATTATGAAAAATGTGTTTAGTGTGTGACAACGACGAAAAGGGAAAAACTTGCAAGTAGTGCAGCCGCCAAAAAGCGGAAGTTCGTCCACTGCACTGCGCTCAGCTGAGTTCACAAATTTTTTCTATTTTTTTTTTTGCGTCTGGCTTGCGTCCTGTTGCGGTCCAAACTTCACTTAGTGGCATTTTGTTTATTTAAATTATGTTGTGCGGCTTCTAGACTTCCGTTGGCTCAATTAGTGGTCACAGGAAGTGCTTTTCCTCCAAAACGTATGAGAAATGTCTGCATTTATTTTTATGCGGGCACGTCCACACCCAGAGAGAGGCAGAGATGCCCACACACGGTATGTATATTCCATAACCTCTCTCTCTGTATTGGGTTTTGCTGCAGTGCGTTTCATATTAAATGTGATTACTTTGGCAATACACAGAGAAGATTGGCAGTCCTGTGTATGTGTGTGTGTGTGTGTTGTGGCAATCCAATGAACCGTAAAGCAAACGAAATGCCACAAAAGTAGCCAACGTCCCCCTCTTGGCCACATCGACCCCAGTCGCACAATAACCGCCAATTCATTTGAGTGCCGTTGTCGAATTGGCAACGTTTTGGTTGTATCTGTGTGAGAGTCCTGGTTGTCCTGCGGGACGTCGTGGCGGTCACAAAAAAAAAAAAAGAAAAGGGTTACCCAGCTTCACCTTTTGTGTAAGTGCGCGTGTGTGTGTGCGTAGGAAATAACACACACAAAAAAAATAAGAAGAATCATAAAAAGGCCCATCAGCATTTGATTGAAAAGTCGCCGCTGCTGTTCCAGCACTCGCAACTCCAGTTACTCCAGTTGGTGGAGGCCCCAGCCTTTTGGCATTGAAGCTGTTGCTTTGATTGCATTTGCCGAGCAGCGGCCAGAGAGCCAGACACTTTCCCTTGTGGTGCGTCTGGAGGCAGAGGCGCGGCACTCAAATTTTATGACAGCAAATTGCAAAAATATTAAAACGCCAAATCAACAAGAAAACGAACATTTTATATTCACAGACTTCGTCAATTATTCAAGCCGTATTTGTTTATGATGAGCGCATAACCAAGAATAATTTCAGCAGAGCCAAGACGAGTGGGAATGGGCCAGAAAATACATTACTTACGAAATTATTACACATTTCGAATGTAATTTCATTTCGAAGAATATTTTTATAACAAAATTTTATAATCAAATTCGGTTGCTTTTCATTGATTAATTTAGGTATGTGTAGAGGAAAAAATAGTACGAGGGAAGTTTAAAATATTAATATTAATCAAATTAAAGTAAATAAAAATTTATATAAAAATGTCGGAGAATTTTGAAGTGAAGTTTAAACAAAATGGAGAAAAATATTAAATAATATAAATATAATGAACATACAAAAAATTAAAATATTTATAAATTAAAAATTAGAGATATCGATTAAAATAGAAAATCGATATATTATAATTATATTATAATATAAATGTTCTATAAAAATATTATAAATATAAATTTTATGTATACTTTTTAATCGTTAATAGATATAGAAAAAAAATCAAATCATTTCATTTAATTATAAATATATAGTAAAAATTAAAACATGTTTATTTTATTTCTCCTAACATTTTTAATTATAATTATAAAAATATTAAGAGAAATACAAATAAATTTATTTTAATTTTTACTATATATTTATAATTTATATATTTATAAATAAAATAAAATGATTTTAAAATTTACTACGTATGATAACCTTATTACTCTTCTTGGCATATGCTAAAATACATTGAAATATAAAACAATTTGTTGTATAAGAACTTAATTGAACTTGATAGATTGACCTATATTACAAAACGAGGATATGTTCAGCAACAAAATTGTTTAAAAACTTTTGTATAGAAACTGGCATATATACGAATAAGTTGTGATAGAAGTTGTCAAAAGGACAGAGAAGTATCAATAAAAGCTGTCAGAGAGAGATAGAGAGAGAAAGAAGTAGACTGAAAGAGGGAGGAGTTGTTTTTATCAAAGCTGACAGACTGACAAAACCATATTCACATAGATTGTCAAATGAATTCGTATAAGCTTATAAATTATTAATACAATTGTGTATGACTTTTTTTTAGGCGAATAGCACAGCAATAACATATTTTAATAGCTCATCGAAATATGAACAAAAAAAATACGTATGAGCCTTGATTGTTTAATTATAATTGATTAATATTTATAATAATTATATATATATTATTATAACAGGTTATACTATACAGTGCTGCCTTCTTCAAATTGCCTTAAAAGCGATAGTTTTTCTTCTTCTTTTTAACTAATATGCGTGAGTCAAGTATGGGTCTTGCACGCATGCTGCGTGCGTCAACCTTGCTTACCCTTTTTATACAAACTTTGAACTATAGCTCTCTCTCTCCCACTCTCTCCCTCACTGTCTCTCTTCGCTGTCTGCCCGTCTCTCGCAGCGTGAAACAAATTGCTTTCATTAACTTTTACTATAGCATTTTGGCGCGCTTGATGGCTATAAATTGTTATCTAGTTCGGATGCTGTGCTCCAACTTGTTGTTTGTTGCTGTTAGTGGCAGCTGCTGGTTGAGTGCTACCTATAGCTACTTCAACTAAATGCCAATACATATTCATTTCGCTTAAAATTTTGCACATATGCAGCACGCACACTTGGACAGAAGGAGCGTCAGAGAGAGAGACACAGAGAGAGAGGCAGGGAGAGAGCGAGCGAGTGAGTAGCGTGTGCGGGAAATTGTGTGGGGAATCAGTTTTACAAAATTGAATTTATTTTGCCAGCGCTGCAAGCGACCCGAGGGAGCTATGAGAAAGCCAAGCAGATGCATGTTTGTAGAGATCGTGTATATATACATACATATATGTGTATATATATGGTGCTATAAGTATCAATAAGTGCACGTTATAGCCCCAAACAAAAACAAAAACAACAACAACAAGAACAACGGCTGCTAGAAGTGTAACTAAGAAGGATAAGTGCTACAGCGCCAGCCCCCGGCTCCAACAATTTCATACAATCCAAATTTACGTTATTATTTTAGGGCCAACTACGAGGGCTGTTCATTAGTTGAAGAGAGTGAATGAAATGACCAGCTAGTAAAATCATTTGTTATGGTCAAGAAATTACAAACAACATTGAGGTCAAAGAAAGTTGCTTTAAAATAAAAATATATAACAGTATTAAGAAAGTCATATAAAAAATACTGGATTTTCTTAAATTTGCTGGGAATATCTTTTAAAAATATGTTTCGATTATAACTTTTGTATAATGAAAAAAAAAAAACATTTATTTTTACGTTTTATTTGCAATTTGATAGCATTTTGAATAAGAAAATTTATTGACATTAACTAAAAATAAACGGATGGTTTTAGTTCAATAGAATTAGTATATAAAAGTTAAATAAATTGTATTACAATAATAAAGATAATATTCCAAAATGAAAATATAGATAAATATTGGGGATATGAAGAACAAACTGCAAGATATTATTTTTCTAGCAGTCCAATAATAACTAGAAATACCAACAAATGTTTTGATTAAAAAGCCAATAAAACCAGAATGGAAGTTAGAGCTCAATTTAAATCTGCTAAATAAACGTCTTTATTCAAAACTCACCTTACAGAAAATCCTGAGTAATAAGCCTAACTCTAAATACATCTAATTCCTTCAGCAGAATTAATAAAACCTTGATAAAACCGAGAGATATTTCAATCGTTCAAACATTCTCTTGTTAACAGTCTCTCTTTTCGACCCTTAACTACCTTGCCATAGTGATTAGATTCTAAACTGATTAAACAACCCTCGCCATATACTCGCTTGTAGCCTGTGTGCACAAAACATCAATTGTTTAAATGTTAAATTTATAGCCATGTTTGTGCGCGCCGCCAACGGCCAATAAATTTAAATTTACCTCGCCAATAGGTTCGGCATGTGGTAAATAATTGATATTAAGAGGAGAGCAAGAGCGCACGCGGTCGGGCGGGGGGCGTGCCATTTTCGCAGCAATAGGTTGAAAACTCGTGAAAACTGAGCGTGAAAACTGCCGACAAATTAGCTGAATTAGATAAGTTTCGACGTAGGAAGCGCATTTAACGCACAATTGTGAGGCAACAACGGCAACTTAAATAATGCCAGACGATTCTTGGCAACTGATAGTAAAATGTTGAAGGAAACCGCATTTAAGAGGTTAAGCGAGACAGCAGAAGCTAGTATAGCAAAAGTCTATAAATGTGCTGCAAAAGTTTTGCCAGGCCGCAAAAACCAATAGAAACAAAAACAACTACACAGAGAGAGATGGGGAGACAGAGATAGAGTGAGAGAGAGAGAGAAGCATAGATAGACTAAGAAACACACAAAAGCCTGAAAGCTTTTAATGCATGAAATAAACTCAAGAGTTGTCTGGGCCTGTGCATGTCGTCCTTGCCCACACTCCATGCTCAAGGAGTATATATATATAGCTATATATATGTTATACCTAGAACAAGTCCGCAAGGCTAAGGAGCTGAGTGAAAGCCATTCACACAGCAAAAGGCTGCCAATGGATTGTGAACTTCTACACAAATTGTTGAGCCAGTCAACCAACAACAGCAACAACAAGCGACATGCGTCATACATGGCGTATGCGTAACATAACATTTGATGTCATGTTCGTTTTGATTTTTGTCGTTGTCGTCTCACTTTCTTTTTCATCGGTCGCATTTTTATTTGTTGTAGCCCGCTAGATTTTATGATTTTCAGCCCAACTGCTAAACTGATTTCCATTGGGAAATCAGTCCGTGTACAGCAATAAGTTTGCCTTTTGCTTCGCTTCTTTTTTTTGCTCTTGTTTTTTTTATGTCTTATTCATTTGGTTTTGTTTGCTTATTTGTAGGTCGTCCATATGCTATACTATTGCCACAGCTAACTATATAGTGCAGCTCGAGGGCAACACTTTGCAATTTATTGTTAAATTAAACATATTGAAAATTGAAAATATTACAGGAGAGTTTGATTTTAATAATGTGCAAACTATATTAAGCGGGCAGAGCCTTTGGGACAGGGAAATTTTAAAGCTATGCATACGAATTTCGTACTGTTTCATTTTATTTTTTAAAAAATAAATTGAAATAATTTTTAATATCTATGTAAAAAATGAATAGAAAATATTTGTGTATATTTTGATAATAAAAATAAAAATGATCGTACCAATTTAAATTTTTCTGTATTTACAGCTTACGGAGAAATTATTTAAGAAGTGTTTTCCACAATTTATGTTTTTTTTTTTACACTTTACCGAGTATTATAAAAAAAATATATATATATTGTTAAAAATATCTATAAAAACATATATGTTAATCTTCATTTGCATCTCTATTGGGATAATAACAAACTTTTTTATATACAAATAGATAATTTAAGGCGAATAAATTTATAGTTCCATATTTCATTTAAAAAACTAAAAAGTTATACGAAAAACAACTCAAATAAAATATAAATAAATTCACAATAATATTGCCAATTATTAAAATGTTAATGTCTCATCATTTGCTCGTAAATCTTCTACTAACCCACAATTGGAAATCAAACGAAAAATCAGTTTTAATTAGCGTGTGAACACTGTAAATCGAGAGTCAATGCAGTAGCACAAAGCACAAACCGAGCTTTAAATCAGCTGCACATAGCGGCTGCTGTTTGGGGGCACTGGCTAATTGCAACTTAGCCACGCCCAGTTGGTTAAGCCGGCCACCACACCAGAAAGCCAGACAAACAGCACGCAGACGAAGAAGTAGCAGCCGCAGCAGCTGCTCCTGCTGCTGCTGCAGCAGGTCGACTCCACTCGGATACGCTGGCTAGCCCAAATGAAATGTAAAGAAAATGTTATTTATGGCCAATTTCATGAGTGTCTGCCAATGCAGCTCCTATGCAAGTCGACCGACCGAACAACCGAGCGACCTACCGACCAGCCAGGACGAATTGTGTACCTTGTGTCCTCGCTGCTGCTGCTCCTGGCGTTGCGTGTTTGATGCTTGGCCAACATGCAACGAGAGGAATGCAATCTGTAATGCAAAAGGCAAGCGAAGCTGTTGCCTTGGCAGTCGACCGACCGCTCTGCCAGGAGCAGTTGAAGAGCGGCAGTCGATAATGGACATGCACGCACACACACAGACAGAGAGAGGGAAAGAGATAGGGAGAGAGAGCGAGAGCATGTGTGTGTGGCTGAAATCGAATGCAGGTTAAATGAAAATGTTATTTCATTTGCCCCGCCACTTAGAGTGTCGGAAATTGAAATTTATATCCGTGTTTCTGGCCAGGCAGCAACCGGAGCAGCTGGAGCATCCACCGACTGTAGTTGAAACGAATTCGATTCGTGGTTTATTGCCACGATTGCTCAGCTGCGGCATTTACAGTTACAGCTGTTTCAAATCCAACTCAGACTCCCTATTCCCTCCCCCCCCTCGCTCAATCGCTTTGCGCCCACTTGATTTTAATGCGCTTTGACATTTAGACGATAATAATAACGAATTTATTTCTCGCCTGGGCTGGCAAAAACTTTTAATTTATTGCACATTCGGGTATCTCAGCTGTTGCTATGGATATATTCCCTAAGTATCTACACACGCGCACACACGAGGTTGAATTGTAATGTTCGTAAATTGTGTGTAAACAAGTGCGGGATATAAGATCGGATAAGTGAGTTTCAAGTGAATTGAAATAAATGAGAGAATTAGAGACATTTGATTATGGGGTAAAAAGTTTAATGATGAATTTTCATTTGAAATTCATTTCATAAGATGAGCAAGGCATTCCAACTTTAATAACTGATCTATTTGTAGATTTTAAGCATTCGAGATTTAAATTAGGCTTTGCCAACAAATTTCTAGCATACAGTAAATATTCTTATTAAATGAAAAGTTGATGATTTTGGACGAATTTAGAATCAGTAAAAATAATAAAAAAAAAAAAAATATTATAAAATTAAAACAATTATTAATAGTAATATAATAAAAACAAATTATAAAATTAAAAAAAAAATTATCAATAGTAATATAATAAAAAATTTTTTAAAGACTAATAAATTTGAAAAAAAAAAAAATTAAACAAACAAAAAACAGTTAACAATAAAATTTTAAAAATACTAATACAACTAAAAAAAATTAAATAAAAAATAAAAAAAAAATTTTAAAAATAATAAAATTAAAAAAAAAACAATAAAATTAAAAAAAAAATAATAAAATTAAAAAAAAAAATAATAAAATTAAAATTAATGAAACTTAAAAGAAAAAATAATAAAATTAAAAAAATAATAATAAAATTAAAAAAAAATAATAAGATTAAAAAAATAAAATTAAATTTAAAAAAACTAAAATTAAATTAAAAAAAATAAAATTAAATTTTAAAAAATAAAATTAAATTTTAAAAAATAAAATTAAATTTAAAAAAATAAAATTAAATTTTAAAAAATAAAATTAAATTTAAAAAAATAAAATTAAATTAAAAAAAATAAAATTAAATTTAAAAAAATAAAATTAAATTAAAAAAATAAAAAATAAATAATAAAATTTAAAAAAAAAAAACAAAATAATAAAACAAACAAAAAATTATAATAAAAATTAAAAACAATCCAATTTCATATATATTTCATATATCTTCCTAATCACAATACACTTCAGATAAAATATAGTTTTTCAATTTTGGCAATTTTGAGTTCACTTAATGCGAGCAGACAACACACAGAACTTCAAGTAATTTAATTAATATAAATTACCCATTATCTGAGCAGCGCATTCACTTATTATTATTTAAATGCCAAACAGCTCTCGCAAGTTATCTTGATATTGCATTTTAGGCCATTTCAATTGAATTTCGATGTTGGTTCTGGTTGCGGCTGGGCTTAGGTTTGGGTTTGAGTTTGGTGTTTGTCTTTGTCTTTGCACTGAGAGAGCTCTCTCTTGTTTGCTGCTTGACTTAATTTATTGTTATTTTGCACATTATATGTATTCTGTAAACATATTAGAGCCGCATGTACTCTAGCATATTCCATCCGATCTGAAAGCCAGGCAGCACAGCTGGCAGATGAATTTCATTTCCATATAGCACTTGCCACTGCACAATTTAATTAACTTTGTTGTTCTCGCCCCTATTGGCAGATGTGTCTTTCCGCTCGGTTGTTGTTGTTATTTTGTTGTTATTATTGTTGCGAAAATTTGATTGTCGCTCGTATTGCTGCATTCATTAATTGAATTTCGCCCAGCAGCAAATTTGTGTCAAATTTTGATTTTATTATTATTTGTATTTCATCGATTGTCGTTGAAAACTCTTGTAGTCAAAGGACACGCAATTGTTTCGACAAAATCTACAACAAATCAGTTTGTAACTTGTTGCACACACAAAGCACACTTCAATATCTAGGTCAGTTTTATGAGTAGACTCTGCTGGGAATTAATTAAATTCTAAGGACAACGAAATAATAAGCATTTATGCAGAATCAACAAAGTAAATATTTATCGATTTTGGTCTAATTAATAGTTGGTATTTAGTTAGGGGAATTGTAAGTGAAATTATATTGAAATTCAGAGAGGATAAAGAGCATAGAAAATTCTCAACAATTGTTGAAAAATTTATATGAAAAAAAGAGTTTGAGAGGGAAAAGAAATTATGATAAACTGGATTTCCTATATCTGAAACACAAATTTAAAATTATATATAAATGTTCTTCAAAAAGTAAAAGGAGAGGAAATTTTATTTATTTATTTGAAATATTAATAATGTAAGAAAAATAATAAAATTTATAAAAAAGATATGTTTTTATTTTTGTTAATTTTTTTTGCACAAAAAATCCTGAAAAATTCATCAAATGAAGAAAATTCTACGAAATAGCTTTGCTTCCGATTTGAAAAGATTTATGAAAAACTGATTTATGCTATATAAATCAATAGCAAATTTTATGATATAAAGAGAGTTTGTTTTACGAGAAGTTTAAAAAAATAAATAAAATTAATCTTTAAATTAAAAATAAACATAATATACGAGAAATTACATTAAAATGTAGTAGATTATAGATAGAAACTTCACAATATATTCTAAAAAAATCATAAATTAAAAATAATTAAAAAATTATAAGTAGAAAATTAACAAAAATTTCTAAAAATTCATACATTTAGAGATCTTTTTATTGCTAAATCGGATAAGTAAAAGTAAAGTAAAGTAAAGTAAAATATAATCGAAAAAAGTCTACAAATAGCATTTTTTAGTAATTAACTTCACTTTCACTTCAGAAAAATATTTTTGAAACTTCAATTGCATTTTTCCAACAAGTAAAAAGCTCTGCAAATTGCTGCTCCTAAACTAAGCCCGAAATCATCAAGGCTCCAATCACACACGTTCAACTGTGTTTATGCTCATCCACTTACTCTACTCCATCCAGCCATTAGTTAAGCCAAACAAAATTCTTTCAAATAAAATCCTGTGACCCAACCCCAGCCCTTGCTGTTTAGTAGTTTTATCACTTGAAGCTGTTGTGTCTACTAAGCTGCTGCTGCTGCTGCTGCTGCTCGGCAACAAATGCGCCATTTGGCTAAGTCCCATAAACACGTGCCACTTTGGCGAGGGCCTCGGCATGAACTCTGACCCCTCTCGGTGTGCTGGCATTGTCAGCGTGTCCCCTATTTCATGTGGCACGGCGTGTTGCAAATTATTTCGACATCTGATTTTAAGCGGAAAACAAGAGATAGAAGCAACGAAGAGGCTTTTGGGCTGCTGCACTGGTTCGGGAGGCCAGGCACTAAGCACAAAATTACTGAACAAGCAAATGGACAGGACAACAGGACGACATGACCGACCACCCGACCACCGGAACGACAGCCCGCCCGCCCTCTCGTCCCATCCGCCTCGTTCGCCGAGCCACTTATGGCCTTTCTGTGTAAACTTTTGAGTGCATTTTTCGACGCAGCCCAAACAAAAGGCCGGGCAACTCGGCACATTACGTAGCGCCGCCTCCTCCCAGCCGTCCCGCATTACCCATTCCTCACATCTCCATCGTACTTAGTGCTGGCATCGAAGCGATGCCATCAGTGGTGCAGTGGTGACATTTGCATGAACATAAAAAGCTCATGCACAGCAATTTGCGACTTTGCGAGTGACATTAAACGTGGACAGCGTGGACCCCCGAAAGCCCGAGGCCGACATTGAGCACCTCGGACTAGCTCATTTCGTGCCGGGGCATCTAAGCCGACCGTAACACAGATAAACGCACACACTCTCACACACACAGACAGAGATATAAACACACACACACACAGAGTTGGACGAAGAACAGAGACAACACGTTGCACACTTCATTTGATCGCAAGTGAAAGATAATGGAAGAGGCGCCACCAAAAATGATGTGTTAACGCCAGCGTTAAAAACCTAGCAGAGTGAAAGAAAAAAAAAAACAAAAAAAATCTACAACCTCATTGATTATACTTTAACGTGGGGCATATTAACTGTAAGAGAGTGGATGGGATTTTAAAGTGAAACTCTTCTGAAGGAGGTTTTCAAATTAGATGACAGATTGGGAAACCTTAAGGAAAGGTAAACTTATATATTATTTTTTTATGTTTGATGACATGTTGCCTTATATAGCCTAACTGAAAGGTAGCTTTATCTAGCCTTAGGGAAATGTAGCCTTATACTGCCTTAAGGAAAGGTCAACTGATCGAAGCAGTATATATTAATATAGTAATATGTGTATATTAATAAAACATGTCAATTGTATGTTAACTCTATGATTGTAGAACGGTTTAAAATGCAGCGGATCCAGTACCTTAGGCAATCCCAACTAGTTTATATTCTAGATATTTATTATCACACTACTAATTACATTTCATAATATTATTATATCTATATTATCAACTTTACTTTTTGACTATCGACTTATCTAGATATATCTTTATCTACATATCTACGAATATCTACATATCATCTTTATCTAGATTTTGGGGACGGCATACATTAGTAATCATAATTTTCACCCACGAAATATTCTCTCGATGATCGATCAAATATGATTCATTGTTATTATAATTAATATAATTTCTATTAATCATGATTTATTGTAAAGTTTAAAGAGCGATAGTAATTTAAAGCGATAAATATTTAATTGCAAACAACTGCAAAATGCAAATGATTTCCTTAAAGAGTGAAAGACTTAGGTCGAAAAAACAAAACAAAAAAATGATTTCTCCACAGATTTGTAAATCGCACATTAATATCAGCTATTTTAGTTTGAAGCTCAAACATTTTCTGATATTTTTTGAACATATTTATAATGTTCTAAAATAAATTCAAATTGAGAACAATTGAATTTTGAGTAAAGATTACGAATTAGGAGTTAGGATAGAAACTTCATTCACATATAATAAATTCGAGTTAATGTTGAATATTTTTAGTATAATTTTTACATTAATAGTAAAAATAAAATGTTTTTAATGAAACTAGTACATAATAGTAACATAAAAAGAATTTTAAAAATATACTGATTAATAATAGTCTTGTCGTTTAACACTTCCGTGTCGAAAGAGTAAACACTATTCGTTCTTAACCACAGTCAAACTGTATTTCGTTTTCTTGATTTTGTGCTGATTTTGCGTAAAATGCTATCGAAAATTTATGCCGCCCCAGAGTTGAATTTGAAATTCGCTTATGGCTCGACTTTAAGAGCGGATTCCAACTCAATGCAACTCAACTATAATACCGCCGGCAGACATTTGCCAATCTGTGTGTATTGGTGTCGGCGTCCATATGGGTAAGTGTCTGTGTGAGTGTGTGTGTGTGTGTGTGTGTGTGTGCTGTGGCTTGGTTGTGTTCCTGTTAGCTGCCACTTCCTGCAAGTCATTTTGATTTATTGCCAATGATTTTCCAAGTTATTGAACAGATTATATGGGCGTTTTGTTTCTTCAACAGTGCGAAAGAGACAGACGGACAGACAGAGAAAGGGAGAGAGAGATAGAGTGGCCGTAGTGCCAAACAATTTGTTTATGTTTTGCCTGTGAGCAAATGAAAGAAAGAGTGAGACGGAGAGTGTGAGAATGTGAGTCTCTTAACTGCTCGACATATCGCACTCTCTATAACTTATGAGTCGGTCGTTAGTTTTTTTTCAACACGCCATTAAATGCAGTAGCCAAAGTCTGAAGCTTAAATTGAAAATTTGCTCGTTTCTGGTACAGCAAGTTTTCCAAATGAAATGACAATGGCACAAGCATGGCATGGAGTTCAGATGCCAAAGTGAATATGCACCTAGACAGAGAGAGAGAGAGAGGGAGAGAGTGACGGAGATGGAGAGGTTGTTAACAGCGCACAGTTCCTTATTAAAAATTGTGTGCAGACCGAGTCAAATTCTGTAGCCAGCAAATCTTCGGCAACAATGGAGCCGGCAGCAGCCGGCAGACAACAACAAGCAGTGAAGATTGAATATAATATAATATATATAAGTAGAAAATAACTATAAATATCATATTGCAAAAAATGACCAACGGACAGATGGAACGCAGGGACACGAATCCGGCAACAGCAAGCAAAGTCAGAGTCAGTGGCTGATAATAATGCTGATAACAAGAACCAAACAAATGGGAGAACTGTGGGTTGGCCAAGTAAACGAGCACAATATACCCTGTAATTTTGGCAGTCATAAACCATATTATACAAAATGTAATTCAGTTCGAGTTTATAGCTTAAATTAATCATATAATTTTGATCAATTTATGAACTTTTAATTCTGACGATAAACTTATCACCTGATTTATATTATATTATATTTGTATAATGTATAATGTAATATCGGGTATATAGAAAAGAAAGTTCAGGAACTTTGAAGATCGTTTAAATATAGGTTGAAATATACTAAGAAAAGTATCCCAAATTCCCATTTTACTGGTCTCAAATATACATTAAGTTTATGAATAAACTTTCAAAATAAAAAATTTGAAAACTTTTTCTCATATTGATTAAAAAACAAAAAACAAAAAATTATAATAAAATATTAATAAATAAATTAGACTGATATTATATTTTATTTAATTATAATTCAATTTAATTTTTATATTAGGTTAACTTCTTTCAATTTTTCAACATGCCTGCATACTCAGCCACTACAGGGTATTTAGCAGCTTGCTTGCATTTCGTATGGTCTTGTCGTTGTGGCATCCCTATCTTTCAAACTCTATGCAACCATATAATTGAATTCTAACCCGACGCGCCATCTCCAGGGTAATAAGAGGCAGCAGCAGCAGCAGTAGCAGACGGTCAAACCGAACCGCAAACGGTAGCAAAAGCATCGCCAATAACTGCATAGTCCAAGCCAACCTTTCACCCCGCCCCCCGTTGCTGCAGCTACCGAAAAAATCATATATATATATATATATATAAATACATATATATATATAATAGAAAATTGTGTGTGTGCAAGCTTTTCAGTGGCGAAAAATTCAATCAGAATTTATTGTTGCCGTCAATGCTGATGGCTGATGACCGGGCCAAAGCGGCTTAAGATTTGCCATTCTATAAATCATCATCGAGCGGGGGAGCCACACGCAACCACAACAATGTGACAAAGTTGACCAGTTTCATTTTTTGGTGCGCAAAATTGACGGATATCTATGTACGAGAATTATTAGCATGCTCAGTGTGAAATATTTAACTCGAAAATGGCATGCTGCGAGCGGAAATTGAAAATCGCTTTTCGGACTGGCTTTTACGCACAGCACGCATACGCAACGTTGAACAGTTCAATTAGAATGCCCTGGATGTATAATAGATGCATATGGAATGATAGGGTAGCTGCATTATGATAGTAATATGAATATAGTTATATTGCTTCTTTTCATTCCATATATATGATCATATATAGAATGCAGCAGAAATAAATGGACTTAGCTAACGACAAATTCGAATTTCAAACCAATCAGATTGTCTACTTTATACAATGAATGAATTTCAATTTTAGATTACTTATGAGACAAATTTAATTTTTTGTTAATTTAGTATGGAAATTTTAAAACATATTAGTGTTGAACTTATAAAAACACGATTTTTGTCTAATAATAAAAAATGTATGAAGTAATTTATCAACTAAATTCAAAAATACTTTAGTCTAACAAAAAATAATGTATTGATTAATTTAGAAAATGTAAATTTTGATAATTTTTTATTTATTTATTTATTTAATTTTTTTTATTTTTTTATTTTTTTTTATTTATTTATTTTTTTTATTTTTTTATTTTTTATTTATTTATTTTTTTATTTTTTTATTTATTTATTTTTTTATTTTTTTTATTTATTTATTTATTTATTTTTTTTTTATTATTTATTTATTTAGTTATTTATTTTTTTTTTGTAAATAAATTTTGATTATTCATATAAATATTTTTTTAAATTTATATAAATATATAAAAATATTTAAAATTCATGCATTATTATTAATAAATATTAATAATTAATTTTTAGAACGTATTTATGTTTTAGAAATATTTTAGAAGCAATTTTGTACTCGAAATATATTTTTTTTAAATGATATAAATAGATTACCTAGTCTAGATATCATTAAGTAATTCGATTGGATAAATTATATTGTTATTTTAAAAAATTATTATTATTATTTTAATTTTTTAATTTTTTTATTTATTTTTTAATTTTTTTATTTATTTTTTTTTTTTTATTTTATTTATTTATTTATTTTTTTTATTAATAGTATCAGTATATGATATATATAAATGCACTCACTACAGGGTATATAAAAGTCAGTTAAGCGCTTTTATCAATTAAAAATTATTAACTTTGCTGAACAATATTTAATAGTTGACAATTCTCAGTTCTACCATGTAAAACCCAATACCACAAATACAATTGACAATTTGATACAAAAGCAAAGACTTTTAGACTGAAATGCAAATTAAATTAGCAGACCAATAAAATAAAATATTAAAAAAATAACTGAAATCAAATCAAACATATGCAAAATTTTCTATATCTCAATTAAGAGTAATTTGAAGCTTTTGAAACGAGTTGAAAGCAACTCAAGCTGAAAGCTGAGCCAAAGCTCTAGCCAACAGGTGGGCGTAGAGGCGTGTGCTTTTGAGCGTAAACAAAAACCAAGTTCGGTATATTTCCAAAAGATGAATTGAGCGAGTATTTTGGAAAACAAAGTCAAAAGACTGCAAATTGCCACTGATTACTCAAGACACTTTAACCTGCGTACTCGAAGTACTTCGCGTCTGATTGATAACCAACAAACTGGAAAAGGCATGCTATAAATTCGTTTGCCATTTGATGGCTGGCGTACAAAAAGGGGTTTCTTTTGTTGCAAGGATTTAAAAAAAAAAAAAAAAAAAAAAATAAAGTCAAAGCCGTCTGAGCTGCGACTGACTGGTTGGTTGGCTTGTTGGCTGCAGGGCGCATCACCAAGACAACAGACAGCAAGGATTTTAACATACTCAATAATAGCTCAAATATCAGGCACAATAAATGGCAATCAGCCTGGATAACGCCGCTAAACGCAGACATTACAGCAGACAGGTATGAAAAGGTGAAGGAACGCATTAAAAAAAAATAGAAGTACTGAAGCAGGATACACTCTTGTAGCAAAGTGTGAGAGGCGAAACAGATCCTCTTTAATTATGCCTTAAAAATAACTCTGCGAAAAACAATGGGAACTGAACTGTTGAGAGCTTAATATAATAGGATGAAGTAACACAAATAAACAAATATTATTGATTATTAAATAGTAATTTACAAAATATTCATCATTTGTGTCAGATAACTGAAATTTATTATTTTTGTTAAATTATATTTATATATAAATTTTATTTTATTTTATTTGCCAGCTAACTGAAATCTATTATTATTTATTAAATTATATTTATTTTATAATTTTTTATTTTATTTAAAATTCAATTCTTTAATTCATATTGAAGTTAAATAATTGAACAGATTACTTTAAAGACAATATTTAATGTCAAAACATTACTGATAGGGAAGTGCAATACCATAATTCAAGATTTGGTCTCATATTAGATGTGTAATACATTAAATAAAAAATTTATAATTATATTTATATTAAAATGTTATTTGATGTACTATTTTTATGATCAATATTTAAATGAAAATCGAAATAATAAAAAGTCAATAATAAAATAATGTCAAAATCACAAATAAAGTAAAATATTATTTATGATGTGAACAGTATTTTCGAAAATATTTCCCATTTGTTGAATCAGTTCTATAAAATTGTATTTTTTTATTAAAAATTTAATTAGAACTGAACCATTTATGGAATGATTTGTAATGTAATAATTAGAAAATCAAAATACAGTATAATCGAGCTGAAGAAACCCTCAAATTCAATTAATATAGTAATACATAAACAAAACCCATATACCCTGATTTCCTAATTGCAATGGTTGCAGTGTACAATCATTACAGAGCAAGCCCATATTCATAATATCAATGTAGGTATTTTTTATTTTTAGCAATTACATGGTATAGCATGGCACATAACATACTCAATTATGTGCATAGTATACTTTTATATAACAATTACAATTACTTTTTTTTTAACAAATACAGGGTATAGTATAGCACATATCACACTCAATTACGTGCATAGTACGTAGTGCGGAAAAACTGTGTCAGTTTGCAATTAAATTCAGTTAAAGTAAATTAAATTTAAGAAAAACTGATCAACCGCAAGAGTCACACGCAAAGACACAGAGCGAGAGAGAGAGAGAGAGAGAGAGAGAGAGAGAGAGAGAGAGAGAGAGAGAGAGATAGAGAGAGAATCATTCACATTTACATACATACACATACACGCAAGAGCGAATCTACGGATCAAAACAAAATAGTTTTTCTGTTTACTTTTCATTTTCGAGTTGTTTTTTTTTTTTTTTGTCTCATTGGCAGCGAACTCGTTTTGAGTTCCACTCAGAAAATTTATTTAAACAATTTAAGCTGAAGAAGCTTTGCACGCTGCGCACTCGAAACAAGTTCGCAGCAACAAACAAACGAAATGCGCATTCAGTTGTTCGTCGACTGTGAAACGGTTCAAAACGTTCGTGAAACCGAAAGATTCAACGATAAAAAAAAAACATATACATCTATATAAAAATATTTGTGCAAAATGCTGAAACAAATGTTTGTCTGTTTGCTAATTGCCATGTGCCTCATGCACAGTGGTAAGTTTCTTATTATATCATAGAAAATACAAAAAGTTTCAAATATTTCAAACACAATTTGTGCGCATTTGGGTCAGATATGAAAAGCTTTGGTTTGGAAACCTGTTTGAAATCTGTTATATAAGTGAAGAGGGCAAATGGCAAAAAAAAAAAAAAACTTTGATATTTGAAGTTTGATGATTTTGAAAATATTTGAAAAAAAAAAAAAATAAATAAAATTAAATACTCAAAATTACAAAATAAATACACAAAAATTTAAAAAATAACAAACGTCAAAATTATTAAAAATAATTATTTAAAAAAATAAAACCAAGTAAAACCAGTTTGAAGTTTATAGATTAGAGTCTAGCCGAGCCTCAGCCTCAGACAATATTAAAATTGCATACAAATTATAAAAAAAAAAAAAAAAAAAAAAAAAAAAAAAAAACTTTCAACAAATCATTTAAATAGAAAATCAATAAAAATTAGATATAAGCAGGCTTAAATATAAAAAAAAAATTAAATATAAAAAAAATTAAATATAAAAAAAAATTAAATATAAAAAAAAAAATTAAATATAAAAAAAAATTAAATATAAAAAAAAATTAAATATAAAAAAAAATTGAATATAAAAAAAAAATTAAATATAAAAAAAAATTAAATATAAAAAAAAATTAAATATAAAAAAAAATTAAATATAAAAAAAAACTAAAAATAAAAACAAATATTTAGAGTTCAAAAACATCTCAGACAAAAGAATACATTTTTGTAAGAATTTTAAATCACATTATCGCATTTTATATAAATACATAAAAAAAAAATTATAATTTTAGAAAAATACAAATGTTGAGTTCAAAAACATGAAAGAAAAAAGAATAAATAATAAATAAAAATGAATTATTTTAAATCACATTATAAAATGTCTTAAAAAAATTAAATAAATAAAAATATCTTCAATTTGTATTTGAAACTCGAAACGAAACATCTGGCAATAATGAAACATTTGTAAATCCTCAAAAAACAATTCCAATCAATATTCAAGAATTCATAAAAAAATAAAATAAATAATGCATAAAAAAACAACATGAAATATTGGCAAATAGAATGCCATATTGTGCACGTATTACGAGCTATATATATAAGACGTAGATATCGGCTTCGCTGACTTCATAGCGAAAACAAATGTAAATAGTTATACGTTTATATGGAGAAAGAAAGAGAGAGACTTCCAGTTGGAAGCGCTAACTCGCAGTAGGCGTTAGATAACGATCCAAGCGTAGCTGAGGGCGTCTCAGGTAAACTGGTTGTAATAATGCAAATTGTGTTTGTATCTCGATATAATGATATAATATAACTTGACCTTGTCGTTCATCTCACTCTCTCTCTCTCTCTCTCTCTCTCCCTCTCAGCAACTGCCATCAAATGCTACCAATGCAAATCCCTGACGGATGTGAATTGCAGCAAGGACAAACTGGATGAAAACTCGAATATACGTCAGGTGGATTGCGACACTGTGGCAAAGCCGAGCACCATGGAGCAGCTGCAGCCAGTGACCAGGTGCAACAAGGTGGTCACCAGCGGTAAGTAAAAGCATTGTCCCACTTCTAGGCCCCCCTCCCCTGCCTTCCACTATCCATTCATTTGCATTCACAATGAATAGACGACGCACACCTTGAGCAAACATAGAAAGAAAAAAAAAACTAATTTAATTATTATTAGTGATGTCATTGCGTAGACGCGTCAACTCGATTCGGAGGCCGATTCGACTCGATTAGCATGTTCATGCATAAAAAACATTCCAAAATCGCTCAAAAACGCAATTCGCTGAGCTAAAAGTTCGTTTACATTTAAGTCATGCGACAAAAATAAAGCTTTGCGTGGGTTTTAAATCGCAAATACAAATGGTTCGATACACCAAAAATTCTAATGTAAATAAAACAATTGAATGAAATTCGCAAAAAAAAAAAAACTCGTTAAAATTGTTGAAGCATTGCTAAATATATAATGCAAACTGTGAAAATAATACAAATGCCAAACAAGAGAAAAATAAAGATGTAGAAATGTTCTAGATCTTAGCAGATGAATCAAGTGGGAGGAGGTTAGAACCGGATAGCAAATTTTTGTTAAGCATATATGAATTTATATGAATAAAAATTTGATATTTCTATACAATGCACTGTTTTTATAAGAAGAAAAGAGTGTAGTGTTTTAAATACAGTTGTTGCGTAAGGTTTTTTAAATGTTTAAAAATGTGAAAAAAACAAAAATATTTCGATACAAAACTGATTTACTAAATAGATTCCCAATAAGTTATTTAATTAAAAATTTACTTGATGTATGAACAATTTTATAGACAGAGCTGTTAATTTTTCCATTTGAATGGAAATTCAAAATGAGTTTTACCTTTTGAAACTCCATTTTGCATTTCCATTCAAATGGAAAAATTAACAGTTCTGTTTATAGATAAAGTTTAAACAAAGCAAATTGCTTATAACTGATATAGTTGAATAAAAACTTATTTGATATATGAAATATATGTTCATTGATATTATATTTGGATAAACAGAAATATATATTTGAACATGACTCCGGAGTCGGCACTAGAACTATTTTTTTATGATAATAATAATAATAAATGGCAGGCCGGTCCTTCTACCGGTCAAAAATATTATTATTATTATAACAAAATCCTAATATCATTTATTATTATATTGAAATATTAACCATTTTCATCTCGATGATTCAGACAGAAACATGAAATATTGACTTAAATACTGAACATTTTCTTAGAATTCATCATACCTTTTTGGTATTTCATAAATTAATAAGTTAATCTTACTTATAGACTTTGACAACTGCCAACAAATTCTATTGTGTTTAGGACAATAGGAAACAATTTTTCAAAGATAAACAATTGCTGATAGATATAGTCACAATTGCTTATTTATTTAAGATATGTCATATATCCGTACTTTTAGGACAGACCTATCTATATATCCGAACGTTTAGGAGATACGGATCATTCCTAATTATAAAAATATTAAATAAGTTCGGATATATGTAGATAAAACGTATTACATTTCATAAATGAATAAGCATTTTTGACTATATCTATCAGCAAATGTTTATCTTTGCAAAATTGTTACATATTGCCCTTAACATAATATAATTTGTTAGTTAGTTTGTCAAATGACAAACTCTATGAGTTAATATTAGACAAAAACAACGAACCTTTCACACATAGACGTAGGCTAACATTTACCTATTAGTAATATAGTAAAGGTTCTTCATATTACTTTTATATATACTTCGAATTTTTTGACTAGATAATTTATTTATTGAGTATTTAATAGAATGAGGTTCTATTAAAGATACTTAAACACAGGTATTTCTAAGTAGGCAATTTGATTTATAATAAAGTATCCTGTAGAACGAAGCATGGCCTATTCAAACATAGGATCAAACAGAATTTAGCATCATTCTATCATTTGTATAAAAATTACTTAAAATTCTTCTTCAAATTCTTAATTTAGGCAGAAGAATAGTTTGTATTAACCAAAAAGCTCTAGAAAAACTGTTAAAGCAAATAACGAATTCGATAGACGAGTAACGAATAGGGCTAAAACGTAACAGTCGAAACCCGAACAGTAAACATTCGTTGAAATTCTACTCGTTGCCTTTGGCAACAGCTGCACTCGCTGAAGTTCTTATTCCACAATACATACATACATTCATACAGACGTTATTTCCAATGGAAAAGCTGAGACCGGGAACAATGGAGGTTAGATCTACCCAGCGAATTAACACACCTGCCCTGTAAACAGAATTATTAGCATGACACACACCAAATAAAATCAACTCAAACTTACCTAATGAAACCAACATCGCAAAACGTCCTGAAAATTCCAAATTCCAAACTCCAAACCCAAAAACAAAATCTAATTCAAATTTATTTTCTACTTCCAGATCGCGCTGGCGTAATTGTCTCGCGCGACTGTCACTTCGAGGTGGTTGGACAGAAGGAGAACGTCTGCACGGTGACGCACAGCCGCCAGGTGGAGAGCTGTTACACCTGCAAAGGTGATCTGTGCAACGCCTCGTCCGCAGGACGCTTCGTGGCAATGACGTCGGCAGCGCTGCTCGCACTGTTCGCCGTGCAAATGGCGCTGTGAGCTCTGCCGCAGCTCATTAAATATTATTAAATAATAAGACATTGTACAACTTTTCAAACATTTCTTGTCTATGCAAAAATTATTTCAATTAAACAAAGAAAAAAAAACTAACCTTAAAAAGTCTTCGATGCATTTGAAGTTTTGTAGAACGTTGTCTTTAAAGTCGACATCCATCAAATATTCGTCGAAGCCATCCATTTCCAAATATTTTATTTTTATTTAGTTAAAAAAAAATATAGCACACACAAACAAAATTGCAAAACTTTTCACACGAATCACACAGAACGCAAAAAAAATCAAATTTTTAAATAGGGAAACACTGGCTGCCGCAAATAACGGCGCTTTTGGCGCAGACAAAATTGTTCGCTTACAGATGAAATTAACGCTTTAAAATATACGTATACAAAATATTTTCAACAATTCAACAATAGCAAATGTACTTAACAATCGTATACATATGTTTTTGTACTTTAAAACACACTTTTAAAACGTTTAAACATAAATTAAATAAGCGCAACGCGCACAAACACACGAAGACACGGAAAAGGAAAGAACTCAAAACTCGCCAAAGGCGCCCAACGGCTGTCGTGCACTGCACTCTTCAGGGGCCCACACACGTCACAAGGGGTTGCATGAAACGACGAGTATCGATGAGCGAGTGACGAGAGTGACGAGGATTGGTATTAAAACTAAATAATTATAGAAAATTAAATATAATAATAAACTGCCATGTTCATAGTGAAAGAAAATGTTGATTGGCATCAAATTGTTTTTGCTAATAAGCTTATGCTAGGTATGTTGTTTGTCATACAATAAACAATTCACAAGTAGTTGTTCTTTTTATCCGATACTAGATTTCGATGCTTTATCAATAAAAGCATTTTATTAATTAAAGAATATAATATAATATAATAAATAATATTATAATATTTAAGTACTACTGCGTACGAAATATCAAACTGATGCAACGGATATAATTTATTCATATATAAACAAAATATTTCATATATCATCAATGAACTAGTTCGCTCGCTTAAGTAACGGAATTTATTAAATATATGAGATTCAGAGCATTGTACTAGATAACTCTGTAGAATTAGACAAAAGTTATATTAATAAATAAATAAAATATTTAGATTTATTCGGATTTACAAATACGATGAACTAGCTCGCAGTTCAAAAAATTGAGTTTTTGAACAACATTGAAGAAATTGATCAATTAAACTGTGAACAAGGAACTAATTTGGTGTTTGTATTCATAAAATTGATCGCCGAACTAGTTTTTTTTTTTGTTTTTTAATTTTTAATAGAAAAATTAATTTATATGTGGAAATTCAATTAAAAAATTGTCAACATATTGATTCACCAATTTAAGAAAATACTAGAAAATAAATCTGATAAATAAATTGCGATGAACTAGTTTGAATTTTTTAGAAGAGAAGTCTTTGAACTACATATGTATTTAAATTGAACTGAGTTTTTTGTTTTTTTGTTTTTTTTTTTATGAAATTGGTTAAATAATTTAAGAACTAAAAGCGCGGAACTAGTTCATTTTTATATATGGAACTGAGTTTTTTTTATGAAATTGGTAAAATGATTTAAAAACTAAAAGCGCGGAACTAGTTCATTTTTATATATGGAGAAAAACAAAATATATTAAGTTTGTAAATTATATATAAAAAATATATTTACAATATATTGAAAGTTTATTGAATAATTTTAAAATCAAAATATATGAAATAATATTTAGTCTTAAATGTTTTTTAATCAGTTGTAAAAACTGTGAACTGTGTTTGGTTTTTGTCCTTTAAAATTGATTTAGAACTGCGAACTAGTTCATTTTTTAGGCGTGTTAGAGATTTATAGAGCAAAATACAAATAAAGTCCGTTTGGAAATAATTTTAAAAAAAATGAGTTTAATATATATATATGATTTACAATGAAAATATTTAAAATCAAATTATATAATATTTAGTTTTAAATATTTTTTAAACGCTTGTAAAAATGTGACAAACATAGTTTAATTGAACTGTGAACAACAAACTTATTGGTTTATGTACTAATAAAATTGTTTAGGGGCGACGAACTAGTTCATTTTTTAAGCTTGTCTAGAGATTTATGGAGCAAAATATATTTAGTTTGGAAATTATATATAAGAAAATAAATATTATATATTTTTTAAAAATTTGTGAAAATATTTAAAATCCAATTATATATATTCAATGTTTTTTTATTCGGTTGTAAAAACTGTGAAATTTATTTTGAGCGGCGAACTAGTTCATTTTTTAAGCTTGTTAGAGATTTATGCAGCAAAAAACCAATAAACTTAGCTTGAAAATAATTTACAAAAAATAAAAATAAATAATATTTAAAAAATGTATAAAAATATTTAACATCAAATTATATAATATTCAATCTAAATGTTTTTTTGTGTAAAAATGGGAATTTTTGAGGGAATAGTTCATTTTTTAGAGAGTTAGCAGAAAAAACAAAAAAATGGGGAAAAAAATTAAAAATAAAAATAAATAATATTAAAAAAATATATGAAAATATTTAACATCAAATTATATATTTAGTTTAAAATGTTTTTTTTTTATTCGGTTGTAAAAATGTTCTATTTCGTATTACAATAAAAATTTGTAAACTTTCGTCGCTTAAACTAAACAAGTGTAAAAATCGACGTACAAAATAAACGAGATTGCGCTTTCATCTTAGTTGGTACGGAATGTGAATATATATATCGAATAAGCATATATATTCGATTGCAATACATATATAGATATATATATATAGATATGTGTGTGTGTGTAGATATCTCTATGTGGACGGAAAGGCGTTCCATTTGTTAAGTTTAGTTCGAGTTGAAGGCACATTCAAAAAAATTACACAAACATCATTCGAGTACAGTGTTCATTCGCTAGATGCGACGCCGCCGCTATTGCCGCAGAAAGTGCGCGACAAGGCCGACGGCAAAGGTGCCGAAGAGGACGTGGAGCAGGCTGCTCCTTTGCAGACCTGCGCCGTTGCAGCCATCCTTGCTGTTGCAGGTGCAGTACTCCATGAAGATGTTGTAGCTGCCCGTGCGCATCAGGCAGAAGCGCTCGTCGCCCTCGATGCCCGGCTCGCCCATGTAGGCGCAGCTGCGGAAGTAGCGCCACTCCCCGTGCACCTTCTGCCGGATCTTGCGGCACATGGTCGGCCGCACGCCCTTCAGCTGCTCCAGTTCGCTGGCCTGGTGGCAGTCCGTAATCGCCAGCGTGCTGTTGTCGAAGGGATCTCCGCACTTGGGATCGCTGTCGGAGCGACATTCCCAGCACTTGATGGCCGCAGCTGCGATTGAGACACCACGGGACAAATTTTTGTTGAATGTTTGTTTTCATTAATGTATTACACTTGCCACTCACCTGTTTGCAGCAGCATGCATAGCACTGCGATGGCTAAGACACATTTCTCCATTGTTTGCATAGTGATTTTGGCTTTAAATTTAAACTTAATTAACAATTTCTAAGCATCAAATTAAGGAAAACAAAATGCGAACACCGCCCTAAAAATTGTGATGCGTGCATCGATTGTTGTTTAGCTGTTATCGATGATTGTGGCAGTGCTGCCACCTAGGCGCAGTTGGTATTTTGTCTGTTACAACTTGGAATGAATATTTAAAGTTAATTAGAGTTTTGTGCATTAGTTACCAGCTTAGATTTCTTTTTTATTATTTGTATATGTTATTGCATTAATTAATATATACATTATCTAATCACAATCAATTGTGAGCAGTTATTTGAATACAGCTCTGTTAACTGAGGAGCAGCTCTTAATTTTTAGATTGTCCGACCGCCACACTCATGCTTGCTGTAATTGAACTGTTATGAATAAATACTCATTTAAGTTTAAATTAATTTTGTTGATTCTAAGGCGAAATTTAGCATATTTTGTTACTCTGCACAGTTTCTTTATCCATAAAAAATTTAACATTTGTTTTAATTTAAATGTGTGCGAACCGGTTAACAGCACCGTTCGCTGCTAAATCACTTTACAGTCCACTGTTAACTTATTGATGCCAGAAATCATATGGTATTTTTTTCAGTTTTCGGACGGACTCGATTTTTACAAGTTGCAACTTGCGGAGTTGCTTGTGAAAAAAAATAACAAATTTTTGTTAGCTACATTCCGCTGCCGCGCGTGCTGTGTGAACGTGTGTGTGAATGATAGCGCTGACTGCATTATTAACCAAATATACGATCGGTATTATGAGCAATTTAAGCAATGGCAATCTGCAGCAGAATCAACCACAACAACAACAACAACAGCAGCAGCAGCAGCAGCAACAGAATAACGGTGAAGCGGGCGCGGGTGCGCCTGCGGCGCCTCTGCTGCTAGAGCCTGGCGGCCAAATGGCCGCACCTGGTCTGGGCGTCGCCGTAGGCGTGGCACAGCGCCAGCGCCTGCTGCTGCAGCAGCAACAACAACAGAATCCCGCCGCCGAAGGCAGCGGCCTGGAACGCGGTAGCTGCCTGCTGCGCTACGCCAGCCAGAACAGCCTCGACGAGAGCTCGCAGCGGCAGCGGCCGAACGGCAAGGAGCGCGGCACCGTCGGCCAGTACAGCAACGAGCAGCACACGGCGCGCTCCTTTGACGCCATGAACGAGATGCGCAAGTAAGCACGACTGCCAAATACCCTGTAAAGGAGTGCAAGTATAAATGAGTCAGGTTAAAGTTAGAAAATGAAAATGCGGTAGTTCGTAAAATATAAGTGACCGCCTAAAGATACCCTGTGAATGTGCAGCAACATACCCTGTAGCGAGTTTTCTTTAGTTTATTGCTAACTAAAGCAAAGCAGCAATTGAAGCTGCTTAATTCAAAGTAAAGTGTATATAAATGCTCGACTAGCTGATACCCTGTACATGTAGAACAACATGTTCTAGGTTCTAGTTAGGTTTAATTTACTTTTTGGCTAAATGAAGCAAAGCTGATTATTTGTAAAAAGCGAAGTATAAATAAATACTCGACTAGCTGATACCCTGTACATGTAGAACAACATGCTCTGTAGCTAGTTGAGTTTAATTTACTTTCTGGCTAAATGAAACCGAGCATCAGCTCATAATCATATTTATAAAAAGCGAAGTACAAATAAATGCTCGACTAGCTGATACCCTGTTGCTGGCTAAACAGCTTAATGACGATTGCATCAGTGCAATATAAAGTAAACACACAAAAATGCCGCATATAAGCACGTAAAGTTCGGTAAAAATAATGGGTATTAACTAGAAAATACCCTGTAACTAAGAGAAATTAAATTTTCTTTAGATTTACTGCGTGTAGCATGCAATTTGCATGCAAAGACGCTTTAGCCTAGTTCATCTGCTTAAGTAACTTCATATATGTATTCGACTAATAGTTACCCTATATGTGTATAAAGCAATTCGTGCATTCTATTCGATACAAACTATATTTAGTCATAGTTCCTTTTTGAGTTTTCTTCGTTCATGGTGCTATTTATAATTCATACCCGTTTGACCTATATATAAAGGGTATGGGGATGTAATGAAATGAAATGAAAATGAACCAATAGCTGGCAAATTAGCAATTAGCTATTGCAGTTGTTTCGCAAGCAAGAACAAATGGAGGCAAGGGCATGACTAGTAAATACCCTGCAGAATTTAGTATGGCATATATATACATATAGAATACGCAATAAGATAAAGTTCATATATTTCCAAATAACAAGTGTTACTTGCCGTGTGTCATAGTCAATATACCCATTTAACACACTTTTTAATGAGCATATATACAATATATGCTATACTTAGCATGCTTTAAATCTCCTGAACCGATATTACATATTACTTCTCATAGTCAATATACCCGCTTGTTTCATTTTTAATGGGTATATGCACAAATATGTATTCTGTCCAAGATTTGTTTATTTTGGTCTTGGCAAAAATATGATTTTTATAATGGGCCAAAAAAGTGTCGAGACGCGGTCAACAGTTGCTGTTGCCGATCTCTCGGCCGTCTATTCTCTCTCTCTCTCTCTCTCTTTCGTCTATCTCCCTCTCTCTCTCTGACGCTCGCATAATTGCGCATTACGCTTTATATTTGTCTTCAACTTTAAACAGCGATAAAGTATGAACAAACAGTGCATACTTACACGCACACTACACACACACACACACATACACATATACATATATATATATTCACCTCTCGATTTTACGCTATTTATATGTATGTATTTGCTTTTGTCAAGAGGCCATTCCCATTAATATTCGACTTGGCTTTGATTATAATGATGAGTAGTTTTTTTTTCTTTTTCATTTCTGTTTTGTTTTGTATTTTATTTTCATTTTTTTGTTTGGTTTTCGCATTAGACAAATATTGCCCTTGAACTTGAAATCGCCCCGGTTTTTCGTTAATTTTATTTTATTTATTTTTCGTTCATTTCCCACTTCCGTATGGCCAGCTGATTAGATGTCGCCTATATGGAAAAGTACCTTAATGGAAATATTTGTATATTTCTTGTTTTGCTGACGGCAAAACTTGTTTTGATTTCTTTTATTTATTTATTTTATTTTTACTTTTGCTGTAAGCCAATGCCCTAAACGAGCTACGCACCGTGGGTCAAAGCTCGTTTTATTTTACATTTACATTTTCAATTGTTAAGAATTTTAAAATTGTTGTTTTTAATATGGTAATGTTTGTAATTGTTATACAATTAATTTGAAATTTGGAAGTTTATAAAGAAATGTTCTTGTGTAATAGAGTTAGAGAAAGCAAATTGAAATAATTTTTTTTATAAATTTCTTTTATATTCTTTTATTTATTTTACTTTTTATAATACTTGAATGGGTTATGAATTCTAGAAGAAAGAGAAAAGTATAGATTAGTTATTGAATTTTTTTAAAGTCGTTTTTAAAAGAGTTTATTTATAGATTAGTTATTGAATTTTTTAAAGTCGTTTTTAAAAAAGTTTATTTCTTTTGTTCAAATAAACTAAGCACGTTTTTAAAATTTAATTTTATATATATATTTAATTTCTAACAGAAAATTAAGTGATATTGAAAAACTATTAAAAAATGCATTAAAAAAATGTATATATAAAATGAATATATATTAATAAATACTTAAAAATTATAATATACATATATTTAATTGAAAACAACTCAAAGGTAACAAAAAACAATTTTCAAAAATGTATAAAAAAAATAAATGCAAAATATATATATTCATAAATATTTCAAAATATATAAATTATATGTTGATAAATGCTTAAAAATATATAACATATATATTAAAAAAAAAATATATAAAAACAAACAAAAAAACAAAAAAAAGTTATGTAGAAGTTAAGTTAAGAAGTTCCAAACTGAATAAATTTGTTTAAATATATTTAATATATTTTTGAATATAATTATATATATTATGTTAGTTTTATGTTAGTTAATTCTCGCACCACTGTGCTAGATTTTATAGAAAGTTTAAACCAACTCACTAAAAACGTGCTGACCTTACTCAATAACATGAATATCATCCGATCCACACTTTATTCGCAGACAAAAACAGTTATGTGATGTCATTCTGGTGGCCGACGATGTGGAGATTCATGCCCATCGCATGGTGTTGGCCTCGTGCAGTCCCTACTTCTTTGCGATGTTCACCAGCTTCGAGGAGTCGCGCAAGTCGCGCATCACACTGCAGAGCGTGGATGCACGCGCTCTGGAACTGCTCATCGACTACGTTTACACCTCGAATGTGGAGGTAAATGAGGATAATGTACAGGTGCTGCTGACGGCCGCCAATCTGCTGCAGCTGACGGATGTGCGAGATGCCTGCTGTGATTTTCTACAGACCCAATTGGATGCCAGCAATTGTCTGGGCATTCGCGAATTCGCCGATCTGCATGGCTGCGTGGAGTTGCTCAACTATGCCGAGACATATATTGAACAACATTTCAAGTGAGTGCACAACTGGGCAAGCAATCGGTCAATCAATCAATCAATCAATCAGTTAAATTCACTATTAATGTAATGTGATCTACAATTATTAATTTGCCTGAAACAGACTTCCGAATGAATTATTCATAGAAAACAGCAAAACTAACAACAGCTCGAGTTACTTTTAGAATTTTTATACACTGTTCACAAGGAGAAGAAGAGTATATTGTATATATTATACTCTGTTCCTAAAGAGAAAAAGAGTATATTTATTTTGGGTTACGTTTTTTTTTAGCTGTCCGTCGAATGAATGAATGTGAGCTAGCCACTAAAAAATTTGGAATATATATTCGATATATATACTCATACCATATATATACTATACTAAATATATACTCGTATATACCCTCGTCTGATAAAGCGTCAAGCTTTTCCCGAAAATCGAATAATGTATTTTTCAGTATGTCAGAAATTATATTAGTTGAAGTGAAGGAGATTTGTAATTTCGTATATATACGATCCTTGACAACAACAAATCAAAAAGATATGACGTATATATCTTCGCCCATTGTGGACGTAGCAAACATCTACTGTTTATATCTCCTGCAGTTTCAAAACTAGAGGTTTCAAGTGGGTTCTGAAGCGTCTAGCTCGGAAACTGCAGGATATATAAACCTTAGATTGAGTTACTGATAACCTCGTTTATCGATGGCCCAAACATAATATAAACACTTCTTTTTGGGCGTGATATATCGTAATATATGTATAAATCTCCCTATAGTTTTCACATTTTTGGAACGAAAGCATCTAAATTTTACAGTTATTTTAGCTCTAGACTGCTTCTTAGGCTTTCCCTAAAGTGATATGACCACACCCACTGGGGAAACAGAGTATTACGCAGGCGGTTACGCACGACTGCAACGTTCATCTTTGTTTTATACATAACATTTCTAAATCTCAGCTCTAATCTTTCAACTGAACTACCCTATAAGCTCATTCAGCACTCAATTTAAACCAGTTTAGACTATAATTTGGCACTCTTTATGTCATGATATCATATTATAAACAATCTTGATCTATATCAAGTTGTTAAAGTAAAAGTTTCTTTACCCGAAATACTCTTAATCTACATAAACCGTAATACCATTAACTCTCACTTTAAGCAGTTTTTATTATTATATATACATATATATCATCACATCTCCAAGTTATGCGATAATTGAGCAAATTTTATGACAAACACACACACACACATACTCACCCACACACCCTAACTTGTTTTTCGCTTCTCTTGCAGCGAGGTCATTCAGTTTGACGAGTTTCTGAACCTCACGCACGAGCAGGTCATAAATTTGATTTCCAACGATCGCATCTCGGTACCAAATGAGGAGCGCGTCTATGAGTGCGTCATTGGCTGGCTGCGCTACGATGTGCCCATGCGGGAGCAATTCACCTCGGCTCTGATGGAGCACGTGCGTCTGCCATTCCTCTCCAAGGAGTTCATCACGCAGCGTGTGTACAAAGAGCTGCTGCTCGAGGGCAACATCGAGTGCAAGAATCTGATTATCGAAGCTCTGACCTATCATCTGCTGCCCACAGAAACGAAATCCGCACGCACTGTGCCCCGCAAGCCCGTGGGCATGCCGAAGATTTTGCTAGTTATTGGGGGGCAGGCACCGAAAGCTATTCGCTCCGTGGAATGGTATGATTTGCGCGAAGAGAAATGGTATCAGGCAGCGGAGATGCCAAATCGCCGTTGTCGCAGCGGTTTGTCCGTGCTGGGCGATAAGGTCTACGCCGTGGGCGGCTTCAATGGATCGCTGCGCGTGCGCACCGTGGACGTCTATGATCCGGCCACAGATCAGTGGGCCAACTGCAGCAATATGGAGGCGCGTCGCTCGACCCTTGGCGTGGCTGTGCTCAACGGTTGCATCTATGCCGTGGGTGGCTTCGATGGCACCACCGGTCTGTCTAGCGCCGAGATGTACGATCCAAAGACTGAAGTCTGGCGCTTTATTGCCTCCATGTCGACGCGTCGCAGTTCGGTTGGCGTGGGCGTCGTTAATGGCTCTGCTCTATGCCGTTGGTGGTTACGATGGTTTCTCTCGCCAGTGTCTCGCATCCGTGGAGCGCTACAATCCCGATACGGATACCTGGTGTGCCATTGCCGAGATGTGTTCTCGCCGCAGCGGCGCCGGCGTTGGAGTACTCAATAATATTCTATATGCTGTGGGCGGTCATGACGGGCCGATGGTACGCAAATCCGTGGAGGCTTACGATTACGAGACGAACACCTGGCGCTCCGTGGCTGATATGTCCTACTGTCGTCGCAATGCTGGCGTTGTGGCACACGATGGACTCCTGTATGTGGTGGGCGGCGATGATGGCACCTCGAACTTGGCCTCCGTTGAGGTCTATTGCCCGGACTCGGACAGCTGGCGTATATTGCCTGCTCTGATGACCATCGGACGCAGCTATGCGGGCGTCTGTATGATAGATAAGCCCTTGTGAATGGAAGAGCAGGGCGCATTGGCAAGGTGAGTGAGCAGGAGAGTTGGCCAGAGTTGGACAACTTTATATATATATATTTATATAATAACCCTATATCATTTTTAGGCAAGCGGCCTCGCTGGCCATAGCGCTGTTGGATGATGAGAATAGCCAGGCTGAGGGCAGCATGGAGGGCGCTGTTGGCGGTGCTGTTTATGGCAATATCATTGCTGCCGCAGCAGCACCACCAACACCGGCACAACAGCAGCAGCAGCAGCCAGCTAATCATCCGCACTATGAGAACATCTATGCGCCAATTGGACAGCCCAGCAACAACAACAATAGCCAACAAGTTGCTGTGGCCAATGCCAATGCCAATGCCAATGCCAATGCCCCTGCAAATGTTGAGGAAGCAGCTCAGCAACAACAACAGCAACCAGCAGCAAGTGAAGCCAATGCCAACAACAACAATCAGCCACAGCAACCAACGCCACAACTGCAACAACAACAACAGCAGCAGCAACAAGTGCGCATGCTGCCCATGAATAATTATCGCAATGATTTGTACGATCGCTCCGCATCCACAGCTGGCGCCTACGATGTCCCCAGAGCAGTGCGCTCCGGCTTGGGCTATCGTCGTAATTTTCGCATTGATATGCAAAATGGTAAGTCTGAACTAAGGCTGAAAGAGTTTGTAGAAGGTCGAAATCATTGATAAGTAAGGTGACAAAAATAGGCTCAAGATTGTTTAGAATTGGCAAGAAATAACGGGAAAAGTTAAGGTCAATCAGAGGAGTCATTATATATATATAGGTTAACTATAGGATTGGAGCATATATAAAAGTTATAGAGGATTTAAGAAATATAGAATTATCAAAGAATATCTAAATATAGAATTTTGTATATTTATTTAGATAACTGTTATAATAGAAAGAATTTGAAAGAAAGAAATATTTGTTTATGTTTCAAATGATTACATACATATACCTATCTTTAGGCATTAAATATACATAAGAACTATAGAATATTTAACAAATATAAAAATTTTTATATTTATATAGATATTTGTCGTAGTATAAAGAATTTGAGTAGATCTGTTTGTTTACGTCTGTCTCTGTAGGTAAAATGAGAAACAAGTTTATTGAAGAATTCTAATGAAAGCGTATAAAATGCAAATAAATACTTTTGATCATAACAAAGATTTGATATATTATGACTGTTCGTCTATGTGATGATCATGAGGAAAGAATGTTGGATATTGAATTAATGTAAATTAAATTAGTCAAAGAATGTAAAAAATTTTTAACAGAAATAAACTATATATATACGACTATAAAAGAATTGATTAGCAGAATGATCGCTGACTCATATGAATTCGTCTTATATAGGAAGAGAATAAAGTAATCAGTTGATTTTGATGTGTCTGCTAAGAATGATATATATGTCAAATATCTTTTTAATAGCTGTAGGATGATCACTATGTTAGCATATTGAAAAATTAGATAGATCATTTTGGAATAGACCGAATTGATACTACAATATACGGCAGTTTTTCTGTCTGTGAGAGTATAATGATATAGAAGTCTTTAAAATATATAATTATCCATTAATCTGTAAAGTGTATAAAATGATAATAAGTCCGTAAAGTGTAAGAAAATATATATAACTGTAAAGCTTATAATATTCTGAATTCTGAACAAACAGCTGATATAAGATTATATACGTTAGCCATGTTAGATATTATATACTATATATATATATAGGTAATATTTTCGTCAACTTTTAGATTTAAAATGTGATATACAGATATTATCATTATAATCTGTTTCCAAAGGGAAATGGAGTGTATTGGTTATATGCTTCGGTATAGCCATCATAGGTCAGCCTGTTTATCTGTTATATTAATAGGATCTTAGAATATATAAGAGGTAAATATAGAGCTCATCGGCCTTTTTTCGTAAAAAATTTCAAATTAGATATGCCCATAACCCATATTTAATCGAAATATTTTTAATTTATATTAAAACTATTATAAATAATTCGATTATAATCAAATTATGGGTAAACAATTAAAAATTCGAAAATAAAAAAAAAAAGTTATAAATATTTTACTAATAATATATATCAAACTATTATAAAGATTTCAATTATATAATCGAAATATAATCGAAATAGGTATAGCATATATAAAACTATAATAAATATTTGTATATATGTACATACATATTGTGGACAGCCAATGTATATATTTATATAATATAACACTCTCTCTTATCATGCATCTCCATTAATGTCCTCTCTCTCTAACCCTTTCACAGGCAATCGCTATGGCAGTGGCCTGCGCTGCGCTCCACTGTACTCCAGCAGTCGCTCCAATTGCCAGCGACAGCGCAGCTTCGACGACACTGAATCCACGGATGGCTATAATCTGCCCTACGCTGCTGCGGGCACCATGCGTTACGAGAACATCTACGAGCAGATACGCGACGAGCCGCTCTATCGCACCACAGCTGCAGCGGCGGCAAGCCGCGTGCCGCTCTACACGCGCCTCGATGTGCTGGGCCATGGCATTGGACGCATCGAGCGGCACCTGAGCTCCTCCTGCGGCAACATCGATCACTACAACTTGGGCGGCCACTACGCCGTGCTGGGCCACTCGCACTTCGGCACCGTCGGACACATACGTCTCAATGCAAACGGAGCTGCCGCAGCGCCCGCCACTAGCACCACCAGCTGCACTGTGCCCAATTGCCAGGGATATGTGGGTGCTGGTGGAGTTGCTGGTGTTGGTGGTGCTGGTGTTTCGAGTGCCGCGGCTGCTGCTGCCGCCGCTGCCGCTGCAGCCGCCGCAGCAGCGAGCATGGCTGACTACGGCAATGTCAAGGTGCCCGTCAAGAACAGCGCCTCTTCCTTCTTCAGCTGCCTGCACGGCGAGAACTCGCAGAGCATGACAAACATATATAAGACGACAGCTGCTGCCGTTGCCGCTGCGCATCACTGCTCGCCGCTGACCCCGAATGTGTCCATGGAGCGTGCCGCACGCTCCGCATCCGCTGGTCCGGCGACAGCAGTAATCGCAGCTGCAACTGCAGCAGCCGCCGCCGCCGAGGAGCAACAGCTGAATGTGGAGGGCGCATGCAGCTCGGCAGCTGCAATGCGACCCACAGGCGCCATACCAAAGGTCAAATCTGCCAGCAAAGCGGCCAAGGAGTCCAGCACAGCTGCAGCCACAGCCAGCGGCAATGCTGACAAGTCAACAACAGCTGCGCCACCCAAGAAATCAAGCACAACAACAACAACAGCGGCAGCAGCAACAGCAGCGCGTTCGACCGATGCCGGCAACAATACCTTGAATCGCATCTCCAAGTCCAGTCTGCAGTGGCTGCTGGTCAACAAGTGGCTGCCACTGTGGATTGGCCAGGGACCCGAGTGCAAAGTGAGTCTCTCATCTCAATTTTTATACCCTGAGCCCACCTCCGACTAGAGTTTTCTTACTTTTTATTAATTAAATTTACCTAATCTCTACCACCTCTCCTCCTGCAGCAGGTTATTGACTTCAATTTCATGTTCTCGCGCGATTGCGTCAATTGTGACACCGCCTCGGTCGCCTCGCAAATGTCCAATCCGTACGGCACGCCACGGCTGGGACTCGGCACACTGCCGCAGGATATGATGCGATATCAGGGCAGCAGCGCCAACATGCGACGCGACGCAACTAATGCTCGACCGCTGCACAGCAATTTGAGCCGGCTGCGTTGCGGCACCGACAAGCGGCAGAATCGCACGGCGGATGTCAGCAGTGGCTATCGGCATGAGGATCCTTCGTACGAGAACGTGCACGTGCAGTGGCAGAATGGCTTTGAGTTTGGGCGCTCGCGCGAATATGATGGGAATTATAATCAGCAGCAGCAGCAGCAGCGGCCGCTGCTGCAACGCGCACGCTCTGAGAGTCCCACGTTCAGCAATCAGCAGCGACGCATGCAGCGGGCCGCAGCGCAGGCGCAGGCGCAGGCTCAATCCCACAATGCACAGCACTCGGCCAAGCTGGCTGATCCTTTCAAGAACTACGAACTGAATGTGGATAACAATAGCTTTAAGCCCAAGCAGCCGGCGGCGCTGGAGCTGTGCGATGAGCTGGAGGGCGCTGTGGGCGGTGCTGCAGCTGCCGAAGCGGATGCTGAGCAGGCGTTGGACAACCTAAATCCGAGTGATAACGAGACTGAAACAACAACTACAACAGCATCCACAACAGCAACATCAGCAACATCAACAACATCAGCAACAACAACAAATGCCGCAATGTCTAGCAACAACAGCAACAACGCGCAAGATGCAAACGATTAAACAAGATGCAAAAATTTAATTTTTTAGATATATATATATATATAAACAAAAAGTATGGTTTACAGTTGAAAATGAACGATTTTATTTGAATTATTCAATTATTTTGTATTTTTTTTTTTTAAATAATAATTTTCGTTAATCATTTGTCCCCACATTTCATATAATTAGATCTCACGAACAAAAAATTTGCAAACAAAACGAAAATCGAAAAAAGATTAAAAAAAAATCAAATTTAAATATTAAGCAAAGAATGAAAATACGAAAACTACTTTTAGTGTAGAATTTGATACATTGTGATTCGAGCTGCCAAAGCTCGAATATTTTGCATATTTACTAGAGTCTTAGATATATATATGTATGAATGTGTCCCTATACGAAGATATATAAAGGATATGCTCCCACACATACTCTCTCCTTTTACTGTCTCATCAAGTAGTTGAAGCCATTTAAGAGTAGTTCCAAAAAACAATGAAATGAAGAGACGCCACATGCAATACAAAAGCGCCATATCATGCTAAAATTATATATAAATGAATATGTAGAAACTTAGTTACATAAAGCATATATATTACATATATACATTATATATATAGGAATATATAGGAATAGAAGCCATAAGCATTTTATATTTAATTTTGAAATGTTCCCAAAAACAAAAAAAAAATCGAAAATTGTTGTGTTATTTTTTTGATGGCACGACAAATGAGTCCACTGCCCATCCAACCACGCCCACAACCCTTCCAACTCAAATACGAATATGAATTATAAGAAAAATGTTACTTTGGGTCCGCCTCGCCTCACATTTGTTAATCGCACGCGTTTCGTTTACGTTAAGAGCACAAAATAGGAGAGTAAAGGAAATACCATTAATCTTTTAGGTCAATTAGTATAACAGGTATTATTTACATGCTTATATACACATATACAACAACAACAAAATATATACACAAAGGAAACCCATAAAAACTAGAATCATATACAATAATGCAGATATATAGATCCTAAGCATACTTACATGTATTGCGTTTAACTAATTCATAATAAAAATAAATATTATAAAATGTATAAAACTTGTTTATATTGAAAAAGAAATTTAGTTTTTTTTTTTTTTTGGTTTTGCTTTTGTGTTTTTATGGTTTTATTTTTATGTTAACAAACTATTATAAAATTGCATGTTTTTCATTCTCATTGCTTCTTGCTGTTGTTTCATATACACAGATACAGATATAATAATAATCATTATTATAAACTAAAAAAAATACAATATCTGTCATATAGATATACATATATATAATTTTATTTATATATATATTCGATATTTGTTCACAACTATTGCGCTTGGCTACGACAAATTGGAATTTTTATATTGAATTTTTATTTTTTTTCGCTATTTTTCCGATAATGTTTAAATTGTTTTTTTTTTTTTAGCCGATATGTTTTCGCTACGTTCACTCTTAAAAAAAGCACAAAACACCCAAAGAGCGTCTAATTGCACAAATATATATTTATATATATATGTATTTTAATATACGTATATATGGAGCTGTTTTTAGTATTTGTTTTTGTTTTTTTTTATATTTATTTTTAATATTTTTGTTTAAATTCCGTTTCTAAGTTTTCGTATTTCGTTTAGTTTCTTGCAATTTGTCGCTACGTAGTTCTACAAGCTTCATTGGAATTGCTGATAAGTTCTCTAGGATTAGGTATATATATGTGTATATATATATATAGTTGCTGCCATTCTTGTCTCTTTTATGATTTATTTCTGTTGTAGTATACTTCGTTTCACCGCCTCGTTTTCAATGCTAAACTTAAAATTTACACACACAAAACTAAAAACTAACTAGACACAAAAAAATACGTTACAAAAAATTAGCTGAGAACTATACAAAAACGCTTGCAGTGCGTCGAGACACCCACATAAATATATATATATATATGTATGTTATAGCAAAAAAATCCCACTCAGATCAAATTATATAAATATATATATATCAGAACGCACTCAATCCAAATCGAATTCAATCTATTTGGGCAATTCGTAGATTTGGACGGGCAACGCTTTTGGCGTTATTATCTCATCCTCAAAGTCTTCGTCGTCGCCATGGATGGCATAGTCCCCGCCATTGTGCTCGCTCTCGAACTCGTTGGGCACAATCTCCACATCGCTGGGACGCATGGTGCTGCGTGATCCTCCGCCAGCCTCGCCGCCGTTTCGATCCGATCTCGTTTTGGTCGATTTGGTAATATGATCGCGCAGCATATGCGAATAGAGTATGTCGTCTATGTAGTACATGGTGCCCAGATTGTAGACAAACACCTCGCTCTCCGTGATCTGTGCATTGTTCACGCTCGTATAATTGCTGCCTGGATTACGTGTGATCTTCACGTGACCCCCTCCAATCGTTTCGAACACCTCATTATCCCTCAAATCCCGATTATACAGACGTCCGCGAACAAAGTGATTCAGCAACATTTTAATACCGCGCTGCGAGGCCTGTAAAGTAGATTAGATAAAGATAGTATTATTATTGGGTAAGTAAAATTATCGGATGAACTGACACTTGCCATAACATCATCGGAGAGTCTGTCGAATCCTATTTTCTCGAAAGCCTTGTCTTCAGGCACAAAGAACGTATAATTGGCGCCGGAGATATGGGGCGCAATTTCCGCATTGTTCAGATATCTAAGGATAGAAATGAGAAAATTTAGTATACAATATAAAATAAAGAATTGAAATTGAAACTCTTTATTTTATATTTATTTATCTATTTAACTTAAAGATCACTTTATCTGAAGAAGCAAATACAGAATTCGGTTTACAGTTTGGTAAATATCATTCAAGAAAATTTCGATTTTATATTTGAGTACTTCGCTTTTCACCTATAATCGATATATTGTAGATATAATACAATATATATTGAATACATTCTGAGTATATTTTCCTAATTTATTCTTATATTAACCAGAATCAGCACAAAATAATGTCCCTTTCCTAAATCGATACAATTTGGTCGCAATAAATCGATAAATATCGATAACATAATCTTCGTGTTAGTATATTTTTAGTAAGCTAAATTTTATGACTTGTTTGAAAGTATACTGAATATACAACAAATACTTGTATTCATGGAAATGTCGCCAATATAAAATATCGATTAATCTCTCCAAGATGTATTATCAATACTCATATTCCAAGGACTTGGGAAAAAATAGTAATTTTATTTTAAGCTGTTGAGTGTTCGATTGACATTCTTAAACACTATATAGTGTAGTCAATTTTCACAAAAAATCGATATCGATATATTATTAATCGAACTTCAAGGTAATCCCTTAATGCTAGACTATTGCATATTTTCCTGGCTTACGTAACTCAAAAACATTAAAATGGTTGTTATAAAAATCGGTATATCGATAAATATCGATATGCATTATATCTTTTAATTCAAATGATTTTCAAAAATTTCTATTTCACTTCTCATTTTAAAGCAAATAATGCTTCTAGCGCTCTTAAAACCTTCATTATATTCTCTGCACTCTTCCTTACGATCTCTCTTCGCTCACCTTTAACTGATTTGAGTTGTAATTGGTATTCATGTTTACCTTGTAATTTGCGTAAATCTCGAATCACGTTCCAAGGCCAGAAACGAGTGCGATAGAAATTGTGCGCCGAACCACGGGAATGCCAGCAGTGGCGGTGTCTCCTTATCCTTGTGCATCTGTGGCAAGTTTATTAAGCTTTAGCTCATATATCAAACGTAGGTGTGGGAGTACGTCCCTCTCTCTCTCTCTCTTTGTGTATGTGTGCGTGTGCTTTTGGCTTACCTGATGCAATTTGGAAACCACAGCCTCGGAGACAAATAACACCTCGGATATAATGAACACCTGATTGCCATTGGATAGCGTATAATCGGACATAATGCTCACATTATTCACAGTGGGCGTGGCTGCGTAGAGGTCATAGGTTAGTCGCAATGCAAATTCACATTGAAAAATTCAGTTAGTGAGCGAAAAATAATTGAAATTCAAGCACTCACGCTGGCCATGGAAGACAACATTCTCGCCGCCCATAGTATGGACGACCATTTGGTCCATGTTCTTGACGTCGGAGAGGCGCAGAGGGCGCTGCATGGGCAGGAAATGATTACGCAATACGCTCTCTGTGAACTCGGGCACGCTGAACGGATAGAAGCCCCAATCGATGGGATGCCAGCGTTGAAAGGCATTGTCCGATGGTATAAGCACCGTATAGGCATTATCGTCCATAATGCGTGTCAGATTGGATTTCGATAGAAAGTGCTGGAACACTTTTGTGCCCGTTTTCATGTTGGCCAGAAATGACATCAATGGACTCGCCTTTGATTCCTTAATAATGGGCTCCACTTTGGCATGTGCATTCGTAATGTTTGGCTGCTCCAGCGGCTGTGGGTCATTGTAGCGGCTGCAATAGAGTGGAGCACGTGGTGGCATGTTAGCAACTGAGCACAAAAGTTGGGGCCACAAAAACTTTTCTTTTTTTTTTTTTGCCTGCTGCCTGATAAATTTCGCATGAGTGCACTTTTTGACCGCAAACAAACTGGCATTAGGAGCTGCACTCAGCGAAAACTCGAAAACTTTTTAATTGGAAGTTTTTTGAGGTTTAATTTTTGCAAAAAATCAAATATATTTTGACAATTATGTATTTTAATTGAAGAAAATATGAATAACTTTTAAGGAAATAAGATTTATATTTACAAATAAAAAATATTTGTTAATGTAAAATGTTATTTATAGTAATAAATATTAAATATTTGTTAATGAAAAATTAAAAAAAATGTATAAAATAATTTAATTTTATATTAACAAATAGAAAATATTTGGTAATGTAAAATTTAATTTCTATAAAAATATTTTCATATGTTATTCATTTTTTATTAAATTAAAAAATTATTTATGAATAAAATATAAATATAATAAAAAAAAAAACATAAAATTAAAAAAATAAATTAAAAACAAAAAATTAAAGATTTTTATAAGTTCACAAATATTTTAAGAATAATTTTTATAAAAATTAAACACTATTCAAAAAATTAAAAAAAATTTTTTTTTTAATAATAAGTTTATGACGACATTTCATAATATGTTTTTTTTGATATTTTTTTATTTTATTAAATATGGAAATTATAAATATTATATATAAATATTTAATATATAAATTTTGTAGAAAATCTCGCATTTAAATTTATTATTTTTTTAATTTAAATGTTAAAATATTTAGTAAATGAAAATTCATCCATAAGTTAGAAATAATAAAAAAATAAATAAATAAATTTGAAAAGCATTGTTTCAAGAATGTTGACCTCATATAATCTTTTTAAAATATAGTATTTCAAATATATTATTTCAAGTTTAAAAATTTGTTTTTTGATATCAATTTGTTTAATTAATTAACTAAAATTAAATGAATTATTTTTCCAATTTGTTATTTATTGTTAATAAATGTTTTAGCTCAAAGTATAAAATAACAATATGTTTTTTGTTTACTTTTAAAACTATCTACAACCATTTCGCTCAGTGCACGAACATGCTGATTGCACAGACTTGGGCCGGTTTACTCACTTATTCGTTTCCTGTATGTTGCGCTTGGAATAGGGCGATTTCCTATCACCCAAATAGCCATCAATTCCAATGGCCATCAATTGCTCATTGATACGCAGCTTGTAGAGTATTTGCTGTCCATTGAGTAGCCAAACATTGTTGTGGGACTTTTCCAATTTGCGAAAAACGATTTTATGTCCATTGCCATTACCATATGACTCCTCCTCCTCCCTGCCACTGGTAAGTGTATTATAGCTATCAAAGATTTTCCCCGGCACCAAATGCTCCAACATGAATTCCTTCAAACGCGGCTTCTCAATGCTGCGTACATCGATTTTGGGTATTATCAATGTGAAAGGTGTGTCTGAAATGAGAGAGATGGAGCATTAGAGCTTGGCAGGGACAGAGTATACGGAACTTGTAAATATTTTAGTGTGTATATGATGTTGATATGTGTGTAAAAGAACTATTGTCTATACACATACATATGTAGTTAGATGCCAGCACGTGCGATTTTTATAGCACTGCTTCTGGGCTACCTCAGTTTACACTTATCATTATGCAAGACGTAGGTTCGTGAGCTTAGCATAAATTGGTAATTGTTCAGGAATGTTTTAATTATATATTGTAGTTCTATGAACTCTAAGTATTGTCTATTTTGATTTATGATTAATATGATGGGGAATTCCTCAGATATGAATATACAATTAAATTTTGTAATCTGATTTGATCAATTACTGGTATACGAATTTTCTAGCTATAGGCAAAAAAAAGAATACAAAAATTTTAAAAAATTATGGTTACATATATTACTTATTAAAAAACATATTTAAAGTTTTGCTTTAATTATTTAAAAATTAAAGTTAATTTTTATACAATTAATTTTTGCACTAAAAAAAGAAAAAATTATAATTATAAAATTATTATAGTATCCAAATTACTTTAAGATAAAAATTATATTTATTTTGTGTAAATATTATTTAAAACATTTTTAACAATTTTCTCCTACAGAATATATAAAAAAAATTATTAAATAATTTAAATATATATATATCATTTATTAAAAATAAATATTAAAATATATATTTTGTATTTATTTTTTTATAAAATTTGTAAAAACATTCAAGTTAATATTTACAAGTTATTTTTATGAAAACTTTTCAACTACACAAAAAAATTAAAAAAATATTTTATATTTTTATAATTAATTTTTATAAAAATTATTTAAAAATTTAATTTAATATAATAAACAATTTTTTAGAGAAATTTTTACCCATAGAAAAATACAACAAATTTAAAAATAATAGTTATATAAATTACTTATTTAAAAAGAATATTATAAATATTTTTTATTTTATTTATTTTTTTATAAAAATATATTTATAAAAAATTATTTAAAAGTGAATATTTTTATTATTCAATTAGTGGCTCTGTTGCTTTATATATTCATAGTGTTGCTGCCAGGCAGTTTTCGAGCTAACCATAAGGCTATTGGTAAACATAGCCCAGATCCAGCCATACATCAAGACATCCAGGATGTGACTACGCTTTAGATTGAAAACATCGAATGTGGAGTCATTCCACACGCAACACAAGACTAGCTTGTACAGACAGAAGATTTGTAGCTACAAGAGAGAAATATATAGAGAGATCGATAAATCGATTAATCGATCATGTGTAATATAAACTCATGGACAACGCACCTGCTGCTGTTTGCTGCCATTGTTTTTGAACCTAAGCAACTGGTGGCCAAATTGTTGCTCCGCTGACTTGATGAATACGCACTGGTAGACAAAGCACATGGGATAGAACAGAGCAATGCATAGGTTGTAGAACAGGAAACACAGCCTATGATGGTCGTATAGCAACAAATGCAAGCTCATCATGCAGTGGTTGAGCTGCAGGCACAGGGCGACCCACACAAAGGGACGCAGAAGCATCTCGAAATGATGCCTCAAATGGATGAGTGCCACATAGTGTTGCACCTGTTCCCTGGTAACGATCTTGATGCCATGTTTTTGCTGCTGCATCAGCTGCAGCTCCTTCTCATAGTACGAATGCAAGAGCAGCAATCCCAAATGAGCCAAGAGACCCAAGAGAAAGGGCTGCAGTGCCACAAACAGCGCAGCCGACCAGCTCAGATAGATATCGATGGACGAGCCAGTCTTGACAAAGGGTATATGACTGAAGGTATTTTGTTGTCAACACAACGCCAGCGACCATAAATGATTCAAAAACATAGATCCCAAAGAGCCACCAGTTGATGCGTGGTTCGCAGCCATAGCGTCGACAAAATCTTTTATATATAGCAGCAAAATCATTTAGGACTCGATCAGTGCATTTCAGACGATATTTGTAGATATGTGACATCAGCAGCGTTGCAATAACATTCTGATATTTGGAAAGCAATGCACTCAGGAAGTAAATCACAACCAAAGCCTTGTCACCGTCTTCCCCGTTGCCCGATATGAGTATTAGCAGCCGCAGCAGAAACCATTGCACATAGAGAAACCCAGATAGGAATATCCACGGGCGCAGCCAGAGGCAGTGCATCACGGTGATCAGACGCTGCAGCCACTTGCGCCGCTGGAACGTGCAACTGTGCGGCATATACCTGTAGATGTTGCAACCGAATATCGTACTCAATAACGCGAGCACGCGCAATGCAACCGTCAGGGCGGACATCGCTCAACTGAGTCCTGTCGTCGCCTGATTCGAGTGCGAGGCCACGTGCTGACAGTGACAAATGGCCGCCTGGGCTGAAATGATGATGGCTTAATGTTCAGCTCATTTCTTTAATAGACCAGACATCGAAAAGTGTGGCCAGCACGAGTTCGCAAAAAAAAAAAATACCATGATAAATTGTAGTCAAGAGATGGGCGAAAAGTGGATGGTAATTTGCGGGCACTTCGCACTTTGAATACTCTTTCGTATACTTATGCTGAGTCATACAATATTGCAGTGGGAATGAAAGAGGAAGTTTGAAAAGCTCTGAGTATATGAAGAACTATATAATTTGAATATGTCGTGAGCCAGAAACTGGAAAAGGAGACGATAGCTCTAGCAATCCGAACTTTGCATACCCTTACAGAATATACACAGTCATAAAATATAATTGTAGTAATGAAACAATAGGAAAACCTAACAATGTCTAAACCTAAATATTGAATTAAAATATATGCATGTATAAGAATCAAATGTCATATTTATTTTACCCGAAATACTCTTATAACATAAGTTATAGTTGTTCACTTTCGTAACGATGATTAACTATGTTATATGAAAATAGCTTATATGAAACTTTCTCAAAATTTTTGGAAAAATTTTGGCAATATTAATAAAATTTTGAATTTTATAAGTTTCTATGTTTCTATATGAAGCGTGATAAGATTGCTATTCAAAGTTATTCTCTTTTTATTTGTGTTTATTTATCTAAATTTATTTAAAAAGACCTATTAAATTTAATAAATTTATTTCATTTCATCAAGAAACTATAAAACCACTGTCTTTATTAACAATATTTTGAACAATTGATATATTTTTAAATGTGAGATCCTCTCTGAGTATGTCGATAATGTTGCCTTATGCATATGCATATATATATATCATATATGATATTGATCTTGAAATTATAAAAAAATAAAGATTTTGTAGGCATCGCATTGCATATCTTTTGTAATTTTTACATACGCTATATGCTTTATATAAGCTGCTCTGTTGTAATGCTACTAGAGTCAGCTCAATTTCCATTTCTTTTTTCAGTACATAATTAGATACTTTAAAGAAAAAGAATTATTGGTAATGAAAAAATATAGCTGATTCATAAACTTTTGGCAAATTGAGGTTCAACAGAAGTTTCAGTTTATTGAGATTTCATATTTAACTGGAAGATGTTAAAAAGGCATGAGAAAAGTTGTAAGGAGTTAGAATAAAGACTACTCTAAGCTTCTTTAAGCTATTTTAACCTCAGGGCTTGGCAGATTTTTCTTATCGATATGAGCCATTGTATATATACGATTCTATTTGACAAAAGCGTCTGATTTTGTCATCAAACCAAGTTAATTGTTTATTTCCCAGACTTATTTACTCATATGTAAGTCTATCTATGTATCTATGTATGCTATGTATATGACAGTACGTCACTCACCTGTCTTTGTTTTGTAGCCGTAGAGTTCCAAAACAGGAAAGCCATCGTTGATAAACCGGTAAATGTGCTGCCACTTGTCATCTTCCTGTTGGGACTGCAGCCCGGCCAAATCGGGCAGCACTTTGCTCTCAATCAGCTTGGCATTCTTCAAACTGCCATCAATTTGCCGCTCTGCGATGCTGCTGGCTGTTGTGTCACTGCCAGTCGCAGCCGTCGCAGCTGCTGTTGCTGTTGCTGTTGCCGTTGCAGTCGCCGTCGCAGTTAGCTGCAGCAGCAATAAAAATGTTGCTGCCGGCACTTGCAACATTTTGGGTGACATTCAAGTTTTGTAAGTTTTTTTGTTGTTTGTTTTTTGTTTTTCTTTCGGGAAAAATGTTTTTAATTGTTAGCACTTTTCGAGAGATTTCCGCTTTATAAATATTTTTTTAATTCCTTTTTTTTTATTTTGCTTGTCTTGCACTTGTTTTTATTTTGTTGTTCTTTTCGGTTGCTGTTTACTTTGAGTTTCGTTTTATGGTACCACGATTTTATTCATTTTCGCTTGCAAGTTTTTTGCGCAGACACTTTACATAATTGCCAAGAGCTATGCAGAAGGAAGAAGTACATGATTCTTTAAGTATTTTTTTTATATATATATTTTTTGTTATTCTCTCAGCCCAAAACACTTTTGATTAGTTTTCAAAAGTTGTGATTGCGACTCATTAAAATGCGAGGCACTGGCTCTGATACTGAAGTGTTTTGTATGCAAAACACAATCTTTTTAGCTAGACGATATGAACAGAATAGTTTGTGCCGATCGATTCGATGTGCAGTGATATATATACAAGTATATGTATATGTGTATGTGTATGTATCTCTGCAGTTGCCAGTTAAATGTGACACAGTTACATTGCAGTTTTGACCAAATTGGGCAGTTGGCTGACTGGAGGAAAAATGCCGAAAAAAATAAAGAAACCTGTCTTTGAAAACGATTTCGTGACAGTTTTTCCAGCCACAAAAGTCTCCTGTAATTTGTGTGTTTTTGCTAGAAAATTTGCAAAGCTTTCGGTTTAGTTTATTTTTCTTATTTTTTCTTTTTTATTTTATTTTTTGCGTATGCTGACAGCCAAATGGGATAAACAACCATATAATGTGCGACAATTTGTTTATTTGCTGACCTTTGTGCTTAAATCTGATCGCATACAAGGCTGACTGACAGTCAGCTACACAAGTTACGGATACATCTACAGCGACATCTACACGATAACTAAATGTGAAGAAAGTAAATTAATTTCAATTGAAGTTGACAAACTAAATGACAAACTACGGCGTAAATAAAACCAAACTGTGACACAAGCACTTGGGCGGCAAACATAGCGCATTTACAGAGCTCATGGAAATATGCAAAGCGCAGATATATAGTATATAAAGGGAAATTTATCTATATATTCTTTATCATTTTTCACAATATCTAATAATACACTAAACAATTTTCTTTTTTTTATATATTTTTATATATATATTTTATTATTTCTTGCTACTTCACAGATTTTTCACCTTTGACGTCCATTTGGCGAACCGAACCGAACCGAACCAATTCCCGTTTCGTACTGCATGTCTGGGCGCGTTAAGCGCTCAACCGGGAGCCCAAAACGGGCTTAGCGCAGACCCAATTGGAAATGGGATGACACACACAGTGATGAAACCTGTTTGCCTGGCAATGCCATTTAAGGCGCATAAATGTATCTGATGCACTAAATTTTAGTAGTTTATATGTGTTTTGTATTTATATAATTTTGTATGCGAATGCAGTTAATTTTTGTTTATTTTAAAACATTTTCTTGATAAAATAAAAAATGCTCATATACATTTGATTACGGAATAAAAATAAGGAATTCATTTTTATGTGTACTTTTATAAATATTTTTTTCGGCTGCTACAAAGTTTTTCTTTTTTGGTATATCTTTTAATAATTTATAATATTATTAGTAAAAACAAAAATAGTAATAAAAATAATAATAATAATAAAAAAAGGGCATTTCTTAGTATATGAACAACCAAAAATAAATTGTAAATCTATTTGTAAAATTGTTGCATAATAGTTTTTATTTTACGTTTTTTAATCAAGTATCAAAATTATATATAATTTATTATAATTTTTCGAAAAAAAGAAAAGACAAAAAATATTTTGAAAGATTTTATATATTAATTTTAGAGTATTTTATAAACAAAAAAAAAAAAAAAAAAAAAAAAATATTTTATTAAACAAAAGTGGTTTTCCAATATATTCAGATTTTTGTATTACATTTTTTATTTTTATTTATTTATTTTTTTTAATAACTTCAGTTTATCTTTTATTGTAAACAAAAATTAAACGCATTTCTAGTAAAATAAATAAAAATAAGTACTCTAATATCAATTACATAAAAAAATAACAAAAAAATTATATCTCAGTTTTAAGATCTTATTAAAAAATCATATATAAATATTTTTCTTGAAAAATATTTTATAATTCCTAATTTCATATTCCAATTTAGGCTAAATTTATTAAATTTTTAACAAATTCTAGACTCAGAACAAAATTTAATATCATATTCTCTCAGTGTATGCGCACATTTTCCACCGGGCACTTATCACTTATCACAAACGCTCATTATTCATGATTATGCTTTGGTTTTTATGTGCAAAATTGTGCAACTGACGTCGCGTCTCGTCGCTGTCCCTCAGTAGCGTGCCCTGCTAGTGCCCTGTCTCCCTCTCTCTCGCTGTCCATCTATCTCTCTTTCTCTCTTTTTCGCCCTGTGTCTGTCAATTGCTGTGCTTATTGTTGTTGTTGGTAAACGGGCAGTGGAATCGACGCCGGTGTCCGGCAGTGGGCTGCATTACAAAAGCAGAAGTACTCAGAGAACTCAAACTCGAACTCGTAGATCTCTCGAATTACCATTTTCGGCTTCTTCACTGAATGCCCGACTAACAACTGCCTTATAATGAAAGTCTCGTGCAATGCTATTTATTATTCTCACTCTTCTTCTCTCTCTCTCTCTCGATTCGTTTTGATCATTGCTGGGCATAGAACTGAAAGCTGACTTTAATTGATATTATTGTCAGGCGGATATTTTATTTTTAGTTTACTTTCAATGGGCATGAACTGCATTTCATATGCATAGTGGGCGTTGATGGCTATCTTGATAAAGATAGAAACGTTTTATTGTAATTTTTAATGGAAAACATTTACATACATATGGATATTCTAAGATTGTAAAAATCGTGCAAGAGCTTAAAATAGAAGCTGGGTAAACTGAAATTATAGAATTGTATAAGTTCAATAGATTATATAAAATAAATCATTTTTTAATCAGCACTTAAGGAAAATATATCCTCGCTTTTCTTTTTTCTTTTTAGAGTATATATGTAGTATATAATTAGAGTTTAATGAAGCTTAAGTCAGATTGCAAATAAAAACATGTATATACAAAAAAAAATAAAAATAAAAAAATTAAAAAAAAAATAAATAAATAAAATAAAATAAAATAAAATAAAAATAACAATAATTATAATAATTATAAAAAAAGTTAAAGAATATTAATAAAATTAAAATAAAAATAAAAAATTAAATTAAAATAAAACTTCGAATTTCACTTCGCAATTTTTTTTAAAGTAATATAAAAATATCAGAAAATTTAGAAGACATTTATATTTTTAATTATTAAATATCAACAAATGATGTCTACTCAAAAGTAGAAAAATCTTAAGATAAAATGTTTATCTCAATTGTGGATTATACCTCTTTTATATGTTATAAATATTTTCGAATGGATTTTATATTATTTAAGTTGATAATTTAAAATATTGAAAACATCTTCAATAAAGAAAAAATATATATAAATAATATAAACTTAATTTTTCATATGAATATCATAAGCCAAGGGCTTCAAATAGCTTAAAAAATCTTAAACTAGAAAACAAAAATTTTTATATTTATATGCGACTTTGTTCTTGGTTCGATTCGGCTTGAAATTCAGTTGAGGAAAAAGTAGATATATTATGTATATTTTTTAAATTATTTTAATTATTGTAGAAAATCAAAGTTTAATCTGATAAAAATGTCAGTCTAGGCAACCTTTAATTTGAACCCGGATCCTCGTGACTGATTCACTTTGAGCATCAATTAATTGACATCAATTTATTAATATTTATGAGTAACGATTCATATCAAATATACCAATTATATATAAATATATATACATATATAAGATATATCTGTACAGACCCACTTGGAAAATCCTGCTTATACAGTTTCTACTCTCTTTCTATTAGCCATATTTCTACGATCATCGCTTGCTTAACCTTTTTGTTGATTCTGAGCTGAACTTTAAATTATAGCATTCACATACTATAAAAACCATTAAACATTCATAACTGCATTCATTACCTAATGAAAAAAAAAAAAAACGGTAAGCCTGTAAGCTGCAGCAAATTGTTGTTAATTGTCTAACAACATTTGCGCGAGCATAAGCTGCGAGTATTTAATTATAATTACTTTCGCGCGGAAAGTTAGCGGTATTTGTTCAACTTTCGTTTAGCACGTTATGTGTGTTCATGTGAGTGTGCGTGTGTTCATGTGTGCTTGCATATGTGTGTGTGTGTGTGTGCTGCACGTATGATTAAAAATTCTTGTGAAACAATTTTCATGAGTTGAGCGCTGCAAATGCCGGTAAATCAAGGAGAGCACGTACTCACACACACACACACACTTGCACTCACATACACTCTCGCACACACATGTGTTATTAATGGGTGTAGGAAGGGAGCAGCGAGCACAGCATTTGCCGTGCTGCAAACGGGCACAAAAAACTGCTCAACTGAGCAGAGCATTGTCATATCTTCAATTTGTGTATACGAAAATGGGCAACAACTATATACTACTACTCTTACTACTATTACTATTACTCATGCTGCTACTTTTACTATTACTACTACTACTACTACTACGACTACTATAGCTAGAGGGCCGCTACTACAAGCAACAAGAACAACAACAACAACAGCAACAAGAGCAGCAGCCGCAGCGGCTTTACTGCTGCTGCGTTTGTGTATCCAGAGTGCAAACCAATTGAAATTAATTTGCATAATATACTCTATACAACAGTTAGCTGGGAGATTCAGCAATAGAATTATGAGGCAGGCCCAACTGCATTTTCTATATAGCGCTGATTCTGTTTAATTCACAGTTTATTGCACTTGGCTTTTCTTGCACAATTTTCTCTCGCATTCACATTTCCCTGCCAAATACACACACACATACAAACATACACTCACTCACACACACTCACAGAGAGAACATATATTCAAATGTAATTCATTCAAGTTTTTAGTTGTTGTTCATGCGCATTTGTTGCACCTACGCTTAATTGGATTAATTGTGTTGCACATAATTTATAAATACATTTTTTTTACGTTTATTTTTTTGTTTTTGACTTGATTTCTACTACGCAGAGCCTCGCGCGCCTCCGTCAACAAAATTATTGCGTCTGTTGTGCCGGAAAATTTACGACATATTGAGAAGCTTTAAGCGTTGCTAGACGCAGTCGTCGACGTTGTCATCAACGGGACTCCTTGACCAGGGTTGCCAGGCAGCCAAAGGTACATTAGATTTGTTTGCAAATGATGTTTAAGACAATTCAATACATTTATTTTTCAAGTATTCAGTTTGTCTTCAAAAGGAAATTGTCTAATTCAACTGTTTTCTTTTATTAAATTCGTATTTAATTTCAGCTATAATTTAAGCTTTAAGCTTACAACGCCGTTAGTCTGGACACATGGAATGTAGTTAGCTTTGAGTTGACGGCCATTTTATTTCAACTAAAGCTTAGTTTTAGCCTAGACAACAACCATTCATGCTGCCAGCAGCGAATATAAATTCAAATATTGCTCATACGCACCGTTGAATATGTAGAATAAATGGAACATAGGTTTGATAACTAAACAAAAATAAATTATTAAAAAAAAGCCTCATTCAAAAAGTAATAATGAGATAAATAAAACTATTCGTAAATAATAAATTATATTCAATTATAAGAATAGAATTAATTGAAACAAAAAATAATTAAATTATGTAGTATATTAAAAAATACTAAAAATATAATGTATTATAATAATTATAATATATCAAATTTATTAAAAAAAATTTTTAAATATTATTTATTTTAATTATAATAATTTATAAACAAAAAATATATATATACAAAAAATGAAACAAGAAAAAAATAATAAAATATTTTAAATAAAAATGTATACAATAATATAGAAAATAAAAAGATTTAATGAAAAATATTTTTTAAAAAATAAATTAAAAATTAAAAATTAAATTTATTAAAACTACAATAATTTAATTAAAAAATATATAAATTAAACAAGAGCGAACAAAAAACATTAAAAAATAAAAATGTATACAATAATATAGAGAATAAAAAATATTTATTGAAAAAATCTTTTTTTATTTTAAGAAATATTTGTAATTAAAAATAAATATATACAACGAGATAAGATATTTTCTTATTTAAAATATAAAGCAATTTTTTTTATCATTTATTATTTAAGTTTGAGCAAAAAGAATAAATATGAAATGAAAGCAATGAATAATATGTACATGAAATAAATAATCTTTATTATATTTTGTATGACTCTAATTCAATATTTATTAATACAAAATAACTTAAAAAATACTAAATACAACAACAACAAAAAATAGTTATAAAAATAAATAAATGAAACAAATAAATTCTTAAAAAATAAAAATTAATAAATTCACATAAATGCAAGCTGGCTTGAATCATAATTCAATCAACCAATAAATATATATAAATGTTCCATGCATACTTAATACAATGAAACACCTTCTTATCGTACGTGCGCAATTACAAAAAAAAATTGATCAAGTATGCGCCGCCGTGGAAGGAACAGCCCAACATAATTAACACATTAATATTGTGATTTATATACATACATATGTATTTGTGATAAATTCATAAATACATAATATGCCGGCATCATTGGCAAGCGACACGTGACAATATAAAACAAACGAACTCAATTTATATGCACTTCGCAAACATTAACACAATAAATAAACAATAATATGCCACGTGGCAGGCAGCGCAATGCAACACACACTATTTAATGTCAAATTAATTGTTATGCCATTAAATGCAGCAACAATAAAGTAATAAAGCAACGAGCCATCGAACTGTAAGTAATGAAATCAATGACAATTGTGGCGAAATATTGTCTATACAAAAAATCTTTAATAAATGTTGAATGAACTATGATAATTTCAAAATTTATTTACTAGAAATGAGCTTTGCTCAGATCAATGCTAGACATTTCTATCTCCTCTTTTTTTTCGAATAAAAATCTCAATAGTTATCTCCGGCGTGGCTTAAAGGCTTTGACCACTGCCACAGAGATACGCAGCTTGAATCTAAATAAATATAGTCCAGACTACTTCATAGTGGCCCATTGAAATGCCTGGCAATCAACAGTGTGCAGGACAACACTCGACCTCTTGCAAATTGCTATGGAATCAAAAAAAAAAAAAAAAAAAAAAAAGAAATAGAAAAAAAAAACCATAGAGAAGAGAAATAACGAAAAATAGTTAAATGACATGAAAGGCCAATGGCCAAACAAAAGTGCAACGAGGTCGGCGCACACAGCAAACTTTGCGGTTAGAGCTAAAGTGGCCTGTTAGGCTTTCAGAAAAGTGTCCAAAAACTTTGGGCATTGAAAGAATGCTGCTCATCTGCATTTGGCCACATTTTTTGGTGCGGTCGCACCCCAAACTCTTACAATCTCATACTCACTTTTCGTATACCTTTAAAGCCACGGATAGAGATGGTGGGGTATGATGTTATCGGGTGAGCTTAGCCAACAGGTAGCCAAAGGTTTCTTTGGCTGTTTTAAGTTGGCAAAAGAAGGCTTAGTAGAGAGGTCAGAGTATTTTACTCGGAGTAGCTAAATAATATTGTCTGTTTTATATAATTTTAATGAATATCAATTATGATAGATTTTATAATTTATAATTATTATAAATATCAATTAGATATATAATTTGTATGATAATATATATAAGCCTACCTTTTCTCCACTCTCCCCTTAGATGAATGTCACATTGAAAGAATGTAGAATCACTTACTGCCAGCACTCTCATTTTAATTTCTCCCTCTGCACCTATTTATGTGTCTATCCTCTCTGCCTCTTTATCGGTCTCTATCTATATAATTAACGCTATCTTCTTCTATATAGTCAAACTCTCTGTTTGTGTCAATCTCTTTCTGTCTGCCTCAGTCTGCCTCAGTCTCTCTCTGTCTCTCTCTGTCTCTCTGTCTCTATCTGTCTCTCTGTTTCTATCTGTCTCTCTCTGACTAACTCTGTCTATCTCTATCCCTCTCTGTCACACTTTGTACCTTTCTGTCTCTCTCTATTCCTGTCTGTATCTCTCTCTCTCTCTATCTCTATCTCTCTCTCTCTCTCTCTCTTTCTCTAACTGTCTATCTCTCTTTATCTCTCTCCATCTCTTTCTTGTTTCTCTTACTTCCTATATCTCGCTCTCTTCTTCTAATTATCTCCGTTCTTCAACAATTATAATTCTAGCCATTTCTTTCCATTGGGCTAGCATCAATAGAATAGAGCTTTCATCTTCATAAACCGATCGCATTTAGAGTATCTATGCAGTCGCTTACACCCAACACTCTTACTTCTTTTCACTCTTTCTATCTCTTGTTCCCTCTCCCTCTCTGACTCTCCATTTCTTTTTTGTGTGGCTTTAATATTTCAACACATTTTGCATTGCAGTTGCATAGTGAACGCTAGAGTTGGCCCCCAGGACAAATGCCTCACGCTCGAAGTGTCTCTTTTTGTGGTAATTTATGCATGTTGTTTGCGTACTGCTGACTTTTTCGGCATTTACTCGTTATAGAATAAATAAAATATGTCACAAAATGCTTTGACATGCTCGTTACATTTTCTACACACATAAACTACAGTTTTAACAGAATTTTGGAATTTGTGTTTGGGTTTATATATATTATGATGGATTTTTATGTTTTAAACAAATTTACATTTGTCAAACCGCATTAGGTGATGTAGAAAGGTAATATATATAAAAAGTATGGCACTTAAATGTAGATATACATAGATATTGGGTAGCATTTTAACATAGATACATAGATACATAGATACATAGATACATAGATACATAGATACATAGATACATAGATACATAGATACATAGATACATAGATACATAGATACATAGATACATAGATACATAGATACATAGATACATAGATACATAGATACATAGATACATAGATACATAGATACATAGATACATAGATACATAGATAAATAGATACATAGATACATAGATACATAGATACATGGTAGAAAGATAAATAGCTACATAGATAGAAAGATAAATAGATAAATAAATGTAAAGATACATATATACATAGATACACAGATAAAGATAAAGATAATAGATAATAGATAATAGATAATAGAAATAGATAAAGATAAAGAAATAGAAATAGAAATAGAAATAGAAATAGAAATAGAAATAAAAAAAAAAAAAAAAAAAAAAAAAAAAAAAAAAAAAAAAAAAAAAAAAAAAAAAAATATAATAATAAAAACAGATACAAAGATATCTCATGTATATTTAATTCATTACTATTTGTATTATATTCCTTTCATTCTCCATCGAGGCATAAGCACTTCTTGTATAAGCACTTGTAAAACTATTTTTTTTTAATTTCAAAACATGTCGGTCGTAATCTCTGCTCGAATGGGGAAAAAAACTAACTCTGATACAGCCTAAGCCCTCAAATTGTCATCACAATTTGCATTCAAAATGGCAAAAGCTTTCTGGCCAGAAAGAGAGGCGCACAAAAGAGACAAAAGGACGTTGCTGGCCTTGAGTTGAGTTTATTTTTATTGCACACAATTCTAGATTTTTGGTTAGAACTCAGTCAGTTGTCAGCTTTTGTGGGGTTGAGCGGCAGCTTATCACAGAATTGGCAGTTAGACTTAATTGAATATTCAAATGCGCCTGTGTGCATATTTAAATGCGACTGGGCCAAAAACTTTGTTGTAGCTCGCCAAGGCCAACAGAGCCGTCAGTTAAAGTGAAAATGTTGCGAGTCATTAAAGTGTTTTCCGATCAAATTATGAAAATTGTTTAAAAATAATTACTCTAATTGAAAGAGTGTTGCGGCTTTTGCTGACACTTTTTGTTAGCCAGAAAAAAAGAGAAAAAAGCTAAATTATGCATGAACATAATTCACATATGATAATTAATAAGTAAGCCGAATCTCATTAAAACTGCATATAATTAAATGTTAAGTCACTTTCAATGTATAGAATATTAATTTGTTATTCTTTAAAATTCAATTTGATGAGAAATTATTTTTATTATAATTTTAGTTGTTTTTATCAAAAGATGGCTTTAATTTTTGGCTAGCAAAATTGCATGCATATGCTCGTGCATTTATTTATAAATTTGCACTTATCCTTTGTCGAGCAGCCGTCAACGAGCACTTCTCGCTGCCCCCACAATTTGCATTTACAGTTTTCTGATGCTTGTTCGAGGTGTGAAGAGAGTATATTGGTTTTGTGGAATATATTCTTAGGTAGTCATTCGTTTAGCTGTAGGAATGCGCAGTAATTTGGAGCTATAGATTTGAAGTTTGATGCTGATGATGATGTAGGTGCGTGGCATTTATATTCAAGAGAGTTATAGCTATGATATATATCAACAAACTGGAGATATGGCAAATCGTAAAATATTATATGTTCCCTAGTGTTATAGCTAAAATCCATACAAGATAGATAAATCCACAAAAAATGTATAAATTTTATTATTTTATATACTTTTTTATACCACGTACGAGCATTGTGCAGTCAGACATGCGTCGCACTTACTTATTTCATTTACTCGTTGCTTCGTTTTTATATTATTTTGGCTTGCCTGAAAAGCTAAATGAAAAGTGTTCAACTGAGATTTACTTAAGAAAATTCTAAGCAACATTTCCCCAGATAGTATCAAGCAGAAGGCAAAGACAGTTGCTGATGCTGGTGCTGCTGCTTGCTGCTAGCTGCTGTGCTTGCTCCTTGTGTCCTTTCCAAATGTGCAATCCTTGTTTATTTACATACTTGGCCTGCAACCTTTTGTTGTGCAATTGACTATGTCTATAGCAATTGTGTTTTATTTAAACAATGAAGAAAAGCAAAAAAACTGTGGAATAATTTAAAACGCTTCGCTTATGCATAATTCAGTATTTTAAATATTTACGTAATAAATAAACATATGCAGCAAGCAGCAACAATAAATGCAAGCAGCTTTTGTTTAAATGAAGCATTTTATGAAAATATTGCCAAATCGAGCAATAATTCAAGAAACATATGTAAATGTAACGAATGGGAGATGCTCTGTAAATAGTTTGGAAAATATTTTCTCTGATTTTAATCAGAACATTTAAATATTATTGGTTTTAGTATTAAATATTTATTATATTCCCACATATTTATTTTTTATATTTGTTGTATTTATTCTCGGAATATCTCTCGATTTATTATATAATATTATTTTTATCATGTTTATCATATATTATTGACTGGCATGGGATTGAATGTTTCTGATCATATCACTCCTCGCTGGATCTATGTAAAAAATTTTCATTTTCTGACGAGTTTTCATAATTTAGGAGTGATGAAATTTGGACTTAAATCTTTTACGCTAAAAACTTATATAAAAGTTTATATTAATAAAATACATATATAAAACACAATTCTCTTTTATCAGTTCTATTCTTCAATACTTGAATTGCGAAGCTGTTTATTTTACAGGGTATCAATAGCCGAAATACATTAACAGCTTTAGTTTAAATTACGCATTTATGGAAAATATTGGTCAATAAAATAATCAATTGAATTTACCTGATGTAAAAAGCACAAATAACAAATATGTTTTAAAGAAAACACTTCTATGAAACCCTTTATTAAAATTTAAATGACCTAATAAAAATAAAAAAAAAAAATTAAATTCTATAAAAATAATACATAAATAAATACTACACAAAAAAAAAATAAATAAATACAATAAAAATAAAAGCCAAGTTAAAGTTTCAATCTAATTATTTAACATGAAAAATAGGTCATTAAATAACAAATTACATTAAAATTTGTGTTTAAGGCCAAAACATCAAAAACCTTTCGAAGAAAGAATATTAAAATAAAATTAAAAATATAAAAAGTAAATAAATAAACACATTTTATGCTTAGTTTTCTCTATTTAGAGTACTATTATTTTATGCCAAAATTTAACTACATTGAAAAAAGCGCAATTAACAAAATCACAACCACAACTTTACCATCTAATCTTTTCACTTACAAAGAAAAATTATATTTAAAGCACATTTCGTGTCTCTAATTAAATGGCCACACTTGCCCAAGAGCTAGCCAAAAAAGTGGAGTAAAAAATAGAAGCCACGCCTTTAGCTTAGCTAAAAAAAAAGACGAAAATGTTGAAATATCCTTCGTCTTTGTCGTTGTCGTCATTGCCATCGCAATCGCCGACAACAAACGGCATGGACATTAATGCTTAAGCTAAGCGCATTCGCCATTATAATTAAATACGTCAGTGACGTAGTCTTGGCCAGGAGCCACACACACACACACACTCTCTCGCATACACTTTGCATAGTGCACAGTGCAAATAATTAGCCTGGCTCCGAAATACTGTGAGTAATTAAGGTAAGTCAGCTGTTGGCCTTTGCCCTCATCCTCATCCACGCAACTTTTTCGCTAACGGAAATTAAAGTTGTAGTTTTTTTTTCCATGCTAGTCAGATTTTGTTATTCTGTTGCTTTGCTTTGTTTCATTAAGCAGCAGACTATTGCGGGCTTTGTAAAGCTTTAAAGTTGAAGTGCTTGGGCACGTTTTTGGTACATTTTAATATTATCATAAATTTATGAAAGATAAGCGGATTTTCTATGTTGCAAAAATGGTTCATAAGCTAGATTAATTTTTGTTTTAAGAAATTAGTATTTTGCAGAAATTTTTGGTTTTAGAAATTTTGATTAAAATTTTTATTTATTCCCTTTTGGATTTTCAGTGAAAAATTTAATTTTTGTTTCTTGACTTTAGATTATTTACATTTGAGCCATTTTTATGCTTGATGCAAATTTGGCTATGGTTTAAGGTCTTCCTGTAATTTCTGTTTTTGAATTCAAAATATTTTTATACAATTTTTTTGAACTTCCATGAGCTTCATTGTTTTAATGCAAATAATTTTAATTAAAGAAATTTAATCCGACCATTACAATAATACAAATTATTATTATTATATTTTTTTTTTATGCTTTTATTATAGAAATAAATAAGTAATGATTTATAAATGCTTAAATAAATATTTTGGAAAATTATCTAGTTTGTTATATGTTTTAGACAGGCAACTAATTACGAGTTGACTAACAAATTAGTAGCTCAGCTTGCAGTTGCAATTCAGTAGGTAATAGAGGTAGGTAATAGAGGGAGGTAGCTGGCTTCGATAGCTTTGCAAATGATGAGACTATAGAATTCTCAAATAGTTTAAGCTTGGCTAGTATACAAAGGCGAACAATAGAAGCACTATTGATAATAGAACCGGCAGGTTCTTGGAATTTCTCCACAAACAACTTTACCATTTGTTGTGCGCTAAGCCCTGCTAAGTGTTGATTGGTAATAATGACAAATATATATGAGCTCTAGTCTGAAAATATGTAAAAGTATATATGACCGAATAAAAATGATACTATGGAATGGAATTGAGTCATTCGAAATAGACGCTTACAAAGTGGAAGCAATGACAACAAAGCTATTTAAATTATGTGATCTTTAAAAATTAATAGGCAAGATATTTTTCCAAATAATAACTCATTCAATTTCTCAAATGGCATGTATTTGTATAAATCATCCATTAAAACCCTTTCTTGAACACAGTTCTCAAAACTCTTTAAGCTATACAGCTTTTGCCATTACAATTTTCTATTGTTATATAAACTTTAAATTCACATTCGACTTATCATAACTGAGTTATAACTATTATCGCTGCTGCTTTCATTCCACTCATAGTATCTATCATAGTTATAGTTTACTTTTAGCTATTGTACTCAGCATTGATAGTCAACAGTTTTGTTATTGTTCCAATTACAATTCAATGTCATTTCATTGGTTTTGTTGCTCACTGAGAGTTTCGCAAGTTTTGAAATTCAGGTCAGAAATCGTGCGAAGAACAGTTTTTTTATGGCTGCACTGGATGTTATTCGTATACTGGTTGTAAAAAACGTTTTTATGACACTTAGCAGGCTTATATATGGTATAGCCAGTCGTATCAATATTAATGTTAGCTACTGTACAACAATACTTATAAATATAAGTTAAGACAGACATCTGCGCAGCGAAATTCAAGTTGATAATTTATTGAAATTTTATTTTATTTTATTTTATTTTATTTTATTTTTTTCTATTTAAATGCTAGTTTCTATCAGTATAAACTATAGAATGCTACAATCAGCAAGTCTTTTCGTATTTAAATTTTTTTTATGATAATTTTCAAACAATACTTAGACCGAGAAATTTTCTACACAAAGTAATCACACAGACACACACACACACATACATACACAGAAAAGTTCGTTGCATTGTCGTGGGCGTGGTACGTGGCACTCGTTGAATCACCGCACCTTGATGCTGTTCACTTCGAGCCAGATCATCAGCGCCGCTATAACCACATAGGCGAGCACAATGAGTAGCACTTGCAATGGACTGGCGGTGAATACCATTACCACCAGCATCACGGTGCCCAGCAGAAAGATGCTGGCCAGGAATACGATCATCATGATGGTGGATGCGCTGCGATACCACGCATTTCGCTTATCCGGCGGCGGCACATACTGCGGTCTGAGCGGACTATATTCCTTGCGATATTGTGTCTCGAAGCCGCTGGTAAAATCGATCTCATCGTGTGCGCCCGGCGGCGTTGGCGTCACTGGCGCCTTCTTCTCGTCCGTGTCCATGCCGTAACGCGTTCGTCTTTTAACTAACCCAAAATTTCGATTGCGTTCGCCGTATTCCACTGCTGCTGCTGCTGAGCAGTCGTCGTCGCCGTCGTCGTCGCAGTTGCTGTCTGCCTCATTATCACAGCGCAAAGGTGTTAATTGTGGCAACAACAACAGCTACAACAACAGCGCTGACAAATGTGTTGATATATAGAATTTTTTTTCTTTCTGTGTGTGACTCAGATAAGATAAGAGCTGGGACGACTGGGACGGCGATTCGACGATTCGACGTTCAACGTTCTTTCAAAAGTGCAACCTTATCAATTATGACTTCAATATGTTTCTGACGCTTCAACAGCTCCCTCCCAACAACAAACATTGAAATGTACTAATTGGGGGTTTCTTTTCTTTTTTTTTTTTTTCTGTATTATTTGTAAACAAAATTGTTGCTTTGTTGATTTTCTTGCATTGCTGTCGTTGTATTCAGCGTATTTGCTTTGATCATGAATGAAGTCCGTTTCGTGTATTTTCATTTTAGTTTTTGTTTGCAGGTTTGTCAAATACAGAAACCAAATCTTTTATGACGCCTCCGCGCAATGTTGACATATTTAAAGCTAAACGGCGCCAAATCATACATTTTTTGAGCTTTCAGTGGGAAAACCTGAAACTGATCTTTGCAGATAAGATTTCATGAGGTAAGTCTGTAATAAAAATGATTTATTTTCAAGGTTTACAGTATTAGTTATCTATTTGTTACTTAATTAGGCATAGAGTACTGAATAGTATGTTTAAAGGTTTTTTTATGAGCACACGTGGGAATGTTGGAATTGGGCTCAACTGACAATCCAATACTCGTTCAAAAGCAGCCAAAACTTATGTATGATGACGATATTCATGTATTTACTACTTTCCAATCAGCTTACCATATAGAAATTAGCCTTAGCTGTAGATCAAATCACTGATTAAATTACAAAACTTACAATCTCTTAATATGATGATCATACGTATATAATTATATTATAAATATATACATATATATATAACAATTTAATATAATAATATAAAATTGAAATAAATAAATATAAGTTAATGCGAATATTTTGTATTTTTCTCATATATGTGTGTGACCTGTGCTGACGAAAGCGACGCTTTTTTTTAAAGATTCTTTTCCAATAGAAACATTCTCCATAAATTCTCTCTTTTGGTATGGTCTCCCACGGCATGTAATTGGAGAGTACAAGTGTTTGGCTCATGTTTCTATGCTCGAATGTTTAGCGTGTTGGTCGTAAATTCTTTGTTTATGATTATAAATGGGTATATACGAATATATTAATTTCCCATTTCCCCGAATATATTAATTTCCCATTTCCCCGAATATATTAATTTCCTATGTTGACGGACGGATTGACAGCTAGAGAGCTATTTCCTCAAACTAATATATTTTAAGCAGAAAATTTATATATATATAAAAAAAGTAAGCAAAATATAAACAAATATAAAACAATAAAACAATTAAGTTAACTATGTATTAATATAAAAGAATAAAAGGTATAGTCATTACCCTATACTCTTAAGTTCACAATTCTTATTTGAATATTCACAACAAATTGTTAAACAAGAAGCAGTGAAATAAATAAAATAAAATAAAAATCATATTTTTCATCGGACAGCAACTAGATCTCAGTAATTCCAAACTTCTCTGACCAGAAATTAAAATTAAAAATTTACAAGACAAAGTTGTAGGTTTCCTCAACTGACAGTGAAATCATTGTATCTAATGAACCATAGGCTTAATGCTTGTAACACTAACCCACTTGAGATTTTGGAGTACCTTAATAACAACATTATTGTCATCAATTAAAATCTCATTGAGCTCCGCTACATGATTATGTCAAATATGTCAAATTGATTGAATAGCCTTTATTGGTTTGTAATTTGATTTGATATATTTGATTTGATATATTTGATTTGATATATTTGATTTGATATATATTTGACACATATGACATAATTATGGAGCACATGTGTTTTTTGTTAGATTTCTACATAAATTTAATATTAAACCTAACTTTTGCTGTAAGTACAGGGTATATTCAAGTCATAATAAGTCTCGAGCTGCATAATGTTGCCTTCAAATGCCGATCATTATATCATATACAATACACTCACACACACACTTACACTCTCACACTCTCACACTCACACTAACCACCCTACTTAGTTTGATATATGCAGTAAATTCTTGTGTTTGCGCTGAATAAATATTTGCTGTTGATATTTACAATTGGTTTTATTTTGATTGCCCATTGAAAGCATATAACAATATGGCTGTAAATGTTAATGTATGTGTCAAATATTTTAATCACCGCTTACATATGTTGTTTGTCGTTTGGAATTCAATAAAATAGTGCACAGCTAGTTAGAGACATTTTGCATGCTAAATAAACAACATTCATCATTTATGTTTACATAGAATATAATTACAAGTAAATTAAAAATGCAATTGATACTAATTAAAATTAAAGTTATATGTTGTCGTATTTGCATATATTTCTGAAATTAATATATAAATAAAGTTTTCAGTTTAGTCATCAAAAAGTAAGTAATTCCAACTCAAGATAATTTTAATCATCGGCCGTAAATTGATATCAATTCGTCATAGATCAATAGGTGATAAGGAGCGCATTTTCATTAAGTTGACTAACATTAACATTTTTAAAGAATATATTTAATCAGGCTTACTTAAATATTTTTGTAGTGATTTAAATATATGTTATTTATGATAAAGAAAAATAGATAAATAAATTAATCTAATAGAGAATTTATATGAGAGGCAGAATTACACAAAAGTTTTTGAAATCATTTTGAGAACGTGACGTCACGACTTTATGAGCGGCGTATATTTGCTTCTTGGGCATTCTTCATCCTAATGTCCATCTTTGTGCCAAGAGTAAAGAATTAAGTACCGGATGAAGTCAGAAATTTGAGATGTGGAATATATACAAGTGAGTTCAATAGTTGAGTTTTTAAAGAAACTGCTTTATGTATTGCATTAATGTGATATGTGCTTATATTACCCTTTAGGTTTTATGGGAAATTGGAGAACAACTTATTTTTTTATGCTTTCGAGCTAAGAGCATCAAGCTTTACAGCATTAAGCTGGCTTAGCTTACTTTTCCTTAACATGTATATATCTATACATTGAAAAAAAAAAATACTTAAAAATTATTTTCCTAGAGCATACAGAGTAGTACAGAGAGTACTATAGTCTACTCTGTTACCTTACATATTCAACATAATTTTTATTTTATGTGTTCTTTATATACTCTATATATATTATACTCTTTATACTCTAAATACTCTATATATATTATACTCTTTATACTCTAAATACTCTATATACTCTATGTACACTATATACTCTACGTATTCTATATGCTCTATGTACTCTATATACTCTATATATTCTATATACTCTATACAATCTATATTCTCTATATACTCTATATACTCTATATACTCTATATACTCTATATACTCTATATACTCTATATACTCTATATACTCTATATACTCTATATACTCTATATACTCTATATACTCTATATACTCTATATACTCTATATACTCTATATACTCTATATACTCTATATACTCTATATACTCTATATACTCTATATACTCTATATACTCTATATACTCTATATACTCTATATACTCTATGTACTCTATATACTCTATGTACTCTATATACTCTATATACTCTATATACTCTATATATTCTATATACTCTATATACTCTATATACTCTATATACTCTATATACTCTATATACTCTATATACTCTATATACTCTATATACTCTATGTACTCTATGTACTTTTACTTTATTCACTGTTATACTCATTCACACATTTTAGTATAATAATGTTAATATTTTTAATGCTAATATGATTTTATTATTATTGTTTTCTAAAGATAGAACATAACATAAGCCAAGCCATATAATTTAAGTGTTTAAGTCGTAAAAGCTGACATTGCCTGGAACAGAAATGGGAACGAATGAGAAGAGTAATTCGTTTGCATAGAAAAAGCCAAACTCATTTCACTGTATCAAATGCGTTTAAAGATCAAAATACTATATATATAATATATACATTTTTATTGTAGTCAATAGGGTTTTTATCTTCACATATATACTTTCTAACAAAACTCAAAAACCCTTTATATAAAAAAAAAATCAGAATGACGAAGTTGAGGAATCAAACAAAATTTGTGTTATGTATATATACATATATATATTTCCCAGCAGCCCAGAAGGCAATCGTCAACATTATTACTATGTATTTAATATTAAGGCGATGGAGAGGCGATAAGCTGCGGTGGAGTAAAACAAAAACTGAGAAAAAGATTTCTCGGAATGCTATTTGCTGACTTTTGCATGATGTTTTTGTCGCCTGCAATTGAAATTGGAGCTCAGCGTATTGGTATATATTCATATATATGTGTATATATATTTCTAAAATATAACTGGCAGTTGGCGATGTTGGATCAGTTTGCCAATTGCCTTATAACTGATAACAACGCGCCTGAGATTTCGATTTTGTTGCTGCAACATGTGGTAATAATAATTGAAGGAAAGGAAAGGATATAATTCACAGTTTACAATTTTTTGTTCTTAAGTGAAAGTCGTGAAATGTTGCTGGATGACAGCGTAGAGCGGGAGGAACAAGTGCAGCCAGAGGTGATCATTGATGTTAATCAATTAGAGGAGGTTCAAGCGATCTTGCAGCTGCCAGAGGATCCGACTACCAACAGATTCTATACGTGCAAAGCGAATAATTTCCTCAAGTGTCAGAGCTGGACTCAATTGGGGATTCTGTTCTGTGTCTTTTACAATTGTTTTATTGTTATCATATTGCTAATATCGTTCATACACTCCAGGCTGGCAAATTAAATATGTTTACCATTGCTCAATAATCAGAATTGCATTTTCAAATGTTAGAGTTCGGGTCAGCACGAGTTGACCAACAAATCGACAGTCCCTAAACGCATTTGAACTTTATCCTCTGGGCGGCCAACATGGATCCATTGCTGCCAAACAATTTAAGTTGTTACCAAAGTCATCAGCATTCTGGCTGCGGCTACTACTCAGCAAAAACTTGCCCCTGCTGCATTTTTCTCTGTTTGCTTCTGTTTTCTCTTTATTTTATTCGCATGCCCTGTAAGTCGAGTAAGGGGTATAAGGAGTATATTAACAATAATGCCATCAACAATCAACAATATTTTAATGAAGTGCTTAACAAGTAATTATGTAATAAACAGATCGGTTACTTATTTCTATTGACTATCGATTGTTTGGTTTATTGGTTTCTTTTGCTAGTTTTGGGTTATCCAAGCATATTGCTATCTTCACTTTATATATACTTTTACTATGGTTCGAGTTTATAAGCCATTATAGTATTTGTATTTGCAATTCTAACTGTTATTGATAGTTTTTTATGATATTTTGTGATATGTATGAATTCGCTATATTTCAAGTAAAAGCCTTTAGTTTAGCAGCATCGACATATCATATTGATAGACATTATGCATACAAATGCACGAATTATTATAATTATAAATATATCGATTGTTATAACTATCGATAATACATTTGTTCTACTATGAGAGTATATGTAAATATATCTTAATTTTAGTTAGAGCTTTTTAATAATGGTATCTATATTAGAGATATCTTTCTATGTTTTGACAGATCGATTGTTATAACTATCGATTAATATTTAACTTCTTTGATTTATTTAATTTATATAATGTCTATCTATATTGAAATAATCAATTTGACCAATTGATGTTATAATAGGCTCCATCGTATTTTACAGAGTATCAGTCCGTTGTTCAATCAACTCCAGTGCATTTTTTAAGCTCTTTTCTCAAGTGGCAAAACTTCTTGTAGCAACTGCGCATTTTGCATAATACTGAACGAAAGCCCCTGAGACATGGGCCATACTGCAACGTCCACAGATGCGGAATGATCAAAGCAGCAGGAATTGTTGCTTTTGAAAGCTGCTTAGCAATTAGACACAACTCAAGCATTTGCTGACATTCAATTCGATTCGTTCGGGGAGGGTGAGGAAATATAATATGACCGAAGGAGCTGAGCACTCGGCCTGTGGCCTATGAATTATGACAGAAAGACATAGAGAGAGAGAGAGAGAGAGAGAGGGAGAGTAAGAGCTTTTGGCCTTGCCAGGAAGTTGGCCAAGAGGCTCGTAGCTGCAACTGTGCGCCGTATTTCATGGCGGCCTGTCACGGTGGCTGTGCACTGCTCCTCGGCCACAATTCAACGACGGCACTTTGCTGCCAACTTTCTTTCTGCAATTTCTTTTTTTTTTTCGTTTTTTGTTTTTCGGTGGGTTCAAAAGTTTTTGGGTCTCGCACTTTTCAATTGTTTTAGGCCCTTATCTAGGTATGAATTTGTTTAGCTGGCTTTGGCTTTAAGCGTTGCAAAACATTAATCTTTAAGCCCCGTTTTGTGCACCGCTCATTATTCAAATCTAAGACCGTGCTTAAAGCGAGAGTAAAAATAAAGATGAAACTGTAAAATCAAAATTCATGAGGCACTGCGCGAGAATTATAGCGACTTTCTAGACTGTCTTAAGGTGCCCACCTCCCTTATCAACAACTCAAGTTCCGCTTGCTCTCTCTCTCTCTCTCTCTCTCTCTCTCTCTCTCTCTCAGGCAACTGCCCAGAATGCGTTTGTTGTTGCAAACTTTTTCCATCAAAAGTTTCGGTTTTCGATACGCTCGCAGCCGCAGCCGCCGCCTCTGCTCGCTGCTGCTGCTACTGCTGCTGCTGCTGCCTGGCTTTCCTGCCAAGTGCCACTTCCGTTTTGCGTCAGCGCACAGCGGCTGTGGCTCACAAAAGTGTGACTGAAGTGGTTCAGTCTACAGCAGCAGCAGAGCCAGCGCACAGGTGTTAATTAACTGAAGCCACAACAATCTGCAGGCACTAAATTTTAAATTGCAATCTGGCCCAAATTAATGAGACTTGCATTTCTACGCATCATGTATTGGCCAAAAGCCGTGCGCCGGGATTATATTTTTTATGTTGTATTTTTTTGTTTTCATATATTTTGGCATATTTTTCCCGTTTTATTTATTTTTTATTTTTTCAGCTTCTTCAAAGTTGATGCAAACTTTTTTTGGCTCCTGTGCCTGTTCTTTTTTTGTGGCTATGCAGATATTTTAGCCACGTTATTATGAGCGTTTATAAAGCGTGGCACGGGTAAGCTGCTGGTGCAAAGCTGCCAAAATATTCAGAGCAAAATCGTGCTATACCTTTGCAAAGTGTCAGCTGAAGAAAGTTGGTTAAGTAAGGAATATAAAGCGGAGACTTGAATTTTCGATGATAGACTTAACAGAATATAAAATTAATGAACTTAACTCTGTCAATATATTTATTATTAAATCTAATATTAAAGTCTAAGATAATATTATAAATGGAATGAAAATGTCAGACATTTATTTTACTCACTCTAATATTTAAGTATTACTCACATTATATATAAGTTAAGATAGATTTCAAATTTAGCTAATAGCCTCAACGAAAAATATAATTGTCTGATATAATAAATATATAAAATATAAGTATAATATAAATTTGAGGTACTGTCCAGTATCATTCTTTATGAAAGAGGTCGGAAATAGAGTAGAACTTCAAGTGGACAAACCAATGACAAAAGCATTGAGTATTCTTCTAGTGCTGTGAAATTGGTGCAGAGAGCGAGGTCTGACAGCGCGAGAGTCGCTTTGATTGAGTGTGACGCAATTGTTATTGTGAATGGAACCGAACGTGGCACAAGCATAGAGACGCTGCTAGAGACAAGAAGTTTGCTTGGTATACAAAAATAAGGAGAGATGACAGAATTGCGACTCGCTGTGTACTAAACCAGATTGTATAAGAGAAAATTTAATATTTGAAATTCTATTGACATTTATTTGATATATTTTATTTTTTTTATATAAATAAATTAAATTATATTTTTCATCTGTTATGTTTAATCAATACTTTGACTTAAAAAAACATTCTACCCTGATTTCCCATTTTAAGTGGGTTCAGGGTATAACAATAGAGAATTCTAATTTATTTTTTTTATTTATTTATTTGTTTATTATATAATATTTGATGGTAATTATTTTGAAGGTGACACAAATATATAAATATGTATATATAATACAAACAGATATTCATAAATAAAACTGATTTTTTGTAATTATTTTAACAATAACAACAACAACAAATTGATTTATAATATCTGATATATTATAGTATTTTTTAATAACAACAACCACAACTTTATATCCTTTAAAGCTGCTCAACTTACACCCTCAATTTTTTTGATTAATTTTCATAATATATTTCCCTGATAAATTTAATACTCACCCATAAAATTTCCTTTGATTATTATTATTATTATTTTTTTTTTTGTGAGAGAAATTCTTTGAATTTAATTTATTAATTCATAACTCATCCAAGCTGTAGCAAATATTTCAGAAAACAAATAGCAATCAAGCATTACATATTTATTAAGCTATTTATAATCAACAACAACAGCGAACCTTGCCCAAGCCCAAGCCCAAGCCAAAGTTATGTAGAAAAATTGCCTGTGGGTAACTAAAAATGTGAAATATTTCCATGCAAATGCGTGGCTCGTTCCACATGCAATTATTTATGAAATGTTAATTAAAATAAGATATGTAGGTGCACAAAAAAATTTGAATGTTATTTATGACCAAGTGATTTGTTGTTGTTGTATTCTAAAATTAATTGAAACATGCAACTCACACACAGATACACTTACACACTCACACACACACAGACACACGCATGCAATTTGCAACAACATTGAATCCAATTAATAAATAATGAGCAGGTCTTGTACTCTGGCTCCGGCGCTGGCGCTGGCTCGCCTAGCTCTGGTGCGCCTGACAAGCTGTTGTCCTTGCCAGCAACTTAATGTCCTTCACAGCTGCATGCATGCGGAGAGCACAGAGAGCATCGATGCTTGTTTTCGAGTGAAATTAGTTACGGTGTCGCACAATGATGCTTGGACCTGACGACATCCAGTTCAGCCTCCTGTGCCATATGCGTGTGACCAAGTGTAAGTACGCTTGATCTATCATCATTTGTTGGCCATGTCACAGCAGACACTTGGCCCAATTGATTTAGGAGCCTCAAATGAGCTAAGCCGCTCGGTTAGTTGGCAGTTAAGTTAAAGGGCGTGTCAAATTAAGGCACACTGAGTAGTTGTTGTGGAGAAATAACACAAGAATTTGTTTGACAGGCGCTGTGAATTGAGGAGTTTGTAAGCTTCATTAAGACTTTTGCTTTAATTTCAGAATTGCAAGCTTCATTGGGACTTTGGCTTTGGTGAGTGATCCGACTACTTAGCAGTAGTTGAGCTTGTGACTTTGTTCGAATACTAAATGGAGTCAGTAGAATTAATATGACAAGTATTTCAAGGATAAAACTACGGATCGGCGGGATTATTCGTTCGCCCGTTCACTTGTCGGAGTCCAACAGTTGGTGAAATTAATGCGCGTGGTACAACATCGAAAGAATCAAGTTGTTTGCAAGCAGAGCAAAACAAGTTAAATATATATATACCTAACTATAAATTACTAAGAACATAGCAATATTTAAATAACGTAGAGTTAGAGTTAGACTGCTAAAATGTTTGATATTTTTACATATGAAGACTCTTAATTATCGTTATAATAATTAATAATATTTAAATTTAAAATATTTTATTTTACATGAAACAAACATTAAAAGTTAACTTTTACATTTTCGCTTAACAGACTTAACAATTTTAATACTTAACAGACTTAACAATTTTAATACCAACAGACAGAAGAAGAGGAGAAGCACCGCGCTGCACTGGACGACTGACCACCACGAGATAAAAAATGCGACTGAAGCTGCGTTGCAGCAGGCTTGCCTTTATATAGGGCAGCGACAGCTCCACTCAAGTCAAGCTCAACTCTTGAGCCTCTTTCTGAGTCACTCTTCACACTCGATCCTTAGGCGACCAATCAGAGCACTTTCTGCTGCTGCTGCCGCTGCTGCAAGAAGTAGCTCTTCTGACCTTCTGCCTTTATATAGGGCAGCGAGACTATCACTCGAAGTCGAGCCTCTCTCTGAGTTAGCGTAAGCTGAACTCTCTATCAGTTAGCGACCAATCAGAGTATTTTCTGCTGCCTCTGCTGTTCTGCTGCATACATATGCAAACTAACATCTTCTCTTCAGAACCTTAACTCTTTTTCTTTTCCAAAGTAGTTCACTACAAGGGCGACATTTCAAAGGCGACAAGTTCAAGCATACGGACAGACGGATGGGAATGGGGGCTAAATCGACTCAGCCCGTCGTCCTGATCAAGAATAGGTATACCTTGTGGGGTGTGCCACGCCTCCTTCTGCCTGTTATATACATTTAACAAAACCATTATACCCTGATTTCCCATTTTCAACGGGCTTACTTATTATAATAATTTCCAGCTCTTACTGAGAAAAATACTTAGTTATTAATAATATAAAATTAACAGCTTCTCAAAGTACCACAAAAAAGTTGCACTGCATGTTTATCCTTATTTATTAGCTGATAATTTTTTTGCAGCTAAATGTAATGAATTTATTATTTGCCACACATTAAATTTGCCCACTCATTCGTATTTGCATTTATCAAACTAACACCACGACAAACTAATTAAAAACTTGTTTAAATAGAATCGCTTTCGAGCTTATTTGTAATTGCATTGGACAGTAAATACATAAATCAAGCTTAAATTGTAAATATGTGCATAGCTGGCAAATATTGTATAAAATATTTGTACTAAATAGAAACATTTTGATTTCTATTTGCATACGCACCGGATACATATCAATATATATATATATATATATACATTTTAGCAATATAATTATATTAAATGAAAACATTTTGCGTAATGCCATTTAAGTAGATTTCAAGTGAAATTAATTCACCCAATCGAACAGACGAGCGCTCGACAAATTATATTGTACAATTATTTATTAACACCAATGAAATGCTACGCATACGCAATCTGCTTACCGTCTCTCTAATGCCCATTAAGCGTAATTAACTTTCAACGATTTATTAAACGGATCCACTATTTTTGCAGCATTTCGAATCGAGGCCAATTGTCAATTACAGCCGACATATTTCTAATTTATAAATTAAATGTTTTGACTAATTGCTCGTCCACTTAAAATTAATTTCCGACGTATTTTGACAGTTCATTTTTTGCGGTTACTGTTTCGGTTGATTAAATTAAAAAAACCCGAAAAAAAAATAACGAAAACAAAAACCTTTATTCGGGCCATTTGGGTCAGCGCTTTCTGCTTTTGGACTGGGGCTTTGGCCAGCAAATTGATGCGAAAATAAGCGCAAGTGCTGGAATTTAATTAAATGCGTGCATAAATTATGCATTATTATGCCAACTGCATACACGCACACACACACATACCTACAAATGTATATATGTGCATACATATTACTGTGCCAGCCCCGCAGCCATGGGCATAATTATTGCCAAATATGAAATTCTCTACGCCCCAAAAAAGTAGGCAATGGGCGTGTCCAGCAGCAGCAGCAGCAACTCGTCCTGGCACTGTCGTCGCTGTCGTAGTGTCCTTGTTCTGCAGCATTATTAATGCAATTGCATTGGTGATAGGCTGTGCTCTACTTGGTCGACATAATTATATCCCACACATGACCATCATTATGTTGAATTGAGGCAGTTGCAAAACGCTTTCACTTACAAATCGCCAATGATTTTAGAACATTTTTTATAGCTAATGAAATATTTCGATATTTTTTATAGATTTTTATTGCTTGTTACTGTAAGATTTAATAGTTTTTATAAATAGCTTGGAAAGTTTAGCTGTAGCGAAGTTCTCCTTGAGCTCAACGTTAAACATTTTCTCAGGCTCCTTATATTTGAATATTCTGTTTTTCATATTATTTTCTTTGTATTCATACTCAGGCTATGAAGCTAAGCAGCTGAAGAACGCTTTTCAAGTCACATTAAATTTTCGTCGTAAATTGCCACAGGAAAGCATAAAGCTGTTGGCTCTATGGCATGAATTCTCTATGGAAAAATTAAATTAAAAAAAAAAAAAATAAAAAAAAAATTGTTTTCATTCGTTTTCAATCTCTGTAGAAAAATTTAATACAAAAATTTAAATTTTCAAATTTTCAAAAATAATTTTTCGTTTTCAGTTGTTGTAGAAAAATTAAATGCAAATATTTAAATTTTAAAATTTTCAAAAATAATTTTTTTTAAAATAATTTCTTCGTCAATCTCTCTAAAAAAAATACATAAAAAAATAAAAAAAAATAAAAAAAATAAAAAATAAAAAAAAAATAATAAAAAAATAATTTTTGGTTTTCAATTTCTGTAGAAAAATTTAATACAAAAATTAAAATTTTTAAATTTTCAAAAATAATTTTTTTTTTAATAATTTCTTCGTCAATCTCTGAAAAAAATAAATTAAAAAATAAAATTATTTAAAAAAAAAAATTATAAAAAAATAATTTTTCGTTTTCAATCTCTGTAGAAAAATTAAATACAAAAATTTAAATTTTAAAATTTTCAAAAATATTTTTTTTTTTTAAATAATTTCTTTGTCAATCTCTCTGAAAAAAATAAATTAAAAAATAAAATTATTAAAAAAAAAAATAAATAAATAAAAATTAATTTCTTACTCGAAATGAAAATCAATTTTTGTTGTTGTTATATCTTGATTGCATAAATTCGACAAGAAACATACAGAAAATATATTTATGCAATTAAATCTTTAAAAGCAAAGATTGTTTTTAATTTTTAAATAAAAATTAAATTAAATTTTTCATAGAGATTGACAAAAAATTAAAAACAATATGTGTCAGCGATGTTATAATGCTGCGAGAGCTAGATGAATTAATGATTATGAAATAAGAATATTAATTATTGTCAAGTACGTGTATTTCGCATTCGATATATGAGATTCGGCAGGTATTCCAATTGAGCTCTTTTAAAGAAAAACAAAAAATAACAAAAAGGAATTCACTTCTTTGAGCTTTCAGTACAATTTTCCACATTCAGAAAAATAGAAAAATCAATTTTGGGAACACATTTCATTTGGCTATCATTGTAGCAATGCGCATTGGCTATGCTTGTTGCACTGTTTCAATTCACATGCTTGTAATTCACACGCATGCCCATAATTTGCCAGGCACCCACAGAAACACACACACACACCCTTATACACTCATACTCACACAGCCACACCCACACCCACTCTCAGCGAGTTGACAATGTTGCCTTTGGATTGCGTTGCTTCATACCGATTCCCTCTTTAGCTTCCGCTCATCGTTTGTTTAAAGCAATTTCCACATTGTTGTCATTGTTGCTGTTGTTGTTGCCGTTGTTGTTGTTGTTGTTGCTGTTGTTGTTGTTTCTCTTGTTGTTGTGGTGGCTGTTAGCCCAGTCTGGCCCGGCAGCCGTTACCATAATAAGGCCATTGTTTATGTTGTTCCTGATGGCATTAATACCATTGTAATTTCAATATTTAGTCAACCACTTAATAATGTGCGGCTTACTAATGATTATTAATTATTGTTGAATACTTGTTGTCATTTTGTTGTTGTTGCCGTTGCTGTATTGGCATCCAGTATATCGTACTTCAATGTTACGCAATGGCCTGGCAAAATGGTTAACCGCATATTAGATGCGAATTATAACAATGCGTCGCAGGTGATTCATATTGGTCAACTTTGTATGCAAATGCTTAACGGATATCAGTTGGAATTCAGTCAAGATTTATATGTGAAATTGAGCTTAAGGAAATAATGCTCATGATATAAAATGTACAGCATGTAATTAACACAGGTAAATGTGGGTGAAAGTTGTAGAGAAGTTGCTCTGACTATGACAAGATGCGAAACTAGCTTTAAGTAATTGCGAAAATATTTTTAAAACTAAAAAAATTAAGTAATAAATATAAATTATTAAGTTTTACACATACATAATGTTTCTGTACTTAAAAAATGTATTTGATATTTTTACAAAGAGACTTTTTTATTTTTTAGATTTTTTTATTAATAGAATTCAAATTTCATTATATAATTTTATTATAAATTATAGTATGAATATTTATATTTCTTTGTATCTATTTTATTTTTGATTTATTATTTTAATTATTTTTAATTATTTTTCATAGCTTTTACTATCAAGTAATTTTATTTTATCAAGGAAATAAATTTGTAAAAAATTTTTAGATTTCATATGATTATTTATATTTATTATGAATTATTTTTTTTAAATATTTTAAAAACTTTATTTGAAATATGTTGTATTTATTTTACATCATGCAAATACAAATATAAGTGTAAATATAAAATATAAAAAAAATAAAATGAAATAAAAAAAATGTGTTTTATTTAAGTCTTCGAATTATTCTATTAACAATAACTAAATATTAATAATAATTCATTTAAGAATATAAAAATATACTTTAAGGTATGTTTTAAATAATGAATACAAATTTTTAAATGCATGATTTTTTTTTTTTAGATATTTTTAAATATTTTATTATACATACAAAATGTGATTGTGTATCATACCACAAAAATTGTAAGGTCAAAGTCAAATTATATATAAAATTTAAACTAAGTACATTACCTTAATTAAATATTGTTAATATATATTTAATTTTTTCCCAGAAAAAATTCCTAAAAATTTAAAATTCATATTTGAAAAATGTTTCATTCATTTAATTTAAATTAAATATTTATCTATACATTAAATTCCTCGGACACTGCGCGTCGGGTGGCCCATCCGCCCCCTCGCCCTCGTTACAGTTAGCTTGGTTTTCGGCCATATTATGCACTCCATTAGGAGATCATCGATAAGCATGCCGCTTCCATTTATAACAGAGGCCATGCAAAGCATGGCTTATGGCCAACTAACTAATTACGAGTATGGCCAACAATTAAATGCCATTTATTATCTTTGGTTTCGCGCCGCCAACAAAAACAATGAATTATTGCTACTAATTAAATCACCAAATTACAAGCACGCACATTACATAAATTGTAAATTCGCTGCAAGTGAACCGCAAATCTCGCAGGTATTGTTTAACGTGGCAAATCTCTAATTAATGCCAAGCCATTCGCACGTTTGCATTCAAATTAAAATGGCGAACGTTTAAGTTGAAGTAGCTGTAAATTGATGAAGTCGCGTTGGGCGCAAATGTAAATGTCTTTGGCATGTTGTGAAAGGAATTTAATTCTTAAAGCTGAACAAGTTTTGAAATTATTTTTGTGCGAGGATATTAGAGGAGAAATGACAGATTGATTATATATATATTTTTTAAATTTTTTTAAAGTATCAGTTTTTTTTTTAATTCTGAGCAAAATAAGTAAAAAAATATGTATTTATTTGTATTTGCGTATTTAAAGGTACATTATGTTTATTTTTGCTTTTTAATTGCTTTTTAATATATAACATTTTAATAAGGGTTTCATTTCGGTATGAAACTTTAAAACCGCTAATACTATTACAAAAGGAGAAGAGAATAATCACAAAATAAATATCAGAGCAATAATATATATTTATGTAATTTTTATAAATAATTTAGAATATTATTTTCTCAACAAAGATTTTACTGCGAAGGAGTTCTATCTATGTTTATAATTTTTATATGATTTGCTTTCACTATGGAGAATAGACAATTAATTTGAAAATATTACAATTTTGATTATATAGAAAGCCTTGCAATCAAAATAATATTTAACTGTAAATCACCCACAATACAATTTTAACTGTGTATTAAGACATAATTAAATGTATGCATTATAAATTATTTCATAATAACAAATGTTAGTTTGTTTTATTTTGTAAGTTTTTTTTTATATAGAAAAAGCAAATTGTAACCATCATTCAATTTTTTTCCACATTTCCTGCGGATAAATAACTCATCATCCAACACATTACCCACAACTTTCAATGACAGTTACGAAAGTGATAAAATAAAAAATATGGAAAATATATAAAGCACAAGCCTCAATCTAGCGACCCTATCTAATGCTGTCGGGTCTGTTGTCTGCAAGGTGGCAGCTGCTGTCAGCAGTTGGCTGCAAGTTGTCCATCATGCTGGCTGGGCGTAGAGCAAGCTGTATAAGCCAAGTGCTAAATTCAATGTCCTCTAGAGGTTAGATGAAAAATATCTAACAATCCTGGGTACTTGGCAGCGAATGCAACTCGAATGTAAGCTCAGCTTACATTTCACTCACTTTGGCTTTGACTTTAAAAACAATTTATGCAGCATTTTTGCAGTGCGTCTATGCCGCATGCCACAAAATTTGGCATGCATACACATACGCACATCCGACACACACACACACACACACGTGACGCTGTCAACAGTCAGTGCAAAATACGCGTTAAATGCGCAAAGCGTGTGGCACGCGCTGAGATTGTCGAGCGGCGACTGGGGGCCGTGTGAATATGTTGTCAAATTCTCAAGAGGATTTTAGCTTTTGGGTTCTTTTGTTTTCGGCTGCCGCTGTTGTTGCTAAAAGCAGTCAGCTGCCAAGCATATTTCAAACTCCACTCCGTAAGTGTGCTAAGTGGCTGCTTACAAATACATTTGCGTAACGTCTTCGCCATCGTCTCGCCCGCCGTCGCATATCACTTTTATTTGAGTTTGCGTTTTGCATTAGGCATATTACGTTTACGCCCGCGTGCCACGCGCAGGCACATCATATCACACACATACACAGAGGCAGCAAATGTTGTTGCTGCTGCCTCTGCTGCTGTTGGTGCTACTGTTGCTCTTCTTACGTAATTTTGGGTAGTGAAATTAGAAGCTTATGATTTTTGCCTTGCTTTAAGCCTTGCTAATGGCTGCAGCTCAAGCTCTTTGTCATTTTTTTTTTGTGCGTCGAACTTAGCTGAAAGCTTTGCAAATTTGCCTTATTTTTCTGTTTTGCTGTGCGGAATTAAAGCGAGTTTTAGGTTTGAGTTAATGCTATCAGAAATTGACGTATAATAAGTTTATTTGGTATATTAAGTATACGCATTGATAGGCTATCATATTGGGAATTTTCGGATATTAATTTAGGAATAAAGGAAATAATATGAAATGAGAAATGATCTTATAATAACAATACAGTCCTTTCTCAGTATTAACAAATATTGAATATACGTCGGTTACTTCAATTACAACTCTTTAAAGAAGTTAACACAAATATGCTTACAACAGATGATGCAGCCGCTCTTCTGGCCTGGGAATTGAGGCAGCTGCATGATTTTTAAGCCACAAGAAATTGCATAAAAGCAAACGAGCTGCGGCCGCTGAAACAGACGCCAGTAAATGCATTTTTGCGTAAAAGTTTTTGTGCAGATTTTGTTGCTGTTGTTGTTGTTGTTGTTGTTGTCATGTGTGCTGCTGCTTAGCTGGCCAGAGTGGTTCGGTTTATGTGTGTGGGTGTGTGTGTGAGTACTATATGCATTAGCTTTAATGTTGTTTATGTATTGGCGCAAAACTTGCATTGTTGCCGCATTGCATCACGCATCATTTATGGCGGACAGCAGCATCAAGCGCCATTGCCATTGTTTGCCTTGAACATTTTTATTTATGACACAGCCACGCACCCTCACACACACACTCAGTCTCTTCAATGTCAATGTTTATTGATGCAAAACAAGATTTTGCTCGCTCGCGCAAAAGTAAAATGCATTCCAAGTTCATTTCTTCAGAGCTGCGCGAAATGTTTTTTAAAAGTATATAGGGAATATTTCGCAGCGATTGTATTCTCTCCCTTGACAAATGACTGAGGGCGTGTGTGCATGTGTGTGTGTGCATGCGTGTGTGTTTGGCTGTGGTTGATGCGATTTTGTTCTTGAGATATATTTTCTTTTTGTTATGTTACTTGGCTTGGCTTATTGACTTTGAAAATACATCAAAGGCAAATAATACGGGATTACTGGGAAGAACAAAGCAGATAAGTGGATTACATATAAACAGCAGATATAAGATTTGTTTGGCTAAAGTCTGGCTAAAGCTTAAATCGAGGCTTAGTCAGCCTCTCTTTCCTGGACATTAATTAAGTTGAAAAATTAATATACATACGAAATTGTATTTGATTCGTTGAATTTTGTGTTATGCAAAACATAAATAGTAGAACGAGCATAAAGTCGATTTTCATATATACGTAAATATTTATTTGCTTTTGGCTCATTCGCAATGCGTGGCACGTCACTAAACCATCAGCGCGAACAACGCGGCTTGCCACGCACAGCGGCAGCGGACCAAATGCCACAATGCTAAATGCGCATTAATGTGCTCAGCCTCCCACCATACTCACCTGCTGTGTGCAGAAATCACACAAATAATAAATAAAGCTTTCGGATGAAATCGGTTCTATTTACCTTTCTTTTTGATATTTAGATTCATATATACCATATATGTATATATTTACTTTTAGCTTTAAATTTAGAGTCAAGTTTTCTTGGTGTGTGTGAGTGTGAATCATAAATTGTGGAAATGAAAAACGTTTAAGAGTTGGCTTGAATGTTGATGTTATACCGAGATAATCTGTCGACTAACGGTTTATATGTGTATATAGTTATTGCTGGCAAAAAAGCTTTCTAAAGGGAAGTGAATAAGTTTGGGTTTGGCTTTTTAATACTTTTGTAACTAATCTTGCTGTCAACTTTATTAAATTATTTAGATTATTCATCTATTATATAGGAATGAGGAACTTAATAGTGAGATATATTGAAGAGTACGAATGAAAATGATTATTTTTTCCCTGTATTCGTTCTTCCTGTTATCTTTCTCTCTGTTTCTCTCTATCTCCCTCTCTCTCTCCCTCTCACTCTCTCTCTCTCTCTCTCTCTCTCTCTCTCTCTCTCTCTCTCTCTCTCTCTCTCTGCGGCTTTCTCACCTGTGCTCAATCTGATTTTGATTGTTTCTCTCTCTCTCTCTCTCTCTCTCTCTCTCTCTCTCTCTCTCTCTCTCTCGTCCCTCTCTCTGTGTTCATTTAATGTAGATTTTAAATTTAATTACATTTTTAATAGACCCCTTAGTCATATATTTTTTCTATCAGCAGCAGAACTCAAGCCGAGCCATTTCAATCCATCTAACCGTCGAACTTGATTATGTCTACTTCTGCATAATTAATAATCTTCGTTACCTTTGCTTAAACTTAAGACTGCAATACCATAGGAATGTGGTAACTACACTTGCCAAAAATATCATATTATTGCAGCCACTGTGAACTTTTAGGTAATTGTTGCAAGCGAGCTGGCCACAAAATGCATGCATAACAGCAGCTTATTTGTGTACGTATATAAGCTCTTTTTGTTTTTACTTTAGGTATTTTGTGTTTGTTGTTGTTGTTGTTGCTGGCACTTACAATAATTACACGCAAAACATTTAGCTTGGCTAGAGTCAACAGGTCGTATACGCAATTCGCCCGCATACCAAATGATTGCACTGTCTGTATGTGTGTGTGAGTGTGAGTGTGTGAGTGAGTGTGTGAGTGTTTGTTGTGTGTGTGGTAGACAAGCTGATTGCGCAATCAGCATTAGAGCATGATAGAAACAATGTCGTCTAGCTAACGCACAGACCCTGTCAGGCATCAAGTGGCATCTTCGGATGTTCTCACTTGTCTCTGTCATGTTTCCCGCTTGGCTTTAATGTCCGCAGCTCCACTGCGTTGATGTGTTTCTTTTTTTTTTTTTTTTTCTGTTTTTGGTCGCTTTTTCGGTTAAGCGCAACAATTTCAACAGATTTGTGCCAACAGCTTTGCTGTGACTATTTGAACGCCGAACATCATTGCACTTCAGTTGTAATCAAAAGTTTTGCCACGGCGTGTCTCTCTCTGTGTGTGTGTGTGTTAATGTGTATGTGTGTGTGTGTGTATGTCTGCTTGTGTTAATGTTGTGCAGTAATTTCCACTGCATATTGTGGTGCTTTCGCCGGATTACTCTGTTTGCGTGTCTGTTTATATATATTTGTGCGCTGGTGTGTTTCCCTCTGTTAATTGTGCTTATTTGCCAGTTGCAGTTGCTGGCTGCGTTAGCTGTGCAAAAAGCGTTGGGGAAATTGAAATAAAATGAAGATAAATTTGCTTGTTACCTGTTTAGAATCCATTTACGCATGTAAACTTTGCCGTATTTACACAGAGTGCACGAAATTGATTTAAGCATATATTTAAATAAGATGTAAATTTCATGGAATTTAAAGCTCTTAATAAGCTGTTGAATAAATAGAAAAATATTAATATTTATTTTTAAGTTTTAGCTACAGTTTTATAAGCGAAATTAAATTTATGAAATTTTATCAAAGTATATTTCGCTTAAAAAATAAATAAAATAAATAAATTATATAAATTAAATAAAATAGATAAATAAAATAATTAAAAGAAATAAAATAAATAAAATATAAAAATAAATAAAATAAATAAAATAAATAAAATAAATAAAATAAATAAAATAAATAAAATAAATAAAATAAATAAACTAAATAAAATAAATAAAATAAAAAAAAATAAAAATAAAAAAAAATAAATAAAAATAAAACAAATAAAATTAAAAAAATAAATAAAATAAAAAAAAAAATAAATAAATATTAAAAATATTTTTTTGTGTGTCAGCTTTAATTAAAATATTTATTAATAATGTTAAATGACCTTTAATTTAGTTAAGTAAAAAATCATGGATTAATTTAGTAGTATATAGTAAACTGGCAATAGGTTTTGACTCACTTATTAAATATTGACTTCATTCCGGTCTAGACATTCAGAAGCTCATATCCTTTAGCTAAATAAAAAATAATAAAGAAATTAATTTATATATATTTACCTTCACTTAAACCATATGTGGAAAACATTTCAAACACATTTCTGTTGAATAATAAAATTAGATAAATTTACTTTTTATCCCAAGGCTTTTTTGAGGCATAAAATAGCTTAGACTCAGCTAAGAATCAATTTGATTTGTATTTCTTTTAATAGAACCAAATATTTATAGAATATTTTTTATACATTTGCAGCTCAGATTACGCCAAATGGCAACAAAATAATACCTTATATTATACATTATATACATATGTATATAAATTGCCTACCACTCCACCTGCTCATTAGGCCCACTTGAACTTTGCATATGTAGCCAGGATCTTTATGGCTTAAGCACATGCGCCGCAATCAAAGTTATTATTAGGCATGAAAATGTAACCAAATAGCACTTGATTATTATTCAGTATATGTACGTAGTAGGCAGAGACTCCGACCGACTCATTGGTTGAAAGTATTTGCTAAACGGGCACGGGGCGTCAATTATGCTAACAACCAGCCCAAACGCTCATAATCACTCCACAGACAATCGTTTAGATAAGCGCGAAGGCGCGTTAGGCAAAACGCTGCAGGATATGCGTGAGCCGTGCGCCTGGACAGATCCAAATACTTGAGTTGCCCAGACTGGTGGATGGGAGTGTGTGGGGGTGAGCTTTGTGAAACAAAAGGCATAACAAGCTGAATAAATAGCACGATAAATGCCATAAACAAGAGACGAAAAGTTTCAGCAATGAGCGCAAAATAGCAAAAAAGAAACAAACAAAAAAAAAAAAAAAAAGAAGAAGAGAAGAAAACACGAATAACAGGCAAAGTCCAATAAAAGTCACGTTGCCACAATGTGAAGTCAGCAGAAAGTCCAAGACAAATCCGTGTCCGAGTTGGTGAGTTTGGCGAGTGCATAAAAAGGAAACTGCGTGTTGTAATTGCTTTAAGGAAAACCCTTGCGTACAATTTGCAGCTAGGTGGCAACGCTGTCGCGCTTTTGTGAACCGGTAACAACTCTCAAAGGACGAGATTTATGCGATTGCCGATAGGAATCGCCGCCACGCAGCAAACGCCAAGCTCCAAGCTCCAAGGCAGCAATGGCTACCCCAAGTCTCTTTGTGCTCTAATGGCATTTGTGGGCGTTCGTTCTTTGAAGGGTTTGGGGCTGGGCCGGGCTGGGGCTTCACATTGTTCTTGGCTATTTGTATTGTACAAGCATTGTGTTGTTCAGTCCTCTAATAATGTGCTTGAATTCTATATAGTATATATAAATATATGTATATATATACTCGATTATATGTTGCTTGCTTCTCTTGACTTTGGCCTTAAGTCCATGTGACTTAATTTATTGTCTTTTAAATACCTTATTTCAATTAAGAAAACTTGTTTGGTATTTCATTAATTAAACAAGTCTTTTCTTTTTCCATGCATTTTTCCATATATATATATATATACATATATTATATGTATAATTTTGCTCAAATGAGCTGCACTTTAATTGGTCTATATTAGTAAGTTGGTCGTTTAGTTTTGTTTCTGGCATATTTATGATAATTGCTGGCGCAATTTGAGTCGGAGCACGGTGAACTCACTGGAGTGCTTCTGGCTGTGTGTGGGCAAGTGCTTCAGTTCGATAGCCATACATATTTATGACATACACTTTATGGCTGCTCATGAATATGAAGTTGGCCGAAAGATGCTAAGAGCGATGTCTAGACAGACTCAAAACTAAAGTGGAGCGAGTGCTTTAAATTTGAATTCAATTGAGAGACTGGAGGCTTTAAATTGAACTTTTTAAACTGAACGTAGTTGAAAGTTATGAAATTTTAAAGCAAAAATGAAAATATACTAAATTTGCACTATAATGCAATTAAATTAGATAAACTATTTAGGAATTAGGAGAATAAATATGTTAGGATATAAAAAATGAAAAAAAATAAAAAATAAATAAAAAAAAATTAAATGCAAAATAAATATAATGCAATATAATAAAATTTATTTTGTTTACAGTTAAAAATTTTAAATGCAAAAATGAAAACTAACTAAATTTATAATAACAAATAATAAAGATAATAATAATAAATTATAAAAAGTATGTTAAAATTAATGTAAATCAATACGTTTAAATAGAAAAAATAATTCAATAAAAATTACAAAAAGAATAATTAAATAAAAATTACCAAAATTTAATATAAGAAAATGTATTTAATTTGAATTAATGAATTTTTAATGCAAAAATTAAAATAAACTAAATATTCTTTAAAATTCACATTAAATAAAATCACAAAATATTCATTATTTATTATACAATACTATAAATATTATTATTTATATAAATTTTATAGATAATATTCAATTTTATATTTTTCTAACAAATTAAAATTATTATTAAAATTATTTAGCATTGTTTTGAAGAATCGAATATAATTAATTTAAAAAAATAGAAATAAAAATAAAAATAAAATATGAATAACAATGTTTAAATATAATAAAATATATTTTCCTAAAAAGCATAAAATATTAACTTAAATCTTTATCTGCCGAATTTTTCGTTAGATCATATTACAAAAATTTCAATAATCCTTCATAATTATGCCTCATTTTAAGAAACTAGATAGCAATTGCATTTCTCTTAACAAATTCTAGCAAATAAGTTTTCACTTTTCAGAGAGAGGGGTAGAGAGAGAGAGACAGATAGAGTTAGAGCGGAAAGCGAAACTTTATCGCATAATTTACAGGTATGCAGTGTCATTAGGGTATCTATATTTTGCAAGAAGTGGTAGAAGAAGTTTCACCTGCCAAACTTAATGCGGCTACAAATTTTCGCTATCAACGCGTGGAATGCGACGCTATCGGCAACATTCATCATCAGCTGCCAAACAATTGACAACATAAAACGCAGAGTCCTGCTGGCACTAAAATACCTTGAGTACGCACCCTCCTCTGACCTCGACTCCCCCATCCTCTCCCCAACAGATATTCCACCTGTAATGAAACTTTTGAATTTTGATTGCGCTGCGCGTGAATTCAGGGCAGAGTTCAGTGTTTCTGCTGCTGCTACTGCTTTCGAGTGCTTGGTTTTTATCGCAAGGCGAGTCGGCATCAAGACTATGGAGCGTCAACGTCGAGCACTTCATATGCAAAGTATGATCCACTTAATGCGATTTATAATGCTACTGCCACGCCCCCGCATCCGCATCTGCCTCCACCCCCTCAACACAGCATGCAAATATATATTAAGCAGAGTGACTACGACTAGTCGCCAGAGTGAAACTAAAGTAGATTTTGCCCAGGCCTCGCACGACAACGGACTACAAGTTCAGCCAGTGTAGCAGCTGTAGCAGCTGTAGCGCTTTGGGTTCATATACGCTGAGCTCGTTTGTTCCGCCTGTCAGGGCCATGTTGCTGTCACCCATCAGCCACATCAGTGCCATCAGCCCCATCAGAGCCGTCGACCGTCAACGTCGTTCTAGTCGATGATGCTGCGCTTTCATTCATGGCGATTATGCCGGTGCCCCATTGTTGCCTTAGCTTAGAAAATCCATTTCGAATCCCAGTTTAGTGCAAATTTATTCGATGAATACGATTTTTTCTCTCCCATTCGTGCTTACTCTACTTGCTGCCATTTGCTTTTCGCTCGTGCTGTTTAAATTTAACGCCAAGATTGCAAAGAAAAATAGGTTGGTATCATATATTTTAAATGTTAGTCGCTCTCAACAGTTATATAATTGCGCGCAGCGACACTTTAAAGCTGAAGTTGAAGCGCTTAACTGTTAGCAAACGCGGCGTATACGTAACGTGGTTAGCTATTGTGCTTAGCTCTGACTGCCCGCTGGGCGAATGTCGTTGTCTTGTTAAAACGACTAAATGGGGTTGAAAATATATATTTTTAATAAATGTAAACTCAGCTGAGTGAGTGTGTGTGTGTCATGGAGATTTTGCGACCCCAATGCGTGTAACTCAATTTGTGTTGCATACTTTTTGGGGCGCATAAGAAAAAAATATTAAACTGAGTTTTTATTTTATTTTATATATATTGATGTGTGATAATGATATGATGAAGATTTCTAAATAAATAATAATTTAATAAAAAATAAATTAATTGTATGTAAATATTTTAAATATGCATATATAATTTGAATCAATTTTTATTTTATGTAATGATTTTCCCTGTGTTGAATTTGTTTACAGGAATGTTCTGCGCACTTTTTGCTGCACTAGCCTTATAATATAATGATAAAATGTAAAATTTTACGTAAATATTTTAAACTTAATGTATTTTATTCTTGTTTACTTATATTTATATACAATTATTCTAAGTGAAATTGTTTGTAGGAATGTAATTATAATATTATAATGAAATTTAAATAAATATTTTAAATTAAAATATTTTTTTTTAACTGAATTATATTTTATATATCATTTTCTTTGTAAAATTGAAATTAATATTTAAAATTTATATATTTTGTTTTCATTTATTTATATTTATATATTATTTTTCTAGTGAAATTCCGTTGAATTTGTCTGCAGAAATGCTCTCCGCTCTGATTGCTGTAGCTTGCCACAGGCCATGCTGGGCCAGACAAGCTACAGACTCATTAGCAAGTACTTAAAAACTATTCGAGCAACAGCTGTCATGTGACGCTCAGGCAGGCAGCTGCAGGCGACCATATTTATAATGTGGCATGTAGGTAACAAATGTCAACATGTGACACATTCAGCACAACTGACAGGCCGCGAGGCAGCGCACGGGGCGCGAACCTCTGGTGGTTAATTAAAAAATGCTACCATTCCCTACGGCACCGCCACCGCAGGGAGTCCTGTGCAATGCGAGTTGCGTCGCATTGCGGCCGGGACACTGTGCATTACGTGGTATGATTAATATTTAATACTCGCTTAGCACGTAAGTCTTCTATCTTGTCGGTTAAGTTACAGACCATTTAGCGGCGTCTAACTCATTTCTGCGTTAGCATTCGTTACGTGTCTCTACTTTTTCTGTTGCTGCTGCTGCTGCAGCTGCTGTTGGCGCTGTCAATGAGCTCATTAAATTGCAATTGCTTGGCACATTATTTCAAAGTAATGGAGTAGCCGGAGTAGCTGCTACTCAGCGACGATTATTTACCTCTTCCATTCTGTTTTTTATTTTATGCTGTTTCTCGTTTTGAGTTCTTTTCTAATTATAGGTGTCAGCTACTCAGCTTACGGCTTGTTTATTCGTTGAAATATGCTCGGGAAAATGGAAATGTGAAAGTAAAAAGAATAACAAAAATTATCCTATGAAGTTCATTTGCCTGGAAGAATTTTGCTTGGTAGAAAAAGTTTTACTCTACTCTAAGGCAATGCATATAAAATTCCTTAAGCTAGTTTTAATTGTATTTATTTGATAATTAAAAACAACAGTTGGCTTTTAAAGTGTTTATGAAATGCAAATCTTGGTGTGAAATGCATAAATATTTGCAGTGAAATTAAATTTGTATAAAATTGTTATATAACGCTGACTAAACGAGAGCATTATCAAAGGTTGTATTTCAGCTGACTTTCAGGTTATGAATAATATGAAGCTATTGAAGTATTTAATAAAATTTGCCATTTAACAAAAAGTAGGAAAGGTTTTTTTTTTTGTTTTTTTAAAAAATTTTTTATGTTGGGGGAATTTTTTTTGAGGTTTTGTGTTTAAAGGTTTGGGCATAATCGGAATTTGTTGACAAAATATGAATAGAGATGTGTTTGAAGTCAAGAAAACATAGTTGCTTTTCTAAATAATATGAATGACAGATGAGAAAAGTGTTTTCGTTGCCGACTGGTACAAGAGAGAGAGAGAGAGAGAGAGAGAGAGAGAGAGAGAGAGAGAGAGAGAGAGAGAGAGAGAGAGAGAGAGAGAGAGAGAGAGAGAGAGAGAGAGAGAGAGAGAGAGAGAGAGAGAGAGAGAGAGAGAGATAGTCAAGTCGACATACCTACAATTAAACAATTATGTAGGAATATAATTACGCATGAATGAAAGCTGAATGACTAAAGACAGCGATATACCTTAGTTAATGAAGCGCAGAAAAAGTTGAGTGACAATCTGAATTCTTAAGAAAATGAATATCATGGAATGACTTACATTTTTGTTCAGCGAACGTTGAAGCGAGTGCAATCCATTGTTGGAATGAGCATCGCCAACCTTTTAAAATAGCAGCATCATCATCGAGTCTTATTTTTGAATAATTATAAAATAATTTTATTCAATTTCATGTCAAAAAAACAATTTATTTGTTGCTTCGTCTGTTAAAAATATATTCACTTGGTCAGTGAAAAAGTTTTCAAACTGAAATTTATATTTGTATTCATGTATTCTTATTTTCTGTAGCTTTTCAGCATGTGGCAAATAAATTATTTGCGAAATTCAAGTGGATATAAAATATTAAATAACTCTAAAGGCTGCCTGGCAATGGTTTTTTATTGAAATTGTTTTCTGACAGACCAATAAAAATATCTCCGGGGTGAACATTAACCAAATTGTCACACAATTCGCAACATGCATGTGACAGTTGCTTGTGGCATTTGCCAACAACTTCCTTTTATACACACTTGTAGTGCGTGTGTGTGTGTGTGTGTGTGAGTGGGTCAGCTTGTAGCTGCCTGCTTGGTGTTGTTTTTGAATGTGCATTCACCTACCCGAAAAATCATCACTGAAATATGTTTGCTTTTTTTTTTTTTTGTCTGCAACAGAACAAGCCGAAAGCTGCTTGCAACAGGAGCAGCCGCTGCAACAGCAACAGCAGCAGCCACAATGGCAAGCAGCATGCTGCCACGTTGCCACAGCAGGCGGCCGCATCATGGGGCAAACCGCACAAAAAACCATAAACAAAACTTTCATTAATCTTATTCAATGTCCGGCACATACTTACATCAGGCTCAAGGATTTCGACTTGCAGATATTTCGCACTATTTTCTTTGCCTCTTCAAATATAAACAATTTGCACATTTTAAGTTCATTTCTTTTACAAAGCTCCCAAGAGGCAGGCAAACACACTCACACACACTCACCCATGGAAATACAAATACAAACAAACACACACACACACACACACACGTCCAGCTGCCGCGTTCGACTTGTATGAGTTGCAGCAGTCACGCATTGCATACGTGTGTATTAAGTATACGTCGCGTGTTGTCCAGCGAATTGCCTTTATGGCAGGCGCCTCATATAAATCCACTTGACTTGGCAGCCGGCAACTTTATTTGCACTACGTGCAGACAGACAGATAAACTTTCAGTGGAATGTTGGCACAATTTAAAATGTCTATATTTAAAAATTTTAAATTACAAATTTATTAAATATTCCGTTTGTCCATACCGAGCCAGCTAATACCAATTAGAATATCAATCTGCATAGTTAAATATAATTTTCAAGATATTTCATGCATTTCATGCCACACAGAAAGTCAACAAAATGCTGATTAGATAAATCCACATGTTTCGTGTATGCAACTTACATAAGTTTCACAATTTGTTTTGTTTGTGCAATATGCAAATATTACACATACGCCACGTTGTCGCTATTCGCTTATTTCTATGCATTTATTTCTTTGAATTGAGGTTTGTTTGTGCATTTCCTTTATTGCATGTTGGTGCAATTTCTGCCATCGAAATATGAATTTAGCAATCAATTCGTTGACTGTCTGACATTTGTAGGTTTCAAAGAAAATACAAATAAAATGGCCAATAAAACTAATTTTGATATGTTTTGCATAAATATATGGCAATCATTTCAAACTTTATTTTTAGAAATGAGACAATAATTGATGTAATATATATAAAAACGAAAAAAAATCTAAAGATTACGTAATCTGTGTATGCATTACACGAAACTTCGCTATGTAAATAGCCTTTTATTATGTTTTCTAGTTAATGTATACAAATTATATACCTAACTAAAAATTACTAAAAACACAGCTATATTTAAACAACGTAGAGTCAGAGGGGGAGTCGAAGTGCTAGTCGGGCTTGCCTGACTACAAAATAGCCTCAAGGCAGATACTGACTGCTAAAGTCCTTGATATTTTTACATATGAAGACTCTTAATTATCGTTTTAATAATTAACAATATTTTAATTTATAATATATTATATTTACATTAAATAAACAATATAAGTATAACTTTTACATTTTCGCTTAACATACTTAACTATTTTAATACTTACCAACAGACAGAAGAAGAGGAGAAGCACCGCGCTGCACTGGACGACTGAGAACGACCAGAAGATGAAGAATGCGACTGAAGCGTCGCTGCTGCCTTTATATAGGGCAGCGACAGCTCCACTCAAATCAAGCTCAACTCTTGAGCAGCTTTCTGAGTCAGTCTTCACACTCGATCATTAGGCGACCAATCAGAGCACTTTCTGCTGCTGCTGCTTCTGCAGCTGCGAGAAACAGCTCTGCTGATGTTCAGCTGCCTTTATATAGGGCAGCGAGACTATCACTCGAAGTCGAGCCTGTTAAGCCTCTCTCTGACTTAGCGTAAGCTGAACTCTCTACTAGTTCAGCTGCCTCTGCTGCCTGGGCTGCATACATATGCAAACTAACATCTCCTCTTCAGATCCTTAATAACATATCAATACCGCAAATAAAAAGAAGATAATCATAAATAAGTAAAAAATGAGTAAAATTTTAATATAATATGGAATGACCGATTTAAGCTGATACTACAATATTTTCTATAAGCAATATATGAATTAAATTAAAATTTTGAATTATTTAATACGAATTTTCCATTTAAATACAACCTGTTTCCTGTCTGTTATATATAACAAATTTTCTGTATTTAATTTACCAAAAATTTCAGCTTTCGCGACTTTTTATCGGTATGGCTTCACTGCACAGAGGATTTGACGTGCGATTGAAAATATTGAGCATGATTACACTCTTTTGATTATCAAGCCAAAACTCACATGTTAAAAATGTTAAAAATCTAGCTACCACTGGTTGCTACACCAGTATTAAGGAAAACCCATAGAAATTATTTCAGCTTCAACATTCAGGATAACTTCGCGCATATTGAGGTGAGACATACAACATTTGAACTCTCGTTTGAAGCACTATGAAGTCAACATGTTCATTTAAATGATGTGAATTTCAATCAAAAATGTCGTGAATGTAGCTTCAAATTGAAATCAATGTAAAATGTCAAAAACTCTTAGTTTTAAATGTGAATTTTATTTCTCTTGACCTGGTCAAGACCTCTGGTCAGCTGGAATATCTTACATTCAAATCAAATAATAAACCAAAGATTATATACGACTTTTGAATTTATGAATTGATCTTGTGACACACAAATAGTTTATTTATGCAATTTTCTTGTTTTCGCACCGACATTCACACACTAAAGAGCTTATGCCCCTTTGAGTGGCAATTCAATGGCAATGGCCATTTCATAAAGCAGCTTCCACTCGGCAGACACAAATGCGAATAGGTTGGAGAGTGCTTCAAAGCATTTTCTTGCAGCTAGCAATGCATTAAGTCACCCACTGGATGGCGGCAGGTTTGGCAGGGAAGACGTTTACTTGCGGTTGGCTTTAAGTATAAACGGAAATCACAGACATATTGTGCCGCCGCCTGTGCCAAGTGCATCGTGTGTGCTAAACTAAAGACAACGACGGCATCGCCTGCTGCCGTTGACATCAGATACAGATTCGCATGCAGATTAGGGCTGGGAGAGCTGTGTGCGGTTGGGTGGTGGGGTGGTTGAGTGGAGCAGACGAAAATTGCTGGCATGTCGCCCAACTAAAATGTCACAAAGTCAATTCATGGCTGCAGTCGACGCACATAAATAAGTCTCAGCGCCTGACAAATGCCACTCTGTGGCTGAATGAGATCTGAAGTTGGCTTTGTAATCGACCAAAATGCGTTGACTGATGCTGGGCTTTAAAAGACAAGGCTAATACTTCAATTTATTCAACTGCATGCCATTTGCTAAGTAAATAGTATTTACTATAATCGCATTTAAGTTAAATTACCAAATAATACGCATACGCCGCGTACGACGAGCATAAAAGCACAAAACTCTTTCAAAGTAATAACAATTGCCAAAGCTGACACAGAGAAAAAGTTGATCATGCTGCCGGTGCTGCTGTTGTTGATGATGGCCAGAATGCATTAAATTAAATATATATAAGTAAATAGAAAACAGTTTTGCAATTTGTGCCTCAGGGCTAAAAAAGCAACAGACTTTCAGCTTTTCACAGCTCGCTTTGTGTCTGACTGTTTTTTGTATTTACATGAAGTTTTCGATTTGTTTTCATGGCGCTTGTCAACATTTCCGCCAACAATAAAACATTAACATTTATTGCTGCAAGTTCTGCAATTTGATTTCTCCTTAAACATTTGGCATTTGGTATATTTATATGGTATTGTACATATTTGCAGAAAATTTAAAAAATGTATATTTTAAATGTTTTTTCTATTTAAAAGTCTTAAAGTGTTATTTAAAGTCTTAATTTTTCTTTAAGGTATTGTTTGTTTAATTTATTTAATATTAATTTAAAATACATTAAAAAGAAATGTTATATTATTAGATTTAATTTTTAAAATGTAAAAATTCATTTATGTTATTTATTTTTAAATGTATATTTTAAAGTCCTGAAATATATTTAAAACTCTTATTTTTATAAATTTTGCTAGACTTAATTATTTTATTTTTAATATAAACTAAACTAAACTTCAATTTAAATTCCTTTTCTATCTTAAACAAAAGCAAACAATATTCGTTTCACTGTTGTTTGTTATTGAAGCTAGTCACGCGCTTCAAAATGTTTCAATCATGTGATTGCAGCAGCATAGTTTGCCTGGAATAGCTGCGAGCCTTTGGCATTTTTGGCAGTTGAGTTATCATTTGCCCTGGAGCAGTTTGTGTTTGAAATATTTCACGGACCATTGAGTGGGGCTGCGAAACAGGTATCGTGTTCTGTGAAGTGAACGTTGTGCTACAATGAATAAATAGTTTGGCATTCATTCAGTCATGGAAACAGAAGAGTTTTTCAAAAATGTTACTAACGAGGCCTCTAGTTCAAATATCAGTCTATGTTGTATTTGATGTTGGATTTTCAATAGCCGAAGGCTAATGTATGAAAACGAAATAGAATGTTATTATAAATATGTAAATAGAAAATATATAAAAGGGTTTTACTGGTATTAAACCTATTTTATTCCGATTGTTGTTTTTACTTAGAGATTATATTCATATTTATAATATAATTATATTATATACTATACAAGCATTTACATATACAAGTATCTACCTTCACTGAGTCGTTGAATTTGATATTTTTATAGTTTTGCTATAGTTGGAATTCTTAATATTGTCATTCTTATACTGCTTAGGTAAGACAAGTTTTCTGTTTTTTGTAGCGATTTTTGGCATCAAAAAGGTTATATATAAAATAGAAGCTGAAAGTGGAATTTAATTTTGCGACTTGCTTATGAAAATTTCGCTTCCAGTAAAGCTTAAATTCTATGCAATTTAATGCAATATATGAGCGAAAGAAATTTTGGGTTTACCTAAAGTAACAAAGGCAGCAAGACGTGGAGGTCAGGTTAAACGATTCAAGAGTGAAATGACAATAAGTATAGTCTCAAGTTCTTTATGTATATATTAAAATAACAGACTATAAGTTTTCTTACCAAAATTCTTGACTTCAAGATTTAAAAAAACTGAGTTAATGCATATGTTTATTATATATAAGTATAGTATAGTATAGTATAGTAGTATATTAGTTTTATTTATATAAGTATAAGTAATATAAATACCTTTATCTATATACTTATTATTATATATGTAATTATCATATTATTATCATAATGAAAATATACACATTTTAAGTCTAATTCATTTTTGGCCCATAAAGAAAAATAAATTTAAACAACTTTCTTTAGCAACTAAATTCTTCTTAAGATTTTCTTAGCCTTGCACTCCACTAAAATTCATTGCAGAGCAGCAAAATGCCTTTCGAATTTCTTTCTAGCTGAAATTCTTTTCGAGAACACGCCGCAGCTAGTAATAATTTTTTGTCTATCTATTTGTTGCGCTTTACTTTTCTTGCTATTCCATTGAAATTTATTGCAAATTCAACAAAAGTGTTGCCTACCTCTTCATACTTCCGACTCTTTGCTGTTGTTGTTGTTGTTGGCGCGCAATCAGTTTGGCGTAGTGTTTGAGTCCCGGAAACAGCTAGTTTTTTCCCTTAGCTGCAACATGTCGCACATTGTTGTTGCATGCATTTTACTTGATAAGCAAATATGGGTAAAATATGCAAAGGCAAAAAAAAAGAAGTAAAGAGGAAAGGGGCGTGGCTGCGAAATCAACACAAGCCAGTAAAAAAGGAATATGCATGCTTGTTCCTGTTACGCGGCAAAGATTTCCAATTTAGATGTCGGTGCGCACATTGTTAATGTCGTTTTTTATGATTAGGAGCGAGGGGGCGTGGCTAGCCTCCTGCACAGCGCGAAAAGTGAAAGCTGTTCGCCTGGCAGCCAATCGAATGTCAGCTAATTGGCAGACCATGCCACACGTTTTAACCCACTTTTTGCTTTCTCTTTTGCGTAAAACTTTTGCACTAAATTTCGATCAAGCTGCGCAAGAGAAAAGCACAGAACAACAGCGAAAGCAACAGCAACGACAACAAATTGCAAAAATTGCACTGGCAAGGACATTGTGGTATTACTTTTATGAGGTGGTTATTCAAAACTAACAAGAAAACTGCACAAAAACCTTTTTCGCCCCTCAAAAAAACACGAAAAAAAATATATATATAGAAACAAAAGAAAAGAAAACAACAAAAAACACTTGACTCTGTGTGTGTATTTGTTTTTGACATGCCTGCACTTATTTTTCTAGCCGAAGCAATTTTCGCATAGTACCAAACAACTTGAGTAAGAACAAAACACGTTGTTGATCACATAAAACAGGGCCAGAGACCAGAGTCACAGCCAGAGCCACAACCAGAGCCAGAGCCAGAGCCAGAGACCAGAACCCAGAACGAGAACCAACAACCGACGAAATGCGCGTCAGTTTTTGTTCTTATTGCAAGTTCAAAAGGTAGTACAAGTGGGTACGACATGCAAGCAGTCGACCAGCCGAACTGCCTCCTACAACAACAGCAGCAACAAAAACAACAATAATAATAATAAAAGAACTAAAACAAAACATTGACATAAATAAGAGAGAGAGAGGCATGGAGAGTGGAGAGCTGCTGTGACTCTGACTGCTAAAACTTTTGCTGTAAAGTCCTTGGCGAAAAAGGTGATATCATTCGCTGGCATAGTTTGTTATAGACTGTTTATAGAAATTTATGAAAGTGTTCGGGAATAAAATTTAATTAGACAAGTACTTTTATTGTGCCGTATTTATATTTGGTAAACAATAAGTTTATTGACGACAAGAAATACTAACGGAATTGATTTTTGGTGAAAAGCATTATTGCGCTGCTTGAAAATTTTTAATTTATAAAATTGATTATGGACTTTATGAGAAGCTCAACTGAATAACAGCTAAGAATTAATATTATTTTATTATTGAGTAAGTAAGAATTATTTTATTATTCTTATGTTTTTATTAAAAATAACCATACTTAACTTTTGTTTAGTTTATAATATACATTTATTATTCTCATATTTTTATTAAAAATATTTAAGCTGGGAATAAAATTAAAAAATTATAATTTTTTGGAATAATTTTTTTTTTACTTTCTAAGTTTATAAAACTGGTAAGTTTTATTAAATAAATAAATAATACAATAATATATATGAATATATTATAAAAAATACTTTTAGTCGGTAAACAGTAATACAGTTCGTTACATGAGTCAGACTGAAGACTTGACTGATGCATAAACCGCTTTAACTTATCTTAACCAAAAAACAAAATAAGCAAAAAAATGAATATTTCAAAAAATATATAAAGTTTCAATTACAATTTTTTATTGTTCGTTTTAATAAATATTGTATTGATATATTAAATTTATAAAAAAGAAAACTTAAAAAAATTAAATAATAAACTAATATTGTTAAAAAAACTAATGTTACAAAATATATATAAGACTTCAAATTAAATATTTTATTAATCGTGTTAATAAATATTATATTGATATATATATTTATTTATATTTACATTTATTTACATATTTATTTCGAAACTAGAAAGCCAAAAAAACAAAAAAATTCTGAAAAATGAACAATATTCAAATTATTCTGAAAATAATATTTTAATAATATATAAACTATGCTTCTATTTTGTTTATTCTATTTTGTTTATGAAATAAATAAAAAAAATGTTTATATATTGTTCGCAAAATGATAAAATAAAATGTGTATATGAATACAAAATTGATTAATTTGTTCTACATTTGTTTTGCAAAAAATTAGTTATTAAATAGTGAAATCAGCCAAAAATTTATCTACCAGCCTTCAAAAATCTATCCCTATCTATATATATTTATAAGGCATTGTAATTTGTTTGCTTATAGCTCGAATTGATTTTTCCTATGCCTGAAGAAAATTCATTGCATGGACAAAAAATGGCAAATGCAGAAAGATTCTTCAGAGCTTTGCAACTATTAAACCCATCAGATAAAGCTGTTGAAAGGAGAGTGAGTATAAAGTAAATAAATTTGAATATATACATACATATATTTCAATACGTATTTAGTTTGAATATCAGATACATTGATTGTATTTCCATCAACCCAAAACCATTTAAGCCTAAGTACAATATTATCGCTAAAATTTGAAGATTACAAAGGTAAGCGGTAATCTATTATTAAGCGCAATTACTACTTAAATAATCAATCAATCAATCATTTATTGACTTCTTTTCATAAGATAAGCTAAGTTCAATATTTTGACATTTGAATGAATCAATGGCATACTTTAGCTATAGCTCATTTTAAACTTATCTTATCTCAACTAAAGATTTAAATTATAGCGTATCTGACATTCGTTTATACCTCTTAACAGCCTTTACTGCATTTATTTGCCGTTTTACTAACTACGTCAGTTGCGCTCCACTTTTTTCATTTTCTTTTTGTTTATACTTATTAGGAAGGATTTTTTTGTAATGCGCCGGCTGCACGCGTTTTTGTTGTGGTTTGCTGTTGTTGCGTTTGTACTTGGGTCATAAATTGTTTTTCTGAAATTTGAATGCAAATGCAAATGTGCAAAACTGCAAAGTTGCTGTAAAACATTATTTTTTGATATGTTAATCGCGTTTTGCGTGCAATTTTCCTATTATACGCTCGTTTACATAAATACCAAAAAAACACTCGGCTTGGGCGACAACATTTTATTTTTATTTCAAAGTTGGAAATTGCTGCGCCTAGAACTATGCCGCCGAGAGTACATATAAAGTAAATGAATTAAGAGCAGGCTTTCACACACACACACACACACTCACATAGACAGACACGCACTTAACACATAATCAGAAATATGCGCACATAAATGCCTGGCATTTTATTGTTTGCCCTGCTGAGGTGAGATGTGTGTGTGTGTGCGTGTGTGTTGGCGTCGTAAAAGGTGTAAGACTGCCATAAATGCCTGGCAGCAGCCGCAGCTATTGGATTGTGTGTGTGTGTGTGTGTGCTTTTGTGGGCGTCTGCGAGTGTCATAAAATGTGCGTAAAACTTGCTTATGGCATTTATTGATAAAACGTTTGGCCAATGAATTTTTATTTAAAGCATGTCTAAATAAAATGGTATTTATGGCAAATAACAGCTTGCATGCCAGCCCACAAAATGAAATAACTATTATTTATACTTGCCCCAGCGCTGCACAACAATTGCGGCATACCAAATTGCAAGAAAGTTTCGTTTTCTGTAATGAAATATTCGTGAAGAAAATTTAATCAAAATTTGATTTATTAGAGTTTCGTTTTTTATAAAAAATAAATTTATACAGAAACTAATTTTCCTCTTAGCTAATTTTATAATAACAATAGTTTTTTATAACTTTTCTGTTTATAAATTCACTTATTCTCTTTTATTTTTTATTTTTATTTAGATTAATTATAATAATGTCTAGAAAACTTGCTTTTAGTTGGGTGAAGGCGTTTGTCATAAGACATAAAATTCAAAGTTTGGTATTTAATAAAAAAATAATTAAACAAGACATACTTATATATTCTTAGTTAGGCCCTGAATGCATGGTGGACTTTCTTTTGACACCAAACATATTTGAAATTTTATTCTTTAATACATAAACTTGACATTCTTGATCTGAATTGACAGCTGAGATGAGACTGCACTATCAGAAGGTGATTGAGATATAACACTTTTCAAGCTGAACTGTCCGTAGTTTTGAAGAGCACTTACTCTTACTCAGAGTTCCTCAATAATAATTATATCTATTGCCATGGTTACTCACGGCGCTGAGAATGTTCGTTAATTCTAAAGGGTTCTCCCGTAGTGCATTTGAAGGCGTCAACACTGTAAACAAACACTCTTCAATTATGTGTGTATGCTTGAACAGTTCGTCTGCCTGCATGTCTCAATGTGTTTACCAAGACACCTTTAAGGTCTAAAGGATTGAAAATCACATAGTTATTCCCACAGCAGTTTATTTTATTTCATATAATCGAAATTTGTTTGTTATCGTGAAGTCTATGAAGATTATGAAGATTATTCTACACAATCTGGATAAATGAATTAGAATGTTCATAAGTTTACATAAATTAATAGTTCGCGACTTCTTTAATTATCTACTTTTGCTTAGACCATGCTTCCCAAAAGGAAAACAGTTTATTGATTTTATGCAATGTCCATCTTGCCATCCGTCTGTTCAAGGTAAACAGAACATAGAAACTAAGTCTCTCGGTTGCGTTTGTTGCTTTTGGTTATAATTTTTAATAAGTATCATTCAAATTTGGTATCTTAACAACACACTCGATGAGGTATAATAAACCAAACATCTTGTTTCTACCATTAAATAAACGGAAAGATTAGAATTCATATATTTCAAGCTATCAGAATAATTCCAACTGTTCATATCCTGGCAGTCCCAATAGAAAGGTTTACTTGTTGGAACTCAAGGTATAGCATTTTATATGAATTCTTTTAAAATTTTGTAGCCAATATTTGAAACTAAAATTAAAGTTCATTATGTCTTATTCCACCAACAGCTTCTCTCTGATTCAGCAATTCACGAAAAAAAAACTCTTTAAATATTTCAATCTGAGACAGATATTTTCGTCCACAGACTCGCTGAGTCATGGAGTTTTTCAACCACATTTCGCAACTTGACAACTTGTTGACATCTATTGGCCCAGATGCTGGGCGGGCCAGCTATTATCGGGTGTGGAGACATCTGTTATCTGGCAACGGCAACGGCGAATGTCAATATCAGTTGGCGATAGTGTCATATCTGGTCCGCAACTCGATAACAAATCATATATAAAAGCCAAAAGAATGCCAAATTTTCAAATTAAATCAGTCGCTGAGAAATCAATAAAAAGTATGAAGTCTTCGTGCGGGTTGTTGTTCTTGCTCCTGTTCACCTCGTGGAACGGGGTTCGCTGTCAGCTGCAGTGCAATTCGGGTTCCAGCGTGCGGCAAAAGCGCATTGTCATCCGAAATCCGGGAGCTGGGGAGCTGAGCAAGCTGGATAGCTGCCACTATGAGGTAGCGCCGTGGAGCGCACAGGTCTGTCAAGTGCGCATCGATTTCGAGCGTTTGGAGCTGGCGCCGCCAAAGCTGAACGCCAGCACGCAGCTGCTGGAGTGCGTCGATTTTGTGCAGCTGCGGCGCTTTCAGCTCTGCGGCCGCAACAACGGACAGCATTTGTACGTGCAGCTGCAACGCGGCCAGACACTCAAGCTCCACTTCAACTTGCCCAGCCACTCGACGCAGTCCACGTGGCAGCTGACGCTAACACAAATCGAGTGTCTGCAGCACACGCAGCAGCCGGCGGCCCCAGCCGCTGCCGCAGCCCCCAGTGCTCCCCAATTGCCAACAGTGCGACCTCTGTTGCCCTTCCTCAGCAATTTGCTGCCACGCACCATTTTTGGGGGCAACACCGCAGCTGGGGGTCCGGCAGCTCAGCTGCTCCAGACACTGACAGCACCCTCGCCAGCGGATCTGGAACTGCAGGCTCCACTCGGCTGTGATCAGTATTGGCGCAGCTCGTCGGGCGGCATTGTCAGCTTCAATTTCGCTGGCGGCGTTTATATGGCGAACATGAAGTATGCCATATGTGTGGCAGGTGGAGCCGATCGAGAAATCAGGTGAGTGGGGGTGGGAGAAAGAGAGAGAGATTGAGAGAGTGAGAGAGTGAGAGAGAGAGGAGAGAGAGAGAGAGAGAGAGAGAGAGAGGGAGAGAAATATAGATATATGTAGTTAAAGAATAATATAATAATGACCAGAACTATAGCTGGAAAATTGTTATAAAATTCTGATTGAAATTAATTCAGTAAGTTTGATTGGAAATCTATTATTATATAAAGACAAATTTTAACTCAAGAGTTACTGATTAGAGATATAAGAAAAAAGTGAAACATTCTGATTGAAGTGGAAGAAGATTGGATCTATACTCAGGAAAAATGAAAACTTATGATTAACATTGAACAAGTGTAATTAAATATTTTAAATTTTCTGAATTTGAAGAGAAGTCTAATTAAAAATTTTTTACTAAAACGCCACGATATCTCTGAATAGTTAATATTAAACTCTTAGCTTCCATAGAATACAATATTGATTGGTGATATACCTTGAGAAAACCTGGATGATTCTTTTTGTAAAGTTGAAGAGGAATGTTTCGTAGAACTGGAAGAATCCTCTGTAAAGTATTATAAAATATGCTCACATGAAGGTCAATGATCTCGTTTATCACTTCATATACAACTCATATCTTACACATAATACAATTTTATTTCTCTCTTCCCTGCCAGCTACAAGATTGAACATTTTGCTTTATCGAAATTCAATGATGCACCTGGTCCGGGCTATGATACGGACTGTCACAGCACTGTGCGTACCTTGGGACGTGCCTCGGACTATCTGCTTATACCCAACTCATATGTGGCCAATAATCAGGAGCTGCAGCCCACTTACTACTGCGGCAATGGACTGGCTGGCAGCAAACTAATCGCACGTCCGCCCTTCGTCATTCACTTCTCCAGCGATGCGCAGACAAGCGCAAGCGAAACGGGCTTCCAATTGACATATGCCGTCACACAAACAGTCTAAATTACCGTCAAAATTATATATGTATATGGATATATATCAATATTATATTTGCATATTGGCATTATTAAATGTGTCACAGTTACAGTGGGGCAAACAATGCGAGAGAATGCGTATTCATTTCATTAAATAAACAGCCTGGCATATAGAGACATCGCTGTTTGCATTATTCAAAAGCCAATCACACAAATGACATTTGAGTGCACGAATTTAGGGAATGGGCAGGTAGTAGTTGAAAGACAATATAACCACAATGGGCACAATTAAATGTGCGGGTACAGTGGTACAAAATCATATATAAATTGATGAAAATTGTGTTTAATATATGATAGGGGATTAGTTGATTTGACTTATGAGTAAAATTAAGAGAGTGTGAAATAGAGAAAGGGAGGGGGAGGGAGAGAGAGAGAGAGAGAGAGAGAGAGAGAGAGAGAGATAGAGAGAGACAGAGAGAAAGAAAGAGAGAGATAAAGATAAAGAGAGAGAGAGAGAGTGAGAGAGAGAGAGAGACAGACAGAGAGAAAGAAAGAGAGAGATAAAGATGAGAGAGAGAGAGAGAGAGAGAGAGAGAGAGAGATCTTTTTCGAAATTGTATGAAAATACCTTTTTTTTTTTTTAATGTTTTTTTTTTTTTGCAGTTTAACGTTGATTTGACAACATTATCTAAAAATAAATGAACTAATTATTTATATAATTTATCAGCTATGATATATAATAGAATATGTTGTATATCTGAGAGAGCTTTGAAATGAAGTATCTAGTTGCCTGGCTAGGCTTTTTGAGAATGTATTCTCTATAGGTACTTTTTAGCAACGGCCTGGATAATTTTAAGAGTCTTAAGGTCACGCACTATATCGTAGTTATCATATAGCGACAGGCCTCATTGAAGCACATGCAGTTTGTTTAAGGGAGCCTTGGCAATGAAATCATGCATTTGACTGCCGTAGAATAGACCAAGTCCTAGAATGGTTTTGTAGATCTTAACCTTCTTAAGCAGTAAAAGCTTGTTATAAGAAAATCCTTAATATTTCTTTGAAATTACTAAATTTTAATTTTAATGCAATGTTAACTGTAATAAAATTTTTGAATAATATAATTAATAACTTCATTATGATTTCCAAAACTCTGATTAATTTTGCTTTATTCTCTATTTTTATATACATTTTTCGCAAGAATTTTGATAATGATAAAGTATATTTTGTTTTAATTTTTAAAATATAAATTTAATGTAATTATGAATTTTTTAAATATTTTTTTTTTTTAATTTTTTCTTTGGTATTAAGTATTATTATTATTATTAAGTATTATTATGTTCATTAGATACTTTTAATTGGTGTTATGCATCTAGTTTTACGTTTAAGCATTGATAACTTAACACTCTAATTCCTTATATATTCTGTATATTTATGCAGCCAATCAGTTGTATATAGCTAAACGTATTTGTTCTAAGCCGTTAAGCCTCTAGCTTTAATGGCAACACAGATATGGTTTTGTAGTCGCATTTATGTGCGCCCCAGTCGGTGGCATGCATATCGCACCTTATGCAAGAGCAAGTGGCATGTGCGCCATATATATTTACATATATAATTGCAATGTCGTGTTGCGTAACTGAATACGCGTTTATCACGTGAATATCAGCGCCCGCCCACGGTCGAAGCGCAGCGCGACTGCATAAGCGGATACGTAAGCATTCATGGATTTTCGCAATGACATTTCGACAGGGTGGTGCTGAGTGGGTGGGTGGGGCTGCTCTGGGCGCCCAGGTTTGCTGCAGCTGCCATTCTGGCCGGCTGGCCATGTATATTTAATGCGAATTTAACAAAATGCTGCGGTATAAGTGTGAAAATGTTGTTAAATGCATTTCATGCATTTTGCCAGAAGGCGGCACAACGGATGCGGAAGTGAAATTTGCGATTGAATTGATTGAAATGTTTGGCAGCGAAATGAACGATTGAGCGATTTAATGTGTGTTGGCAACAGCTGTGGAGCAGGCCAACTGTTGGCGTAAAATAATGTCTAAGGCACAGTTGAGTTGCTTTTTTGTGGAAATTGATGTGAAATGCAATTATGCGAATACACACATACATATACATATATGTATATGTATATTCCGGTGGCATGATGCACTGTAAAGTGCCTGTAAACATGAATGAAATTGCATTTGCATGCGCTGCCAGCGGAGCTGGTGCGTCAAGAAATTGCCTTTCAAATATGCATAGTCATATGCTGCAACAAGACGCAATCTGCTGCATACTTTCAGGCGCTAAGCCTCAGCTCGTTTGCCTAACGACAGCTTGCCAGCAATTTATGCAGTCAACTTGGTCAGCAGAGGGCAGCCCTTTGGAAGTGTCTCTCCCTCGACTCGATAACGGAAACATACTCACACAGAGATAGTGTCTTCCTCTCGTTGGCCTTTGGCCCGTCCTTTAATGTTTCTATCCTTTGGCAAATTGTTTTTCCAACAGCAACGGCACTGGCAGCACTGGCAGCACTGGCAGCAGCATTAACTGAAGCCGTTTTCAGTTAATGCTGCCATTTTCGGACTTTCCATTTCGATATGGCCTTTGGCTTCTAGCCAACATAAGCTCTGCCGGCAGCTGCGCTTTAAACTCGACCCAAGGCCTCGGCGCAACAAGAATTTCGCCCAATTTCAAAATTTACGACTTCTATGCAAAAATGTGCAGCTGCATTGCATTTGCTTGGCGCGGTCAGACAAAGGCCGAGCTTATGGCTGACATTTTATGTGCACTTCATAAAGGGCACGCGGCGGCAATTAAAACGCACTTTGTGTCGCACATGGCGTATGCGTTATATTTGGCCTGACCAAATGTGCAAACAACAAGAATACAACAACAATTTTGTCAGCTGCTGAAATATGTTTTGTTAGCCGAGCGCAGTTTTAATTACAACGCTTTCTCCACATCCAACTGCTGCGGAAACAATGACAGAGTCCAAAAACATTTAGCAACAAAACGAACATTAACCAAAATCATGTACACAAAGTTCCAAATTTTATATTATTTGTTGCGTGGCAATGGCCATTGGAGGACATAATTAAAAGTCGCTGCGCTCAGTTGTTGGCTTATGGTAATTTTTATTTTAGTTTTTATTAATATGCAGCAATGGCAAATGTTTTGCTGGTTTAGCATATGCTAATTGCAATTGTGGTCGGTGGAGTGTGGTGTATTAGTATCTTATCGTATATACGTAATTAATAACATAATATTTTAGTATTTATTATTTAACTTAATTACAGCTTAACATATTTTTTACATATTTTATATTGAATTTAATTATAAAAAAATGTAAAAAGGATTTTTAAATTATTAAATTTTTTTTTGTTATATAATTAATTAGTATGATTTTTCATTTATTTTTTGTAATGTTAATTTGTTAATTTAATAATTACTTTGATGTTACCTATTGTATTACAGCTCTCTTTTTTTTGGATTAAAATTATTTCAAATCAATTTGCAGCAATAAAACAAATCATATTCAATTGCTTATTGATTTGTAATTCATCTTTGAATTTATCATGTTTATGAAATTACGATTATTAATTATTATGAAAAAAACTAAGCATATTGACTTATCGAGCATAGATATGGGAAGGGCCGAAGTTGGTAATTTACGCCACAATGTATCGTCGTGATAAGCATATTGGACTTATCAAGCATAGATATGGTTTCATCTAAATATGAAACTTAAAAACCTATATTTGATTTTGAAAAGGTTTACATTTTTAGGACTGACCTGTATATCCAATTTATACTTTACTTTATTTTTCAATCAGAGATGAAACATTGTATTTCTTTGCTATCTTTTCTTTTTATTTTCTTATATATTCTTGCTCAGTCTGTGTATTATAACAATACATATTTTATTTTTCAACTCGCTTATATTTCTTTGTTTCATTTTATTTTTCATTGTCTAGCTAGTTGTTATTTTTGTTCGACTCTTTTTGCAGTTGCATTTATTTTCGGCACTAAATTCGCCAAAAAACTGTTAGACAATAAAAACTATATAATTTGCTAGCGCATGTCCCATGTGACAAATGCAGCGAAATAGGCAATTTTAACAGTAACACAAAATGCATACACAGAGTCATATATAAATATATATGTTTTTTTTTTAATTTTATATATATATATTTATATGGAATCTACACGTGGACTCCGCACTTTGACTTTTTCAAATTGAATTTTTAAATTCAGCCGCCATTGTCAAGCGAACATTTGCTGTTGCTTTGCTGGCTTAAATTCTTTTGTTTTCTTTTTATTTTTTATTTTATTACACACCGTGTGTGTGGGTGTGTGTGTGTGGGTGTCTGTGTGTTTGTGTGTAACTGTCAACTTTGTGGCGCCTGTCGGACGCCAAAGGCCAGTACAATTTGTGCGCATATGAAACGCGTAGGCCGCAGCAACATAACACATAGAAAATTGCAACATCAATTCTGCAAAACGAAAAAAACAAAACCTGAAAAAAACGCAAAGATTTATTGTAAAATATGGGAGGCCATATTGTGGTTAACGTTGCATTTAAAAATGTCAACGAAAATTAACTGCAATTCGTTTTATTTTAATTGAATTTCGCGAGCTGCAAAATGTGTTGCATACTTTCGGGCGCAGACTAAAAATCATTTTTCTTAAACAACAAATTTAGCTTAAAGTAGACATAAACTGAACTCGACATATTTGGGGCAGACCCGAACTCTCTTTGCCGACCCAATTTGAAGGCCATTCGCAGCAGCGGCTGAAACACAAACATTTTCATAAACTTAAATGCCAATTAAATAACATTAAATTGTGCGAAAAATGAACCCCAGCAACACTTCACACACAAACAAAGCAAACCAAAAAAAAGAAAAAAAAAAAAAAATCGAGAAACAAGGCAGAAGACCCTGTCGAAGGGCTGTCAACATGACAAAGGAAAAAATTAAGCAGCTAAACAGGGCTTTATAGAGTGCGGAGTGGGCAGCATAACCAAACAAACGAAACCAGCCAATGGAGTCCATGGACAAGAGAGAACAGAGCCGCAAGCCAAACTGAATGCATAAGCCCTACGAACATGACACTGAGAGAGACACACACACACATACACAGAAATACACGTACATACATATATAGATATATATTATATATATATATATATATATATATATATATATATAGCCATCCAGAACACGCTTTGGCCTGGAACAACACACAAAAGCCAAAACCAACAACATAATCTATGGGTTGTCAACAAAACGAAACAGGGAGAGAGAGAGAGAGAGAGCAGAGAGAGAGAGAGAGAGAGAGAGAGAGAGTAAAACCATAAAGGCGGCAAAGAAAGCATCCAAAAAGAGTAAGACTCGCCGGCCTTATAAAGCGGAACAGACCAAGAGCAAACAAATTAGTATGCAAGACAGGCAGCAGATTAGGACACCAAAGTTTTCGCGACATAAACGGACAAGAGTCGAGCTGACGAGCTGCCCAACAGCAGCAACAATGCCATTTGGCTTATGCATAAAAATGCCCAACACACAGACACACACACACACACGCATACTAAATGTATACTGGAGTATATTTTTTGCGGGCGGCTTAGTCAAAATAATGAAGTTGCTCTGTAGCTCGATCTGTTGCTTGCTTACATTACGACCTCAAAGCAACTGCAAAGAAGGTATTTCCAAAAGTAATCCAAAGCAGGCCAATGGATTTTTAATAACAATTGCGGGTATTTTAATAGTGAGAGCTTAAAGCGTACTAAGCTCATATGATCCTGATGGGAAATTTAATGAATTCAATAAGCTGTAAGTAAATATTTCTCTCAAGCTTTGTTGTATTTAGAAATATAAATGTTGTTTTTAAATAAATATATTATACATTTTATAAACTCACTATTTAAAAGTAGTAAAATATATTGGTAAATTTATATGCACTCAAAAACCAGGACAATAAAGCTGTTAGGAAAATAATTTTTTAGTAATTTATATTAAATAAATTGAATATAAAATATTAAAGTATTTATTTTTAATTTGTGTAAAAAATAAATTGGGCTCTGTTTTTTCCTATAAAATAAATTTTATAATGTTAAAAATTATTTTTTTATTTATTTTATGTGAAAAATACAATATATTAAGCTCTGTTCAAAAAAATTAATTTTTGATATAAAAAAAATATTTTTTTTTCTCATATATATATATTTTGTTCCCTTCACTTGTTCAAAAATTCAATTTTTTTTCTTATGATGTTTAGTTCCTCATCATTTTTTCCTCATTGATATCTCCTAAAGGTAAAAATTAGCTAAGCAATGTCTTAGCTTAAACTCTGCCTAAAATTCACTACATAACATCACATTCCAATTTCAATGTTCAAGCAGAGGAAAGGAATTATCAAACAGTTTTAACATTTCTCCCTCAAGGCCATAGTTTTCTCTGCATTGTAATCTGGCATTAATCTAAGCATACATAGAAAATGAAGTGTAAATCAGAGAGCTGTCTTGAATTGTTCATCAAAATCAAATAAATTACAATCTAAATAAATGCAAATGCGCAAATCAGACCAATCCGATGCGAATCGAATCGAGTTGATAAATAACATTTGGCCTAAAATGCCAGCGTATGTGTCTGAAATAAGTAAATGTAAATCATATTTGTGCTGGCATTTTGCACAGTATGTTTGCTGCTCTCAACTGAAATAGATTGCAATGCCACAGAAAATACAAATAAATTTTTGTCTAAATTGTTTGAGCATGAAACATATGAGTTTTGCTTGAAGTGAGATAAACAATTGTGAATAAGTTTGTTAATAATGAATGGGAAGACTAAAAAGCTTACGTTCAAGTATATTAAGAAAATACTATTAAGATATAAAATCATTATATTTAATCTAGTATTTTAATTTAATATTTTTGCCAGCATAGAGCTAATAATCTTCAGTCTAATCTAGTATTTTAATCCATCAATTTTCTCAGCGTAGAGCTTATAATCTTTAGTTCAATTTGCATATGAAGCTCTTAGAAGAAATCATAACTTATTTTGTCTTAAAGCCTTTCAGCAACAGCTTTTCTTCTAGCATTTTTCGTTATATTCCGTTGCGGCGCTTAATCATAACTTATGTGTATTTATTAAAGTTATGGCCAACACATATTTGCTGCCATATAATTTTCATATTTTCATACATTGTTTAAGCTGCTACGCCACCCACTTCCTGCGCTTTCTAAGCCCGCTCCGGCCTCTGTCTCTCTCTTGTACTCTCTCCTTCTCTCTTTCTCTGTATGAGTTCTTCGACAACAATGTGTGTGCAAAACGTAAGTTTGCGTGCCAGGCGCATATAAATTAGCCGCTTATAATATTCTGTTGGCATTTTTCAAATTTCCAGTTAGCAATTTGGTTGGCCGTGTGTGTGTGTGTGTGGGTGTGGGTGCATGTGTGTGTGTGTGTGGCTAGGTGAAAGAGTTCGTACGCCGTAAAGTATGCAGCTTACGTGCTCAAGGTTTTTTTTTCTTTGCCTGTGCACCACCAGGCACCACACAAAAACAAAAATAAAATACAATTATTAACATATTAATAAATTTTAGCATATCTGAAAGGCCATAATTTCGTGTAATTCTAGACGAGCGCAGCTGGGCAACACCTCAAGGCAATTGCCCAAAAACAAACAGCAGCACGCCAATTTGTGTTCAGCTGAAACTCTGTTTAATGGCACACATTTCTTTTCTTTTCTTTTCTTTTCTTTTTATTTTATTAATAATGGCCTAATATAATCACTTCTGCACCCAATAATAATAACAAAAGCAGTCTTTATCACACGGCAAAGCAAATTATGAGTAGAACATCTTATCGATATCAGCTGTCATTGACTTTGTCGCTCTTAAGTGCCTGCACTGGTTCGTTCGCTTCAATTCTGCGCTCATTGTGCCAGTTGTGTCTCTTAGTCACAACGATGCCCACGATTAGCATGACGATGGCAATGAGCAGCAGAGCCAGACCTGTAAACTGACCTATTGCAGGCACACTTAAGCCCAACTGGAATGTGGAAAGTGGAATTGAGTGAAAATTTTAATGTATGAGCTGCGTGGAACTGACCTTGAGCAGGCTGATCAGATCGTCATTCAAGTCGGCGTAAATTTGAATAACAAACAGCGGCGCATAGTGGTCGTAAGCAATATCCTTGAGCAAGCTGATGGAGAAAACAATAAATGGATAGGTATTCGAATTTAATTGTAATATAATTACTATATAGTATGAAATAAAGAAAATTAAGTAATTAAAAAAATAATTTATAATGAATATAAATAGTAACAGTTGGTCTACAACTGTTTAAAAGAAGGAAGAGAAGAAGTTAGAAGGTCAACAAAAGGGAGAGTAAAGCAACGCAAATAAAAATTTGAATTATGTTGTACGACATATAAAAACCCTTGGGAATATACCATACATACAGTATATACGAAATAGTATGCAAATATACCATAATTTAAAAAAAAAAAACTAGATAGATGTCATAGATACTATATAGCAATATGCAAATGTACTCACTCGATAGCCTCGTCACGCTGCACTAACGCACTGATCATAACTTGTCCCTTCAGGCTTAGTGGTATGCCCAGTGTCGGCTCCATTACCACATACATGCCATGTTCAGCGGGATTTGGGTGTAGGCCTGTCGTATTTCTCCTGTAGTACTCATCGGTCATGTAGAAGTGCGGATGCGATACGTAAATGGGTCCGCGCTTGGCGACTGGTGAGAAATCTAGCACACCATTCAGCGGACATTCGCGTTTGGCAACACAAAAACATTTCGTATCCGGCGCCAGTTGGCCGTTGTCGAAGCTCAGCCGGCTGGTCTCGTAGCGCCAGGCTGGGATGCCCTGCACTGTGACATTCGCCATGCTGTACAGATTTATGTAGCGCGATGCATCTGGCAAAAATATGGAAATTGTCTCGTGCCACTGGCGACCCGGCGCCCACAGCTCACCCGAACTGCCATTGACCTTGCCGCACTCGCCCTCGTAGTAGCCCGTATGGTTGCTGCCCTTCCACCGCTGCAGCTCGCCCATCGCACTGAGATCGCCTCGGCCCGTGTGCATGGTGAAATTTCCCTCGGCCGTCTTCGAATTGTTGCGCTGATAGAACCAGCCGAAATGGTCGCTAAATATGGGGAGCATCGGCGAATGCAGACGCTCGACAAAGTCAATGAGCGTGTCGTAAAAGCCATCGAATAGCCATTGTCCGGCCGTATGTCTCATGTACGTCCCGCCGCCCTCACGATTCAGCGCAAAGTTCATAATCTTTCGCAGCGTGCGACGAGTTCTGCGCACATAGAGGGCGGCCGTCTGCAATTTTTTTTTTTGATAAATATTTGGTGTAAAAATAGCACAAAAGAAAAACTATAGTAAAAATTTACATATAAAAAGGAGCATTGAGCTGTAGTAGAGTTGACTTTTTTGCGAGGGTTCACATACAAAACAACAAGATATAAATGAAATGTAAATTTGTTTGTGAATTTAATTTAAAAGACAAGTTAAATGAAATCAAGGGCATTATAAAAATCGTTTAAAGTTAATGGCAAAATTCTGAAAAATCGATTTTTTTGTTGATTAAGGGTATAGTTGTTAAAATTATTTATATATATTACCAGAACAGCTATACCTATTAAATAACTAAAGTATATAAAACCTTTTAAATAACCTCAAAAGAAATTCACAATAAATGTAAAAAAATTTCCAGTTTTCTCAAATATTTTCTCTATCAATTCTACTACTCACCAGTGTTGGAAAGTGCGGCGTCACAATGATATCGTCTAGACTGCCATTTGATTTCTCTGGCAAAAAGTGCCAAACTCGACGTCCGTAATAGGTCACCTCCGGCTGTTGCCATACTAGATCCTCTTTTTCCTTGTAGTCACTGAACGTGTAGGGGCCCAGCTGTTCGAAATTGGGTTTCACTGCAGCATTATTCAAATCCTCTGGATTGGTCCAATTGAAGAGATAGAACGTTGTATACACTGGTGTTGGCGTCGTCACCCAAGACTTGTACATGAAGGAATTTGGAGCTACAGGCAGCAGGCTGCGCACCAACTGACGACACAAACTAGGCCAGGCCGAAAGCAAAACAGTGCCCAACACCAGGAAAAACCCACCTAGGCCAAAGACCCAGAACTTCTGTTGCCGCACACTGCAGCAGTCGCAACACATTTTGCAACTGATTGAGAAGTTGCCAATGTTTGTACAAATAATTGAAAAGTCGATACAAATCTTCTGCTCGGATTAGATTAAAGTATATACTATACCGATACTATATATATACCGATTATACTGATAAGAGCAGTGTTGTTGTTCTATTTAAATTCTAAATTTGTTTATAGTATTTATTACTTTAGAGCTGATAGGAATTGTTTTGATCCGTAGGCTAATCAGCAAATTTATTCTATATTTAGGCAGACCACCTGTAGAAAATATTTGTATTAAAATATTGCAGAGTTTTCGGCTTAAACAGTTAAAACTTTTGGTACGCTATAAAGTGCATTATTTCATATATAGAATTATCTATCGCCTGCGCATATGTATTCTTTTTATTTCTAAGGCTGTCCAGTCCTATATCCAGAAAAAAAAATATTTTAAAACAGTTGAGCTGCGACATGAGTTCAGATAAGTCGGAAATAGTTATATATATGGGCAAATATTTTTGGAACCGTATTGTTTTGGAATTTAGATTTGTATTCATACATTTTACATAGATTTGGAACTTTTATATACTTCATTACGAAAATTTTCATTTCTGACTTTGCAAGACTGTTGGTCGTGTATTCTTTGTGCAATTTTTTATTTATATGCTGCAAATCATTGACCTACATTGAAAAGCCTCTTTCGGAAAATGTTCCCTTTTTTCTATCAATGCAACTGCTTATCTGTTTGTTTTACATTTTCGTATTTACATAAATTATTTATAGATTATTGTGCTGCTGATTTATTGGAAAGTTCGACTTCTTAATCTTTTGAAAATTTATTGAAAATTTATTATAAGAAAAATCTATAGCTATAGCTATTTTGTATTATACAAAGTAAAAGTGATAATAGCGGATTTTGCAAATTGCTCCAGATCATTATATTCTGTGTACTTTTTATTGAAATATTAATTTATAATAGTTAATTATATTTGAAATTAATTTTGACTGTTGCTAAAGTTGTGGCTGCTGGGGGTTTTATAGTATATGTACCTTATGTATACAGATTCTCATTGGTCTGATTTGCAGTTAAAAAATACATTTACTCAAATTTTAATTCATTTAATTTTTTATTTGTTTAATATGTAATTTAATAATGATATAATATATTCAGTATTATTTATCTTCATTCATGCTCACCCTTTAAGTCGAACTTACTAGCAGATTTGTTAAGGCATTTGAATATAAAACTATTTTTTAGAATTATTTCATATTCAAATGCCTTAACGATTCTAATGCTTAATGTAACATTAGGGCTGAGCATGAATAAAAACAAAAACAAATAATAAATATATAAATATAATATTAAATATAATTATTATATATTGAAATAAAATTATAAATTGACTTGTAAGAGTAACATTTAAAGTTATCATTTCAAAGAGAGGAAATGCTGATATGCTCTATCTGAACTTGCTCTCTGTTGCTCGCGTTTTTTACGCTTACTGCAGCTGAGCAGTTGAGTAATAAAATCACTGAGCAATCGAAAGTGAAAGCCAGCGGTTGTGCTTTTTGGAGTTGATAATTCCGTAACACTATCAATCAGTAGTTAGTACTTAATACTTGACCTTGACATAGAACAAATGCATAAAGCGTTTTAAATACCAAAACCACAAAAGAAGGCTAGTGAATTGATGAACTGATATACTGAATCAGGAATGAAATCCCATTTAACAACTCAATCAACTCAATTAGCTATTGCCAATCGCCTTTATCATATTGCAATAGGCAATTTACACATGAGTAAACTATTTAGTTCCTTTATTATCGAAAAAAAAAACATATAAAAAAAAAAAAATACAATACAAAAAATCTTGAACCTTTACAAATTCAGCTCTTTATAAAATTATATAAAATTTATTTTAAATAAAAAAAAAACTGTTATAAAAAAAATCTAGAAAATTAAATTTAAGAATCACAAAAATCACAACCAATATTACTTTTTTTTTTTGTAAATATTCCTTGAAGAGAAACCATGATTTTATAGCTTACTTTAATTGTGTCATTTTATTGCTCAGCCAGACTCGAGTCATTTGTGGGCTGCGTATCTGAATTGATAAGCGCCAACTTATCAGCGGCTGTCTGTCCGTACCACTTGCGCTTGAGTGTGAGGAAAGTTGCCACAGCCAGAAGGATGCAGCCCAGGCACAGAAAACCAATGCCCGTATAGCGTCCTATTGAGGGCAGATTTAGTGCCAGCTATAAAGAAATGTCATCAATGAGCCGAGTAATAGAAGAGGAAGAATACCTCACTTACCTTCAGCTCTGAAGCTAGTTCTTTGTTAATAATGGCCGAGCTGGCGGATGTGAAGAGTGGCCCATAGAAGCTGGGAATGCCCTTTAAAATGCTGTGTGTATTAGAGAACATGGTTTAGATACACCCCTTAAAAATCTCTATATATAAATTGCAGACTCACTCAATGTCCTCATCTTCTTCTATTAGGAGCGAGACCATGACAGCCGCATTCACCTGCAGAGGAACTCCAAATTTGCGCTCCATTATGATGAAGAAATTGTGACGGTCATAGTCTGGCTCAAAACCAGTTATTTTGCTCGAATAGCTTTCGTCCGCATACATGAAATGATCCGCTGACAAATACATTGGCGCCCCATCGGCACTGGGACCCAGATCGGTGGCGCCCGAGTCCGGACAATTGTCGGGCTGCCGCTTGACGGGACAGTAGCATTTCATATTTCCATTGCGCTGTCCGTTGTCAAAGGTGTTCGGCGTCACCTCGTACTTCCAGCCCTGAATGCCCTCAATCTCGTAGCTCTTGCCCGAATACTCCAAATTGATAATGCGCCGGGTATCCGTTATGTATATGGTGAGCGCCTTCTCCTTCGGCTCATCGGGCACAAAGAGATCCGAGGTGCTGCCATTCAGACGTCCACACTCGCCCTCATACCAGCCTGTATGATTGACACCATTCCAGAATTTTATTTCGCCCATTTCCTTGATAGCGCCAACGCCCGTGTGAACTGTGAAGGTGCCTTCGAAATTCTCGGAGTTGTTTCGATTCAGGAACCAGGCGAACTGATCCGTCTCAATGGGTGGCACCAAGGGATTGTTCAAGGACATGGCATAATGCAAAAACTCATCATAGAAACCATCGAACAGCCACTCTCTGGCCGTGTGGGTCACGTACAGTGCACCTCCGTTGGCATTGAGCGCAGCATTAAAAAATCCTTTTATTAATTTGGGACTATCGCGCATGGAAACCGCCGCAGCCTAAAGGGAAATAAAAAAAAGTGTGTTTCATATTATATTCTTCTGTCTTATCGCTAACAGAACTCACAATCGAAGGCAGATGAGGTACTGTGACCAGATCTGTTTCTTTGCCCCCGGACATTTCCTCCTCCCAAAACCAGGTGCGACGCGTCTTGAACGAAACTGTTTTGTTTTCATGCCACTGTAAATCCATTTTCAGGCGTTCCTCGCGATAAACGTAGGGTCCGACCTGTTTGAAATTGGGCTTAACACCATGCAGCTTGACTTCCTCCGCGTTCGTCCAGTTCCACAGATACATGTTCATGTATACGGGTATAGGGAGCTCTTCCCACATACTCAAAGGTTCTCGATGTGGGCGTCAAAGGCAGGGACTGTGGATAATGCAAGAAATGATATTATATTTTTTTTTTTTTTTTTTTTTTTTTTTTTTTTTTGGGGGGGGGGTTTAAATAATTTACATGGTTATTAATTCTATATCAACCTACCTTCATTACTATTTTATCGATAACACCGGGCCACCATATAATAAAAAACAGACCCGATATGGTAAATAGTGTTCCAAAGCCAAACACCCAGACCTTCTGTTGGGTCACACCACAGCAGCGACAGCACATCGCGACGTCTGTATTCGAAATGCCCTCAGCGAAAGGCAATGTTCGTCCGTTAACTTTTCCATTATTGTTTAATCGGAGCTATTCGCATTCTCTTCGTATGCTATAATCGCAGTTTAACCATAATCTCATTTTCCATATGGTATATATATATATGTGAAAATATCTCTATGTATATACATATATATTTTTTATTATTCTCTTTTAATGGCTCCCTGCAAGTTTATGAGTCTATGATTAGTCGTCGGTCGGTCCAGATATATGTATATGTGCCATGCACTCAATGAAACTCAACAAGTCTGATATGATCTCAGGGCTACCGTGCTTATCAGTTTAATGATTAGAGTCTGGCGTGAGCCTTAAAGCTTACTCATAAGTAACTGGCAACAGATGGCAATGCTTAACTCTGTTTGCCAGACGATGACAAAGCTGATTTGATGGTAGTTAACTGAGTTTTATTGTCTAATTTGAGTGGGAAAATTATAATATAGAACTAAAAATGGATTGCTCATTATCTGTGCAGCTGTTTGGGGAATTTATATGCAGTCAATTTTCAGCTGTTATACTGATTATGCCTTACTAGTGTTATACATATCAACTGAATGCATGTAAGTATATCAGTTCTTAATATAACAAGAAGTATGTATATCACAGTTCTTAATATAACAAGAACTGATATACTAAACAACTACTTAGCAACTGTTATACTGATTATACCAAACAGCTGTTGGACATATCAACTCAATGTAAGTATAAATATTGTTATCAATATATATCATATATATATATCAAATACTTCACAAAACTGTTATACCTCACAAGTGTTATATGAACAACTGATAGTCTAAGAAAACCATTAACTTAACAGCTTATTTTTTGATTTTACCAAATAACTGTTATAATATCAACTAATATATGTATCACAGCTGTTATACATAACAAGTACATACCATAAGTCATACATTTAATCTGTTACACTAGGCTAGTTATGTTTATTCATTTTCTACATCTTAATTCTTAAATGTAGTTAATATATATATATACTTTGTAACTGATAAACATTGCAGTTGTTCTACTTTGTATGCTTACAAATTTGCATATGATAATATGTCAACTGTTATACCTAATACGTTTTATTTAAAAAAACTGTTATACTTAGTATTTGATATGCCTAAATTTTATTTTACTGAAACAATGTATATTGTATACCAGTCTTATTTGATCACATCAACAGTGAACACTTAATAGTCGCGAAACATAGCAATTAAACTGTTATATATACATAAGTGTTATTTATAAAGACTGTTTTACTTGACAAGTGCCTAATAACTCTAATACTTACAACTAATTAACTGTATAACTAGTTATTTGTTGTAAGCATAAGAGCCATTAGGATATTATATAAGTATAATAGTCTTTAAGTATAACATCTATTTATAACAGTTTTCATCAATGTATGTGTATGCCACTTTCACTTAGCACTTCATATTTGTGCATAATACCCAGCCACTGAACTGTTATAGACATGAATGTAAGCTCTTATTGCAATTCTTAACTATGCATCGTTACACTTTCCTTACAGCAATTATCATTTGGTTGCCAAGCCGAGCTACAGCATCCATAATTGCAGTAAACACTTAACCGCACGAATACAAACATGCGCCGAGGCAAATACAGGCAAATACTCCGCCAGGATGGATTATGCATTATTCCACCACAGATGCCACATGGGTCGGTAGCTCAGCATGCGAGTTGCTGGAGATTATGCATTTATTCAAGTGCATTTTGGCAAGCAGCTGCTGCATATGGAATTAATATGCCCTTTGTTTATAATGCAACATATTGGCCATGCTGCCAAAATCAATATGCTATATGCTATATGCTAATCACCACGTTTACTTTTGCGGCTACGTGTGTTTCAATTAATCTCTGGCTCGCAACATCGGCCAAATTAAAGTAAACCAATGCATCGATGCGGCTGCCGTTTAACGGAAATTCAATATGAATTTGAATTTCCATAAGCCAATGGGAAATTACAATTACAAAAGCAGGTAACGGTGTAGAGAGCTTGGAGGCGTTCGGCACTCACCACAGCGATATATGATGTGTGCAATTAGATTAGCTTATCTTCACGTGACTAAGCGATAAGTCGTCGAGGTGTAACATAAAAATAGTTAGACCCGAGAAACTTAATTGCTTTAACAACTGCTGTTATCAACCGGTGGCAGACGCACTGAACTGGAGGTGCGAAGAAAAATATTATAAATTGATTAAAGTTTAGTAAACATAGTTGAGAGGGGTGTGCTCATAGCTTAGTCACTCGTTGAATAAATAGTTACTACTTAAAGCTAATTAGTATGTTTACTGCGACTAACTTTTGGTATTATCAAAGAATTTTATATGAAGAAGAAGCATTTGTTTATAGCAGCACTTGATTGAACTTTTCAATTTTATTTTATAACGGCAATTTAATGAACTCTGAAATAAATTTTTGCTATAAATAAAATTCCTTTGCATTATGGAAAACATGTTAAGTATAATAATTGCCAAACTCAAATTTAATGGGATAATTATATAAATTTTCAAGAAATTAAATTTGTTGGCATTTAATTAGCTTTTAAAGTTTAATTATGAAAGTGTAACGAATTTAATTATCAAACTCAAAATACTTTCTGTAATTAAATGAATTTAACAGGTAAAAGGAGCTTTGACTGAACCCAGACATGAGCCTTAGTCTCTCAGTTTGACCTGCCAATCTATTCACTCATTCTTTTTAAGACCTGGTTTGTCGTCGTTTGAGCTGGAGGTTTTAAGTTTAATTAATAGACCAGAAAGAAGAAGAGCTGAAAAAGAGTTATAGTTCTGAACAGGAGATGTTAGTTTGCATATGTATGCAGCAAAGGCTGCAGAAAATACTCTGATTTTTCGCTACCTAATAGAGAGCTTAGCTTACGCTAACTCAGAGAGAGGCTTACTTAGAGTGGTAGTCTTGCTGCCCTATACAATGGCAGCTGAAGATCAGAAGAGCTGCTTCTTGCAGCATCAGCAGCAGCACCAGCAGCAGAGTTTGATCGGATTGGTCGCCTAATGATCGAGTGTGAAGACTGACTCAAAAAGAGGCTCAAGAGTTGAGTTTGACTTGAGTCGCTGTCGCTGCCCTATATAAAGGCAAGCCTGCTGCAGCGCAGCTTCAGTCGCATTCTTCATCTTTTGGTGGTCAGTCGTCCAGTGTAGCGCGGTTCTTCTCCTCTTCTTCTGTCTGATGGTAAGTTTTAAAATAGTTGAGTATGTTAAGCGAAAATGTAAAAGTTATACTTATATTGTTTATTTAATGTAAATATAATATATTTTAAATTTAAATATTATTAATTATTTAACGCTCATTAAGACATCGATCATTTAGCAAATGCAAAGAAAGTCTTCATATGTGCAATTATCAAGGAATTTATCAGTTCGTATCTGCGTTAAGGCTATTTTTTTTTAGTCAGGCAAGCCCTATTAGCACTTCGACTAACTATAAATTACTAAATATACCTGTGTTTTTAGTAACTTATAGTTTTGTATATAATTTGAATAATTTGAATATACTAACTATAAAACATAATAAAATCTGTTTACATAGCGAAGTTTCGTGTAATGCATATGGAGACTACGTGATCTTTAGATTTTAGATGTCACGCCCCATTCGCTTCACAGGGCCCAGGGTATCTTCTAGTTGAGCAGAGTCGACTATAGCACTCTTACTTGTTTCACACTCAATTTTTTCAATTATACGAAAATTCTTTTTATCAGGCAATTTTTTTATTCATTTTAAATAATTGTTAATTGTTTCATAACATAAAATATAAGTTGTATTTATAGCGTTTATAATACACATACACACATATATTGCGAATAGATTTGTTAGTTTAAGAAAAGTAACGACGACTGCAGACTTCAGAACATTTCAGCAACATCAGCTTTGTTTGGTTTTGTTTGTTAGTAATACCATATAACAGTTTGATTAAAGTTTTCTAAATAAATATATGCACTTTGTATTCGTTTCGGGTTGAGGTAGCTGCATTTTTTTTTCTCTGTTTAGGCCTCAACGGAGCCCTCAGCTTCCAACTGTGCCTTGCGGCTGGGCTGTGTGTGGGAGAGAGCAGGTTATTGATTGGTTTGCTTAAGGTTTTTTTTTTTTTTTTTTTTGGTGAATACCTTGGGATGCATGAGTATGAAGGGCAGCTCGGCGCATAGCTCACCGCCCAGAGCGCCCAGGAAGAGCTTCACCTTGACCGCATAGGAAACAATGATGCCGAAGGCATCGCGAGCATCCTGACTGGCAATGCTGTGCAAGAAACAGTGAAAACATTAGGAATGGAAAATTTTGAAATCCTTATCTCAGCTCACAGCGTGGTGGAGGCCAGTGCCGTTTCCTTGCGTTTGATGTCGCCCTCGACGGCAATGCCAGCGCGATCGCAGTTGGCCACCAGCGTGGGCACCAGATACATGACCTTCTGCAGGCTGGAGCCCGGATTCAGGGGACAGCCCTCGCTGGTCTCCTGGAACGCAATCGTGTTGCGGAACTGTCCGTTCTGGAAGAGCACCACATCGACGCCCTGCTGCACCATGGCCTTGACCTTCTTCACAACCTTGTTCGAGTTATTGCGCACGCAAATGTTGACCGATATCTTCTCGCCATGATGGTAGAGCTGCTTGTCCAGTGTCACCTCCAGCTCCAGTTCTCCGGGCGACAGCAGGAAGTCCTTGCGCACCACTGTGCAGGGCTGCAAGCCCTGCTTGGTGGGTGCATACTGTACCTTGCGTATGCCCAGATTGATGGTGCTGCGACGATGCGAGCGATCGCAATCGTTGTCGCCCGTAAAGATCTTCACGAAGTACTGCACACCGCAGGGCTGGCTCTCGTCGCTGGCCTTCTGCTGCAGCACCACCGAGGCGGGTGAGCTGGTGGGCATTTGCATGACAAAGGGGAAGGCATTGGAGCCGAGCTTCTTGAGCAGACGCTCCTGCATCTTGGTCAACTGGATGTCCTGCTTCTGTGGCGGGCACACCTGCTGCGAGACGAGCGTCAGCTCCTTCTGGAAACGCAAGCCAATCATTTCGTCATCCTCGCGCCCATAGCGAAAATTGCAGACAAGCTGCACGAAGATCTTCCGATTCTGACGCACGTACTCATCATCCAGCACAATGATGCCATCTGCAAATGGACATGCGAAATTAATTGGACTAGACCACACTAAATACGCCCACAATCACGGCCACGCCTCGACACGTGTTTCGCCCAAATATTCCACGGCCGAACAATTAACACGTAACTAATAAGCAGCTTTGTGGCCGACACAACTGCCACTGCCCCTGCCCCGTTGCATAAATTAGAATGTAATTTAATTAAAGCCCAAGCAGGTCAACTGATTAAGTCTAGCATGTATGCTTGGGCTAAATAGTTAATTTTATTTGATATATATAAAATTTATATATATATTTTTTTTAAAGAAATTTTATTAGATTATTTTTATAATATATGTAATCCATGAATTTGATGTGAAACATATAGAGCTGTATTTTTATACTATCTCTATAGATTTCTTCAATTTAAAGCTGGAATAAAACATTCAAAATTATATTTGATTCGAGGTTGAAAAACAAAAATATATTTTGTTTACTGTCATTATTTTAGTTGTTCAAGGCTTAAATGAAATCCTGATAAATTAAGTCTTAGTTAAATTTATATCAAATTAAAAGTAAAATATAAATATAATATTAACGAAATAATTAATAAAATTAAAAAAAAGGTAAATAAATGAATATATAATATAATCGTGAAATGAAATGAAATATATAATGAAATATATAATCGTTTTTCAAAAAATTATTGTGTTTTATCTCAAATTATTCGAGTAGTTCAAAACCTTATGGAGAACCGGAAATGCTTTTATAATCAAAACTTATTATATACTATTGTATATACTTTTAATTGAGAGACTCCATTATTTTTCATTTATTTTTCTATTATATTTAAAATAATTCCGGTATAGTAATAATATTAATAATATAATATATAAATATAATAATAATAAATAAATGCTATATAAAATAAGAAACATTTTTTTATGCATATCTTTTGTTGTTTAACAACGAATAAAAACTTTATGATCAAATCATTAATTTATTTTATAAATATATTTATTTTATTAGTAAATTCATTTTATTTATTTTTTATTTATTTGTAATTATTTATAAGTTTTTTTTATTTATCTGTGTATTAATTTATTTATATACCTATTTATATGTTAAATTACGTTTTTTGTTAAACTTAGTTATTTATGTACTCATTTATCTATTTTTTGTTATTTATTTACGTATTTATTCATTTATTAATGTATTTATTTATTAATTATTTTCTTATTTATTTATTTATATATTTGTTCATATTTTTTTATTATTATTATTATTTATTTTTGTTTATTATTTATCATTTATTTATTCGTTTTTGTTTATTTATGCATATATTAATTATTTTTTTTTATTGTTCACAAATTATATTCTTATTTTGATTTACTTTTATTTTTTCAAAAATGATGCTTGAATTTTTAAATACTGTCTCTGATCTTATTGTTGTTATTTTTAATCCACAATTCATATATCTTGTATTATCCAGCTGTTCACCTACCGATTGGCTCCACCTGTGTCACCGAATCCACGAACTCACGCCTATTCATATAGAGCGTGATCATGTTGTTCGGCGCACATTTTTTAAACACCTTGAAGTTAACAACCATTTTGCCGAAATTTGTTGTTGTATTCTTTTTTCTCGATTCTGTCGTTAGCCAATCCACAAAAAAAATGTGTGCTCTCGCGCTCGCCTCGTCTATGTGTGTTGTTTGTCAGATTTTGAACTACGCCGCGTTGCGTTGTTCGCGTCGTTTTCAATTAGCGGCCAGCGACAATCCGTCATTTATACCTGGCATTCGCTGAGCCACGCTGCAAATTCAATTAGCTCGCATTGCTGCATATTTCTGGCAATCTAAACAATGCGCTAGCCTGGCTGCTTTCCTAAGGCTTCGCCAGCGCCCGCTTTTGCCTTTGATATTGACATTGGCCGCGCCGAGGCAAAGAAATCGATGCGTGGCCATTAAATAATACGCGCACTACATGGCGTATTAGCAATGCAAAAATAGCTAACTTAACAAAATCAATAGGGAGTGCGTGCAACAGCGTTTTGCCTTCAGCTTCGATTGCGTTTCAGTTCTTTCGCTTCTTCTTTCTCTACTGTTCTGTGGCATGGTGCATGACGCATGCGAAATTTATTACGTATACGTACAGACTTGTGTCGTAATTCGAACTAATTAAATTGTTAGCGAGTGGCAGAGGAAATTTGTACAAATTTAAAAGAACTATTTAATGTTGTAACAGTAGCTGAAAAATTTTTAGGGAAGTATTTTTGAATGGCAAAGTGTAACAAAAAAGTATGTATAGAAATACAAAAAATAATTCTTCGAAAAAATTTCTTCATAGAAACATTGTATGCCTTAAGTTTGTTCCATTAAGTTTCATTGAACTTTTAAGTTTGCCCACTCGAGCCTTGAGTCTATAAAGTTTTAAGACTTTGCGACAATATTTCATAAGCAACGAATATGTTTTAAAGTATTTTAATTAGACAGCCCGCAGCCGGCCACATAAAGGGAATTGAAAGTGTCCGCTCTTACATGTTCTAAATAATTCAAGAGTGTTTCATAAATGTGCAGACACACTTGAGCCGATGTCTTCAGTGCATTCAATAATGTATGTAAAAATATGCCAGACTCTGGGCACTGAGACTCGGTCTCTTTCTCTTCCTCTCATAACTAAATCACATTAACATAAAGTTGGCTACTTAGCAAAGTCAATGAACGTAATTATTATGCTCTCCACTGACATTTCAAAAAAAAATATGAACAAAGTTCTGTCTAATATAAATATATATGTAAATATATATGTATATATATACTCTGCCTTGTTGTGTGGTTGTAGTGTGGCACGTAACATTAGCATGTGTGCTGGGGCAGGGGCACTGAGCAGTGTTTGGTCGCTTGGGTCCAACAAAACCGACAATGAGGCTCTTAATAATAGCAAAACTTTTGCACTTACATTTTGCACGCTGTGTGGGCTGGGCTGGGGCGTATCCGAACGCCCATTTAAATGCCTTAGTTGGCGCATAATTGAACTAAAGTGAGGCGTAGATATTATCGCACCACACCAATGGCTGATGCAATGCATGAACAATGTGGCGAATGCCTGATTTATAACAGTTATAAGTATCATATAAGTGGTGTGTGCCATAGCCTACATGCTAAGGGGCTTTAAGACGCACTCAAGATCCATCAAGTTTAGAGATCAATCAAGCTCCCGCAGACCGCACCCCAAGAGCTGTTGGCCGTGCACAAGCGTTCTAAGGCAATTGTTGCAATGCATATAGATATAGACATAGATGTATATACATATATGAATAGATTTATATATGTGCACATATTCCCACTCAGAGAGCACGACTTCGCGCCGCAACGACAACCGCAAAGCTTCAGCAACAACAAAGCAAACTTCAATTATTTGCACGCATTGGCGCCTCTCAGTATCTGCCAAGCGCTCATATGCTATGCCTTTGAGACTCAATAGTTATTGAAATGTGGAGAGATTAAAGTCTAGCTAGAATGTAGTCAAGTACTTTAGTTGTATTTGATTCATAAATGTAGCTGGATATGGCTTTACGGGAATTATATCAGCAATAATCAATCATATGAATTATGAATTATGAATAAACTGACACATTGTTCAGTTTTGTCTCAGATTAGCAGATTTGGCTTTATTTGATTATAGATTTGTTAATATCTTAATACTCTAACTAGTATTTACTTTACAAGTAGATTGCATTCGGGCGTAACCGAATAAGTGATACTTTGGTCCTATAGCTGCATCTGGTATATTTCAAGCTACAAACTTTGTTGCCAATTTGTCACGTCCCCAGTGGGCGCACACACACCATATCTTTTTAATCTTTGTTTGTTACTCCAGGCATATATACAAAATTTCAGTCTTTAGCATCAATAGTACTTAAAATATAGTCGGATTTGAAAAATTTTATATATTGTTGGTTACCAGCCCCCAATGCAATTTTGTTATAGTTTTTATAATATGTAAAAATAATAATAAAAATAACGGTATTTTGATTTAATTTTAATGTTGGTCGAGTAGGGTTTTTTGTGGGGGTGTTGGGGGGTTCTTTTCTTTTTTCCTTTGTTTTTATAAATATTTCGATTAACCACGCCCCTAGTAATTGTATCAGTAAAATAGTGAAAATCTATAATTTGATGGTATACACGATTATGCGTCTCAAATTTCAAGTTTCTGGCTTTAATAGCGTATAAAAATATTGTATTCATACGGACATACGGACGGACAGCACAGACGTTTTCAGTATAATAATAGAGTATAATAATTAAAACTGGAGAAGCTTTCCATGGATAAGCCAAGTTAATCCCAAAAACACGGTCAGTTTGACCTATAGTGCATTGACAATTATCAGATCCTGCTGAATTTTCTGCTCCACATTCCGAAAACCCATTATGAACCAAGCACAAATCTTTGTTATCTATACTGCTTATAGATGCCAGCGAAGCCAGCTCAAGCTGTAGCCACTACATTGAATAGGAATTCGAAAATTGAAAGCTGTTGCACAATTAGGTTGAAACGCATACACACACACACACACAGCCATTCGCTCTTTTGGGCCAGTTGCAGCTAATTTGGCGCAATTCAATTGCCTGTTGCAAGACAAAAGCGAAAGCCAAATTGTGCTGAGCAATCAATGAGATTGCCACATCCTCAAACTCCCGCCAAGTGCAATTGTCGTTGGCCAAATTGGCGCTGCACCCACTGCAGGCGCCAACGCCAGCCAACTAGCCAGCCAGCCAATCCATTCAAGTACAATAAGCATAGGCGGCTTCTGGCCCGAAATGAAGCCAGCTTAAAGAGCAGGCCTTTTAGCCGAAGCGCTTATGTTGATGAATAGCACGTATGCGCTAGTAGCTATAAATTTATGGGCCAGTTGGACAAATCGAACATCAGCTTTGTCTATAGCATTACGATTATCCAGGGCCAACAGCACGTGAAATTGCAGCGAAACCAAAAACAACATCAAATTCTTCTCTCATTGAAGGCGAAAGGCAAACAACACCAAAAAAAAAGAGAAAAAAACAAAAATTGGCAACATTGGCGCCAACGCAAATGTCAACAGCGACAACAGCAACAACAACAAGTAGGACAAGTATGAAAGGTGTGCTTAACTGGGAGATACCCTGTAGGTAGAGGTTGAATGTGGCATGTATGATGAATGTGAATGTGGGTATAATGAGGTGGGGATATGCAAGAAGTCTATAAATTTATAAGTTTATATAAGAAAATCAATGTACATTCAAGGCAATAGTTTAATACATCATAGAGGTATAGATGTACATATGTAGAACAAAATCTGAAATATATTTTATTTTAAAACTTAATATATAACTGAAATTGAAATAAAAAATTTGAAATACCAAAGAATTGAATATTTTACTTTAAATAAATCTGTCTTCAAAATATTATTTAAATGAACTCTATAAAATATAAATATACCTTCTATATTCTTTCACTTATTCAAGACTACCCCTGTTACCTACATTCCAATAACTTCCATTCACTCCATTCGTTTGTACAAATTTTTGATGGGTATCGTTTGTTACGGCGACATTTGTGGAGGGTTCAAGCAACACCAACAAACGGCAATCAACGTTGTCGCAGTCGCTTCCATTTCCAGTTGCCATTAGTTGAAGGAAACAGCCAGACCTCCTGGCAAGGCGAAAAAAAAACCGGCAAAGAATCCTCAAGTGCTGCATGAGCGAACTTTGGCAGGCAGACAAGCAGCAAGCGGGCAGCAGGACGAGGCAAGGAACAGGACGAAGCAGACGACGTCAGCGTCGTGGCTGACGATGTGCAAACTGGCGAAGTGACAGCAAATGGCGCGGAAACTGTGTGCGCCAACGTCAACTAATCGTGGGTGAACAAATCTCACTATATATCTAACACACACACACACATACATATAAACAAATACTTACATGGAAATATGGACATATGTATTAGTGTGTGTGCGAGCATTTGCCTCCGCCCGTCAGGTGTTTACTGTTATGGCCTCGGCAACTGGGCCTGCTGCCACTCGATTGCAAATGGTGTGTTTGAGCCTGAGCCATGCCACGCCCCATACGCCCACACCGCAGGCGCCATGGTCATGCAATGATTGCTTTGACATTTGCATTGATGCGTGCAGCGCCAATTGGTGCCGCTGCTGACACTGCCGCGGCAGTAGTCTGCAGCAGCAGCGTCTGTGGCCACTGTTGATGAGTTGACTTTGAGCTGCAAATACTGAAATCGAATTCAATTGCAATGCCACAACCAAATGGACAGTGGGTGGGCACTCCAACCAGAAATCAGCTCATCGAACCCTCAATTTAAGTCAATTATTAAATGGTTTTAAGTGTAAACGTTATCAATTAGTTTGTCTATTTATGTGATACAAGAGTTTGAACACCTGGATGGATGGGAGTTTTTTAAACGAGTTGAAGTTGTTGAGTGTTTAATTTATTGTGGAAGAGTTTTTAATGCATAACATATGTCTGTTAAGATAATTTGAATATAACCTAATTTTTATAAATTGTTTGAATTGTATTGGGCTCCGTAGCTAAAGTCCTGATTAAATTATCTAATGTCGTCTTGTATGTCTTCTTGTAATAGTTACATATGAATATCGTTACGAAGACGTTAGATCTGCTTTCATGTGATTTAAACTTAAGAGTTGAATTGAGAGTCTAAGCTAGTTCTAAACGAGATATTTGGCTTACTCTTTACTATTCAAGTTACTTTTTCTCCCTTTATATTAACTTTCTATAATATTTGCTCGTTGCAAATGAGAAAGTTCTTCAGTTCTTTTAGTTAAGTTGCAATTTTATAATAGAGCAATAAACAAAATATTTCAAATTTAATATAATCATCAAAATATATAAGGAAAGTTACCCCAAAAAATATGTTAAATAAATTTTATAGAAATTAAGAAACAGAACTCTATTTTTTGTTTAAAATATAAACTACTTATTAAGAAAATATTTTTAAATATATATATGTGTAATATTTATTTATTTATTTATTTTTTTATATTTATGCTTTATTTTAAATTGTTACCAAATCTTTTGTCTTTCCTTTACTCCCATAAAATATTTGAATTTTTTTCTGCTCTCCGTCACCAGCTTCCTTTTGTTGACTATTGTGTCAGGCATTTGTCTCGCCGTCTCCGTTGACTCTTTATCAAATTTATAGCTGACCCGGATGGCACATATTGTCAGCAGCTCGTATTTCATGCACTTGATACATTTTTTGGCTTGCACTCTGCATAAATTTGGCCAAAAGAAGCTGCATATTTGGTGCTCACAAAGGCAAAGGACCGCTTCGTGATACTATGTGCAACAATTTTGTGGAGAGCAGACCACAAAGCTGTTGTTATTGCAGTGCCTCTCACTCGCACTCGTTCGCTCTCTCCCTTTCTCTCTCTCTCTGTCTGTCTGTGTGTGTATGTGGCATATGTTGTAAGCACAGTTTTGTCGCTGCATCCCAAAAATACCGTTATTGCTAGCTAATTTCCCATGTGCATGCTTGCTTGTTAAATTGATGTACAGCCATAGTATGCAACGGACAGTGGCTTAGGCGAAGGGGGCTTTGGGCAGCAAGGACTGCCAAAAGTGGCAGCCATGCCGCTGCCTCTGCCTCTGCTGTCTGCCGTTGCCATAGTACAAAATATTGTCAGAATGGCTGATGCACATTACAATAGCTGCAAGGTGTGTGTCGCCTAACTCCGTTGACCAATAACCAATAAGGGTACGAATGCCACCCGCTCCTCCCTCTCTCCCCCTCCCTCCCTTCTGCCGTGTATTTGAGGTAGAGTTTTGACACAATTTTGCCAATGAAATGTTCAATACACAAAGCTGCGTGCTTAAACTCTTCCGTACCCATTGTAATGTACGTATGCATAAAATTCGTATATATATGTATGTATATATACTTGTGTATGGAACATGAAGTCCTTACTTTGTTTGGCTGTCAGCACGTGTTTCAGGTTACGTACCTCTGGCTGTGGCTCTGTGCCTCTCTCTCTCTCTATCTGTGTGTGTGATTCGGTTCATTCTCGTCTGAATGCTTAGCTGTGCGCACAACTGAATAAGTTTTTATATGTACGTATTTCGGTAAAGGTGCCTGCCCTCATTTATCATACCCAGCGAAAAAGTCAGTTGAACTTGAAACTGAATACACTGCAATGGGAGACGATTTTCTCTTTGAAAAAAAAAAAAAAAATAAATAAATAAAATAAAAATACATAAATAAATAAATAAAGAGTTGGATATAGGTAATTTATATATACCATTTTGCATTTTTTGCAGATTAAAATATTTTTTTTTATTTTTTATTCTTTGTATTTTGTTTATAGGTAAATATAAAGTAACTCAAATTACGAAATGCAATAAAATTTGAGTTTTTTAAGAGATTTAATGGGCTGGTATTTGGCGGGTTTCTTATTCTCTTTTGTTAGGTTCATTTCAAATATGGACTATTTTGTTATGATGTTTAAAAATCATACTACATGATACTGTAACACATAGAACATAGATCCAATATATTTTCTATTATTGCAGCAGTGTCAGCTCAGTAAATGTAAAGTAAATTTTGTCAATATTATTATCGAAATAAATAAAAAATGAAATATAAATAAATATTATTTAAAAGATATATACATACATATATATTAAACAACAAAAATATTTTAGTTTAAATAAAAATTATGAAATTTAAAATCAGCCCTGATTTTGTTTTCAGTGTACTTCAATCTTTGAGTAGCTGCGCTTTAAGTCAGTTAGTTGGTTTCTTGCTTTTTGCCGGCTTTTTAAAATTCACATTTTAACCGCGGGGAGCACCAGCCCGAAATATATATATATATATAAACATTTTTGTACATATAAAATAAGCGCAAGGCATATTTTTTATATGGCTGATTTTTTTTTTTACATTTTCTCCTCGGCGACATTATCCTATTAACACATTTAATGGAGTCACACACGCGCGCGACTTTGTCTCATCATAAATCTGAAGTTGGCCGCAGCGGGAAATGCGGGAAATGATGCTCCTGGCTGATGCTGTTTGTGCCGGGGCGTTAAGCAGCCGCAGGAAAAGTGGGCATGTCTATGGCGTATGACTCGCCTGATATATATGGCCTCATATTGTATATTTATGCCTGTGACCGTGTGCCCGGTGGCCTGGCGGCCCGGTGGCCCGAGTGCCCGGAGCAGTGCCAGCGAGTGCCACCTAATTCGCATAGATTTATGCTTTGTCTTTAGCGCCGTGATTATGGCGGCCCAATCGTTGAAAGTTGGCCGAAAACTTTTCATAGCCGCCATCAAAATTAGTCCGGCGCTTAGGTAATAATTATGTTGTACGTGTCGGCCAAATATGATTGAAACTTTGCCGTTGGTTTGCCAAAAAACCCCCAAAACCCCAAAAACCAAAAACCGAGAACCAAAAACCGAAAACCGCTGCTAAAACTTGCCCCACTCACTAAAAAAATAACAACAACAAGAATTTATGCATTTTGAAAAGTTTTCGACTACACCCAGGGGTCCATTTTAGGTGCGAAAGATTTTTGGGCTTATATATATATTGCTGCCAATTTACCAGCCAAATAGCCAGCTCATTTAGCCAAATACAGCATTTGTCTGCGTGTGTTTGTGTCCCTTTATAACTATTAGCAAACAGACGAGCTTTAAAGCTTGCAATTTGAGTTATCTCTCGGGGCAATTGGGAATCCTTTTTAAAGTCAAGCGTGTTAACTGTGAGCCTGACAATTGGCTCTGGCTTGCAGGCCTCCATTTTTAGACAGAAAACGTGTGATGCAATTGAGTTTTGCATAGGGTTGCTCTGTAAGTGAAAATCGGGTGGGATATGATAGACTAGATTGCAAAGTATTGAATATTATAAAAAATTACAAAAAAATATATATTATTATTCAGTTTCATTGATTATTTAAATCCTTTTGACTCAGTGAATAAATATTTCCTTTAAATTTTTCGTACGGTTCCAAGCGTCCTGTTCAATTATTTTAATCTACTATATAGTAATACGTAAATATTAATAAAGAGCGACATGTAAATCTTAAATAAGAAAGAACGGCATTTGAATTTCTATTTGTAAGAGCGTTGATGTTGATACACCTGATAATTGTACTACCTGGGTTCGCACTCCCAGACCCAGTGCTTACTCTCACTGTATTCGCTTACAGCAGCTTAAAAGAAAATGCAAAATAAAATCATTGTTGAATTGAAATCAAAGCCGAGCAGTTGTACTTTGTATTGTTGTTTCCGTAAACGAAGGACAGTTGCAAGTTGCAGAGTGGATATGTAGGACTTTATTGCAGGACATTGCTGGCAAAGGCAGGCAGCGCTGTATATGAAGCACTGATGCAGAATCTGGCCTTCAGCGATCATATCAGTTGCTGCAATTATAAGTCAATAAGTAAGAATGAAATGGCATTTAAAGGAAGGTTCTGAGTCAAGCCAAAAATTCCACAATTTTCGTTTTCCTGGTAGTGAAGCAATCACATTGCTTATCTGTTTATTCGGCTTTCGTTTTCGATTGCTTATACATATATGTTTTTCTCAGGATTAATAAAATGGAGCTTCTCATTAAAGAATATTATGCCTGGATCTAACAAAAATATCTCACTTTCTGTCTTTGCACATGTATATATTTCTCTCTAGTTTCATCTGATAGTCAATATTATAAGGAATGCATGCCTACTAAAATAAGTTTGTGAATCAAATCACACATATCTTTAGATCTTACCATAGATCGCCTTTATTTTCGAGTCTCCACTTATATCTTTCTATACAACCTCTCTATGTACAGGTCATCCTCATGTCAAGCAATCATCTGAGTTGTCTTTCTACCCTTTTTCGATTATATAATATTTCTATATGTAGGAATCAGCACTTCATTTCTATGGAATATTATAAAAAAAGAGTCTTTTATAATAATTTCATTTATTGAAACATAGTTCCTAAATCAAACCACAAATATCCTCCAATATCTATCCCAGCTCTCACCATAGATCCCTTTCAATTTCCACTTTTATCTTCCCATACAGCCTCTCCATCTACAGGTAATCTGTTAGTCAAGCAATCACCTTGGCTGTCTATCCACTTCGCCCACTTTTTTTCACACCTAACGCTGGCAGACGCCTGCTGCCGTGCGCCTTGGGGCAACTGTCAACGTGCAGTGCCGCATTATTTGTGGCACAGTTTTGCATTACACTTTGCTGAATCCGAGCGATGCGGCAGACACAGGCCACAAAAAGGATTTCTGATTTCATATTTTTGTGTTAGCAGGAAAGTGAAGCCGCCAGCTCTCGGCCTGCTGCAGCTACTGACTGGCCCACTAAAAATCATGCTACGACACAGCTCAGCATTCGAAGCGCAAATACTAGAAATCTTTGCCTAACTGTTTGCTACATTTTTTCTTTCATTTCTCTTTCTTTTTGTTTGTGTTTTTCAGATTTTTGCTTTATGTTTTCTCATGCATTTCCCTGAGCTGTGCTGTTAACAAGCTTTGTTCGCTTTTTGTTTTTGCCTCTTTCGCAAGTTTTACGAATGCTTTGGAAAACAATTAGTGCTGACAAATGCGTGTCCTGGCATTAAGGAGCGTTAACTGTAACAGTAACTGTGGCTGCAGTGTCTGTCATGTCAGAAGCGATTTGTCATGCGGCAATATGTAAGGGTTAATAGCTCACTGACAGCCTGATTGATGGCACCAGCTGAGTGTTATGCTTGAAGCTCTCAGTGTGTATTTTAGTTAAGCAGCAGCGGCAACTGTCAATTAAGACTATATACTTTGCCCATACTTTGATTAATCAGTCATATCGATTGGTCAGCTAATGCAGCTGAATATTACCTTGAGAAGGGTGAAAATAGGGCGAGTTGATGTTAGATATAAAGAGAAATATATAGATATATTTTTGTAGTTTGTTGTTTTTTTTTAAACGCAAATATTATTTTTTTTATATTTAAAGTTTGAATAAATATTAAAAAGTCGATTTCAGTTTAAGCTAATGTATATATAACTAAATGTAAATTTAATTTTGTATATTTTTTTAAATTCAAATAGTATTTTCTTTTTAATATTTAAAATGCAAATAAATTTTGAAAAAGAGTTAGCTTAAACTAATGTTTATATAAAATATTTCAAATTTAATCCGAGTAGAATCCTCAATTTGGCCCCATTTAAGACCTTCATCGAGCACAAAGTTTACCCCTGCGTATACTTAATATTTCCCAAAAACTTCAACATTCAATGCAGCTGCTGTGCAATCAATCAAATATTATTTCACTCTAGATAAACTCACCTCACATATATTTAATTAAATTTAATAGATTCAAGCCGAGCAGCCAAAGCATACTTGAGTATGTTGCCTGATTAAATTTACACATCCAGCCACAATTGTTGCACCGAAAACTAATAAAAAAAAAAAGGAGAGGAAGATAAAAATAGCAGGAAAACACAAGCAGAGCAGCTACCAGGCAGCTGCCAGCTCGAGTAGATTTTATATCCTTGACAGGCATGCACAAAGCCAAGGTGCAGCAACTGGCAGCTGCTCACAGCTGGCTCCGCTTTTTGCCAGCCAATTGGATGGCAGCAGCTGTGAAACAAGCTGGCAGCGTCTTCATCAATTGCTTGTAAGTGCATGTTGTAAGCTATTTTTACATTTTTATATATTTTTAGCTGGAAAATCGGTTTGCGCAATATTTGCTGTAGGTTGTATAGCTGTGTGAGTGTGTCTGTGTGTGTGTTCTTTGGGTTTTAATTCAGTTGGCCAGCAATTTGATCAAGTAGTGCATGTTAATCAATGTTGGCAACTCGGCAGTCTCGGACCTCGTCAAGTGTCAAGTGCACCAATATTGATGCGCACTCTCAAGCGATCTGCAGCCACATGCTCCATTTGCATGTCCACTTGAGTAGCTGCTGCTGCAACTCTCGATGCTCCACACCAATTTCGAATGCATTTGCAATGCAGCAACAAAACACGAAACGAAGCACCATTGACTTCCTGCTCCTGCAATATTCATGCATAAATTCAAATGTTTGTCAGCCACTCAAGTGCAATAGAAAAGAGCTCGGACCTACAACTTCTCCCACTCTGGCCTGGCGTTGTCTGTTCGATTCATGGCTGCTCGACAAACAAATGGCTGCAACCGATTTAAAGTTGGCGCCCGTTTAAGTATTATAAAACGCTGAGAGAATCAATGCATCTTTGTGCGGAGTGATTCAAAGCCCAAGCCGTTCGCAATCAGCAACTATAGCAAAATCCAATGGCGACGGAAGTGTGTCGCAAAACGGAAACGGAAGCAATTTTCATTTGCGTTGAGCTGAAATGGCGGCTCTTGTGGTCTCACACACTTGGGGGCACGCCAGGACAGCACGGTACGATATGGTACGGTCTATGCGGCATCTGCACATGTTACAAGCATAATTCTAGCTGCCACAATGGGCGGCAGGCAACTGGGGCCAAGCAACCGCAAAACGTTGCAAGTGCCGCATTTTTATTTAGTAAATTGTAGCGCTGATTCGCATTGCTGTTGGTTGGTTTTCGGTTTTCGTATTATTTTCATTTGATTTTTTACTAAAAACCGATTTGCACTGGGGTTTCGCTTGTGGTAAGTGCGACACGTAGCTGCAACAAATTGTTTTCCAATAAATGAAAGATTTAGTAGTTGTAATATTACTTTTTTTATGTTTTAGTATTTTCCATAAACTGTCACACTTTATTATGGTTTTAGTGCTTGAACTTGTTTAACATAAATGTAATTTTAGCTGTGGTTAAATTTAAATTAAATGCACTTAAATTTACAAATGTTTTGCTGCGCCTTCTTCAAATCAAATACAATCGTTTGGGTTTACTGGTTGGGTTTCGGTTGTGAACATTTAAATGATTGTTATTATTTTAATATTATTTTATTTTATTTTTCTCTTAACAATAAATATTATGTATTTTTCAGTTTCTTATATCTTAGCTCTAAGTGATTTAAATGTATATGTGTTTAAAATCTATGCAACTAGCTACGTGCTAACTTTATATGCTTAGGACTTAAGTTAATAATTAATTTTTCTCTTTTTTCTTGCTTTTAGCCTAAAATGGCAGCTGCTCAATTTATGTTTTATTTATTTTTTTAGCCAAATATACAATTTTTATTCTATTTTAAGAAATTCCATGTAGCTTTAATTTTTAATTTATTTATTTTATGTACAAAATGTAATTTTATCACATGTGAAATGTGTTTCTGCTGCCTTTGTCTTCATTTTTGTATGCATTCATTTTATTTTATTTTTTTTTATATATTTCTTTATATACACACAGATGCTGAGTTACACATATACATATATAATTTATAGAAAAAAAATAAGAAGTTAAAACCAAACTACAAATATCTTAATGAAACGCTGCGTATGCGCAATATTTGCATATTACGGAAAATGGCAGTAAATATTTATAGAATAAAGTTTTGTTTTTTTTTTTTTTTATTGAAAAGTCCAACTTAAATGCATTTTACATAGCTGCAATTTTCCTTATCCTAAATTACTTACGCCTATTTCCTTAATAAATCGTCGCAAGGCTCTGTCAAAACGCTTCTCATACATATTTATTTTTTGCTTTAGCTTTCGTCAGGCCGTCCACATGATTAATGAACTTAATTGCAAACTCAAATCCTAATTACTTCAATTTGACCCCAAAAACAATGCACAGTGCGCAGCGTCATTAATTATACGACCCACAGTCAACGAACTGCGACGCTGACGACGACTGCGACTGCGCTGCGACTGCGACGGCTACTGTGAGTGGAGCCAACTCTCCTGCGGCTTACGTTGCTGTCGTGCTCAGCGCTGGCTTGCTGGCAAACTTACCCGCTGATGCTGCGGTTGGGGCCGTTGCGGCCGTTGCTGGCGAGCCCCTGGGTCAGTTAACGCTGACCAGCGGCTCGAGCGTGCTGCTCAAATGCACCAGCTGCTGCTGCACCTCGCGCAGGCTGGCCAGGCTGCCCGTCTGCTGCTGCGGCAGCGGCGGCGGTGGTGGCAGCACCACAACCACAGAGTCAGCGGGTCCAGCCAACGGCACCTGCATCGGCATCGGCATTGGCATCGGCATCGGCGATGGTGCGCCTGGTGGAATGACCGTTGCAGCAGCAGCCGCTGCCGCACGCGCCGTAGCCGTGCCGCAGCCGCTACCACTGCTCGGCGACTGCGATACGCTGTACATTAGGCTGCCCATATTCGGCTGCTGGTGCACCTGGGCGACGGCTGGCGGCGGCGGCGCCGGTGGCAGCACCAGCTCGTCAATGGTGCAAACGCGATCGTCAATGGGAAACGTAAAGTTGATTTCCTTGCCGGCAGCGTCCACGGCCGCATGGGAGGGCGTGCCGCCATTCGGCGGACTCTGGATTTGGCCATTTGTGCTGCCATTTGTTGTGCCATTCGTTGCTGGGCCCGCTGCCGGCGATGTGGCCAACGTCAGTGTGGTCGTCGTTGTCGGCGAACTGCCGTTGCCGAGCGTTGTGATGGTAGCCGACTCCAAGTTCTTTTCCAAACATTTGCTGTCGCCTGCGGGAAGAGCGGAATAGATAGAGATGAGCGAGAGAAAGTATGGAGTGTGAGATGAATTGTGTTTTTAGGTGGAATATTTCAGTTGTATTAGATTAAAGTTTTTATATTATGAGTCAAGGTTGCGCAAGTTGATTTAGGGAATTCTTAATTCTTTGATTCGTTTTACATGTCAGAACTAGCTTCAAGCACGATACTTAATGCCTAATACATTTTTGGTGTATGATGTTTTCTAGAATAAAAATATAAAAAAATTTCTTTAGAACCCCTCTTTAATTGCAGAACTTGTCTGAAATTAAAAACTCTAGGGTCAAAAGTAAAGTAACATAATAAATAATAAAAAAAATAAATAACATAAATAAAATAAATAAAAATAAATAAAAAATAAGATAAATAACATAATTAAAATAAATAAATAAATAACTAAAGAAAAACAAAATTAAATTAAAATCTGTGTTTCGTAACTTTAGCTCAACAAAAAACAAAACACCTCAGGTAAGATGGTTTGAAGTTTGTAGGCAAAGTTTACTGCTAACCGCATGTTTTATTATATTTTATTTTATTTTATTTTATTTTATTTTTTTAAGTTTTATTCCATACACCTTCAATTTGTCTTTCATTGCTACCTTGATTATATTTCAACTTTGTTTTAACTTCTATTAGAAGAGCCTCAAGCATCTGCATACATGTGTTCTCTCTCTAAACTTATTGAGCCAACGGCAACAAAATCACAAACATTTTTAAATTAATTGAAAAACTTTCGGCCTACGGCTGAGACATTGGTGGTCAACTGTTTGTGTGGTTTAAGTTAGTTTAGTATAAATAAAAAAATGTTTTTAATTTAAAAAAAAAAAAAATAAATAAACATAATACTAACATTAAAATAAATATTATGAATATATACTATTATAAATATTTAAATATAATATTCATGTAAATAACAAATATATTTGTTAAAAATAGTATCTAATGGCAAAGTCCACTTATATAAAAATTCATTATTTTAAGACTCTCGACTAAACTTGAGAAAGTTTATCCTAGTTGGGGAAATTCACAGGATATATGAGCATGATATATTACTAGAAAGCACTGCTCCAATTTCTTATCTTGAAATCAACATATTATTATTTTACCAAGATAAATATTCTTGGCAAATTATTTATATTTCTGGTTCCAACTGCCGCCGTTTCTTCCCATGAAACTACCTTATTCATTTCATAACTCGCTTTTCATATACCAAAGTTAAACTGATCTCTTACTACAAACACAACTCTATAGCTATTTCCCACTCAAACGAACATCCCTTTAGAGTCTGCTCGTGTTACTTGCCTACAAAAGATAAAAATTCGCTCAATTTCTGGGCATATCTCTATAGCTATTTCTGATTCGCGCGAGCATCGCTGCAGCTGCTGCAATTGTCAATAGTCGCATTCAGTGACACGTTTTTTCGGCTGCATTCAGTGTGTTTGCAGTGTGCTCGACTCCGACGGCATTCGGCGCTTGAATTTCTGAGTTTTTGTCGTGCTTAAACAAAAATTGAGTGTTTTTTTTTTTGTTCAGCTGTTTTCGAGCTTATCGAGGGAATCGAATGCGGTGTTGCAAAAAGTTTTTGTTGCCACAGCCTTGGCGACCATTTTTTATTGTTTGCAAAAAAAAAAACCCAAAAAAAAAACCCAAAAAGGGAGGCAAAAAAAACACAGCGAAAACCCAGCTACAATTGCGCCAAATTCCGAAGTTTACTTTGTTTTCTATGGAAGCTGCGTTTCCCTCGAGTGCGTTCTGCTGAATGGCCACGACCGCGCTTGGCCCCAGGGCCAATTTGTGCTAAGGTAACCAAGTTAGGCAGGTGTGTGTGTGTGTGTGTGTGTGTGTGTGTGTGTGTGTGCAAACATTAACGCCGGCCTCCAAGGTACGTAGGTCAGCTCGAAATTTATTTATTCCTCAATTAGGCAAAGGGGGGGCCACTGCGGCAAGGGCTACTCGAACATAATGAAGCACGTACTTGTAATTAATTAAGTGCGGCTGCTTCTTTCTTTTTAATTTCGACAAAAATTTTATGTGCTAGCTGCAAGAGAAATTATTTTCAAGAAGAAAGCAACTGCCCGCTTTAAAGCCGCGCAGCGCATAAATAGTAAGCTGTCGTTAATGCAAACAGACAGTTTTTCATTTCGACGCCTTGTGCTTGGGTCTGCTTGTGCTAAGACTTGGCGCCTTGCCCAACTAGACTTAAGTATTACATCAGCTGCAAAGCAGCCCCAGAGCAGCCCCAGCACCAGTCCCACGACCAGCTTTAGTATTAGCTCCTCGGCCTCTACGGCTTCACTTGGTGTCAGTTCGCGTCTAATTTGTGTTTAGTTTAGTTTAGTGCTCTCTGTACTTACTGCCATTGAGATGATCCTCTCTCGTGTAGTAGCGTGCGCGATTCTTCGAAAAGCAGGCCACAAGCGATAATATTATAACGGCAATTAGCACAAAAATTATGCCACCCAATATAGCCAAGGTATTAAGACCACCTGAAAGGGGAAAAATAAGAGATGAGGTTTATTATTGCAATTATGTATTGCCTAATAATTTATTTATAAGAATATTTCTGAGTTGAGTCAGTAATGCAAGAGAGATATTTCATTTTCTTTATAAAATGGACTATGGATTATAAGACTGCAATTGATTAAAAAATTCATCATTTTTGCCCTATGAAATACAATATACAAATGAAATATATTTTGCAAAACTTTTGAGGAATCTTAGGGAACTATAGAAACTCTGAGGAATCTATAGAACTCTAAGGCAACTTAGGGAACTTTAAGTATAACCATGGTAATATTGGTTACCTTTGGGCTTTTTATTATATTTTATTATTTTTGTACAAAGAATGTGGATCTTCAAGTTAACCGAGGTAGAGCTGGGCTTTTTACGACACGCCATGGATGATCATAGCAATAGTGATAATGGACATTTATTTGAAAGATGAATATTTCAAGTTGATAGTTAATTGTAATAGAATATATCAATGTTAAGGGATATAACAGGTTCAGCTCAATTCATTATAGCCCATAGTACAATACCTTTTTGACATGTGCATATGATACCAAGAGTTGGCTTAAAAAATTATGAAAAATCCAATTAAATTCTAGAGCCTACACTTTTATTGCTATCAAATACCATTACATTTTTTAGCAGTAGATGATTCTAAAATATAATTTAAGTTTTTTATACAAGCAAAGCTCAATAATCTTTATATATCTGGCACTAAAAAAATAATATTTTAAGCTTATTTAATATGTAAAAGGTTTTGAATTGAGTTGAATTTTAAATTATAAATACATTTGTTGTTGTTTAAGTTTATTTTTGTTAGGATGGATGATGATGAATGAGTTTGGATATTGCAAAAATAAGTTACATTTCTGAGGACTGTTTGAATATGAATTTTCTTCATATATTTAAGAAGAGCTAATACAGTATTTATAAAATTATTGAGTTAAAAAAACTAATAATAAAATTTTAAATAGTCTTTAAAAAAAAAGAAAAACTTTTTTTTTTTTTTTTTTTAAAATGTGTGTGAAATTATTGAAGTTTTGAGTCGGTACAAATTTCTATTGATATGCATATACTAATATGTCCCAAACGATAAAAAATAATTATATGAATATTGGCTTCAAATGAGAAATGGAACATGAAATTTAAAAAAAATTTTATAAATGAAAAATATATTTTAATAGAAATTGTATTAAATTTCTGTGTATATTGAAGACTTTCACAGGTCCAAAATCACATTTTCTGCCCCAATCTGCCACAAGCTACCCCAACAAAGTCCACTCACATGTCGTTTAAAACTGCCTGCATACTCTTAATTACTGATTGAGCTTCGAGTAAAAAAAAAAAATCCGATTGCCTTCCGAAATCATTGAAGTATATTTAAATGAAAACCCAATTGATTGCCCATCGAATTACATTTATTGAATATATATAAATTAATTTGAAATTCAAAGAGTTTTGCGCACTCACCATGTTCAAGAAAGTTATATGAAGTGCTCGCGGCGTTCTGCTCCTCGTCGCTGATGTAATCGAGGCACGTGTGAAGCCCGCCAATGTCCAAATTAATTATTTCAGCGCCGCGCAAACTCTTTGGCAAAAAGCAAATGGGATATGTGTCCCATTTCCATTGCAGCTGTGGGCGAAATGCATAAAAATATAAGCTCAAGCTCCGGCTTTAATCAATATACTATAAGATATCATCAATCAGCTGGCACTTTGAAAACTAATTGAAAGCGCACGCGGCGTATACGTATCGTTACTTACTTGTCGCACGACATTTATTAATTTTCCCATGTGGCACTCGTCGCAGATGAGCGGATTGTTATCCAGTCGCACATTACGAATGCCCTGAATTCGCAGCGCCGTGTCCGCATTGATGCCGTATAATTGATTTCGTGATAAGTCCAAAAACTGTGCCAAACAAAAAATAAAGAAAACAAAAAATATTTTCAAATGTGGAAAGCACAAAAAATGGGAATTTCCTCTATGGGATTTGCTTATCAAATTGCAATTAGCTACAACTGCTGCCCCCGAAAAAAAGGGGAAAAACAAACTTTTTGTTTGGCATTGTGTAACAGCAACAATGCCAAAGGCTTGACTCAACTGTCCGACTATTCACAATTAAATTCAATTAAACTGAAAAGCTTAATGGCTATCAACTGATTGTTGTTGTGCCATAAATTCAGCATAGTCAACATGGTCAGCAGGCTTGAGGGTTGAACAGGCCAAAAGCACGACTAATAGATACTTGACAGAGTCATAAATCAAAGCGAATAAATTATTTAAAATTTTCAAATAAAAAAATTAAAATAAATAAAAAGAATATTAATTAAAAATATATGCAAAACATTTCAAAATTTATAAAATTGTTTCTGTACTTTCTGTCTTTAGAGAGTCACAGATCGAAGCGATATATATAAAAAAAATGTTTACAAATTTTAAATAAATAAATTCGAAAGTCAATTGAAAATACTTCAAAATTTATAAAATTATTTCTGTGAATTGTTGTAAGGAGAGTCACAATCAAAGCAAAAAATGTAAATATAATAAAATAAAAATAAATAACTTCGAAATTTAATTAAAAATACTTCAAATTAATAAGCTAAATTCCGTTAATTGTGCTTCATTGATATGCCCTACTTGGCACAATTGCAGGGTATGAGCATGACATTGCTACTATAAAAACAATACGCAAGCAGTTGAGAGAGACAGAGAGAGAGACAGAGAGAGATAGAGATACAGATAGCAAGTCACACGAAGGAAGCACGTACAAGGACATCGGACGGACGGACTGCGACCGCGTAGGCAAGCAAGAACGTTTTTGCTTAACTTGTTGTCAGAGTTGTGCAACAAGAAGAGAAATTGTTAAATGGTAAATGGTAAATGGCAAATGCTAACGAAAACTGCCAACCGGCAGCAATATCATTTTGTCATGCAGCTTGTTGAAATATTTTGCAATTGGCCAAAAAGTTATCAACAGCCAAATAAATACACAAATGCCAACAGCAGGAGCTGCAGCAGGAGAAGCAACAGCCACACAAGGATAGTCATGCTACGGTTGCATAGGGAAGGCTGAAATAACAATTGCAATGCCTTGGCAATAACTCGCTTTTTGGTACATTCAATCACTGGGCAACTTACCTCGAGCTCACGGCAGGAATCGATAACCTGCAGTGCCATGTTGTCCAATGAATTACCCGAGATATTCAAATAGCGCAGTTGCCGGAATGGCGCTAGCAGACCCACTGGCAGCTGACCCATATCCGCAATGGCCAAGTGCGTTAGCTCCGGTATCAGCTAGAAGATAAAATACAATTTCAACATTAATTGATGGATTGCCACTCACTCAATCAAGAGAGCTTTAATAGTAGGCAGGGCGAAGAGTAGGCGGGAAAGGGAAAGAGATGAAGAGATAAATTTAAACTGATAACGCATAATTAGTTTTTGCTTAGATTGAGGTAAAGTTGTGCTGATGGAATGAAGGAGCTAAGGTAATCGGTTTTGTATGCACACAATCAGGGAAATTGCTTGTTAATATTTAACTAGTTATAAAATATTTGATAGACAGCTGAGACTTGAGAGATCTTTAAGGCGGAAGAGTATTGATGTTAAATTGTAGAGATGTGAATATAATTTTGCTGAGTTGCTAAATCAATTTGTTTATTTTTTAAATATATAATAAATAAATATATTAACTAATATATATATATATTATAAATTTGACTTGTATTAAAGCCAAACAAGTAGTGAATGGAATTGATTGAAATCCTAAACTGTTGATTAAAGATTTGACTCGTAAATGGAACTTTATCAATACTTTAGACCAAGCATAACGAAATGTTATCTTAACATCAAATTTCAAACTAAAGTAAACTAAATTTAACATCAAGCAATAACATTAAGGGATAAACTACCTGTTCAAATTGAAAGTAAAAAGAAATAAAAATTAAGCTTAGCTTTAATAATTAATTAATTAATTTACTAATTAATAATTATTTAATTTAATAAATAATATTTAGTTAATTAATTAATTAATTAATTAATTAAATTAAATTCAACTTCATTAAAAACTCACCTCGAAAGTTTCGTGCATATCTCTCAAATCCATTAGCACATTTCCGCTAATATTCAGAACTTTCAGGCTGGACAAACTGCGCACAGACTGCGGCTCCAGACGCACCAGCTTATTATAGGAGAGGTCCAGAAATGTTAGATTGGTCAGCTGCAGGAAGGAATCATTTGGCACTTTGGCCAGGCGATTGTACGATAAATCTGAAATGGAGAAAAAAAAAACAGCGAGAGGGAGGCATTGAGTGAGTTTTGCTGAGAAGCTAAATGACTATAATTTCGATGGCGCACCCAAGTGATTAAGACTTTTCTGCATGCGGAAGAGTTGGTCCACGACCACAGACAATTGATTGCCGTCGAGTAAAACTTTGGTGAGACGCTTCACGTCGCGAAATTCATCCTTGTCAAGGAATTTGAACTGTAAAACGAGAGAGAAGGAAAAAAAAAGAAACCGGGAAAATAATTGGAAAATGGTTGAGAAGTTTCGAAAAGACGCGCTGACTACAAACCTCGTTGCGACCCAAATCCAATTCGCTTAAAAGTGGCAATAAATTGTACAATTGCGGATTGATTTTTTTCAGCTGACAATTGCGGCATTTGAGTACTTTTAGTTCCTGCAAAGAGAAAGGGATAGATTGTGAGTGGAGAGAGAGAGAGAGAGAGGGAGAGACAGTATTGGCAAGTGCGTGAAAGCAACGGTTGTTGTGTTTACTTACGGGCACATCGCGAAATACATCCGGCTGTAAATCCTGCAGCGGATTTCCGCTCAAGTCCAGGTACTTCAGTCTTGTCAGCATGAAGAAGTTGCGCTGCACGAGCTCCACAATTGAGTTGTCGGCCAAATTAAGACGTCGCAGATCCTGCCCCGCAAAGAGTTATGCAATTGCCAAAGTTTATTACGTCACGCACCAAATTAATAATATTTCACAAGAGCTCCCCCCAACCCGAGTCGAAGACTCTCCTCCAAAAGCAAAGCAAAATTCATGGCTAATAATTCATAAATCAGAACGGGCAAGCGTTTCGCTGCGGACCGGAAACTGCCGAAAAAGATAACTTTCAAATGGCTGCTGCTGTTGCTGGGCAGGAGGAACCCTGAGCTACTCTCTCGGCTAGCTAAAAGGAAGTCAACAGCAGCGGGGAAAACAAAAATCGAAAGCAAATTGAAGACAACGCAGCAACTTTTCGTGCACTGGCACTTCCGCCCCTGGTTCAGGCACAGGCACAGGCAGCTGCAGCTCCCTGCTGCTGCTCCACAGCTGCTGCTGCTGCTACCAACTGCTGCTGCTGCTGCTGCTGCAGCCAACTTAAATTCAAGCACGTAAAACTTTTCGCCTGCCCCAAAATGTAGGCAACACTATTTGTAGCTAGCTATTAAAAATTCCATGATATTTATTACAAACTAGCGCACAAGCAAAGACAAAAACTATGCAGTCTCTGCAGAAATAGCACTAATATTTGATTTAGTATTTGCACTCGTTCAGCACGTGGCATATTAAATGAACGGGAAATCTCTAAGAAGATCTTAATGGTACTAAGAATAAGTTGAATGAGAAGATGGGAAGGCGAAAAATGAGAGATGTGCTTGGAGAATTTTATTCTGAGAAGATTTTGAATACTATTTCATCGGTTTATCATTACTGAAGTCTATATTTATATGCTATTATATTTATATCTATATTTATATATATTTTTCTCTTGTTGCAAAAATATAGCCCTGGATATATAAACCTATCAACTGAAAAAAAAAAAAAAATCAATTGCCGCAGGAGCTATATTTTTTTAGCTCTCTCTCTTTTTACATATTCCCAACTTTCATATTAATAATTCATTGAAATATGTATGTATATATATATACCTATAGCTTCACTGACATACATAAAAACGTGTGTTTTTCAGCAAATAAAATATCACCTGCAAATAAATTTGTATATATGTATATATATAGATATATGTTACTCACCATCAGATGGCGAAACGTTGAGCTGGCCATGCGCAATATTTTATTTTTTGATAAATCCAATTCATGCAGATTATCCTGGCCACGAAAGTTATTTTCCGTGATGTTTGTTATATTGTTCTTCGATAGATCTGCACATGTCAACAGCAGAGGCAGCGGCACATACGTATATATACGTATATATGTTCGTATGTGTATTGATTGCATTTCATCAAACGCATAAAAGTATGCAACAGTTGGCGAGCAAAAAAGTAGATTGGAAAAATTATTATTATTACATTGCAATTGTTTTGGGCAGTTGTCAACAACTTGTTTTTATTGTTATTAACCACAAAGGGCTCGAGTTGCTTATCATTGGGTAAATATTAACATTGTACGAAATTGGAAAGCGTCCACAAAGAACCAAAGTTCAATGGGCAACGCAACTAAATGCAGAGCAAAAACAAAAGAGAAAAGAAAAACGAAAAACGAAACAAAAATGACAAATCGAAAACAAAGGGAAAACTTTAAAACAAACAGCAGGATGTGGGCTGCAGCACACATACGAAAGTATTTCCACTTGGCCCATTTAAGGCAAACAGCAGAAAGTTCCAAGCAGATAAAGCACAGAGCACGCTGAACACATTACACATACGCCCCTTTGTCTGGAGCAACTTGAGTAGCATTTGCAGCTAAAAGCCGGGGAGAAGCTCTCGTGTGCTGTCATTGTTAAGGGCGACGGAGTAACTGGAGCTGGCGCTGCAGTATGCCACGCCTACTTAAACATTTTAAACATTTGCCCAAATTAATTTAAATAGAAACGAGTAACAAAAAAGAAAAAAAGAAAAAGAAAATGAAAATGAAAATAATACAATTTGTTTACCGACTAGAGGCAACATTTTTAACTGCAGTACAGAGATTTTTTCTTTGTTTTTGCATTGCATGTCCAAGTCCTCTCTGTTTGTGTGTGTGTGTGCGTGCGTCTGTATTTTATGTCGACTTTTGACTCTTGGCAAGGGGCTCGTGGTAAAAAACAAAGACTCGTGCATGTAAATAATTGGAGAGCCTGGGCAACGCGCCCCGTTCCACAAACAGACATAAAACTCAAATAAACAAGTTGGAAAAGCGCTGAGCGATATCGACGCATTGCCTGGTTGACTTTTACTTTTGATTTCTGGCCGTCTTATTTTATTTGTCGGTTTTTCGGTTCGCTTTGCGCTGTTTGGCGCATCAATTTCAATTTTATTGACAAACACAAGCAGTTGGTATTTTTGTTTGTGGCCGGACCGAAGGGCTTATTACTCTTCTGGTAAGAAATTGAAAATTGTTTTTGTTTTTTCTATTTTAATTGATAGACAGTGTTAGCGAAGTTTAGCTATTTGACTGCTATATACACTGTTTTGTACTAAAAATCTGTAAATCTTAAAGTTTTGGCCATTGACAATGCCTTGAATTGTTTGGATATAAAACAATAGCATGAACTTGTAATGTGTAAAGAAGCAGTGTTTGAATATCTGTCTTAAGATTATTGCAAGCTTAAATAAATTTATATAAGAATTAAGATTAGGCTCCAAAGTGCAATCGGATGCAAAGTTTAGGTGTGGTACTAGACCAAACAAAATTCTATAATGTCTTCAAGTCAAGGCTTAACTTTTATTTCCAATTCCTATTAATTGTAAAAATATTCATTAAGATACTCGTTGTTTCTTTAAAGAAATTTAAAAGATTTTTATGTCTTTAGTATGAAATATAGTTTTGAAAGTTTTTAACAGCAATTCTTACACAAATTCCCAGTACTTGCTGAGTCTAGCTACACCCTCCCGGACTTGATTAAATCGGACATTTGTGCGTCGCAAGATATGCGAGAAAGTATGAATACCCTCTGGAAAGGGGTTGACTCGGTCTACGCTGTCGACCGCATCGACTGCGCTCATTTAACATTTTGCGACGCGCACTTTTATTTGCGCTGGCTTTTACGAGGCTGCAGGACAACCGCAACGGTTGCCTGATTTCAGATTTGTGCGTTCTGCGTGCTGTAAGCTTCCAGTTTGATTGTATTATTTGCATATCGCGGCGCTCGCTCTTTTAACTATGCACAGCTGCTTAAATTGAAATCGCTGGCTGTTTGTTTGGCTTCCTTTACGCACGCACGTAAAACAAATGGCGATTTTTAGTAGGTGGCCGTAAAGAATTGATTACTCACCTAATATGCGCAGATATTTAAGACCCCAAAAGGACTCTGCCCCAATCGCTGGCAGATTGGAATCGGTGATGCGCAGCACTTGCAGCTGCATAAATTGCCGCAGTGCCGGTCCGATTGTTATCGAGTTGCGTGGTCCGCGTATTATGATGACCTTCACATCAATGTCCAGTAGATTTGCCGACAGCGAACTCAGGCCACCTGCAGCACGAAGGAAATGTAATTAAATAAAGGTCAGCTAAGCGTTACATCAACTACAACCGCTTTATGCCCGCAATAAAAGTAAAGTTTATGCAGCCAGCGAACAATAACTGAGGTTAACAATGCCAACTAGATCATTAACTACGGAGCGCTCTCCTCTTTTGCATGCCAACAATGTGCGCCTTTTAGTGTTTGCCTCAACCCAAAAAAAAATCTCTGGCAATTTCTATGCGAAATTTTGAGGCAACTACAACAACACAGCATCCAGTTAGCAGTTTTTCCTTATCCAGAACAGGGTTTCGCGCGCTCTATACTCTTTTTTTTCTCTCTATATAATATGGCATACAATTGTGCTACCGCAGTTGCTGTCGACTTTTATTATATTCTCACACTGCATTATGCAGCTGTATGTGTGTGTGTGTGTGTATGTGTGTGTGTGTGTGTGTGTGTATGTGTGTGTGTGTGTATGTGTGTGTGTATGTGTGTGTGTGTGTGTGTATTTGTTGTGTTCCCATTGTATTGTTTGGCGGGGAGTCCAGCATTTGTTATAAGGCTGCAGCTGGCCCTCACTACCTCTCTATGCATCTCTTTCTCTCTCTCTAAATCTCCCTCTCCCTCTTTTTTTATGAAAAATGCAAAGCATTAACACTGATTGTAACATATTTTAACGCGCTTGCAATTTCGTTGGCATTTACGAGTATTATTGCATTACACCACACACAGTTGCTAGCGAGAGGGCGCAGTGGGTGACGACCTGGAAGTTCAGCTAAAAGTTGCTGCTCATTAGCCGTTGCAGCTTACATTTTTGCCTTTGTTCTTTTTTTACTTTTTATTTTTTAATGTACAATATGCTAGACTTAACTTTATAAAAGCAGTAAAAATGCATAAAGTCCAATATATGTATTCAAATTTTGTATTCTAAGCGCTGAATGTGCTCTAAATAAAACTCATGAGAGTCGAGTAACTAAGCGCTCATTCTGGTAGTTGAAAAGGGGTTTTAGAGGTATATAGGAAGGTAGCAGATTTCACTAATTTCTATTATTGAGATAAGCGTTATTTTATATAATAACTTTAGCTTCAATCAACTTAAATATTTGCCGAATATTTTGCGGATTTGAAGAGCTCTATTACCTTTTATTTAGGGAAAGGGCAATAGAACTCTTCAATTCTTCAGTTTAATTTATTTATTATTTTTACTTTTTTCGTATTTATTTTGTATTTATGCTTCGATAAATTAGTTTTTATGATATTTGAAGGAAATTAAAAATATTTATAAAAAAAATATATTTAAATGTATATATTACAAAAATAAATATATAAATAAAAACAAATAAAAAATACATAATAAAAAAAATAAATAAATAAAAATATTAATAAATATAAAAAATGGTTATAAATCTTTCAAAGATGTTTATAATTTACTTTACAAATGTGCTTTAATTTTAATTTAAGAATGTATTTTGATTTTCTAGCAACAACAGCAAATAAAATAAAAATAAACAACTACCATAAATAAACGAAAGCACTTCAATTGACATATAAATATTCAGAACTAGAATTGAGCTGAGTTCAGGCTGAAATAATCTGTGGCAAATTGAAAGCCATTTGGTTGTCTTACTGCCAATGGCAGTCGCTGCTAGGCTGCTGCGCTGCTGGGCTGCTTAGCCGTGCCGCACTTATTGTGCCGAAGATTTGGAAAATGAAATTAAAACGACAATGGCATCACATTCAAAGCATCACATTCAAGGACTCGAGCGACGTACAATGTGTGCTCTGGCCAAACAAGCGTTAAATTGAAATTATAGATTTCTCAGTTGCTCAAGTCGGCAGATGACAGTTGAGCAAATTGAAATTGAAATAGAAATTGTCTGAGAATGCTGAAAAGCGAAAAGCATACAGGAAAGCAGACTTTGGCCATGCCTTAACAGAGGAAACACTCGTTAATGCTCACATGTACAACGTGGCTTGCAGCTCTGCTCTGCAATTATGATGTTATCCTAATGATGGGGCTATTGCGTGGTTTACCTCAATTCCTGTTCGCGTGCATTGCATAATTTGCGTACATTTTGCGTTGCTTCTGTTACTGTATTTTTTATACTCTGTTCCCAAAGGGAAAACAGAGTATATTGGCTCTGTGCAATGTCCGTCATTCTGTCCGTTTGTCTGTCTATATGAATGCAAAACATTTCTACGCTATGGAAGCTAGAAACGTATACTCGTATATAGCAGTCGAATTATAAAAGTCAAGATTTTCTCGATACGCCCACTTCGTATTAAATCGGAAAATGCACATTTCTAGATACCAGAAATCATATTAGTTGAAGAACTAGTGAGTTGCAGTTTTGGAATGTATACTCGCGTTGACCAGCAAAACTCAAAAAGATATATCTACGCTTATGTTGTGGCAAATCGGGTTAAACTGTATATTTATTAGGTTTGATGCTAGAACGCTGCAATTTGGTGTGTAAGTTAATGTTATGATTATATAAAGATCTATGAAAATGATATGTTCACAATCATTGGGGGCATTTGCAAATTGGCAACAAAGTTTGTAACGCCCAACTTAAATTTAATATACCAGATGCTCCTATGAAAACAGAGTATCACACAGTCTGTTACACCCTAATGTAATCTTCTGACTTGTTCTTTTTTTATTTCTTATACTTTTAGCACTTATTGCGGCACTTACCTTTTGTGCAGATGGCCTGATAGCGGTCCATATCATCAATGCTACAGTTACATTCGACGGGGCACTTTCTGCTCGTATTGCTGAACATGGCCGGCATTATGCACAGGCTGAACAGCAGCCACTTCATAAGCATCTGCAATAGATACAAAAAAAAATGTTTATATAGGCGAGTTGTTTACAGATAGGGTTTAGTTGCTGCCCAAGTGGCAATTAGTGGGTCATTTTAATTACAGCCAAACACTTAGCCGCAGTGAAAACTCATTCAACATTTAGAGCGTCAGCCATTGTTTGCTCACTTTTATACACTATGATTGACCATGGAAGAATACTTAATACTGTTTATAAGAAGTATTTATACACTGTATTTATTTCGATATGATATTATGATTAATTTGAGAATAAATTTATTCAAAAAATATATAAACTTGTTTTAATAAGTGACTAAAAATCTCTATAAAATTGTACTTATTATAAACATAAAAATAATAATAAAAATAAAACTAATATTACATAATTATTGTATTAAATGTAAAAAATATGCTAATAAATGTAAAAATTATATATTAGCCTAAAAATATGTTCAAAACATTTTTGTTTGTTTTTGCTGTATTTTACATATTTTATAAAAATAATTTAAGCGTCTTATATTTATTCTTCTTAAAACTTACGAAACATCATGTTAGTGCATCAAATGTTTCATTAGGCGTAGCACAAATATATATATGTAAAATATATACTATATGTATTTCTTGTTTATATTTCTACTGTAGCTAATCTATTTATAAAACCGCAAGCTCGTGCACTTGCACACTCACACGAGAGCCACACCCACTAGCACACAGATTTTCAATTTGAAATCAACGTGGTGTCATATGTTGACATAGTTGCAGTTGTTATCGTAGTTGTTGCTGCTGTTGTTGCCGCTGTTGCTGCTGTTGTTTGCTGTTTGTTGTTTTACTTTACACATGTTAGTGTTTGGCTGGCTGTGCGCTGCGTATGCGCCATGTTTGACCTCAGTGATTTGTGGTCGCCATCTCTGGACACTTGTGCGCTTGGCGATAAACTGCGGTGGTCCCGTGGCACTCGCCGCAGCGCAGCGCATAAATTAGCCGCAGCACACAATGCGGTTAAAGAAGCGAACTCAAAAATAAGCCCGAAATTATAATGCGCTCGACCTCACCTCTCTCTCTCTCTCGTACTCTATTGAATCACACTCCATTTGCCCGAAAGATCCAAATATGCGTAAGCATTTGCAACTGCAACATGAAACTTGCATATGTAATATGCAAAGGAATTTTCCTTTTTGATTTTTCATAACCATTTTCCTTCCTTTGGATATTTTTCTCATTTTTTTTCGGGCCCTTTGGCTTTGTGCAGGCTGGCATTGCCGGAAAATGGGAAAGCCGCAGGATTTATGTGCAGCATATTTTTCATTTTACTGAGGCAGGAGCAGGCAGCAACTGTCAAGTTTCCGGCTCATCGTCGGCACCTTGTGTGCATTGTGCGCATTGGATTTGTTGTCAGAATATAGCTGCTGGGCAACAGGAGCCGAGCGCCGGGCGTCGGGCTGAGTAATATTTTTGCAAAGTTGTTGCGGTAAAAGTGAAAAATTGCGACAGTCGTCGCCGTCGACTGCGACTTTAGCCTTACCGAAATGATAGAGGGGCGCGCTTTCTTAAGTTACGTCTGTTGCGCCTCCTGCTCCCACCGAAAACTTATTTTTTCCATATTCTCAACTTGAGCTGTCTCTTTCTGCGGCACGCTCAATTTACTTCTGTGGCATGAGTTGTCATGAAATTCGAAAAGTGCATTTAAAAGTAAGGCATGTTCGCCGAAAATGCAGTTGAAATTCTGCTTATTGCAATTACTTTCTTTTGCCAGTGCTGTGAAAAATTAAAACTTAAGCAAATTATGTTGAGCACGATGAAGTTTTAAGCCGTTCTTTGATTTAAAGTGGGCCAAAGGCTAAAAAGACTTAACTAATATAGGGAAAATTGAAATAATAAGACATTTTTAAAATGATAATTTTGGGTTCAATAGAAAATATTTAATAGTCCTCGACATCATTTAATTAAATATAATCATATTTAATAATTGAGAAATCAAAAAAAAAAAAAAAAAAGAAAAGAAAAATAGAATATTTACTTCTTTAAAAAGGGAATTATTTCTTAATGTTTATAAATTATTTAATTATTAACATTTAAATATTTGAAAAAATATGATATTTATTTTTATATATTTTTAAAATTTATTATTATATTTAAAATTATTAGAAGAAATTTCTAAAAAAAAAAATTGATCAAAAATAAATAAAATATGCCATAGGAAAATTACTTTTATATTTTGTAACTGCATTAAAAAAGTGGGAAATGTTCAATACAAAAAAAAAAAATAAATAAATAAATAAAAAAAACCACAAACAAAAATATATAATAATTTTTGTTAAATGAAAATTAGTTGTGTAAAATAATAAAATACAATTAATCATATGAATGAAATAACAAAATGGATATAAAATTAAATTACAACTGCCTGAGTAAAATAAAATATTTCCATACATTTACTAACAAAAATTTATACATAGTTTTATTATTTCAGAGTCTTAACTCCAACCATCATTAATCTCAATTGCATTCATATTTTGACAGTTATTGAAAAAAGCAAAAGTTCTGCTTTAATAATGAATTGCAAACAAAATAAGTTCGTTTGGGTACAAAAATTAATCAGCTTAAAATGAAAACTTTATAAAGTGAGTGGGAGAAATAGTGAGAGAGAGAGGGAGAGAGGCAGGCAGATTGTGGCTAACCAGAAGTCAGCATCTGTCAAACTCGTTAAAGAAGCTGCAGATTTGTAGCCGGGCCACACGCAAGCCACGCCTTCAAAAATACACACACTAACACACTCCCACACACACAAATAGACAGAGAGACGGATACATTTAGTTAGCTGGAAGTTAGCCGCGCTGCCAGCTGACGTTCTACACGCTCCATTTGGACTTTGGCAAACTTTGTTTGCGTTCTGGGCCGCCGCTCGAGCACATACCGCACGCGAATTAGACGGGGGAGCGGAACGCAGACAGAGAGAGGGAGAGAGAGAGAGAGAGAGAGGCAAACAGCGAAGAGCACTTGGCCCTAAAGTAGTTGTTGATATCGGCTTTCAGCGTGCATATTTCTTTGGTTACTTTTGCCTGGTCGCTTTTCGTGCTATTTAAACACTGAGAAATCGTTGCGGCCATTTGCGTATGCGATTGCAAACAGAATGCCGGAAGCAGTCAGCCAACCAAGTCACATAAGAAGTGGCTTAAGCTGCGCAGAACCAAATTACTCATACGCCGCATGGGACGCAGTGGGCAGAGGCCTGGCGGATGCGGCCATTTAATACGTGCGCTACTTTTGTAATTGAATATGATAAATCAAACCGAAAAGTTACTCCATGTCGAGTGCGGTCGGAAGTGGTCGAGCGGCGCTATCTGCCCCGTTTCTGCTGGCCTTGTTTTTGAACTTCCCCAGAGGGGAGGAGAGGTTCTCTCTGCACTTTGTTGGCCTATTGAGTTACATGCTGTGCAAATGTATTCATTTACTTTCTGATTCCAGCAACTCAATTGTATTAGATTTGATGGCTGGCCATGTTTTTGTTTTTGTTTTTGTTTTTGTTTTCTGTGTTCGCCACGCAATTCAAAATGAAATAAATCTCAATATTTGTGCGTTGGCCAAAATCAAATTACATTAAATTCCAGCTAAAGGCTAAGCTCGACAAAACGGAAAACAAGAACCGAAGGCAAAGTAAAGAAAAATCAAAAAAAGCAGCTGGCATAATATTATGAGTTATGCCGGGCCGTAGGCGTGTCTCGATTTGTAACCTCGTTTAGGAGGCGGAGGCGGAGGGCGTGGCAGTGGCAGTGGCGCTGACCATGAAGCCAACATTAAAATTCATGAACACATTTATTGCCAATTACCACGAGGCCTGCGGCACGTTTTATATAGAGAGCAGAAGCTAACGGCAGTTCTGTCTCCCACACACACACACACACACACACACACACCGCCCTCTGCAACTTGCAACACGATTCTCTGTCCGATTCTCTGATTTGGCAGCAAATGTTGCGGCCGATTTTCTTTTTTTTTTTTTTTCGTTTCCTTTGGCCATTTTGTTGCCTTTTATTCGATTTTGCGCTTTGCTCGTCGGGTTTTTTTTTTTCTGCACACACAAATTGATAAATTAGATTTACGCTCGAGAAATTATATTACAATATAATATATTTTCAGCCTGTAGATTTGTGTTTTGTTATTGTGGCGCTTTAATGGCCAAGCGATTTTAAAGCGAACTTTTCTGAATTGCAGTTTTCTTGTTTTTTGATTTTGTAATTTTGTTTTTATTTATGCTTTCAATGCGTGCTCTGGCTGTGTGAGTAGTTGGCTCAGCTACAGGCGAAAAAAATATTGTTCAATTATGCGCAGACATTAAATGGTCTGCAATTTATTATAAAAAAAATATATCCCAAAATAAACTTTATGCTGATTGGGTGAAATGTCTGAAAGTTGTAGGAAAAACAATTTCATTTTAAACTGTTTCGAGTTAAAGTTGTCGAAATGTTGATGGCATTTGGGAGGGGATAATGATTGTGCGATAAGGGAATACATTAATTTTATTTGAAATTTTAAAAAATAATACATGAATAAAGCTCTGGAGATGAAAAGGAGAAATCAATGAATGTCATATCAACTTAAAAGTTTTATTTCTTAACGTTAAGCAGCCAACAGAAATAAGATTTTAATAGTGTATGAGAGACATTTATTTATCATTTTCATCCCCAGAGCTTTAATGGTGGCATATTATTAAAAACTGACTATTTAAATCATTTCAAGATTTTTATAAGCTCATAGATTTTACTTTAAGCTGACTCTGTAGAAAGATTTATTTAAAAAAAATTATTTTATATTAATTGATTGTCAAACTTTGTTTTTTGTCTCTTTTGCAGTGTAATATACCAAGCATTGATATAAAATACCTAAAATAAATTGAAAAAACAAACTGGATTTATACTTTCGCATATACTATAATATAATCGAATCTGCACTCTGTAGCTTTTCATTGTCAAAAAAGCAACTCATTTAGCATATAGGACAAAATGTGTTCTTCTTACAAATCGATAAATCAAATACTAGCAGCAGAAGAACAATTCAAATTGGCAAACGTCATAACAGATGCAGGCATTGCCATCTAACAGAGGCAAAAATCAATGGGATCTAAATTTATCTGCCTCTGCTTCCATTAAGTACAACAAGTTGCTTGGATATAAATCGGAAGGAGGTTAATTTAAATTGTTGAAAAAAAAAAAAAAAAAAAACAACAAAAATCTCTAATAACTCTAAAAACTCTAAGAGCTACTCATAAGCAATCCCACTGCTCTCCAGTTTCGACTCAAAATTACATTGTTTAACTAGAAAACCAACAAGTTTTAATCAACTCATCCACAAGCTGCTTGGCTGCTGTTCGTGTTTCGTTCGCTTTGTGTTCTTGCGATTGGATTGCAGCTTCCAGTTGATGCTTGGCCAGCATAGTTGCAGCTTGTTGCAAGTATCTGAGCAGCTTTGTGGCATTTGCAATTCAATTAAACTAAAGCAAAAGGAAGACCAAAGCCAGTCTCGGAGACTCAGAGATGTGAAGAAGTGAATGTTGATGTTGATGTTGATGTTGTCTGGGTATGGGCCTGGGCTTGAGCGTGGCTATTGTGAATGGACGCACTGGCGTGAAGCGTTAAAAATGCAATCAAAAGACAACAAAGGATGACGGCGACCGTGACCAGCGGCGCTGCAGGTGGGATATCAGCGGCGAGGCAAGTGCAACTGACACTGAAGCGGGCTGGGGCAGTTAAGAAAACCGCGCACAACAACAATAACAATAGCAACAAAAACAAGAGACAGCAACAATAACAATAACAACGTCAATAGCGCTGAGCAGGCTGATGACTGAAATTTAATATCTCGCTGCGGGTCTGGGACTGGACTTGGCTGCAAGTGAAATCTGAAACAATTGCCACAAATTTTCGGTGAAGGGTCCTGGCCAAACTTAAAGCCGGACCAGCACTCACATACACACACATACACTCACACACACACACTCACACACACACACACACAGTCCTCACCTCAGTTAGTCAGATTCAGTGAGGCTTAATGCCTGAAATGAACTTTGTGCGTGCGACTGGGCTTTGGCACTGGTCAAGGTGTGGCTGGAAGCTGGTCTTAGGAGCCTTTTAGGCATCATTGAGTCAAAAGATTGCTGCTCATTTGCCGTGCTTAATTGGCCAGTGTCAGCTTAATGTCGTCTGCACACTTCCACTTCCGGCCCACACAAGCTGTGTGGCCGTGTGGGCGTGGCCAGCTGGTCGTCACATTAGATTAAGCCAAAGCCAAAGCTGAAGCCAAAGCTGAAGCCAAAAGCAGAGGCAGAGGCAAAGCCAAAGCCACACAAGCTAATCGCAACGACCAAATGACCCAAAAAATGAGCGACAAAAGCTGCAGCCCACTGCACGCACACACAATGAGAACAAGTAGGAACGTTGCATTCGTGGCGTAACTGACTACGTGATACTCTGTATCCATAGGGGCATCTGGTATACTAAATTTAAGCTGGGCGCTATAAACTTTATTTCCGATTTGCCAAGCCCCCAATGATCGTGGACATATATTTATCATAAATCTTTATAGAATGGACACATTAACTTAGATGCAAAATTTCAGCGTTCTAGCTTTAAAACTTTTGAAGATACAGTTTTGCCACGCCCTTAGTGGGTCTAGATATATCCGCCATATGTTTTTGATTGCAACTCTCAGCTCTTCAATTAATAGGATTTCTGGCATACAGGAAAATGCATTTTCCGATTTGCCACGCGCCTAGAGGTCGTATCGGGAAAACTTTGTCACTATATAATTACTAACTATAGACGAGTATATATTTCAAATTTCAAGTCTCTAGCTTCAATAGCGAAGAAATATTTTGCAGATAGACCGACGGCCAGCAAGACGCATATTACACAAAACCAATATACTCTTTTTCCTTTTGGGAACAGAATATAAAAAGAGCAGCAGATAGAGTGCAGAGTAAGTGAGAGACAGAGGCAGATAGAGGGAGATAGCGTGAGCAACTGCTTTATATAATAATTTTTGCTTATGTCTACACGAGGCAATTACACGACAATTGCCACGTTTTGGCCTGGCCGGGCAAATAAATCAAGTAAAAAACATTTGTACTTAGCCCACGGAGTGGGCGTGTCCGCATTTGAGTGTGAACACATGTTATTTGGCAATTACAAAAAACAATTGAAGAGGCAGCAAAACGACAATTTCGAGTCTTCTTGCAAAGCCAAGCAGCTTGGCTTAAAGCCCACAGAGTACCGCCGGCTTGTTGAGCCTGGCTTTGTGGGTGCGTGTGTGTGTGTGCGTCTGTGTGTGTGTGTGAGTGGGCAAACTAGGAGCACGTGGCATGCCACTGGCATCGCATGCATCGCACGTTCTGCAACTAATCGCTCAAGTCTTTTATGCCTGGCCAATAGCCGGCCAAGTGGAGGCCGCGCCAGCTGCGTGACCATGCAGCGCGTGCTCTGTCTATCATGCTGCGGTTGCTGCTGCTGCCACATTTTGTGGCATGGCATAATCACGCGTCTCTGCCACTTTGCTCAATCCGGCCAGCTTACTGTTAACCACCAGCTCGCCTGGCAGACTCATCGCTTTTTTTTTTTTTTTTGCTGAAATTGATAAAAATGTTTGGCCCGCTCTTGCAGCTCCTCCAGCTCGCGCACACGTGTCGTTTCTAAATTGCAATATTTAAGACTTGCGAGATTTGTGCGCTGGCATCGATAGCCATTGCAAATGGGTTATGACTGCCTCAATGGCCAAGCTGTTCAATATTTAAGTGGCATCTAGTTTAAGCCAAAGCTAACACTTTCTATGATTTCTCAGGGATAAATGTTGGAATGACTTTATCGATTTGTGCGGAGTGTTTGAAAGGGCGTGGCAGGGATGCATAATAAATGGATATGAAATTAAATAAAAAATAAATTAGTATCTTAGAGTTTCTTAGCTTAACTTTTACAAATTAATATAAAAATAAACATGAAATTATAATAAAACAGAAATAAAATAAAACAAAGATGAAATAAAAATTAATAAACAATAAAGTAAAAATACAATCAAAATGAAGTAAATATAAAATAGCAGTAAATTAAAAAAATAAATTTAAAAAAATAAAAAATAATAAAATTAAAAAAAATTAAATAACAATAAAATAAAAATAATAATAAAATATAAAAAAAAATAAACAAATAAAATTAAAATAAAAAAATATAAAAAAAATGAATAGTAAAAATTAAAATATAAAGAAAAATAAAATATAATATAAAATCAAAATCAAAAAATAAAAAAAAATAATATAAAAATAAAAATAAAAAAAAAGAAATTAAAAATAAAATAAAAATAAAATAAAATAAAAATAATATAAAAATAATACAAAAATAAAATTAAAAGAAAATAAGATTAAAATAAAAATAAAATAACAATAAAATATAAATACAAATAAAATTAAAATAATTCAAAATAAAAATAAAATTAAATAAAAATAAAATAAATAAAAAAATTATTGAAATATATTTTATCACGAATTCCAAATAAAACTTTTTTCTAATTATACAGCCAATTTATAAAAAATTAAATATTACAGTGTATATGTATAATAAAAAATAAATATCTGTCAGTTAGTTAGTTAGTTAGAAAGTCCATATCTTTATGGACGAGTGACGACAGCTATTTATGGTTAATTTTTTTTCTTCTTCTCTTCAAACAACGAAGTTTTTTATTTGAAATTATAAAATACACATAAAGGAGCCAAGTATCTGGCTTGTCAATACCCAGTTCATGCTTGTGCACTTTAACTGCTTTTGTTTTAATATCCTTTTTGCTATCGATTAAATATTATCAAGCATACAGTCAATCAATATGTATTTCAATAAAACTATTTAATGGCCGCATAAAAACACAGTTTAGCTCAACCACAATTTAACTTTGTTTTTGCCTTCGCTTTAATGCCGTTTAAAACAATTTCATGGATTAAAAGGTAAAAGCTGTTTTATTTTTTTAATTTCCTTCTTTTTTTGCAACTTTTACTGATTTATTTAAATGCACGCACTTTGTGCATGCGAGAGATTTAATATTTAATGCATTTTAATGTCACTTGAGCTGACAAAGCACATTACATGGGATTTATTTTAATTCAATTGCAGTTCGAGTCGAACTTTTGCCACGCAAAATGTTTTCCGAAATAATGCAAATTAAGCATGGAATGCAACAAAAAGTTTTCATTTTATTAAAACTATAGATTTATTTGCAATTAATTTCTATGTAGTTGGGTTCAACTTGAGTTTAGAGGTATTTTGGGGGTTGTTTAGAAATGTTTATAAATAAAATTCAATCAAAGCGAAAATAAAATAAAAGAAGACAGAAGACAGAAACTCAAAAAGTTTTGTAGCTTCAAATTGTTTTCCGTATTTTTATTTTTATTTTATTATATTTTAACAATTTAAAGTTTGAAAGTCAAGAAAGACAAACCGTTGAATTTAGCCAGGCGGAAAAGTTGGCGATTTGACAGTGAAGCGAAAGGGAGCGGTGGGCCCACAAAGGGTTTAAGGCGCCAATTTGTAGATTACAAAAAAAGAGAGGGAAAACACTTTCGTGTATAGTTTTTGCTCTAAAACTTTTACAGCCTGAATAAAATCTTGCCTTTTCTCGCCTCAGCGTGAGTTGCTTGTAAACTTTTTATACCCTGCAGCCCTTAAGAATGTAAATTAGGGTGTATTGTTTATAGCTCATTATGTAACAGGCAGATGGGGAGTTTAGATAATATTTAAGGTATATCTAGTCTTCATATGAAGCAATAATAGATTTGAGTTGGCAATATTTGCCTCTGCTTGGAAAGACTTCGCCAGACAGTGCTAGAAACTTTAATTGTTATTTGATATCCTATATTTTATGCATAGCTTTAAGTCACTATATAGGTTATTGTTTTCTGTTAATTTATTTATTTTTCTTTTTTTGTAGTAACGACCATTTAATTTATAATAAAGGGTTTAATTTCTTTCTGATGATAACAGAAAATAACCAGACTCTCTTAAATCAAGACTTTCTTATTTAAGCTGATGTCTTCATGACTTTTATTCTAAAGTCGCGAGCCTTGATTAAGCAAATACAAATTATGACTAGCACAGCATTTGAATATAATAAAAAAAATAAGTTGCAATATATATATTTTGAAATAAAAATAGTTCAATTTCTGGCAGAAACTAACATTTGTTTTTGTTACAAAATGTTTGCATACCAAACACTTTCTGCAGCTCGGATATCCCATAGTCGTGCACTTCCCACTAAAGCACTCGTATTTGTTTTCCTTTTTTATTGTTTTTTTCTTCTTCTTGAGGGTTGCTCTTAAATTTCCGTTGTAATAATATAGCTGCTGTTTGGCTTTAAGGCGCACTTGAGACGGTCTGTAGTCATTGTAAAAGTTATTTCCATTTAAATTTATCATTTTTTAATGAGACACTTAATTACTGGCTGGCAAACAGCATGTTACAAATAATGCTACAACGCTAATTGTTTCCGCTTGCTCATTTCGCCGCTGCCAAGAGAGGCTACACATGAATGTATATATATACAAGTATATACATACATATTTACATTTGTATATATACATTTATGTAGCTCTGCTGCATAGAGCGAAGCAGATCTGTAGCTAACAAGCCGAGAAAAGGACGCACACACATTGTGACAGACGCAAGTAGAGGCTGTGAATGCCGTCACCACATTGTTGCCCAGCTCGTTGTTGCTGCTGCTGCTGCTGCTGCTGCTGCTGCTGGCATGCAGCAGCTTTATATCATTTTGAAAGAAGGTAGCCAGAAATTACAACATCGTTTTGTGTGCTGCTCGTGCCGGCCACAAACGGAGGCACGTGCGGCGTCTGGGCTCTGGCAGCTATGTCGTCTATCTTGGCAAGGACTCAAGGACTCATGCATCACACCCACACTCCCACACTCCCACACATACACACGCACACACTTCATTAGATTTGTTTAATTTAACTTATTTTGGTACACTTGCGGCCTCATTCCCTGGGCATTTCATTAAATCCCAGCCATCCACTATTCATTCTGGCGCAAGGCTTAAAGCTCTGTTTGTGACTGGCATTGAAATCATATTGAGCTTAAGAGTAAATCACATCAGCAACAACTGTTAACAAATTTAATTGGCATTAATTTATGCTCAAGTTGAAGGAAGACAGCTCGAATCATTTTGTTGCCATTAATAAAGATGCTTATTGAATTTATGTTTCGAGGACTGAGACTCTTGTAAATCAAATTGATTTTAAGCACACTTGCCTATAAATGTATTTGTAGTTTGACACGCCTGACAGCTGCATTTAACACCAGCTGTCACGCACTCAAGTGTCATTGGGCAGACAATCTCTGCTCTCAGTTCGGCTCAAAAAATAGCTAGGGACTCAACAAAATGCGAATTGTGTAGCTTCAAGGACAAAACACATACGATTGTAATTGTCGTTTGGTGTAGAATTTAGATTACTTGATGAGTTCTTGGCGTTAAGTTTGTAAATGTTGAGTAATTCGAGTATTTTTGTAGATTTCGAGATAGGGAAATAATTTGTAGAGTTTTTGTATAAAGCATGGATAGACCCAACAAAAATTATACTATTTTGTTAGCCATATTTCAGCAGATATTTAATTTCTTCATATAAATCAATTTTAAAAGTATTTAATTTTTAAAGTATTACAGCAAAAAAAAAAATAAAAAAAAAAATTAATTTATTATTTTATTTTGTACTATTTACAGAAAGCGATTCAATGCATTAAATATCAGCTATATATATATATAACTCTCGCTTAAATTGGATGTCAGCTGGCATGGTTGACAGTGTTCAGGGCTCTGGCAAAATGGCATTTATTATGGCCTATTGACATTAAGCAGCTCGTGTTTGCGCCCAGCCTCCAATGCAATGCAAACATATCATCATTGAAAGAGCGTAAATAGCACACATATTATTGACATTTTATGGCTGGAAATTTTACGAAGATGATGAAAAAACAATCCGAAAAGGGTAACCCACACGTGAGTGTGTGTGTTTGTGTGTGTCTGAGAATGCTGCAGCAGAGGCACGCACGAGTGGTGCTCAAGTGGTGGCATGGTGGGCCGCACCACAAGTCGATTAACAGTTTGATTGAGTTTTCCTACATTGGAGCAGCGGTATTTGTGGTTGATATAATGCGGTTGTTCGCCTCAAAAGTCAATATAAAAAGGGTGACAGCAGCAGCAGCAGCAAAAAAAAAGTAAAAAATAAAGGAGAACGAAATATTATTTAATGGAAAAATGCCGCTCACTAAGAGTGAGTCATAAAAAATGCTATGAACTCGGCAATATTTTTTGAGTTCTAATATGTCCAGGCAAATGCCAGCGACAACAGCCTCCCAAAGCTGAAAAACGTAATTAAAAAAGAGAGATACAGAGAGGAAGAGAGAAAGAGAGAGAGAGAGACGGTTGGTTGGGCAAAGTTGTCAGTAAAGGTTAACTGTACACTCGGCCGACCCCCAAAGGCCAACTGGCATTTTGTCATAAATATTAAAGTGTGACACAATGCGCTTTCAATCACATAAACCAACCGAAGCGCGCAGAGTCCTTGGCATGCTTTCAACTCTGACCGGGACATCGGGTCGAACCGGACCGTAGCGGGACGGGAAGCTCACGAGAAATTATTTTACATTACAAAACAAAATATTTGCAGTGTCGCGAGCAGTGCGCTGTGATAAATTAGCTGCTTCCAAGGGTCAAGTGCTGTCGAGCTGCAAAACTGCTTTCAGTTCGTTTCAATTCTTCGGTTTTCAATAGAAATGAAAGCAGAAAAGTAGTAGGAGCAACAACAGCAGCAGCAGCAGCAGCAGCAGCAGATGCTTTCAGATTTAGGCGAGCAGCGCTCAAAGTTGATTGATTAAAATGATCAGCGAAATGACAAAAATGAATCTGAAACTGCTTTGAGATACCCTGTGGATGAAGAGGTGAGAGGTTGTATGGAATGAGCCGAAGGGAAGTATAGCTAATATCAGCCAGTTGTATGGCACAATATTGGAGGTACATATCTGGGCTTGAAACGGAGTTAAATAATAGAAACTGTAGGGCAAGAAGAAGTAGTAATAGTAGCAATAATTGTAGTAGTAGAAATAATAGTCATAGTAAAAATGGTTGCCTACTACTAGTAGAAATAATGAGAATAGTTGTAAAATAAGTAAAAACTAAAAAAAGTATTATACATAATAGTTATATTAAGAATAGAAAGTAGTAGTAAAAATAGTAGTAGTAGGAATAGAAGCAGTAGTGGCAGTTGTACGAATAGTAGCAGTAGTAGTAGTTGTAGGAATAGTAGCAGTAGTAGTAGTTGTAGCGATTAGTAGCAGTAGTAGTAGTTATAGTAGTAAGAATAATAGAAAGTGGTAGTGGTAGTAGTATTAGGAAATATAGTAGAATTAGTAGTAGTAGTGGTAGTAGGTATAGTTGTAGACATAAGCGTCGTAGTACCAGTAATAGTAGGAAAAATAGATATAATAGTAATATTCGTAGTAGGAATAGTAAGGTATATTGTAAAGGTTTTAGTGAGATATCTATATATATTATACCATATATGCAAATGAAAGTAAGATCTCCATCTCGCCCTTTGGCCTGGTCAGCACCGCTTTGAGGGTCGTCAACGAATTGATAAATTAATGAGCATTTTGACATTTCAATTGAGTTGAATTGAAAAATTCGTTTTAATGACAGTCAAAATGACAGAGCAAAAGAGAGCGAAAAAAGCTAGAGAGAGTGTGAGAGGGAGTGAGTGCGAGAGAGAGGGGGTGCTGGCAGTAGATGGAGCTAAAGAGTAGGGCAATCGAAAGCATCATGACATTTTATTGGCATTTATGGATGGCAGTGTAAAGTTGCTGTTGATGGCCCAGCACCAAACTTTGAAGCTGTGCATAAATTACAAATAAAAGAGAGACAGATAGACAGAAAAAGAGAGGGAGGGCGGAAGGAAAAGGAAAGAAAAATGATTAATTGCCCGCTTTTGACATTTGAGTGTCTGTCCGCGCGGAGTTCGCACTTGGGTTGTTCATTTCGAGGGTTGTGGTAAAAATGAATTTAATTGAAATTAAATTTGAGTGCGAGAGAGAAAGAGAGAGAGAACTTCTGTCTCAAGGGCAACCAAAATACTGCATGAATATAAATGAGCTGTTGATATAATTAATTTTCAAGTATTTATTGGCTAAAAATAAATATGAACTTTAAGATTCTCTGCCGCTGCTCAATTAATCAGTGCTAAGCCAAGCAGGCGACTAACTCTAGTGCGTAAGACTAAAATCTAACAATAGGATATATCGTATTAATTATGATGAGTTTATGATTAAGCGCAGCTTTCGGCTCGGCCAGGCCTTTGATAACTAATTTACACACATTTATTAGCTGTTGTGCAGCTGCGGAGATAAGAGAGACGAGCGCGCACACACAGCGAGTTAGGGGAACGCATTGCTCATACGCCATGTGGTGCCAAATAAAGTTCGGATCTATGATTCCACATATGCGTGGGTGTGTGAGTGCGAGTGTGTGGCTCAGCGCTCAGTTTAAGCCAGGGGCTTAAATGGAAATCCTCAACATTGTTCATTTTGTGCAGTGCAATGCGGAGGCTAGAGCATGGGCAAGAGGCAAGGGGAAGCAGGCAGTACACACACACACTCACACTCACACGTTCCTTAAAGCGCTTACTGTCGTCCCCAACGAAATGAGTTTGTTAGCTGCGTAAACTGAAACTGTTAACACTTTTGAACAGCCATTCTGCTTGGCCATTAGCTCGGCTCCCCTCGCAGTCTTAATTAAAAAGTACGAGTACTATTCATAGTTTCTTCTGTGCTCTTCCAACACTCTCCCTCTCTCTCTCCCTTACATTTCTTGAGCTGCAATGCGTATAATTTCGTTTTATGTCTGAAACACGCACGCACACAAAAGTGTGTAAGCAGCCGTGATTAAAAATTCAATTTTCTTGGCATTAAGAATTAAATAATTTAAGCGAATTTATGCTTTAATGCAACTGTGCTTTAATGTGACCCAAAAGTGAATTTGCATTAATACAGAAAACAGATTATCAAATGAGGCTTTGAATTCGCCTTATCCTCTGCCAAATTACCTAACGGACTTGAAACAATTGTTGAAAACATAATTAAAATTTGTTTGTTAGATATTTCCGAGAAATTCCATTTGCAGTTGTATCCCAAGTTTTGCTCTCTACACCGACTTATAGAAGCTAAGCGCACACAAGTTTCTCTCGGCAACAACAAAATTGTGCCCCGGGCCGAACATCAGTCAAAATACAATTCAATTTTTGTTGAACACAAATTTTATGTTTTATTTTGTAGCTTTTTCTGCTTGCCAAAAGTTCACTGATCTGAAAAAAAGGCCAAGTTATTTTATAAAATTTCATCTGGCTAAAAAGACTGACCGACAATCAGCCAGGCGAGTGGCAGCATAATTTTCATTCAATTTCGCTCATTCGTTTAACATTTGGCCAGGTTTTTTGCCCAGGGCCTAGGTCTGGTCGTGGTCCTAGTTTTATTTCATTTTTCTTCTTCTTTTTTTTTTTTGTGCCTAGGCCAGCTGCATTCATAGCTATTTATGTGTTTATCCACTTAGAAATGAAGCGATTTGATTTGCTGCTAAATGAGGCATTTTGTGCAATCATTTGCATTGACTTGTTTAGAAAAAGAAAATATTCTATGGCAGCAGGGAAGCTTTGCACTAAATTAATAGCCCGACTCGTAGCTATGCGAAACGAGTGCATGTCTGCTTCATTTAACAGGTTGAACAAACGGAATTCCTCGGCAATCAGCTATTCAATTGAATATTAAATTTTAATTTGCAGACTTTCAATTTTATTTATACTGAATATGGAATACTGAATACTGCATAAATTGTACATCTGATTATAATTTCCTGTTTAAATCATGCTGTCAAATTATAAATGTTGATTAAGTTTGAGTTTGATGACTTTGTAGCTTAGAATAATAGTTAAGCAAGTGTTTTTGTTAAGCTTAAATTAAATTTTTTGACATAAAATTTAAGCAAATAATGAGAAAATATAGTGAATATGAAGAACCTACAGCAAAATAACAACATTTATGAAATTTTCTTTTGACAGAGATAATTACAACAATAAAAATGTTAAAAAATTTAAAAAAAAAAAAAAAAAAAAAGGATGAGGGGGTTTTTTTTTGGGGGGAGTAAATGAACTATTTTTAGGAACACTAATCTATTGACATATGTATATATGTATGCTAAATATTCCAGAAGCAAAATGCATTGAGAAATGAAGTTTAATATGAGAATGTTTAATTGCTCGAATTTATTTTTGTAATATATAAGGAATGATAACTTTAAGAAAATGATCAACAAAAATCAGAATATGTTTTAGTTTTGACTAAAAAATTTTTATAAATTCTTGTACGTGTAAGGCACAAGAAACAAAATATAGAAAATAATTTATTATTGCTTCTTCTTTTTTTTAATTAATATAATTTTCACATTCAACAAATAAATTTATGTAAAGTAAAATTATTATAATTTGTTTTAGGTTTGAATAAAACCTTTGATTGAACATGTAAAAGTTGAAGAGCAAAAATAAATGTAAAATTGTATCTTATATTTTTTGTTAAGTTCAGTTAAGTTAAACTAAGTTTGTAATAAATGCCAAGCATTGTCACAACTTGTTTTAGTTTTGACATAGACTTGAACAAAAGTAGCTAAAGCGTTGAAAACAAAAGTTTTAGTCACGTTCAGACAGCTTGCGATATGTTTCTTGAACGTCTCAAGAGCATAATCAAGCCAAAAGGTGGACATATATCATTGCTGAACTTTTCAGTATTTATAAATATTTATTAAATCAAAAATTGAATAAATATTTTCAATAACTTATTTATTTTTTTTAAATTTTGTCAAATCGAAAGTTTTCAATGAAAATTATCTATGTTCTAAACTAGAGCAATAACAGACCTCATATAATTCTTAGTTTATTGTTAAGTAAAATAACAAGGTATAATTACGATGAATATAATGTAATTATGTCTATATAGATAAATTGAAAAATTTTTTGCAAAATTTAGCTATATCTCTTTTTAATATAAAAATATTAGCAAAATTTAGCTATATCTTTGTAAAATAAAATACTTGCAAAATTTAGCTATATATTTTTAAGCCTCAAATTTTTACAAGGAAACTTATATTTATACTTCTAAACATCTTCCGCAGCCCTCATATCGTTGCTCATTTTTATGTTCAGTGAAAATATAGGGTATATTTTAATTGAGTACTCTCAAGTTTTGGCAAAAGTTGATTGTTTTTGTTTTCATTTTCATCTCACTTTGCGTGGAAGTGCACTTATAGCGCAGAAATTTCCTTTTCTTGTTGCAGACGCTTTCTTTGTTCAACGCCTCCGAGAAGGCAAATGCCGCAAGGACGCTGACGATGACGATGAACATGATGATGATGATGGTGATGACGTTGACTGAGGGGCGTGCCAGTGGGCGGGGGCGGGTCTGTGGCAGCTCGTCGGTCGGTTGTCGTTCCACTTAGCCGGCACTAGAGTGTTAAATCGCATAATTATGTCTCTCATGGCGCGCACTTCACTAAACTGCAAAGTATTTTTTTTCTTGGCCCGCTGCCTTTGGCATCGTTTGTTTACGCGAGTTTTCTTCTTCTTCCTCCCCTGCATTTTTTTGGTTTTTGTTGCGGAATTCTCCCGCACTTTAATCACATATGCAACTGCTTGGCTTTGTAATATTATGTGAATTTTCTTTGCTTTTCCGCTTTATTTCTGTTGTTGTTGTTGTTGTGGTAGAGTACGCTTTGGCCATATGTTTGCTTTGTCATCCAGAGCTGGGTGTAATTAAGTTAGGCAAGGCTCTCAGTCTTTGATGTGCCAGACACACACACACACACACACACACACACACACACACAGAAGGAAGTCCATGGCGCAAAGTTTTTGCTTAATGACTGAATCAAGCGCAAGTTTGCGCAACTTTTTAACACACATTAATGTGAAATAATTTGCATACTTTGAAGCCACACTTCAGTCGGAGTGAAAAGTATGCCGCAACTATTTGACGGGCACGGAAAAGCGCTTTAATTGCTAGGCCCAAGCAAGAGACTGCAAAAGGCAAAGAAAAAAGAGAAAAAAGTAAAACGAAAAATGGGCTGTAATAAATCTAAGCACAGCAGCAGGGCATAAAAATGCGAGTATTCCTCAAGATAAGCCAACTACAGGCGCTTATCTGAGCGCAAATGCCAGCCCAAATCCCTTGTCGACAATTTGAAACATTTAAAGACTGAGTCCGAGATTTCGGCCATGGCCGTGGCCGAGCCAGTAGTTGGCTTATTCCCTTTATTGTGCGCCCTGTTATGCTCATGATGGACGCTGTTAATCTATAAATAAAAGCGAGAAAAAAAAGCAAGGAGAGTGCACAAATCCTGGTAACCAACTTCCAGATCCCTTTTTCTTTTCCCTCTCTTTTTCTGTTGTGTGTGAAAACTGTTGCGTTGCCTTGGCGTATAAATTCGACTCTTCGCTCGTTTCCGGGGGCGAAAGTATATTAAAGGTATTAGGCTGACAGATGCCAGGACAGAGCCCGAAAAAAGATATATTTTTAGCTGCATATCGCAGGCGTGCGTGTGTGTGTCTAGGCATTGCGCATACGCCGTGTTGTGCCATTTAAGCTGTTTGATAATTTTGCGCTCTGTCGGACTACAAATATTAACTTTCAATTACTTAACTGACTGACGACTGCCGATGTCAAGCAGATACAAATATTGTTCTATATATATACATATATATATTTGTATATCTGGCTAGCAGCTATATAAATGTCATGCATGCTATTTGCTCTCGGCAGGCTTTCAGCGCTGTATAAACAATTTTGATGCTTGCTGCGCCCGCTGCCTTTTAATGTCTAATCAAATAATGTGCCAGCCTTGCGCTTAAACAAGCAAAATTAAAGATGCCCACGCTGTATATATATGTGATATATATATGTATAAATATACATATATACATACATACATACATAATATATATATATATATATATCCCTTGCATAAACGTCAAAGTGAATTTTCGCGAAAATTCCGCTTGAATTGCGCGCTGATGATCACAAAACGTGGCAATGGCTAAGAGTGTGAAGAGAAAAAGACAGAGAGACAGATATAGAGAGAGAGAGAGAGAGTGTTGACTGTGTGCGGATGTCATGTACAGTTAGAGCTTAAATCGGTAAATTGCAAAAACATGTTGAATGTACAAGTGTGAGCTTATTTTTGTGCTTGTTGTTGCTGCTGCATGACTGATGAGTGAGCGAAGCACGAGTGAGTGAATGAGTGTGAGTGAGTGAATCACTTGTGCAGCGGAGTCAAGTATAAGTAGATGACTGTATATGTGCGAGTCTGTCTCTGTGTATGCGTGTGCAGTTAACCACAACTTTGAGCCCTGCCCGCTGATGTGGAAACAAGAAGTGGAGCATCCCAAACAAAGCATTGCCAAAAATCAAGCAGACAGCTGCGAAGCCGCTGCTGACTCTGCCAGCTGCCAGCTGCCATCAAGTGCCCCACGCTCCTCTTGGGGCACAATGACAAACATTGACTGACCCGAATAGCAGCTGCCGCTGGCTTCAGCACAATTTCCTTTTACCTCAAACAACGGCTCATGCAATTGCCCAGAGGCAACGCCTTCAAACACTTTTGGTTGTTTTTTTTTTCCTTTGTTCAACATGCGACTAATTGCTAAATAATGTTTGAATTAAGTGAGCATTCGAAATGGGCAGGCGAAAAAGAGTTATGAAAGGTTTTATCGGATGTGTGCGACAAGGGGAAATATGTATTGATATAATTTATGCATGTGGAAAAAAGTATGTTATGCATATAAGGAAGTATATAGATGATTCTATGATATATGTTCTTGGTATTTTATATTATTTAATTCCGCTTTGTTAGCAGCGCTTCAAGCGTAAACTTCAATATTTGAATCCTAATTTGCATCTAAATCGCAAACAAAAATCTTGAAATGTTAATGCTGAATCAACTTTTCTGCGTATTCATCAATATTGTTTGTTGCGGCGTTTATATTTCCTACAGTTGATAAGAATATTCGTTGAATGTTATCTTCAATTTAAGATTAAGATGACTAAACCAATGCATAATCTGCTCAGGTGTGCTACGAGCTTAGCTGCGCATTGAATACTTGATAACGACAGACTTAGCAAGGGATTTACTTTGAGTGTTGACAAATGAGGTGGAACTTTGATAAATATTGAAAAATGCTGTTCAATAAGTTTGGTAAATATTAGATAAAAATTAAACGGCCTAATTTATTAAATACTTTGGCATTTATATATAAAACACAACTTTAAAATATGAAAAGATATGGTTACCATTAATAGTATCACTCTTATTGTGTCACCAGTTTACTCTTCTATCTTTATAACATTGTCCAAACACACACTTTTAAAAAAAGGTTTATTTTTATCAATTGATCACATATATATGCTGGATTCTTTATTAATCCAAAGAATGACGTCGTTTATATAAAATATTTAGTGGGTAATAGTATTTATGGGAATACCACTATAGTGAAGTGCCGATAGTATACTTAACTATTGGTTATCGATACTTATCAATTATAAATTTTGGATTTATTTAAGTCATTTATACAAGTTATGTCTATTACCATAGTTGCCCACGGAATATGATGAAAGCATAGAGCACACGTGTGTCAGTTATGTCTCTGTACACGTTAGTCGTAAATTCCTCAATCCTCTCCCGCAGTTCATTTGAGGAAGTCATCAGATATCAGTCAATAACAAGTTAAAGCTTTGTTTATGTATACAATTACAAGCATGTGTAAATAAGCGCGACAACTCATAAGAGATGAGAAATCTAGAAAAGCTTAGTAGAAAGGAGTTTTCACCGCATAAATATTAAATATATGCAGAGAAATAAATCTAAGCATTATACTTGTAAAGCAAATAAATAACAAATAAATCTGATTTTGTTAAAGTCAAAGCAAAGTTCAATTTTTTGCTGTTAGCAAATATTTATTTAATAAGTCTAGAATCTGTAAATCTGATTTTCGTTAACAAGTCAATTAAATAAAATTTAATTTGGACAAACCTCGATTATAGTACGAGGAATTCAATGAAGGTTATCAAGATTGATTTAATTAAAAAAATAAAATCTTACTTCAGCTTCGTAATTTCCTTAGCTTAAATATATTATATATACATCACACATACATGTACATCCATCACACACAGAATTTTTCTCTGCAAAAATCAAATCAACTTTCAACCATTTTCAGACCAAAATTCAACTATTAGTTTAAAATTAGGTTCTTTTTGTTATTTCTTGAATTGAATTTAAGATATATGTTTTGGCAATTTGCAAGCATTTCGGCCATACAATAAAATTGTAATTTGATATAAACAAGTTTACGCAAACAAAAAAAAAAAAGAAGAAGAAGAGGAGAAATAAACCGAAAATAACATAAAACCAAGTTAGCAAAAGAATAGAAAACGGAAAGAGCCGATGGAACTCTCAGCCAAGAAGGAAACAGCTTAAAATGCTTACAAATTTTCATGAGAGGGTCTCCGGCTGGCCGCAGGCGTCATAAAAAAAAAAACAGAAAAAAATGAACATTTCAAATGCCGAAAGTTGATGTCGAAATGAATGCAAACATAAAACAGCCGCCAATTGATTGAGATGTAATCAAAGGAGCTGCCCCAAACAGCAAAAGAAATGAAAACGAAAATGAAAACGAAAATGAAAATGAAGCGAACTAGCAAAAGCTAGTGAAAGTGACAGAAAAACTCATATTGCGTATACGCAGTGCGGACCCTGCAAAACATATGCGTCCGAATGCAAATGCTAACTGAGGTTAAATGTGCGCTCCATTTGGCATCGCACGGCTACATGAAGGCGACACATAAATTACAAGCAATATTTATATGCGCATGACTAATTTGTGAATCGGATGTACATATATATACATATATATATGTTTGTGTGTGTGTGAGTCTGTGTGCGTGCGTCTCGCCTTTTGATGCTGTGACTGAAAAGTTGCGGCATTCATATTTTATTAGCCACAAGTCAGTAAGTTTCGGTCATTGCTCAGCGCGCGCTCTAAACAATTTATTAATCAAATAGGTTCAGCACAACACAAACAGAATCACACACACACACACACACGCACACAGACAAACACATATATAATTTATGTGGCATGTATGTGTGACAAATTGTGCCTGGGGCCAAGTTTTGATGTGCCTGTTTCTTTTGCTTTATTGTTGCTGTTTCGTGTCATACTTTTTTTTTTTTGTTGAAGAAGAAAACAACTCGAGACCGTAATGTCTGTGTCTTGCTGGATGTATGTGTGTCTGTGTGTGTGTGTGTGTGTCGCCATCTTTGGCTAGTCCCAAAAAAAAGTGTTACAAATTTTACGGCATTTTCTCTCTTTTTGCATTTTGGCAAACGGTTTAAAGAGCTGAGCTAAAGCAAAAGCCAACAGCATCTTCAGCTTCTTCTTCTTCTTCTTTAAGCAAAAAAAAGGTCAACAAAACGCTCGAGGTTAGCTGAGAGCCAATGCAAAATGCCGGCGGCTGGCGACAACGGGAGGCAACGGGAGGCGTTCATTCAGTTTCAAAGGATGTTGTAAAAAAGTGTTTTCTTTCTTTCTTTATTTCTGTTTGCTACTTTTACGATTTTTGGGTTGGACATAAGAAAAATAAAAAGAAGAAGAAGACGCAGCAGACACTAATGTCGCTCATCTTTTATTAATATTTCTTTGAGATTTTCTCTATATTTTTTTTTTCCTTACGAGACTTTTATGCGACTCTGCCGAGGGACTCCTATTACACGCGTGACATGTTCTCGCTGCCAGGGGGCAGTTGATTGACCTGCACACAAATCGCTTTAAGTTTTTTCTTTTATATATTTATCAATTGATTAGAGTATTCCATTTACTAATTCATTCTTGTGTTTGATCAGCATTTATAGTCAAGTTTGCCTGAACAGTCAAAATAATTCATAGATCAACTGGTCACCGCCATTTCTTTAGCTGCCAAAATCCCTCTTAACTCACCGAAGTTAAACCTCTTTACATAAATTTAGCATGTACCATTTTTTTTTTATACCCTGAACCCATTGAAAATGGGAAATCTGGGTATAATAGTTTTGTGAAGATGTATGGAATATTCCAATAAATAATAAGAGTATAAGCTCCTCACAGAATTCAGGGTATCCCTTAGTTGAGCAGTCTCCACTAGAGTACTCTCACTTCTTTTTTCTTTTTTCTTTCTTCATTCAACTCATTTCCGCAACGTCACTTTGTCGCTAATTTACCGTTCGCCGTGCAGGAGTTTCAACGGAAATTGTTTTTTAATGTGGCTGACAGTCTTAAACTATTTAACCTGATGTGCATGGCTCACTCGACTGCTCGGCAAGGGTAAGCTGACAGCTATTTATCAATGGAAAATCAATGAAGCTCAAACCTTTTTTTTCACTCTCTCTTTCTACCTCTCTGGGCTTACCCGGTATAAGTACTTTATGGTTTAGTGTGTCGTTAAAGCAAGCTACCCGAGGGACAGCAAAAAAAAAAGAAAAAAGAAGAAAATATAGTAAAATCATTTTCAGCACAACTGCGTGTCATGCGATAAAGCTGTACAGGTAGGTCACAGAGACACACTCACACACACATACCCCAGATAGCACGTGATTGTATGTGAGCCTAGGTTCAATTGCCCACTCACATGCCACAACGTTTTGTTGCTCAGCCCCAAACACTTTGGCTAAACATCCGATGCAATGTTTTGACATTGTGGATTACAATAAAAGCAGTTTTATTTGTTTGCCTCGCTGTCTGTCTGTCCGACAGACAGTTGATGGCAGAAGAAGTGACAGAGCGCCGACTGCGTATGTCCGTGGCATTCATTAGTTGCCCACACATCGCAAATGCCGTTTATCACATGTCAACCTGCAATTTAACCTCATTATTGATTATGTCGTTCCGCTGCCAGCTGCAGTCAGTTTAACTATCTCTCTCTCTCCCTCTCTCTCTCCCCCTTCCCTCTCTCTATCTCTCTGTGTGTGTGACAGACATGAAGTGATTTGAAATTAAGGATTAAGTTGTCAGGCCAAATTTATTGAATCAACACATCAAGGCTAAGAAAAATTGTAATTTACGAAGCACTAAAAACCTTTTAAGCACAATCAGAGTTACATTCATAGCTGTTCAGCTGTCCAAGTGTTAGGATATATATAGAATTTTATGTAGTTATTAAATATATATAAAATGTAAGTGGAAGAAGAAGTCAGTTCAAGTGGAACATTACATTAAATGTCAGATGAAGATAATTTTTGATTTTTATTTTCCTTAACAATGAATGTGAATGTGTTCATTGACAATAGTTTGATTTTATAAGGTTTTATTATTATTAATATGTAAAATATTTATATATTAATTTGATTTTTTTTTATCGTAAGCTAAGCACAAGAATATTTAGTGTTTTTGCCATTTAAATGTAGTATCTTAACAACGCAATGAAATATAAGGAATAGAGAGTGATATGAAAAGAAAAAGGTGGTATAGAATGTAATATGTAAACCAGCCGGCCGATGTGAATGTTTCTTGATTATATTAAACAAATTTATTTGATTTTCTTTCGCTTAAATGTTTTCACTGTAAGCAACAAAATCTCACAATTTTAGCAAAATATCTAAACCAAATTTGTATACATGCAATACATGTGCGAGAGTGTGGAAGAGAAAAGAGGTGAAGAGGGGCAGAGCATATATAAGGAGTTAGTTGAATTAAGGTGAGCAGAATACTCTAAACAGATTCAAAGTTGGCCTAAACATTAAAAGTTTTCTTTGAAAATATTAAATATTTACATTATAAGAAATACATTAAAGTTAATACTAAATAACGAGAAATGCAAAAGTATCTCAGTACAGTAAAATCATTTTTGTTTATTATTATTTTAATAAGTGGAGAATCTGTACTGTGTAAAACACATGGACTGATAATTAATTTTAAAGCCATAAAAGGGTAATGCAGTGAGCGGAAGCCTTAACAATATTTTCGTGGCTTCAGTCTAAATGTTTCAGCTTAAAGTTTTAAATATGTAATATGAATATTTAATTTTGTCATAAAAGAACTGCACGGTTTCATATACATTCCTTTAGACACACCTTTTGCATTACATTCCAACAAATTTTGTTTTGGCTCACATAAATTAGGCTTTAATTTAATAAATTATTTTGAATAATTCATAAATCTTTTGCATTTTACTAAAATTTAATCAATTTAATCACACAACCAGACACACACTGACACAGGGAAATTTTAATTTGCTTGAGTGAAAATTAGAAATTCTTACACATGGCTCGGCAGCATATAAAATTATTTTCGCCACAATTTGCGGAGTCATAAAGTTGGGCAAATAACGAAAGCAAATTGCACTGTGTAATCGTCTACGGCTGCTTTTCAGCTTTGCTCAACTCAATTCTGCCATTTGCCAAACAGAATGATTGTCGAGCTCTTTAGAGGCAACAGCATTTGGCCGGGCATTATAATTATATATAAAGAACTGTATGCGCTTTTTACACAAAAAATAATAAAAGTAAAACCAAGTTTACCTTTCTGTTGTGCCTGTTTATGACAGCTCACACACATACACATATACACAAAGGAAGTCTCTCTCGAGTGTGTGTGCTCGACAAGCAACACTTGCAACTTTTACGATTTTCAAATGATGTACGTACAAATTCATAGAATTTTATATTTTACAGCGCCCAAAAGTATGCAGCGGCACATACCTGCACGTGTGTGTGTACGTGTGCAAAAGTTTTTAGTTGTTTAGTGTGGCATGGTGTATGCTCACGTGTGTGTGTGTGTGGGTGTAATTTTTCATTATTTGCCACACACGCTCGCCGCACTCGCTTTTTCCGTGTCGCATTCATCATATTTCCAGCTGGAACTTTATGCTGCCCGATGGGCACACAATTGTACGTACGTATATGATATGAAATGAGCTCTGATGTCGTGCATCATATAAGCAATTAAAGCTGTGTACAGCATTTAATGCAAATTTGTTTTAGTCCGCTGATAAATTACCAATGTTATTTTGGCCAGCTGGATTGAAACAGAAAACAAAAAAAGAAATAGGAAACAAAGTCCATCAGGCCACATGACAGCTTCATTATAGGCGAAATGCACATGGGTCGATCGAGCCGGAGAAAACTTTTTAATTTAGTTTGACAAAGAAAATTATAGACCGGAATCATCATCAGGTGTTTGGCTATGACTATGGCAAATATATGCATGTGATTTGCCACGAAAACTTTTCGTTGCCTACTTTTCTGCGCACTCACTCACACTAAATGCAAATTTTCTAATTTGATTTTGTGCTTGCGTAGCTACCTTTGGCCTTTTTATACCCTGAGCCCATTGAAAATGGGAAATCAGGGTATAATGGTTTTGTTAAATGTATGTAACAGGCAGAAGGAGGCGTGTCAGACCCCACAAAGTATATATATTCTTGATCAGGGCGACGAGCTGAGTCGATTTAGCCCTGTCCGTCTGTCTGTCCGTCCGTCCGTCCGTCCGTCCGTCTGTCCGTATGTTTGAACGCGTCGATTGAAGCATCTAAACAAGCTAGAGACTTGATTTTTTTTGTTGGGTCCGTGGATAGCACGCGCAGGTCAAGTTTATTTCGTATGAACGATAACTATTTTTGTTGTAATGTTATCGATTTTAATGCTTATCGAAAATATGTTTTTAAGGCGTAGTTTGTGTATCGTTTGAGCTAGAGACTTCAAATTTGCTGTGTAGTTGCGTGTAATGAATACGGAGATAACATAATCTTTAGAATTTGGATGCCACGCCCCATTCGCCCCAAAAGCCCCCTATTTGTAAAAAGCGCAAGTCAAATACTAGAGACTTGTGCTTTGGCAAATACACATATATGAATGCCATTAATAAGTTGTGAAAGTTTGATGGAGTTAGTCCATCGCTAAGAAAAGTTATTAAACAATTAAATTCCCATAGAAATGCCCACATTGCAGTCCAAGCGCAGTCGCTGCGTCAACTGCGCAGTTGGCAGAGCGCGCGCTTATGCCTGCGTGCATATGTGTGTGTATGTGTTGTTTGTATGTATGCATAACTAAAGCGTAGAATGATTTGATATTTGGCTCTTTACAGGGCTCAGGGTATCCCCTAGTCGAGCAGTCTCGACTAGAGTCCTCTTACTTGTTTACTTTCATTTTCTTCCTGTTGAATTGTTTTTTTTTTTTTTTATTTCTCTTTACTTTTACGCCGTGCCTATAAAATGGGCATCAATAGGCTACATTTAGATATTGCATACTCTACAATAATATATTTGTGAGAGCTTCGGTATTCCTCTAAAAGTATTTGCTATCTTATAGAAGGTTTTATTTGAAGTTTTAAGAAATACATAATATGCAAGTAAAGCAATAAATAAGTTGCTTTATCTAATGCATATAATGAATATATTCGAAATATAGCTTACTGAATTTGAATTTTAGTTTATAAAACTTTGTTCTCATACTTTTTTCTAACTGAAATCTGTATTTCCAACTATAAAAACAGTTTTTAATAATTTGCTTTACATAATTAAATATTGCTTTGGCTTTCATAGTTCCGTTATGTAAAATGATTAAAGCGGAATTTTAGTTCATGTAACTTTTTTTTTCATGTTGAAACTGAAATCTAACTCTAATTTTATGCCAAACTTTTTTGTGCTCCTAACTAAGTTCTATCTGCATACAAAAAATTTTATTTTATTTTATATATATTTTTTAAATATTTTTTATTATTAATAAATTTTCAAATTGATGCAAATTCATTCAAAAAAATAAAAATAAACAATTGAAAATAATGAAATATTTTTAAATTAAATTAAATTATATAGAGTATTAGTTAGTCGTTTATTTCTACCCAGCACCTGTTTAGCATCCTTTTTTTTGCCGCCTTCACTTTCCTTTTTTTTCCTTTTGCAACCGCAGAAAATTAATCAAGCAAAAAACATATTTTGTTACGCAACAGCGCCAAGAGCGGGCAACGCTTGAAAATACCTCGTGCCACAATTTGGAAATTGAATTTATGCTTTTCTTACAGTTCACAATAGCCAAGGAGCGTGAGGCTGAGCATGAGCAGCGCAGCAACAGCAGGCGGCACTTATCGAATTTGATGTAGTCATAAACGAAGTCTGTTCAATTTCATAAATTGAATAATAATTGCACTTAAAGTGCGAGTGGGCGTGGACTGGGGGCAAAAAAGAAATCTGTCCAGCTTATTAGCCTTAATTATCGAGCGGAAAACTGAGAAAGCTGCGTGCTAATTTGCCAGACTTCATTAGTTTTCATTGGATTGCCGAGGCAAATGAGCCAGAGCCGAGCTGAGTAGGCTGGGCGATTGCCATCGAAAATCGAAACTCAAATTTGCTCAGGGATGGAGGGTTATTTCAGTCATAGCAGGTTTAGATAATGTTATCTGTAGTTCAGAGCTCCATTTAAATATTTTGGTTGCCATACAAAAAACAATAGTCATAAAATTCCGATATACAGGCTAACAAAATATATATTTGAAAAATAATATATCCCAAAAAAATTTTTTCGTTCCGAACAGTCAGAAAAGAAAAAGAAAGCTGTTTATTATTTTCGTGCTCATCCTTTGATTTCGTTTATTCACTATCAGCTATCGATTTGTGCACAGCTCTTCGCATGTCCATTCAGAATCTCAATTCGCGCGATCCTTTCGCCGATGCCATTAAAGGACCCGATGACGACATTCAGGACGGCCTCGTCCACATACGCATCCAGCAGCGCAACGGCCGCAAAACTCTAACCACTGTCCAGGGTCTGTCGGCCGAGTACGATCTGAAGAAAATCGTGCGCTCATGCAAGAAGGAATTCGCATGCAACGGCACCGTCATTGAGCATCCCGAATACGGCGAAGTCCTGCAGCTCCAGGGCGATCAGCGCGAAAACATTTGCCAGTGGCTGACCAAAGTGGGACTGGCCAAGGCCGATCGCCTCAAGGTGCATGGCTTCTGAAAGCGCTCTGTCAGCCGGGCCAATCGAGTTCGACAACTGATGGGATTGGCAGGAGAAAAACCAAGCAATAGCAAAAGCAAAAGCAAAAGCAAAGCAAACAAAAACAAAAGACAAACAGCAAAACACGGAGTTTAAAATGCCTCATTTTTAGTTCAATATTTGATTAAAAGTTTCACCGTTCTGCAGTGCAATTGCGTTTTTAGTTCAATTTGAGAAGAAATTAAATTATTTATGATTTTTGTATATTTTAAATGTTATTAGAGGCAGTTTTTATAGACGTATTGAAAGGTCTATGAAATTTAAATATAATCTTAATTATATATAATATTTCACTGTTCATTCGGCATTCTTAAAATAAGTAAATTTATAATATGAAGTAAGTATATGTATAATGTATGTATGTATATGCTTTATATATATTATAGAATAAGCACAATTGTGTTGTTAAGATACTATACTCCTCCATACATAAGTATAAGTAACCCAAAAGTCAATAACAATTAAATATCTTATTTCTTTACTCACAATGATAATTATAATCTTTTTCTTTATATACATTCAAGTATTACTGAAATAAAAATTAATATACATTGATTATATTCCACTTAGTCTCCAAATATTTTCATAGTCACTCTAAGTACAATAATAATTAATCTTACATCTAATACAATCTCATTAGACCAGCCTTAGTCATTAAAACTTTTGCTCCTACTTACCTTTGCTATGGTGAGCCAAGCCTGCAAGAGAGTCAAGAAAATTATTCATTAGTGACATAATTGATTTCATATGAGAAAAGTTGAGCTTAACTTAAAAGTTAACCTCATCCAGGCACACGCGTCTAAGTCCGCATAAGCTGACGCCAAACAGATTCAGGGCCAGTTTGTGTTTATGTCAAAGCCAAAGCCAAGAGCAAGACACTTGGCTAAACATTTTTTTTTCTTTATTTTTTCTATTTATTTTGGCGTCAAGTGTTTTATGTGTTGCAAAGTGAACGCCCACTGTGCCACGCCCAGTTACCTTGGCTGTGCATCGGAGATGTCGTTGCGCATGCAACTTGGCTCGGGCCAAGTAAGCTGGCTTAAAGGACAGCAAACAGTTGAAAGTGCCAAAGGGTCAGCTGCACAATTTATGAAAAATCATAACTTTCAATGACAGAAGAGAGATTGCAGAGAACAGGTATAACTGACTGCATTAATACACTGGAAAAATAAGTAAACGTAATCGAAGTTGAAAATGAGATCTCTTAAGATTATGATTCCTATTTGAAGGCGATTACTGAGTAGATAATCATTTTTATTATATATATCTTGAACATTACACAAAACTAATATACCATTTTTAAAGTTTTCAAACAGTGTATAAAAATATGTTCGCAAAATTGTGTGGATTCTTCAGTGAATGGCGTTTTTGCGCGCTTTTATAAATGTTTGTTGTGGCTGCCATTTATCATGGCAAATGCCAGAATTAGCACACAGCCACCTACAACTTCAACTACAACTACAACTACTGCCTCTTAGCTGTGGGCGTGTCGTACAGCAAGTGTGGGCGTAGCTTAGGGAAATGGCTTGCATCAAGTCCAAGTCGAAAATGGAGTGACACCAACTGGAATCTTAAAAGCTGATGAACCTTTTAGCCCCATTTGCAAAAGGGGGCGTGGCTGCAGCTAGTCAAAGATTTATGTGCGTAGCTAAGCTATGCGAGAATGGGTCCGATAAAAATTGTAATTGCATTTGAATGCAAGTGCAAATGCATCAAGTATTTCATTAAAATTATATCAAGCAGACTATCATTAGGAGCCGGGCCAGGCAGGGCGCCACGAATCGTTGGACTCGGGCGTGCAAGATTCAATTATGCTGCATCTCTCGAGACCTGCAGCAAGGCTCGTCTTGCCGTTGCTGCTGCTGCTGTTGCTGCCGAGAGTTAATCAGTTTTGCTAACTTCATTTGCGCGCCAGCATAGGAAACAGGCAAAACTTATGCCTGTGCCGGGGAAGGGAGCAGCAGCAGCTGCTTCTGATTCTCAGACGGCTGCTCTTAAGCTGAATGCCAGCCAATTTCATGCATTGCAATCATTTACAAAAGTTTCGTCTGCTGCCTCTGTTTACTACTTAGACGTGTTTCACACGCCAAATATCCAGGTATCTGGCTAGGCAGCCCAGTTCGCCCAGCTCGCCCAGCGCCTAAAAGCAGGCAACACAAAAAGCTCACGCTAATACGGCTAAAGAGCTTGCGGAAGGCTGTGCGCAGAAAGTTTTCGGTAAAAACTTTAAGCGAACATTATTTCAAGCCAAGAACAGTTACCTTTATCCAATTATTTGAAGATTTAACGAGAAATAAGAGATGTCATTAGGTTTGATGAAGATTTTAATGTCATTAAATACTGAGGACAAAAAAAAAATAAATAATTAAATAAATACTTTGCGAGAGTAAAATAATCCAAAAATGAATAAATCAAATAAAATATGATTAAAATAAAAATCAATATGCAAAACAAAAAAATATTTAAAAAATAATAAAAGTAATATCTAATTCTACGAAAATAGGATATTCAGAAATATAAATGCGGTAAATCCAAGAAACAATTAAATGAAAATGCAAAGAAAAATATAAAAAAAAATTAATATTAAAAAATTAAGGAAAATAAAAATTTTTAAAAAAAAAAAAAAAGATATTTAAAATAAAAACTTCAAATGTATAATATTTTCTCCCACCAAAACTTCTGAACTTTTTGTTCTACCACGAAGCAAAAATATATACAAAAATATATATATGTAAGCTAAAATCTGCCTTGACACAGTTTTATAAATAAAAGCGAATTCAGCAGGAATAATAAATATTGCAAAGGAAAACTTTTTAATTAGCAATTTCGAAAATGTTCCATAAAGTTCTCAGCTCAAGATCAAACTGTAAATTATCAGAGAAATAAATGTCAAACTTGAAACTGTTGCGACAATCAAGCAAACTTCCTTCAGTAACACTTAACCAACAATCATTTTTATTTATTTATTTTCTTTTTTTTTTGCAATATTTTTAAGCCCTAAGCAATTGCATTTGGGTCAAAGGTAACACTAGACAGCTTAAAAGCAAACAATTATCTAGCAGTTATTCAATTTGGCTATAAATCAAAGTCCACTTCAAAGGGCCAACAATTACCAAACAATTAAATTGTCACATTTAACGCCGAAGGCAAACTTGAACGATGGACGGCTCAGTGCCAAAGCACACAAAAATAAAATAAAATGAAAAAAATAAAAATAAACCAACCAGCTAAGACAACCACAAAAGACCAACAAAATCAAATGGAGTTCCCTGGTCTCTGGCCCTTTTGTCTCTTATACACCTCTAGAGCCGTCGCTCTCTCTCTCTCCCGGCACTTCCACTTCCACTTCCGCTCAACTGTGCTTTCGCAGAGGAAATGGAAAAAGTGCAGAACTCGAAGCATAATACGAGCTCCGTTGGCCAAGCAAATTGAATAGAATTGGTAGCAATGCGCTGCCGTAAAGGCCAAATGGCCAGTAAATCGGGCACAGGACTCAACGTCTGTTTCCATTATTTATTTGCTGCAAATTAAAGCCAATGGGACAGACAGACAGACAGACAGAGAGACAAGGGTGCTGCTGCATAGCAAAAGGGCGAGTTCGACCAAGTCAAGTGTCAGCATAAATGAAATTTCCCACCACAAACTTCCGGCTGGCATCGCAATGTGTTGCGGGACGCTGGTGTGCGATGGTGCTGGTGCTCTGTCCTGGTGGTTGTTAACAATGCATGTGCTTTAACAGAAAGCGAACAAAAAACTAAAAAAAAAAAAAAAAAATAATACAGAAAGTGAAGCAAATAGGGGCCAACTCTGAACTTTTTAGCGGTTTCACTTTCGCTACCATCGACACACTTCGCTGGCCATAAAGTGCAACAAAACGTGAACATGGCCAACAGGGGGAGAGGCGCGAGGCAGGGCAGGCGAGGGGCAACTGTTTGAGCATGTTCCAGCTCATAGAATGCGCGCACAATTCAATTGCAACGTCACATCCGTTTCCGACATAGATACCCTGCAAATTTCAAATGCCCATATTAAATAAGTTCAATTCTGAAGGTGAATATGCTTTCATAGAAACTTCATTTAAGCAAAGGCAATTTTTCTTGTTTTTAATATTTTTCTATAGCAGTATTTTGATTATATGGGCTTTGAAAATATTAATATTTTAGATGAAATATATTTACGATTGATTCAGAGAAATCTTATGCCGTTTCTTTTCAAATATATTGCAGATTGGAGCTAGAAAATGCTATAAAATATGTGCATACAATATTTACTTTGACTCTCTATATTTTGTCAATTTAGGATTCCATTTATGTAAGTTTCTATATGTTTTATATATTACTCTCAACTGGCAAATCTTCATCAATCTATAAATTCTTATGTTCAGGATATGTAATATTCAATTCTCTAATCAACTCTCATATCTCTGCAAGCCTACAACAACTATAAAATCAAATATGCAGGGTATACAATATTCGAGCAATTCATACTCAACACGTCTGGCTTCTTGGCCATTTCGAATGCATGGGCCGCTCTTTTGTGGCCGCACACAAATGAGCCGCATCATTTCCGAATTGTTTTTTTTTTTGCGTGGCTCTTTGTTGGTTTTTGCCAATTGCGGAGGTGTGCAAGTAGTTAAATCATGCGAAGAGTGACAGAGGGGCAAGGTAGACCAACTTAGTTGACTTACAGATAAAAAATGCAGTCTGTTCATGAATAGCAGCGGCAACAACAACAACAATTTACACAAAGTTCAAGTGAAGCGTTCATTGAAGCTGAATGGAAGCGAGCGAGTGCTTTTTGCTTTGGCAACTTTTTTTTGTTTTTTTGTTTTAATGAACTTGTTGATGTTGCGTGTTTGTGTGCGTTGCGCTTTTTTCTCCCCTCGTTCTGTTGTTGTTGCCACATATTGTTGCAAATGGCATTTGTCTGTTTGCCTGTCAACTTATGTGCAGCAACTGCAGCGCAGTTGCGTACTCGAACATTTTGCCACTTAATTACTTAGCGAGCGCCGAGTGGCATTAATTGTTAAAGTTCATTCAGTTCGAGTGAATGTGAGCTGCTGCAGCAGCATTTAGGATTATTTAAGCAAAATTGCTTTAATGAGTATATTATATTACAGATATTTTGTTTTTAGTGCAAGTTCGTTTCTGGGGAGCTTTAATTAAATTGTATTGCAATATGAATTAAATGGTAATAAATGTAATCACAAATATATAATCAAAATGTATAGAAAACATTTATAGTTTTTGATCATAGCTGTATTAATTTGACAATATATTTTTGTATAATTAATTATAATATAGTTGGATTAATATGACTATTTATTTATATAAATATATTTAATAATATAAATATATATGTGTGTGTTATTATTTTTTTCATAATACAAATGTATTTTTTATTTATAAAACTAATTATAAAATCAAGACAATATTTTTAATTTTTCGGGAAAAGTCCAAACTTATTTGTTACACTATTTTTTTTGAAACTAGCTGCTAACAAAATAAAATATAATTAAAATTTAATTTCATAAAATTTTTTAATATTATTTATTTTCATATAAATAAGTTTATTTAAATTTTAAATTATGATTTTGTTTTTATAAACCAAGCAAAAAAAATTATAAATTTTTAGAATAAATATCAAATTATTCTTTACTTTATAATTATTATTATAATTCTTTACTTTATCATTATTATTATAATTTTTTATATATTTAAAAATTCTTTTTGATATTATTTGAATTTTTTAGAATTATTTTTGAATGATTTTTTATTGACTCGAGCATATTGAAATAATAAAATTTAATTAAAATTGATTTTAATATATATCAAATGTTTTTGTTTTATTTTTTTTAAATGAATTTAAAATAATTATATTAACTTTATATTTTTATCATAAATTTCAATTAATTTTTTACTCTATTATTATTATTTTTTTTTTCATATATTTACGTACAATTTTATGTAATATATTGAAATAATTATACCGTTACCTACAAATTTATTTAAAATTATTTTGCATTATGATTATTTTAAATCTAAAATATACTCATGTGATTCCAGCTGTGACATAATATAAATAATGTTAATACATCTGAAATTCAGATAACAAAACTCATATTAAATGCTTCCTTAAAGTTCATGTTCAGCCCCTACTCAGATAAATTTTCTTGCCACACTGCGTGGCATGCGCTGAGCCCTTTTCCTGCCGCGCTTTGACGGAGCTGTCCGTAAAATATGCAGCACACTTTCGTCATAAATTTTTGGCAGGCCATGAAGCCTCGCAGTCGGCAAGCGCTAAAAATCCGGCTGCTGAATTATTAAATCAAATTTAATTAAAACTGTCTAGCTAAGCAAAAGCTGTTAGTGGCTAAAGTGCTGTTGCTGCTGCTGCTACTGCTGCTCCTGCTGCTGCTGTTGCTGCTGGTTTTTAGCCCCGTCTCACTAATAAATCAAGAGCGCGTGTTAACGTAACTGATATGTCAGGCAGCAGCAGCAACGAGGGCGTACCAAGGGCCCCAAGATAGTGCTGCAGCTGCAATTCAATCTGGTAAAAGGTGAATTTCTAGCTAAGTGGTAACAAAAAAGCGTGCTTAACGTTGCGTTAAGCGCGCAGACAACAAGCCAAAAGCAAAATGCAACAATTAATGACATCAGTAACTGCAAACAGCAGCAGCAGCAGCAGCAGCAGCAGCAGTAACTGCACCACTGGCCGTTTAAACAATGGCCAGCAGCGGTTAACAATGCCAAATACTGTTGCAAATTGCAACAGATGTATGTGTGTGTGTGTGTGTGTGTGTGTGTCTGTGTTTGCTGTCGGTATTTACATGTTGTTTGTCACGCTCCCTGGCGCTTGACGTGGCAGTAAACAAACAGCAGCAACAACAACAACTACAGCCATGGACACGGCAAAGGCAACTGCATAACTTTTTGACTTGTTTTGACTAATTGACAAAGAGCTCAGCACTAGACTAGGTAATGCACACATATACAGACATATAAAAGCAGGGCAAATAGAGAGATATAGAACGTATAAATTGGGAAGTTTTATAGCTGACAGTTGCTAAATAAGAGGTGGTAGATGGATGTTAGTGGTAGAAAGTCAGGGTGAGGGAAGAAGGGAGAGAGAGAAAGAGATACTGAGAGGAAGACAAAGAGAGAGAAATTATGAGAGGGAGAGAACGCGTAGAGACATTGACACACGAAATAAAAGAGAGAAAAGAAGAGATGAAGTGTTATAAAGAAAGAGAGAGAGAGAGAGAGAAAGAGAGAGAGAAATAGAGAGAAGAAGATGGGTGAGAGAGAGAAATAAAAAGGTTGAAGGACAGAAGGAGAGGAAAAGAAAAAGCTAGAGACTTAAAAGCAAGAGACTGAGAAAGAGATATGCAGAAGGAGAGAGAATAACAGAGTGACCGACAAAAAGAAAGAGAATGAGGGAGCTGATGAACTATGTTCCGATCGTAAGAGACACTTATAAATTGAGACACTGAACAAGAAAAACATAGAAGGAGAAAGAATGATATAGTGAGCGAGAATAAGAAGGAGAAAGAGATAGAGAGAGAATGAGAGAGTTGATAAGTTATACTCCGATCCTAAGTATGCATTTGTATACACTAAATTTATGAGAGACACAAAACAATCCTTGCCTAAGTATTCCATATCCAACTTCTCCATCTATAACTCTATATGAATAATCTGAATAATCTGTCTGACCTTTTTTCTTTAATTTATCTTCAATTTAATCTCTATACTATATACTTGTTTTCCTCCCTAATTAAGTTACTCATCTAAATAATCACAAATCAATAATCGAAACTAAGTTTTTTTATTTTCAATCTACCACATTATTTAGTTGCAAATTGCAACAGGTGTATGTGTGTGTGTGTGTGTCTGTGTGTTTTTTTTTGTTGTTTATTTAGTATTCATATTTCCATACCTTCGATTCCATTTTATTCACATAATTAATTGCAAGTCATTGATTTGCTGTGTGCTGCATCTCACCTGATGCTGAATCATAGCCATTATACCTTAAGCTACTTATTCAATTACACCCACTCTAAAGTCTATTTCAGTCGGTCCGATTTACCGAGAAGAAGCTGTTATAAATCAAGCATTGTGTTGACTCAGAGAAGTAAATTACTTAGCAGGAATCGTATTATTTTCATCAGCTTATTCGCTCACTCATCATTACGCTGATTGCCCGGGGGCGGCCGCAGATACTAATCACACTTTTATTTACGACTTCTTTATCAATTTATTATTCCTTATACAATTGTCATAATCTATGATTCATTTTGCATTAGATAATCAAGAGAATTAATGAACCAACCCAGACACGAGTCCTTGAAAGTGCAGCATAAAGCGAGTCCATTCAAGTGAATTCACATAAAATACTCTTAGTCCGACTCATTTAATTTAATAAGCGAAAACTAAATGAAAATCTCTTGACAAATAGCTGCTGTATAGTTTCTCTCTTTCGCTTTATGATGAGGACCGAATTTATGTCACATTTAGTCTATGCACTAATTAAGTTAAAACCTTAGCATTTACCTTGTAAGGACATGCGCTGCTTGGCTGCATGGTAATAGCAAACTCTTGTCGCCCAAGGCTGTGGAGGCACATAAAAAATATCATATGTCAACTACAGCACTCTCACTCATTAAGCTCTTAACCTCGTTCGAGGCGCACACACACCAACACACACTCATGCAGGGAGCAGGATGTGGCACAGGCAGGATATGCGAGCTGCTAGTGAGCGCTTTATTACCAATGTCGACACGGTTTGGGCCAACAACGGCAAAGCTGTAGCTGCTTTTGTTTTTGCTGCAAGTTCAATGAGTCTCTCCACTCACACACACACCCACACACACTCGCACAGCATTTCCTTTTGGAAAATTATGTATGTGTTGCAATCGCAATCGCGGAATTTTTCTTCTTCGCTTTTTGTTTTGGGCTCTGCCTTTCAATTAATTTAACTGCCTTTTGCTCAAGTTCTTTTACATTTCCTTGACTTGAATGTATGAAATCAAATTAATTACGCACCCACACAGAGATACATACTACATATATATTTATATATATGTGTGTGTAGCTTGAGCAAGGATTCACGCCCGTTTTCTTATGCACATGCGTGAAACATTCTTTTCATAATTTATTTTGCTGTTGCCTGCGCCACGGCTCGTTGCGTCTTTGGCATTCGTTTTATCTGCTGCTTTTCATCATTATCAACTTCATCAGTTAGGCAGGCAGTCAGCCAGTCAGTCTCGGCCAGGCCAACTCCTTCGGCCGCTGCTGCACTGTAGTTTATTTCTTCTGGCATACTTATGTGCATATGTCTCCTGGTGTTATGTATAGGCGCACTCATAATTTGATTTCTCCTACACAACTCTCTGATTAAGGATATAAACACACACACACACATACACCCACACATGTTTCGCATATCTCGCCTGCAGCTGTTTTGTGTATTGGATTCCATATTCATTTTTATGTCTACTGCCCTTTGCCTTTGGGCTATGGTCAGCAAATGTTGTTTGCCAATGACTTACAGCAGGAAACCTTTTCTATTTTTATTTTTGCTGCTGAGTAAGTAACTTATATATATAGCATAGCATAAGCTGAGCTCGAAATAGAAGAATTTAAATTTTTGAAAAACCATCAAAGACGAAAAATTCATAAAACAATAAAAACTGAAAACACACGCCTCGAGTTCAATAACCAAAGCTGCACACAAAGCGAATGCATATTTCATGCTCATCAAATGAAAAGCAGCATGAGCAAAACAACAACAACAATGGCAACATAAATAAATCAATCAAAGAATTTTTCAAAAAATACAAAATAAAATAAATAGAAAATAGAAAATATAAAAGAGTGCATCGAGTGTTTTGAAAAATGCTTTGATTGATGTTTGAGTGCTGCTGTCAAAGCAATGAAATCTGTCAGCAGAGTGGAGTCGCATAAAATATATAAACAGTTAATGAAAAGAGAGAGAGAGAGAGAGAGAGAGAGAGAGAGAGAGAGAGAGAGAGGGAGAGGGAGAGAAAGGGAAAGATGATTTGCCAACTGAGGGCTGTGTATATGAATATTGATACTTGTACTTATAGAAATATATATGCTATGCTATATAGATGTCATGAGTAGCTTAGCATTGCATAAGTGCTTCTTGGCATCCCACAGAGCTCTTATTAGCTTTCCGCAAACTGGAAATATTAGGTATTTAAGTCTAGGCTTTATAGGAATAAATCTGATAACAGCTTCAGTTCAATAAATGCTGTTGTACTTCCCATCTCATGCTCTCCTAAATATCTCTTGCAATTAATAATCAATAATATATATAATTTCGGACTTCAGACAAGACGATTCAACCATTTTCAACAACTTCAGGTTACAGTAAAAATATTAAAGTTATTTCTTTCACTCAAATCCCTTAAGTGTCAACTTCAATTTGAAATCATACCAGAGTTCCGTTCGTTCACTGACAATTATCAGCACTTTAAATCAGCTTCACAAACAACTCAAGATTACTTTCTCGAATTGCCTTCATCCGGCTGGACTTACCTATTTATAGAATGTATTTTGGCCACAAGCTACTTGTTACGTTTGTAGCTGCAATGATAGGAAATGGTGTTCAAAACACATTAATTTAGCTTAATTAAGATCTTAACTGTTAACGAAAACTTAATCATAAAAACTTGCACAGCTAATTAAACAAGCAGCAATTCAATTAATTAGGAAGTTTAGGGGCACGCCGCAGACAAAGCCAAAGCCAAAGCCGAAGCCAAAGCCACGGCCCATCCACTCGAGACCTGTGTCACCACTGTGCACAGGTGTGCTAATAAACTCTCATATACACCTACACACACACACACACACAAATAGAAAGACAGCGACAGGCAGCTAAGCCACAAAATCAGAAATGTTAATTAAAATCACTGTGCGTTGAGCCCAAGCGTTGAGCCATATTAAACAGGAAGGAAATCAGCTGGGAATGAAAACCGTTAGCCACAATCCAGGTGGGAGCAAAAGGAAGATGAATGTATTCTCATATTTCGCATGTTGTACTACAAAAGCTGAGTAAATTAATTTGACTCTTAATTATGACAATGTCAGCATAGCTAAGCGTTAAGAGACTGAAAGAGTTAGAGGGGCGGGGAGAGGGTAAAGGAGGAAGACAGAGCGAATGATAGAGAGGGAGAGAGAGAAAGAGAGAGAGAGAGCGAGACAGAGACAAAGAGAGAAGAAGAGGGAGAAGGAGAGGGAGAAGGAGAGAGTGTGTGACACAGAGAGAGAGAGAGAGAGAGAGAGAGACATCGAGAAAAAGAGTGAAAGAATGCGAAAAAGTAGAGGGGGAGAGTAAAATTAGAAAGAGAGAGAGAGGGAGAGAGAAAGAGAGAGAGAGAGAGAGAGAAACAGAGTGAGAAAGAATGGGAGGGGGCAAGATGGTGAATAAGTAGATTGTGTGAGAGAGAGAGAGAGAGAGAGAGAGAGTGAGAAATAGAGTTGGAGAATTATAAATATATAATGAAATACAGATGGGGAAAGAAAGGCAGAGATAGAGAGATATAATGAAATATAGATATATAGACAGACATATAGAGACGGCTGATTGGCTTGCTGTTTGCAGATATATACTGTGTGTTAAAATTAACCAATAGTAAAATTCATTGCAAAAAGAATTTGTTTGCAAGATATTGTGCCGTTTATATATTGTAATTGAGTCATACTTATGGTATATAGCTGTAAACTGTCTTATAATACTTAAAAGAGAAACTGTGATTTGTAGTAATCGTTATAGTTAACTTAAACAGCTGCTGAAATATAGCTATCGGAATTGGTATCAATCTGGCTTGGTCACTCTAGACTTTCAACAAAAACAGTTCTAAAATTTGGAGCTCAAGCTGGCTGCCAGAAATAGCCCAGTTTACAATAGACTCAGTAACTTATTATGCCGCACATAACAGAAAGCACAAAAATTGTTATTTAAAATAGCCAGAACTACTACCTAGAGGGCTGCATTCAGCTCGCCTCAGTAGCACTCGAAAGGAGAGGCACTCATATTTAATGAGCTACTAAATAAATAACCCTTAAATAATAACTGGCTTAATCAAAGCAGCAGTAATTTCCGTTACCTGCGCGTTTTTTCAAATATTTTTCAGAATTTTATTTCACTTTATTATTATATTTTTTTGCTGGCTTAAAATAATTTGAAATTTCCCGCAGGAAAATTCAATTTCTAGAGTTTCCAGCGGCAGCCAATGCCAGCTGCTTAGCAAGCCAGCAGCAGCAACAATAATAAATGTGGGAAGTTAACGAAAAAAAATAAAGAGAGGACTAAAATGGAGGCAACAACAAAGGCGAGTTCGCATTTAAGAGCGTAATGGACGTAACGGAAATACAGAATTCCGATCAGGAAGCCAGGGGTCAGGAAATCAACTGAAAAAATGGCAACAAAAAAGCGCGCAATGCAAAGCGAGAGACAAAGAGACACAGCAACAGTGACAGACAGAGAGAGAGAGAGAGAGGCAAATGGAAATGAAAGAAAAATATATATTTATATATTTACAACTGTCGACTGGGCTCCATAATACCCATGAAAGCGAACGAATATTAAAGCGAACAAAGCGAATGCCCAAAAATTATGCATGGCCTTCTGCATTGTTCATTGTCAGCGCTTTTAGTTTATAGCAGATTGCATAAAAGAATTTACAACAAAAAACAACAAAACAGCAACAAAAAGAGCGAGGCCATCATTAAAGGCTTAAAGTGATTATGCTGAACGATTAATGATGCGTCGCCTGCAAGTACTTTTAATCGGTTTCATATACCAGCAGTGCGGGCGAAGTTCTCCAAAAGCGGCTTTAAAGGGATTGTGTTGGCTGGCTCCCGTGTGGGATGGATGAGCTGGTCGACTGTGCCACGTAACACAATTAGCAACAACAAGTTTCATTAAAGCGGCTTCTAACTTTCATTAAAAACCACTTAACCCATGCCAGCAGGACAACAACAATGGAACGACCGAAAGACCAAGCGAGACCGTGAGCCGACCCTTGCGTAGCCTCACAATGCTAATACTTGACCCACCCACTTGACCCACATGACTCACTGCAGCCAGCGCCACATAGAGAAGCTGGCTTAGTGGGCTAACTGTGAGCGTGTCTGACAACGCTGTTGCCTCTGCGTGCGCCCTTCTATTAAACGCCGGGTTAGCAGAGCTAGAAGAGCTCGCACTCTTCTGCACATCGTTAGTCATATTTTTTAGATAGCAAACTTTTTGGAAAACAACAAGAAAAAGAAGAAAAAAAAATGTCTGTATGTATATAAATATATATGTCTATATATTTTTAATTAAATTAAAGAGCATTGTGTGGCGGAAGTTGTGGCGCAAGAGTTCCAAAAAAACTGTTGCATACTTATGTGGGCAAAAGTTTTTGTCCGCAGAAACTCTAATTTTGTGAGAGGCTACGCATACATATAAACAGTTGCTGTTGCCTAAATTGTTAGCTTAAATCAACAATGTTATTTCTTATTCTTGTCGTGATCAATTGCACACGCGTGCCGTATAAATATTGAATTGTGATCGGGTAATGTCAATGTGGGTTCATTTCAATTTCATTACGGCTGGTATTTTCCTTTAATTTTTCTTGTGCAAACAAACACCAGCCGAGGCAGCAGCAGCAACCACACAGTTGAAAAATGGCCACGCCAGAAGAAAGAAAAAGAATAAAAATAACACGGACTTTGAAGCGTGGCAGCTGCGGGGTACAAAACCGAAGAAAAAAACTTTGCTGCTACTTTGCCATTTTTTTTTTTATTTTCTGTTCATTTTATTTTTTGCTTCGACTGTTTTCTTTTAATGGCAAAGCGTGAAAACAAAACTTTTTTACTGCTCCTGGTAGCCGCATTTAAACGGCGACACTAATGGCCCCAAAATTGAAATAGAATTTTTGTATTTGTGCAAATATTTTGCAAACTGTGAAGCGGCAAAAGTTTTGGTGAATGGCTGGAAGTGAACTGGTATGCGAATGCCAAGGCGTCATGTGCAGCGTGATGAGGGGATAAAAATATTTTGAAAAGAAAAAATACAACGAATTATAAGGATATAGGATATAGGAAAATTCTTATTAAATAAAACACAAATGAATGAAACTAAATATAAGTCAATTGTATTGACTTTCCTCTATATTATAGTAATTATAGACGTTGTTCAAATTTATTAAATATTTTAAAGTAAATTAAAAAATTTTAAATAATTAATTACATTTTAAAAATAATTATAAGTAAAATTAAACAAAATTATGAATAAAAAACAATTTTAAAAATTAATTAATTAGTTTAACGTAAATTAAAATAATTGAAATAATTCATTACATATTCTTAAAATAATAAATAAATATTATAAAATACTTATGCATTAAAAATCAAACCTATAAAATATTTTTTAGTAAACTAAAATATTATAAATAATTAATTACATTTTTTTAACAATGTAAAAAAATTTTGAAAATACTTATGAAAGAAAAAACAACATAAAAATAGTTACTCTATCTTTATTGAATTAAAAAAAATATATATATATAAATAAATATTATAAAAATAAAAAAAAATAAAATTCATTAAATTTTTAAAAAATTATAAATAAATATTATAAAATACTTATGAATTAAAAGCAACATGAAAATAGTCAATAATCCTTAACTTTCTTCCAAATGCATTGTATAAAAATATGTTATTATATATCTGTTATAAAATTTTTGAAATAAAGTATTTTAAATACTTACAAAATTATTATTATCAAACAAATTATAAGTTTTTCTAGAATTTCCACAAAAAGTCATCCAAATATGTCAGAAAATTTCTAAGCAGCCTCAGGCAGAGTCACTAAATATTCCCATTCTAATTTGCATAGCTTATAAACTTAATATATGTATTTGTATATTGAAAAATTTACCAAAATGTTTTTCATTTTATAACATATTTATAGATTCTGGCTCAAATCGCCGTAGAATGCAAGGCATATTCGATTAGCTGCTAATTATTAATATAATTTATACATCGACATTTTTGCCGCCAGTTGATTTGGCGGTTTTCAAGCTCAATGATTAAACAAGTAAGAGTGCTCTAGTCGAGACTGCTCGACTAGGGGATACCCTGAGCCCTGTGAAGAGCCAAATATCAAATCATTCAACGTTTTTTTTATGCATACATACAAACAACACATACACAGATACATATGCACGCACGCATAAGCGCGCGCTCTGCCAACTGCGCAGTTGACGCAGCGACTGCGCTTGGGCTGCAATGTGGGCATTACTATGGAAACTTAATTGTTTAATAACTTTTCTTAGCGATGGACTAAGTGCATCAAACTTTCACAACTTATTTATGACATTCATATGTGTGTATTTGCCAAAGCACAAGTCTCTAGTATTTGATTTGCGTTTTTTACAAATAGGGGGCTATTGTGGGCGAATGGGGCGTGACATCCAAAATCTAAAGATAACGTTATCTCAGTATTCATTACACGCAACTACACAGCAAATTTGAAGTCTCTAGCTCAAAAGATGTACAAACCAAGCCTTAAAAACACATTAAAATTATCGATAAATGCTCATAAAATCGAAATGGAATGAGTTATCGGAAAAATTTTATAAACTTGTGCAGCGTATGGTATTATCGAGTATTCATGTAAAATTTCAAGTCTCTACGTTGCGTACTTAAAAATATCTCAGCGTTCACACGGACGGACGGACGGACGGACGGACGGACGGACGGACGGACGGACGGACGGACGGACAGACGGACAGACGGACAGGGCTATATCGACTCGTCTTGTCGCGCTGATCAAGAATATATATACTTTATGGGGTGTGGCACGCCTCCTTCTGCCTGTTACATACATTTTCACAAAACCATTATACCCTGATTTCCCATTTTCAATGGGCTCAGGGTATAAAAAGAAAACAAGCCGGAAAATTGCATTTGTCTGTGACCCAAATAGAATTTATTTCAATTGCAATGCAGCGCAATATTTCCGCAAATAAGCAAATAAAACAGCAGCTGAAACAAACAAACAACGAGAATTTGTTGCATTTTCGGGAAATTTGCGGAAAATTTTATAGAGCATGAAAGCGAGAGAGAGGGAGAGGGAGGGAAAGAGAGAGCTGGTTATATTATGATTTAAATTACTAATTGAAAAGTTCTGTTGGCCAGGCCAAACGTATCGTAAGTGTGCGGCATTAGAAGTGGGCAAACCCCGTTGTAGCCATCCATCAAAACTGGCTTATGGAAATAAAGAAAAAAAAAAAACCAAATCGGAAAAACAGCTGCTTTTTTTTTTCCTTGCAGCAGTAAATTTTGATTAAAGCCAACTGAAATTTTAAACTTAAATCATAGTTAAATTATTTTTACACTATGCAGATTCCGGGCAAAGAGCGTTGCCAACAAAAAGGAGCCAAAAAATTTCGAAAATATTGAGGTCACAAATGCATTAGAAAGTGCTAACTGTTATAGATATACATATACATATATATTTGAGAGAGGGCGAGCGAGAGGGCGAACGAGTGCTTTTCAAGTGTGTAAAGGACATAAATATTGCTGCAAAGTTTTGCCCTCAACTGATTGCAAAATGTCCGAGCAACGGTAAACAAAGTTTTGTGGCCATTGGCAATGCCAATCGATGGCCTGGCACCCGCCGCACAGACACTGAGACTCTAACCGGAGATAGCCAAAATGGTCAGCCAACCAGACTGGCAGCCAAGTTCGCACGATATGCAGGACATATGCAATATACACACAGACGCACACACATACACTCCCATATATACCCCCACACACACACTGAGAGTATGCAAAAGAATATGCGAATATTTTTGGCTCGTATTACGTATAGGTTCCTCTGCATTAATTGAATTTGTTTGCTGGCAAGCGAGTTGGCCTTTACTTGACAATTTAGCACTTGCGGCTGCTGCGGTTAAGTCTAAGCTAGAACTTCCAACTGCAAGCCAAAATAGTTTAACTCTAATGAAAAAATATTTACGAGCTGTTAACTGGCTGCAAATTACAGAAATTGATTTTTGCATATTTTATATGTGGTGAAAAAACATTTTTAGAAATTAGAAAAGTTTTTGGCGAAAATTGTGAATTTTATATAAAATAAAATAAATATTTAGCATTAGCTATGATTGCTAATTAAATTTCTCAAGTGAAGAAATTTTATTAATAAATATACATTTTGTCATATTAGAACTTTATATAAAGTAAATATCTTAGATTAGTTCTTGATGCTAATTATGATAAAAAATTTTATAAATAAATATATTTGAATTGTTTTTCAATTGAAATTTAATATTAAATAAATAATATATATAATATTAGTTTTGATTGCCAATTAAGATAAATTTCTCATCTGAAGAAATTCAGTAAAAATTGTTTTACATTTTGTTTCAGTAGAACTTTATATGCAATATTAGGAATTTTTAGATTATATTTGATTTTCAATCAATTTGATTTTTTATCAAGAGAAATTATATAAATATTTTTTTGAAATGTCTTAAATAAAATACTAATTTCTAAGATGAGTTTTGCTTGCCAATTGAGCTCACTTTTTTATGTGAATAAATTCGAGCCAAATATTTTGAGAGTTTTTCTTAATAGAGCTTAATATTAAATAAAATATATATCTAAGATTCCACTCTTTTTTTTTTTAATTCCAGATTGCAATTTCTTTAAAATTGTTTTGAGATTTTTTGATCAGAAAAGATAAAGAAAGCATTTGTATACCATTTTTCGCTTGAGAAAGAAGAGTAGCACATCAGAGAACAACAGAATTACGATTGAGGAGCTAAAGACGACATCGAAGAAGCAGCTGAACTAGATCACAAAAAAGTGATAATAATAGAGATAACTTTAAAAGAATTAAGGAAGATATTTACGAATAAATAAGTAATTTTAAAAATATACTAAAATTCCCTATAAGTTTATAAGCAGATCTTGTAAATGTGATTTATAAAAATATTAAAAAAAAAATGATTTGTTTTCTTTAATAGCAAGATAATATTATCAAAAAATCTATAATAAAATTTCTCAAAGATTACATTTTCAAGAAAAACTATTCACACTTAACATAAAATACTCAACCTATTAACTTTTGGTATTAAAAATGTTTATAAAAAACATTAACATACGATTTTCATATATAAAGTGCAGCTCTTATACATGAAATACTTTAAAGCTAAGCACTTTAAGTCTCTGTTCATACGGCACAGCTATGAAATTTTCTTCAAGACATAAAAAATTAACTCGGCAAGCGAAACGCAACAATTTTGCTGCGACAAAAATCCCTAAGCCATAGGCCACTGCCAATATCCCCATGCAATGCCCAAAAAGTATCTATGGGTTCGTGTATCCACAATGTTTGCAGTTTGTGATGCGGTCAGAGCGAGTCCTTTAACAGCAGTTGCAGTGCTTGGACTGGGTTGGACTGGACGGGGCTGGGTTGGGACTGGGCTCTGTAAGTGCAGGCGGTTCGTTTTGTGGTCACTTGAATCGACTCTGTGTAATGCGGGTGGCTCTTCCCGGCCACGCCACGTTCCGGCTCACTCTGCATGTTAAATTTTATATGGCTTTGCGCCGTGCACAGCTTGAGCCAGCCTCAGTCGAATGGCATTCGAGGACTCGAGCAACTCGTAAGTGCATTGGGGACTTGGGCTGACTTGGCTGCTGCTGCTGCTGCTGATCCTTGATGTCCTTAATTGTAAAGATGTGTTAATGTATTCCCTTTTGCAAGTTAACATTTTATTTCGCTACGTTCGTTGCGTTTAAATATGCAAAATGTTATACAGCCGAACGCAATGCCACGTGAAATGCTTCGGCAAATTGACAGCAAGCGTTGACCGTGGCCGGAGCCAACGATTGACAAGAAGCAGAGCTTCGGGGGCGGCGCACAGGTTGGCCGTGTTTGCCCGGGGCACGTCTCGGCGTGATACTGAACACGCTTTAACGAGGAGCGTCCGACCGGAGAAGGAGGCTGTGGCTGCGACTACGGCTACGGCTACGGCTCTGCCTCATAACTTATGCACATAGATAAGCGACAACGATGCCTGAGTTGGCCGTTATGCTGGCTCCTTCGTCGTTCCCTCGTTCCGCTTGTTGTGGTTACTGTTATTTTTGTTGTAAGCACTGCTTAAATATGTGTTTGTGTGTGTGTGTGTGGGGAGGGGTGCTTTGTACTTTGCGCCCAGCCAGCAGCCATTTAAGGCAATTATGAAATTTTAATAACCTTCGAATGAAATTATTTAAAACCATCTTTAACTCGGTCGCTCTCACTTATTATTATTATTATAAATAGCGCATTTGGCGCGTAATTGAAACTTTAAATAGCCAGCTAATTAAGCCACGATGATTCGCAATTAATGTCAGTTAAACTTATTCAGATAATTGCTATTCTAATAATTTAAATTTCATATTTTGCGGCTTAAGCAGTTAAGTTTAATGGAAAATCTCTTTAAGCTTTTCAGAACTTTGTCGAAATTACCGAAAATATTATTATTATTTGCGATACTTTGGGTGTATCTTTTCATCAACTTATTCATCTTCATCAGTTATTATTATTATCATTATCTTTTGCATTTGAAATTAAAGTATTTCGGTATATAAATTTTATCCCTTCATATTTATGGCATATTTCTTGGAAATTCATTTTAAATTTGTATATGTTTATGTTTAAGATGAAAAGGCACGCCAGCCAAATTGAAAAAAAAAAAAAAAAAAACCTTGAATGGGTAAAAAAAATGAAAGGGGGGGGTGGGGGAATATCTAGAAGATCTCTTATTTCAAATTCTGGCATAGGTTAAAATATATTTGTTTTTACAACAAAAATTTAACGAATATGTGAAGAATGTGATTCAGAATAAGTAAAAAAAAAAAAAAAAAAAAAAAAAAAAAAAGGGGGGTTTGGAGGGGGGGGGGGGGGGGGGGGGGGGGGGGGGGGGTGACCTTGAATACTACCAGAGATTCTATAGTGAAAACTTTAATTTCTAGCTATGTTCATTTAAATTTTTCTTTTTAATTAATTAATTTTATGTTTATATATTCGTTAAATATTTTTTTTTTTGCAAATTTTATTTATATATTTTTATTAATTTATTTTTTAATTATTTCACATTTATTTAGTTATTTCTATTTATGTTTTTTGTTATGAAAAAATTAAAATTATTATATTAATAAATAATTAATTATTTATATTTTACTTATTTTAATTTTTTTTAATTTATTTTGTTTTTTTTTTTTTAATTTCTTTATTTATTTACTATCAATAATTTATTCATTTCAAATATTGAAGGATATTCTTTTAAATTAATAGATAAATTAGTGATGTTATATCTTATGTTATAACTAAAAGTCGAATATTATATGTTCTTGATCAATATTAATTAAATATTAAATATAAACTATTCATATTCATTCATTTACATCATTTTTATAACTATATACAATATAATTCAACATTAAATTCTCTTTTTCTTTCATTATCATTCCATCATTATATATTAAAAATTCCTTTAAGATTACAGCTTGAACTGCTTTTATTTATTGATTTTTATTTATTTTTTTTATTTTTTTAATTTATTTTTTTACATATCTTCTTTCAGTATATATTATCAATTATATATATTCTTCGGCATTCCCTTACTTTGCAGACATGATATTGAAGTCTTCAGCCTGGCATCACATTTAAATAAAATTAATATTCATGTTGATTTTATTTTTTTTTTCAGACTAAAGACGCAGCTTGAGCTGCCCTCATTTGCCTGCGATTTAATCGCCTTATAAATAACTACAGTTAAGCCTTTGTTTTCCAAAGACCGAGGCGCGCGCGCACACAATTAAAGAGGCATTGGCAGTGGCGAGTGCTCCTCGTACGATTGCTCACTTTCAGGCCGACCGCAATGGCATCGCACCTCAGTTTGCAATTATTTTGTTGCTGTCGCACATGCTAGCGCAGGGCAGAGCAGGACAGGCTAGGCCAGGCGATGGCATGCCATTCCCTGCCACTCAATGGCACATGCCATTAATTATGAAAATATTGGCCAAACACTTTCCGGGCCAGCGGCCAAAAGCAGCCGATGCCCGGCCGTAGGCGGCAAAGGACATGCCGGAGTATCCTTGTGCGCACTTGGCTGCCACTTGTATTAAATTTAAAGTATTTACCGCAATGTTTCCGCTACACTTTGCCCAATATTGTGTATGGACCCAGCAACAGCAATTCGCCGAATTCGGAGGCGACAAGCGACAAGCACCAACACTCTGACATTCGCCGGCATTGTATGAAATGTATTGTGCTTTTCAGCTGGGCTTCCTTACGTTTGGTTCGGCTGCCTTGTGGCGGCAGCTCCAAATGCTGCACCTGCTCCACTCGGTTCAGCTGACAGGGCTTTTGTGTTGCCCTCTCTCACACTCCTCTCTCTCTCTCTCTCACACACACACGCTTTCTCTGCTGCTGTCTGGACTTTTCATTTTCTCTCCCTCTCTCTCTCTCTCCCCTCTTCAATTTCGTTTGTTAGTTTTGCAATTCAATTGCTAAGGGTATATTAGTTTATTTGTGCACTACTTTATATATTTATCTTGATCATGTGTTGCAAATAAAACGGAAGTTTGGGAATTTCTAGTGGAAAACAAAAATTCAGTTGACTTTTTAAAGCTTAGCTTTAAAATATATTTGTCGGTTTTTATAAAAATATTTATGAATTAAAAAGTACTCGAATGGCGCTTTCAGTCAAGTGAGCTTCATGCTCGAGTGCCAAATGGCACAATACTTTAGCCCAACGTGAAGGACACGCCCAGACGGGCAAGCTACAAAGGTGCGTTTGCCACGCACAAATGCAAAAATGTCGCCAAAAAGAAAGGAGAAACCGAAAGAGAGAGAGAGAGAGAGTGAGAGCCAAGTAGACTCAGCGAATGAGATGGCAAATAAGAGAATTGAATTGCCTGGCGGGCGGCAAATTAAATTCGTTCGGTGAAAATTAGCGACGGTTTTGCGGAAAATGCGGCGCAGACATTCGCGTGGGTCGACAAAAGATTTTTGGCTTTCAAGGCAACCGAACACGTAACGCGCCCGAGGGCAACGGGATGCCAGACGCGGCCCGGCCTCTCTCCGTCTCTATCTCTCTCTCTCTCTCTCTCTCTCTCTCTCTCTCTCTCTCTCTCTCTCTCTCTCCTCCCACTCTCATAGAGAACTCCCATAGATGGGAGCGAGTTAAATATAACAGTTAGATCAAAATAGGCGCAAAATTCGCCTGAAACGTGCGTGCAATTATTCAAAGTGCAGAAGACGTGCAACTTTTCCGGCTAGGAAATTGTTCATAATTTCAGCCAAAGACAACTCTGTTAACTTTTTGCCCCAAAAATGTTGATGCTCTGTCGCTTCCCATCCACGTTTGCGCTTAATTTATTGACGTAATTTGCCTTTCGGCTGCCGCTGCATATTAATTTAACATAAACGCCGCACAACCATCAACAAATTACACCAAAGATTATATGTTCCATGTTGAGACACATTTCCATTGTTGAGTCTGTGTGCGTGTGTGTGTTGTCTATGCGTGTATGTGTCTGTGTGACATTGGCATTGCGTCGCGTAGGATCAACAGCAAATTACCCTAATCAAATTGCCATTGCGCATATTTTAAGTTAATGAGTTCGTGAATTTAGATCAAATTAGCGCACAGCAACTGAAATTTCTATGATTTTTATTATTATTTGCTTTTATGCATGAGCTTTGTAATTTATAGCCAATTAGACAGTTTTTTCTTCTTTTTTTAGACTTGACTGAAGAAATACATTCGAATTTTGACATTTTTGCTTGGCTGATGTAAATGATATGCCATTAGATTTTCAGTGACAAAGCTTGCTTGGCTAATGACGGGGAGACTGTTTTAAGAGATATATGTGTAAGAGATGGAGTGGGAGTAAGCGACAGTTGGGGATATATATGTGAGAGGTAGAGTAAGAGACAGTCGGTGATATATGTAAGAGATAGAGTAGGAATAAAACACAGTTGGGGAATATTTTTTGCAGGGAAAAGGTTGTTTGAGTTGCTAAAAATGTATTTCGAAATTTGCAGTCCAAAACTTTACTTAAAATATATTTTTATTTTTTTTTTTATATTATATTTTATTTCATTTTTTTTCTTTATTTTTTGTAACTTAGGCCACATAATTCTTATAAGGTCAGCAAAATTATTCATTTATATATGTAAAATATATAGAAATAAGTTATATTGACCAAATAAGAAGTATAGAATGACAAAAAAAGCAAAAACAAATTTTCAGCTAGTTTTGTTTCATCCACATTAAAGGTTTAACCTAACTCCAAGCTGTACAAATGTCATTCCTTAGCAACAGCTGACAAATAGCTGCATGAGAGATGCATGTAAAACGAGCCTTGAAAAGGGCTTAAAGTGTAAACAAGTGTAAGTAAAAGAAAACGTGCATAACAAAGATAAACCCAACAAAGACTGCATGTAGTTTCAAGATGCCCTTTTAGATATAGAAAACTAAAATCTTAAATGAACAAAATAGTTTTGAATTCACTAAACGTTTTCCTTAACTCTCTGTCTTACACAAAGCAAATATGTTCGCTTTCAGCAACATTACATCTAGTATATAAATCTCCACTCTAATCAATGGAACAGCACAGCATTTCTTTTTCTCATATGACTCTGCTTCTCCCTCAGACACAAAAATGAGCACAAAGTATGCTAAAAGTTTACATTGAAACTTTCGGATGGGGGGCGAATTAATCAAACAAGGGAGTTGATGGACCGTCAGTTGCAGGCAGTTGTTGCTGCAACGTTTAAAGTATTAGTTGCAGCTAGCAGCGGATTAGGGATTAGTTTAGTTAGCAGAGCAGTTTAGGAAACTTGCACGAAATAAAACTAAATATGGACTTAAGCATATAAAAGTCTTAACAAGACATAAATGGACAATGCAAGAAGAAGGAAAAATAAAACATATATATATATGAGATATATATAAACAGAAAATAAGTTAAGAGAGAAGAGAGAGAGAGAGAGAGAGAGAGAGAGAGGGAGAGAGCGCGCAAAGTTCTGGGCAAACACCTCAAGTGTATATGGCAAAGGGTGAACTTTTGGCTTGCATAAGCTGCAGCTGAACTTTTATTTGTATGACTCGGCGTGAGCAGCAAACTTTTGGCCAGCTCTGGTTGCTGTTGTTGCAGGTTGCTGCTGTTGCTGCTGCAGCTACTTGCTTGATTTTATTGCTGCAGTAACTTCAGCTAGCTGCAGCAGCATCCGCCAGCCGAGCCGAGAGCCGCTCTCCGGCCAGGGCGAGTGCACTTTAAATTACTCGAATGATACTTGATGGTTGCAATCAGCATCAGCTGCAGCTGCAGCAGCAACGGCAGCCCCTTGGCAGCCCCATCAGCAGACACAAGTAGACTTCATTATTTTGATAGCAATTAGCAAATTGAGTGTTATAAATTTTAAGTTGTCTGTCATGCAATTAGTGCCGCACGTCTGACCAGACCAGACGCAGTCAAAGCTTTGAGCCCGACGACACACGCTGCGTATACTCGATGTGCGATGCGCGTTGCTCTAATTCGCATTGGAGTGCGCGTTTGTAATTTTGAATGCTTTGTTTTGTTTGATTAGCAAGCAGCGCTGATAAAGCACACGCGATGTCAAAGGAAACTTGAGCACAGGCAAAAGGGGACTCGAAATCACGACAAAGCCAAAACAAAGGAGTTTAGTTTAGTTTTCTATTTTTATTTTCCTTTTGCAAGAACAGCAGATGTTTTATACTATTTTGTATTGTTTGTTGTTCACACAAGTGTTTGGGCTTTGGAATGAGTCTGATTAGTTTTGGGTTTTTTTTTACTATTTGGGGAGCGTAAGGAAATACTTTATATATATGCTTTATACATTTCTAAAAGTCTTTGTACACTTAGGTATGTGAGAGTTTGGAACCAAATCAGACCCTGACAAAGTTCCAGATTAAAAAAAAAAAAATTTCAGGAGTTAGCCCCAAAATAACTCAAGAGCTTGCATAATCACTCTAACAGTATGGCTCAAAATAAGTTGCCTTAGCTTACTAGCTTATTATTTACTAATTTAAGCATCGTAAAAAGTTAATTAATAGAGAGAGTAGACAGTAGAGACTAAGCTTTAATACAACCGTGATCCGACAGACCAAAGGCAGAGCACAGAAGTTATGAGTAGAGAGCGCAGCTGAATATGTCTTATCTTGGCTTATGTGTTTTAGTTCGCCAAGAGTAAATGAGTGCAATAGCTCAATACACAAGATACAGCTATGAGAGATAATAAGCTCATTTATAAGAGCATTCTGTTTGCTCTTATAAGAGAGTTTGTCTATTTTCATATTATTTTGCATGCACTTTGAGTCATATTTGATATTCCCATTTCGAAGAGAGCTGAGCTAATGAAATGCATATAGCGAGAGCTGCACTTCATAACTTCAGACTCGCATACAAATTAGACTACTTTGAGCTGGAGAAGACCTTATAAAAATATGGATGCAAGTTTTTTGATGAGCTGTTGCCTCAGCGCATATCAATCAAAATCTTGCGCATGGCAATAATATATAAATTAAACCATATTTAAATAAAAAATCTAGTTTTTATTTCCATATCTACCTATTAAACAGACACAAGATAGTAAATTATATAATAAATATATATATATATATATATATTTCTTTATGTTGTATATATTAAACCATATTTAAGCATATTTATATAAATTACATATTTAAATAACATTTCTAATTTTGATTTCCATATCTAAACATTAAACAGTCAAATTCATGTTAAGGCAAACAAATTTGCAGAACAGTTGAACGCGTCAAATGAACTGGAAACGCACAACAATTTTTGTTGATTGCTTGATTTTCGATTTTTGTAGCTCACGCAAAACGCAAACAACAACAACAACAGCAACAACAACAAAGACAACTCGTATTATGATTATGTGCAGAAATCTAATACTTTAAGCTAGAAAACGCGGGTAAATTATGCGCGTATCGCTGGGTTTTTATCACAGACCTGATGAGGACGACGATGACGATGACGATGACGATGTTACCCGTCTGGCAGCTAAAACTTGTTCACGCTCGCGTCGTCAATATTGATCCGTGTTGACAATTTTCTTTCCCTTTTTTTTTTTGCGGCGTGCAGAAATAAATAAATATATGCCCCGATTTTTCACTCTCGGCGCGACGCGACGCGACTTGCAACGTGTGTGGCATAAAAGCTGCTTCTGCTTCGGCTTCGGCTTTTGGTTTTGGTTGTTGTTGTTGTTTTTGTTTTCTTGGTGCCCCCGCACAGTTTATTTGCCGCTGCTTTTATTTTTACTGCCATCGTATCTATGGCGCTGTCTGACAAAAGGCAAATGCGCCCATTTGTCATTTGGACAACGAGCTGACAGTTGGCAACAAACTGGCGCTTGCCGCCAGTTGTCAGCGGAATGCTTTTGTCACCCTTCAGGCGATTTCTGTCGAGTATCGAACTTTTTCAGCCTTTATGCAATTGCCACAAACACAAACACAGAGCAGGTAATGGCCAAGTTAATGCTTTATTGATATCGCTGTTGATCCTAATGAAAAGCCATTTAAAAGTTACTTAGGCGAAAGATATTTACATAGATGTTGTTTGCATTGAGAGAAAGAAACCTCACAGCCCTTAAGTATTAATTTAAGATATTTGATATCTCTGCTTTATATGTACTCATTAAAAGATACAAATTTGACTTTTATACAATACATTTTTCCTTTAAATAGATCAAATTAAAGTATACAAAGTACTCAACTTTGTACACTTTATGCTCATGAATATTCAAATATATAAAAAAATATGAATATATTAACAAACATATTTCAATAAAATTATGAAAAAATCTTAATACCTTAATATGTTATAAAAAAAATGGTACGAATATATTCATTTCTTTTTTTATAAAAAACATGGTACAAATATATTCATTTCGTTTTTTTATAAAATTTTTTAAATCGTTAAAAAAGGGTTTTACATTTGATAAAACCTTAAACCGCGCTGCTTTCAGCTTGGGATTTTTAATTAAGAATCAATTTATTAATGCGAAATGCTGCTACATATTTAATTGCAAGAAAATTGCAGTGCTCCAATGTTGTTATAGCCCATATACGTACGTACGTGTATATACATCTATACGTACACATATGTATGTATATAATTTTAATTCAGCTGGCCACATAAAAGGCAAAAGGCGAGCAACAAAAAATGTGATGAGAGCACTCAGGCTAAAGCAAATAAAATGCGACCCAAACGCATTATGCTTATACCCTACAAATTGATTTGGGAGAGGGTTGCTCTGAATTAAAGGTATTTATATTTAAAAAAATATAAAATGAAAAAAATATTTAAAACATAATATTTATAAAACAAATGTATATAAAAAAATATATAAAAAATATATATAAAAAAAATATATAAAAAAATATATATAAAAAAATATATACAATAAAAAAATATCAAAAAAATTATTTTAATATTCAATAATATAATAAAAATATTTCAAAATATTTTATTTGGCCGATAATATTTAAAAAAACGTATAAAAAATATTGCAAGAAAATTGCAGTTTGTTTAGTTTTAAAACATAATTTCCAAACAAAAAATAATAAAGAAAAAAAGAAATAAATGAATACATATAAAGTAAATAATATTGAAAAAAAATTGTATATTCAATAAATACTTTGAAAATATTTTTATATTTTATTTTGTATTTAATAATAAAACATTTTAGAATATGTTGCCACATAATAATTTTATTTTTTAATTTAAAACTATATTTTCAAATATTTTTAAAAATTTTTACAAATGTTTTTCAATTTAATTTTTGAATATCCAAAACATATTTAAAATATTAGCAAAATATTTATAACATATATAATATGATTGGAAAAATTAATGACATTTAAACCGATTAAAAATATATTTTCAAAATATTCTTTAATAAAATTAAAAAAAATAAATAAATATTTATATAACATTTTGTTTATATCCTATTAACATTTTAAAACATATTAAAGATATACTAAAAATGTATTTATAATTATTTATAATTCATATTTTATATATAATAAAAGACACATATTATTATATATAACAAATATAATATCAACATCTAGGATATGATATAGTCGAGCAACTTCCAGACACTTCACAGCAAAATGAAGCACAAAAATTGACGTTTCGCTCAGCCATCCACGTTGGCAGCATTGATATGAAAATAAACACACGACGCTAATCAAATCTAAGCGCATTTAATGTTTAAATAAGCAAAAATAAAAGAAGAAGAAGAAAAATGAATACCCTAGAGAAGCGGCTGATGGTTGACTAAGAGCTGAAGCCATTCGCAAAGCTATTGGTTGGGCTGATTAAACGACGCATAAATATTTAATACGAATTACTTTGAGGACAAACCAAATGGCATTTAATTAGCTAGCCAAATATGCTTCAATAAAAGCCAGCAAAATAAAAACTTTGGAAACAGAGGAAAACACTTGAAAAAAAAAATATATATATATATATAATATAAACAGCATCAATTTTATTATTGGGCGCCGACGAGTGGCTTAATTCGAGACTCTGCGGGAGAACTGAGAAAAAAGAAAACAGAAATGAAACTCAGAGTTCTCTGACTCCGGGATTTGTTTGTTATTTTTGCGTGTTTGTATATTTTTTGAAGTTAGTTCGAGTTAGCTGCCGTTTTATGCCCTTTGAAGTGGTGTCAGTCGGAGCGACGCATTTGCCAGCCATCCCGCTTGCTTAAGCAAAACACAAACTGAAAGCCAAGTTTATGACGCGCCTCTGCGGCATCATTTCTGTAAATACTTTAACGCATTTTTAATAATTTTTTATTGTCAACAATTTTGAAAAACTTTTGGGGACTTCAACTTTCTTTGGTTTATTGTGCCCCTGGCTTCACTTTAATTTCTTAATTTAGTCTCTGTCTGTGGCTGTGTCTGCGTCTGGATTTGTCTCAACTTTGGCAAACAAGTTCAACGGCTGCTTATGCGCAATATAAAATTGCAAATTGAAATGTGAGGTGGCTATAAAGCGAACGCTTATGGGATATGTTATAAAAAAAAAAGCAACACAATTTAATATCATGTGGAGCTCTTATGCTAAAATGAATTGTTTGTTTTAGATTTTATGTGAATTATAAGTATATCAAAATGTAACTTATATTTACATATGGGAAAATTTAAGTTTTTCTATGAAACAAACATATTATAAATAAAAATAATAAATAATAAATAATAAATAAATATCAATATGAAGTATTTGATGTGATTTTTGTTAATAACATTGTCAAACATTGAACATTAAATTTCTGTTGATTGAAAAAAGTAACAAAAGCGTAGGCATATTATATATATACAGTACCGTGCAAAAGTGAGTGGATGTTTACAAATTTGACTTTCGTCGTATAAAAAAAAAATATATAAGCAAATAGATTTTTTTTTTTTTTTTTTTTTTATTTTTTTTTTTAAAAAAAAAAAAAGAAAAAAGTGGTAAGGGGGAAAAAAAAAAAAAATTTTTGTAAAAGTTTTTTTTTTAATTGGGTTGGTTTTTTTTTTTTTTTTTTTGTTTTTTTTTTTGTTTGGTGGGGGGGGGTGGGGTTATAAAAAATTTTTTTTTTTTTTTATATATTTATATAATTTTTTTTATTTTTTATTTTATTTATTTTTTTTTTTTTTTTGTGTTTATTATAACCAAATTAATATGTAGATACATTTTAATATAGGAAAATTTTGTTTTTCAAATGAAAAAAAAAAGTTAAATAATTACAAAATAAATAAATAAGTATATAAAAAGTATGTGTTGATGGAATATTGAATTCATTTTTATAAAAATAAAAAGCATATATATAATAAGCAAATAAAATATAGGTAAATTGTTAAAAAAATATTGTTTAAAATAAAAAAGAATAATAAACAAAATAAAATAAAACAAAAAGTCTATTTGATAAAGTTATCAAACATTGAATTTAAATACAAAAAGTGTATTTTATAAAATTATCAAACATTGAATTTAGATTTTTTATTTTGAATTTAATATACAAGAGCTAAACATAATTATATAAATTATCAGCCAATTTAAATGTAGTTAAATTTTATACAAAGCAAAGTTCAACTTTATAACTGTAGGAAAAAAAGTCTATGTCGTGATTGTTACTTATGAAGTTGTCATACATTGAATATTTAATTTATTTTTATTAAAATAAAAAGCCTAAACATATTCCATGAAAAAATGGCAGATTCAAAACTTTGTTATTTAGTTTCCATAAAATATTTATTTTGTTTTTTTTTTCCTTTTTTATTTCTGCATAAAAAGATTGGCAAAGTTTTTTGTCTGACGACATTTTAACTGCATATTTTGCAGTCAGAAACACACTCACAAATCAAGCAAAAAATTGCAATGCAATTTTTCATATCCATAGAAGAGGATAAAAAAAAGGTGAACTGAAAGGAAATGGAATTGAATTGTCACAGCTGCAATTTTTCAACTGTCAAATCAAAACATAAAACCAATTACTTTTAATGATTAATTACTTTGGGGCGGCGGCGCCTGTTGAAAACCACAAAATGATTTTGATTACGAGGGCGGCAGAGCCGCCGATGCCGGGTTGTCGGGCTGCAGTCAACTTTGATTTGATTTATGATGCGCCTCAGCATCATCATAACCCTTCTGGCACAGCCGGCACACGTGGCGTATGCTTAACAAAATATTCTACATTTGATATGGACTTAAGCCTAACCCGACGACACGCGCATCACCTTAAAATTTATAAGTATGTCGTATGTCGAGGCGTCGCGACGCCTCGCAGCCACCGCAAGTGAAACAGCAGCTGCATGCCATTAACTATGTGGGTGAAGGCCCAGACATAATCCGAGGCGCGGCAGCCCAAAGCGCGCAACGTGGCGTATGCGTAATATTCGGGCGACAAAACTTTTCAGCGGTTCATTTTTAAAACATTTAACAGATGAAAAGGAGTGAGTGGGAGTGGGAGTGTGAGTATGTGTGTGAATGAGGGTGAGTGTATATGAGTATGAGTTTGTGTATGTGTGTGTGTGTATGCTAACAACTTTTCTCACTTTGGGTCTATGTTTGGTGTTTGGTTTTTTCATCTATTTTTACCCATTTTAGTTGTCACCAAGGCTGCGGATTATGCGAGAGTTTATGCCTCAAAATTATGCACAAACGAGGCAATGAAAATGCTGATGAGACGGGCTGTTGCTGATAATGTTTATGCTGATGGTAATGATGTCGCAGAACACCAAAAACCAAATGGGGTTGAGCGGGAACAACAACAACAACAACAACAAATAAAAGGGATGAGCAGAACTACATAAGCCAACTATATGTGAAACCAAATATTTTAATCACATGCAGACCTAGTGGAGCGTGGCCTTATGGAGGGGAAACTGAACTGAACTGACCAGCGTTGCTTCCTTATCAACTGCAGCCCCTGCCCTGGCTCAGTGCTGCGTGACGAATGAGTTGCTCAAGTTTAGCAATTTTAATAAGTGTTTCAAATATCGGCAGGTGTAAGCACAGGTGCAAGCAGCCAGAAAGTTGAGCCATATAATATTTTAAAGTCATTTTATGTGCATTATACAGCCAACCTGTTGGCCAATATATATATGTATGTATATATATATATATATATATCATAGGCAATTTATAATGTCCTTCTATTTGGAAACTGTCAACAATTTATGGCACGCATTTTCGCGCCCAAGTCCAGAGCACATAAAATTTTGTTTTATGCACAGGAATTGGGAATTCGAGGCACGCTAATTTATGGACCACGACGATATGGCAAATTATGAGCTGTGCTTGGAGCATGAATTTAAAATCGATTGGCTAAATTTACGCACTTTGTTCACACACTTTCGACTGCAATTTGGCTCTGGCACTGAATTACTTTGCGGTTTGACTGTAATTGACGATTGTTTAGCCCACAGAGCGAAGCCCCATTGAAAGCGGAAGCACCGACATGTGATATATATACATATATATACATATATGTATCTATATCACTTTATATATCTCTATAGATTTATTGACTCTGTGGTTTGTTCCACTTGAGACATTGGCGCAGGTGTCAGTTGATTAAAGCTTAAAGGTTTTATATTGAGCGGCTTTCAATGCGAGCTGCTCAAGTTGTTTTCTTCTTCTTCTTTTTTGCTTAATAGCTAAGAAAATATGAGCTGGCATCAAGCGATTGATTGAGTCTTTCATTAATAGTTGATGTTGATTTGATGAGACGCTCAGCACGTCACAAGCTTTTAACAAGGATTAAGCAGAGAGAAGAATAAATGCTAATAGACAGCTAATATTTAAGTCTTTTAATATTGAAGCAAAATTATAATATTTTAAAACAATTTTATATCTTCTTTTATTACTATCAAATATATGTGAATTTGACAATAATAAAATAATATATATACAATTTTGTAAAAATATCATTATTTTTATAATTATAATATTTTAATATGAAAATAAATAAAATAAAATAATTTTAATGTTATATGTCTAAATATAAAATGTTTAGGATATACTTGATTGACATATATTAATTGTCAGGGACATAATTCATTAATATATATTTAAATTAATTAATTATGTTCACTACAATTAATATTTAACTATTTAAAATTAAAATTTTATTTATCCTTATATATTATTTTTTATTTATTTTTTAAATTCAAGTTTTTATCTCTTTTAATTTATTTAAATACCTTCTGCATCAGCCCAAACTAATTTCCATTTAAATTTGACATACTTATAAAATTTCAAAAAAATTATAATTTTCACTGGATATATACAATATATTTATGTATTGAGGTTACTCGAAACTTACCCAATGTGCAACGGCATGTAAATCGAAAAATTACAAAAAATGTCAGTTCACATCACGCCTCCTGCGGCAGGCGCTTGTTAATCATGGCACACACGCGCAAACACACAACACACAACACACACACACACACTCACGCACACTAATCTAGTTGTTGCAAAAATATTCAAATGAGTTGCGGGGCTGCCAATAAATGCGAAATATGTTTGCAAAGGGCTCACAGGTTCACGACAACAACAACAACAACGAATCACAACAACAGTAATTGAAACACAAACTATGCACAACTAAAGCCAAACTGCTTGAATCACTTGAAGTTCTTAAAGACGAACTGTTTTAGGGCTTGGTATTTGACAGGCTTCGAAATATCGCGAAGACGTGAAGACGTGACAACTGAGCCGCAGCGAACGATCAAACGAACGACATCCGCACTGCGCGAATGTTAAACGAATACTGACAACTCCGAGATCGAATGCAATGAAAGTTAAGAACTGTCGCACAAGCTTGAGCCAGCTCGAACAAGTTGCAAGCACACATGTTCGCGCGCCGGCGAGTCGAGCCTTGCCGAGCCGAGTCACAACGAACCAAGCCGAGCTCAGCCGAGCCGCACTCGTGCATTCTATGTTTATTTTCTGCTTCGGCTAGCGCTCTTTATGATCATTGGCTTCATTTGCCAGTGCGAATGGATATGGATATAGTTTTTCGGAAGCATTTAATTACAGTTAAACAGAGCGCGAGTGTTCCCCATCACTAGATGGTGCATGGCCCAACTGCTGCGCTCCATATTTTTGGTTACAACTGCTGCATTGATACGTGTTGCAGCAGACGAAAAATAACCAAGATAAAGCGGGCAATGGGCTGAAGGTGTTTAAATGAGAAATATAAAATAAATTAAGTAAATAATATAAAAAATAAATATATTAATGAAATATTAATTTATACGCTGATTATAAGTAATGAATTGATATTTTGCTTAAATAATTATTTAATGTATATTATTAACAATTATTATTAAAGCTTCTTATGAAATGAAACCTAAATAATAATGTTATTTTTGTCAAAAAAAAAAAAAAAAAAAAAAAAAAAAAAATTATAATTTAATAATTATATTAGCTAAAAAATATAAGTATACAAAAATATTTATTTATATTATTTTTTTATCGAAAAAAATTGTTTAAACTGAAACAAATTTATTTTACGATATTATTAACATTATTTACAGTTTATTTATAATTTAATAAAAATAATTGCTAAAATAAAAATATGTATACAAAAATATATACTTATATATTTTCGTATCGAAAAAAAATTAAAAATATATATATTTAACGAATAAAGATTTACAAAAATAAAAAATATTATTTCTAAAAAATTTAAAAAAATTGTTACAACAAAAAAAATTTAAATAATTATAAATTACAAATATTATAAATATAAATAATTGTATCTGCATTTTGATTTTTTTCTCTCGCAAAAGTAATAAACATATTTTAAAATAATGTTAATTTTTTTAAATTAATCTAATGTTTTTTAATAAATATGTTAATTTATTAATATTTATTAGATTTATAGTCATAAATAAATATGTTAATACTTTTACTACTCATATTTATAACGCTAAAGAAAGTATTAATTTCATTTTGGCGTTTTTGACTATAGTATTTTACACTTTAAATTATTTTATAAACTACATTATATTATATTCGATATGTACCCCCTAATTCAGCTTTTAATTTAAAGTTTGTAATTCGAACCTTGATCTATACGAAATACAGCTAAATCTATTCAGCTGCTTACCTCCAAAGTCTAGCTATATTTTATGGTATTTAATGTTAGCCTGCTTTAAATAATACAAATATATAACAGTGGCTGCTAAAAGTAAGACATTTGAAGGCAACTCTGGGGCTGCCGACAAACAAAGCACGCAAAGCAATGAAAATTCCGACCTGCCGCAATAAATTCCGCGCGCGTATGCCAAAATGAGAGTGAAATATCCTGCACACACACACAGCTACACACACAAGCACACATCCAGAGGACTAACTTAAAGAGCAGCAGCAGGAATACCCTCAGTGTATAAGTGTGTGCGCGCCATAAATCGCGCTAAGCCAAAACAAAACATAGCTGGCCAAGTCCCAGAGAACAGCATCATGCATCAGGCATCAGGCAGGTGGATGCCACAGCCTTTGACCTGACACAATGCTCTACATTCGATGTTTTTTTTCCTCCTTTGCTAAACTCCCCCCTTCAGCAACCCAACTCGGTTCGAGAAGCGGCTGCGCAGTGGCGCATCGAACCGAACAGCTGTTGAGTACCGCAAGCCCTTACCTAGGACAACATAACTGAGGACAGCATCCAAGTAAGCTTCTGCTAATGCAATGCTCAATTCAGTTTTACATTATTCTTTTATTGTCATTAATGATGCAAAATTTCCGAGGTCTAATATCCAAACATATCTTCAGCCATAAATTCCATGTGCCGGCATGTGGACTCTACAGAAAGACATCTTCAGAATACATGTTAAGAGTTCTTGAGGCCAATACTTACCACATCATATCTCCATAATCTACCAGCCGCATGGGCAGGATGTGCAGCATGGACTGCCGCATGGTCCACATGGGCCACAGCATGGACCACAGGACGGACCACAACAGGGTCCACAGGAAGGGCCGCAGCATGGACCACAAGGGCCGCAGCATCTACCCGCTGGAACAAGACAGCCGGGCGGGCAGGGCCCGACATAGAAAGGATCAAACTTACAGACGATAAGCATTTCCCTTGTATACCCTAGTGAAACTGAAGCGAATCCTTACTTTCACCAATTAAATGGTCGCTGCAGCTGCAAAAGGTTTGATCAACATCTAGAAAAAAACTAACATTTTACATATGGACTTACTCAATTCCTGTGAGCCGAAGATATGTGTCTATTATTTCCTCAGCTTTCGCCCGATTTTATTTTTTCATTGTCCGTTCAACTTCTCCACTGAAAATTTAAAAATTAATGAAAATATTTCAGTCAGACGGAGTTAGGTTAGATGCCGAACCAGGCAAAGCCTATTAATCTCAAAATTGTCAGTTAAATTTGATATACTTTTTCCGCCTACTGTGTAAGTATAAGTATAAGTATAAGTATAAGTATAAGTATAAGTATAAGTATAAGTATAAGTATAAGTATAAGTATAAGTATAAGTATAAGTATAAGTATAAGTATAAGTATAAGTATAAGTATAAGTATAAGTATAAGTATAAGTATAAGTATAAGTATAAGTATAAGTATAAGTATAAGTATAAGTATAAGTATAAGTATAAGTATAAGTATAAGTATAAGTATAAGTATAAGTATAAGTATAAGTATAAGTATAAGTATAAGTATAAGTATAAGTATAAGTATAAGTATAAGTATAAGTATAAGTATAAGTATAAGTATAAGTATAAGTATAAGTATAAGTATAAGTATAAGTATAAGTATAAGTATAAGTATAAGTATAAGTATAAGTATAAGTATAAGTATAAGTATAAGTATAAGTATAAGTATAAGTATAAGTATAAGTATAAGTATAAGTATAAGTATAAGTATAAGTATAAGTATAAGTATAAGTATAAGTATAAGTATAAGTATAAGTATAAGTATAAGTATAAGTATAAGTATAAGTATAAGTATAAGTATAAGTATAAGTATAAGTATAAGTATAAGTATAAGTATAAGTATAAGTATAAGTATAAGTATAAGTATAAGTATAAGTATAAGTATAAGTATAAGTATAAGTATAAGTATAAGTATAAGTATAAGTATAAGTATAAGTATAAGTATCAAGTATAAATTTAAATTTAAATTTAAGTATAAGTATAAGTATAAGTATAAGTACAAGTATAAATTTAAATATAAATATAAGTATAAGTATAAGTATGAAAATAAAACAATTATTAAATAAATTTAAAACATTTTTTTTTAATACTGGGAATTTTAATTGAACATTTAGGTAGATGTTAAAGATAGACACACATATATTCAGCCTTGTCCAGAGTTACGTTTACTTGTCACATGCGCCTCCTCCAAAGATAGCATAAAAGGGCAACTGAGCAAGAGAAAATAAATCGATTAGGACTCTCATGAAAATTGGGCTTAGTAGTGGGTATTACTTTGGTCAAATATTCTCACTACGCTGATCGCTTAGCAACAACCACCGCAACAGCCTCCGCAACAGCGACCACAGCAGCCACGACAGCTGGCACAGCCTCCGGCAGGCACTAGGCAGCCGGGTGGGCAGGGTCCAACATAGAAGGGATCAAATTTGCAAACGATATACATCTTAAAATTCTATCTACGCGAACGTCAAGACTCCACTCGATCTGAAAACAATTACCAAAAAATAAATAAATAAGAAATTACAAATGAAATAAATAAAATAAATACATTTTATACTCACATAATCTTTATACTTTCTTTGCAGCTAAAAATATGTGTGAATATTACCCAGCAACAAATGAAATTTCTAAAAAAATTTCAATTTCATTTGTTATGTTCACAAGCCGAAAGATTGAAAGGGAATGAGCCCAACTACGAAACTGAAGACACAGCTGAGAGAGCAAAGCTGGCAAAAAATTCAAAGCCAACTTTGCTATACAAACTGTGCGTGCTATGATCGAGTATATATATGGATATATATACATATATACTAATATATATATTTATATATGTATATATTGGATTCGATTTGAACGCAACGCTTGTTATTGTTCTCTCAGCTGCTGTTGCAGTTAGTTGGTTCATTGGACACAGTTGTTAGAGATGAGTCTTATCCAATCCTTATATATGGAGTCTGTCCACCCAACGCTGCCATGGCGGACATATCATCAAACATTGGTCGAGGCAAACATTTCAAGTACATCATAGAGATAACGTCCAGTTTTCTTAACTGCAGTACACGCATCACGAAACTGTTCAGATTCCATTGGGTGGATGCTACGTGGGTGCGAAATACGATCCACTAACGTGGCGCCGTTATTGATCAACTGGGGCGTGGCATTCACGACCACCTGCGTCGTCATTTGCGCCAGTACGACAAACAATGCAATTACACCCATCGCCCCAATACATCTGTGCGCAATTTCCATTTCAGGACGTGTCTTTCCTTTATTGTCTGCGGGCTAACAGAGCCAAACACCCAAACATTGCCTAGAATTAGAAATTTAGTCAACAAATCCAAAAGAAAAAAAATACCGAACACTTTTTGATTGCCAAGTCAAGGCATTTCAGTCTCGCGTGCCGTTTCGTTATCGATATCTCTTTCGATATCGATTTCGATATCGATTTCGATATCAGAAGAATGACGATCTTCACCACCAAAGTACAGCATCACCTCGATAAATTTGCCAAACAAAAAGCAAAACTTCAGCCATATCCTTATCAGTGCTTCGTCCATGGATTCAGCATCCATTGTGGGCCCAGCTTCCAGCTGAGCCAACGATAATGACTCATGCACCTCCCCCATGGCGCTGCGCACGGTCCGCATCATGACTTTCAATTTCGCTCTACTCTGATACAAAATTTTGATTGCGAGGTCGACGCGCGAACCCTGATCAGACACTACGATTTTATCCAAATTTAAGTTCAACACATTTTAGAATAAAGTTTATACAATTATGAGAATTAAGAATGTGAAAATAAGTAACATAACAAAGCCTACTTGATTTTGATTAAATAAATTATAGAAAATTCCATCATAAAAATTATTTACTAGACTTGACTAGAATGAAACCTTTGACTCATACGAAAAATCAAACCAAACCCATACAATTTTTCTCTGAACATCTTCTGCTTTATTGTATTTTGGGCAATTTCGAACAAATTTGCCCCTTTGAAAACCTATTTCATATTCTTGTTATATTCGGATGTTTTCGAGTCGCAGCATTGCTGTCTTTCAGCCATACCCTTGCAGCGATCGGGCCACCCGCATGGCACAAAGCCCGAGAAAATGCCAAACGGACACGATCCACATGATGCATCAGGACATGGACCAACGTAGAAAGGATTCATATACGCACTCCTCTGGTTACGCTGCTCACGAGACATTTTGCCGAATATGAGTTAAGAGCTGGAATAGGTTCTAGAAATGTTCGATTAATTGTTGAATATTCAATATCAATTTTTATTTATATATATTTTATATATATTTTATATATATTTTTACTCACTTCATTTCTGGCAAATTTCAAATGCCTAGAACTAAAAGCTGTTCAGTTTGAGGCATATAGGTATTCTGAAGAGAATTTATTTTCTCAGCTTCTCCCAGCCCTTCGCCTCAGCTCCAAAGCCAACTAGATGTTCGAATTTTGACAACTGCTTCTAAAAGGTTTCTAACAGTTACGTGGATTTGACATTGGCATTGGGGGCTCAGTTTGGTTGTTGTTGCTAACTTCGTAACCTCTGTTTGGCGGCATTTGGGTCTTTTCAGCGGCCGGGGAACAACCGCCACAAGGTGCATTCGGTCCGGGGCATGGCCCGCACTCGGTGTTCGGACAATTGCTCTGGCAAGTGCACTCCGTGTCGCAGCAGGGCGGATTGGGCCCAATGTAACCGGGATTGAACATAATAACCATTGTGGCGGTGTTCCCTTAAAGCTTAACGAACGATAGATCAAAATCTTTCGGAAGGTAAATGCATTTCAGACTCACCTTCAGAGATAATTGAAGCAGCTTGATGCTATTGTTGCTTCTGGGATGTTGTGTGTTGTGTTTCGTGTCTGTTGTGAATGTGGAGTGAATAGCTTTTCCATTCACCTTACATGGCTGAAAGTGTACTTAAATGACAACACACTCATGGCATGCTAAAGTCAGCAGCTTTTAATAGCTGCACTGCAGACACATTGACCCAATCACAATAGGTTCATAAGCTTCTGGGACCCCACTCACTCTCTCTCTCTCTCTCTCTCTCTCTCTCTCTCTCTCTCTCTCGCTGCGGATGCGAACACAATGCGTATAATTATTTCATAATCGGGCAACACTTCATTTATGGTGACAAAAGCCTGCAGATGTGCAAAGCCACTCCCCGGCGGCAGATACTGACCAGCCAATAAATGGCATAGACCATCAATAGCTTTGAGCAACGACTTAAAATACTCTGTTCACAAATGGAAATAAATGCAAATGAGATTTGACTTCATTTATTAAAAAAAAAAATAGAATTATTACAATTAAATTCTTAAGTATCATTTGATACTAGACGGCTGCATTGCATTTTATAAACATACGCTCTTCTAGATACAAATCATTCCCTTATGAATATTTTATGAATATTTTTATCAATTTTTATACAAAATATGCCCCATGCCCATTCCCATTCCATCTATAGGGTATCGCAATGTACTGTAAATTTTAAGTTGAAATTAATGAATAATTAAGCTGCATTGGGGAGCCATTCGAACCGTTGCTCGAAAGCGGAAATGCAACATTTGCATAACTAACACAATGAACTACATACGCAGCTCGGCTACATTGGCCCATATGAATGCCATCAAATGCTGCTATGCATGCATATAGTAGATAGATAGATATGTATATTGTGGCAGTAGATATGCAAATGTCAATACTTTCATACACATAATTGGTGTATAACGGCACTTGCCTTTGTCAATTAATCAATCAATCAAGCCAGCCCAACGCCAATGAGCAGCGCTCCAGAATGCGCTGCGGAAGCAACTTGTCGTCGAGTGTTTGTCTGCTTACAAAAGTGCACCTTGTTGCATGTTAATCATGTCATCATCATTTCTGATCACTCACAGAGTTCAAAAACAAAAACAGCGCACATCAAACGTTGAGCAGCGTTTGTTTCGCTGCTGTTGCTGCTGCTGCCTCTTCTTCTGCTTCTGCTTCTGCCTCGCGTCAAAGTCGTGTGCGTTCTCTGTGTAATTCATATTCAAAGCGCGTTGCGACACAGCGCGCTGCGGTTGCCACAGCGGGGCGGGGCAGGCGGGGCACTTTGGCGTAGGCGTCTGGCTACTGCCCTCTGCCTGCCCCGCCCGCCACTTTGTGCAACCGGGCGCACTGCTTTTAAGTGGCGGCCAATGGGCAGCGTGTGCCCTCACAGTTCGGCTTACTGTGTGTGTGTGTGTTCGTGTGTGGCTGCGTGTGTCTGCTTTGCCGATAGTTCGCTGCGGCTGGCGTGGCAGCTCTGATCCGCTGCATCGCTTTGCCTTTTCGCGCGCTTAGCAAATCGAAACACAGTAATATGCACTGAGAGAAATCGGTAAAAAATATAAACTGAATGCAAAGTTTAATAAGAAAAAAATAGTTGACTAATTAAATATTTTATAAGGTGGTTTCATATGCGACAGTAACCAATCATAGACTTTATCAAAACTTAATATCGATATATTTTCAAAAAGTTTGTTTTTTGTATTTATAAGATATAATTCATAAATTGAACTTGCAATAGTTTGATAAAATATCTTTATAACGTTGACTTAATACAAATATTAAATTATTATGTTAGCATTTTTAAAACTTCAGTTCGAACCGATAGCCTCATTTAGATTTCAAATAGCAAAAATTTAAATATCAGAAATATTATCCATTATGCCGCGTATGCATTATCAACAATAGTCAAAATCCATTCCCAATCAACAATATCAATATTTCATTCCCATTCAACAATATCAATATTCCATTCCCAGGAATGTCAAACAAATTCTATTGCAAAAATAAAACTTATACCTAATAAAGAAAAGATCACGTCAAACCCATTCCAGTTGTTACTGAATATCTTCTGCTTTATTGTATTTTTAGTAATTTCAAATAAATTTGCCCCATTGAAAATCTATTTTACATTCTTGGTAGCCTCGGGAGTTTTCGACTCGCAGCATTGCTGTCTTTCAGCCATACCCTTGCAGCGATCGGGCCACCCGCATGGCACAAAGCCAGAGAAAATGCCATACGGACACGATCCACATGATTTGTCAGGATATGGGCCAATGTAGAAAGGATTCAGTTCTTCATTCTTGGAAGGACACAGCTTAATAGTCATTTTGCCAAGTAGGTATCAAGAACTGTAAAAGTTTCTAAAAGTTTTTGTTTGGTTGAGAAAGTCGTCAAAGTCAATTCTTATTTTTATTATTATTTTTTTTTTTAACTTACTTCAAATGAGGCAAATTTAGGAGACCTAAAACTAAAAGCTGTTCAGTTGGGGCCGGTATTGTAGAGAGAATATTGTTTTCAAAGCTACTTCCAAGATTCAGCTGAGCTGCAAAGCCAACTTAATGTTTTATTTAAATTTGAATTTTGACAACTGAAGTGCTTGGATCTTTAAGGTATTATTCATTTAAGTATTATTTATTACAAATAATGCAATTTCTCTTTAAGTACACCCCCAGTTGGTTTTCTAATACTAAATTGTAATAATTAAAACAACTACAATTTCCGATTTTAGTAATTTTAGGGCATATAGTACAATATATAGTACAATGTAATGTATCTTAACAGCTCCACATTGTTTATAAAGCAAAACAATTCTTGCACTATTCCAAGATACTCTCTGCACTTTGAATTTATTTATTTGTCTTTGTTCAATAAATTCATCGATTTGTAAATTATATAAATAATTATTCTATTTATCTTTCCCAATCATGCTTACATGAACTCGTATGAATCTTCACTATTGAAGTGTTAGAACACCATTTTTAGCATAATGTGATTCGATTGCCGACGCACGCAATACCAATTAACTAATACTATAATAGTTATAAATAAATAGCTAAGAACTGTTTTTTAGCTACTCTTGGCGACAGCATAAACAAGCACGAAAAAGAAACTGATAAAAGTAGCAAGAAACCAATCGACTTTGTCTATAGCACATCCGTTTGTAGGTCTCATGTCTGAGCGAGCCGAGGGTGTTGCTATCTCTTTTTTGCTTATTTTTCAATAATTCCAGCTCTTGTTATAGTGTTGTTCGTATGGTTCCTGGGTGCAACGGTCTGGCCACGCGCAGCGGCCACTTGTCTGGTCGTAACTGTTTGAAATATGTTGTGGAGAAATGACAAAGTGACCGGAAGATGATACTGTAATAAAACAAACACACACACACATACACACACGCACACACATAGATAACTCGTGGGGCGGCCCATGTTCATGTTTGTCTAGGAAATATTCGAGGCGCAGCTACGGCCAAACTGGAACCGAACATGGGGACAACTGGACAATGTTTTATATGCTGCGCGCTGTGCGTTTTCTATTTGCGTTTCTTTTCATTATTTTTTTTCCCATTTTTTTTAACCATTTATTTACAAATGAACAATATTTATGGCCTCTTTCGGAGCTCTAACTACGTTTCGAAGAGCTCTAAGCTGGCTGCTTCCGTTCTGGTATATGGCAACTATTTCTTTTTTTTTTCTTTCTCGATTCATAATTTTGTGGTTTTATTTTAGGAATATGAAAATCGAGTTCTGTTTGGCATCGGACAATCAAAACAATAAATTTGATTCTTTTTCGATTGTTCAATCTTCATGAAATTTATGATAATTTGCCAGCGATTATGTGTTGCCAATAAATAAGAGATATATGAAATTTTATTATTCATAGTGCGTCGGCATATCAACTGAGGTGCGATTATTAAAATAACAATTTTATGGACAAGTTGAGTTTATAAATCTTCTGTAAAGCGATAAAGATCTTTTTTTATGTGTTGGAAGACTCAAGGTTTGAATTATGATTTCTAGAAGCAGAGTTGACAATTAATTTAGAATTCATAATTACTTATGAATTGGTATATGTATGTGTATCTGTATCTGTATCTGTATCTGTATCTGTATCTGTATCTGTATCTGTATCTGTATCTGTATCTGTATCTGTATCTGTATCTGTATCTGTATCTGTATCTGTATCTGTATCTGTATCTGTATCTGTATCTGTATCTGTATCTGTATCTGTATCTGTATCTGTATCTGTATCTGTATCTGTATCTGTATCTGTATCTGTATCTGTATCTGTATCTGTATCTGTATCTGTATCTGTATCTGTATCTGTATCTGTATCTGTATCTGTATCTGTATCTGTATCTGTATCTGTATCTGTATCTGTATCTGTATCTGTATCTGTATCTGTATCTGTATCTGTATCTGTATCTGTATCTGTATCTGTATCTGTATCTGTATCTGTATCTGTATCTGTATCTGTATCTGTATCTGTATCTGTATCTGTATCTGTATCTGTATCTGTATCTGTATCTGTATCTGTATCTGTATCTGTATCTTTTTTTAATATATTTTTAGAATTTTTAATCTTCAATCTACAAGAAATTCTTGACCTTTCAGTAAACTCCAGACTTTTTGATGCCTTCAACTAAATTCAATTCGTATCCAGGCAGCAGCTCAGCTATTTGAAAACTCGACCATAATTAGAGTTGTCATGGGAACAATTTATTACGACCATCAAACTGGGAGCACTAAATGCCGGCACTTAACCGATCATAACTTTGTCCGTGATAAATCGAACTGGAATCGCCCGCAGAGGCGGCTCAAATCGTATGCAAAAAACAAAAATAAAAAGAGAAAAAAACAACGATGCGGCAAGTGGTTCGGCAAGGAGGAGCAATTCAGGTTCTGGAGGCAGCGCGGCAGCTGGCATTGAATGAATTGGTCGGCCGTTGTCTTAGCAATCAGCGCTACCGGGCATGGAAAGTTAACGCACAAGCACCCGAAAACCGGATTCGGTTTCCAATTGGCGCTGCGGCACTTGGCGCGCTCTTTGCCAGGATGAACTGCGGCGGATGTTAGCTGGGACGGTGAAGGCGCCAAAGGAGAGGGACAGCCTCTAAGCGCCTTGCTGCAACGCCTGTCTGTCGTCTCTTTTGTGTGTGTGTGCGTGGAGCGCATTCAAGTTGAAATTGCGGCAATTGCGTGTCGACCACAATCTTAACCAGCAGAGGCAGCACCCAGCCAAAAGTTCTAACTGACTGGCAGTGTCTTGGATTGCTCCAGCCTGCCCCTCGCACTCCGTTCCGTCGTCCGTCTGGCTGTCTGTTTCCTTTTGTTTTAATGAATAAGTTGGAACACCTGCTCGTTGGTTGGCCGTTGAGTTGAGTTGAGTTCCTCTCCTCTCGTGCTCTCTGTCGCCTGGACATGTTGCTCAAGTTTGACGGGACGAGAGCGGAGTATGTGTTCTATCTTACTGTCAGACGGGCTCCTCTCATTGTTAATACGCTACACATGTTGTGCGGCATGTGAGTTTTGAGCAAGTTGAGCTCGACAACAAAACTGTCTGCTGTCAGTGCATCAGTAATTGTCATTGTACTCCCAGCTACCCAGAAAGTTTTCAGTCTGTATTTATTGCGAATGTCGCGAAATTTCTCAAGGAAATTTATGTTGCTTAAATAATACTTGATGCAATTTTCAGAATATCTTTCGTTTCACACTAAGTTTTAAATGAACGTAACTGGGGCAGGAAATAGAAATAAGGAAGAGGTCATATATATATATATATATATATATATATACATATATATATATATATATATACCAATATTTTATTTTATATTTATAAGCAATCAATATGGTGGATAAATAGAAAAAATTATCGATATCTAAAATAACACTAGATTTCAATATATAATACATATCTTTATACTACTAATATATTATTGATAATAATATTATATATATAAGATATTTCGTTAAATTCTATAAACAAAAAAGTAAAGTATTAACATATTTAAGTTCACTTTCCTATTTAATCTTTCGATAATCGATAGCAGTTATATATAAAGTGCTACAATTAATTTTAATTTGATCTAAAGACTTCTCACAATTAATTCTGAATAATGTTCGCGATATTTTTTCCATTCAATAAAAATTCATTTAAATTTGTTTGCTCATATTCTTAATAAAACCACTTAAATCCCGCTTTACCTCTGCTTCATATTTCTTTGATTGTGCTCTTTTCTATATAAATATCATATTTATATTGCCATGCGATATGTCTAATAAGTTTGTCAGCTTTGTCTGCACTTGATGCTTTAATTATAAAGTTGTTTTGCGTTGGCCGCACTGAGCGAGTAGGAGAGCTCGTACTTGCTGGCAAAGTCAATAAATAACCTGTTCAAATGTCGTTAAGCGTAAATCTGTGATACTACAGAGACAGCAAGTCGCAGCTAGCTTGAGCTACTCGAGACATATAATTTTCATTCATTAAGCGATGCCACACCTGAATGCCTCCATCCCGCACCCCTTTTCACTTGTGCTGGCCCTGGCTCTGGCTCTGACACTGACACTGAAACCGGCTGTTAGCCAATGCAAGTAGCCGCATTAAAAAGCTCTTTTGGCCACTTGGCTGCCTGCCCTATCGCCGGCCCATCGGCAGACGCCGAAGAGAGCCCTCGACATGGACAATTGCCTGTAACAATGCATAACGAGGCAGGGGCCCAGGCGAGGAGTACGTTAAGACACGTTTCTCAGCTACAGTTCACGCGATAGCGTAAAAAGCACGCACATATGCGCGAAACAAACAACATGCAGAAGTGAAGAAAAGAATAACAGGAAGGAAGAATAACAGAGATGAGTTAATTATTAGTATGGTAAAGTTTTAATACTCTTTTTGTCATTTTAGAGCTAGACTTTTGATGAAGTGAAGGAATAGGAGAGATATGAGCAATAGATATGAAGACAAACCTGGAACACTTCTAATATATTTAATAAACTTACAATCATAGATCGGTAGGACGCCAAGATTATTTTTTAAAGTGAAGGAATTAAAGGAATTTATGAGCAATATATATATATATGGAGAGAAATCAGGAAGACTTTTGATGTAATTTATAAACCTTGAAGTGACCATATGATAAGCATAGATCGATAGGATACCAAGATCTCTTTTTGACATTTTAGAACTGAAATGTTGGATGAAGTAAAGAAAAAGAAGTTGGAGAAAGAGTAATAGATATGGACACAACCCTGGAACACTTCTCATATGCTTTATAAACTTTTGAAGTCTACATCGATAACTATCGTAGATCGATTGGACGCCAATATCTCTTTTTGACATTTTAGAGCTGAATATTCGATGAAGTGACAAAATAGAAGTTGGATGAAGTTATGTATATCAGATAGATTTTAAGCAATAAATATTGAGAAAAGCCTGGAAACATTCCTCATATAGAGTTTGAGCAACAGATTTGAAGACAAACACTTCTTATGCATTTTAGAAACTTTTAAAATCAATTTACGACGACCGTACAACGAGGATATGCAGATGATTTCTTTGAGACTCTTCTTAAAAACTGAGGCAACTCCTATTCAAAATTTACTGTCGTAAGTCCATCAACATAGAAAATTTCGGTTTTAGCATTCAACTCGAATTGCCAGCACACATATTGAGCTGAGTATGCCAAACTAAGACTTTAGAATTGAAGCACTTCCAGCAGATGCTGTGGCCTGTGTTTAGAATGTTTCATTATTCCAAGCCTATTGGCATTAATATGCCTCCCAAATGAAACCAGAAACAATAAAATATCTCTCAAATATCTTCCTTCTATTACAGTTCCAATTACTACTGCTCTTATTTGGCCATGAACAGTTCTAACTCTCTTTCTCTCTCTCTTTTCTCTTTCTCCCTGCTTCTCCACATAGCCGAAACACCCACTACATAGGGTATACAAACATCAACTGCCTGCAAATTGAATTGTGAGTCGAATGTGCGGTTTTCATCAGTCTGCAAATAAATGAGAGGACTTAAGGACTTGGCGTAACATCGATTTACGCATTCGATTACGAAACGAACGTCTCTGAGTGCACTTTAAGCCAGCTCAGAGGAAAAGGCCAAAAGCCATTGCAAATAATTACAGAGCAGCAGCAGCAGCAGCAGCAGGTGGAATGGTGATAATGACGATGATGATGATGATGTTGCAAGACAATTAAATTGGTGTGTGGCAAAATTTAATGTCGGAAAATCAAAGCAATTTCATTTAGGACTTTCTCTCACTCCCGCCCCGAACAATTATAAAGCACGACATTGCACTCTTCCTGCTGGCAAAAGTATAAACTGCTCGTTGTCATCCCATTGTCAACTCAGCTCGTTGCAAGTTTTGCGGCAAATAATTTTCTTTTCGTTTTTTTTTTTGCTGATTTTTTTTTTTTTTGCTTTTGCTGTTGCTCTTGCTCAATTTCTTTTTGCTCCGGTTGCTGCTTGCTGCTGCAGACATTTTTAATAAGTTGCATGGCAGCCGTTGCACGTCGCAGCAGCAACAAAAGCAAACATTGCAGCTGCCAAGTTGAAAATGAAATTCGTGGCACGAATAGATTTCGAAACATATGAGCAGAGAAGAGGAAACAGACAGAGCGGACAGAGAGACGGACAGACGGACGAACGGACGGAGGCACAAAGCACGTCGACTATGACAGAAATTCGAAAATGAAGCAATTTACTTGTATATTTGATACTGTCAGCCATGGACAGTTGTCATACACTCGAGTTGCATGGGAACAGCCACTGCAACTGGTCAGCAGCCAGCCGACAGCTTATTAAGTGCCTGTCCCCCCTACCTACCCCCTACCCCCATCCCCCATTCCACTCTGCACTCCTCTTCATGAGCTCATAATTAGCAGTGCATATCTGAGCGCATTTTATGAATTACTTTCGTAATTGGTTTTTTCTTCGACTCCAGCTAAAAAGAGTTGTTGAATTTCTCTGTTCTTTGATGTTGCAAAGTTCAAGCAACTAGATTAAGCATTTGAAGACTGCAAAAATATCTTTGCGAGATAGTTTTTTATAATTAAAAAAAACTTTTGTGTTGCATGGATTCTCTTAACTATTGTTTTGTATCACAGTTGCTAAAACTTTGTTATGTTTTGCGTACATAAATTATATAATTTGAAAAAATATTTTTTGAAAAATATATTTTATTTTATTTTATTTTATTCATATCTTCTCCCATGTCATTTTTTAAATATTTTACTATTAGTTTCTTAGACTTTTCAAAATATATTAAAATAATTTATGAAATTTAATTTATTATTATTTATTTTATTATTATTATTATTTATTATTTTTTTATCTTATCTATATATATTCTATTTGACATTTTCAATGCTTTTATAATGTTTGCCTAAGCTCGACAGCGTTGCTATTTATATTTTATAATATATTTATAATGCATAATTTGTAAAAATATTTAAAAATGATTAATGAAATTTAATTTTTTAATTTTTTTCCAATATAATTTTAAAATTATTTTTCAAATTTTATGAATAATAATGCGTAAGTTATCAAAATATTTTTAAAGTTATCAAAATATTTTTAAATAATTTACGAAATTTAACTTTAAAAAAATTTTATAATTTTTTTTTAATTTTATATTATTTTTTTAATTTTTTTGCATTGCATTTTTTTCTTTGAATATTTTTTATTTTAAATGTTTTAATATTTTCCTAGGCTGTTAATCTTTGCTATTTATATTTGCTATATTTTATTTTAAAAAAATTTTTATTTTTTTTTATTAATTAATTTTTATTTTTATTAATTAATTTTTTTTTTATTTGCTTCATTTCTTTTGTAAATCTGTAAAAAATGTTAAAGCTTTTTTAGTGTGTTATGAAAATGAATAATTCATTTAAGATTATATTTTATGCTAGCAAAGATTCATTTAAATGAAAAAAAATTTTCTTCAATAAAATTTTCAAAATGTCTTTAAGCCTCTTGGTAATTTTTATTCTTTTATATAAACTCAAATTATTAAAACAAAAGAAATTTCTAAGGGTTCCTCTTTTCTCAAAGTTGAAAGCGCTTTATTAAATATTTTTGTTTGTCTTTTTCATTGGGTTTTAGATTGGGTTTAGATTAGATTAAATTCTTCTTATTTTATTTTTGTTTTTTGTCGTAAAAAGAAATTTTCGGTAAATAATTTCCTTTGTAAAAACGTTTATTTCGGATTAGAAAATTTTGCAGATAATTTTCATTTTACCTCACCTTGTTTACCTCTTTCATAGGCAATTAAGCTCGCTTTAAGGTCTGGGGCATGTTTGGTTGACAATATTTAAAGTGCTTAGCGCCTATGAACTCTCGCATGTGCTAACGGCAATTACTTTGGCAAAGACAAAAACCCTTCCAATTAACGCCCCGAGGCTCGCATATATGCATAATGGTGTATGGAAACCGTCTTGAGCATTTTAACGCTTGCAATGACGCTAAAGCACAAGGAACCTATAAAGAAAATACCGAAAACTACAGGCAAAGTGCCAAAGCCGCCCCCAACCAGCTCGGTAAACCCACCGAAATGGGGCTCCCCATGGAACGGGAGCTGAGCCTAGGCGGCAATATGGCTGCCAGCTGGCGTAATGGCGTTGCCTAAAAGATGGCACAAATAATGAAAGCAGCGCGCTAATACTACGTGCAAAATGGTTTTCGGTATTCGCTTCGCTTTCTACCGCTGCACATTCACGTTGCGTATACGTAACGTTGTCAACCGAGGCAGCTCGACGGGAGCTCAGCTTATGCAATGCAATTTCCATTTACATAAATTCGCGCGCGTGTGTGTGTGTGAGTGTGTGTTTGTCTGTCTGTGAGTGTGTGTGTGTGTGTGTGTGTGTGTGTCGCACGGAAAAGCAAACCTACTAGAAAACTTTTACCTTGTTGTCTTCTATGTCAATTTGCAGGTAAAATTACCTTTTTGTTAATAGTTGCGGACGCGTGGGAGGCAAACATTAAAAGTAATACAAATGTTGCCTAAACGAGGCGCGACAACAACAACAAAAGCAATAACAGCAGCAGCAACAACAACAACAACTGCGACAACTACAGCCGCAGCAGCAGCACACAAGCACTTACATTAAAACAACGGTAAATGCTTATTTAACTAATTTCGCAACATGTATGCAAATATTTAGAATGCAACAGCTGCATAAGTGCGAGGTGTGTTTATAGAGTTCGTATAGAAAAAATGAGAGAGAAATAAATTCAGATTCACAACTTTTCAAAAATCGCACTTATTGAAAACTTGTGAATCTGAATTTATTTGTAGAATTTCAATTTATTGATATATTTTAAATAATAATTTTTTTTTTTAAAATTAGATTTTGTGTTATTTTTAAGATAATTAAATTTAATTAAATATATATTTTTTAGTCTTAGCAATGAGATCTCCTTATAAAAATATAAAATTTTATTTCTTTTCATTAAAATTTATATTTTCTTATAAATAAGAAATAACTAATATTCAAAACAAAAAAAATGTAATTTTTGAATTACCTAATATGAAAAAATAAAATTTTAATGAAAAAAAAAAACTATTTTATTAACTTGAATGAAATCTCTTTTGTTATTTTGTTTTGTTTGTTCCATTTTAATTTTTTAATTGTCATTTTTATATTTTTATCAATATATATTATTTTTAATAATATTTTATTTTTATTTATTGTTAATGGTCATTCTTTAATTATTTGTTGATTATCTTGTTTTATTTATTTTTTTTATTTATTTTTTTTTTTTGTATTTTCATTTTTAGCTGTTAATGATTTTATTTTATTTTTTAATGCGGTTCCAAGATTTTTTAGTTTTCTCTTTTATTTTCTTTGTTGTAAACCATATTTAATTCATTTATTCAATAAAATCATAAATATTTATTTTTTTATTTCTTTCACATTTTTATTTTTCTATATTATTTTTTGTTAGTTATTTTTATTTAACACATTTTTACTTAAGTAATATTTGACAAACTATTTTACTTATTGGTTTCACTTACTTTTATATTTTATTTTATTTTAAACTTGTCAATAGTTCTACTCGGATGTCGAATCAATCTCTCACACACTTCTTCAAACTCCACTCGCAAAGAAATAGATAAATAGGCAAAACTAGAGTAAAGACTGTTAAGAAGTACTTTAGGTTTTCAGCGGCATATATGTATGCGCAGACATACACACATACATGCGCGCGTGTGTGTTTGTAGTTGCTTATGAGTGTCTCAGCCCCTGCAGCGCCTGCTCTCATCATTTTCTGTCAGCCCCAAGACCGCGAGTCGGAGGCAAATTAATGCTGCTTGCTTAGCTGTCAAATGAACCCACAGATTCAAAACTATTCCACTCCACTCAACCAGGTAGATGTCAAGGCAGGGGCGCCGGGGTTCAGTACTCGGCCACTAAACGCCTTGATTTCTCTCACCCAATTTGGAGCTGATTAACACGCATTATCCGCTTTGCTCTGCCGTCTAATTAGCTTTGTTTGCCTCTCGTGTTTGAAGGGCACTTTAAGGCGCAGGCAGCACAGAGCACGCAAACATTGCAGTTTTAAATGGCGTAAAATATCGCACTTGGATAAATAACAAAAGGACTGAAAACTGTGTATACATTGTCCGCCTGAGCATGTGATCCATTTAATTAATACTTGAAGCGACAAAGTGAAATATTTTCTGAAGGCAGTTATGTGAGCAGCCGACTAAAGCTGGCGTAACGCGGCCAGGACGAACTGTGAGTGAGCTAAGTGAGGGATGAAAGGATGTGAGAAGCTTGAGAATCAATATATAACAGATAAATATATAATATGATTGAATAAGTAAATAAAACATGAGATATGTATATAACGAAATATATTTTTAATCCGACTAACTAAAAAATATATATATTTTCAATTTATACAGATTTATGAAATACAAAATATTATAACAAAATTATACAAATTAAGCTTATATATATAATGAATTAAATAAATATTTTATAAATATATATATTTGTAGGTGATCAAATCAAATAGACATTCACCTACATATTTTTCTAAGTTTTGTGTGGTTGAAAAATATTTGAATTATTTTATTTTATTAAAAAATGTTATTACAAGATAAAAAAATAATAAAAAGCAAATTATAGAGTTAGTATATGAAAATATTTTTGAATAATATATTTATATTGTTGATAAGAGAATTCAATAGGCGTTAGTTTCAAAAATTTTTGTTAGTTGAAAAATATTTTACTTTGAATATTTTATTACATTAAAAAGATAAGAAATAAATTAGCTAGTATATAAAAAATAAAAATAATTATTAATAATTTAAAACTATAAATATTTATTCAATAAAAAATATATATAAGAATCATTCATCTAAAAATCTCCCTATCTTCTCTATTCTTCGTACTATTATGATCATTATATCTATATGCTCGAATTTTCCGATCTTTCAATATTTATGGAATCGTAGGGCACTAAAAATAATGTGACTTTTAAGCAGAATTCATGAGACCTGCGTAAATACATTTAAGGATATGCCCGATGCACAGTTGGCACCACGCTGCGTATGCGCCATGTCGTTTCTTTGTAAATAAGTGAAGCTTATTAAATGCCTTCACTTGACACATTTAATTAACAGACACGAACAACTTATAATTGCCACCGAGAGAGAGAGAGACACACACACGCACACACGCACAGCTGTGACTGCTGCAGCAAGGTAATTGTTTTCACTGGATATCTCTGAACTCGAACTCGAACTGAGCTGAACTGACTGACCGACTGTGTGACTGACCAGCCCAGCGTCGGCCCGGTCAATGCGTGCAAAAATAAATATTCAACAGCCACTTGTATTAATTGTAAGAACACGCACAGCGTTCACAGCGAGCAACTGATTTAATTTTCAACATTTTCCCCGGTAACAGCTAGGTGATTGTCAAAGGAAGTAAGACGTAGAAATTTCTTAATTTGCATTAAGCTTATTTTAAAAGGTGTAGGAAGTTATGGGTAGGGAATGGTATAAATATTTAAAAGGCGATTAGAACTTGCAGGTTGAGCTCAGCTGCTGAAGCAGTAGAAGGAAGAAGATCTAGATCCAGATCTAGTCAAAGAAGTCTAGGAATTTATACGAAACTTTAGCTTAAAGGAATTTATTCTTAGATCAATTTAAAAATCCCAACCTCTCTCTCTCTCTCTCTCTCTCTCTCTCTCTCTCTCTCTCTCTCTCTCTCTCTCTCTCTCTCTCTCATCATTATTATATATTTTTATGCAATTTATTTTTATCACTCTCCGCAGTTAAGTTCAGTCTAAGCCTCTCCATTGCTCTTCATTTATATTTTAAAGTCAATTAAATTGCGCCTGCATTCAGTAATCAACGCCTGCTATTTATGGCCACTTCTCATGTTGGGTTGGCTGTGGCCGCAAGGCTAAGTCTGCAGCCACAATTCTGGGTCAAGGCTGCAGCGAGAGAGATGAGAATTGTCTGAGACTACAAAAGGGAGCTGGAAAGAGATAGAAATTGGGGCTAAGCCGTCCAAGCGGCGATGCTTGCCAAAAAACAAAAAAAAAAAAAAAACATGATTCGGGCAAGCCAAATGAAACTACGTACAATGCTCTAAAACATGAGCTGGGCCTTTCGCTTCACATACGAGCATTAGGGACTGCCCCTCAAACTGGAGGCAAATAATATATTTATTAAAAATAGTTTGCATCGTGCTTCACTGCACTTTATGGCCGAGCACTCGGCCATTATTATTTATTGTTGAACAACATAAATATAGTAAGACTCACATAGCTAAAGAAACTAATATATATAGACTAATGCAGGCACAGACACACAAAGTCATACACACATATGTATATAGTCATATATAGAGTGACAAATAGAGTTACATATATAGAGTCACATATAGAGAGTCAACAAATACAGTTACAGTCACAGTCACAGTCACAGTCACAGTCACAGTCACAGTCACAGTCGCAGTCACAGTCACAGTCACAGTCATAGTCACAGTCACAGTCACAGTTAAAGTTGCAATCACAATCACAGTCACAGTCACAGTCAGAGTTGCAATTACAGTCACAGTCACAGTCACAGTCAAAGTTGCAATCACAGTCACAGTCACAGTCACAGCTGCAATCACAGTCACAGTCACAGTCCAGTCACAGTCACAGTCACAGCTGCAATCACAGTCACAGTCACAGTCACAGCTGCAATCACAGTCACAGTCAGAGTTACAGTCACAGTCATAGTTAGAAAAGAAAAAAAATTAAATAATATTCGTTGCATACTTTAGAGCGTCTTTTGGGCCGTGAAGTCAAACACATAGTTTCTCTACGCCACAAATTTAATTAAATAAAGAGAAATTTTGCATATTTGTTTTAATAATATTATGAATGAATGCCTGGGTCTGGGCCAACGTGCAATTAGACAGTCGGCCGGGCCGAGCTAATGAGTGTCAAAAGGACCGCAATCGAATTGCCCAGCGGTGGTCACGCTCCAATCGCCGGCTCATTGCAAATGCAAACGGCGTTTGAGTCTTTTCACTGTTTGCTCGCGGCGCAACCTAAAACTAATTAAAACCTAGGCACCACGGCCTCTGGCCAAAAATTTGCTGAAAATTCATGGGAAGGCGTCAAATTGCATGCGTGCTTTGGGGATGTCATGCAATTATGTATGAATACACACACACACATGCACTCACACATTCACACACACTCCACACACGCAATCAAAACGCACTAAAGTAGGCAACACGTCGCATCAATGCAACTGTTTATTTAACATGGCCGCCAATTAGCCTGCGGTCGCTTTTGCGCGTTAATCTGAGTGCGTTCCCCGAAACGCATTCGTGGTGAAAACAACTGCACTTGGGTTGTTTTATGAAGTCGTAATTAAGTATATATGATTATGGAATTAGCAAGTTTATTAATAAGCTTCGCTTTAATATACAAAAACAATTTTTCTTTCATCTTGCATATGATGTCTAACATGTGATTTCATATTTAGTTGACTATGTTATCAAATCGAGTTCTTCTAGTGATAATTGATGCCAATCGCAAGAAATATTAGATGTCATTGAGATAGACTTTCTTTGTATTTATGTGGGTTATAAGAATATCTACTATACTTTAGTTTGACTTAGTGTTCAGCTTTCCGACTAGCTCTTACTTATGTGCTGCCATATTATTCTTAATTTATTAGTTGGCTTATTGTTAATGTACTTCCATCTGTCTTATAATGTCATGTGCTGGACCTACCTCACAGATGGACAATGAAGACAATATATATGGTTTGAGTTTAATGGAGCTCAAACCATCCTTTATATATTATTAATGTCAATAACATATGCTTATTGTTGTATTAATAGATTGCAACTAGAAACGTAAATTTAAAAAAATAAATAAATAAATAAATAACAATCTGTCTTATAATCATATTCAGAAATAATTGAAAAATAGTTAGGCTGCCTTTTAAATTATTTGACAATAAGTTGCCCTAGCAATTGTCTTCAAGATGAGGCAGAGCACAGTTTTTTACAAAACGTTTTTTTTTTACTGCCATTTACTCGTTATGGTATCCACTGATTGAACAGTTTTGACTACGATTAATCAATACTAATATCACCAAATTTAACCAGTACGTAAAATAATTTATTAATATCCAATTTCACACCTCAAGCTCAAATCTACTAACTAATTAAGCATTCTAATCTGAAAGTTCTAAGTAAATTTCCTTTGAAAGCCTAAGTTTTCGTCCACACTTCTTTTCCATTGCCACACGCTCACACACTCCTTTTGCCAATTTAATGCTCTGGCTCATTGCGATCGTGTCCGCTAACAATTCAATAAACTTATTGTAACCCCAGTGCCTGCACATGTGCTCACACACACACACACACACACACACACATGAAAAACGAAAATGAAAATGTGTGTCAGGCCTGGCCCCATGTCAATGCCAATTTCCCTTTTATGCACAACTTAACAGAGCTTATTGCTTTTTACTCTTCATTGCGCATAAATTTAGCATATACAATACGCATGATATGCTGCCATAGGCCACCCACAGTTTTATGCGCTTTTGTCAGCGCCGCACGCCAACTCAATATGTGCACTCAATCGTGTGCCATGTAACAAGCCGGCACACACACACACAGGCACACTCATACATATACATATATATAGACACACAAATACTTTGGAGACTCGCAGCGAGCATCTTCGCGCGTCTCATTAGAGCCAGCTGACTTTGTATAGTAATCTGCATACAAATATACATACATACACACACACACACATACACACAATAATTATCTAGATAGTTTGCGTCACGTTCCGCAGCTAAAAGAAGATATGGCCATAATGGTGGGTTAAAAAAGAGAACTAACTGCATTTAAGTCAAACAAAATGAACGCCACGTCGCACTAAGCATAAAATTATGCATGTGTGCCACGGCCTGTGTCTGTCTGTGTGTGTGTGCTCTACCTGTGCCTGTTCTACCTGGCGCACCTGCGCGCCGTCTGTCTCGTCCAGGCAGTGAAAGCAACGCAAACGGAAATAATTCAAGTGCAATGCAAATCATGACACGGCCACGCTCAGGTAATTGTGTGTTTACCAACGAGGTACAGGAAGTCAGGGCAGCTGAGACACAGAGGGAGAGGGAGAGAAAGGGAGAGACTCTGACGGTAAGTCGCAAAAAAAAATACAAAATGGCCAAACGGAAATGAGCAAACACATTGCATTGAGCATAAGTGCGCCCAGAGCCAAAACTATTTTCGGGTTGACCAAATGCGCTTACTGAACGTGGGTCGAAAGGAATGCAGGAAAATTTAAGCTCAATGAAATGTAATAGCTATTGATCGAATACGACTTATGTTTAAAGATTCAAGTGCTTTAAGAGATAAGAGATGAAAGTTTGTTGAATTAATTGATTGAAAATTTTATTCGGTTGAATTAGGAAAGGAAATTTCAAGCCATACTTTTCTGAAGGTATTTGATGAGCGTAATTCCTAACTGAGCCTGGAATATGATAAAACTCATACCAGACTTTGGATAAAGCCACAAGTATGATATTTAAGAAGTGTCTAGTTGGGATTGCCCATTTGGGAAAAATTCTGTATCCAAGCCACTCTGTGCTTTCAAACAGCCTGCATACATTGTATCTATGCATCTCCACTTGATGATCATGTAACTTTACAAATTGACCTTACGTTTTATTTTATTTTATTTTATTTAATAGCATCTAAGCTCTTAAGCGGATTTATAATTTTCAGCATATTTATATATATTATACATACATATTTGTATATATATATTATACATATACAATGAAATATTTGTTAATTTTGTATGCGGAATGAACTTATTAACTATATTTTAAAAATATAAAAACTGAAAAACTTGTAGAAAATATACAAAATAATAAATTTTACATCAAAAGATATAGAAGATATATTTGACAGATATCAGTAACGATTTTTAACGGTTTCAGTGCATATATTTTTCAATTGATCTTCAATTGATGGAGCTATGTATCAAACTGTATAGTTATAGCTATTTTAGGCCACATAAAAAAAAAAAAAAAAAAAAAAATACTTTATACCCTGACTTCTCATTTTCAATGGGTTCAGGATATAATTGAAAAATTATTAGGACACATGAATAATTAATAATTAAATGTACAAAAATATTAAGTTTAAATTGAATTTAATTTAACATTTTAATTGAAAAGATCTTAAATTTGTAAGCATAAAATAAATATATATGTCTATATTTTGTTTTACTGTATATTGATATACATTCTGTATTTATATATAATTCTTACGCAATGATCAAAAAACGTACAATATTGTATAAAAAGATTGGTTAAAACAATGTCCTGACATACCCTAAAAAAATATATATATCTATATATACCTATATTTATATATAACCATATAATAACCACAAAAATGGCATAAAATGTTTACACACAAATTGGAAAGATCGAAAATGCTTGCAGTGCAGGTTTTCATGAAATTTTCTCTGCTGAAGCTGAAATGAAAGGAATCCGACAATAAACCTGTACAATAAACTGCATGGCAAATAGCCCATAAGTCAGATTGTTGATATGACAGATAATGAAAGGCCGTAATCTGATTAATCGCGCGCGTTTACAGTCACTTAAACCACAATGGAATAAACAGTCAGTCATTTATTAATATTTGATTGGCCCCTGACCGTGTGCTGCACTTAATGATTGGCATTCAGAGAGAGTGAGAGAGAGAGGGAGAAAGCGCGAAAGAAACAACCAGCAACCAAAACCAAATTGTGAAGCAAATATTTGCACTTTGCATATGGAATTTACTCTCGCACTTTTATCAGCGGCCAACTGCGTTCGATTTCATTCAATTCAATTTGAAGAGTTCAACTGCAGAAGGTAGAAAAGCGAGTTGGAGCAGCATTTATATAAAATAAATAGACTGACAGAGAGAGAGAGAGAGGGAGAGGAGAGCACAGATAGCGTATAAGTATAAATAAACAAACCAACTTTTTGAAACCTGCCCCAAAACATAAAAAAGCTGCAAAAAAAATCGAAATAAAAATGAAAGAAAATGTAAATGCGTCACATTTTTACAGTGGGAACATCTATCAAATAATGTGTTGATTTTCAAATACCAAAGTGTGTGTGTCTATGTGTGTGTGTGTGTTGTGCTAGTATAAGATAAGACTGCGAATGCGACTGCTGCCCAACTGCATGAGAAATGATATGTGGGCAACCAATACTCGACGGCAACAAAAATGCTGTAAAAATCTTATTACACCAGATGATATGTGTGTGTCTATGTGTGTGTGTGTGTGTGTGTGTGAGCTGTATGTGTGCTACTTTGGGTCACTTGTAAATCACTTCGTTAAGTAGATTTGTATAAAGGCTTTTGGCTTTTCTGACCCAGAGCAGATTTGCAAAAATTGAATTTCAGCAGCAGCTGAAAATAAAAGTGTTTAAGAAGCTTGAAGAAGGAATGAAGATATATTCTACTTGAGACTGCAGTAGACTCTATATATATATGCTTTATATATACAAGCATATATACATATATATTTATTCTCCTTGCTGTCGCAGAAGTCTTCACATTTCTTTTGTCAACTTTCACTTTTTATGGCATTTAATTTCCTCTTTGTGCTCATCATTTACAATAATGTCAAACGAAAAAAATTAACATAAATTTGCTATTTTCCAGCAGTTTAGCGAGAGAATATAAAAGCGGAAAAAAAAACTTGAAGAAAAACAAATAAAAATGCTGGGAAACCAACAAACTCAAAACAATAGAAATAAGTTAAAACCAAAAAAAAAAAAATAAAAATGTTAAGTAAGTAGGAACTAAACATATATTCAACAATAAAGATATCCTCTAAACTGAAACTACAATAAAAAGATTGTTTTCTATATTTATGAAAAATGCTGATGAAATTATTTCGATATTAAAGTTTTCCAAATTCCAAATATCCAAATATATTCCAAATAATAGAATATTTAAGTTTGTGATCTTTTCACTTATCACGACTTGTAATTTCATATCCGTACATATTCTAAAAATCAAATAAATTGATTTTTTGTCAACTACTCTCCTCTCACATCTCACCTCTTCTCATCTGGCGTCTAACCTTCGCTACTCCACTCTTCTCAACCTTCTCCTGCCATAAATTATAAGCAGATCTCGTCTAACCCTACTACGTATATAATTCATTTAACTTACCTACACCTTGAAATAATATAGCCCTCTACAATATACTCTAGGATATTTTCAAGCAACAAACAAGAAGAAACTGTCGCGCCTGGAAATATGCTTCAGTTTTTTTTTGCTCCTCTGCTGTTTACTTGGCCCCTTGGCTTGACAAAGTCGACATTTTAAGACCTCTCAGAGACTGCGACAACAACAACAACAACAAAAACAACAACAATGAAAATGAAAAGCAAACAATATTAAGATTTATGTGCTATGATTAACTGAGTCTAACACCGTTTAGCTATATTGAATTTGATTTACGCATTTCTAATTGAATGCCAAGCATCGAAAGCGCCTTAAGTAAAGACGTTAAGCAAATGCACAACACCTGCAGCTGCGATTGTCTAACTCAATATATATATTTTCGATGCCATTAAAATCAAAAGCGAAAATCAAATAAAAACAAAAAGAGAAATAAAAAAGATTTTTAAGCTGCTTTCAACAGAGCTAAACACAATTTATGTCGCCTTGCTAATGCAAGTGGCAAAAGCAATAGATCAAGCCCGGTGTAAGTAGATTTATTACAATATAAATGGCTTTCAAATACAAATTACAATTGTCACAGCCGAAACATGGGCCCAGAACACATGCCAAACCAATTCGGCTCAATGAAGCTGACAGCAAACTCTGCTCCCACAAAGAAATTGCCTAGTCGAACACACAGAATTTAACTAAAGACCAAATGTTTTTAGCTCTAGCTACAATAAAATTACAATGTTTCAAAACAAAAACTGGAATATGTATATATATATTTATGCATATATATATATTTATAGTTTAGCAACAATAATGTGTAGTGTGTGCATACAATTTAGGCAACTGTAAAAACTATCATAAAAAAAAACAGTTGTGAACTGTTTTGTTGTATGGGTGAGTGAGTAGGAACGACTTGGAGATGCCACGTAATCATAATAATGTAACATAAGTATATCAACAAAATTTGATGATCCCTTAAAATCAATAAAAAGATAATACTAGAGGGGAGGGCCGACTTTTTTGCCGGGGAAAAAAAAAATTTTTCGCCGAAAAAAAAAAAAATTTGCCCCACCCCCAAAAAAAATAAAAAAAATTTTTCAAAAAAAAATAAATTTTTTTTCAAAAAAATAAAATTTTTTTTTTTTTTTTTTTTATTTTTAAAAATTTATTTTCACAATAACAATTCTTTTTTTTTTATAAAGATGAGTGGCGGGGGGGGAGGCATAAATTTTTTTTTTTAAAGACAGTAATGGCGGCAGATAATACTCTTTGAAATGCGTACTCCCTGCATCTGCAGCCTTGATTGAGTCCTTACATCAGCATTTCTAGGTTTTTCAACTGCGCTTTTCCACCTCATTTGAAATGCAAATCAAGGCTTAGCTCTCGTTACGTTATCTCAATTAAAAGTTGTTTAACAGAAAGTACGACAGAAATATGAGGGAAAGACTTAAAGTATTTGCTCAGTCAATTCAACAGACGATAACTCGTGACAATACAAGATATTTTTAAAGATTACGAATTTAGTAAGAGGTTGTTTAAATGATTATAATGGTTTAATTTCAATTTGTCATTTGTCTTTTTCTCTGTATTTTTCTCTAAATATCTCTCTAAATATCTCTGTCTCTGTCCTCTCACTCTCTCTTTTCCTCTCACTGTCTCCCTCTTTCCCTCTAGATTCTCTCCCGTCTGTCTCTAGTCTCGCTCTAGCCTCTCTCTCTCTCGCTTCTCTCTCTAGTTTCTTTCTGTAATCTCTCCAAGCCTCTCTCTAGTCTCTCTCTCGTCTCTCTCTAGTCTCTCTCTCTAGTCTCTCTCTCTAGTCTCTAACTAGTCTCTCTCTAGTCTCTTTCTAGCTTATCTCTAATCTCTCTCTAGTCTCCTTCTCTTCTCTCTCTCTCTTTTTCTGATAATATCTTACCTATCTCTTTCTCCGTCTTCTCACTCTCAGTCTGTCTTTTTATCTCTTTCACTCTCTATCACTATGTTTTTGAATCACTCTACTCTTCTAAGCTTAAAGACATACCCTATATATTGATATCAATCCATTGTAGGGTATACAAATAAAACCCCAACGTATAATCTTTATGTGTGTCTGCGACTGTTTGTGCTGACAGCTGCTTTGGGTTCGGGTTGGGGATAGTGTTTGGGTGTTTTTTCTCTCTTTCTCTCTTGACTTGTGGGTGTTGAATGGTTGGGTTCTATAAGGTTGAACATTCAGCTCTGGACATGTTTTGTTGGCCACCGCCTCGATTCCCCTCCGCAATCCGCTGCAGTGTGAAAATTGCAGAGGATTGCATGTGTTAGTTTTGAAAATATTTATATCCATAATATTTTTTGGCCTGTCATTCGAGAGAGTTTGGGTGTATGAGTGTGTGTGTGAGTGTCTGTGTCTGTGTGTGTGCACTCGTTTTGTGGGTTTACACAAATGATGTTTGCGGAGTGTTTTGTGAGTGGCAGCACCCAGCAGCGTCTGTGGCTGGCAGCAGTTAGTTAGATTATAATAGATTGCAGCTGACAACAGCTTGAAATACTTGCAAATATCTCACTATACATATATATTTTAATGTTAAATTGTGTAACCCCGACTCATTTTATATTTAATAATTGCTCAATTCAATTAGGAATTCAGTTCTAGAACTACTTTTATGCTGGCTGACGGCTCGTTGATTGCGCCTTCACTCTTCATGAAATATGACCTCTCCGTGAGGTTTTATCAGTTTCGCATAGTTCGTGCACTTTTCCATTTCTATTTTCAATATATTGAACATAGCTTTCAATTTAGCAATAAGCGTTCAATCATAGCTGCTAATCAAGTGCTAGACTCTTGGAACTTGCGCTCAGCTCCAGGCAACGGCTCCACCATAAACCCCACAAAAGCCCCATAAATCACTTGCAAATGACGCTGCCAAGGAGCAGCGCATCACAACAGCAGCAGCAGAGGCAGCAGCAGCGGCATAGGATTCTTTATTATAGTCCTGTAACTGTGACTGTCATGCCCACTGTGAATGTGAATGTGAATGTGAATGTGAATGTGATTGTGATTGTGATTGTGAATGCGAATGCACAATTATAGCCGCTTCGCTAGCTCGTAAAATAGCAACAACAACTCACATTTGCCCCGTCTCGGCCTTGTCGCAATGATGACTTTGTTGTGGCAGCATCCACACAGCTGCACAAACCAGCGACATCAATAAAATAAACACTGTCAATGCTGGTTTCGATGGATGCCTGGATGTCTATAGCTGACTAAATGGATGTTTAGGATGCTGGCAACAGCAGCGGCGGCTGCTCAATTGAACTCGCGACATTTGCTCGTGCGCTGTTTGTCGCCATTGTCATTGTCGTTTTCACTTTGACTTTTATCCATTGACATAATATTTTTATGCCCTAACTATGTTGGGGATGGCAGCTTTGTCACTGAGGATGACATCTCTTATTAAATATTTATGAATTATTAGAAATGATTGATAGATTGAATATCTTAGTTTTACTTTCAGGGTAAATTTGCCACTGATAATGGCATATCTATTAAAATATTTATGCATTTAATTATGATTAATAGATTGAATATCTTTCTATTAATAATTTAATAGAAATACTCTTAGTAAAGCAATCTTTATATATATGACGAATTTCTTTATAACTATAATAGTTTCTGCAACTCTCATGAAATATTTCCACATTTATATATTATTGATAATTAAATATATTGAAAATAATAATTTAATTTTTGTATTTTATAATTTCAGTATAACCACTTAAAGAAATTTCTTTAGCAACTCTTTATCACTTCAATTAGGGTATTTCAGCTTTCGCATTATGGTAGAGATTTGCCTACTTTTTATGTTCGCTGCTTCAGGCGGGTGTTGAGCTATGGCTTTATGCAGGCTCAAGGCACTGAATACTCAGCCAGTTCGCTTAGTCAGTTAGTCAGTCAGTTAGTCCGTCAGCCAGTCAGCCTGTGTGGGTGATTGAGCTAGCCTAATGGCTTAGTGTTGACGGCCTGCATAGATTTAAGAGGCGCATTTGCAACATTGTAGGCGAACAGGAGAGAAAAATGCCATTACAAGCAAATAAATGGTTGGGTAGAGAAATAGAAGTGGAAGGCATGAAACTGCGGGCTATTCAGATCAAACTGTCTATGCTCTATCTAGGTATTCAAATTGAAAAGGAGGGTGCATACTAGGGGAGATTTCCAAGAGTTGAGAATTTCTGAATAAATAGAAAAAATATTTTTTATGTATATATTTTCTTTTACAAATATTGTCTTCAATATTCTACATTAACATTTTCTAAACCTTTTACATTAAACCGTCTAAATAAATATCTAAAACTAATTTGTATATATTTTTTTTCGCTTACAAATATTGTTTACTTAAATAATCAATTTAATATTTTTAAACCTTTCAGATTATACTGTTAGAGCATTATTTAAGTATTCAAACTAATAAGAAATTTTTGTGAAGAAACATCTAAAAGTATTTTTTTCAACTTTATATTTTCTATTACTTAAATGTTTTATGTAATATTTAAAAGATGAGTTTAAGCTTCTCAGATTATGTTCAAATAAATAATACTTATAAAACATAATTCTAAATATTTTTTAATGCCAGAGTAAATTCTAGTGCATAACACGAGCATGGCCAAAGGCACAGTTTAATGTTATGCCACTCCCATATATTTCACATGCACAAATACAAACACACTCACACACACACATACATTTATGTATATATATACAGTGACCCCCCTCAATTTGTGCTGATGCAAGTGTTAAATAAAGTATCACTCAGACTCGTAGTTTATGGTTGGGGGCTGCCGTGGCGTTGGCATTTATTGCTTGTTTTTAAAACAACACCAAAAAGAAAGAGCTTAGCACAGAATTTTATTCCTTATAGTAAACTAGAGCCAAAGAGCTTTAAGAGCGTATGCATATAATATTAAATAATTTCTTTATGCTTGTGGCGGAGCGTAGAGAGTTTTATGGGTAGGAGAAGCAAAGAGCTTAGATATGTTTTAAAATACTGTATGAATTTAATATGCACAGCTAAGCATCTGATACACATTGACCTTTAAAGCTGATTAAGTACTTACTTTCTTTTCGTAGCGTACGTACAGGATGGGGCAAAAGTATTCATCCAATGTTTTTATGATGTAATTTTTATTTTAAATAAAAAGATTTTGCTTTGCCTGTGAAATATACATATCTCTGTTATCCAATGAAATCTATTCCATCAACTCAAGAGCACTTATGAGCCAATGGAAAGACGAGCTTATTTATAGATTTTTCCATCAGGCTTCCAGAATTTCGAGCTACAGATTCTAGCATTTCTGGCGAATATATCATTCTTAGGGGCTTCACAAGTATAAGACTTATAAACGTAACGTCCTAATAGCTTATAGACGTAAATTCGATACTTCAGAAAAGCTCATAAAACAAAGGTTAAACCAGAGATCAGAGAGGATATATGTATATGTTGATAAAGATATAGCTTTTTTAAATAGGATAATTAACATTTACATAAGCTTATTTCAACCTATCTGATTGACCAATTATCTATGACCATCTCAAAGACAAAAATCAAATCTAAAGTTACCTGGTTATTCAAATTCTAATTACCTGATCAATGCCATCATATACATCTTCATTATAATAGTTGAGCTAAATATAATCCAATTATATATCTTTATGCATATACATATTTATTCTAAATTATAAACGAGTTGTTTCACGTCCAGTTCGCTTCCTTTGTGCCTTTTTATGCATAAAACTTTTGCAAATAAAGCAGTTTATTGTGCCAGTGGGATTTATAATCCACACAAGCGTTATAAATGCTGCGCCTGTTCGGCCACCTCCAACTCGCTCCGGTGAGGAATCAGTTTAAAAAATACAGAAAAAAATATATATATATTCAGGGAAAGAAAGAAGCCAGAGTTAACATGGCTGGAACCTGGTTTGCTTCAGCTGCTGTCCGAGGCGCAGCATTTCAAATTAAAAGCATTTGCCATTTTTATTGCTGTGTCTGCAGTTCCTTTTCCCTCTGAGTCTCCTCCCCCTCTCCGCCTTTCTCTCTCTCCTGCTCTGTCTCTTGCTCTGCTCTGGTCATACAAATTTTTTATGTCCATTTCGCTTTATTTCACACTTTCTTGTTTATTATTGCAGTGCTCGACCCCAAAGAAAATTAAGCATTTGACCTTTTTTTTTTGCACGGCCTTCTTTACATTTACAATAATGTTGTTGCCATTGATTTATATGCGCAGACTTTTGAGAGGGGGGCTGCAGGGCGTGGCCAACTCTTTTGCCAGCCTGTAGACCGATCCCTGTACCGTGTCCCTTGTGCCTTGTCCCTTATTCGGCTTAAACGCTAACTTAATTGTTGTGCCAGCGCCTAAAAGCGGGCAATTTGCTTGTTTTACGCTCGCCGAGCTTCGTCCTGGACGTCAGCTTTTAAATGAAAACAATAAAAAACCAAAAAAAAAGAACATGCTCTTCATTAAAAACAGTTAATTAAGCACCAAATCATTACCAACTTGCATTGAGTGCGAGCCATTTGCCTTGGCCCCTAAACATTTCTTAATACGGCCAATGACCAAGGCCCACACTCACGGCGGGTTGAGTTCAATTAAGACAGACAATGTTTGCTTAGTACATGATTCAGCGGAACATAAACATTCTTAATTGTACTCTTTTTATATCGAGTTGTAAACAAATAAATTTGTTGTTCTTTGAATATCGGAGTCGCTGAGAAGTGCAAGGCTTAATATTGCATAATTTTATAATCTTATTTTGTATAATGGCAAGTATGTAAAAATAAAATTTAAACAATTTTTTTATTATGTTTTTGGTGTAAGTTGAGTTAATAAATTGTTTTTTAGAATCGTTAAGCATATCTTATTAAACTTTTTGTTTGCCAGAAAGCTATTCGAAATTAAAAAAATTTGTTTGGAAACAGATTTTTATTTATTTCAACAATTTAAATGTTTTTGAACACTTCTCAGGGCTTTCATTTAACCATATTATATATAAATTGCTGCCTAATAGCAACTGCGATAACGAACCTTGTAGACTTGTTCATATATGCAAATATAACCTTGGGGTTAAACATTTGGAAATTGTTTAAAATGTGTAATAATTTTAAATGTGTAATGTGTATTATAATGTGTAAATAGCCTTTTATTTTGTTTTCTAGTTAATGTATACAAATTATTTACCTAACTATAAATTACTAAAAGCATTGCTATATGTAGACAACTCAAAGTTAGAGGGGAAGTCGAAGTGCTAGTCGGGCTAGCCTGACTAAAAATAGCCTTAACGCAGATACAGACTGCTAAAGTCCTTGATATTTGCACAGATGAAGACTTGATTTACATTTGCTAGATGATCCTTATCTTAATGATCGTTATAATAATTAATAATATTTAAATTTAAAATATATTATATTTACATTAAATAAACATTAAAAGTATAACTTTTACATTTTCGCTTAACATACTTAACTATCTCAAAACTTACCAACAGACAGAAGAAGAGAAGAAGTATCACGCTGCACTGGACGACTGACCACCAGAAGATGAAGAATGCGACTGAAGCTGCGCTGCAACTGGCTTGCCTTTATATAGGGCAGCGACAGCTCCACTCAAGTCAAGCTCTTGAGCCTTTTTCTGAGTCAGTCTTCACGCTCGATCATTAGGCGACCAATCAAAGCACTTTCTGCTCCTGCTGCTGCTGCTGCTGCAAGAAGCAGCTCTTTTGATCTTCAGCTGCCCTTATATAGAGCAGCGAGACTACCACTCGAAGTCGATCTCAATTGTTAAGCCTCTCTCTGAGTTAGCGTAAGCTGAACTCTCTATCAGTTAGCGACCAATCAGAGTATTTTCTAATGCCTCTGCTGCATACATATGCAAACTAACATCTCCTCTTCACTTAACGCTTTTTCAGCTCTTCTTCTTTCTGGTCTATTGATTAAATTTGAAACCTCTAGCAAAAACGATGTACAAGCCAGGCCTTAAAAACGAATTAAAATGATCGAGAAAACAACAACAAAATAACAATTATACCCAGCACAGGTATCTAAACTCATATTCTTCATATTCAGCTGACAAATATAGTATGATGACCTTCAGCTAATCTACGCAGTCATATTTTACTCCTTAATAGTATTATCATTTAACTAATTCTTAAGTTATAATAAAGTCTTTTGCATTTAATAGCATTTTCATAAATTTGTTAGTCTCTTTATGGGATTACGCACTAAATGCAATCTTAACTTGGCACAAACTGCTGCCAACCTCGAACAATAAACGCATGCCAAATAAAATGATTTTACGAGCATTTCATGCTCAAGTCATAAACTCATATTCTCACCTGAGTTCGCCGTTTGTCAATTTGCCAACATATTGAAAAATTTTTCAAATTTTATGAGTTTTTTTCGGGCATTTTATATATGCTGAAATATGCTATCAGGACAATCTTAAATTGAATTTTGCATAAGGCACTAAACGAGTATTAATGTGTTGGTGTGTGTGTGCTGGTGTGTGTGTTTGTGTTGGTGTGTGTGTGTATAAATGTGTAAATTGTTGCTGATTTTAATATCCGCTTGCCATTTAAAAGGATTAGAATGCATTAGATTAGAAACTCGAGCGTAATTGATAAGCGCTTAAGCACAACAGGAAATTATTTTATTCGACAAATAAATAATATATATATCACACTTTTGGCCATTTGTATTAATTGGCCGTCATTACAGCTGGCATGTCCAATGCTCAAGGGAAATTCTTGAGGAATCGAAAAATTAGCCAACAGGGTCAAAAATGCTCGTCGAAATGTTGAGGACAAAGTGTGAAAATCAAAGCATCAGCAATGCTGATGACCTCGACAGCTGCGAAGAAACGTCCGAAGACATTTAAGCCCGGAGCCACAATTTATTATACGGCTTAAGCAGGGTCCAAAATGCCTGCAGGCAATCAATTTTAATGTTTCCCTAAACCGAAGCAGTCATTGATACACGCTTACACACATTAAGCATGTAAGATTGTTGGTGGCAAGGCTTTTCGACTTGTAGATACTCCGTAAATGGGTGATGAATGAAAATGAGTTTCATTTTAAAGCTGATTTAAAGCTGAACAATTTATAATACTTCAGATATCGCTAAAAGTACAGCTAAGACATTGCATGTGGAGTTAAAAATCCATAAATATCGGTTGAGCGTTTTCTATGTCAATGTTATATAGTCATATGATTATGGATACCTACGTAAGTGAAGAAAACTCAGATTCTATATATATTGACTGTATAAAAAAAACATTTAAACAAACATTCTTTATCTACTAAAGTCTCAAACTTCAAAGCTATCATTCAGGGCAACAGAAAGAAGCTTTTAAAGTCTAAACATCATAAGAGGTATATTTATATACAAATATATTCAGACACACCTTCTGTGACTATAATTAGTAAAGGGTATTTAAAGTCTACCCGATATATACATATATATGCTAAACTGCTGTTGGCCATGCAACAAATTTTGTACAACAATTGAAATGTGTGCGGCCTGCCAAAGGTTAAAGCGTTTGTTGTATTGCCAAATTTGCGCCAGTCAAGTGTCGGGTGAGGTCGGAGTAGGGGGAGGGGGAGGGCGGGAGGCAGGTGTAGGGGTCAGGACATCGCCATCGTCCCGAGCCAACCACATTGTCAATCAAGAAATGCCATCGTCCAAACTCTTGCCGGCTATTTGCCAAAGTCACAAGCGCAAACACTTGACCAGCACGTGCTGATTCATCCCCTCACCACACACACACACACACACACCTCGCACACCCACAAAACAAACGCCACGCACAATGCCCCTAAATTTATGCATTGCAGTTGACTTATTAGGGTCCAAGTGGCTATTGTGTATCGGGGGTGTGTGTGTGAGTGGGTGTCAGCATGAGTGTGTCTATGTATGTGTGTTGGGGGACTGTCCGCTGTCCACGCTTGTTGATTTGCTTTGATTTGGCCGTCCCTTTTGTTAGACCCAATCCAATGCGTACCCAGGCGAGTGTGTGTCCGTCTGCCGTAGTAACAATTCGGAGTTGGCCTAAACGCTGCGGGGCTGGCTTGTTAATAGTTGCTAATTATGTTTAATTAGTCATTTGTATGTGGCATCTGAGTGAACGAAATGCGCCACCCAAGCACGGCACAAACACTCAAATGTATGTGGCAAAGGCAAATGTGTGTGTGTGTGTGTGTGTGCATGCAGATGAGATTGGCCTGAGAGAGTATTCTAATATAGTTATTTAAAGTTATACTTATCGTTATACTTATAGTTATACTGATGTTACTTATATATACTTATGTTAGTATACTTAAATATAAATATAACTATATACAAATTTGACAATATTTTTACATGGTCTGTTACACTAAAAAAAAACAAGTAAGAACGTTGCTTTAGGGCGAGACCTACAGCGTCATACTCGTTTCCCACATGGGCATCTGGTATTTTAAATTTAATAATTTATCTCAAATTTTGCATTTATGTAGATTCACGTGAATTTTCTGCAATTTCAATTTTTGCAAATATAACTATGTGAATGAATTAGCATTTTTATAAAATGTAAAAATGCAATAGAATCATATGCTGAAAGTTTCATCAAGTTCCGTTAAGTCAGTCGCAATCTATTAAACAAAACGTTTGGCCAATTATGACACGCACGCGTTAAGCAGCGACAGCAAAATATATTTACATTTACACATATGTACATACATTGAAACGTGCATGCGCGTTTGCTTATGCACGGTCACAAATAAATTCAGCGCCATTCATTCTAGCATATTCTTCAACCAAAATTGTTATTGAGTTGTGTTTGCATTTTCAGCCGCTTCTTTAGTTTTGTATTTGTCAAATATCGCCCTTTATACGCATACATTTAACCGACCACCGTTTTTGTATATACACATATAAATACATACATACGTTCATATGCGCGCATTTCAGCTTTTTCTAAGAATCACAATTGCGATTGATTTATGTTTATATTGTGTTTGCATTAACGGCAGCTTCTATAGTTTTGTATTTGTCAATAGTCGCCCTTGTAGTGAAGTAGTTTCGGATTTGCCAGCAGGCAATGCAAAACTTATGTGGCGCAGCAGGTAGATGAAAAGCGTGTAAGCAAAAGGGTCCGCGTTCGAGACGCGACGGCGACGGCATGAAAATAGTTGCACAGCTGTTCGTGCCTACATGCATACATACCTGATGGGACCTATCGTCAATTTTTTTGTGCGTTAATAATTTTGTTCGGACTAAGTCGATTACACAAATATCGGTATTTGATGTTTACATTTTTTGTCAGGGTCACACATAACATAACTGACCTAGGCTATACGAAAAATGATAATTTTAGCAGATAAATTATTTGCAGAACTTCAACATTAAATCAAATTACATATATTTCTCAGAAATGCCGTTTGTCGTCTTAGCAATTCTTATTAAGCTTATTTATATAGGTGGCACAGGCATATGAATTTTGCAGCTGGGCGTTACAAATTTTGTTGCCAATTTGCCACGCCCCCAGTAGGCGTAGACATATCATATTTGGCAAGTTCCTAGAAGGAGTCTAGGGTAACGTAACTGCAAAGTTTGGATGCTTACACTCCAAAAATGTGAAAGTTACAGGGTATTTTTTCGATATACCACGCCCCCAAAGGCGCGTAAGATTTATTTTTGGGGAATCAATAGAGGAGGCCCCCAGTAACACAAACATCCAATTTTGAATCGTCTAGCTCTAAAACTGTAGGAGCTATAAGCTTTTTGCGATTTGCCACGCCCCCTGAAGGCGTAGGTATGTCCGCCATATCTTTTTGATCTTGGGTTGCTTATCCGAGTATATATATCAAATTTCAAGTCTCTAGCATCAATAGTGCTCAAAATATAGCTGATCTTGTAAAATCGCTATATATTCAGATCCGATTTGCCACGCCCCCAGTGGGCGTAGACACCAAATCTTTTTATGAATCTTTATAGAATCGTAGCGTTAATTTACGTGCAAAATTTCAGCATTCTAGCTTTAAAACTGTAGAAGTTACAGTTTTCCCGATTTGCCACGCCCCCAATGGGCGTAGATATATCCGCCATATCTTTTTGAGCTTGGGTGGTCAACGCAAGTATACATTCCAAATTTCAACTCTCTAGCTCTTCAACTAATATGATTTCTTAACTATGGGCGCAACCATTTTCCGATTTGCCACGCCCCTAGTGGGCGTGGCCGGAAAATCTTGACACTTTATAATTCGAGGGTATACACGAGTATATGTTCCAAATTTCAAGTCTCTAGCTTCAATAGCGTAGAAAAATATTGCATTCATACGGACAGACGGACAGACGGACAGACGGACATTTCACAAAACCAATATACTCTTTTTCCCTTTGGGAAACGAGTATAAAAAAAAAGATTTAAGCTTAACAAACGTAAAGCAATATGGTAATAATTAATAATACGTATAGCTTACCCTGGCTTCAATTTTTTTTGTTTCAGACGTCGTGGTGCCCAATGCACTGATTATTGAATAATTTCCGTCTGGCTTGACAATTTGCTGTGAACATTATATTAAAAAAAATCAAGTATTAATATATAAAATGAAAATATTTAGTAATCATCCTATTTCATATATATATTTAATTATAACAAATATTAGTTTTGATTAAAATAATATCAATATTAAAGAAAAGCAAAAAAATTACAAACAAAAATGTTTAAAAATAGACAAAAGTTTTACAAAGTGATGATCTTATATGTGATATAAAACAAATATAATTTTATTATCTCTTCCAGCGCTCTCCCATCAGCATCATTCTCGCATTAGGTAAGCTTTGTTTCTGAACTCTGAATCAGGACAAAATTGAAACCCTGCGTCGTTTGTGCGATTACGAATTGGCTAAACCACAAATTCAAATTAGGCCCTTAGGGCTAATTGGGCAGTTACTGCTAAGCAACTGCTAAGCATTTTTACCATTTGACTCTGGAGCTCAAAACATTTCAAATGTAAATCTTTTCACCGCAAGCAAGTGAGACTGGAAATGTTGAGACTTGGTCAAGAGATGCTCTATAGCAAACTGTAGAAAGAGCTGAAATCCTGCTGTTCTATCTGTATAAATATCTATTATATGTATTATATATGTATTATAGGCCATGGAGTTCCAGGCTTCTTCTATATATAAATTTGATAGTTCAGGAAAATGTTTGAACTTGTCTTTAAGCTTTTGTCTCTCGATCTCTGATCTGACAGAGTCAGACTGTGTATATCCTGGCTGAAAAATCTATAAATATTTACATTCAATCACAAATAACTGTATATCCATCCCAATTTACAGGGTATAAAATGCAAAAATTGCTAGGCATTATTTCGTATGGAGTTAGGGTAAGTGAACAAGCCATTCCGTCTGCTGGTTAATTGAAACCAATAACGGTAAATGGCAGCATGTGTGCACGTGTGTGTGTGTGTGACAACTGGGCACAGAGAACAATGCTAAATATACCAGAATGGGAACTGCATATATAAGTAGGATGTCCTTGCACGAATTTCAAATAAGGCAAGCGAGTGAGGGAGGCAGAGATATAGCCTGGCTAAGTGGGAGACGCTCTCTGTGCTATTTGAAAAGAAATCAGGTGAAATTCTTCTTGTTGTCTATATTGTTGTTGTTGCTGTTGTTGTTGCTGTTGTTGTCGGTATTTGTAGAGCTCGTTGTGCCCGTTGTGTGCCGTTAGTTTGTGCAAGTAAACAATGAATATGCATGACTTTTCCATGAAGCATCCCAGGCGCTGCAACCAACACAAGCAGACAAAAAAAAAATGAAAAATGAAAAAAGAAAAGAAAAAAGCGAAGCAAACTCCAATTTACGAAAGTGATACGACGCTTGCTAGCAAAACAAAAAGACATTTGAATGCAGATGCTGAAGAGGAATGACCATTAGAGCACTATAGACTCGAATATCGGACAATCTATATGAGACGCAGTCACAATGGGCTCTTGAACAGTTCAGTAATTATAGAGAAGCTGAGCCCAGTTGAAAGCAAAAATCTATTATAGTAATTCAAAGAGCACTGAGTAACCCTGTTGCCATATTCTTACAGGGTATTTGACAAAAATCTGAATAACAGCTAAAACAAACATAAAGCAGGAATACAACAACAACTACTACAACAACAACAACAACAGCACTCAGTGCCGACGAACGGAGCGTTGATTAATTATTTTTTTTACTGATGACAAGATCATCCGTCTGTCCCAGCATACAAATTGATTAGAAATGTTGCCAGAGTTTCATTTTCCGGCCGACGACGAGAGCACCTGCCTCTCTCGTCTCTCTTCTCTTGTTCCGGCTGCTGTTGCATTCTGCAGCAATTAGTAAATGTCAAATTCCGCGTGCAACTGCATTGAATGTCGAAATTTATTGCAGCCAAATCGTTCAAATGTATCAAGACAAACTGGGCGGGCGCCTGGAAGTATGCAACGGAAATGCATGTGATTACGTTATTGTCGAGGGAAGCGTAAAGTGGACTGGCAAGCAAGCAAGAGAGTGGAGTGAGGAGAGAGAGAGAGAGAGAGAGAGAGAGAGAGAGAGAGAGGGAAGGAGAGAGTGAGAATGAAGATGTGCAGCCAAGTCATGCACATCACACTCTACGTGAGCACAAGCACATCTGTAACCATACATATATACAGATGTATCTATACATATGTATATATTTGTATAGGTATCTGTGTGCGCATTGTTGATTAAAGGCCTTCGTATAACGATGAATTGTTGCAATGCCCATTAATATTCGTATGCATATTTTATGGCACCTGTCTGCCAGCTGTTTCAATAACTTAAAGTCAATACAGCAAAAAGTGCGGTGACAAAATGTGCTTTAAAAAGAGAAAAAAAGAGAGAAAAAGAGAGGGAGAGAGAGAAAAAAGAATAGAAATATGAGTTAGAAAATCAGTACAGATAAATAAGAGAAACTTGTATCTAGCTATCACAATTAACAAGCATAGATTGGCATAATCAAAGTGTTTAACTGAGAATCTAGTCATTTGTATGTATTTTTTGATCACCTATTAGATTTTGTCTTCAATCATATCAAGGAAATTATCAAATATTGTTAGTATAAAAATTAAAATTTAAGTATGTTTCTTTAGCACATTTATAAGATCTATAATTTATATCATTTGACTTCAGATTTGTTGTAATTTGTACTCGAAATTTGTACTTGCAGGGTAAATAAGTACGATTTGATTTGATGCCCTAAGCTCAGCTGTGAAAATCAGCAAAAATAAAGTTGAATATATTGTATATTGCGTATGTACATACAGCTCACATTCAATTTATATTATCTCTCTCTCTCTCTCTCTCTCTCTCTCTCTCTCTCTCTCTATTGCTGTCTATCTCTCTGTCTTTACATCTCTGATATGGCCACAATATTATTTTCAATTTATATTTATAAATGAATGTTTTGTTGCCTCAATTTGTGTTCGAATAACCATCATAATCTTTGATATAATTTCTACTTTATAGCCGATTGTTATTGCTGTTAGCTGCTGCTGCTGCTGCTGCTGCAGCAGGAGGATAAAAATTTACACATTGATATGCTTTTACGAGTGCAAAAATGTAAACAAATAAACAAAGAGCCAGCCATCAAAGAGCAATTCCGATGTAAAATGTAGCAAGAAGCAGACAGACAGACACATGGCTGGCCGTATGTGTTGACAATTTATACGCCTGAATACACACTTAGACAAAAGGTTCTGGCCCCCAGCTGCAGCAATAAGAAGAAACATGTAATTTGACAATACCAACAAAATGCCATAAACCATAAATTCTTGGCCAAAGCCAAACACTAAAATTGCGCCACTGATAGGGCGAGGCCTAACGGTGCCTTAGCTCGGAGCCATTGTTTTTTGCCTACAGTGCCAGTGGATATTCCTTGAGATCTGCCAGCCAAAAACTGACTCTCGTAATCGCCTGGCAATAAAAACAAGAGTGAATCTTTATCTCAAGCAAAACTGAAGATTGTATGCTCTTAGTGGATGAAGAGATGTGATTTTTGAAGATATAATGTAGATAAAGAAAGAGAAGATATTTATTATTGAATCAATAGATATAAAAAATATAATAAATATAAAAGACATAATATTCCATATTATTACTATAAATAGTTGATAAGAAAACACATATTACTGATGTAATATATAGGAAATAGATATAAAAATAATAGAGTTTAATAGATATACTAATAATATAATGTAATACAATTATAATAATAATATAATATAATAATAATACATATTCTATAGTATAAAAATAGATATAGCAAAGATAATAATAATAATCATAATAATAATAATAATAGATAATAATAATATTATATATATGCTAATAGATATAATGTAATACATATAATATATATATATAATATACATGAGAAATATAACATCTCAAATAGATATACAATGCGATTTGACATATTGTAGAGAAAAAACAAAAATCATCTTTATTCCGAGATGATAAAAAAATCATAATTAAGATATGTATCTTTAAACATATAAACGCTTCCAAGTGTTTTTTTTTAGCTTTTTTATAAATTTTAATAATTCAGAATTCAATCAATTTCATATTTACTAATAATTTTATTATAAAATAGTAAAATGCATAAAAGATTAAAAGAAAAAAAAAATGTTTATAAAAAATTTAGATTTATAATTAAAATATCTGAAAATGTTCACGAAAATATAAAATATATACTATAGTATAGTACAATAAAAAAGTAAATATACTTAGTTATTAGATATACATATACCATATACTATATACACTATAGCAATTCAATCAATCAATGACTGATACCGATAAAAATATATATAGTCAAGTTTTCAAATAGAATTAGTTAAATATAAATACATCAATTTGACCACATATACTTATCAGCATTCTATAGACCTACACATATATTCACATCTACATCTGCCTTCAACTATACGCAACATAGATCCTCACAAAAGCGTCTCACTCTGCTCTGTAGTGTAGTACCCCAAGTAGCTCTAAGAAATGCTGGCAGTAGTCGAAGCAAAGACCACATAAAATATTATCGAAATCGTCATATTCTTGTGTCAGCCGGGCTACCCCGGCAGCGCCTCGTCAGGCGCGACTCACACATAAAAAGCACATAAACAAATAAATCGTCATATGTAACAATGGTCTATTAGTGGAAACTACAAGCCACAAGAAAAAAGAGAAGCGAAGCCACATGGAAATTTATGTATACAGCGTAGAGTATGTATGTTTATATATAAATAAATATAAATGTATTTAGTGCCTAGTTTTGGGGCGTTTATCAAGCGTAGCGCTTACGTATGGCATTAGAAGCCAAATTGCTGTATTTATGCCTTCAGAATCAGATTTAAATCAAGGCTCAAATGAGCCGCCGCCGATGAATGACGCTGGGCCAACATATTTCTATTAAATTCGTGCGAGCACACATCAACAGTGTTACACAAAAAGCAGCTTCCCCCACACACAAGCACAAACAAACGCAAACGCAAACACACACACACATGGCACAATGACTGAAAAAGGCCACAAAGCATCCATCAGAATGTGTCAATTTCAAAGTTTCCATAGTTGCATTTGAAATTTTCCTTCTTTTTTTTTTTTTTTTTTTTATACAGTTTTTAGTTTTTTTCTTTTGCTTTTCAAAGCCTCTCTCTTTCTCTCTCTTTCTCTCTCTTTCTCTCTCTCTCTCTCTCTCTCTCTCTCTCTCTCTCTCTCTCTCTCTCTCTGTGCTATTTGGCATTTGTATTCTTTAAGAATGTTTTGTAAAAGGTTTTAGCTTCGAATTCGCTTTTAGATAAATGTTGCTTGGATATTAGAATTGATTATAATTTATTTATTTTTTTTTTGGAATTGCTAAAAATAATATTACATAATAATATACAATAATAATGATTTCGAACACGAATTTCAGTTGAAATTGTAATTGGAAACACTTTCGCTTTGCCTTTTGCGCTGCTGTCGTGTGTCAATGAAAAATGAAAAAAAGGATTTGACTGCTTTGTAGATGAAAGCAAACTTATTTTATTTTTTTCCATTTAACTCTATTTTCTGATTTTTTTTATCATTTTCACCAGCAAGTGTTATAAAAATAATGGCATTTCGTTGACCAAGGCTATTGGTGGATCCACCAAAAAAAAGGGAAAAAAGAAAAACCTGCCTAACAAAGTAACTGTTAATTTGGTTAAATGACCAACGGCGGCAAAGCCATTTAAATAGTTAGTTACCCAACCAAAATAGCACAAAAAAAAGAAAGTAGTTAAAAAAGCGGGCATGACTCGTTAGCTATTTGTTTGCGCCAATAAAACGTTGCAACGTTGAGCAAACGGCAAAGCTGCAAAACTATTTTTGATTTGTATTTGGTATTTGGAGCAAACAGATGAGCAGCAGAGCTAAGCGCCAGATGGATGATGGGCTTAGCGCATGGAATATGGCAATGGGAATAGCAATGGCAATTGGATTGGGTAGCCTGCAGGACTCTCTCTCTCTCTCTCTACACTCCGCTCTCTCTTTCTCTTTTATTCGCTATTAAATTCGCTTTTTGCGCTTGGTGATAGCTGCCTTTTGGGGCTCACTGTTGCGCCAGTGCGTAATCTATAGAGTTACAAGTTAGTTGGCGTAACTTAGTTTGCACACACCCACACCAAACACACACAGAACACACACACTCCCACACACACCCACAATATGCACATAGCTCAAACTTTTGGGGGCACCGCAAATCCCCAGACCAAAAATTTGATTATAATCAGCTATGTGAGGTGTGCATGCAATTCAGTGTTTCAAATATGAATAAGTATATATTTAAAGAGGAATATATATATTAGTGAAAGTAGCAAAATCCTTAAGCTTTAAGCTAATATTAACTTAAGTACAAATTGAAAATTTAGAGTTTGGCATAAATATGTCATTAAGTCAATTTTTCGTGTTATTTGATAAGGGTTTTCCCTTTTGGCTAGTAGCTCCATTAAAATTGCATAATAAATTAATTCTCATTAGCTGGCAGTCTTTAAAAGTTTATGAACTAATATATTTCTTTAATGAGGCAGAGCAGCCAGTAGTTGGGACTTGTTGACTGTAGTATACCCTGACAGATTAAAATTTAAAATTCATTGATAATTAATCATTAAATACCAAATTTATTTTTATGTAAAAATTCGGTATATATTATATTAATAAAAATTAAAATTTTTTTAAAAATTTAAAAAAATCAATATAATAAAAAAAATTTTTTTAAATTAATTATTAATTCCTAAAAACCTTCAATGGCAGCAGATGAACTAGAAAACTATGCATTTGATTTCGGAGAAAAGTTTTAATATATGTCGAAATATATCTCAAATTATATTAAAATAATTTTACATTTAAACTATTCTTTTATAATAAAATCCTTTTCAATTCAAAGAATCAAAAATATTTTCTAGCTAAAAAAACACATTTCTCTCGCTGCTAAGGCAAGCACACTAGTTCTCTGAGAGAGCTCTGCACGCTCCACGGCGATGGGTTTCGTGCAATGGCTCTTACAGTGCCTGTCAATATTGAGCTGTTGCAGCTGCTCGTTACGGCTTTGACATGGCCATAAAGTCGGTTGATATCGTGCCGTGTCGTGAATTGGTTGCTGTCCTGCTGCTGCTGCTGCTGCTGCTGGCAGGAAGCTGCTTGGCTAGAAGCTGAGCACGCTCCTGTAATTCAATTAATGGACATTCAAATGATATAAACCTGCTGAGGCATTTTTAGTGCTGGCCCTCTGCTGAGAGAGTCGAACGTTCAGTTTCATTAGCAGGCACTGTAGCTAGCATTGAGGTAATGTCGCCCAACATTTAACTACCCCCACGGAGCAGCACGTGTCGACGAACATGAAAAGCGAACAACAGGTGCAAAACAAAAAACAAATAAACAAAGTAAAATGAAAACATGCATAGAAATAGAAAATCCACAACTTTGCAATGCTTGGCAACGGCATTCCGGTTGCCCGGGCCAACGCGAAGGATCAACAAATTAAGTTCGTTAGCAGGAAAAGTGAAAGAGAGTCGCAGTGAAAATTGAAAGTGCAGCGAGTGAGGAGCTAAAGTTCAACCAGATCCAATATATCTTCGATTCGCACGATGAGTCAGCGCACAAAATTTATAATAAATACATCGGGTAACAAAAACCAAAACTAGTTCAGCTCAAAGACAAATATTTACAGCGAGCTTTCAAGTACTCGCATAGAAACCTATAAAAATTTCCACATTCACATCCAGTTTATATAGAGTGTTTGTATTTTTTTCTTTTCTCTACTCTGCTCCATCGTCAGTTGAGTATTTTGCTGCGCGCATTCCAGGCACGGAATTGGATGAACAAACAGCGACTATATTGGAGTTTCTAGAGCAAGAGGAGCACACGGTTATCTCGGCCGTGCATAATAAATCCGATGGCAAAATCAAATTTCAACATCGCATACCCAACGACGAAGTCTGTTTACTTTTCTACAAGGTGCCGCAGGTGGGCCAAGGCGCTGCCAGTGGCGGCGGCAGTAGCCAAGTCGAACCACCGTTGGGCATATTAACACTGGAGGGTGGCCTGGTTAAATCCATTTACAATTCCGTTTCACGTGTCTTTTCGCCACATGCAACGGCACGAGTAAGTTCCATGTGCAGCAACTACTATGCGATACAGTGAAGCCTCAAACAATGGACGAGTTTCTTGAAAGGAAGAGTAGCTGAATGAGGGTATTACATAGTTAAATATGGAATGAAATTAAGTCTTGGATTTTAATGAGTATATAGTGGAAGTACATTTACTGTGCTTGATCAGTAGATAGGACTGAGCTTATACAACCAAGCCTCTCCTTATTTTCTGTGCTCAGATACATATTCATTTTATTATACTCTATAGTAGCCAATATTTTTCAGGGTATAAATAATATACTATGCATATTCTGGGATATATATTCTACCGAATATATTCTGAGTATATGTAATCTTGGATACACATTCGAAGGAATGCATTCTGGGATATTCATTCTTAGGCATGTGTTTGAACACCTTATATATATTCTATTATTAATATTTACATATATATTCCCTCATTTATTCTGCGACTTAAAAAATAGAGTATGTGTTCTAGGGAGTTTTAGTGTATCTCCTAGGTTGTAGGCTTAGGTTATTTAGTCTAGCGTATATATTCTAGATTATATATATTATTAGATATATATTATACATACTAGAGTTAACACTTTGAGATGCTCTAGGCTGTATGCTTTTGGTATAAATTATATATATTTTTGGATAATTATACTTCTCAACCTTTATTCCTCAGTTTTGTTTTGTTTACATCCTTCAAGACAACCCGTTCACTCTACCACTGCTTTACTGTACCTGATTCGTATTCGTTGTCGCATTTGTAGTCGTATGTAGTTTATACGTTAATTCCCATTGGGCTTAAATTATTTTGCTGTTTGCTCAGATCCTGCTCCTTGGTCCGTCCATCGTACGTCGTCCGTCGTCAGGTGTGCTGCAAGCAGCATTTTAATCGCATTTGCACATAATTCAATTCTTTTTGCAATTTCATTTTGTCAATTATATTTGCTTGGCAGCGAATGCAATTTGTTTGTTGCTCAATACATATTCTTATGCATATATATAAATATAAATACAAACTTTATTTTACTATTTTCCATTTCCTTTTGCAGCGCAACGAATACAGTCCAGAGCTAAGTGGACTGCTGGAGAATTTGCACGTTTCGCTAGGCTCCACCTTGGGCTTGCCTCAGAGCGGTGAGCAGGGCGGGACGGGGCGGGGATTTGCCAAACAAATTAACTCAGATACCAAATACAATTACAGGTATAAGCAGCATAAAGGATGAGATCAAATATTGGAAACAAAAACTGGGTCAAAAGTCCAGTTCGCGCTTGGATCGCGAGACGGCGCAGGTGTTCATAGGAGTGTTGGAAAATATTGAAATGAAAATAAGGTAAATAAAAGAAAACAAATATAAATAAAAATATATAAAATAAAAATCCTAAATATAATTGAAAATACTCAATTCCTATTAAGTTCCATTGACACTGGCGGCAATTCGAGCAGCCGCATTGAGGAGTTCCTCGACCACGCCCACAACAACCTGGATGAACTCTGGCGCCTGCCCTACAACTATCCGCAGCAGCGCATGGCCGATCTGCTGGACATCATGGGCAATCGCCTGCTGGAGGCGTGTCTGGTGCAACTGCTGGCCGAGGACATTTGGAGCCTGAACTCGTACTATGTGAACAACCTGATGAGCCAGTGCATGGACACTGTGGACGCCTGGATGCAGCTGTGCGACTCGCTGACCCGTCTGTTCTGGCCAAACTATGTGAAGCATCCGTGGCTGGGCGAGCCGCACGTGCCGAGACGCGGACAACAGTTCAAGGAGCGCCTCGCCGAAATACGCAGCATCAAGCAGCTGTACAAGCAGATCGCAACGCTTCTCAACGACGCCGAGCTGCAGGAGATGTTCCAGGAGCAGGCGGCCTTTGGCGGTGAGTGCGGGAATACTTAACCTCTCTTTACTTAAGCAGCTGATATTATTCTAACCCATCAGATCTGAATATATTCGACACCTCGCCCTCGGGGCAAGCCAAGTGGCAGAAGGCGCTGCAGCACTTCGAGCAGGTGCTGCAGCCCATAGACGAGCGCATGGCCGCCGCCTTGAAGTCACAGCTGCATCATCATCTCAGCAATCCGCGTCAGGTGATCTTCATTTTCTCCAAGTACGAGATGCTCATCCAAAGACCCGCAGTGCTTGAGCTGCTCAGCATTGAGCGCGAACAGTTCTTGCAGTCGTTGCATCTGCTGCTCCAAGATCTGCGCAAGGCCATGACGGATACGAATATGGAACCCGACACGGGCCACCTGTCGGTCATATGCAACGAGTGCCGCTGGCTCAAAGTCGTCCAATACCAAATACAGGAAATCGAGAAGGTCAGCCATTTGATCAGCGGACGCGAGGGCTTCGACAAGATCAACAAAGCGGTGCAGGAGATCAAGGAGGAAACCGAATCGCTGCTGCGCACCAATTTCGAAATCTGGTCGGGTCAGTGTTCAACGGCGGTCAAAAGTGGCGAACTAAGGTGAATAGTGAATATATATATATATCATAGTATATAGGCTCTATATATATCATAGACTATTTTTATACCATGAACCTATTGAATTTGGGAAATCAGGCAGTGAAAAACAATTAAGTTCCCATAATATAGCTCCTCATAGGTTCAAGGTATCTTCTAGTCGAATAGTCTCGATTACAGCACTTTTACTTGTATTATTACACTATTAATTAAAATTTATTTAAATTTTAAATCATATTTAAATTTTAAATCCATGACTGCAGACTGCGCGATGATCAGGCCGTGGTCAAGTTCGAGAAGGAGGGTCGCCAGCTGATGCGCGTTACCTTCAATCCCAAGCTGGTGACCTTTTGCCAGGATGTGCGTGAGTTCGAGAATCTTGGTTACACCGTGCCGCTGGAGCTCCGCTCGGCTGCCACACATGCGGCCAAATACATGTGCTATGCGCGTCGCCTGCAACAGATCGCCACGTTCCACAACACGATTGGCGATCGCATGATACCCTGTCAGAGGCCAATCATGCTCAAGAATGCGCTCGAGCTGCAGCGTCTGGTGCAGAGCGAGACTGTCGCCTGGCAAGATGAGTCTTCGGTACAGCGCTACGTGAACACCCTGCAGGAGGCAGTCTCCAAGCTGTCGGCCGACAATACGCTCCTGGTGGGTTATCATGAGCAAGCCAAGCGAACGGTGGGTAGAGCATGAATTAATATCATATACCGTGAACCCATTGAAAATGGGAAATTTAGAGTATAATGGTTTTGTTAAACTGTACGTACCATCGAGAAGGAGGCGTGGCAGACCACAAGTGTATATATATTTTTGATCAGGGCGAGGAGCTGTGTCAATTTAGCCCTGTCCGTCCGTCGATCTTTCCGTACGTGTGAACGTGTCGATTTCAGAAACTATAAGAGCTGGAAGCATGAAATTTTATTGTAGATCCCTGTACAGCACGCACAGACCACGTTTATTTAAAAAATTCGATAACTATATTTATATTAATGTTATCGTGTTAAAACCTTCTCAAAAGTATGCTTTAAAATGATATCTCGTACATCTTTAGAGCTACAGCTCCCAAATTTTTTATATACCGGGTCCAGAGGTTCAGATTAGAAATTTCTTAATAGTTTCTCAATACAACTGACTTTCATTATCATCATCCAACAGGTCATTAAGCTTATGGGCACAGATTTGCTCACACAGAATCAAGTGTGGAAGGATGAGTTGCGTCATTTGCGGGAGTTGGTGGCCACGCTGGAGCGACAGGGCTATACGAACTTGGATGCCTTCAAGCTGCACTGGGATCATCAGCTGTACAAGGTGCTGGAGTATCAGTATATACTCGGCTTGCTTGACATGAACAACAAGTTGCCGGATATACACATAAAGCTGGTGCTGCGACAGCGCGAGCTATGTTACAGTCCTCCGGAGGAGGAGATCCGCGAGCTGTTCTTCTCCCAGCTGCGACGCTTCATCGAACGTCCCTGCAACTTTCGAGGTCTGTCCGAGCACAGCGCCGCGCTGTTCCAGTCCATGGTTACCCTGAATCGTCATCACTTCGGGCCGCTCTATGCACGCGCCGCGGAGCTCTTCGACAAGCTGGAAGACTTCAAGCGCATTTGGTTGCCCTGGATAGCGCTGGGCTGCGTGGACGTGGAGCAGCTGTGTGGCATTCACCTGAACGAGGCCGCCGACTGGGATCGCAATTTCCGCGCGTGCAAACAGTTCAGCCAGCAGCTGGCCAAGCTGCAGACCTCTGAGGAGTCCATCGATTGCTTCGTGATCAACGTGCTGCCCCTGCGAACGGACATAGAGTACCTGAGCCGACGCTACTGGGAGGCGCTCTCGACCAGTCTACGGGCATCCATACTGAACGATGTCAGCGCCGTGCAGGAGTTTCTGCAGAATGCGCTGCAATTCCTCCAGAACGTGCCCATGGACGAGGGCAGCATCAGTGAGTCGGGCATGAAGTACGAGAAGATCATGAGCGAGCTGCCTCAGATCAGCGCCACGCTGGAGCTGGTCAGGGCCAAGGATGCCTGCCTGGCGGGCTGGTGCAAGGAGCGCGTCACTGCGTTGGCAGCCATCATGCTGCAGTGGGAGCAGCTGCAGCCGCTGCTAGAGAATCATGCCGTCATACTGCAGCGACAGGTGGACATCATCAAGACGCAGGCGCACACACAGCTCCAGAATCTGCGCAACGAGGCGGATAAGTTCCTGCTGCGCTGGGAGTCCACTATCGCCGAGCTGGAGGCCAATGAGTCGGCCAGCCTGGAGCTGTTCAAGGAGCGGCGCGCTCACTGGCAGCAGCTGCAGGCGAAGAAGCAGCAGCTGCTCGATGAGTGCCGTAAATTCAACATGGAGTTCCCGGAGGATGCACTGGCTCCCTTTGCCGCCATCGATGCGCAGCTGGAGCGGCAGTCGCTGCAGTGGCAGGTCTACGATCAGTTTCTGGGCGAGCTGCAGCCCATACTGCAGGAGGAGTGGGCCATCTACAGGCGGCGTCCGTACGTCCTGAACGAGTTCATTGCACGCTGGGAGGGATCGGTGCACGCCTCCATCGACCTGCCCTCGAAGCGCATTCGCCTGCAGGTAGAACGTCTCCAGGCCACGCTGCCCATACTCCAGCAGCTGCAGTCGGATGCGATTAGCGAGCGCCACTGGGCCATCATATTCCAGCTGCTGCACAGGGCCAGCTCGAAGCCTCTGCACGCCATCCAGCTGCAGGATCTGCTGGAGGACATGGACGCCTTGCTGGCAGCTGCGCCGGAAATTGGAAACATCGTGCGACAGGCAGCTTCGGAGCAGATTGTTAGACAGGCGCTCGTCGAGCTCGATCAGTGGTCGGTGACAGCCCAGCTGAAGCTGATTGAACGCGTGGATGCCAATGGACAGACCGTGTGCCTTATCAAAGACTACCAGGAGGTGCTCAACAAGATCGGCGACAACCAGTCTCTGCTGCAGTCGGCTAAGAACTCGGCCGCCTTCGACAGCTTCTCCGATCAGGCGGGTCTCTGGGAGAGTCGCCTCAACACGCTCGACGTGCTGCTCACGAGCTTGAGTCATTCTCAGAGGCGGTGAGTGGAATTAGTTGACTATATATACATAGATCTTATATATCTTCAACTATCTATATTTTATCTCTCCAACTATTTGCCTCTTGAACTATCTTTATTTATACCCATTGAACATATGAATGCAGGATATAATATTTTGGTTTTGGAGTATGTCAGAAAGAGGCATGGCAGACCTCATAAAGTATATTAAGATTATATATACTTTATGAGTTCTTCAGAACGAGGTCTCTCTCAGCACGACGGGTTAAGTCGATTAAGTCCTGTCCGTCTGTCCGTATTAATGAACTCAGAACTCAGAAGTTTGAGAAGCTCGAGACATTATTTCGTAATTTTCACGCATAGAACGAGTTTGTTTGAAAAAATCGATAACTAATCGAGCATTATCGAGATTCAATTATTAGCTTATGCATCAAACGTCTTCAGAGTTATAATCTTAAAATTTTGTATATCCTGAACCCATTCCTACCGTCAGTACATCTGTCCGTCCATCCGTATGACCGCAGAGATCTCGCAAACTATGTAAATTTTATAAGGGTAGCTCTTAGCTGGGCACCCTCACCACAACTTTTTTACATTTCTAATTCTTCTATTATATTTATTTTTAGTTGGGTCTACTTGGAACCTGTCTTTGGCGCTGGCACCTTGCAGCAGGAGCATGCACTGTTCAAGCGCATCGACAAGGACTTTCGCTATGTAATGCGTGAGATACAAATGGATCCGAGAGTTACGTCGCTGCTAAAGATCAATAACATCAACACGATTGTAAATGCATTGGAAACTCAGCTGGCGCGTTGCCAGCAGAATCTGATGAGCTATATAACGGTAAGAGAAAAATAATAAAAAATTTAATATTTATAATTTTTATTATTTTTTTTTTTTATAATTTTTTTTAGTTATTTATTTTTATTATTTATATTTTATCAATTTTTTTTATTTTTTTTTTATTTCTTTTTATATGTAATATAATTTTCTAAATTTCTGAATAACTCCTTAGGACAAACGCAATTCGTTTCCACGCTTCTATTTCCTGGGCGACGATGATCTGCTGGAGCTGCTGGGCCAGGCGTCCAAGGACGCGGACATTATAAGGCGACACATACGCAAACTCTTTCCAGGCTGTCACAGCCTGGCCATCGAGCAGACGCCCAATGGCGGCCACTACAGAATTCTGGCGGTGCACAGCGCCGAGGGCGATGAGCTGCGGCTGAGCCAAGCCGTTGACATGACGGGCGACATTGAGGTGAGGATCTGATAAAAGCTCCAGTAAGCAAAGGACTAAGGATTTCTTCCTTTGACAGCGCTGGCTGAACGAGCTAGTCTCCGTCGTGCAGGAGACGCTGCGCGCCCAAATCTACGAGTGCTACAACAACACGAGCGGCGCCAGCGATAATCTCAGCGTGCACCTGCTGGGCCAGTATGCCAGCCAGGTGCTGGCCACGGCACGTGCCCTCCACTTCACGCGGCAGGCGGAGAAGGCCATTGGGGGCGTGTCGCTGGCCAAGCTGCTGCAGCAGCTCAAGGCGGAGATGTCGCATCTGGCGGCCATGAAGCAGCGCTCGGCAGGCGGCAGCCTGGAGTGGCTTAAGCTGAGCGCCCTGCTGCTGGATCTGGTGCACTATGTGGGCGTGGTGGAGCAGCTGCTGGAGTACAATGTGATGAGCTCCAGCGATTGGCATTGGCTGAGTCAGCTGAGATATTACATGGGCGGCAAGGCCGTCGGAGGCGGAGGCGGAGGCGACGCTCGCCAGGTGTGGGTGCGCATGGTTTATGCTGAATTTGAATACGCCTACGAGTTCCTCGGACATGCCAATAAGCTCGTGCACACACGGCTCACCCACAAATGCTATCTAATACTCACACAGGCCATGCACATGGGCCTCGGCGGTAATCCGTTCGGGCCGGCGGGCACGGGCAAAACGGAATGCGTTAAGGCCCTGGGCGGGATGCTGGGACGGCTCGTGCTGGTCTTCAATTGTGATGAGGTGAGTGTCCCAGACCCAATGTGTCGATTTGTCATAATGTTTCTGCCTGTGTGTGTGTGTGTGTGTGTGTGTGTTTTCAGAACGTGGACACCGAATCGATGAGCCTAATCCTAACTGGTTTGGCCCGCTGCGGCGCCTGGGGCTGTTTCGATGAGTTCAATAGACTGCAGGAGGCAACCCTATCATCCATATCCATGCTCATACAGCCCATACAGAGCGCCTTGAAGGACAAGGCGGACAGCGTGCGAATTGGCGACCGTCAGGTGAGAATAATGATAAATGACCGCACACGTTCAATTGCAATCGAGGCTGACTGAAAAGTAAATGTCCATTGGATTCAAAAGCCAGCAGAGTTTAAAGTCGTTTAATTATGAAAAGAATTTAAGAGTGCTTGAAATGGAGTTAGAATTTAATAAAATTAAAATAAATCAATGTACTGGGGGATGGATGGACTGATTAGATAGATAGATGTATGGATGTACTGAGGGATGAATGGATCACCTATCATAAATGATTAAAACATCCTTGAGATAGACTATATATAGATGATATACCAAATTATAGTTTATATTTATGTAATATATATTTAACAAAATATACTATATTTCATATATTAAACAATTGATAATGATTGAAAATAGATCAGAAATGATTAAAGGGCTAACAAATTAAATAACAAGGAATATTTTATAAGGGATAAAGCAATAATATGTAAAATAATTCATAAATTGAATTTGATTGATGATTGATTGATAAATATATTTACTAATTTAACATTGATATAATTATAGATTAATGAGAGACAAAACAAAGTGAATTCATAACTAATATTTAAATAAAAATTTTTTTGAAAGGGGATATCTTATGATATGATATACCTAAAATTAAATTTATTTTCAAATCTCCCAAAACAGGTCCAGCTCAACCAGCACTGTGGCATTTTTGTGACCTTGAATCCAGCGGGCGGCGAGTACGGCGGCAGACAGAAACTGCCCGGCAATATTCAGGCGCTGTTTCGGCCGATTGTCATGCAACAGCCGGAGCCGGGCGAAATTGCACGCGTTATGCTATTCGTGGAGGGCTTTGCGGCCGCTGCGGATATTGCGGCGCGCATTGTGGAGCTATTCGATCTGTGCGGTAAAATGCTGTCAGCCCAGCGGCACTACGACTGGGGACTGCGCGAACTGAAAACCGTGCTGCTCGTTTGCGGCGAGGGACTGCGCGCGCAATTAGCGGGAATGTCAGCAGCGGCCCCGCTTAATGAGCATTCCGATGCCAGCCAGAGCCCGGCGGCCATTGGTAATGACGAAATGCGCATTGTTGTCCATTGTCTGCGCTCATCAACCATGTCCAAGCTGGCGCAACAGGACGTTGAACGCTTCGAAATGCTGCTGTTAAATGTGTTTCCCGAAATTGGCGCCTCGGAGGCGCCGCTGACACCGCTGCATCAGGCACTGACCGCCGCCTTTGCCCCACTGGCCCTGAGCGTCAACGACAAGCAGATCGAGAAGGCATTGCAGTTGCACGAACAGCTGCAGAAACGCATGGGCGTCGTGCTTGTCGGCCCACCTGGCTGCGGCAAATCGAGCATTCTATCACTGCTCCGACAGGCCCTGACCGCAACAACTGGCGCCCAGCTGCGCGTCCATACCATCAGCCCCAAGTCGATGAGTCGCGTGCAGCTGCTGGGCCGCCTCGACACCGACACCCGTCAGTGGCTAGACGGCGTCCTCACCCACACGGCGGTGCTGGTCAATCAGGAGCCCTCGCATGTGCACTCGTGGATCGTGTGCGACGGCAGCATTGACCCCGAATGGATAGAGGCTCTCAACTCGGTGCTGGATGATAACAAGTGAGTATTAAGTGGAAATATATACATATGTAGAGTATACTAATAAATAGAATATACCAATAAATAAAAAATACTGATAAATAGAATATACCAATATATATAGAATATACAAATAGAAATAATATTCTAATATATAGTGTAGAATATACTAATAAATAGAATATACCAATATATATAGAATATTCTACTGTATATAGTGTATACACTGTAGAATATACTAAAAAATAGAATACAGTAATATATAGAATATTCTAATATATACTGTAGAATATACTAATGTATATTCTAGAATATAATAATATATACTTTATATTAGTCGATTATGGCTAAGCTATTTTATTTATATTTTTAATCAGGTTTTTCATGATCTTCCAAGCAAGTTAATGCACTTAGCGAAGTTATTAGTAAATATCAATATTTTTGCCCAAACTCTTGATCTTCTTAATTCAAACGATTATAATATTTCGGTTAACATTTTCTCTGTGCCAATTTAATATAAAAGTTATAAAAACTAAATTGGTAATTATCTTGCAGTTGATAACTGTATACAGTTTTAAGTGAGAACTAAAAAATAAAGCCTTTTAATCCTATTTTCGTAGTTTTAACTAAACTATTTACGATTCTCAATTATAAAGGAATTTATAAAAAAAAAAACCAATTTTGTCTTAGAACTCTATAAGGAAAAGCACGAAATGTTCCTTTTGTTATCGACTGATTTGAATTTTTCAAATCATTTTCACTATATGTGAACTAAACAAAAATATATGCTTTAAAATTTGTATAAAAAAATTTACAGCTACTACATCAGCTAATACTTCTAATAAACATCTAATACTTTTCCCTCGTTAGGCCCAAACCACTTTTCAAATATATAATAAACACAATAAAATATCTTTTTCATTTTTTAGCAACAGCATTTGCTAGTATATTTTGCTCGTACTTGCGCATAAATTCGTATTAATTATTTGCGGCTTGCCATATATATAATATAATATATGTATACATATATATTATAATATTATACATATATCGTATGGGATATACAATTTGTTAAACGTACATATCAATTATCATTTATCATTTATATATATATATATATATCGTATCGTATCTTAATGTTGCAAGTATTGTATTGTACGGATGGGCAAATGCATCCCCTATCACTTAGCTACCGAGAAAAAAAACAAAATCGACTTAAAACATAGAAATGCTCAAAACTATGACATAAAATGAGGGAAGCCCACTAAAACAATAACGTAACGTAACGTACTAAACATAATACACAACGCAACGGCATTTTACAAATGACGTCAAAGAGTCTCTCTTCGTTCTGACATTGAACTGGAGTGTGATGTAAGCGGGAGAGTGTTGGTGTTGCTGGTAGTTGTAGCGGAACTAGTTCAATTGAACTGGTAAAATAATTGTAAAATATTGCGAAAATTCGTAATTAATTTTAAAACGTTTTTTTTTGGTTTTGATTTAAAATTGAATTAATTTGGAACTGGTTCTTCTGAATTTGTACTCCTAAGTAGTTACAGTTAAAACAGTTGTTTAATATAAAACTAAATTCGTTGCATATATGAACTTACTTGCACGTAAAAAAAGATCATGAACTAGTTCTTTTGAATTTGTTTTGCAAATTGGTTTTAAAAGTTTTCTTAACAAATTAAATTCGATTAAAATATAAACAGGCTTGTTTATAGCAAAACACAATCAAAACCAACTCTATTGTGGTTCATCTAAAACTAGTTCATTTCTGTTCTCTGTGAACTATGAATAACAATGGATATCAGATATCTCTAATTGGTTTTTATAGCAAATTCAAATGAGATTTAAGCGATTAATGTATGATTTTAAAGATTGAATTAAATTGGAACTAGTTCTTCTGAATTTTTACTCATAGCTAGTAAAATTAAAAAAGTTGTTTAACATACAAATAAATTCGTTGCATATATAAACTTGCTTGCACATAACAAAGAAAGCATGAACTAGTTCTTTTGAACTTGCTTTTCAAATTAATTTTAAATAAAGAAATAAATTCGAACAGACTTGTTTATAGCAAAACATAATCAAAACCAACTCAATTTTAGTAAATCTAAAACTAGTTCATTTCAGCTCTCTGTGAACTATATATAACAATAGATATCAGATATCTCTAATTGGTTTTTAAAGCAAATTCAAATGAGATTTAAAATAGAAAGTAGAAGTAGAGCAAGCTGATTCCATGAACTAGTTCATACACTTAACCAACTACTGAGTACACTCCCCCGCTCTCTCACACTCAGTCAATACCTCTCTCCCTCTCTCTCTCTTAACAAAATAAACATGAACTTGAACTGCGAAATGCGTATGTGGCTAGTTGAGCTTAAGAACTAAAGGCGAGTGCGTTAATCTCTTATTATTGCGCGTGCTGCTGCAACTGTTGCTGTTGCTGCGGAGGCGGCGGCGGTGGTGGCTGTGGCTGTGGCTGTTGCTGATGCGACGCCGCTGACGACGACGACGGCGGCGGCGGCGGTGGCAGCGCCACTGTGGGCGGTGGCGGCAGCGGCGCTGCTCGCATATGCTGCATATGCGCTTGGGGCGCCATGTGCTGGAACATGTTGCAGTGCTGCTGCTGCTGCTGCTGCAGATGGTGTTGCTGCTGCTGCTGTTGCTGGTGTGCATTGAAGTGGTGCTGCTGCTGCTGCTGCTGCGCGGGATTGACATCGGGTGGCGTTTGCAGTATAATCTCTGGCTCCAGGTTCAGCGCCATATCGGGATCATCCGACTGCTGCTGGGGGCCGCCACGCAACGAGGCGAGCGCCGCCGCCTGAGCAGCAGCCACTGCCGAGGCAGAGCTCGTCGCAGCGGCCGCCGCTGCTGCGGCACTCAAGCTACTCACGTCCTGGCAGCCGTACTCCTGCTTGATGCCATTCGGTGGCGCCGGGTACAGCGTGGCGCCCAGATTCTGGTGCAGTATGGGATGGCAGAGCTGGGGCATCAGCGTGACGCCGGCAATGGGCAGGGCGGGATGCCCAAAGCTGGGCGGCGGATACAGCTGCTGCAGCTTGTTCAGCTGCTGCAGATGCGTGGGCGTGGCGTGTCCAGCTGGCGCCGTCAACTGCGTCAGCCCAGACGTCGCGCTTGGCACATGGGACATGTTGCGGCGTCGCTGCTGCTGCTGCTGATGCGCCGCCGCAGCAGCGGCTGCTGCCAGCTGATGCTGTTGCTGCTGCTGCTGCTGTTGGTGGTGTGTGGATGGCTGCTGCTGCTGTTGCTGCTGATGCTGTTGTTGCTGCTGCTGCTGCTGCTGTTGTTGCTGTGTCTGAGGCGTCGATATGATCACCTCAGGTTCAACAGGCACTGGCGGTATAATGGCCGCAAACTCGGGCGGCAATTGAGTGGGATCGGTCACCAGGAGACCCTTCTTACGCTCCTTGCGTATCTTATCACGTAGCTTCTCCAGCTGCCGGAACGCTTCGTTGGCGCGTCGCGCCTTCTTCCTATCCCGATCCCGCTCCTGCTCCAATCGACGATACTCGGGATTCATGCGTTTAATGCGCTTCCGTTCGCGATCCCTTTCGCGCTGTATCATTTTCTGGCGCAGCTCCTCCTCGGGCGTCAACTGAAAGGCAAATGGAAACGGGGAAAACTTATTAAAGCACAATGTGGCTGGCTCAAGCAACTGGGGGCGATTGTAATCTGTGGGTCGGCAGTCGTCTGGTGTCTAATGATAAATCTAACTGAATCTGAATCCCAGCCCCGAACTACTTCAAACTTTGCAGTCAACGTCTGTGTCGGAGTGTGAGTGTGTGTGTGTGTCTGTGTGTGTGTGTGAGTGTCTCTGTGTCTGAGTGTGTGCGTGTGTATTTTATATATAATTTAGAAATATATATTGGAAAAATGCTACGTTAGCACGTCGTGCCTTCTTGCGAAATCTATCGCGCTCGCGCTCCATACGCCGATATTCGGGATTCAGGCGCTTGATGCGCTTTCGCTCTCGATCTCGCTCGCGCATGATGAACTTGTGGCGCGCCTCCTCCTCGGGTGTCATCAGCTGCAATATAGAGATGGGAAGCGATGGAAGAAGAGTATCAAATACCAGAACTAAAGTAGCTCAATGGGAGAAGTTCAATAGAACAGAATTTTATTTTTGGGTATAGAATTTCGTGCAGCTGACCATGTATATGTCTAATGCTAATCGATTGAGAGTTTTCTTCTTTTTTTTTACGAAATAAAATCAAACAATTTGACAGTAAATAAAAAAATTAGTTAAGGAAAATTTACGCTCTGTCATCTGCTTGCGAGCGAGAGTTTATAAATAAATGACGTAGTTTTCTAATTTTCATTAACAGCGCCAAGTTAACATTTATGTTAACAGTTATGTTAGACTGCAGATGCATTAGTCGAATAGAGGGAGAAATTCTAGACTATAAAACGTAGGCTAAACAGTACGAGAAAATAAATCAACAATCTTTAATCAAATGTTAATTAAATGTGGCGCTCTGTTATTAACATCAACGTTAGGCGTCTGTGTGATTATTATTTTTTAACAGCCATTAGACATATACATGTCAAAAGCGAGGTATTTTAGAACTGTTTCTGTTAGTGTTTTGTGTGTTCTTTAATTTTTATTTAAAATAATAAAACCATTATATCTTGAAACGTTTTGCAGACTCTTAACACTGCCCTCTGGGTGGCGTATACAGTTTGGGAATAATGTGAACTTTATATTTGAGACAGACGATGTGCGCCACGCCTCGCCGGCAACTATATCACGCATGGGTATTGTGAATATGAGGTAACGGAGTGACATAGATAAAAGAGAATGGATCACATTTTATACTAACTGAATATTACTCTTAATAGCTACGATTATTATCCCTTGACTGAAGTGGTCAAGCATGAGCTGGAAAAGGAACCGTCTGGTGATCTACTACAAAGCTACATTGATGAAAATTTCAGAACAGCTTACGATTGGCTGCAAAATGAGCAATTATTGGGGTATAGAGAAACTCACAGATATCCCCTATAAAAAGTCCCTAATTATATAATTATTCCTAAACCACTATTCTATTTTTTTTTCCATTCCCCATTTAGTCAAATGCCCGGCATAAGTCGTTCCAGTTTGCTGCGCTCGCTTCTGCTGCAGCTGCACAATAGCCAGACGATCGAGGAGTACGGAGCAGCCACATTACGCACAATGCTCGGCTACGTGCCCAGCGAGCGACAGCGAGAGTTCGCGCAGCTGGTGCTGCAGCGCGCGAATCTCTATGTTGCACAACCCAGCCATGCCGAGCTGAGCTACTACGAGCCGCAGCGCAAAACCCTGGAGCAGCATGTGGTGGGCGTCATAGAGACGCCCGAGCAGGGCAGTCAGCTGATAGTGACAGCCTATGTCAAATCATATCTGAATACAATCAATTCACTGCTGGAGCTGCCGGCTGGACGTGCGACGCCTTTCATATTGGTCGGGCCCAGTGGAGCGGGCAAGACGCTGCTGCTGGAGCAGGCGCTGCTTGAGTGCTCGGGCTATCAGCTGGCCAGCATCAATTGCTCCACACAGCTGACAGCTGGCTACGTGCTGCACACACTGCGGACGCACTGCGTCACGGTGAGCGGGGTGCGCGGGCGAGAGTACAGGCCGAAGCAGTCGCGGCTGGTGCTGTTCATGAAGAACCTGGACCTGTGCCAACTGGATGCCTGGGGCGCCTGCGAGATTGTCGAGCTGCTGCTGCAGCTGGTGCAGCGCGGCGGCTTCTATGCGGAAAACCTGGAATGGATTAGCGTCAGTGGGCTGCAGATTTGTGCGTCCATTAGTGGCAATTTGTCAAAGATTTCGCCCCGCTACCTGGCCATCAATCAGTTCGTGCGCGTGGCCCGGCCCAGCGCCGCCGATATGCTGGCCATCGTCCAGTGCCGCCTCGAGCCGCTGCTCCATACGCACTTCAAACCGATGCCCGGCAGCCCCATCAATTTGCAGCACGTCAGCGAGTGTCTAATGGAGTGCTTCGAAAAGGTAGAGTCGCCCTTTACTCTCAGCCTGATTTGCTTAGCCTGGCTTTCTCTCTTTGCAGCTCCAGGCCGTTTTTACTGCGAACAGTCAACAGCAGCAGCAGCAGCAGCAGTTGCATTATCAGTTTAGCCCGAAGTGCATTATGAAGCTCCTGGCGGACCTCGTTTACTATCCGTCCACTGACTTCAATGAGGTAATTGACTTCGTTTGCCGCTAATTAAATTGCGTTACTAGCGTCTGTCCATTTTCAGGCTTTGCATTGCGAGCTGTTGGGCTTGTTCAGGGATCGTTTGGCCAGCGAGGAGCACGTGCAGCAATTTGAGGCTATTCTGAAGCAAACTATGCGCAAATATCTAGGCAAGGAGGTGGGTGAAATACTATACTAAATATGTACTATACTATTTAAATACCAGACTATATAAATATATAGTATTAAATACTATACTGTATAAAATGTCAATTATTTTCCTTTAAATCTCTATAGAAAATCTACTATGTACCCAAGTCGCCCAAGTCTAAGGGACAGCTGCAGGGACTCGCTCACGATGAGTGGCTGGAGGAGGTGCAAAGGCAAATAACAATATGCAGTAAGTAGTGATAGAAGAAGGCCTCTACTATGATCTATAATACATCAACAAAAATTAATACATAAAAAAAAGGTCTTGAGGATTATAGTATCTATAACAACTTGGCCTATAAATTAAGGAAGATACAAATATAAAAAATTTACATCTATATACATAATTATATATAAATTAATTTAAATCGAATTATGTTCCAATTTTCTATATCTTTTATTGGGGAGTTGTGGGAATATTAATTTTTTTTTATGGGGGGGGTGTAAACTTTCCAAATATAATTTACAATTCTTCAATTAACTCCTGAAATTTTTCATATATCACACGCATCGTTGTAAAATTTAACATTCGCCTCACTAGTATATGCAGAAAATTAAGTTTCAGCCCATTTACCGTTTCAAGATATAAGTAGTTTAGAGAGTTTTCGAAAAAAAGCGAAAAATATAGGGGAAAAACCATAAGAAGCAATACAATATGAATCGGGATAAGTACACTGGGCCTTGGCGTCTGTTTGCGAAATCGATCCCGCTCTCGTTCCATTTGCCGATACTCGGGATTCATGCGTTTGATGCGCTTGCGCTCCCGATCCCGTTCCCGCATGATGAACTTTTGGCGTGCCTCCTCTTCGGGGGTCATCCACTGCAAGTACATAGAGAACGGGTTGAAAATAACAGAAATAGTTTTGAGATACAGAAAGATTATTTTTGATTTTGAATTGATTAGAAAAGAAGGAAAGGAAAGTAAAAGTTAGCTTCAATTAGCTAAAAGGAAATGTTAAAGTGTTGGTGTTAAATGAAAAATGTTAATTAAGCTATGATTTGACGAATTTCCAATTGGAATATGTTAACTTAAAAATTAACGTAAATCAAAGCTTACTCTAAAAATATTTACGAACTGTTTACATATGCTGTTAGCTGTTAACTGTTACCTAACAAAAGTTAAGCCTATGTTAACTTTGCTATTTTATGTTAAAAAAAAATGAATGAAGGAAAAGTAAAAGTTAAATGAAAACTGTTAACTAAGCTATGTTATCACTATTTCCCAACTCAAATCTGTTAGCTTAAAATTAAACGTAACTCAAAGCTAACTCTAAAGATGCCTAAGAGCTGTTTACATATGGTTTTAACTGTTACCTAACATATGTTAAGGACTATGTTAAATGTTTCATTGCTCATTTCTAGACTCTAGCTGTTACCTTACATATGTTACGCCTAAGTTAATTATGATCTTTTATGTACAAATGTTTAATTTCCCATCTCTAACATATGTTAATCCTACGTTAACTTTAATATTTTATGTAAAATCCTCAATTTCTCATCTCTAGACACCGAAAGCTATAGCATCTCAGCGCCCATCACGGAGGAGCTGCTGCAGCACACGGCCAAAGTGGCACGCATTCTCTCTAGGAACGATGCGCACCTGCTGATCCTGGCTGAGGCTGGGGATCGCCACCTGGACGCCATCTATGCAGCTGCCACGCTGCAACAGGCCAAGGTCTTGACTTTGCAGGGCAACGCCAGCTATGCGCTGCCGGATTTCTACAACGATCTGAAATTGGCCATGCAGACGGCTGCCTTGGAGCAGCAGATGAGTTACCTGCTCATCGAGCACTGCTGGCTGAGCTATGTGCCAGACATACTGAAGCCCATCGAAGCACTGCTGGAGGGCAGTGAAATACTGGAGTTGTTTGGCGACGATCTGGAGACGGTGGCCAGCACGCTGAAGCAGGCGGCGCAGCTGGAGGGCTATCAAGAGTCGCTTGGAGCATATTTTATGAAGCGTGAGTGGGAGGAGAGAGAAGGAGCAGGAGGAGGAGTCTGAAATAATATCTCCAATTTACAGGTGCACGAGAGCATCTCCACCTGGTGCTGGTGCTCGAACCGAGCAGTCCACAGCTCGCGGATTACTTCAGCAGGTGCCCAGCTCTGCATCGTCAAATGGATGTGCTCTACGTGCGTGCGGAATCAAGCGATTCTCTGGCCATGCTGCCCAAGCAGTACATAGAGCTACTCAACGAGGCGACGTCTGTAGCGGCGGGGCGTAGCAAGGTGCCCGTCTGCAGTCACTTTGGTGACGTGGCCGAGGAGCTGCCGCCCGAGCAGCCGGCTCATCGCTACTACCAGCTCATCAGCAGCTACTTCCACATGTACAGCAATGCGGCGGCCGAGATTGATCAGCGGATGGGCAAGCTGCAGCTGGGCGTGGACAAGCTGGCTGCGGCGCATGCTCTAGTCGCCACACTGAAGTCCAATGCCACCGAGCAGGAGCAAGCGCTGGGCGAGAAGCGCAAGCTGGCCAATGATGCACTCCAAATGATCTCTGCGACGATGCACAATGCAAACGAGCAGAAGTCGAATATGCTGGAGCTGAAGCAGCAGACGCAACAGAGCAGCGAGCAGCTGAAGCTGCGACAGCGCGAGATCCAGCAGGAGTTGGCAGAGGTGGAGCCCATCCTGGCCGAGGCCAGCAATGCAGTGGGTCAGATCAAGTCCGAGGCACTCTCGGAAATACGCTCGCTCCGCGCACCACCCGAAGCCGTCAGGGACATCCTCGAGGGCGTGCTGCGGCTGATGGGCATTCGGGACACGTCGTGGAACAGCATGAAGACGTTCCTGGCCAAGCGTGGCGTCAAGGAGGACATTCGCTCTCTGGACCCGGCGCACATCAGTCCCGAGAACTGCCAGGCCGTGGAGCGACTGTTGCAGGCCAAAGGCGACTCCTACGAGTCGAAGAATGCGAAGCGTGCCTCAGCAGCGGCGGCACCACTCGCCGCCTGGGTCCAGGCCAGCGTGCGATACTCCCGGGTCATTCAGAGCATAAAGCCGCTGGAGCGGGAGCAGAACGAGCTACAGCGCAATCTCAATGCAGCCGAGGATGAGATGCAGCAGCTGGCCAGCGGCCTGGACGATGTGGATAAGCGCGTGCAGAAGTTGTCTGCGAAGCTGCAAACCTACACGCAGGAGGCGGCGGTGCTGGAGCTGAAACTGCAGGAGGCGGGCGCCACTCTGCAAGCAGCGGAGCTGCTGGTGGGCAAGCTGAGCGCCGAGTATGCCACCTGGAGCGAACAGCTGGCCGAGCTGAAGCGCGCCCACAAGACACTGGACAGCAAGACGTTGCTGCTGGCACTGGCCATCAATTACTATGCCGGCTGGGGAGTCGAGCAGCGCGGGTAAGTGGAACTGTGATTAGAGCTAATAAATGGATTCCAATTAAAATTGGAATTATAGCAGATGGGAGCTTAGACAAAGTATGAAATATGCTTAGTATATATTAAGATTTATAGAAAATCTTGAGAAATTGCCTAAGGCAAGTTTAAATCGTTCAATATTTATGAGTTTTAAGGAAGAAATTCATTTGAGTTGAACTCTGATTAGAGCTAATAAATGAATTCCAATTATAGTTGGAATTATAGCAGATGGGAACTTAGACTAGGCATGAAATATGACTAGTATATCTTAAGATATATAGAATATCTTCAGAAATTGCTTAAGGAAATTTTAATTCATTTATGAATTAAGTATTTCACTTAATAAAGCATTTAAATTGAAGTCTGATTGCATTATTGACTCGGCTAACAACTAAAAGGGGATGTGTAATGAAATATCCATGTATAAACTACGCCTTTTAAAACCAAATTTCATGGGTTTAAATGTAGGAATGTATATAGTGATAATCTACATCATCTACACTTTAAATGTGTATTAAATGTAGAGTTGACTTAGCATGGGAAATAATAAGATAGACATTTCAAGACTGATATTTATACTATTTCTACTATAACATATAGTTTGTCTATGCTTGTCTCTAGAACATATCGATCCTCTAAGATATCTGTTGATTTCCTAAGCTCTATAAGCCAGTGTCTGCAAGTAACATCCACATTTAAGCTATAGTTTTAAAATCACAATCCAGTTTCACAGCAGCCACTAGAAATAATCAAATATTAATAATGGAAGATGAAAAGTCATACATATATATATATATATATGTATATATAACGACTTAAGTTTCCTCCTTTCTCCTTCCCTTACAGCACCATAATCAAACGTCTGAGCAAGGAATTTCAACTCTCCGGAACTGCTCCCTTTGAGCTACGCCAAACACTCGTCACCGAGCAGCAGCAAATCATTTGGGAGAGCCAAGGATTGGCGCGCGATGCGCAGATAATTGAAAGCGCTGCGCTGCTGCGCGAAATGCTGGCGCTGCCCTTTGGCAGTTGTCCAGTGCCAATGCTGCTGGATCCCACCCAGACGGCGGGGCAGTGGCTGAGCGCGCACTTGCGTGCCACGGGCCGAGCCAGCGAGCTGACAAGCCAGGGCAACGAGCGACTCTGCTATCAACTGGAGCTGGCCGTGCGCTTTGGCAAGACGCTGCTAGTGACGGACTGCGAGCAACTGCGTCCGCCGCTCCTCGAGCTACTGCAGCTGCACATCTATGTGCGCTTCAACAAGCGCCAACTGGCAGTGGGCAACAAGTTGGTGGATCTCCATGAGGATTTCCAATTGGTGCTGATCAGCAAATCGCATCGCCTGCAGCAACTGCCGCCGGAGCAGCGCGGCCAGGTGAATCTGCTGCGCTTCACAGTGACGGCCACCGGGCTGGCCGATCAGCTAATGTCCAAGGCAATTGTGCTGAAGAATCCGGCGCTGGAGCAGCAGCGGATCGAGCTGCTGCAGCGGGAGGGCGAGCTGCTCAAGCAGCGCATGGCGCTGCAGGACAAGCTGCTCGAGCAACTCTCCAAGGCCGAGGGCGACATCTTGCGCAACGAGCCGCTCCTGGCCAGCCTGAACGAAGTGAAGCGCAGCAGCGCAGAGATCGACACGGCACTCGAGCAGAGCGGGCAGGTCAAGCAGACGCTGCTCTCCCAGTTCGGCGCACTGCGCGAACTGTGTGAGCAGGCAGCCAACTTCTATGCGGGCCTCACGCAGGGCTACGAGCTGTCGGCTCTGGTCTACATTGAGCTCTTCCTGGGCGCACTGCGTGCTCAGGATGCACAGCAGCTGCAGCAGCAGCAACTCTTCGAGCGACTCGTGCGCAGCGTCTATTTGCACCTGGCGCGTGCGACACCACGCGAAAGCCAATTAACCCTGGCATTGTGGGTCTGCCGACAAGCCTTCGGCTCGGCCATTGGCGCCAAGGAGTGGGAGCTGTTCGTAAGCAACTTCATGGGCAGCGCCGACGGCAGCAGCCAGCTCATTGGCGGCCTGCCCGACTGCATGAGTCGCGACGCACAACTGAAGCTGGCTCAGCTGCTGCAACAGCTGCCGGAGCTCAAGCCACAGCTGCAGCTGGACAAAGATTACGTGTGGCGCGGCTTTATCGAACAGCAAACGGACGATATACTGCGTGAGTAAATGGATTAGTGTTTGAATATGATAATGACATGTTGATAGATACCCATTTCATTTCATTCAATCCATTCTCTTCCCCATCCAGCCAACATCAAATCCCACTTTCAGCGCGTGCTGCTGGCGCAAATCTTTCGACCCGATTTGCTGCTCTCGCAGCTCCGCTTGGCCAGCAGCCAACTGTTGGGTCTGTCCCCGGAGGCGGCCACGCAGCCAACTGTGCAGCAGCTGCTGGAGCAGAGCAGCTGTGATCGTCCCATATTGATGATAAGTCAACCGGAATTGGATCCAGCCACAGAACTGCGAGGCGTAGCGCTCAAGAAGTGGGGTCACCAAAAGTACGTGGAGCTGGCCATAGGAAGAGGCAGCGAGCAGCGCGCCTTGACTGCGATGCGACAGGCAGCGGGCCAGGGTCAGTGGCTGTGCGTGAAGAACGTGCACCTGGTGCCCGAGTGGCTGAGCCAAATGGAGCGGGAGCTGAGTGAGCTGCACAAGTCCGAGGACTTCCGGCTGTGGCTGCTCTGCGAGTCCACCAAAGGCTTCAGCGAGGCGGCCGTCTACAAGTGCCTCAAGGTGCGCTACGAGCAGCCGCGTGGCCTCAAGCAGCAGGTGCAGCGCATGCTACAGAACTACGCGGGCCTCGAGCCGGAGTCGGCGAGCAAGCAGCCCGCCAAGTGCTTGAAGATGCGGCTGGTGCTCTTCCTGCTGCAGGCCGTGCTGCAGCAGCGACGTCAGTATATACCCCAGGGCTGGTCGAAGTACTACGAGTTCGGCGAGGCGGACCTCAAGGCGGCCCTGGGCGTCCTCAGCTGGCTGGATGCACAGTTGAGCAGCGGACGCTGCGACTGGACGCTGATGCAGCGCCTCTGCGAGGCGGTGGCCTATGGCGGCAGGCTGAACAACGAGCGAGATGTGGACATACTGAGGAGTTATCTAGCTCAGTTCTGTAGTGCGGATGTCCTAAGCAATCGCTGGCAGCCCCTGGGTCTGCCCGGCTCCATGCCCACCAGCGCCCAGCTGCAGGATTACTATGCGGCCGTGGATCGTTTGCCCGACGTGGATGAGCCGCGCATGTATGGCCTAGCTAGCCAGGCGCAACAGCAGCGCGAAATGGAGCAGGCGCGTCTCATCATCAAGGAGTTGCGTGCGCTGCAATTCGGCGGATCTGCTGCTGCGGTCAGCGAACTGGCCACGCCCAATTCCAGGCAACGACTGGAACAGCAAATCAAGCCTCTGCTGAGCCTGTGGCGGAAGCTGGCCCATGGCTGCACCATAGCCCAGACGGCCAAGGAGGCGGCAGCTACTAGTGGCACAGCCACGCCCATGCCCACGCCCTGGACACTGTTTGTGCTCGCCGAGCTGCAGCTGGGCGCCCAGCTCTATAGAGCCGTCCATCAGCTGCTGTCGCAGCTGCACAATTGGCTGAAGGAGACGACGGGCAGAGCGGAGCAGCCGGCGGATGTGGATGCCAGCACAATGCTGGCGCTGGCCGAGCAGCAGGTGAGTGGATGCAAGGCTGAAGGGGGTGAGTGGAGCAGTACAGTGGTAACTCGCTAAGTTGAACTTGATGCTGTCGTTTTATGTGCTCACAGAAAAAAAATTAAAAATTAATTAGTATAAGAATTCATCTGATAAAAAAAAGTTATAAAATGATTAAGTACAGTAAAAACTCTGCTGCATGAATGGTCAAGATTCTATTTCAATTGGTTTTTAGCCTAAAAATGTTTATATCTCTGAAGTCGATTATAAATTTTGATACTATATAAGACTAAATCATTATAATCATTTATCATTATTTCATCTGAAACAGCTGATTGTATGCAGAGTTTTTACTGTACTCTTAGTAGTTTGTTGCGTATAGTAGATGAATGTGAGCTTCAACTGGAAGAAGGAACATGGTTATATTATAAATGCTAAGGATAAAATAGATTGACTGAAAATATCTTCATAAAATAATGAATTAATCAATTTATAATGATTCTAAGCCTAACAAATTTATAGTTTATCTATAAAGAACTGATTTAAACAAATCTATTTAGATTTGAGTTTTTATAGGAAATGTTTAGCTTCGTATAAAAACTATGTTTTCTCAAATTAAAATTCCGAATTTCTTTTGGATAATTTAAAAATATCAATATTAATATTGAGGCTGGATTCAAATATTACTAGAATATTGATAGATATATCATCATATTAAGAGATATCTTTATACTATAGAGAATATAGTTTTTGACTGAAAATATCAAAATAAAATTAATGAATGTCTATGTTAATAATGCTATATATCTTATGTGAACCGCATCTTATAAAGAACTGATTTAGTATATTCAGATTTGAGCCTTTACAGAAAATTTTTAAATTTGTATAAGAACTAAGGTTCTTCAATTAAAATTAAAATGTAGCCCTACAAAATAGATGAAATATGGAAATTATTATTGGATTAAATTCATGTATTGCTTGAATACTGATATATAGAAGGCATAGATAGATGCATAGGTATGAAGACACTTATAATATATAATATATTGCATATAAGTGTATTGATAGAACTTATATGACGGGACTACTGTAGACACAACATACTCCTATAAAACTTCCGAATGTTGATATTAAACATATTGAACTACTAGGTAAACTAAGCAGATATCATTATATAGTTTTTCATAGAATATTATAAACGTTTTTAAGTTTTGGAAGATATCTTAATCAGACCTTTCCTGTATCTAAAATTGCTCTACAGTCCATGTATCATTTCAACATTATTAGTATAAGAATTTCCATAGTTATCCCATAAGACACATCTACCCGTATATGGATATAGCTATAGTATAGTATTTATACATAATATAGCTTTCGTATAGTATAAGACATCATCTACTTATATCTGAATATAGCTTCTAGTATTGTATATTCTATAGCATATATATACTAACAATAGTATAGTATAAGACATCTACTCATATACTACTGTATTGTTAAATATCTACTCATATCTGGATACAGCCATAATATTGTCTATATATATATATATATATATATATATATATATATATATATATATATATATATATAGAACAGTATAAGATATACATAGCTAACGTAACTGTATAGTATAGTATAAGAGATCTACTCATATTTGGATATAGCTATAGTATAGTATAAGACATCATCTAGAGATATATTATCTCAATAGCTATAAATAGACGTCTTAAGCATATTGGAGCAATCTAGCTATTTTGATAATCAACTGATAGTACTCTAACTTTAACATTATTTCTTCTCCTCTTCCTCCTTCACTCAGGTGCCGCATAGCTGGCAGAAGCTGTGGCCCGGTCCGAGCAGCAGCAGCGCCGTCGACTACCTGCGCGGTCTGATGCTGCGTGCGGAGGCAGCGGAGCAGCGCTTCAAGCAGTCGCTGCAGCAGGAATTTGGCCAGGAGCTGAATCTGAAGCAGATCTTCAACTGCGAGAATCTGCTGGCATGCTTGAAGCTGCAGCAGGCGCGCAAATGCTGTGTATCCACGCAGCGACTCCAGCTGCAGTGTGCGAAGGCCAGCGACAGGGCAGGAGCTGGGGATCTTCTGCTGCTAAAGCTGGCGCCGCTTAAGGTGAGTTTTTCTTCTTTCTTTTTGTTTTGCCTTTTTTTCCATACATACATACATATAAATTTAGTTTGCCTGGTGCGTGCTGCTGTCCGTCCTCTGCCAGCCTCTGCCTGCCTGCCTGCCTGTCTGTCTGTCTGTCAATCAACGCTATCTCTTTTCATTGCTTGGCTGCTGAACTCTTTTGTCTTTTTCTTTCCTTTTTTTTTTGTTTTTTTTTTCGCTTTGCTTACCTTGCCCATCTTGGCCATAAAGTGGGTCTCCAGCTTGGCGTTTTTTGTTTGTTTACCACTCGATTAGAATTAAATTTAATTTATATTTACAACATTTAGTTAGCGTTTGCTGCAGAATTTGATTTCTCTGCAGTTTTTCGCTTTTTTTCACGCCGCTTCTTTTTGTTTATTTGATTGACATTCCGGCGCTCTGTTAACTTGCGACCAGGGCTGCACAGCACCGCTGTTGTCTGTTATCTAATGCGAGTATTTTATGAGTAGCAATGCTGCTGGAAATTAAATGATAACAGAAAGTCGAAGCAGAATATGTTAAAATAAATTTAATTGTATTTGCATGTGCTGTTATTAACATTTTCTATATTGCTGCATTTATTTATATCAGATTGGCGCGTGCTCTATAACATATTTGCTCCTCCTGTTAAAGTATTCAAGTGACTTTTAACAGTGTGGAGCAGGTTTGTGTTTATGTTAACATTGGCACTGCCGTACAATGAGCACATGCTCGTTAACTGAGTACTTTCGTTAAATGTTATACTGCAATAGTACTCATTGGTTCATGCACTGACTAAAGCCCTTATGGTTGTTGTCTAAATATATATTAAAATTCTTTTTGAACGGTTTCAAATACTCTATATTCTTTTTAAACTCCATTAGCTGGATGGAAACACTCAGATACTCAGCAGCAGCGAGTCGAATCCATTTTACATCACATACAAAATCAAAGATAACAATGAAATCAAGCTCTCTGAGGATAAGTTCAAGAAAATCGATCGCTTTGCCAGCAACCGACAGCACACCGACGAGCGCATTACCCTTCCTCTATACAGCCGCGCCAGCCGGGACAAGCTGATCTGTCACCTGGAGCTGGATGTCGTTGGCGCCACAGCGGAGCAGGTGCTTCTGGCCGGCACCGCCCTGATCGTCGAGGACTACTGAAGAAAGTACCGGATAAAAGAAAACTGATTCGATCTATTTGAACTATTTCATCTCTTGAAACTCATCCCAGAACGCCGAGTCGATCATATAAATAAATATGCAGACTCCACAATACAAATAGATTGGCAAAAAAACGGCCATAGGCGTCATTTTGATATTTAAATTAATTTTAATACGTTCCCAGAATTTTGATTTTGTACAAAATGCATATGGAAAATATTGAATAAATTATGAAACACTAAAATTGTGGCTTGCTTTATGTTAAAATGGGAAAGTTGAAATGTTTATAAGATTTTAACTAAATTTGATTTGAGCAAAGCTCACATTAAGTTTTATAAAAACTTTCAGTTTTCAAAACATACAAATAATTACGTGATACTCTGTTCGCAATCATATCTTTTAGAAATGCATTCTACGGTCTTAGCAATACCTATTAAGCTTATTTATATAGGTCCCCAGTGCCCCAGTGGCCATAATATCTATATATGTATATAATTTTTGGCAGTTATTAGGGTTACTTATAAAATTTGGATGCTTACGTTTCAAAAATGTAAAAATTACAATAAATTTTTCGATATACCACGTCAAAAGAGGTGTAAAAATGATTGTAGTGTCTTTGATAGAGGTGTGTCTACCCACTTCTAGCTTTAAAACTGTTTGAGATATAAACATTTGTTGTTTGCCATTCCTCGTGTGGGCGTATCTAGCAGCGTATCTAGTATATCTAGCATATATTTTTGATCTTGGGCTATCAACGCGGCAAATCGTATACACTCTATATTCAAATTTTGATTTGCAGTAATAATGATAGGTTCGTAACGTTTTTGTTTTGAGTGAATTGAGAGTTTAAAGTTGGAATAGAGTTCTTTTTTTTGTGACTCCTAGAGATAGTACCTATAATGTTGAAGAAGTATTTTGTGCCATGTGATTTTTGAGTCTTGAGTCCTACATGTAGTAATAATATAAGTAGATAATGATAAGTAGATAATGATGATAAGTAGATAATGATGTCTTTGGTGACAGACGGACTCACAATCGCACTAACCAATAGACATACTTGACTGGATTGACTCAGCTCATCGTCATGTCTCAGAATTCCTATATACACGGTTTATAGGCTTGCTTTCACTTTGCAGGAGAGAGAGACAATGAGAGAGAGCAGCAAAAGCAGAGAGACAGTAAATTTCACTGGCTGAAGGAGCTCTCACTATGCATTGAACATATAAAGATTCTCCTCTGCCCTCACGGAACTATATCTCTCTCTCTCTTTCTCTTTCTCTCTCATTGTCTCTCTTTCCCTCCCCCCCTCTCTGTCTCTCTCTCACTCTCTGTTTCTTACTCTCTCTCTCTTATCTCTCTCTCTCTCTCTCTCTATTTATTTCCCTCTTTCGGTCTCCCTGCTTATTTCTGATTGACCTCTCTTCCTTACACTACTCTTATTTTATAACCAAGACTCCATTCTCCTCATTAAATGTGAATTAACTTTATTATATTTAATTGATATTATTTTAATTGCAAGAAACATTTGCAACATTTGAATCTGTCCCGTTTAGAATAACATTTAAATAGTTCACAAAATTCATGAATACGAAAACTGTTTTATGAGCTCAAAGATGTGTGTGTCTCTCTATAGATATATATGTCTGCATATGAGTGTCTCTCTATAGATGTCTGCATGTGTGTGTGTGTTGGGTCCACATTAGCCGTCGTCATAATCTGAACTAATTGCAGCCACAAAATGCGAGCGACGAGAGCAGCCACAATTGAAGTGCGTCATAAATGTTTGGGGTCACAGTTTTACATGCGTCGCGTAGTTTGCCAAGATATTTGGACTCGAACGCATTCCCATGTCCGTCCCCATGAACCTCCTCCTGCCCCGCCCCCATCTCAACCACCTGCTTCTGGCAAAAGTTGCTTAAGTTTAATTAAGTGGCATTATGTTCAATTAGGCAAAAGTTTCGAATATGCAAATTAACACAATTTGTGAGCAAAGTGCTTGGGCGGGAAATGAGAGGCGGACGGAGAGACGGACGGAGGGACGGACGGACGGACGGACGGACGGACGACAGCAACATTTGCCTCTGCGGCAGACAAATTGCTTTTTGTTGCGTATTTGAAAAACACAAATCAAAGCAAATGACAACAGCAGCGCCGCCCGCGCTAACGTTGGGGGCGTGGCCGCATTATAAATATTTCTCAGAGCTTTTAGTTTTTGGGACATTGCGAAGCGCTATAAATAAATTATATTGGCATTGGAATAGGAATCACTGAAGCAGAAATTATATTACCTAAAAGTGAGAGAGAGAGAGAGAGAGAGGGGGAGACGGAGAAAGAGATAAGAGATGCCATTTAAGAGCTGGCAAGGGGCAGGGACTAGGCATAGGATTACCAAATTAATTTCTAAGAAACTGGTTACGAATAATGCGCTTTTGGCTGTAAAATGTTTTAGAGAGATTTAGGATATTCCAGTCAGCTTAACTAAGAGGTATTCTATGTACATATACTATATATATATTTATATCTTGATGTAAAGCATTTATTTAAATATTTTTAATTTTAATTTCAATAAATATACAAAAGAAAATATATTTATTAATTTTTTTTTATATTCATATTCTTTTTATATATAAAAAAATGTTTATTTTATTTCTTATTATAATTGATCACATACCGTGTTTTATCACTTTGTCCCCCCTTTTACTATAAGTTTTTAAATGGAACAAATATTTGATTACATTTAATTACTTCTCATTTAAGCTTAACTTCTTCCCCAACCCATTTAATAGCCCCACACTCGCCAGTTAAGCAAAGTACAGTTTCAAAGCCCATTTGAAAACAATTCAAAATCTTCAGCGAGCACTCGATTAGACATTCACTTAAGCTCAAAGTTCGTCCTCTGTCAGAGTTTGTCAAACGTTTGTAGCCAACTTTGATGATGGCATTTCAAATGTTCAATTAGAATTTGATAGGCGTGGCACATGTGAGTGTCTCCCTCTACCTCTCTCCCTCTCTCTCTCTCTCTCCATCTCTCTCTGTGTGTATTTATGCATGTGTGCTGACGTTTGATAAATGCAAGCAGACAAATGGATATCCTTGTAATCCTTTGGGCAGGCCAACAAACATTTAGCAGCTGCCTCTAATTGCATTTGCCTCGACTTCAATGTCAAGGATTACAAATTAATTAAAGTATAAAGCATATGTGACATGTATATGCCATCTATCCCGCTCTCTCTCCCCTCTCTCTCTCTCTCTCTCTCTCTCTCTCTGACACACACTTGTCATAATTGTAAGCCTGCCAAATGTGATTAATCAGCGCCCTCAGTGCTTTTGTCGCCTCCACTCGAATCGAACCGTTTGCGTCTTCGATCCGCTTGAACTTAAGAGTTGGCCTAAAAGGGTCGCGACATTAGCCGCAAACCAAATTTCCATTGTCTGCCCTTTGTGCCGCCGACTACATTTATTGGCCAATTGAGTGGGCATTGGACTTCGCATTGAAGTAATCGAGCTTGAACTTGGTTGAAGCTGTGGACTTGATTCGAGTTTGAGTTTGTATAAAGTGAATGATTCGCTTTTGAAGGAGGAGTTTGTGTAAAGTGAATGATTCGCTTTTTATTGACAAGAATGAAGGAGTACAAATTTAGAATCTTTGGGGTCGTTTAGGCAGTGAAGCGGGTATATTAGTTTCATCTATGTGCATGTAAAACATTTCGCTGGTATTGAATATACAGAGTTTTGATATTTTGTATATATTGCATACTTATTGAAGCCATTTTTTTGGCTGATATCTATATCTTTTGGATCATATGTAAACACTCAAAATGATTGAGCATTTGTTATATATACTCGTAATTTATTATTTTGCAGAATAATTATAAATTTAAAGTGCATTTTTTATTGATCGAAAAACATTATTGAATCTGAACAGATTCACGTCGAGATTTTTTATTCTGATCGAAAATATAATATTCGCAATGAAATCACTATAGTCAAAGTAGAATAATACAGGATTTTACAGTTCGTACACCCAAAATAGACAACACCCTACAAAACAATATAGGGAATACCTATTATGTTGTACTAGATATGTACTTTAATATCCATTCTGATCCATTGAGCAATCCGTCTTAAAACATATTATAAAAAATTATCTTAAAAGAAAAAATAGCATTATCATTTTTCATAATGACTTTATTCAAACCACATTTTCAATTTATGAAACATATTGTACTTTATTAATATTAAATATCTATTATATTTTTATATTATTCAATTTGTAATGTTTCTCGGTAGAAATTATTGTTTAAAAACAGAATACTTATTGATTTAAACTTTTACAGACATCACAGTACAAAAATATTTTATATTAATTGAATCAGCTTTCAGCCTCAAGAGCTGTTTACCAATACGACTTTTTCAATAAATATGAATATTGAGCATATTCAAATTTAGCTCAACATTTAAAATTAATTAATATTTTCTTCACTTTCTCTTCCCATTGGCAAATTCAATTCACCTTTTACAATCTCCGCCTGCGGCCGCTAAGAATCAATATGGCAAACATCAAAACTCAACTAAAAATAAATTCTGAAGTAGTTGGCTAAATACTTACTAATCATATCATCGGATGCCCCAAGTGTGTTACTTCGCACTATTGGTACTCGAAACGCATATTCCCCAACCAGATGCTTTCTAACATACATTACTGAAGTCTCTTCCTCCCTCTCTCTCTCCCTCTGTATCTCTCTCGCTCCGTTGCCTTGGTAAACACAGGTGCTAATTTTCACATGCGGTTGGTTAATGAAATCATTTTGAAAGTTTGCCACGCTGAGCTCTTGACTTACATTCGGGTGGGGGGCGGGGCGGGGAAAGCGCTGGAACACCACCAAGCAACTAAAACACTAGCAACAACAACAATAGGCGGACAGATTGAGCGAGCGACAACCTGCTGCAAGTGGCTTTCGATGTGTTGCACCATAAAGTTTTGGCCAAGTCTCTGTCAAGGACGTGAATGGTATGAGAATCGGTCTGTTGCCGCTGGCACATGCAAAATCTACTCGGGAAAAAAAGAAGGGAAGAAAACACCGAAATCCCTAGCAACATGACCAACAAAAGTGACAACAACTACAGCAACAACAACAACAAGTAAGAGACTCTCATCGGGATTTCTCGACTAAGAGATACCCTGAACCTTATGAAGAGGCAATATTACAATAATACTACGCTTCTTTTAAGTATACATACAAACAATACATACACATACACACATATGCATTACTATGGGAACTTAATAATTGTTGAATAACTCTTCTTATAGATGAACTTTGTTCATCAAACTTTCAGAACTTCTTAACTACTTTCATATGTGTGTATTTGCCAAAACACAAGGTTCTAGTATTTGAAACAAGTTTTTTCCAAATTGGGTCAGAATGGGGCGTGGCATCCAAAATCTAAAGATGACATAATCTCCGTTTTTATTACACGCAACTCCACAGTAAGTTTGATATCTCCAACTCAAACGATATACAAACCACGATTAATAAATGAATTAAAATTATCGATAAATGACGATAACAAAGAAATGAAGTGAGTTATCGAGAATTTATGATAAACTTATACTGCGCATGGTATACACGAGTATTCATGGAAAATTTCAAGTCTCTAGCTTATGTACTTCCGAAGATCTTACTGTTCACACGGAGGGACGGATAGACGAATAGCGCTATATCGACTCGTCTTGTCGCGCTGATCAGGAATATATATGTTTTATGGTGTCTACCACGTCTCCTCCTGCCTGTTACATACATTTTCACCAAACCATTAAACCCTTCTTTCCCATTTTCAATGGGTTCAGGGTATAAATACAGCAACAACACTAACTGGCATCTACGCAAACTTTTGTAAAACCGCACGAAAACTTTTCAAGATTCACAACTGCAACACTCGAAGCGTGCTGAAACTGCAACACACACACATGACTATACACACACGCACACTGATGCATGCTCAAACAGAAGCATTCATATGGATAGATAGATAGAGAGGGAGAGGGAGACAGATAGAGAGAAAGAGATACACATACCTATATTCATTCACACACTCACACTCACACACATCCTGCACATCCTGCCTGTTTACCAAATGAGTTTTCTCTTAGTTTGTTTTAAAGGCCTGCAGCTCCTCTCTCTCTCTCTCTCTCTTTACGAACGCCCCCCGTCCCCGTCCCGCCCACAAAAATATTTATATGCATCTAAATTGGAGTAGAAGGAGGCCATCACAAGGACAGCTGTAGAAATCTGTCCGGATCTGTTTTGGTGTAATGAACAGATAACTGCTGGCTAATTGTTGTGTGGCATTCATTTGCGAGGGGCAATGCTAAAGTTGCTGTTGCCGTTGCTGTTGCTGTTGCTGCTGCAGTCTGGAAAACTTTGCGTTTAAGTATTTATTTTGATTTGATATGCGCATAAATTTGCATTCTGTTTCATTTAGAAATTATCATAGTGCCTTGCCTGGAGAGAAGTCAGCCAGTCAACACATTATAAGATGCTTAAATTAAGCTTAAGCTCTGCGTGTGGAGTGTGGGAATGCTAGAAGGATTGCCAAAATGCTGGATTTGCTGGGCTATGATAGTTGGTAATAATGTGGAAAGGAGTTTTTAAAGCCAGAGGCATTGCAAATGGTAATTCGCAATAGAATGTTGTGGATTATGGATTATGATGGGGTAAATGAAAGCTAGTGGGAGTTCGAATACCTGGGTGATGATTGGGTGTAATTTATTTATTTATTATTATTGATTTATTACGATGATGAAATTGATGAAAGGAGAATTTAATGAATATTTAAATATATATGATATTTAAAAATATATATATATTTAAATAAGCGTTAGTTGATATAGGAGAAGGGAATATAAAATATACTAATGAAAATAATAATAATTAAATATTAAATAATATAAAAAAAATAAATAATTAAATACAATGCTTATTCAAAATCACAATATTAAAAATTCTTTTTATAAACATAAGCCTCGTAAAAATAAAAATAAAACAAGTAAGAGTGCTCTAGTCGAGACTGCTCGACTAGGAGATACCCTGAGCCTTGTGAAGCGAATGGGGCGTGGGATCCAAAATCTAAAGATTACGTAATCTCCGTATACATTACACGAAACTTTGCTATGTAATAGACTTTTATTATATTTTCTAGTTAATGTATACAAATGATATACCTAATTATATATTACTAAAAGCATTGATATATTTAAACAGCTCAGAGTTATCTTTATGATTGTTATAATAATTAATAATATTTAAATTTAAAATATATTATATTTACATAAAATAAACATTACACGTATCACTTTTACATTTTCGCTTAACATACTTAACTATTTTAATACTTACCAACAGATAGAAGAAGAGGAGAAGCACCGCGTTGCACAGGACGACTGACCACCAGAAGATGAAGAATGCGACTGAACCTGCGCTGCAGCAGGCTTGCCTTTATATAGGGCGGCGACAGCTCTACTCAAGTCAAACTCAACTCTTGAGTTAGTTTTCACACTCGATTATTAGGCGACCAATCAGAACACTTTCTGCTGCTGCTGCTGCTGCAAGAAGCCGCTCTTCTGATCTTCAGCTGCCTTTATATAGGGCAGCGATACTACCACTCGAAGTCGAGCTTAACTGTTAAGGCTCTCTCTGAGTTAGCGCAAGCTGAACTCTTTATCAGTTCTGCTGCCTCTGCTGCATACATATGCACACTAACATCTGCTCTTGAGAACCCTAATTCTTTTTCAGCTCTTCTTCTTTTTGTTCTATTGATTAAATTTGAAACCTCTAGCTCATACGATGTACAAACGCAAACAAATAAACTAATGTTTAAGTGATTTAATTTAATTACAAAAATATTAATAATTATAATTGATAGATCTTAAGTAATAATTACATTCATGCCGACTTGCAAATTGCTCTACAATTTCTTCTACACAACTTGATAAACTCTAAACATAAACTTTAATGAACTCAAATAGGTTTTAATACCTCTAATTTCTAGTATAGAATTTGATATATGTAAATATATGTAAATAAAATATATATAGACAAAAAGAGGTTGATAAATATTTAAAAATTTAAACTTAGGTAAATCACACATATCACATATGTTAATTCTAGCGAATTCTATATACCAAAAAACAGTTTTAATTTACTGCTCTGACAATTTTTGCTTTTTTGCTGACAAACACATTTTGATGCTTTCATTTAGTTCATAAACAAAACTAATCAAAACATAAATACAAAATAAATATGAACTGTCAGTAAATATTTCTACAATGCGAAATTCATTCATTTATCAAAGGCAAAACTCATTCCGAACAAATTCAGTTGACATAATACTCTGTGAATGACAAATAATAATTTGCCATGATTTGCACCTGTTGCCGTGGCAACACATGTTGCCATGCAGCATGCAGCATGCAGCATGCAACGCATGCAACACATGCAGCACATGCGGTTGCACAACTGAAATCAAGGGAAGGCAAATATTTTTTGCACGCTTGCACAAAAATTCCAATTCATTTAGCTGTTAATTCAATTTTCGCCAGCAAGGTGTAAAAATAAAGGAAATAAAATAAAAATGTAAATTAACCCAAAAACGTTGTCGTGCATAAAATGACAAAAAATAAAAATAGCTAAAAATATATAAAAAAAATAGAAAAAAATTTTATACTAAACTAAAAGTGAAGTCAAATGAGCGCAACCCTACAAATGTTTTTTTTTTTTTTTTTTTTTGGCAACTTAAGTGTGCGTTTGGGGCGAGCGAGGCGTGTCGGATGAACCGAGGGAATGCACAAAAATAAAGCGCTGATTGCAGCCGACCAAAGTCTCGGGCGCAGCGAACGTGACTGAGTTTACACGCAAATAAATAAAAACTCGGCTAAAGTAGCGGCGGCAAAAACAACAGCAACAATGGCGGCGACAACCCTAAAGTGCGAGCTATGCATAATAAAAATGTGGGGCTATGCGGGGTTAAGCATCGACAGCAACAGCAACAACAACAACAACTGCAGCAAATATGAAATGCGGCTGCCAAAACAAATGCAATTTATTTGCAGCGCAAGACCCTCGCACACACAAACACACACACACACACACGCACACACACACACGCTTTGCATAGCCTTCCGTCATAACTTTATCACGTGCCGTCGCCAGGTGGCGCTAGGCAGCGGAAACGGAAACGCTGTCAACAGGCCTGCAGCTGCTACGGCTGCTGGTGGAGAAAAAAAAGCTGGCAAAGCCGCGCAAAATGCAACGCGCTTTATCAGAATTCCTCTATTTTCCCTCTCATCTCACAGTTTTTTCTCTTTTTTTCACATTTTCATTTTCATCCTTTTTTAAAGCAAGAAGTGAGATAAGTTGCGCTTAGACTTTGCTTAGTTGTTGTTGGACTTACCTAATGGTTACACCAGCGCTGAGTGCATCGATAAAGTTGGAAGCCTTGGCGGCTTAGGCAGCTTTAGTTTTTCTTTTCACTCTGATGACAGGCCGTGCTGAAAGGGTGACTGGGTTATGTTAAATTGCGATGGGAAGTTGTCATAGTTTAGTTGGCATTTGTTCAAGTTAACTAAGAGTTGCGTGGGAAACTAGGTGAAAATGAAGATCAAGAAGATTTTGGAATCGTTTAATTGTTTGTAAACGAAGTATGAAAGTACGAAAGAGTGAAATAAATAAATTAAAATAAATATAAATAAATAATCTCTACTAAAGGCGCATTCATTCAGTCATATAAAGGGTAGGTAAACAAAAACAATAGGCCATACATTAAGTTTGGTAAATGATTGTTTTATATTTTAATATATATAAATAATTTTTATTGAGATAAAGCTGCCTAAAAGATGTCAGCAAACTGATATGCAAGCATTACAATGATTATATTTATAAATGAAAACAGATATACAAAATATAGCATATGTGAATACTTGAATATACTTAGAACAGTCTCTCAGTTAGTAAATTCATGTGGAGAGAGCTGTGCCAAATAATAGCAGCCTCAGTGGTTAGAAGTTGGCTGCACTTCAAGTACCACATCTTCTATATAAGCTAGAGTTAGCGCTGGAAAACTTTAAACTACAATACATACGTTTTTGATTGAGTATTTATAGAGTATCCTATTTCAAAGACTAGACTCATTTTGCTGTGATATTTGTATATACCATCTATATTAATTAGAGCTAAGTACTGAAATTTAAAATGTAGTTAGTATGCTTACTTTGATATATACAGTATAGTTAGCCAATGTAGTTGCTTTGGTTGTAAGTAAACATTGGAATGGATGTTAAGCTCAATAAACACCTTAATAACTCTATGAAAATTTTGGGAATTTTTCTAACTTCAAAATTTCTCTTTAATTACCCATATTAATTATCCAAAATAACATCACTCTACATTTATCCAATAAATTTCCAGAGTCTTCAATTCCTTTGCTTTAATGTTTTTCCTTGTTTTCCATGAACAAAGCTTTCAGCTAAATCGAAATACATATTTGAAGCTATTAAAGCATCAGTGTTAACAGCTTGACAACTTCATTGAACTACAGGAAACAGAGAGAGACCAAGAAATAGAGAGAGGGAGAGAAAATATGTGAGACAGAGACAAGGAAAGAGCATTCTGATTAGTGGTCATTTAGTGTTCGGCTTAGTCCTTCTGCTCCTTCTTATCGTCCTTCGGCTCCTGCCTACATTCATATAGGTTTATGCCCTGCTGCACATACGCTTTCATTTGTAATCATCAGGATCTTTGGCTAAGGACTCTGTTGCTGATTTGTTAGCTAATTTATGCGCTTCGTTTGATAATAAATTTTATATTTACGTTGAGGAAATACACAAAATATCGCACAACTAAACGGAGATATATATATGTATATGTATGTATATATATATATATATGTATATACATATATAGAAACTTGTGTGTGCTTGGCTTTTGCTCTATTTCTTTTGCCTTTTTTTATTCCCTGCTCTCCCACAATGTTTGTCAATGACAATATGTCATTTGTTCCACATTCGGCGGCCGTTCTTTGTTCATTTTTATTGTTGTCCTTATGTACATATTTTTTTTTGGTATTTTTTCTGGTATTTTAGATCAACACATAAATATATATTTATACATTTGTTGTTGTTTCGATTCCAAACCATTTGTTATCGAATTTGCTGCTGCCTATTTGGTATGCTAGCCAGACCATTTGGGCCAGCTTTAAGCCTGGCAGCAGTCGAGTGGGCGACACACACACAACCCACACACACACACACACACACATACACAGAGAGTCAGCGTTGGCATTAGATAAACTCGTATGCATGTTAATTTGCTGTGATTCAATAGGTTTGCATTGAGTTATGGCGGCATTAGGCAGCGGGTCTAGATTCTTGGGCATATATACAATATATATATATATGTATATATTTGAATGTTACCATGGGCTAACAAATGTTTGGGGCGTTAGTTAAACTCTCGCATTGTTTGTGTGAGTTTTGGGATTTATTTTCTTTAACATACATTAGTTAAATATAAATTTAAATTAAGCCAAGACTCGTTTCAATTTCACTTGGGCACAAATCGATTTTGTTTTAGTTCTATTTATTTGAATTCTTCTAATAATCAGTGCCAATATGAAATTCCATAATTTGTTATACAAAGTAGTTCTGATTGAATTTATTTTGAGTGTTCGCCGACGCTCAAAGGAGCAGATGCCATCAAATTATGTTGAGGATGTTCGGAGAATGCTTCTAGTAAATATTTATGCATTTTCGTTGCGCTCGCCGATCCCCAGGAAGAGCTTATTGAAAACTTTTACCAACTGTTGCGATTCCTTTGGGCTTTTTATCTTTATGCTGCCTGCCTCAATGGCTGCACTTCAACCTGCCCCACAGTCGACCTGCCTGCTCCATGCCGTATCTATGGCAACTATGTGGGAGGCGTTGAGGGGTCGTCAAGCTGGAAGGAAGGGAGTGCCGGGAGTGGGCATGTCGTGACCGTATCGGCATTCGGTCTCGGGGTCGAGTTTCCTTTATCTGTTTACAGCTTGTAGTTAGGGCCGTGACTGGGCATGGGCTGTGCTCGTGTCATTGTAATACTCTGTATGCAGTGGGCGGTTACTAGTGGGAGTATTTACTTGTTGTGTAAGTAATCAGAGATACTCTATAAATTTCAGATATTGTATATGATTTATATGATTTGTACACTCTAAGTAGTCTATATATTTATATAATATGTATAGTCAAAAAACTTGATATTATCTCCATATTCTATGTATTATATATATTCGATTGACTGAATACTCCATTCCTGAATATACTGAATATACTCAATATACTAAAAATACTGAATATACTGAACATATTTAATTTACTGAATATACTGAATATACTGAACATATTTAATTTACTGAATATACTGAATATACTGAACATACTCAATTTACTGAATATACTGAATATATCGAATATAGTGAATATACTGAATATATCGAATATACTGAATATACTGAATATACTGAATATACTAAATATACTCAATATACTCTATATACTTTATATACTATTTATTTTCAATATACTCAATATAATCATTTTTCTCAATATACTCAATATACTCTATAAACTCTATATACTGGGTATACTCATATAGTTAATTTACTTTGTATACTCCATTTAGTCTAAATACTCTATATACTCTATATACTATATTGTCTCGATATACTTTTTATACTGTATATATTCACTATATTCAGTATACTCTATCTATTCTTTATTATTATACATTCTTTATTCACTATATACCCGATCTACTCCATAAATTGAATATACTCAATTTATTCAATAATTTTTCTTTATTCTATATTTTCCATAGACTCATTATACTCTATGCTCATTAAGCTCTATATGCTATATATCTCTCCGTACTCTATATACTGTATACTCTCTTTATTCTAAATATATTTAGTAGACTCTATCTATTCAAATCAATCAATTCACTCAATATAATCCATATGTTCATTACATTCTCCTGCTAAACACTTCTTCCGGGGCAACTTCTAGTCTATCATTTGACTTTCAGCTAACCTCTTGCTATTGCCTCGACCGATTTGATTGGTAAAATGTTGTGGCTGGCAGCGCGCGGCATCTCAAGTGTTGTCTGTGCTCGGTTGTCATTGGCAGCACACATGATAAATAAATGCCAGGACACGCTGCTCGCATCCACTCGATTGGGTGCACGATGCAAACAAACAAACAAACAAACAAACATGGAAAAAATGGTTTAAGCAGCAGCAGATTTACCCGAGTTCGTGGCAAACTAAATTTATACAAATGCTGCGCTGCCAGCTGATGGCAGCTGCCGCACTATAAACGTAATTGATTACGCACTGAAGAGACATGGGCCCAGGGCCGGGCCGGGCCCACAGAATTATAATATACTACAACCCGAGAGCTATGAGTAGATGTTTCGTTTTTTTCTTAATCTTTTTTTTGTCTTGTTTTATGTTATGGCTGGCGGACCAACGCATTTGCATATGCAACACATGCCGCATATGGACACGTGTCTGCCGGCAACACTCACAGCAAAATGTTGCATATTAATATTTTTTATGTAACTTTCTCTTTTTTTTTTTGCTCTTTCTCATCGCTTGTCTGGCTGGGCAAACATCTTTTTTTTTTTTTTTTATTAATTTCCGCTTCAAGTTGGCAACGTCTCTGTGCTGCAAACTTTTGTTTAAAACAAACATGCGACGTCCTATGATGGACGGTCAACAATTACAAGGGTAACATCAGCAACAACAACAACAACAACAACAACAACAACAACAACAACAACAACAACAACAACAACAACAACAACAACAACAACAACAACAACAGCAACAAATGGGTTGATATGTAAATTACTTAAACAGATGTACGCCACACTCAACAGAGCAACTCAGTGCACGTCTGTTAGGGGGAGCTAAATGTAAGTGAAGTGAAATGGTAGAAAAAAAAATTGTTAGCTAACTTTGAGTAATTTTTTGTAGTTCTGTAATAATTCAGCGTTCATAGACTAAAAAGGCTGCTCGCGCATAAAAACTTCCATTTAAAACAAATAATTTCTCAACAATTTTAAATATACGCGCTTGTGAAAATTATTAAAATATGATTTGTATTTGTATGTATATAAGGTTTTTATTAAAGTTTTTTAATTTAAAAATAATGAGCTAAAAAACTATTTGAAATATGTAATTAAAAACGAGCTGTACTTTCTATTAGAGGTTTCTGTTAATGTAAATTAGAAAAATAGCAAAAAAGACTAAATAAATAGCAAAAATAAATAGTTTGAACTGCAGGGAATTTAATTTACAAATAGAAATAAGCTTAGTTTTCATACATCTCAATAGGGACTCCACTCCACGTAAGTTCAGGTATAGATAAAAGTGGACTAAACAGTCTAAGAAAGAGCATGAAAAAAAAAATAATAATAATAAAAAAAAATTTAAAAAAATTTGTAAGCCGATATCCAAAATGTTAAAAAAATTTAAATTGCACAAAATTAATATGAATCTATATGCAAAATTGGTGGGGTCTAGCTCTATAGATTTAGGAGATATAAATATAGATATAAATATAAATAAATGTTATGTCGATGTTAATTTGTTTGAGTTTACTTAACTCTATGTTAATGTTTAGCTTAGTTGGTTAAAGTATTCCTAACATTATGTTAATCTATTGTATTAATATTCTATCCGTTCTGGTCAGTTTGGGCAGACTTTTCTTATGTGCACCTCAGTTATTCAGTATGTTCTTAACATTATGTTAATCTACTGTTAATAATAATTAATTTATGTGCACTTAACACTATTTTAATGTTATGTAAAACTCATACTAATGTTAGCATAAGCCTTTAAACCGTCAAAATTCACGCTTCCGTATATTGTGAAGAGTTGAACCATTTTATTTCTGGCCTTCAGAGCAGGTCATTCGGCCCTTTTGATTTCGCATGCTGCAAGCTGTGCATCTCATTCTGTTTGCCTTGCGCTCTCTCGCTCGCGCCTCGAGCCTGGTTAAAAATGCACAAAAAACCATGAGAGGAAACGGCCAGCTGGCCAAAGTCTGCTGCTGCAGCTGCAGCTGAAGCTGAAGAGCTGCCGTTGGTGTGAGGCTGCCACAAATCCAACGCTTTATGTTTGCGTTAACGTGTGCAAAATCTGATGGCTGCACTAACTTTCGGATTTAGGTGTTGAAAATTATGTGTAAAATGTGTCAGAGCTAAGCTGCGACTGTGCGATGTGTGTGCGATGGGAGGGAACTGGGCTAGGGGTCGAGGTTCGGTTCGGGTCGGGATAGGGCTCGGCATTGGGGCTTCAGGGTCTGGCGCTCTCCTGCTGGCTGCTTGTCTAGGTTCATATGCCAAGGGGGCGTGGCAAGTGCTAAATGTCGCCCCAAGGCTGCGTGTGGCAAAAACTCGGCACATATTTTCATATGCACAGCTGCGAGTGCGTGCGTGTGTGTGTGTGGGTGTGCCTGCGTGTGTCTTATACAAATGAGTTTATTTGCTTTTTAGCCAAAAGGCCACAAGTTTTTGGCACTGCCAAAGTTCAGTCCGTTCAACTAAGAATCTTTTGGCAAGACTTTGGCAACAGCTGCCCTTCGATAGGGCCTGGCACAGTTTTGATAATATTGTCACATCACATGCGCTCACCTTTAAGCCGGTCGTGGCACCTGGCAAACATGACCCGCCTCTTAATTAAAATATTTATTAAGCACTTTTTGGCGCAGACAACAAATTAATAGCCCGCTCCAGAGCATGAACAGCCAAGTTAAGGACACGGAACGAAGGCAGCTACCCGCAGCTTGCATATTTTTGCAGTTACTGCAGTTACTCCACCTCCTCCCACTCCTCCTCCTCCCCCTCGTGGTGTCAGCGAGCGAGTGACTATGCAACAGCAGCGTCAACATTGCAGTTGCCGCATGCCAAGTTGGCCAAGTTAGCCGAGGGGGGGGCGAAAGAGTTCTGGTGCAGGCCGTAACAACAAGCGTCAGCCGGATGAACAGCTTGCCGGTTAGGCTGGCTAAATATGCAGCTGCTACTGCCACTGCCACTGCCTCCGTCGCCATTTTTGCCCGCCTTCCGTCTCTGCTCATTCCGTGCTGTATCTAAAATATTTATGCGGCCAGGCAGGCGACGTGAACGCCTTGCAGTTCTACGACTCAGCCAGGACCTCCCTCTCTCTCAGTCCACAGCAGGCAACAGTTTCTCGTCAAAAGTTTGCCTGCCGCACAAAATATATATACATACATATACATATATATATATTTGGCTAGTTTCTAGTCTAAGCAGCTGGCTAAAGAGCATATAAATTCAATAAAAACTCAGTAAAAGTATTTAATATGAAAATGTTCTACATGAGAAAATTTTTCATGTTTTAGATTTTTAAGTAGCTTAATTAGTTTGAAAATGCAATTAAGAATTATATTTGGGTTTTACACTAAAAAAAAAATTGGGGGTAAAGTGCATATATTTTAATTATATTACATTTAAGGTATTTCGGAATGAGTAATAGATTTTTAGATTGAAATTGGGAACAGATACTCGTGTATACTCTAAGAATTACAAGTTATCAAGATTTTCCCGATACACGTGGCAAATCGGAAAATTCATTCATCCATATGTCTGTATCACTTACAGCTTTAAAACTAAAACGCTGAAAATTGGTATGTAAGTTAATGTTACAATTCTATAAAGATCTATAAAAATTATATATCCACGATCATTGGGGACATGGCAAATCGGCAAGCTTAAATTGAATGAACATTGGGAACAGAGTATCACACTGTTGGCTACACACGAATGCAACGTTCTATCTTGTTTTTATTTATTTCACTCCTTAAAATAGAACAATTTATTGTCTTAAATTAAAAAATCTTTAGACTCTTTCATATCTGAACTCATTTACTTAAATACTGAACTTCGTTCTTCATATTATATATAGTCCTTTAAATTAATTTCCATATTTAGCCTCATCTGATTAGATACTGCATTTCTTTCTGTAGTTACCGTTTGTCTTCAAGCTCTCTTTCGATTTTTTCCCTCTTCTTCATTTATTATGTTTCAATCTTTTATCTTTTCCATATTTGCCCTCTAGTTCCTTTATTATTTTCACACTCTCTTCTATATCTTACTATCATTCATATCTGTCTTCGTTTACATACTCCTATATAGTCCCATACGCCCTCTTCTATAGTGCCTATAGTCTATTAGTCCCTTCAAGTTAGATAATTAAATGCCCGATGCGAGTGACAGACTTGCCTATCCGCAATTGCTTACAATTCGCCTTGTGGCTCTGTCAGTATCACAGCTTCAGCTGCAGCTGTCGGCTGTGCATCTAATTGACAGTTGCCGTTGCAGTTGCAGTTCATTTGCTGTTCAATTAGGTGCAAACCGAAGACTGACTGACAACAATTAATCGTAAATGAATTACTTTTTATTTTTAATTTGCGTTCTTCAATAGAAATGAAATTGCTGCACTAAAATGTTGCTAAATATTTGCATTGATTTTACGCTCCATTGGGCTGAGTAGAGGCCACGAAAAAGTCGCCATCCAAATTTTTGGGCGAGATTTCAATTTGATGTTGGCCCAAACAAGCTGAACGCGCAAATTACCATAAATTTATTGATATAGTGGTAAACGAGTCCATTTAATTTAAATGAGCCAAGTCAGAGGGAGAGAAAGAGAGAGTGCGAGAGAGTGGGAGAGAGTTGCCAGATAATTTGAGTTTATGATTGCATTGCATTGCATTTCAGTGCATTTGTGCTCCATCAATTGGAAAACAATTTTCGTAATTATGGAAAAAAAAAAACAATAAAAATTTAATGAACAAAAAAGAGACAGTATATATATGTACATAAATTTATGTAAATATACATATAAGCTCTATATACTCCCACTTACAAAAAGTGCGAGTATTAACTTTGTTATGAGGCTGTTGATGTTGGTTTTTTTTTTTTTTTTTTTGTTTTTTATTTACATAATACAAATTGCTTTTGTGGATTTATTGTACGCTCAAGTAGCGCATTTTTAGCCTGCTTTCAATTATAAATAATCGGTTTAGCATTGTCTCTCTTTTTTTTGGCTTGTTTCCTCTTTTGTGTTGTTTAATATTTTTAAATATTTATTGGCTATTTGTTCAGCTAAGCGTTATAAATATGACTAACTGAAAAATATGTAAAATATTTAAAGCATTTATTTATTTATTCAACTCGATTATTGGCAGCGCCTCGGGCTGTGGTGCGTGCGGCATGCCTTGTGCAAATGTTTTAAGCCCTTTGTTTGCAATTTTAGAGGGTATTATGCAAGGGAAGTTTGACGGTATAGGAATAAAGTAGAATGTTATTGTATAGTGTTTATAGTTAGTTGATTTATTTGGTTAAGTCATTAGAACTCTGACTTATTTCTGAGTGAGAAATGTCATACACTGTAAGAAAAGTGGATCCACACATACTTCATTAAGATTATAATGTATATTTTGTATATCATTTTATTCAGGGTGAAGAATCTCATATACTGCGAGAAAAGCTGATTAACACTTCATTATGACTTTAGTATATATTTTGTATTTACATATCTTATTCTGAGTGAAGACTCTCAAACACTGTGAGAAAACTTGATCTACACTACATATTTTTACTATATATAAATTCTGTAAACCCAACAAAACCTCATTTATTTTAATGATCATTTATAATCAGAGTTTGAACATATTTGTCTAGCATTTTGCTTCTAACTCAATTTAATCAACTGCAGCTTCACTTGGCTTCACTTGGCTTACATATCTCCATTTTGGGGGCGAGCGCCGGCGAGCCAGTTGTCCAGTTGTTACGCAAACAAATGCAATTTTCATGCTCCACAGATGCACGTGGAGCACTCGTATATCATGCGCATGAGAAGTTTATTTGGTTTTCCGTTTGCGTTGCGTTTGCGTTTTCGTTTCGCTTTTCGTGTTTCTTCTTTTTCATTTTCAATTTTTATTTATTTTATTTTTTTTGCCAAAGGCAGTAAAGAAAATGCGCATCAAATGTAAATTTCTCTGTTGTGAATACCCTGTAAAAGCGAGGCAGTGGAGTTGCTTTGCCTTTAACAAAAAAATACAATTCAAGTAAAGTTTAGCCAATTTTTTAGTGAGTCTATTAAGCAGCTTTTGTATATTACTGGTATTACAGGGTATATGTCTGAGTCGTGCATGCTCTGTTTGTGCATTTTTATTTGCTTTGTTTCGTGTGTGCTTTGCGCTGTGCATTTTGTGTTTGTTTGGCTGTGTGGTCTGTGGATAAGTGCAGCTACCCATAATGCATGCGTGTGTGCATGTATGTGCACCTGTATAAGTACACTGAGGAAAATGAAAGAGTGCATTGGCAAAAGATTTTAATGGAATCAAAGGACGTTGTAAAGTATTTTATTATTTGTTTTTATTTATATATATTATATAAATGATTGATAATACTATTATTTATCGATAACATTATCGATATCATTGCTGAACGATTTCAGGCTTAACATTAAAGTGCTTTAAAGTATTTTATATTTTATATATTTAATATAATTATAATTTATGTAAATATTCTCTGTTGCATTCATGTCAAACTTATCTTTACGTATACTTAATATTCGCATTACGTATACGTAATATTCTTAACGTGTACCTATTTATACATATACTCAGCAGCAAACAACGGCAAATTGTTGTCTCCTCGCTGGCGCTCGCCCACTCTAACAAGAATGGAGCTTGTAAATATAACTACAAACAAATATTTAATGCGCCATGTATGTATAAACCCTAATATCGACGGGATCAGCTAGAGGTATGGGACTTAACGCTTTAGTGTTGCTCATTTTGTACCAGTTCCAGTTCCAGTTGCTGTTGTTGTTTGTGTGTTGCGGCAGCGATTTGTGGTTTGTGGAAAATGTTTTGTTATCGGTTGGCAGTTTTAATTGATTTTCCATGTGAGCTTCAATATTTGTAATTTTTTTTTAATGAGCTGCAATTAATTGCATGTTTATCAAATGCAAATTAGAAATCAACAAAAGCGCATTTTAAATGCAAATACAAACATTTTGATTTAAATTAGGCCAAAATGCCCAAACACTAGAGCACCGCCATCGTCTACAGCCCGAGCCAACCCAGTCAAGGAAAAACACTCATGAAATCTAGGCCGAAGCAGAGACGGCCAACTAAACAACGTCAAAATCAAGTCAAAGCCTAGACAAACACACTTGTTAGCTTATCATGTTACCCATGTTAAGCGTATTAATGACAGAGACAACTCTGAAGCACAAGCCGCAACGAGGACGAGCACAGGGGCGAGATTCCGTCACACGTCTGCCCAGCCCAACAACAACATCAACAACAACAGGAAAGGGCGTCAAGGCGTCTGCCAGCTAGGCAAACAAAAACACAAGACCCAGAAATATTAATAGCCAGATACTAGAATAGCTGAGGCAAAGGCAAAGCAAAAAAAAAGAAGAAGAAATGTTCAAGCGGAGGCGGACAACTACGAAAGTTCTATGCCCTTAAGGCTTAAGGACTTAGCGCCAAGGAGTTGTTGAGGGCAGGCTAAGATATATTTAAAATGTTGAAAAGATTTTTAAAATCTTAGTTTAATTTTGTAACTAAGGCTCAGATATATATCGTTGCTATATGCTCTAGTGGGGTGATACGATATATACATTTATTTGCTGAGCCTCATAAGGATACACAATTCATATTCTTTGTGAATGCTGAATATTTTCTATATGATACAAATTATTGCTCTATACAAAAAAATTTTATTTTTGCTCTGATATATTATTATATTATCTATTAGTTCTTCTAAAACTTAAACAAATTTTGGTTCTGCATAATTTCTACAAATATTTTAATTCCAAATTTTTAAAATAATTTCTTTTTATAACTTAAAAACTTCTAAAAATGTTTATCAACTTTAATCTATTTTATTTTTTCTGATTTATTGCATAAAAATTTTGTTTAAAAAGCATTTAAAAATAATGAATATTTTCTATATGATACGAATTATTGTTCAATAAATATGTTATCTTTGATTCTATTTTATTAGTATTATTTTTGGTTACTTTTAATATTATTAAGTGTTTAATACATTCCATTTTAATGTGTATCTTAATATTACAATTACCAACTCTATTACAAAGAATTCATTGGCTGTAATATGTGAGACAGATAAGCAATTATTTATATAAATCTACCAATTCAAAAGCAGACTAAGCTATAACTATACATATATCCTTTACCAGTCCTGTCCTCAGCCACATATGCAATAACAAAATCTAAATACTTTTCGCCAGAGCATAAAAAGAACAAAATGCAAACAACTGATCCAACGGGTTTAAGTGCGACGTGGAAAAGGTTAAAAGCTCTCTGGAAAAGTGGATGGGGAGTTGCTACAGCTTAGCTGAAACTTGGCAGTCATCGGAGTGGAGCGTGTTTGCATGTGTGAGAGCGTGTGTGTATGTTCATGTGTGCGTGTGTGTGTTTGGTAATATCTGTGCAAGTTAATCTTCACCTCAAAATTGTGTACATCTGTCACACAAGTGGTTCCGCTATATATGTCAATGGTGTGTGGGTGTGACTCTCTCTCTCTCTCTCTCCCTCTCTCTCTCTGTGTATGTGCTGAGACGATGCTTAACATAAGCTGAAGGAATCTGCGGTTGTGTAGGACTTAAAATCTCGACTATGTGGCTAGAGAAGTTGGTAATTATTTGTGTGGCAGAATTGTGGGGAAAAGGTAGTTATATAAAGCTCTAGCCCCAGGCAGACTACGAGTTCATCTCAGAAACACACGCTATATGGATTCATTTTGCAATTTCAGCTCGCCCTTGCTCCATGTCTGTCAATTTGTTCGGTTCATGTTCGAGGCGTTTAACTCATTTGCTTTTTAGGGTCCGTCTGTAGCTGACTATCACATGGTTGGGTGCATAAATTTCAGCTACGCACGGGGCGTGGCAATTTGTCATGTTAAGCGCTGAACACAAGAACAACAAACGGCGTATTGACATATTGCCGGGTGTATTTAAATGGATCCTGTTCTGATTCTCGATTGGCCACCAAGTGACCGCGCCATAAAAATAATCAACATAAATTGTGTGGGGCGAAACTAGCTATGCGGCGGGGGGCTGAATGCCTCATTCACAGACAAACAATAACCATAAAAATAATAAAGCAAAACAATGACTGAATATTTATGGGCAATGCAAAGCAAAAAAAAACATAAATAAAAAATAAAAAATAAGAGATTGTTACGCGCCCAAATGACTGTGAAAAAACAATAACAACAATAGCAGCAGCAACAACAATGTGAAAGGGACTAACGTCTCGCTCCAATCCTTCAGCTGAATGTGCAGCTGCGTCTGGCAGTGTAAGCAAATCAACAGCCAACAACTGCAAACAGAGCAAAAGCCAAATGCTGTACGGGGAATTGGCATAGGCCGGAATAACACTCACACTCGCACACAGACAGAGACAGAGACAGAGGCAGAGGCAGAGACAGAGACAGAACACTCAGACGGAACACACCCACTTCAAATTATACACGCATCGTTGCTTTTAATGCCCGCTACCTAGAAAAGTTGTCCCAGTTTCGAGCAGATCTTCAGCCTTGTTCACATTTTGGCGTATTTGTGTCAGCGTGTTGCCGTACCCTATCATAGCCCTATCTATTTGTTTCTATTAGACGAATATACACTTCAGGTGAGTGGGTATAGTCGACTGAGCGAGGAGTAGAGAAACAGAAAAAAGGCGAAAATAAAATAACAAGAAATAGGAACAAAAAACGGAAAGAAAGAAAGACAGGAAAAGGAGGAATATGATAAAGAAAAAGTTAAAGTGAAATAGAAAGAGATGAAAAAGAGAAAGAAAAAAGCAACGAAAAAAAAGGGATTGTGAAAAGGAAAGAAAGAGAAAACTAAAGAAATAAAGAAAAAGTGAAAGAGAGAGAGAGAGAGAGTAAAAGAATACGATCAGGAAGTTGTGAAAAGGAAAGAGAAAGGGAAAGAAAATAAGAAGGAGAATATGAATCAGAATGAGAAAGAGAAAGATCATTAGAATGAGAATGAGAATGAATAGAGAATAAGAATGAGATTGAGAATGAGAATGAAAAAGACAAAGAGAAAAAGAAAGAGAAAGATAAAAGAAAAGAGAATGGGAATGAATAAAGAATGAGAATGAGAATGAGAATGAGAATGAGAATGCGAATGCGAATGCGAATGAGAATGAGAATGAGAATGAGAATGAGAAAGACAAAGACAAAGACAAAGACAAAGACAAAGACAAAGACAAAGACAAAGACAAAGACAAAGACAAAGATAATGACGATGATAAAGACAAAAAAAATAATTTAAAAAAAAAAAAATTAAAAATTAAAATTAAAAAAAATAATAAAATAAAAATTAAATTAAATTTTAAAATATATATAATATAAAGACAAAAATAAAGATAATAAAAACAACAATATAAATAAAATTAATAATTTGAAAAATATAAATAATAATAAAGTATAAAGTATATAAATAATAATAAGTAAGTAAAAATTAAAATTGAAAAAAATAAACAAAAATTATAATTTATAAATTATAATTATTTATAATTATAATATAAAACATATACACTTATAAATGAAAAATAAAATAGAAATACAAATTTATTGAAAATAATAATAATAATAGAAAGAGAAAAAAGAGTATTCCAACTTCGTGATTCTCTCTTTCTATAAATAAACCCAAATTATTTGGACTAAATCGTCAAACAACAAAAGTCACTTAGCTGTTGCATACTTCTTGGCAGACACGATTCGCCCCGTGTGCGTGTCTGTGTGTGTGTTTGCGTGCACCAAGGAAATTATAGAGTAAGAAAAAAGAAGAAGAATAAATAAATATGCAAATGTAGTTGTTGCTGTTAATGTTTGTTGCCTCGTTGCCTGCTGCTGCTACTGAGGCGGCTCGCCCACTTAAGAAATTTCCGTTTGCGGTTTTTATTTTGATTTCATTTTTTTTTTTTTTATACATATTTATTTTTTTGCCGCTTTTTTTTTTTTTTGTAAGCCTGCCTAAAAGTTTCTTTATGTAAATAAGAAATTTATTTTTATGTTAGCGCGCGCCTCAAGTTGTAAAATTGTTTGTTGCTGCAGCTACTTGGGCATCATCTTCTCTCGGCTTGTTTTATTACCAGGCGCCTTAATTTAGTAGTTTGCGCTGAAGTGGCCCAGTTGCAGGCAAGTAACTGTACTTTTGGGAGATGGCCACATAGAGCCCATGGCTCTTCGTCTTCTTCTTCTTCTTCTGATTCAAGTTGCTATAACTGCTCTGTTGACTGATGCCTACTCCTTTAATATTTTCTCGTTTTCTTTTTTTTTTTGCCTTTTTTATTTGCATTTTTATGGCATTCACAAGGACTTGGAGCAGCTCATAAGTGACTTTCTGTCTGGATTGCGTAAAGAATCAAAAATGATAAGTTTCCATGTATGAAAAGCCTATATTCATTTGTCGAGTTAACATTGTGTTATGAGTAATTGAAATTGGATGTTAGTTGTTTGGACATGTGAAATATGAAGAGAGGAATTGTAGGAATGCTAAAAACTTTTTAGATTACTCTAGAGATACGTTGGTCAGTTAAGTGTTATGGGAATGTAAGTGTCATTACAAAAAAAAATGTTTTAAGATTGATTAAGATTAAGATTAAGATATACATCTCTTACATTTATAACATTGCTCACACACGCATTTTTTAAAAGTTTATCTGTGTCAATGAATCACACAGCGGTTTTAAAGATTTTTAGATACATTTCTGATTTTCTTTAAATATTTTATTTTATATATATATTTTTGTTGTTGTTTTCGTTTTAATAATAATGTGAGTAGTAGATGAAATTACTAAAACAAAAGTAAAGATTATTTACTGTACGTTTTCTTCTTAGATATTAATGCGTAAACATATATTAGTAGTGATAGCACGCTGCCACTGCACACTGCAAGAAATATTTTATATATAATGCAATGGCACCAGTCTTCAACTATTCAATTGTTTCTGATATTTGTTTGAAGCAGCAGCTATATCTATACCATTATGTGTGCACTGGTATAGCATTTAAATGAATCTAATCTAATCTAGTTTTTCTGCCAGAATTTTTAGTGGAAGACGTAACTTCTAATGATATGGCTAAAATGTAAATATTTGATATCATTTTGCAGTTTCCCATGATTTGACTTAAATGTAAAGATTTAATAGCAATTTGCAGTTTGCGAAGGTTTGGCTCAAAAGTAAAGATTTTATAGTGTTCCTTAATGGCAGGCATTACTTAAAATTCTGAAAGCAGACTGTTATCGATGACTAATACAGCAGGTTAAATTTGACTATAAGAAATAGTATCACTTTTACTGGGTCACTTCATTTTGGGCATGATTAACATATGTAATCATACTTAGCTCATCCTCTAGCCTATCTTGATAACTTATTTCAGGCCTTACCTTATTCATATTCAAAAAAAAAAAAAAAAAAAAAAAAAAAAAAAACCCTTTTTTTACACAGCTTTGCTTTGAGGAAGCAATTTGGGTTAACAAAAATTTAAATTTCTTATGAAGAAGAAAAAACAAATCCACTGAGACCTAAAAAGAGCTTAGATATAACACAATGATTAAGAGTAAATACTTATATGAATTTATTGCATATTTATGAGTTTTATTTTTAATAGCGATATTATTCTTTTTATTAGAGAATGCATAATAAAAAGAGTTTATGTAAAAAATAAAGAAAATACTTTAAGAAACCTTACCAAATGACGCAACTATTTCTATCTAACTTTAGCTATGCTTTTCAGCAATTATTCCCTTTCGCATAAACATAAACATCGTGCGTGATTTAGTAAACACTTTTTTCGCTATTTAAAGTATATTTAGACGAAGTTAGTATGCCGTGACTATGAAATGCCTGTCATTATAACATTCCGTGCTCACGAATGTTTGGCCATATGTTTATGCAATATTTTCATGGTTCAAGTTGCGTTTCAGATATGCTTTTCTTTTGTCATTGCTTTGGCGCTCACAATGGCCGCCACCCAAATAATTATGGCCCCTAATGGCAGCTGATTTCATTCCCATCACACGTAGACGTGGCCGTCTCATAGATTTCGATTTACATACGATACGTGTAATTCTCACACGCGAGGGCATAAAATTTTGTTGCCTACGAGTTTGGTTTGGGGTATGGGTTTTGGAGCAATCGATACGCAAGGGTACAATTCACATGTAATCACGATTGGGATGCAATCAAAGCCAAGTAGTAAGCGGGAAACAGAAGCGCCAATTGGCACTTCATCACTTAAGCACCTGAGAAAAGCATTTTTCACTTTCAATTTCAGCGGCGGCGTGCCATAAAATCAAGCAAAATGCTGATGGCACACACAGACAAACACAGATACACACACAGATACACTCACACACACTCACACACACTCATGCACACTCATTCACTCACTCACTGCTGGCTGTTGTGCCTGTCAATCGAGCAGCTGTTGTGCAATTTACACGCACAGCTTCAAATTGACAGCCGGAAGACAGCAACAACAATTTTTTTTTTGCTACCTTTTTCTGCTCCTTTTTTTTCGTATTTTTTTTTGCCAGGCTCTGCTTGTACGTGTGCACTTTGAGCGCAATCATAAAAAACAATTGAAATGTAAAATATAACATTCGTTTTGTATAGTATTTTGTTGCTGTTGTTCTTGTACTTGTTCTGTGTCACCTGCTAGCGGCACACACACACACACACACACACACACACACCAATACACTCTCTCTAGTTGTCGTCATGCTTTTAGCAATTGTGCGCTGATTGCGTATACGCCGCGTTATCCAAATGCACACGCAGCAATTTCTATTGTAAATTGTGAGCATTTCTCACAGGCACACACACACATACACGAGAGAGAAAACCGTTAGACCACTTGTGTGTGTGTGTGTGTGTGTTACTTGCCTGGGCCCAAAGGCTCCTGGCAAACAAATTTCAGAACTTGCCTTGCCTTTCCTTTCCTTTCTCGCCAATTTCTTTTCTTTCCCAATTTTTTGTTTTTTTTTTTTCATTTTTTTGGGCAAGGATTTTGTCTGTTTGGCGCCTGAGGCGTCTGTGGAGACGTCGCTGCGACATGTTGTCAATAAATTGACAGCAATTGAAGGTTTATAAAACACTTTTGAGCCCGTGAGCTGCCAGTCTGCAGTGGCGTCTGGACCCAAGTCTCTTGCAGACTCTCCCTCTGCCTTCCCCCTCTCTCCCTCTCTCACCGTGTGTGCGGCAAATGTTTGGCAAAACCCAAAAGCAATAAATTTTATGGTAAAAATGATTTTGTGCACCTTTGCTTGGAGTTAGCTTCATTTGTTATGCTCTAACGGGCGCCAGGTATTGTAATTTTGTTATGAAGCGTGTGGGTGAGGCTAGTGGAGTTGTTTATATAGTTAGTTTATGTATAGTAGATTATTGAGGGAGCTTTTAATATCAAGTTAATTTAAGCTGATTTAATCCTAAGTATTAAATTGAAGTTATTCTCTGTTTAGTTTATGAATTCTCTAAGTAATAGAATTTATAAAATATTTTTAAATCGATTTATAAATAACATTTCCTTGTACGGGATTTAATTTAAGCTGTATAAGCTGAAGCATATATATATATGTATGTATATAATAGGGATAAATATTTTGAGAAATTATAGTGATGTGTTTTTGCTTTAATTTTTTGTTGAATTAAAATTTTTTTTTTTTTTAAAAAAAAAGAAAATATTTGAGTGGGTAAAAATTTTTGGGTGTTTTAGGGGGAAAGTTTGGGTGGGGGGGGGATTTTTTTTTTTATTTTTTTTTTTTTGGTTTGTGTGTTTTTTTTTTTTTTTTTTTTTTTTTTTTGGTTGTAGAAAATGTTGTTTTTTTGTTTATATATATACAATATATATACTTGATTTTTCTTTCAGCTCAATTTCACACATTTTCTCTTGGGTAAAGCCCGGCACATGAGGTGAGAGTTTGGCAAAGTGAAAGTTTATGAAATCCTTATTGTTTTCTTTTGTATTTTATGTGTGTGTAAGATAGAGTGTGTGAAACGGCGAATGTAAGCCAGATTGGTGCAAATATAAGATTCAAGTGAACAAAGATATAAATTTTAAATTGAAAAATTTACGCACACCAAAATCTACTGCAATATATGTAGATATTAATTTCTATATATTATATACATATATTATATTAATTTATATTATCAACTCCAATTTATGTATATAAAATTCTATATATTATATACAAATATTATATTAAAGTTTATTATCTAATATATATATTCATATATTATATTAAATTCTATTATCATTCAACTAAATTTTCCCTCTAAAGAGCATACAATTTTGGACTAGTTTCCTGCTTCACTTTCTCATGCTTCGCTTTTTATTATTTCGCCGCTCACTTTATGCGCTGCGATAAACTTAAATTGATGGGAAATGCTGGGCAAACGTTTAAACTTAAAGTCTTTAAGCAAGCTTCGTTTTTCGAATTCAATTTTGTCCTAGAACTCGCCAATTTCGGGTTTGTCTCGTAGTTCAGTTAGCAAATATTGCGAAACTCTTTGTTGTACTTGCTGCTGCTTTGGCTGTGAAACCAATTTCACAAAAATTAGCCTCCTGCTCGAAATTAAAGCGCATTTCTCTGCAGAAATCAAAGCGACACACCCAGGCATCCGCCGTGGCAGTAGCTGTAGCCCCGCCCTCCCTACCTCCCCAGCCCACCTACCACCCGCTACCTCGCTCCCGCCCATCGACTTCCTTGCTCCGCTATTTCCTCTACAGGCAGCCGGCTTGTAATAAGTTCCTACGAAATTAACATGTCACCGCCGAGAGACATTAATGTCGAGCAGCTAGCGTGAAGGGTGTGTGTGTGTGTGTGTGTGAGTGACTGTGTGCTGAGTGTGACTGAGAGGGGCTCTGGTGTTTGGTGTGGAACGCATGTGGATTGCATTGCCTTAACAGTCGAGTCGCTGTTAACATACAGGGGAGTTGAGCTGCTGTTGCCCCTGGCAGGGGAACTCCTCGCACTGTTCGCACTGTTCCCCTGACTGAAGGATGCTTGGGGTAAGCGAATGCTTTTTGGATCATGAGTGAGTGTTAAGGAAAAGTTGTCTACTGTAAAATATTTGATTTTGAAAGTGGATGCTTGCAGAGTTCAGATAAGAGGATTTTTACTATCTTGAAACTTAAGAATCGGTATGTTCAGATAAGAACTTGTTATGTATGAGATCGAAAACTATATTTGTATTCATACGCTAGCTTATTCATCTTCTTATATATATTTTTATTCAAATTGAAATTTATGTCAATATTTATAAACATACTTTTTCATAGTCATATTTGTATTTATAATCATAATCATTCATATTCTTTTTAATATTCATATTCATGCTCATATTCAAATTGAATTTATACACATATTCCTGTTCATAATCATCTGCACACTCATATTTAATTGTATGTTCATATTCATTATTATTTTTATATAAAAAATTTATAATTGTATCACATTTAATTATATATTTAGATTCATATTCATTTTTATATTCATGTCAATATACATAATCATATTCATATTCATGTTCACTTTAATATTCACATTCGTATTCGAATTCTTATTCATATCCATAATCATATTTACATTCATAATCATATTCATATTCATATTCATATTCATATTCATATTCATATTCATATTCATATTCATATTCATATTCATATTCATATTCATATTCATATTCATATTCATATTCATATTCATATTCATATTCATATTCATATTCATATTCATATTCATATTCATATTCATATTCATATTCATACTCATACTCATACTCATACTCAAACTCATACTCATACTCATACTCATACTCATACTCATACTCATACTCATACTCATACTCATACTCATACTCATACTCATACTCATACTCATACTCATACTCATATTCATATTCATATTCATACTCATACTCATACTCATACTCATACTCATATTCATATTCATATTCATATTCATACTCATACTCATACTCATACTCATACTCATACTCATACTCATACTCATACTCATACTCATACTCATACTCATACTCATACTCATACTCATACTCATACTCATACTCATACTCATACTCATACTCATATTCATATTCATATTCATATTCATATTCATATTCATATTCATATTCATATTCATATTCATATTCATATTCATATTCATATTCATATTCATATTCATATTCATATTCATATTCATATTCATATTCATATTCATATTCATATTCATATTCATATTCATATTCATATTCATATTCATATTCATTGTTAACTTCAAATTCATTGTTAACTTCAAATTCATATTCATATATGTGTTCATATTTATATATGTGTTCATATTTATATTCATATTGATATTCATCTTCATATTCATATTCATAGTGATATTCATAATCATATTTTTATTTTTATTTGTATTCATATTTATATTTGTATACATATGTATTCAAATTTAAATTTAAATATACATAGATTCAGGTTTTCATATTTATAATAAAATTTATTTTCATATTCATATTTGTTTACAATTGCATTTCATACTCTTATTAATATATTTCCATATTTATATTCAAATACATAATCATGTTAAATATTGATTTTCAAATATAGATATACATATTTATTTTAATATCTGTACATATTCCAATAGATATTATTACTCTTCATATATATACTCACATTTCTTTTGATATTCATATTCCAATTCAAATTCATATATAAATCCAAATTCAAATTAATATCTATATACATAATCGTATACTTATTAAAACACAAATTCATATTCATACTCAGATTTCATATTCATGATGATTTCAGCCACAGCATTGATATTACTTAAAATTGGTTTCCCAATCTCCATTCAATCGCAAGCTCTTGAAGACTTCATTTAATTGCTAAATTCCATCAATGATAATTTGAGTTTCTCTTATAACTTTGTAACGTAAGCCATGAATTGTTTTAATATGGCTTTACCATTAAGTTAATTGCAAATTTTCGAATCAATCAATCCTGCATTCGGCTACAAGCTACAAGGTACAAGCTTTGCCTGGCAACAGCCACAATATTTGTTAATTGAAATCGTATGCCACACGCATACACACATCATTAAATCCTCAAAAGACTCGAACTTTCAACAATTGTAATTAATTCTACATATGCGAAAAAAAGTTTTGCATGTGTTGTACAATTTTAGGGAATCACGCAACAACATTTCACACAATTAGCGCCTGGCGAAAACTCTAAAAAACAAAATAATTAAGCTGAGTTTTTGCTAAGGCATGTTAGACAGAGAGATACGCTGTAGAGAGTGGTTAAGTATATATTTTATTTATTTTTTTATACTCTATTCCCAAAGGGAAAAAGAGTATATTGAATTTGTGTAATGTTCGTTTGTCTGTATGAATGCAACATATTTCTATGGTACTGAGGTCAGAAACTTGAAAAATTTGAGCATATTCTCGTATATACCTTATAATAATAAAGTGTCCGATACGCCCATTAGGGGTGTGGCAAATAGTGAAAAACATGCGCCCCTAGGTGTGAATCATATCAGATGAAGAACTAAAGAGTTGCAATTTTGAATGAATGCTCGCGTTAAACAGCCGCGGTCAAGGGAAGATGGTATATGGAGCCAATCGGGTAAAACTCAAAATAGTTATTGTTACTCACATAAGTTAATGTTACGTTTCTATAAAGACTTAAAAAATCGGCAACAAATTTTGTAGCACCCAGCTTAAATTTAATATACCAGCTGCCCCTATCTGAATATAGTATCACACATATCGGTTACATCCGAATGCAACGTTCTTACTTGTTTTAAATTGAGCAATTCATTGATTAAAGGTTTGACCATATTTTCTAGATCTACAAATATATCAATAATAGAATATATATATAATTTATTATTTATTAATGTTTAAATATTTTTTATACAGTTTGCTTGTTCAAATAGTTTTTATTCACTTTAAATTTATTTGCCTATTTAATACTCATACCCCATTGTTGTATTTCTGACCCATTATGTATGCATAGCGCATGGGCAGCTGGGCAACTGTTTGCTTTCGGTCTTAAATAAGGTGTTAATGAACTACTGAATTATGCATTCGTAGTATGTTAATGTTCGTCTAATATTTGATATTAATGTTGTTAATAAATCTTTTCCACAAAATTGTTGCCCAGCCAAAATTGGCCGTGGCTAATTCCCCAAAGGCAGGCAACTGTCAGGGCAACAACAATAGCGCCTAATGCATTGGGCACTAATCTTAGCAATTTCGATGCTCTATTTGCATGCCCAACTCGCATGTTTACATGTATGTGTGTGTGTGTGTGTGAGATTGTGTGTGTGTGTGTTCGCATGTTCTATATACATTTATGTTGGTATACTGCACGACACGCTGTAGTTTGTTATATTTGCTAAATGCTTGCTAACAAACACACACACACACACATAAACGCAAATTGCAGACTCAGCGTGGTACAATTACAGGCATTTCATGAGTTGTAGGTGGAACGGGTGTGCCGTCTGTGGGGCGTACATTTAAACTGCCACGCCCATGAAAGGCGATTTGCATGAATATTATTGGGCGCCAAAACATCAAGCTAATTGGATGCGTTCGCCAAAACGTTTTCAGCCAAATTTCGCCAAAACCTGAAGTTGGCAAATTTTCATAGCATACTTTTTTGCGTTTATGCGGAAATTGGTTTGAATAGGGTTAGCAAATATTTGTGGCAAATTAATTATTTAATTTCTTGGGTTTTTGAGAGACGAATGACTTGTTGATGAAGTTTTTCTTATTTAAATCACTTTTCTTTTGTTTCTCCCTTGTTCTGTTGTTTCTGCTGAGATATTTTGGGCGCTTTGAGCACTTAGAACAGGGTTCTACATTTGGCAAAAGCAGGCCAGGGGTGTAGCTTGTTGGCAAAGCCGAATCAGCGCCAATGTAATGGCAGCGTTTTGGGCCAAATTGCCAAACGGTCTGCATGTGTGTGTGGAGGAGGACACGTCTCTCTCTCTCTCTCTCTCACACACTCTCTATAGCTCTTCTTCTACCTCTCTCTCTGCCCGCATTCCTTTGCTGGTTTTGGTTTGTTGTTTTGTTATTTTGTTGTCTGGCTCCACTTGTTTGTCATTTGTTTGCAGATTTTTGTGTAGATTCTGCGGCTGCTTTGGCGCTTGTTTAGTTTATTTATTGTTGGCATTGTCATTTGTTGTTGTCGCAGCGCGGCTGTGTCAAGGTGCGCCACAGGAGAATCATAACTTTTTTTCCTCCAGTTCCTTTAAGCTTGAGTAATGCTTTTTTGCGGCCTTGCAACTGGCAACGGCTCAGCTTATTTTTTATATTCATTTTCTTTTTTTGTTGTCAACATTGTAAATAATGAAGACTTTAAGCTGTGTGAAATTAGCACACGTTTTTATGCTGTTTGTGTGTGAGTGTGAGCTGCTGTTGTTTGCGCTTTGTTGGCATAATGAACTTAATTCGGTTAAGTAATCTTCGCGAGCAGCTGCGACTTTCAGTTATTTTGGTAATGCATATAATTTGATTAACATATGAAGGTTTAAGCAAGCTTAAGAAGAAAACATATATATGTATGTATATATACATACAAATCTGTGATTATGTTGACACTTTACAGGCATTTTTTGAAGACATTCATTTTGCATAAATATGTATATATGTACATACATATACAGATAAGGCTGCGCATGTAAGCGCCTAATAACATTTTTGACAGACTGTTAAGAAAGGAAGCTAAATTAAGGTGTGTTCATAATTGTATGTGGTATTAGGTATGTAGCTGCTGCTTAGCCAAAGCTTGTAATTTATTTCTTTATTTTTAGAACAAGTGAATTTTTTAATTTTATATCTAATTTGGGCATGATGGATGATAGTTCATTTGACAAGGATTTTTTGTTTATTTATAAGATGTAATTTATTTATTTATTTATTTTATCTTTTAAAATGCAGCAGCTGATTATGAATGGGCTGATCATGCTGCTCGACCATTTTCAATTATTTTTTATTTATTTATTTTATTTATGGTTTATATTCCTACAATTATTTCTATTTAACTCTGTTTTAATCTTTTTACAATAAAATATTCTTCAATAACATATAAGGAGCTTCTAAAAAACTCAATTTTTATTTAAGGCAAATATTTTTTAAAGGCTTTGAGCTTACCAGGAATTCACCTTTTTACATAATACAAATCGTTTGAGTTATTTCTTTGACAATTCTGCTGAGTCCCTCTTCTTCTTCATTGAATACTTGGAAATACGTAAGTTATTGGAATTTTTGTATTCTGTTGTGTAGTTATAAAGAACAAATTGTATTTGCTTTTATATAAGGATACAGTTATCTAGAGAAACTAAATATAAAACTTAATAATTTAATGAAAGCCCAATACTTTAAAAATTTATAACAAGCTGAGTATTTGTTATAAATATTTTATGAAAAATTAAAATTAAAAATGGCAAAGCACGCAACTTGACGTAAGTAATTGAATTTATGTATTTAATTTTTTATTTAAGTATCTCTTAATATAAAAGCAGAAAAATAGTATGAAGAATTTTACTGAATATTATAATTACATTGTCTGAGTATTACTTAGAAATATATTGATATTGTTTTTAAGTATTCATTGCTTCAGTTTAGCTCTTTGATAGACTGATACAAAGATACAAATTTCATGATCTAATTCAGAGGTCAATAAGTGAAGCATTTTGATTTACTACTTGACTGTTGCAGTTAAACAATGCGAGTCGCTTGCGATTCGATCTCAAAGAGATTTGAAATCCTTGTTAAATATATATATATATATAAATATATGTATAAATATGTACATATAAATATTTAAATCAGCCTACAAAGATAATAAATGCATATATAAAATATATATATACTTATTGTATTACAGATAAGGAAAACGAGCAGAGCCTATGTAAGCAGCTCTGCCTGTCCTTCAATCAGTCGACATTGATTAAAAAAGCAGCTTAGACCTTTGGGTTCATTCAGCTTGAGCTGACGCCCACATTCCACTTGTGCCATTTCGTTTGCATTTTATAAACATTCTTGAAGCTATTTTTACCTTTCCTTTATTGGATTTAAGCCTTTGCCATTTACATATTATCCACTTTGATATGTGACTTTATCAAGCCGTCTGCCAGCTGCCTGCTCATATTGTTTGACAGTTAAGGTCAACATTTTAGCCGCAAAACAAAAGCACTTGACCCGATTTGATTTGCTGGCAGGCTTTGAGCTTTGACCCGCACCATGATTATCAAAGCTCCCTCTCTCTCTCTCTGCTACTTCCTCTCTCTCTCTCACTCTCTCTTACTCTTTCTCTATCTCCATCTCTTTCAACTGTTCGTTGTGCATTTCAGCTACATTTTTCACTTGCTAATTTATTTTTCGTATATTTTTGTTTTCTTTTTTCTTTTCCATTTTTTATTTTTATTTATTTTGATTTTCATTTTAGGTCTTGACACGCGCTGCCTATTACTTCTTGTTGTTGTTGTGGGAATTTGTGAAAAAAAATTTAATTTCGTCTGCGCCGAAGTCGTAAACATATTTGAGATTTCTCCGCTGTCGCTGCTTTGCGGTTAGTGTGGAGCTTAGACAGCAACTCTTCTAGCACTATGCTCCATGCCCCCCCCACCCAACGTGTCTGTCTGTCTGTCTGCCTGTTATTTCTGGCAAAGTCCTTGGCTGAAGCTGAAGCTGAAGCTGATGTCGTCGTTGTCGCTTTCCCCATGTCGACGTTTATTTATGCAAATTTAATTTCCATACTAAACGCTCTGTGTGTGTGTGTGTGTGTGTGTGTGTGTGTGTGTGTGTGAGTGTGTGCGTGTGTGTATGAATGTTACGAAAATTCACTTAGCTGTGCCCAGTTGCCTGGATTTTACTTACTCTTTGTTGTTGCCTCTCAGTGGGTGGTTGGTATTTTTTTCTTTTTTTTTCAGTATTTTTTCTCTCTTGCTCTCTTTATTGCTTTTTATCAGACCTGATAAGTGAGTGGCTCATTCCGGCTGCTACTATCTACTACTGCCTCATCCGCTTGCTGCTCGCAATTCTATTATGCTTCGGCGTTAAAAATGTTTGCTTGCTAATAGAAAATGCTGCCGCTTTTCCCATTTTTTTCTTTCTTTTTTTCTTTTCTTTTGTTTTTTGTCTTGTGTCGCGCACTTCATTTGCATGCCCCGGGCATGGGGACCAATGTCCTTAATTAAGTAACATAAAACAGGGCAGCGCAGGGCTGGGCTTGGCATGCCGCTCTTAAGCTCCTTGTCATATGTGCTGAGCCACTCGCATCATAAGCTAATCTCGAATTTCTGCCATTTTGCTCATTTCTCTTTCATAATTTTTTTTTTGTTCACCCTGCACTTTTTCCATTAGTGTTTCCTCTTTTAGCCAGAAGTCAGTTTCTTTCTATCTGTTTCTCGTTCTTTTTTTTATGTAAATGGCACCCAAGGCAGATAAAACATTTTCCCTCACTGCAGCCTATACCTCTCTCCCTTTATATGTATTTTTTCCTGCTGTGCGCCTTGAATTATTGGCAAGCATACAAAAGAGCTTGGCACTCAAACATTTTCCAAAAAAAGAAATCTCCCCCACTCGAGCGGCCCATCCACCTACACGCTCGTCTCCACTCGCATTTCTATTGACCAGGCAAACTTTTCGTGTGGCCCATTTTGTGGTGCGCCCCAACGCTTCGACATGGTTAGTTCCATCATTTCGAATCGAACACACAAAAAAACAAATAAATGTGTTTGAGCTGAAAAAACCATCTCAATCGAGTGTGTTTTCAAAAGCTGCTTGTCATCAATTTCAAACACATTTTCCCTTTTTTTTCCCATTTTGTTTTTCTCGCACAATTTTTGGAGCATGTGCATGAAAGTATTCAATGGAACATACAAATGTATAAATTGTTTTCAATATGGGATCTTTCAGTTTTCAGTTTTCAGTTTTGGCCGTAACACGAATTGTAAGGCGCTTAGCACTGATTTTGCTGCAACTCCTTTTGCCCAAAAAATAAAGCAAAATGCCGAAACATAAATTTTTGCTAGAAATTGTTTGGGAATTGAGTTGGATTTGAATTTTGAAATGTTAGAAAATATGATATATTTATGTAAAACCAATTAATATTTTGAGATACGATAGAAGAAACAATATTTGTGAAACATTTGTGTTTTCAATAAGAAACTATTTCTTTATTAAATATATTTATTTATATATTTATACATATATTTATTTAGTGTTAATTCGATTAAAGATCTCACAAAAAAATCTAATTTTAAATATATAATTTTTGTAGAGCATAATTAAAGTCTATTCAAAGAACTTACTTTGTATAGTGTTATATTATACTTATATTACACTATTACAATAAATACAAATATACACATACATACATATATGCATATTATACTCATACGCGATGTGAGTAGAATTTATTTCGTTTTGTTGTCCATCCGTCCGTCTGTTGCATCCTCCACAAACTAAGGAAATTTGATATTAGGAACATATATTCATCATAAAATTGTGAAGTAAGCATCCTAAGGGCTTGAAAAGTTGGGAAATATTTTACCTGATATATCTGATATAATGGAAACAAAAACATAAAAAGACTATTATTCAAGGTGTTGGAAACTTGATATTTGAAATATGTTATTCTAGAGAAAAAAAAAAAATATGTATTTACGCATTTTGTCTGCATGGTTGGATACCGCGCAATATGCTACGGTTTCATAGCATAAAACTCCGAAACTCGACATTATTAAGATATATGGATATATTATGCATTAAGGTATATAGAAAAAAAGTTACCGGAAAATTTGTTTAAGTTGATTAAAATGAAAATATAATTTAAATTATTCTAAAAGTCTGCAATATGGCGAATATAATTTTGTATATATAATATAACATAATATATATAATAATATCATTTTAAGTTTTTATTAATATGGTAGAACTCGATTAATATTTATCGATTATTGCAAAAGTCTTAATATAAGCTCACTCTGCAAATAATTACTATCCGCAAATGGCTATCATCAACTTCGCAATATGTTAATAACAAATTGCAAATCTCACTTTAAGTTTCTTTAAACATTATTAAATTTTGGCGCTCTAAGCACATAAATTTATGTCCACAGTCACTGTGCACTGTGATTACACTGACAAACTTCGGGCGCTGCAATAATTCACAAAGACTAATGAGCACTTGGCCAACAGACGACGGACGGCAGACGGCAGACAGCAGACAACGGGCAGCAGCCAGCAGTCATGTGTGGGACATTGAACTTGGTCCGTTTTTGGACTCGAAGTTCATACGACAGTCGCGACTTCAACACACACACACAAAAGACTTGGATATGAAAGATGTGCGCGCAGCATGGGACTTTAAACACACATCCTGCAACAAATTTGTGAGTTTGCTTTAAGCCGGCAGGCGGTCCGAATTGGCCAAATAAAAACGAAATAAAAACAAACTGAAAAAAAAAATATATATATATATATAAAAAGAGGAGCAACATCTGTGCGAGCATTTAGACAGCGGGTGTCCTTGTGTCCCTGTGTCCCTGTATCCTTCTGTCCCTGTGTTGGCTCTTGCGAAAAGTTATCAATGCGCCATTTTTGCTGCTTGAATTAATTTTCGAGTGCAGGCGGCGGCAGAGAGGGCGAAACGGAAGTGCCGCCATAGCGCACAGCAAACCGGAAGCAGCCATTGAAGCTCCTGTTTGGCCCGCGTGAAAAGAGCTTGGCTAAAAGGATTCCGCCACAATTTGTTTGATGTTTGCTACGTGTTTTCAAATAATTCCACAGTTTTATGCTGTTTGCTGTTGCTGCCGCTGCTGCTGCTGCTGCTGTTTGCTGTTTGCTGCTGCTTTTTGTGCGCTGTGCGCTTCGCCCGGCGACAGTTGGTGGCCAAAGTGTGGCAAGTGCTGTGCACATTTTCAAGGCGAAATTGTTGAATGTTTTTTTTTTTTTTTCTGGTCCCCAAACGCTTCTTTATGCACGCTGCGTGCCGAGCGAGTGATAAGAAATTGCCATGGCATGAGGCACGAGTCTATGGCAACGGCATCTATTCAACCAGCAATAGGAAACTACAATTTCAAGTATTTTCTATGGCAATACTAAATCAATCAAAGAATAGTTGTGAACCACTGTAAGTGTTGTGCCTGAATATATTATCACAATATTTAAGCAGCTGTTGAAAAGTAGGTAAAAAGAAAATGTTACAAAATTCAGTTGATAAATATAAATAAATGGGATTACTCTAGTTGGTGGCATTTGACTAATAGAAGTCCTGAACTATAAAGAATTTTTATAAAATTATTTGTATATCATTAATCAATGGGTCTCTACTTCTCACCCCGTATATAAAAAGTCGATATATTAATTTCAAGGTCAAGTGTGCTTAGAAAATCGGTAAATATTGATCTTTAAATGCTATTGATTGAATGCGTTATCGGCAATGCATTTTAAACCTATATCTCCCACATCTTCGGAGCTTGATTCTCCATATTCTGCATATAGATTCATGTGTTATTAATAGAATTTCGATTTTATTCGGTATTTTGGATATTTTCTATAAATTTTACTGAGGCTTTTTTGAATTTCAATTGAAAATTAAGCTTTGTGAATGACTTCGATTTTTTTTTTTTTTTGTAAAATGTACAAAATTGATTAGAATCGTATGCTAAAAGTTTCATTAAATACCGTTAAATCAAGTAAAACTCATAGATCGGACGGGGTTCGTAGTCGGGCATTCTGGACTAGAGCTTTCTTACTTGTTTTTTTTTTTTTTTTTTTTTTTTTTTTTATGTTCTACATTAAACAATAAGTAAATTAAATAACATTAACATTATGTAACATTTAACTGAATGTTTTGAGCTCCAATGAACTAAGTTCATATATATTTACTTAATTAATTTTCTCATTTTATTATAATCATTTCTTGAGCAACTATTGAGAAAACTTTTTGCCTGAATATGCCTGATTTGTGAATATAAATATATATTCCCAATTTTGACTATTGATGTTATCAACATCTTCAATACCTAAGTTTAACTTATATCAAAAAAATTAAAATTAAATTAAGTTTCACTATAATAAACTAGCTCCTATCAAATTTTCCACACTATCTTTTAAGCCAATTTCGCACCTTTCTAAATCTATTAAAATATTAATTAAAATGCACATTTATGCATGCTTCAAATTTCTATCCAATCTGCTGCTGAAGCGCGCGTGCAATTGAAAAACTTTTGTTAAAACACATTTCGACACCTACTTCGTGCCTTAAAGTTTTTTTGCATATTTAAATTTAGGCAGCAAACATTTAGCTAAGGCAATTGCAAACCAAAAATTAAAACTAAACAGAAGAGCTGGGCAAAAAACTGAAAAGAAAAAAGTGAGCTATAGAGAGAGGGAGAGAGTGAGAGAGAGACGAGAGGGAAATGGATAGGGAAAAAAAATACATAAAGTATAACTTTGCACAGTTCGCACTTGCGGCTAATAAATGGTGTGAAATTTCCATAAAATGAAAGTAAACGTAAAAAGCAACGCACACACACACAAACACACACACACATATATATATAAACTTCCTGTGTGTGTGTGTGCCGGAAATAGGAAGTAGTAAAATCTCTAATAGGAAAAGAAGGCGAGGTACGGGTAGCCACACAAAACTAATTTCCCCAAGGCGCTGCAGCTATAACAACAACAACAACAAGTCTCCAGAGAAGGAGAGACATAAAGATAAACTGAAAAAAAGACAGAGAGGGGGAGAGAAAGAGAGACCGAGAGAGAGGAAACAACTGACCGACAGTCAGACGTACAATAAATTTAGCAGGCAGCATTAGCAACTTGTTACAGAAGGCTAAAGCTGGGCTTGTGGGGCGAAGAGGGGGCGTTCGATAGAGCTTAACTCCCTCTATATGTCCCCTCCCTCCCCATCTCTCTGTCTGTGGATGGGCATCACTTTTGCACGTCTATCAGCGCCTTATATATGGGCGTTAACAAGGGCCATTGTAATCAGCCGTGTCTTTAAGGAAGATTTAATAGTTTTTATTATAAGTGGCATCGGAGTTTGGGCTGGGGCGACAGTTTATTGAACTCGTTAAAAATTAATTAAATTTGCTTGCTCCTCAATAGTTGTGGGAAGGAGGGAGAGAAAGAGAGAGGGAGAGCGACAAGCTTTGAGAGTTGCAAGAGTAAGATATTGGTGCGATAATGGGCAATTGAGTTTTGATTGCAAAATGCTGGAGTGTTTTATAGTTAAGGATGATGACAAAGAGGAGAGAGACAAGAAAGAGAGAGAGATAGAAAAAAAGAGAAAAAGCGATAACTCAAAGTAGCTGCATGGAATGTTGAGGGCAGATGTAGGACTTTCAGATATCATTAAGATCAATATGATTACTTTAAGTTTTCGAAGCTTAAATGCAACGTGAAAATTACTTCTCTTCACTTTCAAGAAATGATTAAAAATTGTTTTACCATAAGGTCAGAATATATAATTTCTTCGATTGCGGTTTTGGTTTCAACATAGCATATATCCTTATATCCGACCAATGGCTTAAAAAATGGATTCACTCATTTATTCTGGCTCAAATTTCTTCAATTATGCAACGAGTAGTAAGCTTATGGACATCATAAGGACAACCGAGTTTTCCATGAAATTTAAAATTTACTCTAAGTAATTGTTGAGAAAATGTAACCAAAATAAAAAATTTTTACAATTTTGTGAGGCGTAAGACAATTCATGCCAAAACTTATTCAATATTGCAGCTAACTGTTAACAATACTTTTAAGATCTGCCCGAGGACAGTTATTGAAAATAGTATTGCTCTAGTTTGGTCACCATTTTAAATAATCTTGTCTAGATGCTCCGTCGAACCCATCTTTAGCTGTTCAATCGTAGCATAGCTTTACTACTTTTATGGCTCCTCATAGCTTTTTGATTAGCTTATAAGGTTTCAGATCTGCAGAATGCGATACGATATCATTAGTGAGTTGCGCCACACTAAAAGTTTGATTGTTTGTTCTATTATTTTAGAAATAATAAAAAATCAAAGACGAACCAAAAAAAAACACATGTCCAAAAATCTGTATAAAATGAATTGAATAATAATAATAAAATAACTGACAATACATATATAAGTCACATGAGTAGCCCTATGAAATGTTACAGAAAATATAAATGAAATTTACAACAAAATAAGACTTAACTTATTATATTAAGTATATATTATTATATATGCCATTAAATAATAATAAACATTTGCACCAGTCTTTAAGCAAACATTATATAGTCTCAGCAAACTTCACCTAAAACTCCAGAGTCATCAAAATAAAACTACTTTTCAGCTCAATGATAAATTCTTCAATACCCCAACCGCCAGTTTGATTAAGATTAAGTTTATGGTGCCGAGGCATAAGCCAACTACCATTATAAGTTACATTAATATCTGTTTCGCTGAAATTACTGCGGCGCTTACGCAATAAATCAAACTAATTTGTCAAAAAATTGAAGAAGGAGAAGAAGAAGAAGGAGAAGGAGAGGGAAGAAGAAGCATGCCGCAGCCCACGCGTCTTCACTAAGATTCACTTAATTTAGCGGACTGCGAGCGACTTTTTATATGAAGTTGAATAATTTTTGATATGCCCACAACGTGTTTATTAGCAACACGGGAATAATGTGCGTATAAGTAATATTATACAGCAGCGGGCTTATTTGTTGTTGTTGTTGTTGTGCCTGAAGACATAACTCATACGATGCGTTGTTGCGGTGGCACAAACACTCTGAGCCTCTTAAGAGGCCACTAAAAGCCAAAAGTCATAAAAGCAACAAAAATGTAACAGAAATAAGTGAAAATGCTGCCGAGTGGCAAAGCAGACAAATGAAATAAACTACAGACGGAGCAGAGGATGAGGGCAAAAAAAAAAAAACAGAGAGAGAGAGGGAGAGAGAGAGAGAGAAGGAAATGAAATGCGCAAAGGTGCGCTGCAGCTGAAGAGCGTTCGAGGTGAGTGGCAGCTGCTGAAAGATTGAGTGGAATGAGCCGGCTCTAAGTAAAGCAACAATTATGGCTAAGAGGCTGGCAAGGCAACCACCAAGACGCCAATGCAGACGGCCGACAGCAGACGGCCGACAGTCGACAGTCGTCGTCAATGGGCTTTAATAGCAACACTTAGCCGGGCTAAAACGAACCCGAGCTCGGCTCGACACCAGCGTCAGCTTTAACAGCCAAGTGACGAATTCCAGCTAATTTATATACGTATATATTTATATAGAGGTAGCGGTGCACAGACCTACACGAGGCAGTGTACTTCAACATATATTAATGGCATTCCCTTGAGCCGCCCGCATGGGCTTTTTATGTGGGCTCACATATTTTTTTTTATGCCTTGGCATTTGTTTGTTTGCTCTCTCTGTGTGTGCGAAGTTTGTCGAGCATGAAACAAGTCACGCGACAGAGTTGAAAAAAATAACACATATAACAATAACAAACTTTATATCAAGGAGCATGTGTGTATCTTATATGTATATATTTGTTGGTTTGTGGTTGAGTTTTTAATTGTGATTGTTAATTGAGCGCAGTGCAAAAGTCATCAAAAGATTTATAGAGATGTTAGTTGTAGTAAGAGTAAAACATACATAATCGTATGAGATTTGGCTCAATTTGATCAGCTCTCTTTCGAATGCAATGCATTTTCATTTCTCATCGCGCTCCCTTCGTCCAATCCAATCACAGCAGACTCTTCCCTAACTCCCATACAGCCATCTCGCTCTCACACAGCAACAGCAAAGGCTACGTTCAGCAACAGCAAAGACTACGCTCAGCAACAGCCATATCTCTCTCCCTCTCACGCACACAAAACAGAAATGAGCAGCGTGCAGCAGGTAAAACTACAACTCAGTCGGATAACAAATTTTACAACAACTCAATGCAAGCTCTGAGTCGATCACTAACACTGATGCAACAGCAGAAGCCAATCACAGTAGCATTGAACAGAATTGAGTAACCATAAACAGCAAAAGCAGAGAAAGATAACCAATGAAAATAAAAGCTGCCTTTCTTCTCACAATATGGTGAATAATTATCAGCTGGCAAGTAAAAATAGAGAGGTGCAGCGATTGGTTGTTTCAGTGAGACTGAGTTTATTAACATAGCACAGCTTAGTTGATGCGCTGCCACTAGGTGTATGACAAAGAATTGTCTGATCAATAATATAGAGCATTATTATTAATTTTATTTTATAATGTTAAAAGTATTACTAATATATCTGAAAGCTGTTTCAGCTGTATGACATAGGCATTAAGTGATATTTTTCTACATTGACAAATAGACAATGATGTAGCTCGATGTATTTTAGTATATTTATTTTGCAATATATATTTCCATTGTTTTTATTTGGTCGCCCTAGCATAAACAGAAATATTTTGAATAACAGCAGCAATTTCCTCAGGTGAGGAAATAAATTCCTGTATGTTAAACATGATTGTTGTCATAGCTACAATTATTTGAATTTTTCCTTGAATATTTGTTTCTGCTCTGATATCTTCAACAAATATACCATAATTAAATTTATATTACATTATTATCAAAAACTATTCTTTTGTTATACAAATGTTTTCTTTGTTTACTTCATAATCTCTGCCAAAATTACTAACTCTTATTATATAGCTCAGAAACAGAAATTGTAACAACAACATAATCACAAAGCATTTTCTCAAAGATGAACCAACTCAAGAGTTCTTAGAGGCTCCTTCACGCTTAGCTTATTCATCTATTCAGTGAGACTGCCCTATGCCCACTCCGTCCAAGCAAATTCCGTAGAACAATTCAAGTCCAGACTCTTTATGATTTGATTAAAAGAAACAGAAGAACTTTCAGACAGTTTTACAACTTAATAAAATATATTTTATGCAAGGAATTCCATTAAAAATAAACTGTTCTCGCACAGTCTACGAGCAGTGCTAATTGGGCTGCTCGCAAAAGACTCTATGATAGTAAATTCATAAAAGTTGTTTGCCTCAACCGTATTTCCAAATGCTTTTGACCAGGCACACACACACATGCTTATATGTATATGTATATCTATCTGGCAAAACTTTGCCTTCTCCATATATTATTTTATTTATTTTATATATATTTTTTTTGTCGAATTTGCATAACAAACTTGCTGTGAGTTGAACAAGTTCCATTAGCAGCTCAACGCACTTGAAGTAAACATTTTAATGGCAATTTTCACATCAACAGCCTCGGAGTGAGCCTCAGTTGAATTATCCTGTGAGTTATTATAATACAAAATGGGTATAGCAACAGCAACATCAACAACAACAACAACAATTGCCAACTAATCTCGGCTACAACAACAAACACATGTCAGTGGCACAGATTGAACTGATTTCACAACGAGGACCTCAACATAATGCATATAGAGCATATTTACAAAATATGTATATGAACAAACACACACACAGATGTATAGAAACACATACATATGTATGTAAATATATCCACAAAATACATGTATGCAAAATATTGTTTACAGCTAGTGTTTAGAGAAGGGAATATGCCCACATAGTAAGACATTCCTCTCCCCCTCTCCCTCTCTCTCTCCTCTCTCTCTCTCTCTCTCTCTCTCTCTGTGTTTGCTCGTCACATGTGCACTTGAGCTCTTGAGAAATTAATTTCAAGTGGAAATATTATAACAGATGCAAAAGCAAACAAATAAACAAAATACGTGAGAGATGCCAACAGAAAACAGACGACAGCTGTAAATTTTGATAAGCCCCAGGACAAGCAGAAGCCCTTGACTGACGTGGACCTCAGGCTGATGTCAACGAGTGTGAATTTGAATGTATTCGAATGTGTGTGTGTGTGTGAATGCAGCATATGCAGACTGGAGAGAAAAGTTACAAAGTGATATATAAAAGCTGCATTGGCTGCGGCAAATTATTCCCGACATAGCTTTACCGTTGCAATTTATACGATTATTTAGAAACGTTGAGGGGAGATTCCTTTATTGATAAGTGTTGATATATTGATAACAGACTTTGTTCACTTTCGATAAAGATTATTGTGAAAGTTGATATATTGATAATAGACTTTGTTCTATGTGTAGATAGGTCTAATGAGGTATAGAGTGTGGCACTAGCAGGCAAAGAGTTGGGAAGTTTATTTATAATTATATATAGTGATTCTTTAGTTTACTGTTAGTTAGTTATATTTTTTTTTAAATAACAAAATTTTCTTTATAATGTTTAATATTTTTATTAAATATTTAAAATTTATATTATTAAAATGCATCCATCACATTTATCTAGTTCATAAACCAATTAAATAATTAACAATCTTCCTCCATCCATCAGATTTTAAAGTCTCCCTTTGTTCGGCCAATTAAATTTTCCTTCTATTAGCCATATTGAATTCAAGAATTGCTTTCAAGCAAAGTTCTTTTTAGCGGCGACAGCATTTCGATATAATCCGATTGGCGCCATGAAGCCAAACACAATAAAAAATGTTAAGAGAAGACAAGAGGAGCGCACTTTGACCAATGTCAAAGGTCATAGAATTTGCTTAGTCTAATGCGTAAAATTAATGAAATTATTTTTGAAATCACTTTACAAATTGCCGTGGCACAACAACAGCAACAATAACAAAGTATGCCACAATGTTATGGTGGGCCAAGGCTGTGGCTGTGGGTATCGAATAGTATCGAGTATTGCTGTGTGTATGTGTGTGTGTGTCTTATGTAACGGGCCTTGAGCATTGGGCAGCCAACTTGAAGGCAATACAATGCTCAGCGAAGCGTTTATATATATTTCATTTACCATCAGGCACTTACGTATTGCCAGCAATTTTTCTGCATCGAATGAAATTGAAGTTTTTTTTTCTGTTTCTGTGCTGGCCCGGCCTGACTCCTGCTACTGCGTTATGCCCGCTATCAATATCCTGGCAAGGAAGCGAGAGCCAATCAACAAGAAATACATTTGCTCACTTTCGCCTTTGCGCTTTTTATGAAATCTCGCATGCCTCATTTCATGGGCATAAAAACGGCGTGAAGGGGACGGAGTGAAGGGGACGGAGGAGGCGGCCGAACTGTTACGCCCACATTTTTGCTCATTTCCCTTTATGCCATGACAATATTCATATTAGCGGCCAAATTCACGCCCCCCGGCTAGGCGTGGCCGCGCCAACAATTGTGTTTTCTTTTTGCCTGTCCATTGGGCCATGATGATTTCCAATCTGCATTTGCCAGCTTTTGATGTGAGCCGACTCGCTGTCTGTCTGTCTGTCTGACTGTTTGTTTATTTCGAGTTGAAGCTTCCGAAATGAATTTGTAATACGGCAATCGCAGTATTATTTATAACGCATTTGTGCTGATGCCTTTTTGTATTTATAGCATTTTGCTGAGATTTATTTTTATTGCCAAGTTATTACGCATATCGATATGGTAATAAATTTTCTCGCCGCCCTCCGCGCTCCTCACTCTGCCCTCTCCAACATCTGCCCAAAAATGCCACAAAGCGCTGGCAAGGCGAGTCTCTAGTGAAAGCAAAGCTTAAGCACTGCATCCCCACCACACTCTCCACACAGTCCACTCTCTCTCTCTCTCTTCTCGCTTGACTCGCTCTCACTCACAGAAGACGCACGACTCACAAGACTCACAATTTTTCTTCAAGTGGATTAAATTTTCGGCATCCTTATATATTGTTGCTTGCACTCGAATACCCTGGAAATGAGCGGATCGGTGTGGTTGGAATGTAGGAAAATAATTTTGTTGATTTACAGCTTTAAATTAGTATTTAAAGAGATTGGAATAGGGTAAAGGTTATTTACATATATCTACAAAGACTCTTTGAAAATCTTAAATACAGATTTAGATTCTCTACTTAAACTTTCTTCGGTGCTTTAATTTAAAATGAAAGATATTATATATTAATATAAAATATTAATATTATATATTTCATTCCAGGGTATCTCTGTCGACGTCTGTTTGCACTCCATTTGTAACATGTTATTTTTGCGTTGTTTTATTATTTATTTATTCATTTTTCTTTTTGGCAAAATTTGATTCTTATGCCAAGTTTTAAGCAATGGCAATGGCAATGCTCTTTGAGCCATTTTGTTGCCAATTCAGCAAGCTCTTGAAGCGAATTTCTGCAATTGGCCATGTTATTGCGTTTGGGTTTGGTTTGTTGCTTGACTTTCGCCTAGGCCAAGTCGTTGAACTTGCAGTTGATTTTTGTCCGTTTGTTTTTTGCTCTTTATTTTGTTTTTTTCTTGCTGTGGATTCATAACTTAAACCATATGAAAATCTATTTTGTTGTTGCGCTTGTGCATTTATTTGACATTTTCTGTCGAAATAAATAATTGAAATTTGCATTTGGATTTTGTGTCAGCGGCCAAGATGCCAAGATCTTTGCTGGCTAAATTAAATAAATAACTAAACAAAAGACAAAGGGAATCATGGAAAATATCAACATAAATTGTAAATACATGTGTTGGTCACTTTAATGGCAATTAATTTTATAAGCCGATGCAATAACTGACAACTCATTTAGGCTCAGCTGCCAACGGCCAGATGTCTGCTGCCAGCTCTTATTTAATTTACACCATAAATCATGAGCTCTATTACAGCAGCAGCTCTCTCCATCTCTCTCTCTCTCCTCTCTCTCTCTCTCTCTCTCTCTCTCACACACACACTTTCTATAGTAAACCAAATGTGTATATATAATAATCATACAAAAGAAATAAAGACAAAGATTATGCGATTAAATTTGAATGCATTAAAATAAATTCATGGAAAAGGCATAAGCAGAAATTGGTTTGTTTCATAAATAAATAAAATAGTTTAAAAAAAAAGGATTTTAAATAAAATACAACATTATTTAATCCTTTAAATATTTAAGTATTTTATATTTAGATATATTTTTTATTTAGATATTTAAATAAAATTCATACAAAAGAAATAAACATAAAGATTATGTGATTATATAATGGAAAAAACAAAAACTTTTTATAACACCAAATCAAATATATTAAAATATTGATCTTTAGATAAAATAAAACTTTTCAAATTTGCATTTATTATAAATGTTTAATTTTTATTTCGAAATATTGTTTTAAATGATTTCTAAAATTTTTGGAATTATAGAAATTAGAGACTAATATTTAATTATAATAAATATTAAAATTTTGTTTATATTTAATGATGTATAAAATTGAAGACGATATATCGTCAACAATGGATTTATTTTTATTTAAAGTGTGTGTTTGGGAAATATTATAATATATAATATATTTTGTATAATTTATTTATTAAATAAATATAAACATACATTTTATATATTAATTTCTTCTAGTTCTGAATAAGATAATAATGCTAATAAATATCATAAAAACAAGTAAGAGTGCTGCAGTCGAGACTGCACGACTAGGAGATACCCTAAGCCCTGTGAAGTGAATAGGGCGTGACACCCAAAATGGAAAGATTACGTAATCTCCGTATGCATTACACGAAACTTCGCTATGTAGCCTTTTATACAGCCTTTTATTATGTTTTCTAGTTAATGTATACAAATTATATACCTAACTATAAATTACTAAAAACACAGCTATATTTAAACAACTCAGAGTTAGAGGGGAAGTCGAATTGCTAGTCGGGCTTGCCTGACTAAAAAATAGCCTTAACGCAGATACGGACTGGTAAAGAACTTGATATTTGTACATATGAAACCTTGTTTTGTATATGCTAAATGATCGTTATAATAATTAATAATATTTAAATTTAAAATATATTATAATTACATTAAATAAACATTAAAAACACAACTTCTACTTTTTCGCTTAACATACTTAACAATTTTAATACTTACCAACAGACAGAAAAAGAGGAGAAGCACCGCGCTGCACTGGACGACTGGACGACTGGACGACTGACCACCAGAAAATGAAGAATCCGACTGAAGCTGCGCTGCAGCAGGCTTGCCTTTATATAGGGCAGCGACAGCTCCACTCAAGTCAAACTCAACTCTTGAGCCACTTTCTGAGTCAGTCTTCACACTCGATCATGAGGCGACCAATCAGAGCACTTTCTGCTGCTGCTGCTCCTGCTGCAAGAAGCAGCACTGCTAATCTTCAGCTGCCTTTATATAGGGCAGCGAGACTACCACTCGAAGTCAAGCTCAACTGTTAAGACTCTCTCTGAGTTAGTGTAAGCTGAACTCTCTATCAGTTAGCGACCAATCAGAGTATTTTCTGCTGCCGCTGATATATATACATATACATATATGCAAACTAACATCTCCTCTTGAGAACCTAAACTCTTTTTCAGCTCTCCTTCTTTCTGGTATATATATTATATTTTAATATAATAAAATTGCTCGATTATTTGATTTATATAATTATTTCTATTTGTTTAATAAACTATTATATATTTATTTGTATTGTTTTATTAATTATATTTAAGTAATATATTTTAGTTATATTAGTTGCATTACATTTATTTTTGTACCTTTCTGTCCACATAAAAACAATATCATTAGAATTTTCTCCTACATTTTGTTGTTCTTACTTTGGTTTTCTAAGCTATATCCATACCATTGTGCTGCAAATTGATATTCGTGCAAATAGCCGACTTAAACATTGCTGGAAGCGCATCAGACGTAAAGTTCTATTTGAAATACCTCCCTTTAACATGTGTGCATGTATTCAGGCAATAGCTTCACCTGCACTGGCGCCAGATCCACTTTTTTCGTACTACTTCAATACTATTTGTCTATTTTTTGTCTCAGTTCATAGCAATCTTTTTCTGCATATTGCCCGTAGACTTAAAAGATAAAAGAAAACATTCTCATTTTCAGATTTTTCAATTACACCAAATCTGATCTATGCATTCAGATGCAAACTCAGTTTCTATGATTCACCATTGACTCATAATTAAAATGGCAAATGTATTTGAATGCTTCAAAAGTTAAATTTCATCCATAAATGCAATATCTACCAAAATATAATTATCAGAGCTCGAATCACTCTGGCTCGGTCACCCAATATTAGACAAATTGAGACTTTGAGTAACGCAGCACTGACCGGCTGTCTAATTAATTTGATTGCAAGCACCTGTGTGGCCAATAATAGGCTCCATTACAATGCCAATGATCATTGAGCGTGGGCAGCAGCAGCAGTCGTAACCAAGCGCAACAAACTCTTGACCTTTTGGACAATGGCCGTGGAGCTAAACTAAATTTCAATTAGGCAACTGTGTGGAGCGCAGTAAATATATATGGAATGTCCAATGACTGTCCTGCTCATTGCGGTCATATATTTGAATTAGTTTGCCACGGAATGAGAATATATGATATTAATGGATAATTATGCTAACAAGTCAATGGGCTAGGCAAAGGTAAAGGCGAACGCAAACGCAAACACAAAAGGCGCAACAGTGCAGCTAAATCAGTTTAATTATAAAAGATTAACTGGCCAATAGACAGAGACGGAAGAAGGCAAGGAGAGGGAGAGAGAGAGAGAGAGAATGTGTGTCTGTCTTCGCCATTAATTGAAATTCCACACGAACTCAATACAAATCCAATAACACGATTGCAACAACAGCAAATGGCAACTTGATTAGAACTAATCCCCAATGATTAACGAAAATGCGCGTGAAAGTGTTGTCGGTTCTCTCGATTTATTCCCACAGCCTGAGGGCATATAATTCAATGCGGCTTAGTTAATGCCAGCTGTTGTTGTTGCTGTTGTTGTGTAGGAAGTATTCTGTTTCTGTGTGTGTGCGTGCGGAATTCAATAAAAATTCTAATGGCTTTCTGATGATAATCTCATGGCTGCAAAATCAAACAGCAAACGTTGCCCCGGACAATATTTGCACTTCGGATATTCCTGGAGTTTGGGCCTTGGGGCCTTGTTGCCGAGACTCGATTCATTCCTGTTTTTCTGCTATTTGTTGTACACTAACTGAGGGTAGTCGAATTTTATTGTGTAAGAGGTAAAGGTATGTGGGAAGGGAGGGCTTGTGTTGTATATCTGTCAACCGATGAAATTCTGATTGTATTTAGGTCTAATACTTGGCTCTTTTAATTAGTGGGCGAGTATGAATTGTATTTAGCTATTATACGTGTTGATGTTATGTGGTCTATATATACTCTAATCGATCTATACTCAAAACTTCTTCAAAATTAAGTTATAGTTATTTACTTATATATAGTTAACTGCTTCTAAAACATTATCTCAAGTCAAACTCACAGAAAAAATCACTTAAAATTTTGATCAAAAAATTAAGAAAAATCGAAATTCTCTCAAATTTGCTTAGCAGTGTATTTAATATTCGTCTTTAATCCCAACTGTTTTTTGTCTTCTCTAAATATTTGCAACGCTCAATGCTGTCAACTAGACAAGGACTTCGATTGAATTCCTTTATCGCTTCGACTTGCTTTGTTGTCAGGCTTGTCTGACTGTTTGTCTATCTCTTTCAGTTTACCTCTCCCGCTCTCTCTCTCTCTCTCTTTCTTTATATATCCGTCTCCCTTTCTCTCCCTCTCTCGCTCTGACCTTTTTCTTGACTCTTGCGACTTCAACTTCACGCTTCGTTAGCTGTAAATTCCAGGCAAGCAGAACATACGTTCTCTCGCTCGCTCACCTTTAACACCGGCACCTCTTAGCCTATCCCCTGCAACGCCTTTCGCACTCCGTCAAGTCCTACATATTTGTTAATACCTATGTATATGGCCTGGACGACTGCTAAATTCGATTGGCTTTCATCCTATTTGCCGCATTTGCTGCTTGGTTAGATTTTTTCATTTTCCTTGCAATTCCCTGTCTTTATTTTTGTTGATTCTCCTAAAACTCTCTCGCTCTCACTCTCTTTCTCCATCACTCTCTCTCTTCTTCTGTATAATTCGCACATTGACATTTTGATTGGCATTGACAACACACTTTTGTTGGTAGAAATTGACTTTCATATTGGTTTATTCAGCTACTTCTACTGCTGCTGCTACAACGACAACTGCTCGCTCGTGCCGCACTTCACAATTTAAATAAACCACAAACAGCTTCTTGCATTGCTTTATTTAATCCGGCCACATGGCGTATGCGCAATTTTAATTCATCTCTGCTCCTGACTATGTCAGATTTAACGAATATCTCCGCTGGTTATAGACGTCTGCGTTGCTTTCAGTTTGTTTATTTAAATTAAAAATATTGCAAGTGAGAGACTTGAAAATGGGAGATGGATGGATAAAATGGATTATAAATTTAATAAAAAATAAAATAAATTAATTTAAAAATTTCATATAAATTATTTATGATGGGTAAGAAAATTCTAGATTGAAATAACCTATCATTGATTGGTCAGCAAAAAAAAAGGAAGACAACGTTATTAGGATTTCAAATCTCAAAATGCGTCGCCTCTTCCAATACCGCCCCTTCAATTCTCTAAGACCTTTGAGATGTTCTTCAATAACTTCAAATTAGTTATAATAGTTTAAATTATTTCACAAAAGAACATATACTAAATTTTCCATTTCAGAAGGTTTAAAAAAACAAAGAAGTATTTATGTAAATTTTATTTATACTATTTATTAATTATTTATTACAATATATACAATATTATTTATTCTCCTAAAGTTCTTTTTTTACTAAGACTCTCATCGGTCATATAAAATTTTAATTTTAGTAATATTGATCTAAAAATAAAATAAAATCAAATAAATAAAAAAAAATTAAACAAATTAAAAAAAAAATATTATAAAAAATTAAATAAATTTAAAAAATTAACTAAAATTAAACAAATTTTAATAAATGAAATCAAATTAAATATAAATAATTAATTCCATATATTAAATAAACTAAAATAAATCATATAATATTAAATTAATTATATAAAATTTAAAAAATTAAAAAAAAAATTAAATTATATAAATAATAAAATTCAATAAATGAAGTGAAATTAAATTAAATTAAATATTATTAAATAAATAATAAAAAATACTAAATTAATTAATGAAATGAAAAACTTAAATAAAGTTAAATAAATTAAATAAAATTAAGTAAAATAAAATAAATGAAATATACCTACATTATTTAAGTAAATTGAATATAATATAATAAATTCAATAAAATGAAATGATAATAATAATAAAAAAATAAATATTTAAAAATTATAAATTAAACAAAAAAAAAAAAAAAAATAAACTTAAAAATTATAAATTTGATTTAAATTATTTAAAAAAATAAATCAATTATCTGATGATTTTATTAATAATTTATTTTTATTATACAATATATCTAATTTTCCCAACTTTCCTTAAGTAGGTATCTCATATCTCATATCCTTATCCTGCCTTCTCCTTATAACACTTCTCTTCCTTCATCTTACATCAAGTATCTCTGTTCCCCACTTGACCCATCTAACTTTCAACTCAATCACATTGCGCCAGGCTTGCCACAAACAGAACTCTCAGTGCTAAGCGCTTAGCGAGTCCACCAAAAAGTCGTTAAACTTGAACTTTCAACTACTTTGGGCTGGGCGAGAGATCAGCGCTAATGTGTGTCGGCAACAGCATTCAATTTTCATTTTGTGTGAGCAAACAACAAACCAACAAGGCGAACACACACACACACTCATACTCACTCACACACATGAGCTGCGTGCAAAACAGCCAAACAAATTAGCGGGAAAACTTTGGCATGCAATTAAAAAAAATAGCTGGAAAACGCTTTGGGGCGGAAATGTGACTCGAACCGAAAACTAAAGCCCAAAAACTACGAATCTGCAGCTGGCCGCGACTTAACCATCAGCAGCTGAGCCAGTCTTATATTCAATTTGGCGGCTGCGTTTAATTTTAATGAGAGCCAATTAAAAGCAACGCCAGCTATTAGCGCTTAGTTCTGCCACGCCCCACGCCCCTTTCGAAAATGTGCACACGCACACACAAAACAAATTGTCGTGTGGTCCCCAACAGACACACATAGATACACACACACACACACACACACACTCAGCAATCTTAAGCGGTTAGCTGCTGCCGCTTCTCTAATTGCGCTGCGAAACTACAAATTCTCAAATAATTTCAACTCTCCTTTGGCCTGAGACGAGTGGAGAGAGACAGAGAGCTCTAACCCCAAGTGGGGCCGAAAAAGGGAAAAACTGAAGAACGGGCAGACAGTTGGCTTAAGACAAAGTACGCCAAAAGCGTCAAAGGAAGTGCAGCAAAGGAAAAACAGAGATAACAGACAAAGAGACTGAAAGAGTATGTGAAAGAGGAAGAGAGTGAGAGAGAAAGACAGACTCTGTTTTAATATAATAATCTCACCTGCAGTACTCGCAAAATATCAGGCAAAGGTAAGTCTGCGTTTGTTGCTTTAAGAGTTTTTTGCATTTTAAATTTTAAGCATATTGCTTGTGGGCTACACTTCAATTTACCAGGCACTTTAACAAGAGGTTTTAAATTTATATTGTTACAGCAACACTATGCAGGTTAGTTTAGTTTTATTAGTTTAGATAAACAGCTGTATAGCTAAGAGTTATCTGTATTAAGTGACAAAAGTTTTTGGACAATGTTATTATGTGGAAAATATTATATATACATGTTAAAGTTAACAAGTACTTTAATTAGAAGTTGAGCTAAACATTGTTGAATACATTTTTATGAAATAAACTTTTAGTTTGTATGAAATATATTGTAGCTTATGTTTAAGCTTTATAGTATGTTAAAATAGAATATAAATTATTAAATATTTTTTATGTTTTTGCTATATAATTATTATTTTTATTATATGTATATGGAATGATCTACCTAATTTCAAATATTTGATATTCTTGTTAAAACCGACAGCAACATTAACTTGATGCTAAGTGAAATTTTGTTGATTTCATTCTGCAGTCAAATATCTAATTTCTGTTATAAATCAAAATCTCAGCTAATTTGGTTGGGTTGGGTTCACATATTACCATTTGGTTTAATCTGGTTAAATTCAACTTAACTTTTATATACAAGCTGATTTCGAAAATAAAAGAGGCTGAGTCAAAATAGAGACAACGAAATTATTTTGCTTTTATTGAACCGAATGTCACCAAACTAAGGATGTTACTTTAAGCAGGGAATAACTTTCTAACGTTCTTATTCATAGAAGGCGCCACAAATAATTGTAAGTAAATAAAACAGCAAAAGATAGTCGATGTACCTCTCCTGCTCGCTTTTCTGTTGCAACTATTGTAACGTTTAAAATAAAGTTTAGTGCAAAAGACGTACGAAGGACCTACCAAATTTACTGAACAGGACATCTTCTATTTGATAGAACAGTTTCGTTTATTTTTGAAACCTGCCATAAATACATAAAATAAAAAAAAATAATAATATATTAAATAACTAACTTTTGCTTAAGCTGTGCAGTGTTTGTTAATTAAGTTTAACTAATTGTTAATGCAAATGAATGAAATATAAAATATTTTGTAATACGCTTACAAGATTTTTCTAAACTACACATATATGTACATATCCTCATAAATTTATATATATATATATATCTTTACATATTTATATATATAAATATAACATTCCAGAAAGTTTTCTTATAATTGTCATTTGTGAAAATTTTCTTTTCCATTCAACTTAATTTTGGCAAGTGCAAGAAAATTGCTTTCAAACCACTTCACAGAATGCCAGCTTAAGTTTCGAGCATTGTTTGCTTACTTGAGTTTCATATATGTATGCATGTGGTTAAATTTCTAACTGCAAGTGCGCAAAATTAAATGTTATTTTCTATATACATACACATATATACATACATATTTATACACATACATATGTATATTAAGCTCCACAGCTCTTTTTATTGCAAAGACAATGTTGGCTTTAAGCCTGTAGCAGCAAGTCGAGAGCAAATGAAAAACTTTATTTATTTGTGAAAAATATACAAAATATAAAAGAAGAAGAATTTTTATTTTTTTAATTAGAAAGCAAATATTTTGTATCAATTAAGTAAGATATACAAAATATCAAACTAAATCCGAGTCAAGTCAGTGCTCACAACTCGTTTGACTTTCGCAAATCAACTGTTAAATAGTGAATGTTGCTTCTGGATCGGTATTCAATGGCAGTTTGCATATCGAGTCGCCGCTGGCTGAGCAGCTGCTCTTGCACCTTTAGCTCCAAGCGTGGCACATTTAAATTTCCATTTAAAATTGGAGCAGACAGCTGGACAGATACGACAGACGGCAGGAATCGAGGGTAACCTAAGCAAACAGACAGCTGTTACAATATTATTGACTCATATCGCATGCGTGGCATATACACCACACCCACACACACACACACACACACTCGAGCAGCTGTTGACATTCAGTTCTTTTTCTTTTTATACTCTATTCCCAAAGGTAAATGGAGTATATTGATTTTGTGCAATATTGAAGCTAGAGACTTGAAATTTGGAACATATACTCGTGTATACCCTCGAATTATGAAGTTTCAAGATTTTCTCGATACACCCACTAGGGGCGTCGCAAATCGGAAAATGGTTGTACCCATAGACCAGAAATCATATTAGTTAAAGAGCTAGAGAGCTGCAATTTGGAATGCATTGACTACCCAAGATCAAAAAGACATGTTGGATGTATCTACGCCCATTGGAGGCGTGGCAAATTGGGTTAAACTTATATATCCACGTGAGGGGTGTGGCAAATCGGCAACAAGGTTTGTAGCGCTCAGCTTAAATTTAATATTCCAGTTGCCCACATTGGGAACAGAGTATCACGCAGTAGGTTACGCCCGAATTCAAAGTTCTTACTTGTTCTTCTTTGCTCCTTTCGCTTCCTTTGATTTGGCAGGCTGTTGGCACTTTTTGAATGCGTTGAACTTGGCATAAAATTAAGTGCTCCATTTTAATTGAATTCAAGTGGGGTTCGGTTTCCAGCTGAGCTTCCTCCACATCCTCCACATCCTCCTCTCAACTGACAATCTGTTGTCAATAGATGGCTGGAGCCAGCGCCATATGCTGCCAATTGGGAGCATTGCCTACCTTAGACGGCATCTCTAAGCAATCAGCGTCTGGCATCGGGCACGTTTTCCGTTCGTTCGAGTTCCTTTTGCTTCAAGTGACAGCTGCTGCCGATTTCCTCGAATTGTGGCACCTGTTTATGCCGAGGGTCGCCCTCTGATTTCATTACGAAATTTCTATTAATGCAGCCTTCTGCTCTATGCGTTATTCAAAGCTCTTCGGAAAAAATTCATGGTATTCATTTATCAAACAACTTGTACCACTAATTGCTATATATATTTTACGAACTCCAAACGAACTCCGAACAAACTTTCTTCCGACATTTTTAGCTGGAAAACGTATTAAAAAAATTGGTCGCCCACAGCTAAATATGTGGAAAATTTTTGCTCAAGTTGAGCGTTCGATGTGCACAGTGCGTGACATGTCGCCGAAAGTTCGGCGAGTTACCACAGGCTCACCCACAGGCAACCACCCACACCACATAACCGTTAACGCCTTGACACTTGTGGGTTGAAGCTCAAACTGTCAGATAACGATGACGTTGCCAATAATGCTGAGGCTGAGGCTGAAGCTGAGGCTTCTGCTGATGTTTAAAATGCCGTTTACGGTCTGGGGTATGGGTGAAATTGGATTTAAGCGACAATTGACAACAGGCATGAGCAGCCTAGGTTTGGAGTGCTGAAAACTTGCGAAAGTTGTCAATCAGAGAGCAAGTCTAGCAGCAACAACAACAGCAACAACAGCAACGGCGACAGCAACAACATCATAAACATTCGAATACAGCTAGACATCGCAGCCACGCCCATTTTGCTGTTGACATTCAAGATAATGATGTCAAGCGTGCTGTACTTAACAAACGCCACTTAAACGTACCACCAGCACCACCAGGCACCACCCTTACAACCACTCACCCACTCACATGGGCACTTTGTCAGTCATTGACTGTGAATAGCTTCAATGTCAGCCACAAGTCGTCGTCTCGTTCTTTTCTCGCATTTCATTCGCGTCAAAGCAAAATTTTCGCTTTTAATGATGCTGAAAATTTAGCGCTCGAAAGTGTTGCGAAAGTTGCGAATCACCGAACGGTAATTAAATGTGACAATCTGATATGATTCACTTATCTGTTTCGGGATCAAGAGTAATAGCGCTTAAACTGATGCACAGCGCGTGCGATGAGTAAGCAATAACTTGGATTGCGATGAAGTTGTCAAGAGTCTTAGCAAGACATTTATTAGTTCTTGCTGGTTTCGTGGAATAAAATTGATCGATAACAGTTATCGTAAGTAATTAATTGATGTAAAGAATAAGTGAAAATTAGAATATTTAAAGTGTTTTTATTTTTATTTTTTCTTTAGCAGTATTAAAGCAAAAATTTTAAATTGCGATATAATATTCATTGGTCTTAGCAAGAGTAGTGGGGATATTTATTAGGATTTTGATTGGTTCAAGGAATCAAATTGATCGATAACAGTTATCGAAAGTATTTATTACTTAGAAGATGTTTTGCAGATATACTTACATACATCATGATAAAAATCAAAAACTAAATTTCATTTGATTGCTCATTAATCATTGTATTGCTCAATTCTAACAATCAATACACGACATCTAACACATGCATATGTATATAGAGAACCGAATTTAAATAACTTTCAACTATCTCATCTCATATATACTATTATATTCACTTTCGGTACAGACTTTTGATTCTATGGCAAAATAAAACACAACAATATATATAAAATAGAATATAGATTCAGAAGCTTGTTGTTTGCAATTAAAATAAAATATTTATTTTACATACTCCGCTCTCGGTTCATTCAAACATTTCGAGCTTAAATGCCTTGATTTATGCAAAAAAAAGTAAAAAAAAATGTTGCCAAAAAAATTTGCAAATCGGAAACGCAGCAGATTTCTAAAAAATGTTTACACATGCATAAAACTTCTCGGCAAATTGTTGCATGCACAGACACACACACACACATATTTATATCTTTAAAATATTTTGACCACAGCAAAAGGTAAGGTATAAAAAATAAATGAACAAATAAAGGGCGAACAGGAAATACAACAAACTGAAATTCCCGGAAACAGATTTTTGTGTGGTTAATAATAATTTTTGCTGTTGTTGTTGTTACATTTATTGTTGTTGTTGTTGTTGTTGCTACACACACGCGCATGCAAAACAAAAACTGAATTAAGCGCAGCCAAAAATACAAAAAAAAAGCAAATAAAAATAAAATAAAACAAAAACAAAATGAATTTTATTAAAAAAGTTTTCGTTGATGTTTTTCCTGTGTTGCAAAATGTGTTTTTATTTCAATGTGTGCGTGTATGTGTGTGTGTGTGTGTGGTTGTCCGTGCTCTGCTCTGGCATTGAGAAATATGTCAAAAAGCAGGCAGGCAATTTGCATTTGTCGTGTATTCTCTCTGCATATGTGTGTGTGGGAATAAACTAACACCTGTCCATGTCAACTGTTGACGTTGTACAATACTGAATTCTAAAATATATTTGGGTATAACATTTTGTGTGTGCCTGTGTCAGCAGCACACACACACACACACGGACACACACCAAATATAATTAAAAATAACAAAAGACTAGAGAGAGAAGTAGAGTGAGTCTGTGAGAGAGAGAGAGAGAGGGAGACAGAGCAGACACGTCCAATTGTGCCCATTCAAACAGCAGCTGCATAGAAATTTTTGGTGCACAGATTTCTTGCATATTTTGCACAGACATTTTTTGAGGCCCTGCGCCGCCTTGAATGCAATTATTCTAAACGATTATTTTGCAGATGCAAACAATTCACAAAAATAATTGCTTTATTATTGTTGCTCAACTGCAAATGTTTAACATTAGGTTGTTGCCTGCGGCATAGACATGGCTAATTGGCAACATCAGCAGCAGGAGCAGCAGCTGGAGCAGCAGCAGCAGGAGTAGCAGCTGGCATAACTTATAATTCCGAATGCATTTATGAGTGCAGACAGCCCTAAAGAGTTTGTATTGCCTTAGCTGTAATGCATTTAGACAGGAGCCAAGTGAAGTTTACACAGTAGATAAACAGAGGAGAAATAGCTAAGGCAATTGCAATAAAAATGGTTAAAGATTTTGAGTTGATTTCGAATTTGATTATGAATTTCATTTAGAACTTGATACATGCCAATATTTTGAGATATATATAACATAGATGGAGTATCGGTTAAATAACGACATTGATATTACTAACAAAATTCAATATGCGTGGCTGGACAATCTTGAATACTGCGTTGCTTTGACTTTTTTTACGCAAAATACTCATTTTACAGACATACTTAATCCCGCTAAAAGAGTAAGTCCTTCGATGTATGTCCATACCTCAAAGTTATCATTGACTTAATCAGCCGAAGAAATATAGTTAAAGGAAATAGTATAGCTTTGTTTTTGTTAACATATACTTTTATTAGAACTGAAAGCTAAGATCTGTTTACTAAACTAAAACGACAATTGTCTTAGTTTCCTTAGTCAAAAACAAGCACATATATTATATCTACTCCTCAACAGATTCCCACAACACACTCAACCTTCATCACATAACGCATATTCATATCATAAGCCAAATGTTGACTGTAATTTAAGACTCAACATGCTTTGTATGAGAGGACATCTAATTTCCAGCCAAGCTTCAGTTGACTTCAGCTGGTCGCAGCTGCAGCTGAAGTTGATATGTAGTTTTTGGCAAAAAATCAAGTATACGCCCCGTAATGCGGCGGAGCTTTATCTGACATGTTCGCCAGCTTTGTTTCACAGCCAGCCAAATATCGAATGACAGCCAACTGCAAAAATTTACGCTTCATTTGATGTTGAGCCCGTGGTTGTTGGATGTCCATCGTCTGTCGTCCATCGTCTGTCGTCCATCGTCTGTCGTCTGTCAGCCAACCAGAGGCAGTTAGAGGCAGCCACTGCTGCTGCTGCTGCTGACGTTGGTAACATGAGCACACGTATACGACAGTTGAATGGATCTCATCTCAATGACCCAACTACAAACAGTCACTCACTCATTAGATAACGCCCATTCGAGTAACCGAACCGAGAGCAGCCTCCACTCTCCCTCTCCCTCTCTCTCCTCTCCCTCTCTCTGGTTTGATTTTCTATTGTGTGTGTTTTTGGGGAATTTTTGGCGCTGGTTATTTCGTCACTTAAGACCCGAACGACCCGTTCGAAATTGTTTTTGCATAAAAGGCCAGAAATTGCTTACCAAAAAGTCGTAAGGCCCGGCCAGAGGCTCGTTGGCCAACAAAGGTTAACCAATTTGTTGGCCATGTGCGGTGGGGCTATTGTCACACAATGTCTCACGATTATGGGCTGTCATTGTTTAGAATGGTTTTCAAATTGGTTACAGATTAACCCAATTTGCTGCCGAATTGCTGTTAAAGTAGTCCTTCCGCTTTAAAGCCTCCAGTGAGAGTCGTAAATGGCTCAAGGATTTTTCCTAGAACCCAGAGAAACCCTAGAGAAAGTTCTTAGAACTTCAAAGTGCTCGAGAATCCGAAAAGGTAAATTGACAAAACAGACAACTACAGCCCGCTGGCTGCGTGCTCTAAAAAATAATTAAATATTTATATGAGATCTAAAACGTTGTTAAATTACATTTATCAAAGCGAGAGACAGATCAAAGGTTTTTAATATTTAAAATGGAGATATCTTCGAATTAGTTTAGACTTTAAAGGCACGGGTTGTGCTCGTGCTGCTATTCAATATACAGGCCGACTCCTGTCTCTGCCTGCCTGCCGTCTCCTGCTGCCTGCAGCGCTCAACAATTTGCAGCTACTTGCAGCTGGCCATTGCCTGGGCATCTAATGAGATTATAGAATTATGTATTCATAGAGCAAAAATGATGTCAGACGTTGGCGTAGACATGCGGCTGGGCAGGCACGGCGCATGGCAAATAATAAGAATAAAGTGAGCAGAAGACAAACGCAAATTGCATACAAATGCAGCAGGAGGCGGCAGCAGCAACAGCAGCAACAACAACTGCTACTGCTGCTGCTGTTCGGGCCAACTTTTAACTGTCCACGTTCAAATCGTGGCATCTTAGCGCAGTGCTTAGTTTAATGTATTTCCCCAGTCGCCTGAGTGACCCCCATGGATAGCCGCACGCCCGCACGCCCAATGCTCTTGGCTAGGTCCGAGTCCTGGTCGCAGTCCTCGACCTGCTCCTCTTCCCGGGCCAGGTCCATGCTTTGCCAGCTTACTTCCGTCACATTGCAGCCGTTTTATTTGCAAATATTTCGCCATGGCAACGTCTGCCTGCACTTTGTATATCTATTTCCATTTCTATTTGGTTTTTTGTTCCATTTGTCTATTGCTTTGCTCCCTTTTTCGGGCTAGCGATAGTCGCGCAGGCAGCGCAGGCAGCGCAACTCCCGCAGCGCGTTGCTGCGCTGCAGCAACAAAATAATAAACGGAGGCCAAGCTGATAAATGCGCAGGGCGCAGAGTTCATGCAGTTGCCTTTAAGTAGTACAGTGAAGTTTCCATAAAATGAATGAACAAATATTGATCAAAACAAGTGGATGTGAAAAGTGGATTAAAGCGCTTTGACTGTGTGTAATGGATATGCATGCAACTTAATTCAATTTGCAGGGAGTCTGAAAAAATAGATAAAAAATATAAAAATATATAAAAAAAAAAATTTTTTTAAAATATAAAAAAATTAAAAATATTTTTTACATGTTTCTGCTGAATTTTTGGAAATTTCAGATAGCTTTGTAGCCTTTTGGATTTGATTAAAAATTGCTTTGAATTTATTCTTGATCTGAGCAACGAGGCGAGTCGATATAGCCCAGTCAGACAGACTATCTGTCTGTCCGTCTGTCTCTATCGATGCGTTGACCTCGTAACCTATAAGAGCTAGGTACTTGACATAGTTTTCTATACGCATATCAATTTTATTTCGATCATTTAATCGATAGAAAATATTTTCGATATTCAGACAAAAAATTATATCTTACATACATCTTTTGATGCTTTCAGTTTACAAATTTATGGGACTCTAGCTCCAAATATAATTTTATGACTGACATTTCGAAAATATTTTGTATGGATATTTTGAATTCTTTAGTTAATGAAATATAAAATAATTCAAAATTGTATAAAATCATGAAAGCCAAAATTTTATAAAATACAGATGATTGTATACCAAATCAAAATTGTATAAAATTCAGATTATTTTATAGAAATATGATTTTTATTAAATTTTTTTTTTTAGTTTTTCAGCTTCCATAAAAAAAATTATATTTGGATTATAACATGGAATATAATATGTTGAAAATTTAATTTAAAATTTGGAGATACAAGCTATCTCCGAATCGAACAGACCCGACTAGAACTCTTTTACGTAATTGTTTTCTGCAAAATTTTCAGTCAATTTCTCTTAGTTTATTTATCATAGAGATTGTCTACTGTAGAAATCAGGCTGTAGTCTTTTCGGATTACAAGGTATCCCCAGGTCGTGCAGCCCCTACTAGAGCTACTTTTACCAATTTTTTTTTTTGTTTACAACTCAATTTCATTATGTTTTCAGTCAATTTCTCTTGGTTTATTTATCATAGCTATTGTCTACTGTAGACGCCCCACTGTGGCCTTCAATCAAACTTAATTAAGCCAAGTCTATGCGCGACCTACTTGTGGCCCAGCTCTAAGTCATTGGCTCTTAAGATGGATCAATTTTTTTCAAACTTTTTGGGCATTTTTTCGCGAAAACTTTTGGCCATAAATTTTAAGTGGCGCGTCGTGAAAATGATTTCAACTCTTTAGTCGAAGCTTTTGTGCCCTTTTCCTTTTGGCCAAGAGGCCATGAATTACGCTACTTTTATTTCAGTTTTTTTTTTCGATTTTCTTTTTTCTGGCACACAGACCCTTTAAAGTTGGCGGCATCATAAGTTTTGTGTTAGTTTTGGGCTTTGAGCGCGAGACAAAGCAAGCCGAAGTTGGGTTTACTTTAAGGCACCTTTTAGCTCTGATTGCCAAAACTAGCTGGAGCTTAGCTCGCATAAGATGCTTAGTTTGATAAGCATAAAAAGTTTTAATTGAATTTTTCGTTTGCCTTAATTATACTTCTACATCCCCACTTGCTTTTTTTTTGGCTCAGCCTAAACAAACTTTTGTAGCACAATTTCCAAGCCTATATAAATAACAACTCAATCTGCCTGCCTCTCGCTCTCACTCCCACCATCTCCCTCTCCCTCTCTCTGTCTCACTTTCGCTGGGAACTATTATTGAACGTTTGCCAGTTAGTAAATTAGAATATTATAAGTTTTGGCACGCGGCCGCAGCCTTTACATAATTAAATTATGCGCCCCTCATGAATATTTCATGCAAAAGCTTTTAAACGCCTCTTTATTTATGTATTTGGCGTACAAACATTGCGCTCCCCCCTCCCTTCCACGAAAATTTGCATAAATTTGCGCACCCCAAACAACAGAAGCGAAAAAATTAATGTTTTGTTATTGAAAGTGCCAAGAAAGTATTCCCATTCCAATCTACACCCTCCTCCTGCTGCTCCGCCTCCTGCTACTGTTCCGCCTCCTGCTCCTTCACTCACTTAACACTTTCAAAGTGTTTTTTCTCGAGCATTTTAATTAAATTTGCCTTCGCTCACCAGAATACCAAAATAAAAGAGAGAGAGAGAGAGAGAGAGAGAGAGAGAGAAAAAGAAATTCAATTCAAAAAAATAAAGAGAAAATCACAAAATCTATGAAATTACATTTTCGCTAATTGGCAGCAGCCAAATTTTCGGAACATTTCAAAATTGCGTTTGGCTCTGTCATAGATTTTCAATTGCGGGCAGCGCTGGCTCTGCTGCTGCGGCTCTCGTTTAGATAGCTGCATACAAAATTGATAAACAAACGTAGGCTGCGGCCTGTGCGTCCCCAGCCGCAAACAGATATCATGGCCATGGTTACGTGTCGTTCCTTTCCATCGTGACACGCAACACAGCTGTGGCATTATATCATTTCGTATTATGAAGCGGTCTAGTGCGTATGTTTGCATAAGACACACATGTTACTGATAAGATGCTTAGCATGACTAAATGCAGTCAAACACGAGTGAAGTGGAGCTGAACAGGTCTTGGATACAACCATGTCAATCAGGCCTTAGATATAACTCAATAGAAGTGAAGCAAGAGTAGGACTTCATTTGTTTTATATAATGAAATGGATTGAGGCATACGTATGATTAGAGGGGGAGCCCACTTAAAATTTCATCACAACTTTCACTTAACATATAGGAAAATAATTAATATATAAAACGATACATACTATACATATTTGAAAAATTCCATAAATTTCAACCTGCCTTCTAATCACAGCTTAACTTTCACTTCATATAACTTCTCACATAATGCCAACAATGCTTATCTATGCCTCACATCGACTCAGATCCAGTTCGCCTTTGTTTTCGTGTTTGACTTTATGCCTAACACGCTCGCATCTCTACACTCGCACACTGCCTATGCATATGCATGTACACACACTCACACACACACACACATCTATTTGCATCTGTTTGTACTCAGCGTAGGCGCGCTCGTGCTTAAAAAAATGTCCGCAAGCCAATATTGATAGCATTTCCCAGGCGGTAAGTCGACATCGAGCAGGCTTTTTTGAGGGAGGGGAAGCGCCATCTATTGCTCCAATTACAGCAGAGACATGCCAAAAAAAAGCAAAAATAAAAAATCAACAACAGAAAAAAGAAGCCAAATACTCGCGATATGTGCGCGTTTTGGGACATGCAACGCTTTGGCTAGTTGAAGCTGCTCTGCATACGCGAATGTCTGGAATTTAAGTTCGGCTTCTGCTTGCCGTCCAAATGCACAAATGGACATATCCATTGCGTTGCGGTTGTCTCTGTGTGTGTGCGAGACTGTGTGTGAGTGTGTATGTGTGTGTGTGTGGGTCTGTCATATGTGTGAGCTGTCAAGCCTAATAGAATTTAAATCTTAAAGTTGCGAATTGTCAGAAGAAAATTGAATATATTTAGCTTTAAGTTTAAAGTGAGAGTCTAGCTTTAAAAATTAAACAATCGAGGTAAAATATTTTCTTAAATACACTTACATTGCCTTTGCTACAGATGTCTTATAAATATGTATCCAATTCCATGTCTTAGCTCTCTTTAAAGATTCACAATTTTATTGAGTATTAAAAATAACATTTTCAAGCTCATCAATGCAAATCAACATATGATTGTTAAAGAGCATTTTCTATTTGCCTTAAGTTCAAAACGAGCCGTTTTCAAGCATTGCCCAACTGTATCAGAATTTATTCATATGCAAAAATATAAAAATTTAATTGAACATATATAAACATTATAAATATATATTTTACTTTTAGTATTTTATATTATTTTATTAACTTTTACATATATTTTTAACTATTCACATTTAAACCCAAGAGGGATCCTTTAAACAAAAAACAATAATTAATCAACCTCTATATTTTACTACATATATTTAACCAAAAGGATTACTGAAACTATTTAAAAAAATAAAAAATAATAAGAAAACCTGAACATAATTTGGCCAATTTAATAACCACATACGAATTGTGTTGCTTTTTATTTTTTTAATTTAATTTTTTTTGTGCCAATGAGTTTTTGCGGGCAATCGAAGCGCTTTGGTTAATTACAAAACATATAGCGCAAAGTTGGGCATTGAGTGCAGCAGACAGGCAAAAAAGCTGCACAAAAACTATTGCCTATTTATTAGGGCAGACAGCGGCACGCGTGTGTTTGTGCGCTTCAGATTGTGAGTGTGCATGTGGCATTCAAATTTATTCAAAACAATTTTATTCAAATCGCAAAAAACTAATTCGGGGCACGTACGAGCAACAACAAGAACAAAAACAAACACACAAACAACTACAGACGTTTGCTAATAAAAGGCAATCTCCCACACACACATATACACACGCACACACATACAGTCATGCCTGGCTAGTAAATTCATATATCTATGTATGTGTATTTTTATTTGTATTTGTATTTGTTGTTAGTTTTTGCCAACGTTTCACAATAGTTTTAGCCCGCCATCTCGCACAGTTAACGGGAATATATTTTCCGTACTGCCCAGCAAATTATGCTATTTCGCATATGTATTGGTGTGCGTGTGTGTGTCTGTTTGTGTGTGTGCATTGATTGTATTTGGGGTTTTGTATGTGCCAGCATAGCGGCAGAGTCCTCTTGTAATTATGTCTAATTTTATTGCACAGCCCCCGAAACAGTATGTGGCATGGCAGTGAACGGTCAGTGGGTGGCGGCCATTTTATGATTGTCATACCCTGTAATCGATAAGAGAGGTTAGAGATTGATCAGAAAAGATACAATTATGTATATAGAACATGATATCTATAAATTATGCTGAGTTAATAAAGTTTTTCCAGTCATTTAAGACACGTTTCTAGGGGTTTAGATATATGTAGCTGCAGATAATACAATTAAATTATATATTTTGTACTCCAACCCTAGTAATATTTGTTATTAAAGATTTTCTGTATATAAACAAAAAATTTGTCATATAAACTGAAAACTCTTCCACTTATATTATATTACTATTTGTTCTTCGATATATAGCTGCATTATCACCATCCATAAATCAAACACACTTAGATCTATCATTGCAAACATAGGGCATCTGTAGGTCATGCACTCGAACAGCTTCATTAATATGGTTGTCGCATTGATTTTTGTTTCTGCTAATTGTTGTTTGCTCATAAACTATATTGATTTTATGCCTCTGTGGTCATTGCTGTAGCTGTTAATTAATTGTTTTAGGGCCATGAACTTTGTACGCAATCTGATGATTGGATTCGATTGCAATATGTTATTCTGTTTTCTGAAAATTATATTGTCAAGCATGAAAATATCTATTAAGTGTATTTACTTTGAAATGTTATTTAGAAATTGTCTTATAATATGTAACAGGCTGTAGAAATTATTATAAAAATAAAGAGAAGGAGAGAAAGAGAATTACAGTAAAAACAATGAGAAGGAGTGGGGTAGAGCAAGAGAAAGAGACTGGGAGTTGGAGAGAGAAATGAATAAAAAGATAGTCAGATAAACAAAAATGAAAAGAGAGAGAGAAAGAGAGAGAAATTGGAAAGAAGGAGCGGAATACAAAGTGAGAGATAAAGTGCATCAATAAAGGTAGTACGAATAAATGCAGAAAGAAAAAAGAGATTGAGACAGAATAGATAGAGAAAGGTAGATACGCAAGAGCTGTTGGAGAGAAATTCAGAAAGAGAGAAATTGAGATAAAGAGACCGAAAAAAGCCAAGAGTCACAGAGTAAGTCAGGTAAGCGAGAGACACAGAGAGCGAGGAAGAGGGAGGGAACTATCGAAAGAGAGACACAGTGAGAGCGAATAACATTCAGAGAGAGAAAGAGTCTCAAAAGAGGGCGTAACTGAGAGAGAAAGAGAAAGAGAGCGAAAGAGGAGAGAGAGAGAGTCAGATAGAGGAAGACAGAGAAATAGAAAGAGGAAGACAGGAGAGAGAAATAGAATAAAAGGCTAAGGAGTGAGAAGGATGCAGAAACAGAGATGAAAGGGACAGAGACCGAATAGTGGGAAAACAGATAAAGAGAGGAGTTTGAGAGATAGTCCAGAATATATAGAGAGATAAAGAGACACATAGAGAACGACAGAAAGAGAGCGAGCCAAAGAGAGATGAAGACCGTAATAGTCAGAGCGAAAGATAATATTACAGCTTAAATTTTTTGTTTTATATTCGGTGAATTGCGCAACAGCGTTTATCTCCCTCCTGCACCACCTAAACATCTCATCAAATAAAAAAAAAAAAATTAAATATTCAAATAATTTTACATTTTAGTTTAACAACCTAAACAACTGCGTTACAAAATGTAATTCTAGCTAAATCAGCGCTGAATGTTAAACAGTTATCGGATTCATTTAGAATTTTTGACAAATGTTTTATTGTACACCTGATTTGTTTCAACCCGAACTCTGTTCAATTATTGGCCTTTATTTTCACTTTCGGCGAATGATTTCAATTATGTTTTCAAACATGTTTGACACAGATTCACCAATTGCTGTAAATGCTAATAAATTTGGCTATAAACAAAAACAATCAAACAATGTTTATTTATTTGTATAACAAATTTCAATTAGCTTTCGCTTTTATTATTTTTTAATTAAATTTATTATTGAAATTATATGAGATTTCAGTCGGAATTTGGTATCAGAATTACAAGCATTCGGTCAGGTCGAAGCACTTTAACAATGCGCCTGGAATGTGGGAGGGCATAGAGGAGCGAGTACATAAAATCAAATAATATCAAGTATACGCATGCCAACCCAAAACAAAAGCTTCGCAATACACTCATAAATTGCTAAAGTGTGCGAGTGTGTGTGTGTGTGTGTGTGTGTTGGCATTTAGGTGCACGTTAACAAGCCAAGAGCCGTGTATAATATTTTCTAATTTCTCAATTTCCCGCACATTGACATCCGAAACTAATAAAAATAAATCGCACTTTGATATCCGCTTTTGCCACTGCATTTTGCTATATTTTGTTTTGTTCTCGTTTCACTGGTTCTCTTGTCTCTCTCTCTCTCTCTTTTTTCAATAATCGCCACACACACACACACAGACACACATATTAAGACAGCTATAACGGCTGTCATAGCCTGCTGCCCGGCCACAATTTTTATATCATTTTTAGTATCTTTTTTTTCATGGTTTTTGCCACACTTTTTGGCCTGGCGAGTTAGCGCCAACAATAAATAAATGCGCGCACAATTTCACCGACCTAACACACACACACATCGGAAATTTATAGATCTGGCCGGATGTGCGTCGCTCTGGTGACATACACAGATACGAGCAGCAAAGCCAGCCATGAGATACGAACAGCGAACACAAACTTATAACTGTGTGTGTGTGTGCGCGTGTCTATTACAAATACAAATAACAACAAAATGACCAACTAAATAAATAGTTTTTGTTACCACACACACAACCACGCACACACTCACACCCACACCCACACTCGCAGACAGACAGGAATTGGCCTGCGATGCGAAATTCAGTTTTATGTGCGAGCAAATGGAAAACCCTATACTCAATGGGCATCAAATGATTGTGTGTGCGAGTGTGTGTGTGTGTGCATCTAAAACTTTTGGCCAGCTGACAGCAAAGCAGCTAAACTTTAAGTGAATGAGTGAAAGTCATTTAATTAGAACGGAAAAACTATTGCCTCAGAGTTTGTGCAAGAAATGTGAAATGCTGGAATAATTATCAAAGCTTATGAATTAGTAAATTAGATTGTTGCTAAACTTTAGAGATACGTTTAGATGCGCATGAATGAGCATGAAATCAGAAAACACGAGACTTAAAACCTTAGGATGGAAATAAAGCGAAATTGTTAAGTAGGAGCTTAATTAGCTAAATAAATTTAAATGCAATTTTGAAAACAATTCATAATATATATAAATTAATTGAATCAAGTAAAGCATAAAATGCAAGACTTTACGGTCTTAGGATGGAAATAACAGGAAATAATAAAGCAGAAAAATTTAGATACTAATGAAATAAAAAACAAATATAAAAAGTATTTTAAAAATAAATAAATACATAAACAAGATTAAAAATAGAATAAAAAAGAATAAAAAATAAAAAACAAAAAAAAAATTAAATTTCAGATTGATTGAATAAAATAAAATCATAAAAAAAGGATTATTTAATTAACGGACATACAAAACAAATTTGAAAAATATTAAAATAAATAAAAAATCAAATTTAAATTAAAAACAGATTTAAAGTTAAATATAACAAAAAAATAATAATAAAAAAAAATAAAAAATAAAAAAAAAAAAAAAAAAAAAAAAAAAAAAAAAAAAATAAAAAAAAAATAAAAAAAAAATTAAAATTAAATTATAAACTATGATTTAAGGTATATTGAAATTCAATTTATTTTACATTTTTATCTGTTCATCTTCTTATAAATTCATAATAAATACAAAATTATATTATTCACATTTTTTTCACTATATTTAATAAAACTCTAATTTTCCATTTGGCTTTTATAAATTATTGATTGTGTTTAACAAACACAACACTTCCTCCACACATTACCTTAACAATTCACACTGCATAATCGTTTTTTAATTGTTAGACAACTCATAAGCGGGTCGCTCTAGCTGTGGCAGTTGTCTAGCGCCGGTAATGGCCTAACTTTACAGCTTAGCTCATCAATTATACCTATTGATTTCAATTGACAGAAAACAATTAGGCTTTTATTATAGCTAGAGCGGTTAGTAAACATAAATACTTAGTAATCAAACAGTTTGGTCTATAGCAATTTTACAGGCTAACAATTTGTTTTATATACCTCAATTACTTAGTTAACTCTGGTGACATCTGTGCCGTTATTTTGCTAAGATATAGGGATATATGTATATGTATATATGTACGTATTTACAATCAAATATATATATATATATATAGGTATTTCTATATATATACATATATACAGAAGAATGCCTCAACATCTCTTAACGTTTCATTTGTACATGTGATTTATATCAAGCTCCTCATTTTGCATACTCTAACTTGAGGTATTACGGACTGTTCGTTACGCTTAGTATAGTTGAGATTGTTATGTCTCAATGTCCAAATATTTTTGGTTCAGATTGTTGAACCTCTATATACTTAAAGCTTTACAGCATCGTCATTTTCCAACTTTTGAACTCAATTTCTTTTTGTTTTTAAGATTTCACGTGCTGGATCTATCTAATAGGCAGTAAATAAACAATAGAGCCTATATTATACACATAGTGTAAGGTTTCAGTGCAATGCAGCTGAAACCATCTGGTTATTTATAATTAATGTCATTAAAATTTCCTTATTGTTATATTAACATCTTACAAATAAACATGTAAATAAAAGAAAATTAATTTACTATACATTGCTGTCTGATTTCCAACCATCAGATTATTATAAGATTAATATAATATAATATAATTTTATAATTAAAGTCGAGGAGTGTATGAAAAGCAAAAAAACTTAAGTATATTCAAAAGTTTTGCACGATTCATCATACTTTTGAACTACTTAATATAGTGAACAGGTAACTCATATTTTTATTGTGGGTTACTCGAAAATAGATCTTTAGTAGAGCAGATTTTTAAACTGTTGCAAAATTATATAATATATATTAAATAAATTTAGCAATATATGTCACATAATGTACAATAAGATAATATAGATATAAAGCAAGAACTTCATTCTTTATTCAACTTTTGTGTATTATACCATTAAAATTATTATACATTTTTCAGCTTAATTAAATGAAATGAAATGAAACCCAATTTGTAAAAATAAAAATCAGTCTTAAAAAAATACAAAAAAATTTATAAATTCGGGTTCATTTCAAAGTATTTAATTAAGTTAAAAGAAAAAATTAAAAAGATTGTATAAAAAAATATTTCCAATTATATTTGATAAAATTTCTGAACAATTTCCATAAACTCAGCATATCAAATAGCAAAGCTTATTGCATATTTGAACAGTGAAATGCCATTGATATCTTTAAATAGTTGCTGAGATGCAAGTCTTAACAAGAATACACTTTAAAGTGTATGAAATTTTCGGCTTCTTGTTAAAAATAAACCTTTTTTCCTGGCTTTTTCCCACACTCTTGCCGCTGGTAGCATGCGCTGTCCCTGTCCCTGTCCCTGTCTAACCCATTGGCTTTAACATGCCCACTCGAAATAGAGACAGCGCTGCTGCTCATGCTGATGCTGCTGCTGCTGCTTTTGTTGTTGTTGCTGTTGCCTGGGTGCATCGTAAATCCTGGCAAAAATATATTTCACATACAATACAATATATACTTATAGAGAAACGTGAAGCATACACACACACACACACACGCACTCAGAGATAGACAGACGGAGAAATGCAAGATGGGTCAAGCAAGCGTATTATTGCCTCAGTTTTTAGGTCGCAGCACAATAAAATAGCTCAACTTGATGATAGAGCAAAGCACAGTTTGCTGTGTGTGTGTGTGTGTGTTTATGTGCAGCATTAGATTGAGCTGAGAGAGTGGCTCAGCATCCTTCGACTCATGTTGCCAGCAAATGCAACAAAGCTGCTTATCGTTTAACGCTCAGTGTAATGCGTTTAAACTTGATGATTGATTCAGGAAGCTGATGCCCCACGCTCCACGCCCACCGCCCTCCGACTCTAGACTCAAATGCAACTAAGTGCAGAGTGTTAACTAATGTGTGTGTGTGAGTGAGTGTGTGTGTGTTTGTTTCTTGGTCAAAAACTTTAATGGGCACTACTATAACTGCCGCTGCTGCTGCTCCTCCTGCTCCTGCTCCTGCACCTAGATCCTCTGCCTGTGGCTATGGCCCGGCGCCATTGTTCGTTCGTTTTATGTTGTTGCCTGCGTTTTATTGACTCCGATGGTGGCAACGATGGCTGCCATTGTGTCCTAAACTAAAACAAAGTACCGTTAGAAGCGTTTTATACTACATACACAAATATATAGACATACATACATACATGCATATATGTATGTGTCACACTCTTTATGCGTGCTAGTGTCTCTGTGTGTGTGTGTGTGTGTGTGTGTGTTGTGTTGGTTATGGCTCGTTATGTGCGTGCGTGTTACTGCGCAAAGATGCCTCATAAATTTCGCGCATTTTCGCCTTCAATTTTTGTTCCTTTTTTTTGGGCAACTGCTTTTTTATTTCTATTCTAGATACACTCTCGTCAATGCTAGTTAGAGTATATTTACTTTAACCCTATACATCAGATGTCAGAATGTCTTGAGTAGTCTTATGAGTGAAGAATATTTTTGATTTAGAAAAAAAAAAAAATTTATCAATTTATTTTATTTTATGCTAAATAACACATTTAGTAAATTAAAATATATTTAAATAAAAATAAAAAAAAATATGTATCACTTTTTTTTTATTTTTTGCTAAATAATACATTTACTTTAATTTTCCAAGTATTTAAATTTTAAATCTTTATTGCTTGATGTTAATAAAGATTCTGTTTAAAATCTTGAAATGCATTTTAAATATATAAGTTAGTTTTAATTAATTACATTTAGTTAGATTTGGATTTGATTTTGGATTTAGAATATCTGAAAACAATGGTCTTATATAATTTTAGCTTTAGTTCAGAATTTATTGAGCCACAATCATTCGGACTAAATAAAACTTGATGGACTTGTGTAGCAGAATCAATAGATCAGTTTTCGACTTTTCTTTTCATTTTGAATTTTTTTTTTAATTTATTTAATTTTTTTTAGATATTTTTAAAGATTTAACAACTTATATTATTTCATTTATTTATATTATTTCTTAAATTATTTTTAAAAGTTTACTACTTAATAACTGTACAAATTTGTATTCTATATAAAATATTTTAATTTTATAATATAATAAATTGCTTTAAATTATTTATCTTATTTCATTGATTAGTTTTTAAGAGTTTATGATATAATAACTGTATTTTGTATTCTATATAATATAATTCCTTTATTTTACTGTATATAATATGACAATTTAGAGTTTTATGATTATTATATTAATAAATATAATTTAATTTTTAAGTCTTTATTCATATTATATATATTATAGTTTTCGTTGAAAAGTCATTAAAAATAATATATATAGTATAAATAAAGTCTTTGATTTTAATTTAAAAGATTTTTATTCATAATATTATATTATTATATTTTTAGGATTAAAAAATATATATATAATAATAATAAAATATGAAAAACTAAAACAAATATGTAAGTAAGTATTTCTCAACTCCAAAAATGTATAAAAAAATGTCTTTTAAATCAAACGAAAAAGGACTATCCACAAGCAACTCGATTCCAGAGAAAACTCAATGCAAACTCAGCATTCCAATAAACTTCAATTAATATTTATAGTTTTACTCAAAGACTGACTACACCCACACACATCGTTCTGTGCCTCATCTAATTGCTGCTCATAAATTTCAGTTTATTTTTCATAAAAGCAAACACTATCTCTATCACACATATTCCCAGTTCATAGGCACTCACTCAACGATCTACAGAGTATTGTTCTCACTCGTCACAGACATAATGTTTTTTTTGTTTTTTAGTATTTGTTTTTATTTCCATTGGATATATTGCACAATTATTTCTCGGCTGCGCAAAAAGTTTTTGTGTTTCGACATCTTTTTTTTTTTTGGTATTTTGCTTTTTGCTTCTAAATTTAATGACTCTGCCAGCACTTGGCTAGTAAATCAAATTGTTACATTCATTTTGGGGTGTGTTTTTTTTTTTCTTTTACATGGCTATCGTTTGATTTAATTATATGTGCGCAACTGACATTTGAAATGTGTAACGGAAGCGATTGCCGCCGCTCTGCAGAGAGTGAGGTAAAAAACAGCGTCGGTTTCAATATTTATGAGTGCTAATTAGACCCGAAAAAGTCAGGCAGGCAGACAGGCAGCCATGATGGCAGCCGTTCTCCACATGAGAGGCACCACAAAATCAAATTGAAAACGACGCACACCAAGCAGCAACAGAATCAACTTTACACGATTGCCACAGGAAATCAAAGGAAACGAACTGGAAGAGGAATGGGTGATGCTGGCAGCTGGAGATGAAGCTGGAGCTGGAGCTGGAGATGAAGCTGAAGCTGGAGATGAAGCTGAGTCTGCCAGGAAGGCAAAAGTGAACTTCCGCAGTGCAGCCGAAATGGTAAGCTGAGAGAGAGAGAGAGAGAGGGCACAGAGAGAGAGAGAGAGAGAGCCGAGCTCTGTATTGAACCGCAAGCAAATTCATTTTTATCACAAATGCATATAGACATGAGGCGAGCCAAAATTGTATCTCTGTGCATCTGAACTGTGTGGATGCCAAGTGTAAATGTAGCTGAAATATATGCAAATATATAAATACAGTATAAAAATACATATATACATATATATACAGCTGTGTTCACAAAAATAGCAGTGCACCTGAGCTTTCACTTCAAAGTTGATAAATCATATTAAAACGAACATAATTGCACTAATCTTTTATATGTTTAGAATTGATATATATTTATTACAAAATTAATAACCAAAACATAGTAAAAGTAGCGGAACTTTTTTGTTTTCCCTATGTCTACATTCCATTTAAAAAAAAAAGGCCAAGAACTGAATGTGTAAAGAGAAATCACTGTTAGCATCAACTGCATTGCTATTTTTGTGAACACATATGTATATACTTTTTCCCAGCTACTTTTTCTCAATTTCTTTTTTACAAAATAAAAATCTGTGGTATTTAAGTGAAAAATTGTGGTTGAAAATTAAATTAAACTGTACAATTGAAAATTGTTGAAGGTTTCAGAAGAAAGTTGCATATGCATTGGGCATATCGTCGATTATATTATATATTTATTTTATAAATACTTTCTTAAAAATCTTTAAAACATTTTATTCTTATTTCTTTCTCTTCTCTTTATATTTAAAAAAAAATCTTTTTATATATATAAAATCAAATCTCTGTATAAAACATACTCTTTGCTAGAATATATCTTACGTTACGTATACGTAATATTCATCTTAGCTTACTAAGCTAATAGCTTCAGTCTTCTGAAAATTCTCTCCATTCTTGTACACTTTGACAGACTTATGTGATATACTGTAGTTCAAAAAATATATTTAGAAATATTTCTCTTAATTTTTTATGATATAGTAAATCGAATGAATTTTCTTTCTATAATCTTATAATAAAACGTACTCTTTGCTAAAATATATCTTACGTTTGATACACTTCTGATACACTTTAGTCGTATAACTTAGCCATAACAAATAGTAAAATATTTCCAAAAATTTTAAATATATTTGTTTAAATTCTTTAAACAATTTTGTTGAAATAACATAACATAAATAACATAAATAACATAACTTTTCTCTTTTAGTGTACCCAGGCAGACTTTTCTAATATACTTTGATCTGATGTGAAATTCAAAAATAACATTAAATATATTTCTCTAAATTTTTTGTTTGTTTTTTCACTATTTATATAAATTAACTTGAATATATTTTACAAATATTTCCGAACTGTATAATATGTACTAACCATATTTTCTAATATATTTTTAGCCGAAACCCATGAAAGTGTTATATGACACGAGCTTAACAAACTTTATGTACAAAATATTTGGCAACAAAAAAATGCTAACAACATTGTCAAAATATGCTGAAAAATATTTTGCAACACGTTTACGCAACTTTTTTCATATTTTTACAAAATATTTGCTATTTCATATAGAAATATTTTAGCCAACCATTGATATTGAACAATATATGTGGTGTTGGTAGCGCAACCAAATTGTTTTTTAATACACTCTCACATATTTTATACGTATATTTTTATACCCTGAGCCCATTGAAAATGGGAAATCAGGGTATAATGGTTTTGTTAAATGTATGTAACAGGCAGAAGGAGGCGTGTCAGACCCCACAAAGTATATATATTCTTGATCAGGGCGACGAGCTGAGTCGATTTAGCCCTGTCCGTCTGTCTGTCCGTCCGTCTGTCCGTCTGTCCGTCTGTCCGTATGTTTGAACGCGTCGATCTCAGAACGTAGTTGACCTAGAGACTTGAATTTTTTTTTGTTGGGTCCGTGGATAGCACGCGCAGGTCAAGTTTGTTACCAAAAAATGATATCTATTTTTGTTGTTTTGTTATCGATTTTAAACCTTATCGAAAACAGGTTATAAAATTCTATCTGCCACACCTTTAGAGCTAGACCCCTCAAATTTTGCATATAGATTCACGTGAATTTTATGCAATTTCAATTTTTTTATTTTTTGGATACCGGCTCTTTTTACTAATTACCCCCCCCCCCCTCAGCCAACAAACACCCATTGAGAGTCTGTTGCAAATATAACCATGTGAATAAATTAGCATTTTTATAAAATGTAAAAAATTCAATAGAATCATATGCTGAAAGTTTCATCAAAATCCGTTAAGTCAGTCCCGATTTATTAAACAAAACGTTTGGCCAATATTCACACGCACGTGGCAAGCAGCGACGCGCAGGAAAAAACATTTACACATACACATACATTGAAACGTGCAAGCGCGTCTACTATGTAGCCCATTCGTTCTAGCATATTCTTCAACCAAATTCTGTTTGCATTTTCAGCCGCTTCTGTAGTTTTGTATTTGTTATATATCGCCCTTTACACGCATAAATTGAAACAGACCACCGTTTTTGTATGTACACATACTCATACGTTCATATGCGCGCATTTCAGCATATTCTAAGAATTACAACTGCGATTGATCTGCTTCATTAGTTTTGTATTTGTAATATATCGCATTGTAGTACTACTTTGCGTTTTGCCAACAAGCAACGGAATACTGGTGTAGCGTAGTGGATACAAAGCGCGTAAACGAAAGGTCGCGGGTTCGAAACTCAGTGACAACAGCGTAACTTTTTTTATTTTTTTTTTAAATCTATAAACATAAGGTGGTCGTGCTAGTTGAGATGACGCGCTTTAACGTTACACATGTAGTAAATAGATGTAGGTTCGAGCTCGAGCCCAGGTGCGGGATGTTTGCTTTCTTTTCATTTTTTTGTTTATTTATTTAATTATTAATTTGTTTTTGATTTACAGACATTCTAGTTGAATAAAATTTCAAAATTATAATTTAATTTTGCAAAATGTAATATTATATGCAAGCTATATAGCGTATTAAGCAATGCAAATCGGACGGGGCTCAGGGTATCTCCTAGTCGGGCACCTCCGACTAGAGTTTTCTTACTTGTTTTTTTTTTTAAATCTATAAACATAAGGTGGTCGTGCTAGTTGAGATGACGCGCTTTAACGTTACACATGTAGTAAATAGATGTAGGTTCGAGCTCGAGCCCAGGTGCGGGATGTTTGCTTTCTTTTCATTTTTTTGTTTATTTATTTAATTATTAATTTGTTTTTGATTTACAGACATTCTAGTTGAATAAAATTTCAAAATTATAATTTAATTTTGCAAAATGTAATATTATATGCAAGCTATATAGCGTATTAAGCAATGCAAATCGGACGGGGCTCAGGGTATCTCCTAGTCGGGCACCTCCGACTAGAGTTTTCTTACTTGTTTATACATACATTGTATGTTTCATGGCCAGAATTTGGGAACGCTTTATTGTATGCAAAGAATTTACGATCCGCACGACAGTTGAACACTTTTGCATGCACTCAACTTATGCAGCGACTCCAACTGTATTGGCAACTGCAACGGAATACTGTTATTGCAGCTGTAAGTGTGAATGCCATTGCATGTTTCGCCTCCTCCTCCGCACCTTGATGTCCACTCCCCTCCCCCCCCCACATCTCTTAGAGCTGACCACAATGCACACGCGTAGGCTTATCCCAGGCCATGCGTGCGACGGCTGCACTTCCATTTGCACGTTTTCACATTTTTATAACAGTATTTTTTGTCTTTGCTTCACAACCCTTTTTCACATTTTCTTTTTTCTTTCTTTCTTTTTTTTTTGAGGATTTTTCGCAACGCCAGTGCAGTGGAAGCAGGAGGGGAAGCTGTGGCTCAGGTGGCGTTAACACTTGTTTAAAAATTTGTTATTGGGTTTCTTTATTCGTGTGGCTTATTTGGCATTGGAGTCCGGCCGGAGTGCACCATGGAGGAGGTCAGCAGCACGGATATGGGGTGGCTGTTGTCACTTTGCGTTGGCTTTATCGGATTCCACGTAATATCGCTGACAAATTGAATACAATTGCGTTTAAGCTGAAAAGCTCATTAACGAAATTGGATAGCGGCATTGTGCCAATCGGAAATTAAGGTCGCAAAATTAATTTCCAGCAGCATATGCAGAATATATTTTTAAAATAAATGAAGCGCCCAAATGGGAGATACTCAGTGAAAGCAGGCATGAAAGTGATATTAACGAGAGTTGGAAAGGAGAAAAAGAAAGCATGATGAAGTTATAAATGAATATTATTATTTTTTTATTGTTGAACGATAATTATCGATTAAATCGATAGATCACAAAAATGATCAGCTGAAAGCTGGATGCAATTTTAACATATTTTTCAACTCTTGAGTTCTTGATTTTTTATTTAAAAAATTTAAAAAAAATATTTATTTATTATATTATTATTTTATTTATTTATTTTTAGTTTAAAATTATATTCTTATATAAATATATTTAAATATATAGCTATGTAGACATTTCTATAAATATATAATTTTGTATATTCTTAAATATATATTTTAATACAGTGTTGAAAATATAATTCTATAAAAATATATATTCAAATAATATTATATTTTATATACAAGAACATTCCTATAAATATTCCCTCTTTTTAATCCATTGATGGGTAATATTATCGGATAATGCAGATAAAACTGCATTTGAATTGGCTGGCTACAAATGCCCAGCGGGTTTGAGTTAAAATGTTAAGCTGTTTCGCATTATGTGAGATACAAAAATTTCTCTTCATTTTTTATTTAAATCAGAAGTTAACTTTAAAAATTATTAACTTTAACGGCAAACATAACAAGTGGGAATATTGCAGACCAACGGATGGAAAGGATGAAAAATAAAATATACTTTGTCACCTCATGAATGAGTTAAGAAATCATTTAGATAAGAATTCATAATATTGTGTTTGTGAGTTCGTTATTTTATGGTACGGTATGGTGGTGTCTCACTAGTTGAGTATTTTGTAGCCAAGAATTGGGTTTTTAAATGAATATTGAACAGGGATTTTCTGATAGCTTGTAAATGCATGAACAAGCAGTATATGTAATCAGCTGATGTCATAAGAAGAAATAGCTGTTTGCTCTTCCGTAATAATATATCTTTATCTATCAAATTATATATTTAATATCAACATATCTATGTATATTTGTTTAAGTATTTAAATTTTCAACTTAAAGTTCACTTATTCTTACTGCTATCTCCCCAACATACATATCTATACATTAAACAAGTCTTACTTCATAGCACGCATTTATTCTAAAACATGCTTGACTCTATAATTTTGCAGCTACATGAATTACCTTAGTTAAGCTTTTGCTTTAGAATTTTGCTTGCTTGCCTGCTTGTGCCAAGTGGCACACATGAGTCAACAGCTGACAATGAGTTAGAGCAGACAACGGCTGCTGGCCTGGCCAAAAAACAGCAACAACAACAACTAAATTAAGTTAATTACAAGCAAATGAAATATGAGAAAAGTTTGCATTGAAATGTTGCAAAATGCTTTCAAGCAAAGTTGAACATGGGCAAGGACGACCGCTGACTGCTCGCAGCCGAGCACCGCCCCCACCCACAGCATATTCCCATGTTTAGTCTGGCTGTCAACAGTAGACGTTGGCATTGCCATTGCTGTTGCTCTTGCTGTTTGTGTTGTTGTTGTTGTGGGTGTTGTTGCCCCGCCTGCGGACATGTTGCATAATATTTGCGTATTAAATTGTTGAGAGCCGCACACGTTTTACACTTCAGCAACATTTCCGCCTGTTAAATGTTTGGTCATTACAATGGCATAAAATCATTTTGTTGCTGAATTTTAAATGCCACCAGGGACCGCTGAACCACCCAAACCCACTCACCCACCCACTCAACCACCCAACCACCCAACAACATGGACACTGAACAGCTGCGCGTAATTTTAATGAGAATATTCATTGGAGCCACAATTGAGACCGAACCGAAAGTGGAGTCACGTGGAATACCGAGCACACGCCTTTACCGCATCTACCTCCCGCCACGCCCACACTTTTACAGTGGCTGCGCGGAGTTAGTAAAAGATTGGCCACAGCTCTTCCGGCTATCGCACCATCCGCCAACAGCAGCACTTAATGTAATGTAATTTTATGCTCTCGGTTAATTATTCAGCGCATTTTCAGCGGGACCAATATTGCGGACGGCTTCAATTGTTATTTGATGTCAAAATGCGTGAGTTCAAATCAAAATATATATACAATTTATATATATATAAATATAAACTTTGCTGGCTGTTAAAAACGTTTTGCCAAATAGTTTCCTTAATGTAAATTGGGCATAAAGCGTGAATTAAATGACTTACTTGATGAGTATATACATATTGAAGCTGATTGCTTAGAAAAAAAATTTTAAAATATCGATTTACAATTTTAAAAGTCTGAAAATGAATTTAATCAAATACTTCCTGAAGCTTTGATACCGAGAGACTTCAGGATCAACTTAACGTTCCATACAAAAATGTAGGTAATTTAAAATATGAATAAATTTATCTACTTTCAGCTCTGAAAATATTTCTAAACATATATTTAAAATTTTTTGTACTTAAAATAGATTTTCATTTTAAATATAAATAAATTTATAGCTTTAATATGTATTTAATATACATATACAAATTCTTATATACCATTTAAAATAGATATTTAATTTTAAAATATAAATAAATTTATATACTTCCTGCTCAAATTAAATTCATATATTTCCTGTGAAAATTTGTCTTCTTTTTTGATGTTGCGGAAACATTTGAAGCTTAGCAACATTAAATTTCTAAATTTGGCTAATTTTTCCAATGTCACGCTCAGCTCACATACACAAACTTTGTGCTTTGATTCCACACTTGAAGTCAATATGTGTGTGTGTGTGTGTGTGTGTGTGTGGGCGGGTAATTTGATTTCTTATATGCTTTACATGCTGTGCGGAAATATAAATTCATTTGAAATGAACACGCCCACACACTCAGACACAGACAGACTCGAAACATTATGTGCTTTTGATATAGAAGTATCATTTGAAATTGAAATTTTGTCATTACATTAAAATGCAATTATTTTCAATATTTGTTTGAACAACGCTTAGATATTAATTATGCAGCACTTTAAATTGATTTCAGCTTTGTCATTGAACCACCAAAGGGGAAAAAATAAATAAAACTCGGGCAATAAAACGCGAACTAAGCCGGCTTCAAAAACTTTTGTGTAGCTGCTGGGGTCATAATTTAAAGCGGTGCCATGAGCATGGCAGGTGCGTGAGGATGCCGGGACAGTCACTGGGCTGCATTAACCAAAGGGCAGAAGCTGGGCTGCTGCCACGCCCACGCTGCGGCTGGCATTGCTGCTGCTGCTGCTGTTGCTGCTGCTCCTGCTGCTGCAAAATTAAAAGCAAATTTCCGACACTCGAAGAGCAGCCTCATCCGCTGCTTGGCGTTGTCCTGGCAGTTTTACGAGCCGGCTTTAAAATCACGTTAATGATATTTACAGCGGCGGTCGTGAGAACTGAGTTGCAAATTCGAAACTGGAGCAAGTGGCGGGGTGGGGCTGGGGCTGGAGCTGGAGCTGGGTCGGGGGCTGCTCTGAAAGGGGCCCTGCCTTTGACCAACGCCTGGCCAAAGTCTCTTTGCCAATGGTGTTAACTGTGTGAATTTTGCGTTGCCGGCGCAAGTCATTTGCATAACAAAGTTGCACCACGCCCACACAGCCAACACAGCATACAGCCCACAGCTCACACAGCTACCCGATCTCCGCATCTGCTGCTGGTATTTACAACATTTAAATTAGACATTAAATTTGAAAGATGGGCTGCCGAACAACTTTTGCCGCGGCCAGGTAGACTTTGCTTTCTGCTGCTCTTCTATTTTTTTAAGAGTGTTTTTTATACCCTGAATACACATTGAAAATGGGAAATCTGGGTATAATGATTTTGTGAAAATGCATGTAACAGGCAGAAGGAGGTGTGCCACACCCTCATAAAGTATATATATTCTTGATCAGCGCGACAAGATGAGTCTGTTCGTCACTCTGTGTGAACGCGGAGATTTTCGAAAGTAGATAAGCTAGAGACTTGAAATTTTACACGAATTCTCGTGTATATCATACGCTAAGCGATTTTATACATTTTTTCGATAACTCATTCCATTTCTTTTTTATAGGCATTTATCGATAATTGTGATTTTGTTTTCTTAAGCGTGGCTTGTATATCGTTTAATCTAGAGATTTCAAATTTGCTGAGAACTTGCGTGTAATGAATATAGAGATTATGTGATATTTATATTTTTGACGCCACGTCCCATTCGCCCCCGATTTGCAAAAAACCTAGTTTAAACATTAGAGAGTTGTGCTTTGGAAAATACACACATATGAATGTCATTAATAAGTTGTGAAAGTTTGATGAAGTTTCATCTATAAGAAAAGGTATTAAGCACTTCAGTCCCCATAATAATCCCCACACTGCAGCCCAAGCGCAGTCGCTGCGTCAGAGCGCGTGTACGTGTAAATAGATGTGTGTGTGTGTGTGTGTGTGTGTGTGTGTGTGTATGTGTTGTTTGTAAGTATACATAACAGAAGCGCATAATAATTCGAGTATTGACTTCTCACAGGGTTCAGGGTATCTCCTAGTCCAGCAGTCTTGACTACAGCACTCTTACTTGTTTTATTTTCAGTTGGAACTGGCCTTGATTTACTTATTTACTTTATTTTTATGGCACTTAAATGCCAGTTGGCATCGCTGTGTGTAATTTGGCTTTGTCGTTGCGCTGCTTGATTTGCTCCGCTGATAAGCGTAATTTCTCTCAGTAGCTACTTTTGTTTGTTTTAGGTGTTGTTGCTGTCGTTAACGACCATTTGGGCCAGTTCATATATTGGCTTATTGACAAACATTATGTGGGTTATGCTCGGCCTGTCGCCCTGCCAGTTGAGCCCAGCTGCTGAGCTCTGCTTGCAGATTTATGGCGCCTGCAATGGCCATCGCTGTTCACATATATACACATCCATATATATTTTTAATAAAGCTTCTTATATGCCTGTAATCTTGAAGATTAATGGCATTAACAGCGAGTGAAGTTAATTTTCAGTTTGATTTAAGCTGAAAAATTGCGTGAGGTTTTGTCTCAAGCTGAAAAACTTGTTCGATTTTTCTTTGCAGGTTAAAGAAGTGAATCGAAGAGGACTTACATTTAAAACGAATGATATGATTATGCAAGATATTCAAAATAGAGCTTAAGATTTTAAATTGTATTTGTCTGTTTTTTTAAATTTGTCTTATAAATTTTTTTTATTTTTTTTTAGGTTCCCGCATATTAAGTATGTGAGGCAGATGTTCAGATATGTCAAAAATAATCTTGAATACAGTTCATAACGCATTTGAGTTTGAGCTCGTTCATGATGTCATATATAATAGTACTACTAATATTTTTACTACTATTTCTACAACTTTTACAAGTTTTAAAGCACTTTAATTCGATAACTGGGTTTTATTTTAACAATAAACTTTAAAACCTCTGTATGAAAAATTGAACAAGGATTTTAAAAAGTAACGTATAAGTAATGTTATAATGATGTGTAACTGAAGTGAGCTAGATGATTTAATGATTATGATATGATAGAATAGCGAATCTATAGCAAGAACTATTACTCCAATCTGTACAACTGTACAACTAATACGTCTACACTAATAATATTATTGCCAAATGATGAGAATAAAAAAGACTATCTTCCAGACTGTTATAGACAGTATCAACAAGCTTTGTAGCTAAATCACTCTGCAACTCCTTCACATCTAACCGTTTAGTTTCTACACAAAGCACCTCCTACGAAAGAGTATTACGCACTTAGTTAAGATCGATTGCAATGTTCCGTCCTTATCCCTGCACTGATAATGAACTAAATTTGCAATCTGTACACCCACCTACAATTCATCAAAACGTAATTATGTGCCGTAACTACACACAATAATTTCATCCAAGGAAATTGTAATGAGAGGGCACTGCAAAGGTCTCCCCAACAATGCCTGCACTCAGCTCACACCTCGCACTTTATGATTTTACAAAATCTGCTCTCATCAACTGCGCTCTGGGTCGGTTCTCTGGTTCTTATCATTGGGCGATTTGGTTAACATTCGCTTGGGTGCGCAGCACCTGCTGCGCTCTCTGCCTTTGCTGAGCCACCTATCCACAGCTAAATGGCCACCTCAAACAGATTTTGTGGCAGAAAATATGCCTACTTATGGCCATTAGGACTAAAAGCTCAGCCGAAATACAAGAGACGAGAGCTCAAATTAATTTTCATACAAAATGTATAACGCGTTTGCTGTGAGTGCTGCGAGCAGAATGGGGCAACAGTGCCAACAATAAATAAAACAACAACGTGCCACAATATGCCCCAACAACAACAACAACAACAACTGACAAAAAACACACAGAATAACAACAATGAAATCAGCACATTTGGTTTTAACGACTATGTGAGGTTGTTTTTTTTTTCTGCCTCTTCCTCTTCCACTCCACTTCGTCTTCCATCTACTCAAGCTCTTTAAGAAGATGCTACAGTTCCTCTTTGTTGTTGTTGTTGTTGTTGTAGTTGTTGCTTTTTAATGTGCATTTGGGCTGCCGTCGGCGCCAACGTCGCCATTTGAACATTTCAACATTACAAACGTCACGCAAACATTGGGAATGAGACAAAGTTTTTTTTTTTTTTGCTGTTCAGTTTGGGTTTTTAATGGAACTGCGAATGAAAAGTTTGATGAATTTTTGGAGAGTTTTGGTAATGTAAGAAATTGGTTGCCTGCAGATAAGTGTTCTGAGAAGTGGATAGCACTTGAAATATATAACTATAGCTCTTTCTTTATTATAAAAAGTTTTCGTTTATCAAAAAAAAAAAAAAAAAAAAAAAAAAAAAAAAAAAAAAAACGTTTTTTCGTCTTTTAATTTCTAGAAATAATTTAAAGAAATCATTACAAAAATTAAAACATTTTATCTGATTTTTTTTTAATATATTATTTAAATATTTATGCATGAAATATACACATTTTGAATAAAATTCATTTATTTATTTAATTTTTAATTTTTTATTTGAATTTTAATTTTACATACAATATTTTGTAAAGTAATTTTTAAATAAATTTCAAAGTTTGAGCATTTAATAAAAACATTTTTATAATAAATTAAATTAATAAAAAAAAATCTATTTTCAGTTTATTTCTTAAATTTCTCAAATCTAAAACTATTTCAAGAATTAATAGAGTTGAATGAAATAAAATAAATTATTTATATAAAATTAAAGAAAAATCTTTCTTATTAAATATCTAGCATTAATGAAAGAAATTATTGGGGTTATTAAAAGTTAGAGATTTTATAAAACTTTTTTTACTTCAAAATTTATGATTCAAGAATACCAAGAATTATTATAAATTGATTTAAAAAGTACAAGTAACAAAAGTAAAAACGAAAATTCCAAAATAAATTATTTAAATAGTAAAGTAATTTCCATAAAATTATTTTCTTTATTTGTATATTACTTTTTAAATATTTTCAAAGTGAAATTTTTAATAAATTTCATAAGTTAGCGCACCAACACGTCGCCTATGTCCGTTTCGCAAACATTTTGGTTGCCCTTTTCAGTGTTTTTGTCTGTGAATTTGAGCAGCTGATTTTGTGTCGGCAAACAGATGAGGCCAACATCATTTCATATCCGTTGTGGCAGCCGACAACAGCGAGCAACGTCCTCATATCAACCCCCACATCACCCCCTGCCCCATCAAACACAAGCTCAACGAGCTGAATTGTTATTATGCAAACAAATTACATGGCCGGGAATTATGGGCTGCAGCATCGTTAACCGTCTTTGGTTCCGTTTGTTGTAGTTTTATGCCAGTTATCATTTGGCAATTTTGACTAGTTGTGTTGAGCACATGCGGAATGTTGCGCCTTGTTTACAGCTACTCGTAATTAAAATATCCAATTAGGCAAAGTCGATGCTAAGCTGTATGTGTTGAAGCTGCTTCATCTGCATATGCTGCGGGATTTTCAGGGAAATTTTATGAGCTGCTCATATAACTAATGACCGGACCACACACATAGAGAAAGGGAAAGAGAGAAAGGGAGAGAGGACGAGCACCATTGTGCGCTTTGCAACATAAATTCCCTTTTGGGAAAAATTAATAAAAATGATTGCAGGCCGGACGGCTCGCCGTCTCGTTGAGGCGAGCTACAATGAATGAATGGCGCATGCCAGCTGTTGGCAAAACATGTTTTTGATTGCCACCAACAACAACAACAACAACAACAACAAGTAGGGGCTACAAGTACGACAACAACAACAACAAGACCAACATTTGCCACAATAACAACGCCAACCCGAGTCCAAGCCTTGGCAGTTACTCCAAACAAAAAAGAAGAAGCAGCACATATGAAGTTAGTTGAGTCGAGTGGCACGACTGCTAGATACCCTAGATACCCTGTCTTAGCTTGTAAAAGCGGTTGCTGTATAAGAAAAGAGATAACTTAATATATTTTCATAATTCCATATATTATGTAGGGTGATATTACAGCACTCAGCATACCCTACCACTATTAAGTCAGGGTATGGCTTAACTTAAAAAAGGCCAAGCCTTGGTAGTTTCTCCAAACAAAAAAGAAGAAGCAGCACATACATATGAAGTTCATCATCAGAGAGACTGCTAGATACCCTAGATACACTGTCTTAGCTTGTAGAGGCAAAAAGATAACATAATATATTTTCATATTACCATATATTTTCTGGAGTATTACATCACATAGCCATGGTATGGCCTACCCGTACTAAAAAAGTCCAAGTCGTAGTTACTCCAAACAGAATGGAACAAGCAGCACATATGAAGTTAGTTATCAAGTGCACGACTGCTAGATACCCTAGGCATGCAGTTCAAGCTAGCTCTGCTTGTAGAGGAGACTAATCCATGAGAAGATAAAACGAATTGTATATATTTTTTCATTTTCTGATATTTTGTTTAAACTAATAAACATACTCTACCAGTTGCCTGCTTGTAGAGAAGACTAATCCATTGAATATATTTTCTATATATATATATATATATATAATATATATATTTCCTTATATATTGTAGGGTAATACACAGCTCAGCATACCCTACCATTACTAGCCCAGGGCATGGCTAGTCTAAAAAAAAAAACATAGATGCCTTTCATCAGCGTGTGCATAACAAGCGAGCGGCTGGGTCGACTGGGTAACTGGAAAACACTTGGGTGCTATACGTCGCTCACTCACAGCTCTCAGCTCTTCAGCTCCGCAGCTCCACAGCTCACAGCTCCACAGCTCCACAGCTCTAGAGCTCCACAGCTCTTCAGCTCATGATGACGATGACGAGATGGCTCCAGTTGTTGGTACGCTTGCAACCCATTTGGCTATGTCCTGCCACGTCCTTCGCTGTCACGCCACAGCAACATGACAAACAGCGCGCAAAATGCGAAGCAGAAAAAAACTCAAAAAAAAGAAGAGAAAACAAAAACAAAATGTGGACAGCAAATTGCATTTGTAACTGAGGCAAATGAACATTTTGGAGCTGCCGCCAAATACACCAAATCTGTTAGATTTTAGCGCTGTCTTGGCCCGGCCCCCTTCCAGCCCGTCTCTGACTGCTCTTATAAGCACTTCACATCTAATCAATTATGCTATCTGCACATTTGCCTCGGCCCTGCCACGCCCACCCCCCCTGCCCCATATCATGGGGGCGTTTGGCTGGCAAAAGCTGCCACACCAATGGCCACATAACATTTAAAAATGCATGAAGGCTTTAAGGACCACCAAAATGGCGGGCTCGAACGTGGAGTTTGGCCAGCCGAAATGTAACTGTAACTGTAACAGATAGCGCTAAGCAACAGCCAGAAATGAAATAAAAAGGAAGAAGGAGAACAGAGAAGAGCAGCAGCAACGGCTGCAGCTGCAGCTCTGATTCGGTATCAGTCGAGTTGCTGCTGCTGCTGCTGCTCCTGCTCCTGCTGCTGCTGCTGCTCCTGCTCCTGCTGCTGCTGCTTCTTTTCTTGTTGCTGGTGTGCTAATTCCGTTAGCAATTTCGTTAGCCAGCACAAAAGAATAACAAAAACAAGTTCGAGCACTGACCTTGGGTATGAGTAACTGGGAAATACCCTGTAAAAAATATATAAATCTGCGGAGTTACTTTTCCAACGGGCTGTCCTTGAGAGCGTATCTAATGGAGTATTGTCATTTATGTAAAGCTTTTCCTGGATTTAAAAGGCCAGCAGTTTTATCAGCATATATGTAGTTGACTCCTCTTCACTTTGTAATCAACTTTGAGATTGTAAGAATACTTGAGAGTTAATATACCTGTCACATGAGCTTCAGAATTTTACTTTTTAGCTTCTTTGGTATTTTCTTTTTCATATAATTTTCTCTTCAGAATTTATTATTATATTTATTAGTTTAAAACTTTAAAATTTGATCGAAAACATTCTTAAGTATTTATTTTTATTTTATTGTTTTATTTTACTTTAGTTTACATTTTATTATTTTATTTAATTTGACGAGTAGGTGAGTTGCAATTTTCCATTATTTTCTTCAATCATTTTCTTAAACTTAAATATTATAACCTTTTTTTATACAAACATATTTATATTCGTAAAAACACCTTTTTTCATACTATGAATAAAATTTAAAATATAACTTGTGATTTTAATATACAAATTTTTACAATGTGAAAAAGTAAAAAAATACATTTTTTGCTCAATTGTTTTACATTCGTTTTTTTGTAGATTAATATTAAAATATTCCTGAATACTTCTGTAATTACTAAAAAAAATAACAATGAGCAATAGATAAAATTCAATTAATCAAGAAAATTTTGTGAGTAAATATGAAAATACATACATAAAAGTAAAATTTTTATAATTATAAGAAACTATAAATATGGAGATCATTTATTGTGTAAATATGTATTTAAATGCTCAAAAATACCATAACGTGCAAATAAAACAATAATTCTTATTTTAATTTAAGAAATTTTTTTTTTTGTTATAAATAGAAATATTTGATATTTTTGTATTATAAAATTTTAGATTTTTTTAAAAGGTGAGGAATGAAAAAAATATAAATAAAATAAATATATATATATATATATATATATATATATATATATATATATATATATATATATATATATATATATATATATATATATAAATGATATTGTTTATGCAAATTTAAAAGACAACAATCATTAGTTATATATTTATACATAATATTTATATACATTCATGACTTTCCACTCGCATTCCAACTCAACATTTGCACATCAATGTTTAAATAATAAAATTAGTATTGTGAATATTTGCTATTGACACAATGGCAACGGAAACGTAAATAAATAAACGCTAATGTGCTTATCGTGTTACAGTTAAAACATTGTATTCATATTTGTTTTTATGCCGTGCATTATTGTTGAAATTGAATTTAAAAGCGCTGTAAACAAAATGTGTAAATATTATTATGATAACATTTAATGTAATGAAACTGAACTGATTTTTGAAAATAAGAGAGGAATTCATATGAGAGAAAATCTAGTCAAGTATCTCGACTCCACTTCAGATCTCCGACTGAATTTGCATAATGTCAAGCTGTCCGATAAGGCATTCATACCCCTTGCTGTGGAGTGAAAGGTCTTTAGGCGAATGCCATGCATATAGAAAAGCAAATCTAGTTGGGCAATGAAAAACGAGGCGAAACTACTTAACGGTTCTAGACGAGAGCGAAAAAAATGCCCAAAACAAATTATAGTAGTGTGAGTGTGAGTGTGAGTGTGAGTCCTTCGGTTCCTTTTCTTGCCAAGGCAAGGCTTGAGGGAATGCGGGTAGCGTGACGTAGAGTGTGGCACATCGCAACAGATTAACTTGCTTTTGCCGGGCTTAAGTACAGCGCAAACAACGACAGATAAGCTGAGAGACAGAGAGGGTGGGGGAAGGGGGATTGGGGGCGGCACCAGCGCTGCCAGCTGCCCAAAAGTGGAGGCCACACAAAAGCTACGTTAATTGCATTGAGGGTACACACAGAGCCACCCACAGCCCCTTCGCTCACTTTAAATAAAACAGAAAACATACGCACTCGTCTCGTTTTATGCGGGGATTTTCTTGTATTTATTTACATTAATTGGATTTCAATGTGTTTGCCACACGTTGCAGCCACATTGGGGCACGGCACAGTCCAATATAACTGGTCAAAAAAAAAACCAGAGAGTGGAGAGTGGAGAATGGAGGTAGGGAGGGAGTTGACAAGGGGGCGCTGCTTTGCAGTTGGAATTTCCCCCAGTTGGCGATGCTGGTAAATGGCAAAGGAACAATTTTGTAATTTAACATTTACATTACGAATGAATTTTTCCGTTTAACAAGCGACTCTTTGAGTTTGAGTTTATCAAAGGACCCCATAAATTTATTTAAATTTTACGTTATTTGCATATAGTTTGTTAAGCGCTGAAGACATTTTCAGTTGCACTGTCAAAGCCTTTGTGCAATGTATTCACAGATATATAAATGAATACAGTTATATATGGATACATATATACATGCCTACTGATGTATGTATATCTGCATCTGTATATTTCTATATGTATATATATATATATACATGTTCTTAATCCCTTTAAAGATTAGTTCAACAAATAATGGCTTTCCAGCCAACTCTCTCAAATACTCTATTTGTTTGGTGAGGAAGATGTCTTAAGTTGAGCCTGTGTACAAAAATCTAAAAGAATTGATTTATATAAAAAATAACTAAGACTTGACGGGTTCTTTGCTAAACAAATCCAACCAAATTTTGTGAAAATTAAGTTGACAAGAAAAAGATTATATTTTTCCTAAGATTTTTTGACATGTCTCCAAGTGTTTTCAAGTCGTCATAATAATTTTCCTGTCGGCTCAAAAAATACAAGTACAAACTTCAAATTTTAAAAAAATTGTTAAAAGTTGGAGCACATATTCAAAATATAACAAAAATTAAAATTATATAAAATTCACATGAATCTTTGAGTCTCTAGCTCTAAAGATGTTCGAGATATATTTATTTAAAAGTATTTCCTTTAAGGCTTTAAATCGATAACATTATAACTAAAAGAGTTATGGAATTTATGAAACAAACTTGACCTGCGCGTGCTATACACAGACCTACAACAAAAATTTTAAGTGTCCAGCTCTTATAGTTTCTAAGATCGACTCGTTCAAACGGACAGGCGGACGGATAGACAGACAGACATATAGATAGATAGGGGCTAAATTGAATCAGTTCGTCGCTGTGATCATTTATGCGATGTGGTACACCTCCTTCATGACTGTTACATACATTGAATAAACCCATTACACCCCGATAATAATAATAATAATAATAATAATAATAATAATAATAATAATAATAATAATTATTATAATAATAAATATCATTATTATTATTATTATTATTATATTAGTATTAAGACATATAATCAATTAAAATCCAGTTATACAAAATTTACAAATATTTAACTTCCAATCAATCGTTGCCAATTGCAATGAAGGTTTTAGCTCACCCAAATCATTCACATAGATAGAATAAAGCTCGTTAAATATTTATTTTAGCTTTTGCAGCATTTGAAGTGCAGCTCCAAGTGCCACAGGTCGAATGCTGCTGCTTTGTTTATTTATATCAGCTTTCACCTCTTTATATTTTCTGCTATTCTTTCTCATCGTTTTCCTTTTACTTTGGAATATTTTCGTTTAAGCAACCAGCAAAAAGCTGCAGCCAGAGGCAACGAGAACAAACTTATTTAGAGAAAAGCATGCAGACTGTAAATTCAGAAATTGTTAACAAAACAAGCAGCAAATCATTTAAAGCACTTGCGAAGGGGGCGTGGCAGTGCCAACTATAAGGTTGCCCACACATACCACTAGCAGGCCCAACGAGGCAGTAAAAATCATTCTATTTTTTTTTTCGTCTAGTATCTTTCGAAAATTGCCCAACACTGAAAATTGCATTTTGAAGGTATGCAATAAAAGGCCATGCATATATTTTGGTTTTTGTTGCTGGCAGACAATGGGGCTCGCCATTGAGGCACAAAATAAGATTATTAACGTTGTTAAACCGAACGAGAAGCGGAAGCCAAGAAGCAACAGGACAAGCGACCATCGAGTGGGGACTCTGGCCTGGCCGATTGGCAGAGCTTGGATGGGGCTTGCTTTGTGGCGGACCCTGGGCAAATGCGGAAACTGTAAACTAACAAAAAATAAAAAAAAGAGAAAAACAGAAATTGTTGTTTAGTGCACCCAAACGGGCAACAATAACACTAACAACAACAACGAGAACAACAACAACAACAACAATATACACTGACTGCAAGTTAAAATGGGAAAATGGCAAGGGGCAAACAATTTAAGAAAACCATTTGTTGACAAAGCCTTGAAGCTGAAAGCCAAAAAAATACAGAGAGAAGAGAGAGAGCGAGAGAGAAAGAGAGGGAGAGAGAAAGAAAGACAGAGAGTGAAGGAGGGAGAGAGAATGCATGTGCTATGCTTGAACAGGCGAAGATTTTATGCTCTTTCTTATAGAAACTATAGAATTTTCAGGGGAGTAAATTAGAGTGATGAAACATATTTGATACTTTACGGCTTCTCATTGAGATTAAAGGAGCTTGAATTGACTTTATATAGATCAAGAATTATTTTATAATATATAGATGTGCGATACAGTGAGTATTTAGGATTCTAAAGATACTTTAGTTCTAGTATGCTTAAGGATTCTGATGTAGATTATGATGGATCTGAACTATAAGATAGATTGGGGTATCTCAAAAGACTTTAGGACTTGAAGTTTAGCTTCAACCCATATTGAAATAACTTAATTGATTGATATAGAACTTACTCCTGCTACCTGTGATGGATCTATTCGGCACATAATTGAGTACTTCTCGAAGTAAAATTCAGATATTCATGTGTTTGATTTAAAATTCAATCTGGACTTAATGTGATTTATTTAAATATGTTTTGATATGTGATATAACATTTTTCAATATTCAATATTTCGTATTGAAACCTTGAAAAGCAATTTTAATATTATGAATATTTATTTATTTATTTTTATTATTTTTTTTTTATTTTATTTTTATTATTATTTTTTATGTAACCAAATGATTTCCCCAATTTTTAACTTAAAACTCACTAGAACTCTGCATTGTCATTTTCTGCTGCTGATTTTTAATTTAAGGAAATCAATATATTATAATTTTTCGGTTTCATTATGGCGTCTATTTTGCTAAACAATCTTTCCGATTCAATGGAGCTTCATGGGACACAGCAAGTTTTTGTGTGCACAATGAGGAAGACAATTTTTTTTTTTACTTTATTATTGAGTGTTGAATTCGTGCCAATAAAATGTGTTATCTTAAGAATACAATTGATGAGATAAAAAATACATTTTAATAAATTCATTAGAAATTTCAGTAATATCAGTTAATAGAATGAAGAAAATAAAGAAGAAGAAAAAATTAAGAAAATGAAGAATATCGAAAAATCTCTTGCAGTACATTAGCGAATCATTAAACTTATAAGCGTTTCTTCAGTGATACGCTAAGAGAGACGTATATCAACAACATTAATCTATTGCATAAACTAATGTCTATCGATACTATCGATGATGTCATCGATGGTTTTGTCAGCTGTACTTTGTATTTGAATCAATCGTGTAATCTGTAAAAGTTCCGAATATGTAAATAGAGTGAGTCTTCAATCAATTCAGCTATATCCCTGTGGAAGATTTATTGGCAAAGATTCATGTGAAGCAGACATGCAACTGGATTATATGGCCAAGTAATATAAATATAGTCTAATCTAGATCCAAGGATTAGGTACTGTGGCAGATCTGTGTGAAACGAATAAACAACTGCATTGATTGGAAACCTTTTTACAATATGTTTCACTAAATTAATATGCTCTTAAAAATAGTGTACTACAAATGAGTATGCTCTCGAGGCACTGCAGAAATTGTAAAGAGTGCAAGGACAATAACAACAACAACAACAACAGCCAGAGGCAGGCTAACAACATTTTAAGCCGTCTTCTTGGCCAGGCCAACTGATAACTTCCGGCTGCAGGCAAAGAGATACAGTGAGAGAGGGAGAGAGAGAGAGACAGAGAGAGGGAGAGGGAGGAAGCGCAACGAGGGAGAAGTAGCAGGAGACAGGCATCATAAACAGCCACTTGGCACAATGGAGTTAAGTTTTGCTGTTTCCCTTGTTCATATTTTTTTTTATTTTTATTTCCATTTTCATTGTTGTTGTTGCGGAACAAGCGCTTGACTTGATCTTTTGCAAGGGCTGCACACATGATGGATGAACTCCGCTGACGAGCTGGCTCAAGCTGATGATGCCACCATCCTGTCTACCGCCTCCTCCCTCTCGCCCCCTCTCTCACCGTAAATTGTCGCCATATATGCGGCATATGTTGTCTTAGCTAAGCCATCATGTAACGCTAAATCTTTAGGTTTTACGCTCAATATGCTGCCCGCTTTGCTCCATGCTCCATGCTCCACTCTCCGTCTTCATCTTTCACTTTATTGTTCGGCACTGACAGGGTTCATTTGTTATTGTCCGCCAGTGCACTTGACTGCGGTCCAGGCTGTGGTCTGCATCAAAGCTAAGTCGTAGCAGGAGTCGGTGTGTGTGAGTGTGTGTGGGATGTGTGCGAGCAGCGGATACTCATCATCGGCTTAGCTAAGCCCCAGAGAGCTGCATTTTGCTGCATGTTGCGGCTGCTTAATTAAATTTTGCTATTAGTTATAATCTGGACGCTAAGTGGACACATAATGTACACCGGTATGGGCGAGTGCACAGAGGTTGAAGATTTAAAAGTATTAAATGTAATTCAATTAAACTTTATATGTATATTGAAGATTCTCTGAGAAATTCTCGGAATTGCAATAATTAAAATTTTACTATGCTCATAAATGTAGAATAAGTAATGCAAAATAAAAAGCGAATCATCCTCTCTCTCTCTCTCTCTCTTAGCAAAATAAAATAAATAATAGACAATCAGAGAACGTAAACAAAAATCAAATATGAAAAGGATGCTGGGCAGCACTTAAACAAGCGGAAGGCGAACAAACAACAAAAATGGCTCACAAATTTAATGTCAGCTGAGCAAAAGAAAAAACACACCTTTAGCCAGCTGATGGCAGCCCGAAACAACAGAACTGAAAGCCGGAAAAATTAAACACCAAAATATAGAAAGAAAAACAGAGAGAAAAAACACGATTACAAGGAATACAAAACAAGGCGAGTAAGTAAGTTCCAGTTGAAAGATGGTCGACTAGTAAATACTCTTTAAAAATTTATGCAAGTCGAGAGAAGTATATAAAATGCTAAAATATTTCTTATATGTGCCGAAACACAAAAAGACTTTAATACAGCTTGTAAAAATGTTGTTTAATTATTGTATACAATTTCTAAGTCAGAATGGATAGTTATCGATATGTATTTGTATACTCATTGAAAGTGCATGGGAAAATATTTGTCTCATTTTGTATAGAGAAAAATCTCTTATCTGTGCTGAAATACAAAAATTACTTAAATATTGGCCTAAAAATTGTTGAAGAATTTTTGTAAAAATTTCCAATTCTAGATCGATAACTAATGAAACACGAAAATATAGCATAGATACTTCTAATGTAGCATATAGAAATATCTCTAATCCGCGCTGAAATACAAAAATTCTTTAATATGGCACTTAAAACATGTAGAAGCACAAATTTCTAAGTTAGAATCGATATTTATCGTTGGTATGGATATGGAATAACTCAATATACATGCAAGTATTAAGCTTTGTAATTCTAGGTAACATCATTTTCACATTTTAATTTAATTGATGCCTGTTCAAAGCTAATATAAATCTGAATATATTCCCTAATGCAGATATAATATCTGAATGGATCTAAGTCCATATATAGTATAGAAACAGAAGGAATTATCGACTACGAAATAATGGAGGGAATTGTCGACTTTGAATGATGAAAAATTATGTTAGATTCTAGCTTTGCAACCTTTAATTCTAGAAACCAGCGCTTAGATTGTCTTTACTTATTATTTATAGAAGATAAGATAACATATTATCGTATATACTGAGAGATTCATCTAAATAGCTTAATAATTTTAGAATAATATAAATAGGGGCAAAACGATTTTTTGGTTTTGTTAGTTTTTAGAAAAAGTAATTAAATTTTTTAATTTTTTAAGTAGAAATTTATATAAATATTAAATTTAAATTCTTTCGACATTTCTATAGCTCACCTTTTGTTTCAGCTTAGTCCACCTGATCAACTCAAAGTATTGCCAACTGCTGCCATGTCAAATACATTTCCTGCTCCAATCCATATACTCTTTTCAACTATTTGCAACAACTTCCGGGGTATACAAATAGCATAGAGACTGCACAAGCTGAGCGCTGGGCAAGCTATAAAAAGAAAGCGTGGAATAAATAAATAAAATCAGATTTCGTTTCAGGGATTTTGTCGGCCTTTTTCCAAAAACCTTGCCCTAACCAGACCCCATACCAGCCCCCCCCCCCTGCCAGGTGCAAATGAAATGCAGCGAAGCGAAACTCAAACAATAAATGGCTTAGATAATGCCCTAAAATATTCAATTAGTTTATGGCCATGTTTTACGTGGGTTTGAGCCGCCAGCTCAAACTTTTCTGGCCAACCTCGAGAGCAGAAACATAATCATCCAAAATGAGATGAGTTTCGGCACGTTTGCCTTCAGTTATTATTATTATTTTATTTTATATTTTCTTTCTATTTTTTTCTCTAACTCTCTCTCTCTCTCTCTCTCTCTCCCTCCGTCTCGTTGCTTTTCCGTGTGTTTGCCACATTTTTCACGTGCCAGCAGCCCTTTTAATGGGCAGCCGGAAGGCAACCGTAAAAAATGTGCATTAAAATATTTTTATTGCGTGCAGAGCACGGCACAGCGGCAAACACGACTTAGAAATTCTAGGATTCTAGGATTAAAGTGCGTAGCTGCAAAAATTGAAAATAGGCATTAGATAATGAAGCCGGGCATCAGCCCGAGCTTTAACAGCCAATAAAAGCGAAGCTCCTAGCATCGCCTCTAATGAGGCCAGCGCAGGTTCAAATACATAGTTATGCACGCCAGCTGTAATAAATGTGCCTTTGACATTCAAATTATATTCATAGGGTCAGCACAGCGCAGCCAGCACAGTCGGCACTATAAATGTTAATGCCACATTAACACTAAGCTGACATGAATTTAAAAGCAACAAAAATTTGACTACATTTAAAGGTCAACTGAAGATGTGGGGGAGAATGACATATAAAATTTAATGTCTTTTAAATAATTGTCAGGGGAAGGTAATTTAGTTGTATTACTTGTAGCTGATAAATAATACTGAAAAAAAAAAAAAACAGATAATAATAACAAATTAGAAAAAGTAGACTTTTTCTTGTTTATGAATATATATTTTTACATAGTAAAGTGCACATATTATTATTATAATTATTAAAATTATATAAAAGAGATCTTGTCTTATTTCATATCCCTTGTAGATATTGTACTTATCTGTATATAATATTCCAAATTTTTTAGCTTTAGCTAACATTACTTAAAATAAATTCAATTAATTTAGATTTAATATGTATTTATATAAATATTTATTTATTTATTTATTTATTGTTACCAAGAATTAATTCTAAATAACAATTTGTTTAGCAGGGAGGTTGGGGGTTATATAAATATATTCTTATATAATTATACAGAGAACGTAAAACATAGAACTAGTACATAGAAACATAAGCAGAATTGTTATATTTTGCCTAAGACTCATCTACAAGCTTTTGCCAACATATCATTACTAAAGGAAAATTACTGTTTTCTGCGCCTTGTGGGCTGGCGGAGTCATTAGTCCATATGACTTCAAAAATTAGTGTTCCAGATCACGCTTTGTACGCGCCAGCAGTGACGACCTCGTTAAACATTAATTTCAAACAATTATCAATTTTCTGTTTCACTTATGTTCAAAATATATTTCTTTGTTTTATTATGATTTAATTCGTGTTAAATTTAAACAAGTAAAAAAAATATAAAAAAAAATAGATACTAGAGTACGATGATAACTCAACAAATATTTATATATATTTTTTTATTCTAATCAAATTATTATTATTATGTTTATTTATTTATTTGTTTATTTTGTATATATTTATTGACTTAAGAATCAATAAACTAACAATTTTATAGGGGATATTTTATTCCTCAGGCCGGCCAACAATGTCCTACTCATATATGTGTTTTTCTCCGTTTTTCCCACTCCCAAAACACTAACAGAAATTTTTTTATGATATTATCACTCTGCCATTAATGCTGGGTTTATCTAATATAACGTTATTCTTTCATGGACTACATTCTGGTTATAGGAGAGGAAAACGGATGACTAGAACTTGTTGACCTTAGTTAAGAGTTTCTGACTAAGAATTGGGGAATTGTGATCTTTTGGCAGTAAGAAATATTTTAGTTTCACGGTTCAGGAGTTTAAACAAAATGCTTTCAATTTAATATCCGAGAATTCAACATTCCAGATACCTTTTGACTTTCCTCATCAAAAATGTTTGGTTTACCAGCAATATTACTCACATTATACATGCTTCTCTGCTAAAACCCTTTCAACTTCATATCGATCTATGTACGTATACGTGTTCGATGGCATCTGATATGCATCTCACTTCACCATATCAATTCCACATGGATACAAAGCAAGCTCTGGATTGGTATCTCGGTCTGAGACGCTCATTATTTACGCATTTCGCTTGCGCTACATACGGGACAAATTGCATTAGGCTCTAAGGACATTTTGGCAAGGCTCTGACAAATTAATGCACATTTGCGACAACATCTTCAATTCAAATCACGTGACATGTCACATTCGATGTTGCTGTTGTTGTTGTCGTTGTTGTTGTTGTTGTCGTTCTTGGAGTGCCATTGAAAATCAAGAAGCAGCTCATTTGCTGCATCAACCGATGCTCTGGTTCTCCATGTGCCAGCACACTCATATGCCCATCATCATCAGCGTCATCATCATTATCATCGTCGTCGTCCGCATTGTTGCCTTGTTGTTGTTGTGTTTTGTCTCTCCAGCCCTGGCCCCAAAACTGTCGCACCCAGTGCCACTGGCTGGCGATGTCGCAAATGCGCAACAATTCGTTCAAGTGTAAATAAAGCATAGAGCCGAGTCTGAAATCATGTCTGGGAGATTGCGATGAAGATAGACTCTCCACCTCTCCATCCATATTCTCCTGCACTCTCGCCCTCTCCTTCTTGGCGTCTGTGGCGTTAAAATGACAAAACACCTGCACCTGGACGTGGGACGTGGGGCGTGCCGCTGTGTGTGGTGGCGGGTTATCTTTTGTAATTTTTTATAGCAAGTGGCAGCTGGCGCGTCACGCCTCCCCTTGCGCCCCCGCACTGCACCTGGCCGCACCTGGCCCCGCACAGCTGCATTGTCTTTCCACTGTTTGTCGCGCACGTGCTCTAACTGTAACTGTTAATATATTTGCCATTGGCCCAAGTGGCTACAGTTACGGGGCGACAGCCAAAAAAATATAGCTGTTGCCCGACTAGCTATACTCTGTATGGGAGCTGTGGCATGGTAGGTGTAAAGATATATAAAGGAAAGTTGAATGTCTGTCTAGGCTTTGCGTGTCAGTCTGCCTGATTTTGGAATCTTCTATCTGTTTGACTAAGATAAAAATATATAAATACATAATAGTCCTATGACTTTAAGATACAATTTTGCCCAAATGTTCTATTTTAATTAAAATTTAATGAAAAAAAAATAATTATTTTATAATTATATTAAAATAATCAATAAAATATGAATGAAATAAATAAATTAATTTATAATGTGAAAAAAAAAATAATTTAACGGACTTTACGATATTATAATGAGTAATTAATAAAAATATACTATAAAATGATATTTTTTTAAGGAATTTAATCAATAAGGTATAAAATATAATAAAATATTTACCTAATATTTATTTGTATTTAATGCATTAATTAACAATTTTAGCGCAACTTAAAAACTTAAAGAAAAACAATTTCATTGATGTTTATTTATAAAATTAAAAATTTTAAAAAATTTTTAAACTTTCTTAAATATTGATTAATATATATTAAATGTAAATATATATACACATTTTTAATTATAGATTAATAAATATTAAATATAAATTTGAATTGAAATCGATGCAAATCAACTGCCATATATCAAAGACTTAATCCGTAATTCAGTTTCACAATATTGATTCCAAGTCACGGTATCACATAGTCAAGCATGCTTCTCAGCCATTCAAATTCACCACTTTAATTCCCAGTTCCGGTATCACATAGTCGAGCATGCCCCTCTGGGGCAAGCGTAACTTGTTTTTGTCTAGCGCTCTTAGTGTGGCGCCAGCATCCAGTGCCGTTGTCAACTGTTGTCTGCCTCTTGCAGAGTCGACGCCAGGATGGGCTGGGTGTAGGCCAACGTGTTGCCACGGCACTGAGATAATAAGTCTGGCGTAAATTAGTTTGCCATTTTGAGTTATGAATGCGCATTTCAACGGACTTTACGAGCGTGTGCGTGTGTGCGTGTGGGCGTTGCTGCAGTGCGCACTGGATAACAATGGATTAAAACTTGGCTGCGTATTACTTACGAGCAACTCGCATCCACTGACAAACTTCGAGTGTTACAGCCCCAGGGCTGCAGCCGCAGCGGAAAGCTCCCGGCAATATGTTGAAATTTGCGCGTCTGCTCTGGATTTGATTTGTCCAAATCGGATGTACGCCAAGGTATACACAGAGTAAGCTACTTAGACGCTGCTGCAAATGCAGAATTAATATGGCAAAGGCAGCTTGAGAAGACAACAGAGTGTGTGGTTGCTTAGAGAAATGTCGTTAATCCATATGTAAGAGCATGTTTAAAATATTAAAATAATATATTAAATTAAATTTTTAAGTAGGATTAGGCTTTTAGTAAAATGAAGTTGATTTGATTCAGGTATAGCTTCAAGCATTAGATTTAATTCTGATATGGTGAAGTTATCAAAGAGTCATGATGGAAGTAAAGACAATTCATGAGGATTCATATAAAAAGTTGTTGGATTGCTGAACAATTTAGAAAAGTTTAGATAAGAGCTTAATTATATACCCTGAGCATTGAAAATGGGAAATCAGGGTATAATGGTTTGTTAAATGTGTGGGAATAATTTTTTTTTTTTTGTTTTTTTTTTTTTTTTATTTGGTTTGGGGTGGGGTTGATTTTTGTTGGGTGTTTTTTTTTTTGGTTTGTATATAATACTTTTCATATGATAAATAATTTCTAATATAACTAAGCTCCTGTATATGTATGTACATTTTTGAAACTTTGTAAAATGTGGAATAACTTAAGATTTTCAGAAGTATTTCGCAAGCTTTTGTTAGAATAACTTCAATAGTTGTAATGATAATAAATATATTTCAATAGACAAGCGGATCTTTAGAAGCCATAATAATAATAATTAAATGATATTATACTAATAATTTGAATGATATTATACATTTTTCCCAAAATATTTTTATATACTTTAAACATTAATAATTTCACTGCACTTAATGCATACAAACTTTAATATTCTATATAAGCGAAAACAAATATTTCTTTCAATATTAAAATTAAATCAATATTTGAACAAATTAAAAACACATGCCACAAAGTAAAATAATAATTTCAGTAATTTAATAAACTTTTTGAAAATAATTTCCATAAGTTAAAAAATTCATAATTTAATTACACTTAATGCAGTTAAATTTATATATAAATTTATATATATATATTCCCAATGCATTTTGAGCAATTGAAATTTGGCCCTGAATTAATGCAAATTATATGCCAAAAACAAAATTCAATTCGAGCCAATTTGGAATTTTGCATTTACTTAATCAATTCACAAAAAGCTCGTAAAACAAATCAAGCTAATTAGGTTAATTTAAGGTAGCTACGTAAGCCGAAAGATTCTGTGTGATTGCATTAAGCTTACCAGTTGAAGAACTAAAGATTTATGTGAACGGAAATCAACACGAAATCAGTTATATGCTTGACCTAAACAGCTTAGTTGCCTCGACTTGGCTAATAAGGCATGAGGATAGCAAGGCCACACAAACACACCACACGAAGACAGCATAATTAAACATATGATTGTCGGACAAAGGGCCAGCGGCAAGACTAATATGCCCAATCATAAAACTAATCTACATGAAAAAAGCTCATTAAAATAACGCATACGCCTCGTTGGCCGCTGTCAACAAGCTAGCCAATGGCAACAAGAAGAAGAAGAAGCAAATGCCGAGGCAGAGTCGCTGACAAATGTGCATGTGGACTGATAAATGTTGTTGACTCCTAAATGCGCTCTTCACTCACTGGTTTTTGCGGCCAGCCTTCGGTCTAACCGAGCAAATTAACATAAATGAATTTGCAGCTGTCGCTCGTAAAGTTATTACGCCGTGCCAGACAAATGTGCCCAAGAACAAATCACACTGACCCAATAGTTAAGTGTGACTCTGCGTGTGTGTGTGTGTATGCGAGCTTGAATTAAAGATGAATGAAAAGTCGTGGAGCTGTAAACATGTGGCTTTAATAACGCCACATGAATCATTTATGCTATGCTAAATCCAAATACCAGCAGCAGCAGCAGCAGCAGCATCGTCGAAGGTGCCAAGCATATTAAGTAATACGCAGCACGTTTCGAAATCCAGCCGCTACTTTAAGGACGAGGCACTAACCTACTACAACAAGCGACGCCTTAATAAAAACAACAAAAAAAATGAAAAAACAAAAAGAAACAAAACTGTGTCAGCCGAAAAGTCCATGATAAGAGAGCGTCTCACTCTCGCTCCTGGCGCCTGCGCATTGCCCAATGGCATCCACAAACAATTCGAACTGCCTAACATTGACCAAGAAATCAACATGAAACATGCCACACGCCACACGGAGCCAGCAGCACGACAGCCAGCAGCAGCAGCATCCCGTCTTCAGTCGAACGGCATAGCTGTTACTGTGCACAACACACACACCTCCTGGCTGCCGCCTCACGTTCCTCGGCCGTCGTCATTCGTCAGAGTCACAAAACGCGTAGATTGTGTGCGAGCCATCAGCAGCATCATCAACAGCGCCGGCTGCACTTTCTCGCATCGAATCGAATCGAAAATCAAATCAAATTTTAAATGCTCAATCAGGCGCGACTAATTGCTGATCAGAATCAAAATCGAAATCGTTAAAAGGAGAAAAAATAAAAGCGAAAAAATTTTAATTTTGTTCGTGACGTGGAAATTGTGCTGGGCGTACTTGTTGCCAGAGCCAGACAGTGCGTACATTTTTTGTGCTAGCAGGCGTAACCTAGGACACCAATTAGCATTTGGCTTGTGGTCGCAGGAGAAAAAAAAAAAAAAAAACAACCAAAATTAGAAGCAACAAATTGGAAAGTGAAATTAAGTGAGAGAGAAGAAAAGCAGAATTAAAAAAAAAATAAAATTTAATAAAATATATAAATGAAAATAGTGAAAAATTTAAAATAAATATAATAATAAAAAAAAAAAAAAAAAATTAAACAAATAAAAGAAAAGTTTGGGTAAAATTCAATATTAAAAAATAAATGATATTAAATCATAAATTTTATTAATGAAACAGAGAACCCAAAAAAAAAAAAAAATGCATTAAATCAACATAAATACAAAATAAATAAGGAACAAGTTTTCGCAAAAAATTAAATTAAAAAATAAATTATAATAAAATTTTTAATTTGATTGACCAAAATAGCAAAAAGAAAATATTTCTAATGAAAAACAAAATCCATTAAATGTATAATAAATCAAAATAGATACAAAACAATATACTCGAATAAGCTAAAAAATATATATATATACAATGTTTAATAAGCTATAAAAAATTGATAAAAAATCATATTAAATACAAACAGCTGCTAATTGCAATTAAATATATAAAAATTCATATTTCGTGTGCTTTAACAAAAAACCAAACAAAATTTGAATAATTGTAAAAAATTAAATTAAATTGCAAACAAGTGAAGCAAATTAATCAAATACTAAGCCGCATATGCAGCTCACATATATACATACATATATAAATATAAAAAAATATTTTAAAAATAAATGCTTAAAACACTTGAAACATAATCAAATTATTTGCTACTCTGACCTAATTGTTAGCGAAAATAAATAATTAAAAATAAAGCTAAATAAAATGTAAATGCATTTCACATTCAAATAAATATATATAAATATATATTTATACATATATATTCCAAATATTTTCGAATGGCAAACAGCAATAAATCGATGGTGTTTAAGTGTTGCTATCTGCACACATCTAACGGATGTGTGTGTGCGTGTGAGTGTGCTTGTGTGTGTTGCCAATAATTGAGCATGCATTTAAATAAAAGCCATATATTAAAAAATATATATATATTAACATATATTATGAAGAAAAAATAGAATGCGCTCTTGAATAATTTAAGCCCATAAAACATTTATAGCTGCGACACGTTTCAAATAAGAATACAACAAATAAAATGTCATATCAAGTTCATCTGTGCATTCGTGTGTGTGTGTGTGCTGCCAAATGCTTTAATTAAAAGCCAGGAATTAAAAAAAAAAAATAATAAAACAACGCATCATTTGGATTATCAGTGGAAAAAAGAAGTGAAGCTGTACTGCCAATGCGGGTAGGTTTAATGCAGTTTTTTTCTATATTATTTTTAACATTTTTACATCCATTTAGTAACTCTATTTTGGAGAGGTGGAGCTTACATATAGTTCATATTATTATGAGTGCACGGTAAAGTTGGGCATAATTAATAAAATATGGAATATAATGTTATATATATTAGTTTACGAATCGAATTTGATTTTGGCTGAGATACAAAGTGAAAACATATTCATCGATCAGTAAAAGTCTGAGTAAAACCGTCTTTTATCACGCCCAACATTGTTTGGAAAGTTTTTTAAGTGAAGAGAGAGTCTTATGAATTGAATGAATCTACTGTGAAAATATTATATATTAATATAATATTATATCAAAGCAAAAGTTTTCTATGAACAAAAATTGTTCAATGAATTTTGTGTTTTTAGCTTTATGGTAAATAGGATAAAGTTTATTTATTTTTGCATTTTATTTGATTTTATTTTTTATTTTTATCTATAAACTTAATTGGATTATATTTATTTATTTATTAATAATCAATTAATTTTGCAGTTTTAACTTTATGGTAAATGTGACAAAGTTTATTTATTTTTGCATTTTATTATTTATTTTATTATTTTATTATTTTTTTATCTATAAACTGAATTGGATAATATTTATTTATTTATTAAAAAATATTAATTATTTAACTTTATTTTTATTTAAATATAAATTTTATTTTTTTCCTTTATTATTATTTTCACATTAAAATAATGACAGAATAAAAAAATAAATGAAAAATTAAATACTTTCAGAATAAAGAAATAAATAAAAATTAAAAACTTTCATAAATAACTGAACAAATAAGTAAATCAACAACAAATAAATAATTAAATAATTGTATAAATAAATGAACAAATAATTGAAAAATAAGTAATAATAAAAATAAACAAATAGTTAAACAAACACATATATGAATAAACAATTATGTAAATAACTGCAACAATAATGAATTCAATAAATAACGTAATAAAAAAAACAAATAATTAAAAAATAAATAACTAATTAAAGAAATAAACGAATTAAGAATAAATAAGTGAAAAATTAAATAAATAAATAACCGAAAAAGTTAATAAAACAAACTATATATAAATAAGGACTGAAAAAGTAAATAAAAAATTAAATAAATAAATATTAAAAAAATATTTGAACAAATAACAATTAAAAAATAATTGAACATTCAATAAATCAATAAATTGAATGAATAAATAAAGAAAATAAGTGAATAATTAATTAAATAAATAAATAACAATAATTTGATTAGGAATTTAATTAATAAATAAACAAATAATTAAAAAAAAATAGAAAAGAAATAGATAATTTGCAAAAATGAAGAAATCAAAATTGAAACAAATAAATATATTAACAAAAATATGTATGTAAGCAACGCTGAATGTCTATATCTTTTTGCTAACATTTTTCTCATGTTCAGTTCTATGAATTGTAACGGACATTCTTTCGTTTATGCTTTAAGTTCATTTTTCGGCTGCCTGCATTGCAGCGTATATTCTTATGTGTTTTTAGTCTCTAATAAACCTCTGAATCGAACATATATATATATATAGTACGCATAATATGGTGCAGCATATCTTATTATAATTTAATCAAAATAATTTTGAAAGAAGCTTGATATGATTCTCAGACTATCGTTCCCCATATGCATATATATCCATAGCAAATGTAGTCAACAAGTTGATAACGAATTCAGAATCGAAAAAAAAAAAACAACTAACAATAAATTGCGCATAACAATGGGCCTGGTTAATTGCAAATGAGTTTACGTTCGAACGCACATTAAATTATGCAATGGAAAAATATTTGAACGCTATATTGAGCGTAAAATGTGAAAGAAATGTACGCAGATTCTGAAAATGTACAGATGTTAATTAATTGTTTGCCTTTGCTACGAATCTAATTAAGAGTGTTCCCTGTGTGCCCATAGAGAGAGTGGGAGAGAGAGGGCGTGAGAGGGGGAGACAGAGAGAGAGCTTTTCCGCATAAATTATTCATTGTTTTCCTAATGAGTTCGGCGTGTGCTAGCCCAAGTTGGGCCAGGCCAACAAGATCTAAAAACGTTTTTTATGTTTTTGCTGCGACACAAAAAAAAAATGAAATTAATTGATTTCTAATCAAAACAAAAAACTTTCAGCAACTCGACAACATATTTGACAACTTTTTGTTTGGCTTCATTTCTTGTTTTTTCTTTTTCTTTTGTGTATTTTTGCTGCAATGTTGTTGTTTCGCCTCCCAATTTTGCTGGCCAGTGTTGATTTTGAGACAATGTCAGCGCGTCGACTTTGTTGTTATTGCATGTAATTAATTTTGCTGGTGTGAGTTGTCCGGACAACGAGATAGAGCTGCGCTCTAAACTGGGCTATAATTAATTTAAATTAAGCATAAATTGTTTTGATATATAATACTCCAGCCCCGACGTCCTAAAAAAAAGCCAAAGCTAATGCCTTTAGCCGCCGGCTATTTTGACTTATATTACGTTGCTTTTCCCGCAATTTTCTCTTATTTTTTCTCATTTCTGTTGGCACCACACTGCGTATGCGTAATGTGTAATTGCCTGCGCTGGCCCTAAAGCAAATGCTCATTTACATTAATTGCTGTCACGACTGCTTGGAGTGGAGCAAATGTTATTTTCGCAAAGGAATTCATCAGAAGTCCTCGTCTCCCTGCGAAGTCCTTTGTGCTGAATCCAAGCAGTTGATCGATCGACTTGGGAATGCCAGTTGAATTGGATTTGTGCAGCAGCAGCAGCTGCAGCTGAATTTCGATTTTATGGACTTGCAAATTATGTGCATAATGTAAATTAAATGCTCCAGCTTTTACGACGTATATACATATATAGATATAGTTTATATATATTTATTGATTTCTAGTCGTGTTCGCACTGATTGACAGTGATGTATTACCATTTTATGCTTGTGATATATGTATATAATATTTATGATTGGCATGCTTATAGATAGCTACTACTCAGCCCACTTTAAAGTCGTGTGAGTCGTGCAAAAGTTTCGCCTTATTGCAAGCAAATGCGTTCAGTTGATAAATCATAAAATAGATTATGATTATTGCCCAGGTTACGGGCGCCGTGTGCTGTGCACGCGCTGTTAATGTTCGCTCCGCTTTCAGCTCGCTTTACTTTTAGCCCAGTTAAATAAATTCTTTTGGCCCGGCTTAGCCCGATGCTGGCCGCAACGCAAATGCCAACGTGCTCAAGTGCTTGACAAATATGACGAGGCGTGGCCCGGGCATGCCGGAGGTAAACCAAGGCAAAGGCAAATCCCACAGCTGCCAGCTGCTACGTTCGACTGCCAGCTGCTACAGCAGCAGCAGCAGCAGCAACCCATAGCCATTACGTGGCCACCATAGCTATCTGTGGCTGCCTTCCCCTCACCCTCTCCCTCTCTCGCCCTCTCTGTGTGGGTGTTTTTGTGCATAGCCTCCGCTGTGTGCATTTGCCTGGGCGTAAGCTGAAACCGAACGACGTAAACAATTTGTAAGTCATGTGTAAACATCATAAGTTACGCGCATTTTCTGTTCAAATTATAAGCACTTAATGTCCCAACAGGGAGCTGCCAGCAGAGGCTGAGCTACAGACTGCCGTTACGCGGCGTATACGCAATGCGCAAATATTACGCATACGCCACGTAGCCGCGTCGTAAAATCAAACAAAGATAGACCAGCTGCTAATGCTGTCTGCCGTCTGCCGTCTGCTGTCTCTAGTTCATTCCGTTGTCGTTGTTGTTGTTGTTGTCAGACTCTGTCTCTGTCGCAGTAGTCGCTGCTTGTTAGTTAAACAGCAGCCAAGTAATTAGATTTTTCCACATGAAGGCAACAAACAGCACAGACTCTATAGAGCGGCGGGCGTGCAAATAGTTTCAAGTGTAAACAAAGAGCTGGCTTAACACGCCCCGGCCACACCCCCTACGCCCATACGCCCACACAGCCCCAGCTCTACGCCCATACAATTCAATTAAAAAGCAAACTCGCTGCGAAAACTTAATGCGTTTAATGCGTGAGGGGCAAGCAAATGGATTAGTGTTGTGGATGCTGCGACCTGGCCGCACTCACCCAACCATCCAACCACCCACACATGTACTTCTACTTCTGCTTCTGCTGCTTCTGCTGCTGGTCATAAAGTTGAGCCATATGGCGACTGCTGCCTGGCAAATCTTCAAAACTCCGCGAGCTGCGCTGTGCGCTCTGGGCCCTTTTTGCTTGCTGCTGGCGCTGTCTGTCAAAGTTATGGCTTATATGCCCATTGTAGACGCCGAAATGTATGCAACATTTTTTGTTCTTTGTTGCAACGCCCCTGTCGTTCTAGTTACGTGTTCGGCTAAAGTTGCCAGGTGAAAAATTGATGTCAACTTGTGGTGCAATGAGGAAATCGGGCATATTGGCTGGAAGTAATGCTAGAAGTTCATATATAACTTCAAATAGTTTTAGCATGTTGTATTTATTTGTTTAATTTTTTATTTGTTTTTTTAATTTTACTTATTTCACTTATATAGCAGTACATTTTATTGTGATAGATTATTGTGTAATAGATTCAAATTACGAAAATAAGCACATATGTTAATTTTAACCATTACTATAAGTACATCAGCATATAATAATGTGTAGTATTTTTTTATTTTACCAAGGATTTTGAAGTGAAAGAAAAAAACCTTTGACTTTTATTTATCTATTCATAAATTGTTTTAAAAATTTCTTTTCAGCTTAATTTAATTTAATTTAATTTAATTTAATTTAGCTTTGAAACTAGATTTTTTGTCATTTGCAGAGTATTTAAGTTCTGCTAACACTCCACTTTAATTTCTTACATATCTTCATTTAAAGTGTGTCCAGCACATTCATACCTGCGCTCAAAAATGTTTACTAGATTATGGATTTCGAAACTCATTATCATTAACTGTTGCTGCAGCACATCAAAGTTCAGCAATCGCATGCTCAAGTCAAATGAAACTGAATAAATATTTAAGGCAGTGCGAAAATTTAATGCCCTTGCATGTAGACGAACAATTACTAGATGAAACTTTCATATCCATTTGCATTATATATATATAAGATTTCTACTATTCAAATAAAAACATTTTCGAAAATGTTAAAACATGCGCAACATGCGAGTGAAATATAAAACTGAAATAACCTGCGGCAGCAAATGCAAAAATTTTAAAGTCCACTTTATGCATATTTTAAATAATGCACAAAACTTTTGTGTGTGTGTGATGTGTGTGTGTGTGTGTGTGAGTGTCTATGTGTGTGTGTATGTATTGGTCTTTTCCTACCTACGCTGTCGCCTTTTGTATTTGGGCTGTGGACTGTGGCAGCCCAAACCTCAACCTCAACCTCAACCGAAATATGCTGCACTCGGCTGCTGGTTCTATGTGTGCGCTGAGCAGATAAAACAGCTGCATATAAATCATGTCATAGCCAAGATAAAGAGTGCAAATAGCCAGGGAAAAAAACGATGAAGAAGGAGAAGACGAAGAAGAGGCCAACAAAAATGCAGACTTCCACTTGAGCTGCAAAGGCAACGGCGCGACTTAAGCCAGTCAGAGGAGGCTGAGGCAATGCTTGATTTAGTCAGCTTACGTTGGTAATGGATGACTGCATAAATAAATATAATTGAATTAAAATATAAAATAATAGCTAATGAATTAAATATGAAGTCTGCATCAAAATAATACTCTAAAAAGCTTACAGATTTATGCAAAACTCTAACAAATTTCTAAAGACCTCAACAATCAATCGGGTTATTTTATATTCTCTCTTTGTCTATATTTAGCACTCTCGTGGCATAATTATAAGTTCAGAGGCATTCCTTAACTGTTCAGACTTTGGCTTTTTATCAGCTCAAAGTTCGTGCAGTCACGGACTTTCGCACAATAATCGAGCCTTTGCTCCCAGGGCAACGTGCCCAGGAATTTCACGCTAGTCCCCAAGTAATTGTACGCTTTAGCAACTAGATTGTCAATTTATTGACTTGTGCGTCTTTCCACACCTGTCACAGTTAGTTGGGAGTATCGTTTGCCTTTATTATAACCATTACCTTTGATTTTTTACGATTTCTTATATTTCGCAATCGATAAGCAATCTTTTCATGTGTAATGCCCTGTAAATTGTTGATGGTGGGTATGGAAGGCAGCTGTAAGAGGCGAGTTCTTAAAACCAGAGTTTAGAGAAAGACATTAAATAATAATATATGCAATACAAATTGATAAAATAAAATATCTAAAAAATCGATATATATCGCATTTTAAGCATTTTTCACATATGCTAGAACTTTAAGCACAAATATCACAAAAATTGTATATAATTAAAAAATTAAATAAATATATATATTAAATAAAAAAGTCGATAAATATCGATTAAAAACACATCCCACATACGCTTGAATTTTAAAGTCAGATTTACAAAAGCTTTATATGCCTCTAATATAGTTAAAGATTCGATTTCTTTTCTCTTTATTTTTTTCCCCCACTTTTATCTTTAACAATTCGATTTTCAATCGATTACTCACATTACATGTTGACACATTCTACTTCGAATATTCAAAGTTTAATATAAAAATAATATTATAATCTGATATAATATTTTTATATAAGATTCTTAAAATTTATTTGTATTCCCCACTACTCTAATTTTTCAATAATCGATTTTTAACCGATAGCTCACATTAAATGTTATATATTTACTTTGAATATTGAGCCTTTAATATAAGAATAATACTATATGAAAACTAATTTCGTAAAAAGTTAATGTCTTTTCTATACTGATCTTTCTCTCTCTTGCGTCTCAACTTATCTCTTCTCAAAATCGATAACTTTCAATTGCCAGGGTAGTTTCTAGTACAGTTTCACTCACATCTTATCTACTTTACTTTTTGCTCCTTTTTTTTTGCTCGCTTCGAAGTTAGCAGGACACGCAGTTGGCACGTCGCAAAACTTTCCCCACTTCAATTTTTATTATGCGATTTTATTTATTTTGATTTTACCCCAGAGAAAGTTTACCGTTAGTCAGCGCCAATGCCAAACGCCAAACGGCAAGCGCCAAACGCCATTATAGACAGCCATGTCTAATGATGTTAACAGCCAAGGGCTTAAACGTTAAGTAAATAAGCTTACGATCTAATAACTTGGCTCAGTCGCTGCTGTCCACATTGGCAACGCTTTAAGTTCAGTCTCAGCCTTCTTGGCCACGTTTTTGCACTGCTTAAGTCGAGTCTCTTTGCAGGTGCTTAATTAATACGTAACTTCGATCCTTTTACATCATTATGCGCCTGTGGCTGCTGTCCATATGGAATTTCAATTTGTTGCAGCTAAAGCAGAAATAAGGAAAATTCAATTATTTTCTGCTCTTTCACCTACCCGAGAATGGTTGCCTGGCTACCTGGAAGGGCTGGCCTGGCCTGGCCTGGACTGAGCACATCCTGCTGTAGTCCAATGTCGTGCGCTTCCGGCGGCGCATCGATGGTCATAAATTTTTAAATAACAGAAATTACAATTACTCGGCACCCAATGGCGCCAAATGGGCGAAAAATGCATAATGAAAGCAATCCATATTAAAACATAAATCACGCCCTGTGTGTGAGTGTGTGTGTGCGTGTGTGTGTGTCCCACTGACAGACGATATCTGTGCATGGGAACAATAATAACATGCCCAGCTGTCAGTCAGCGCACACCCGCAGCCTGCGTCACGCCAAATAATTAATTGGCTGCATTATGGACCCTGCAGCAGACGGACGGACAGGCCGGGCTTGGCCCGAATCGGCCCGGCTGGGTAAACATTTTAAGTGCGTCCACCTGTCAGTGGCAGCTCAAAAAAACCTACCGAAGTTCCTCTTCCACTTCCACTTCCTCTTTCACTTCCACTTCGAACTTCCACTGCCAGTTTCAGTTTCAGTTTCAGCTCCTCCACTCCACTCCACACGGCGGTCCATTATGGGTCGCATAATTTTCAGCTTGTTGTGGCCGCCCAATTGACGTTCATTAACAGCGCGTAATTGCGGCCAAGTGGTTTTTGAAGTGCTCGCCGCATGGTGCCTCTCAAATGGATCGCCCGCAACTCGCGCCCATTCACATGCAGCTCCTGTCCATCGCTTTCTTTTCGCCTCTTTTCTCGCGGCCCCATTGAAAACGCAATTTCATTTTCTGCTAAATAAAATTTTATTGATTTTTCTGTCAGTCTTTACAAATCTTCCAAGTTGGCAAGAAGAATGCTCAAAACATATATCAGAAGTCATCAAGTAAAATTGTTTTTTTTTTTCGCATAAGCTTGGAAAAACGTTTATTACACTGGATAGCAGACGTTGTTTTTTTTAAGGATATGCATAAATTGAAATAAAAAATTTTCCAGAAATTTCGTTAGTTATTGAACAAGAAAAGAACAAGTATTTCCAGTTAGACCTATATCAGAAAATATGTTTAAGAGCTGAAAGAAAAATATCCCATGCATCAGAATACTATATATGTCAACTCATATTACCAATTTTGAACTCGATCTCCAGCTTGCTCAACTATATAAACAATAATAATTAGAATTCCATCAAATTTACTTTCTATATTTAAAACGCATCACTACTTCATTGTCTTTCGGGTCATACACAATATTAAAATGAAGAGTTAATTAAAAATTTCAGTACAAACTTCGTTATTCAGTTATAGTCTGATGCATAAGACTCTCTCATATTAACTAGAAATTTCCTTAGTTACTTTCCACGATTAGTTTCAATGGCCACTTGGCAGCTTATGGCCAGGCAGCAAGCTGTAAATTAGCTTAACTTTATTATTGGCTAAAAGTTTTTATTGAATCTGGCAGGCGAAGTTGCCAAGGCAAATGGACATAACTCTTGGCCAGAGCAACAGCTCGGGTATTAGCCCTGCATTGAGAGCACAGATGTTGTCATTGTCGCTACTGCTGCTGCCTGCTGCTGCTGCTGTTGTCCTTGTTTTTATAAGCTACGGTGCATGTAATCAGCTAAGGATATTCATGGACATGACTATGATTTTAGCACACACACACACACACACACACACACACACACACATACAGAAACATGCAGACGCGCACGTACAGTGACATAAACAAATACGGCCAAGACCGGCGCCGCCTCACAGCAGGTCCTGGCGCTAGTTGCTAAAAAACAATAGCTAAACAACTGCAATGCTATGCAAATCCTGCAGAGCAGAGCAGCGCAACATGAAGCTCTCAACACGACATCTGCTTGGTGATGAAAGCACTTGCTAGCGCCGTCATCGACATGCCTCAGCTAGCCAGTGTCCTGCGATATCCTTACGGCCGCCCACTGCCCACTCACGCCACTCCCTGCAATGTATGGCCCATGCAGTAGCTATGGCTTTAAGCACATAATCAGGCGATTTGCAGGCATTATGACCGGTCAGCTGGATAGTCGGCCAGTTGTCCTTCAGAGGAAACAGTCAGTAAGCTGATGTCTATGCTGTGTCCTCCACTGCTTCCTCCAAGTAGCTGCAGCTGCCGCTAGACAGCAGCGCCGACAGATAGATGAAGTTTTTAGTTTTTAGTTTTTAGTTTTAGTTTCTTTACTTTTTCTCTGTCTTGGCTGTGAAAGCCAAACAAATTGACGATGGCGTGGCTCACGCCTCAAACGAACACTTTGCTATTCTTTCTAAGGCTGAGCTTAAGGCAATTTGTGTGTGTTTTTTTTTTTATATATATATACATATATTCGGACTTGGGTTGAGTTATGAATTGTTAAAAACTAAATGCAGGAATAGGCTAGAGAGAAATTCAAAAATGATTGAGCCAATCAGGAATCATGCTTTTTGTATAATATTCGTCATACTTGAGTTTCAACAAAGTTAATGTTTATAAAAGATGTACAGCTTGAGGTTTGACAAAAGCTAAGAGTGCAAAATTTAAAAATTATTGTTGATTAATACACTATTGAGACTTGAGTAAACATGGCAGTTGTAAAAAAGAATTGATTGTTACAAAATAATAGTACATTCATTGAAAAAAAAAAAAAACATTTTTTATCATATATTTTTTTGTCATTCTTTTTTTTATAAAATTGTTGTTGATAATACAAGCAACTTTAAATATGAGTTTATTTTAGACAAAGTTATTCAAGTGGAAAGTGGAAGGCAACTTTGAAAGATATGTAATTTTCGTTCAAAAAACACGAACTATCATCTTCACATACTCCTCTCTGCTAAACTGTCTCCTTTAACTTAATACTCCGTTTGCTTTCGCTCGCATTTCACAGACAGAGTTTCATTTGGGCACTTGTCGCAACTGCGAAAGCTACACGCAATCAAGTTGAAGCATTCTTAAGTCTCACACTTGCACAGCTGCTTTGTTTCTAACCGCACAGATTTAGCTTTTTATGCTGCACGCTGCTTGGCCCTAATCTAAGGTGGCTAGCACAGTTGGCAAAGAAACTATCATCTATCTTGTTGCCTTATGGAAATCCGTTTCTTTTGCAAACTGCTTTCAGGCACACGCACAGCACACATCACGCATTATTTTTTCTTTCTTTTCTTTTTTTTTCTGTTTTTGTCTCTGTTCCTAAACTATGGAGCACTCATTCGATGCAGTCCATACACATACAAAGCTGACAGCTTGGCCAGTTTTACTTGCCCAAGTGACAGTTCTCTGTACGGCAAAACCCTCTCTCTATCTCTCTCTGTCTTTCTGTGTCTCTCTGGCTCTGGCTTCTCTGAGTTTTTTATGCGCTTTTCATTACGTCTGGTTGCCATTGCCCTTATTTTCTTGTTACACTTGCTCAAAGAATTATTGCCTTTGCATATACCAGAGATCGTTTTGTATTTTGTTTCTCCATTTTTTTGTTTTTATACTTTTTTTTTGCCTTTTGCATTCCCCGCACTAAAATGACAGCTGACACTTGCGTTTAACCGCACAGATTTGCTCTGGTCATTGCCATTTCCCGTTCTCCCTTTCCCTCTCCATCTCTCTCTCTTTCCCTCTGTTTGCCATATGTCCGTTTCATTCTGTTGGCCATCAAATTGCGGTCCGTCTGTTTGTACGTTCATTTGAAGGCAAACTGTAATTGTCGTTTGTATTACCACCGACGAAGTTAAGCGTTGGGTTTGTGGTTTTCCTGCCCAGAACGTGGCCTGCATTGAAAGCATCGCAGCAGCTCCCTCCCTCTCTCTCTCTCTCTCTCTCTCTCTCCCTCTCTCTCTCTCTCGCTCAATGTCTATCTCTCTTCATCTCTGTCTGTTGCCGAACCGAAGACAGCTGAAAGTCCATAAAAAAAACTACACGATTTTGACTTGACAGATTTATAGCCCACACGGCTTGCAAATTAAAAACGTGTTGGCATCCATTTCCCAGCTCATTTATAAAATGTTAAAATGTTCCATTTTTTATAAGCTTACTGTTTTTTGAATACTATTTTTATCGTACATTTGTGCATTGTTGTGTGTGGTTGGGTAAAACAAGTTAATTACTTCATTAAGCAATTTTAATTTTATTTTTGTGTAAATTATTAAGTGTTTAAATTATGGATATATTTTAGTTTCTGGTTTATACATTTTAATTCATTACAAAAAAGTTGTACTTTTTTATCTTAAATTATTTCAATTAAAATAACATAAACAAATAAAATATTTATTTAAATAAAAAAACAAAAAAAAAAAAAAAAAAAATTGTTTAATTTTTTTTTTTTTTTTTTTTTTTTTTTTTTTTATTTTTTTATAAAATCACACACATATAAATATGTTTCAATAAATAATAGATACATATAATCAATTGTATTAAACTTTTTTTATAATAACTCCCTTCTTACTTGGTCACCCTCACATTTTATAGTCATAATTTTTGAAAATATTTTCTCAATTTTTCTTTATCTTTATGTTATTTATATTTGCCTTTACTACTACTTCACTAGTTTTACATATTTCATATTTATCAGTTGTATTCAAATGAAAGTCAGCACATTTTTTTTTTCTTTTTTTTATGTCATATGGAAATCCGCTTCTACTTTCATTCGGACGTTCTGTTAATATTATTATTGGCTTAAAAGCCAACGAGAAGTGGATTTGTAAATAAAACTCGGTGTCAGCTGCTGCGCCAACTGTTGGGTGTTAATGTTGCCATTGCCATTGCTGTTGTTGCTGTTGCTGTTGTTGCTGTTGTTGGTGTTGTTATTGTGGTTGTTGTGTGCCTTTGCCTGTTGTGTTATGTGCATACATTTGCATGCAATTTGAGTAACACAAACGGGCTCAACATTTGGGGTTTGCCACAAGAAAATACCCACACCTCTCTGGATGTTGTTGCTGCTGTTGTTACACGGACCTGCTTTAATATTTGCTGACTTCGGTTGAAAGGCCATCAGAAATTTGCATGACGAGCCGTGTTGGCGCAGACCTTTGACTTTCCATTTATCATCGGCAAACTGCCAGCGTGCTGACTGCGTATCACGCTGCGTATACTCGATTTTCGCCCTCTTAGCACGCCGCGAATTGGCTTTTGTTTAATTATTTGAAGCCCTTTCAACTGGCTTTGTTATAAATAATCGATTTTCGCGCCAGCGCCAAGTGATTTTTTTTTGCTTCTATTGATTTTATTAGTTTTGCTGCCTTCATCAAATATGCCAAAAGATTTATGTTGGCTTTGCAAATTTTGGAGAGCTGATGGAATCGCCGAGGATTACACACGCCAAATATTTGTTGCTGGTGTTGAGAGACGAGACGAGACAATAAAAACATTGAATGGAAATTAAAGTGCTCCTACAGCATTCGATATATATGTATATATATAAATTTATATTATTTTGTTATCTTGGTGAAAGTTTTAACACAAGCTTAAGTTGTATTTATTCTCGCATTTCGCATTTGGCAGTCGGTTCAAGGCAAAACTTTGTAATCATCCACTTTGGAATATTGCAAAACAAAGGCAAATAAACATAAAGTCCGAGAACAAATGGCTTAGAAAATGTTCGCTAACAAATTGACATAAATAAGTCGATGGCAAAGCCAATATGAAACAAAATAAAAGCATTATCGACAGCAGCGGAAAATGCCAAGATGATGACGACGACGACGACGACGACGACGACCACAACAAGCGGAAGGACAGGGCCAACGTCAACTGACAAATATACAAATAAGATTTGGCTCAAAAATTTATTTAATTTCATTTTATTGGCCAAAGTCAAAGACAGCCAAAGCCAAAGCCAAAGCCGAAACCAAAACCAAAACCAAGACCAAGAGCAAGACAAGCGCTTAGTTTTCCATGACCCGAGAAAATGTTTTTAACGCCGCGGCGACAATCCAATGAGAAATCATTAATCTTTTTCTGCTGAATCAGCTGCTCCCACCCCCAACTGGGGACCCGGACAACCCTTAGCCCAGAATTCGCCTGGTCATTGTCTCAGTCTCTGACAGCGACTCACATTCGGCACAATTTGCAAACACGACTTAATGGTTTCGCCGTCATTTAGCCAGCCGACTGGAATAATAATAGAAATTAAAGATGTCCAGCAAATGCTGAGCGGGGCGTCCTTAGATGTTTTCTTATATTTTCAAAGGAAAGTTTCGTTGTAATATCCAGAGTTTCTTTTCATATTTCATTAAATATGTTTAAGCTTAAATATATATAACATTTAATAGTATATATTCTGTTCAAGAGCTGTACAAAGTAGCGCATTTTCAGCATTTAGATTTATTTTGAATTATTAAGAGGAAAAATTCCCCTACTTAAATATTTATTTATATTTACTCTGCTCTTCAAATAAATATTCAAATTTTATTTGATTGTCTTCACCTTTTACGGAAAATTTGAACTTACTGCTCGAGGTATATTAGTTTCAAGTTTGATAAGCATAATTCAATATTTGGATATGCTAATTGAAAAAAGTTTCCTTTATCAAGTATCATCGATAGATGATAGTCTGTCGTCAATATTTGAACGCCTATTATATAGCGTCTATCGCATTTTGTCTATTGGCAATTGGCTATCTGCTATTTGCTATCTGTTATCATGTATCGTATTTCGCAAATCGTATGTCGCATAGCATATATCGTATATCATATATCGTGTATCGTATATTCTCTGTTCTTTTTTAAATCAATTGTGTATCACCCTTTGTCCATCGTCTATTGGCTTTCTGCTATCGTGTATTGCATATCGTATATCGTATATCGTATGTTGAATATCGTACATAAAATATTCTCTGTAGTCTATCAGCTATCGTGCATCGATTATCTGAGATCTATCGCCAATCATCTATCGTGTATTGCCTATATTCGTCTCACGCCCTTGGTCCATCATCTATAATCCATCCATCCGCAGTTTTAAATTGCCTATTGCTTGTGGTCTATAGTCTATCATTTATGGTCTTCTTTCTTTCTTTCTTTTGTCTAATGTCGCTTTTTTTTTTTTTTTTTTTTTTTTTTTTTTTTTTTCTTTTTGTTTTTTTTTCTTTTTTATTTTTTTCTTTTTCTTTTTTGTTTTTGTTTTTTCTCCTTTTCTATTTTTCATCATTTATCTTCGATATTTTCTCGTTTATCTATAGTGATCTATTTTCCAATTTAAATTTTTCATTTGAAATCTGAAATTAAACATCTTATCTTTTCGATATTTTCTCTTCTATCTTCTGTATTCTATCTTCTATTCTTCTATTTTAAATTTTCCGTGTTCAATCTGCGATCTTCTCACTTCTTTCTTATATTTTCTACCTATTGGTAATCTATATTCTATCTCGTTCTTTATATTTTATATGCTATATTCTTTCTTCTATTATCCATTTCCCACTTTAAATCTTCAATTTCTAATCTTCTGTTTTCCCTCTTCCATTTCTAAGCTTTTGTATTCCAATTTCTTCTCAATTCCTGACTTAAAACATAATTACAATATTCCAGAATATATCGATTTGTACAGTACAGGGTATATTCACAACAAAATTGTTTGGCATTTCCTTCGTTTCATTAACGCAAATGTTTTCTCTCTTTCTCTTTCCTTTTGGGCCAACTGTTGTCTCTTTTGCTGTTTATTTATTCACAATATACATATATATTTGGGCAGCTCGTTCAATTTGGTTCAATTTATTTATAATTATATATTTTGGCCAGTTTTGCGTCGACAACTTTCATATTGAGCGCTTGTTTGGCCAGCACTTGAGTGTGGCCGTATGCGAGTGGGAGTGGCACACTTAATTTGCGCCCCGCAATTGAAATTAAAAATTTAAGCGCAACATGAACCCTCCGGGCCTCAGCAATAAAAATGAGAAATATGCGCCTGTTAACTTGTTCATTACCCTAATGGAGCGTTTGCCATTGCCATTGCCATTGCCATTGCCTTTGCCATGCATTGTGCGTGGGGCTTGGCTCGGCAGCGGCATGGACGAGCCGACTTTCTGGGTTCACTTCAATCCCATTTGCCAGTGAAAAGGACTGAGTCGAGTGTTGTCTGCTTTATGTTGGGTCTTCTTCATCTGCTGCTCGTCCTGCTGCTGCTGTTGCTCCTCCTGCTTCTTCTTCTTCTTCTTAGTCGTCGTCGACTGCCCACTCAAAGTTCGTCCTCTGTTGTTTATTATGTGTCCCTTTTCATGGGTGTCAGCCATAAGAGGGGCACATTTTTCAGTGTTGTAGCCACGCTGTTATATTTCATTTAAATGACATTTTAATTAATGTCAACATTTTGTTATTGCCGCAACTTTCTCGTCTTATTAGGCGTATGCAGACGCCGTCTATGCTGCCTCTCTCTCCCCCTCTCTATCTCTCTCACTCTCTCGTTCTCCCTTTTCAATTTGATTTTGCCGAGCCACGAATTTTAAGTTCGTTTACCCTAATACGATTATTTAATTAGGACCATTTTTGTTGTAGCATGTTGTTATGCCTTAATATTATTAAAATTATTGAGGGTCGTTGTACTTGGTAACTAGGGTTTATTTCTAAATAAGGGTTTATTTGAAGATACATTGAATTAATACAGAAATAGATAAGTTTTTTAATAATATATCCTTTGTATAATTTAGAGATTAAGATACAATTTTATATAGTATATCTTTCATGTATTATAATGATGAAGATAAGATTTTTTATAATATATCTTACGTGTATTATAACAAATCTTATATAATTAATTCATATATTAGCAAAAAATCATACACAATAAATTCAGTATATTTTCATATAAAATCTTAAGTCTTAGCAGACTAGATCCGCCGGCAGAAAAAAGTGGCCCTTTTTTTAAAAAACTTTTTTTTAGTAACGCCCCACCCCTTTTTTTTTTTTTATCTTTTTTTTTTTTTTTCTTACTTCTTTCCCCCCCTCGGCGGCAACCTTCTTTTTTTTTTTTTTTTTTTTTTTTTTTCCCAACACAATTTTGGGGTGTGTTTTTATTTTAGATCTGATGTGTCCTTTCTCTCTGATTAATTGTATTTATTATATATGTTGTGTGATTATTTCACGCATATAACATTTTTCGTGTTCTGCTTACTGACTCTTACTACTATTTGTACTTCTAAGCAACTTTCTCAGACTTCTCAGCTTTCCTCGATATTGAAGCTTCTCCCCAAAACCAACTTTCCTGTCAATCCTTTCTATCAATCCTTATAAGCATCTAACGGTGGGTTAACTTAGCAATGTGACATGATTCTGACTAAGAAAGTTCTTTGATGATGTTATGCATCGTATCTTAACAGCATCATCTATTGCCGAGTAGCAAGCAATTAGATCATACTTCTGCTAATTAAGTTGTTTACATGTTCTTGCATGAACTGTGTAGTAATTAAGGGCATTCTACAAAAAAAAGGGATTAGCAGAGGCTAAGTTTTATATATGTATAATGAACCGCAGCGGAAATACTCTGTAAATATGCAGAGATTGAGATTAAGTTGTGGTTGACTTAGAGTGTTTCTCCGTAAGAGCTACGTTGTATATAATATTAAAATTTATAGTTAAACATTACTACTCTACTACAAAAGGAGACTAGAGAAGCGAGGAAATCTAGCTGAAAGTATAGCTAATTTGACGCAGCACTTTATGTCCAAAAATAAATATACTTTATAGATGCTATACATTAAATATAAATAAAACAATAAAACATATTCAGTTACCTATCTTAGAGTACACTGTATTCGCCTTGTTCATTTCCCTTTCACAAATGAATATTTAATGAGTTAATTTTTGTATCGACTCGGACTTAAGGGATTTTTAATAATCGATAAGCCACGAACAGCGTTATTGACAGCAAGTGATTTATGGTTAATATTATGAAATACAAGTGGCAATACAAAGGACTTAACCGCAGATTGGCGCAAGCGAATAAAAAGGGTTCGATATCTCGCGCCCGTATGTGGATTGGGTTCGACACAAGAGTCAAAAGCAAGTCAACTACTAATCTTGAGCTTAACGTCAATTTTAATCCCCCTGGCTAAGTCCACATTGACAGTTGAACGTTTGCCAAAGTACAAAGTCGAACTGGCGCACTCCCAGCCACACACACACTCACACACTCACATACACAAATGGACAACAGCGCTCTATAAAATTGTACACAAGAGAGCAACTAAAAAGAGAACAGAAAAACTTTTAGTTACAATAAATTATATGCAACAGTTAAAAAAATCCCCAAAAAAAGAGAAAACTTAAAAAAAATAATAGAGAAAAAAGGCCAAAACAAGAAGAAAGCAAAGCACAGAGAAACCAAAAGAGTTAACGACGAGGCGGCCAACTGAAATGTTGGCCAAATAAAGCACTTGAGGGAATTGCACATAAAGCGAATGCCATACGGCTGGCTGGGAAAGGCCGAGCTCCGAGCACCGTTAGGCCTGGCCTAGGCCTAATGTGGGCGTGGCCCATCATTGGCATGTGGCGAAAAAAGAATCCTTTCATTTGGGACCGCACATTGGCATGCGCTGGCATATGTGACGGTGTGTGTGTGTGTGTGTGTGTGTGTGTGTGTCGCTCTCTCTCTCTCTCTCTCTCTCTCTCTCTCTCTGTGTGCTTCAAATATTTGCAGGTAGAAATGTCTAGGCGCAAGCAAATCCCAATGTGCCAGGCACTTTATTGCAATCCCTTTAAATAAGTTTTTTATTATTTGCTACCTGGCGCTGGCCCCGGACCAGCCGAAGATCTACGTGCAAATGCGCAAACAAATGTGAATGTGAATGCTTGGCAGCAGTCAGACCTCTAGCTAAACTAAGTCCAAGTCGAAGTCCTTTTTTGATACCCATTGAAAGTGGGAATTGAGGGTATTATGATTTTATGATAATCAAATGTATGTAACAGGCTAAGGGAGGCATGCCAGATATCGTTCAACATATATATGCTAGATGGGCACAACGAGCTGACTTGATATATATACATATCTGTTCGTCTGTCTATTCGCCTGTTTGAAGGCGTATAGAAGAGCACATATACATTCTGAATACGAAGTGACGACCTGACTTGATATAGTTCTGCCTTGTCTGTCTGTTCGTCCGTCTGTCAGTCCGCTCGTTCTTCTGTACAACTGCACATTTCTCTATCTATCCATCGGTCTGACTGCATGTTCGCTCCTCTATCCATCCGTTCTCTTGTTCGGCCTTCCGTCGGCCCGTCGTTCAGTTTGTCCTTCCGTCATTCAGTTTGTCCGTCCGTGCTTCAGTTTATCCTTCTGTCCTTCAGTTTGTCCTTCCGTACATCAGTTTGTTCCTCTATCCTGCTCCATCCGCTCATTTCTTTTGTCTGTCCACGTTTCTGCTTGTATGTCCGCTCGTCGATCCGTATTTTAGTTCCTCGATCGGTCGTCCGTCATTCCATACATCGTCCATCTGACTGTCCGTCCATACATACAACCGTCCCTTCGTCTTTCCGTCTGTCTTTCTATCCGCCCTTTTGTCTGTCAATACGTCTGTGTATCTGTCTATGCTTCAGTCCAACTGTCTGTGCGTTGTTCTGTCGAATCGTTCTAAATTTCTTCCCTTCTTCCATCCATATGTATTAACGATCTCAGCACTTATAAGAACTAGAGACTTGAAATTTGTTTGTTTTTGAAATTATATCTTGAAAATCATTAAAGCTAGAGTCTTCAAATTTTGCACTTAGTTTCATGTATATTTTAGACAATTTTGAATTTTTTTCTATGTTGACTATTGAGATCAATATTTTTATTAAATACTGGCTCTTTCTCCTGTTCAGGGTATCGCCTAGTCAGTCAGCTTCGACTAACCCACTCTTACTTTTATTTTTTTTCCGTTGCTTTGTTCAAATCCATTTTCTTGGCCTTGGCAGCATAGCATACATAGCGCTGTATCTCAACTTGGCCAAAGCCAAATAAAATATGGAATTACTTAACGGGCAGGGCTGACAGTTGTGTGTGTGAGTGAGAGTGTGTGTCTGTGTGTGTGTATTTGCGTGTGTCTATTTGCTGGCGGTTCGCTAGATCTTTTGTGCTGACTTTAGCTGGGATTTTATTTGCCCCAGATGTGATTTGTTTAGCACTCGCTCCCCCAACACACACACACACACACAATACATACACTCACACACACATACCCAGCCATATGTCAGTTTGTCTTTAAATTCGAGTGTGAAAGGTTTACTTTTTCAAGTCAGTCTCAACCTTTTCCCCATTGCTTGGCTTCTGCTGGCACTGTAAGTGCTACATGTGTTTCCAGGGGCTTCCCAAGTAATGTTTTTTCCGAGAAATTGTTTTCGGGGACTTAAAGTAAACAGCACATTGAAGCGTGACAGCTGTTGATACGTCGCGTGCCACGCGGCGTATGATTGATATTTGCACTTTAAGCACGAGCAAAAAAAAATAAGAGAAAGCTAAACTTTTCTTTATCTGATTCAATAAATTTAGTGCAAACATTTTATTAGCTCAGCAATGTTTTATCGCGAAGAGCATAAATAAATGAACGACGAAAAGTTTCTCCCTGAACTATCAAGAAAACATTGTCGTTGGGTTCATTAAAAAGTTTTTCTTTTTTTTTTTTTTTGTGGGGCAAATGAATTTTTTTATTAAAGCACGAATTTTGCACGCTTCATAAAGCGAAACTCAAATGACAGCAGGGCTCGAAAGGGTTAGAGCTTTCTCTTGTTATGTGTTATATATAAGATATATATATATATCTTTATATAAGTATCTATGTATATATGTATATACAGACGTCAGCGCCTTAGGTACTCATCAGAAATTCAGCGTGCGTGGGCGCATCTTATGAAAACTCAATGCCAATGCTGATGACATTCATTGTTTTGTTTTGACAGCGAGAGAGACAGAAAGAGAGAGTGGGAGAGAGCAACTGTGATGATGCTTCATGGCATTCTTTTTTTGCAACCACATGTAAGCTTAAATTTCAGGCATAACTCGTCAGGCACATCTAAATATTTATGCGGTATATGAAATTTCGCTGGCATTCAGAATGTCTTTGCCTGCCATCGTTTTGTTGGCCTTTTGCAAATGTGTTTTTGTTTTTTCTTTTTCGTTTTTTCTTTCTTTCTTTTTTTCAGACATTTCCTTTAAGTGCGCCGCGTCAAGTCCACATTTCCGTTTTGTTAACAGCTGCTGCTCGAGCGCGCAAAAGTTTTCAAATGAAAAATTTCAGCTGCTGTCTGTATTTGCACTAAGCTTGTCTCTTTCTCTTAATCAAAATGCAGCTGCATAGGATTAAAGTTGTGGACACATCATTTTAAGATGAGAGATAATATTTATATTTGCTGAAAATTAAATATTTGCATTTGAAGAATGCAATGGGCGAAATTTCGTTTAAATATTGTTTTGGTATATTTATTTATATTTATATTTATTTGTTTATATTTAAGAAATTTTGTAAATTGTGAATCATAATCCAGACTCACTTCATGCGAACTCAAACTACACATGAAACTCATCCCAAACCATACTCACCACGCACTCACATTAAACATTTCAAGACTTCGAGTAGGAAGATTCAAAAGATAGAGAATTAGTTAGAGAGATAAAATCACAAAAATTTAATAAATTATATGAAAGAGGAGAAAGAGACTTTCAGTATTGTATAAGTAAATATGTATAAATATAAATAAAATAAGATAAATAAATAAATAGAATATTTCAATGTCCTTGTGAATAAACTTTTAATTGAATTTAAATATTTTACTTGATTTAAAATCTGAGATTTTTGCTCTCAAAAATCCTTAGTTTGCATTTGGCTATATTTTCAGAGCTTTGTATTAAAATTATTCTGGATATCGACTAGACTCTCTTTTGGATCTTAAACCTATTGCTATTAGAGATTATACACTCATTTCTAATCTTAAGTGTGTACCAAAAAATCAATGATATCTAGATTCTTTTAATCAGCAATACTTTTCAATTATTTAAAAAATTAAATTCAAAGCAAAAATTCCTTTGGTGAAAGACATTCCAATAAAGATATATAATAAATCCATTTCTTGGTAAATTTGTATGCCCAATTTATTCCAAAATATCTCAAATTATAAACAAAGTTGAACTACTTTAATATGTTTCAGTTTCCTCAGCCAACAACAAAGACTATATATTTCTTCTACCACTCTTATAATCCCGAAAATAGACTTTGTAACTGAACTGCAATTTCATTAAAGCCTATCTGCGCGCCGACAATTTATTAAGTGTTGAGCGTTAAGACAGAAGCCCGCAGTTGCTCATTGAGTGCTGGGCAATGGGGGGGAGGAGTGGGCGGCCAGGGGGCGTGGCGCCGCAACAGAATGAAGCAATTTTAATTTGCTGGGGGTAGTAAAACATCAACAGCAACAAGCGAAGCAGTCGAGCAGCCAAACCGAAAGTTTTTCCACGCAAAATGCAGTGGGCGGGCGAGGCCCTGGGCCAAGTGTTGCATCTCATAAATAAAGCCAGAGAAAGTGCAAGGAGGAAACAGAGAGAGAGAGAGGGAGAGAGAGAGGGAGGGAGTCGAGGGTAGGGGAGTGGCAAACAGTGTTGCGCACTTGGCCAGTGTAAAAGCATATTTTCTGCTTTTAATTGCAATATATTCTTTTTAGACAAAATGACTGATGATGGCTGAGTCGAGCAAAGCTGAACGGAGCTGAGCTGGCTGGGCCGGCGCAAATATATTGCCATGAAATTTGCACGAGCCAGGAAACGGAAGAGACAGACAGAGACGCCGGCCGTTGTCCTTCGTCGCAACTCCGCTTTGACTGCTAAATGAACAAGCCAAACTCAAGCGCCTCATTCCAGTCCAGTCCAGCCCCGTCCTAGCATTGTGGTCGCCAGAGCTTTTGGTTGCTGCGGTCGGTTGTCCTTGCTGCTGAGATACAAATAACTTGGGCAGAGAATACATTGGGGCGCGCTTTGTCTTAGCAGGCGATTTGGCCAACGCCATTTTGATGATGAATAAATGAAGGCCTTTTGTGCTCGGGCGAACGTGGCCAGAACCAAAATAAGAAAGCTTACCACTTTCATTCACTGCTCGCGAATGAAATAATTAAAATCAACTCAGGGCTTAGACTGCGCAAAATCTTTAAGCTCCAAGCTTGTCCCATTTTGTGGACCATTAGACGCCCACACAAATACACAAACAAACTCTGCCACTCATAATACTCTAATTTATTTAGTAGCAATTCGGCTCAGCCAAAAATTCGCTCAACTGAATAAAAAGCTGGCAAATTGACGAGAAATCTCATAATTTTTGTATTTGTATACTCTGTGCCTGAAGAGAAAAAGAGTATATTAGTTTTGTGCAATGTCCATCTATCCTTATGAATGCAAAATATTTCTACGCTATTGAAGCAAGAGACTGGAACATTTGGAACATATACTCGTTTTTACCCTCGAATTATAAAGTGATTAGATTTTCTCGAAAACCCTACTAGGGGCGTGGTAAATCGGAAAATGCTTGCGCCCATAGTCGAGAAATCATATTAGTTGTACAGCTACAGAGTTGAAATTTGGAATGTATACTCGTGATTGAGTCACCCAAGATCAAAAATATATGGCGAATATAATATCCTTGCCGATTGGGGGCGTCTCAAACCGAGAAAAAATTCATCTTTAACAGTTTTAAAGCTACAACGCTGAAATTTGATATGTAAGGTAATGTTACAATTCTATAAAGATCTATGAAAATGATATGTCCACGCCCATTGGGGGCAAGACAAGCTAAGAGCAAGACAGCAAAACACTTTGTGAAGCCCAGCCTAAATTTAATAGCACGAGATGCCCTTAATGGAACAGAGTTTCATGCAGTCGGTTACGCCCGAATGCAAAATTTCTTGTTTAACTTGATTTTTTTTTTTTTTGTCACGTTGCGCAAATTTTATTATTGGCCATGCCAATTGCAGCGACAACAACAAGAGCTGAAGATTTTTCATTTATTTTTCTCTGTTCAGTTTTTAGTAAACTATGCAAAACTTTGCTGCGCTCAAAACAAAATGATTAATGAAGCTTGGAAAATTCGCAGCGCAAAATTTAATCAAGCGCGAAAGCAGATCGAAACAATCGTAAAAAATGGCAAACTTATAATAAGCTTCAAATTTGTACAATATGCTGAGGGAGTGGGCGTGGCAGTGTGGGCGGAAGCTGGCGAGAAACTACGAAAACAAAAGTGCGATGGGGCTTAGAAAATAAATTATGCCATGGTAAGAGCAATTCCGTTATTCTAAGGCCGCTGTGATTTATTACGCGATTTTTGACATGCATTTATTCAGCATTGTTTCTGTACGCCACTCAGCTGGGAGCGAGCGGGACGGACGGATGGAGTGAGTGAGTGAGAGAGAGGGAGAGAGCCCAAGAGTAATGAATTGCTCAGTGAATATATAGATATGTATGTGTGTGTGTGTGTATGAATAAAAAAGGTTATACTCGCGCTGTCTCACTCACTCTCACACACTCTCCCTCTCTCTACATATATTGGCATTTATATTTATGTGTAATCGAGTCAGGTCTCATAAATTTTAAGCGCTAACTTTTAAATTATAGTAGATACAAATAGATAGATATAAATGTATATATAAATATATATACATGTATATATATGTATTTGTAGATACAATGATAAGGTAATTTATTGTGCATATAAAATAAATACTGCATGATAGTGCATAAATAAAAAATATATTTATATTTATCTATTATATATATACAATGGCGCCAATTTTGGTTCATGAATTTGTAATCAATTATGGAGAAAGATAATTTGTTATAGCTAAATACTTGAAACTAATTAATTAAAGTTTCCCATTTAAATGCTTCAACATTTAATTTTAATGTATAACAGTTTTAACATAAATATTTTCACTTACACAGCTAATCATTGAGCAATAAAATTGATAGTTTATTCATTAAATATAAATAGATATACATTTATAATAAAGAGAGCTTAGAGCTATAAATAAATTACAATATTTGCTAATGATGAAGCTAACTTATTTGATTTTGCAAAATATTCGTCATTTAAATGAGCGTTACAATAATTAATACTATTTAAATTTAAAATATATTATATTTACATTAAATAAACATTTAAAGTATAACTTTTACATTTTCACTTAACATACTTAACAATTTGAATACTTACCAACAGACAGAAGAAGTGGAGAAGCACCGCTCTGCACTGGACGACTGACCACAAGAAGATGAAAAATGCGACTGAAGCTGCGCTGCAGCATTCTTGCCTTTATATAGGGCATCGACAGCTCCACTCAAGTCAAGCTCAACTCTTGAGTCAGTTTTCACACTCGATCATTAGGCGACCAATCAAAGCACTTTCTGCTGCTGCTGCAAGAAGCAGCTCAACTCTTGAGCCTCTTTCTGAGTCAGTCTTCACACTCAAACATTAGGCGACCAATCAGAGCACTTTCTGCTGCTGCTGCCGCTGTTGCTGCTGCAAGAAGCAGCTCTTCTGATCTTCAGCTGCCTTTATATAGGGCAGTGAGACTACCACTCGAAGTCGAGCTCAACTGTTAAGTCTCTCTCTGAGTTAGCGACCAATCAGAGTATTTTCTGCTGCCTCTGCTGCATACATATGCAAACTATATGATTCTATTGAATTTTTTACAAAATTTAAAAAGAACAACGCATTCTTAGTCGTAGTCGTTGGTTATATTTGCTACTGACCTTCAATGGGGGATTTTGGGAAAGTTGCAGCCGGGATTCCAAAATGTAACAAAAATTTAAATTGCAAAAAATTCACATGAATCTATGTGCAAAAATTTGAGGAAAAAGTCCAACTTGAACATATACCTTCTATTGCAAAATCCCCGAAGTCGTCCATAATTCATAGTCTCATTTCATATGTATTTATACATCTAGCTCACACCAATCTACACTTACATCACTACATTTATGAATGCATTATCAATACATCTCTCTCTAAAATCATCAAAATCAAATGAGTTATGACCGAAAGTTAAACATTATTTTTTTTTTGTTTAAATTCTATTCTTTGCTATCTGTTCTAAACATTTTATTATTATTATTTTTTGTATTATTTAATATAGTGAAGCACTAATATTTTTATGGACATAATAACTTATCTATGATGTATTACATTATATTTAATAACACAACCCCATAAAAAATTTCACTAAAAATTCGTTCATCAAAAGCATAGATTACCTGCTTACAGATTATCTCCTATTCTATCACGCCCAACTAAAGCACTTTTTTATATTCTTAACCAAACCATCGTCCGCTAAGGGTCCACATAAAATTCATAGCAGCTGTTTACGCTCTTATTGAAGTCCTGGCCAATCCATTTTTAGCCACATTTCTACAGCCGTTCAAGCCTTCTCGGCTGTTGCCATTTCCTCTTTAGCAGCTGTTGTCCATCTTATTGAAATGCCAAATTTCACTTTAGACTACATTTATATTGCTCTTAAAGTTTCGGTCCCCTCTCTCCCTCTCTCTCTCCCTCTCGCTCCCATTTTTTATGCTGATCTTTGCACGTGCTGCAAGCAACACACAAAATATTTAAATATGCTCGAAACACAATGAAACTTTTGGCCAGTTTTCGCAGTCCGAAACATTCATCATCGCTGTCAGTTTTATGTTAAATTTTCATTAAACTTTTGACCGGTGTATAAATAATTCTATTTCTTTTTTGTTGTTGTTGCTTATGTCCCTCATCACTGGACATCTCAGCAGCAAAAGTTTTGATATAATCAAGTGTCCGATTCATGCGTATTTGTTTTTGACGTATTCATGAGTTGCAAACACCATCAATTTGATAACCAGCAGCAGGCTGTGAGTCTGACAGGCAAACGTCCTTCGCGTTGAGCCTGCTGCTCAAAATTTGACAGAAGCTGGCCGTATTGACAGCTAATGGGGGTTGGTTGGGACCGTGGTTGGGGTTTGAGAGCAGAAGTCGGCCTGGCCAATTATTAACATAAGCCCAAATGAAGATGACGTTGACATCGAGCGGGTGACAAAGTTTTAATGATACTGTTAAGGTTCGCTACGGCCACGACTTGCACGGGAGGCAATTAATCACAGTCTGCCAGACCTTCTCCATGCCCCGCCCCCCACTTTGAGTGTCACTTAGTTTTTATGGCCAGGACGTTGCGAAGGGGCAGCGCATCAAACAGCTCACGTTCAATTGTTTTATGCCAGTTGCGGTGCTTCGTTGTACTTGTTCGAGTGCTGCTCCCGTTCCGCCTCCTGCTGGTCCTGCTCCTCCTGCTCCCGTCGCTTTATGATGTCCTTGTTGATTGCTGCTGCTGCTGTTGCTTCGGCTTGAGCCATTCTGAGTGCCGTGAAACTTTTGTGAGCCTTGGCGAACGTCAATTTGGCTCCAAAAAGTGGAAGCTCACAAATTGTCTGGGGGTGGACGTTGAGGCTTTTAATGGCCATTTGAGGCAGTTTATGCAGTTGCAACTTCTCTCTCTTTCTATCTCCCTCTCGCTCTCTCGATGGTCAAGTTGTTTGTTGCTATTATTAAATTAGTTGCGGGCGATTTGCGGTAATTAGAGTAAAGTTTTATGGCCCTTTGAACTTGTTATGGCTGCCAGGCTGCCAGACATTGTCTGCTGTTGACTTTCTGCATATTTTATAAGCTCCGGCCATGTAATACATACATACATATTAATTTGAAGCAAATTTACTTGCATGTATTTAGATAAGTTGGAGTATAGATATTTTCGATTGTGGCAGAGAAAATTAAATGTGCATAAGATATGAAGGAACGCACAAGTCGACTTGATTTATATTTATTCAAGCTGTTTGGGAAACTGAAGATGAAATAATATTTGATATAGTTAGAGTAGTTTTTTTTATAAAATTATGAATTTGGTCCAGATATTGTTGTAAACTGAATCTATAAATTTGTCTGTGAAGCACAAAATATGAATATGTTCATCTTTTTCTATTTTCACTGATAGATATATACATAGATTCAAGTTTATATAGGGGAACAATGTTTGCTATATCATATTAGTGTTATTATTATTTTTGGTTACAATTGAAAGCAACAGCCATAAAATTATACAGTATGATTCTATTGAATTTGTGCATAAATTTTATAAAAATTGTCAAGTAATTCTCATGGTTATCACTCTCTACATTGACATTATCAATATATTTTCCCAGCTTCAATTCATTTTGATCGCTAATCGCTGTTCAATGAATCTTCAATTCTTTCACTTCTCTTCTACATATTTCATTGGCATAGTTAAGAGTTGAGTTGCGACATGAACGCTTATCTCGTCTATGGTTGCCGTTCATCTTCATAAACTGGTAGCTGTATCACTAGCTGCTCGTGCGAGTTGCTGAATCTTAACCGAAGTATCATCATTTATTTATGCGCTCGCATAGCTGACACCCACACACACACACACCCACACACACACACACACACAATGTGATGAGTAGCAGAAGGAGACGTAACCTGACAGCACCGACAACACCTGGAAGGGATCGGATGTTGCTGCTGTTGCTGTCTTTGCAGTCGGAGCTGCTACTGATGCATTTGTGCGGTTGCCGTGTTAATAACACGTCAACAGCAGAGCATATCAAGCATACGCCATGTTGTGTACACAAGGCTTGTTACACAATGTTGGCCCACAGAACATTGAGCCCTTGGGGTGGTTGGGTGAACCACTCCCCACCCGGGTAGAGCCTGGTTCAACTGGCTCAGACTAAACGCAGCTGGCAATGAGCCATCGGCACACTGAGCCCTGCAAATTGCAATTAATTAATTGAAGTACTTAAGCGCCTCTCGCTGCGACGCTGCATGCCACACCATTAATAGCAGCAGCAGCGCAGCAGCATTACCGCAGACTCCGCTTTCAAATGGGTGTCACGTGTCTCTCGTGGCGGTGTCTCAATGCCTCAATGTCGCGCTGGCTGACAAAATCCACTCGGCTGAGTGTCTTATTGATGCCCTGCCTTACGCTCTGTGGCAGCTATTAGGGCTGCACGACTTCCATTAACTTCCCGCATGCCACTCGCTGCATTCTTGACTTTTGTTCCACCAAATTCTACAATTTCCTTGCAAATTTTCTGTTGCATTCAGGCATCGGGTCTGCGCATAATTGGCATATTCATTTTATCATTTCAAGCGCCCAATTATTATAGTCAATATGGTTAATCAAGCAGCGAACGCCGAGCATATTATTGACATGCAGAAGACTCACGTGGCGCTGCATTACAATGTATTTTATTAAAGCATTTTACAGTAGTATACCCTTTGGGGTTGTGGTTGGCGGATCGGGAATACCTTTTGAATTATGGAAAATATATTCAATATTTTTTTTTTAATTTTTTATTTTTATTTTTTTATATTTTATGGGAAACTTTATCTTTAATACAATTTATTTGTATTATGTAAAATGTATTCAATATTTTTTTTTACTTATTTTATCATATTAACATATCAAATAATTATACGAAAAATAGATTATTTGAAATTTAATTATGTTAAATACTTAAGGGGGAAAATTAATATAAAAATCCCCATCCTCTTCAAGATTTAGAAAAGATATAGTTAAAGTTTATCTAACAGGCTGTCTGAGCTACATACATATATGACAGATTTTAGAAGGGTATCTCTCAATTCAGCAGCATCTCCAACTCATTACTCAATCATTACTTTCACAAATGAAATGAAACGCATAATTCGAAAAAATAAAAGAGAGAATCTCGCTTAAATCCGGAAAGAAGAGACGAATTGCAGCTGTCAGCCTACTTTACACACATTAAAATACAAATTTGATCGAAGAATTTTATTACGACGGCGCCTGCTTATTATTAATTTGGATTGATACGGAAATGAAATCTCAATTTGAATACACATAAGCATATGTCCAATCAGATGCCAATCGAAAAACGAAGAGACCCTCAAAAACAATATTTATTGTAATTTGTTTGCAGCCGCACGCTGATAAAAGTAAATTGCATGAAAATAAAAATAATAAAAAACCAAACATGAAAAAGAAATGTAACAGAGGATAAAAAAAAAGAAAACAAAGAACAAAGCAACAACAACAATAATGTTTAAAAGTGTGTTCACATTTAATATTCATTGAAAATATATAAATACGACAATATATACATATATATTGTACATATATATGTATATACATGTATTTGGCAGCAGCAATAATCATGAGGCTGGCATATAGGCAATAACAACAACAACAACAAAAGAAATAACAGCAACAACAAAAAACACCAACGAGCTACATTAAAAGGACATATATAAACACATGCATATATATTTGCTTATATGGATTGACGAGGGTTGGCCAAGCAGTTGTTCAAACAATTGACTCTGCCGTTTCATTGATTGTTGCTACGGCTAAAGATGGTACAGTTTATATCATTCTCAACTTAAATGTTGACTTAGGATTCAGAGACGTAGGATTTTACTGACTCTTTATTTCATAAGTAAAAATTTTCAAATTTTTTTTTCAATATTCAGCAGTTAAAATATAACTTTTAATTAAATGGCATACTTCACAGATTACTCAAAAAAAAAATTATTATCAATTACTAAAAAGACTGCTTACATATAGCTATCGTAAATACTATCACTCTTAGTGGGTCACCATCTACATTAACATTATCTATATATTTTCCCAGCTTCTATTCATTTTGATCGCTAATCGCTGTTCAATGAATCCTCAATTCTTTCACTTCTCTTCTACATATTTCATTGGCATAGTTAAGAGTTGAGCTGCGACATGAACGTTTATGTCGTCTATGGCTGCCGTTCATCCCCATAAAATAGGAGATGTCATGATGTAATGAATGTAACGAAATGTATAAAAACATATTAATTCCTTGCACATTGATTTTAAATTACAAACTTTTCATACTCCACTCGCTGCCAAATCCAAACAATTCGAAATGGCAAACACGTCGAAAAGGGCAAAAGGTTGGCAGAACGTGAAAGTGTTGGTTAAAGCGGGATCAACTTAATTCCCAATGTAATGTGATGCGAACAAAACATTTTCGCAGCAAAGGCAGGACAAAGGCAGGACAGCGACAGTTCATATAAATGAGTATTTGCTTGTTTCTCTTCGTGATTGGGATAAATTGTGATTTACAAAAAAAAAAGGAGAGAAAACAGAGAACAGAAAACGGAGAACAGCAGACGGTGACAAGATAATTCACATGTAACTCGAAGACACTGAAAATTCAAATTATATTGTAAAATTGATTATAAAGCGCAGGTGGAGAAAAATAAATTTGATATGCATTAAAGCCTCACATGAGACTGAAAAAAAAAATAAATTAAATTCATGGGCTGTATTTTATGCTGAAATAAAAAAAAATACAAAAAATACATTAAATGCATTTTTTTTATTTAATTTTATTTTAGTTTTTTTTATTTTTTATTTTTTATTGACTTACATTATATTAAATATTCATTATTGTCTGTCCTAATATTTTGTGTACTCTAAACCCATTGCATATGGGAAAACAGGCTATATTGGTTCTGCGAAAATGTATGTAACAGGCAGAAAGAGGCGTGGCAGACCCCATAAAGTGTATATGTTATTGACCTAGGCTATGGCGAGCTATGTGGACATTACCATGTCCCTTTGTCCTCCCGTCCTCCATCGTATGAACCAAGAGATCTTCGAAAGTAAAAAAGCTAGAGACTTTAAATTTTTCATGTATACTCGTGTATACCATACGCAATACGCACTATTTTCGATAACTCCTTCGATTCATTTTTATCAACATCTCATAGAATAATTGGAATTTGAGCTCCTGCCAGGGTTCAGGGTATCACTTAGTTGAGCACTCTGCACTACAGCACTCTTAATTGTTTATAATTAGAGTTTAAACTTCTAGTTTTTTCAGACGAGATAACTAGAAGCTTTACGATACGTAGGAATTTACTATAGGAGTATATAATATAGGCACGAATGTTAGTGAAAGAATCCTTTAAAAGAACTTAACACATAAAGCTAAAGAATTGTATGGAAATTATGATATTTGATATTGTATGCGATTTCTTTGTTTTCGTTTTCATATTTCTTCGGCTGCCATAAAGATAATAAATATGTGTGGCACATGACTCGCTTAATTTAGCAACTGAAATTCTTGGCACTCAGCATGATATTTAATATGGCAAGTAAAGCATTTGATTAAATGCCCATTTGAAGCACATGCTAACATGTATATGCACACACACACACATATACATATATATATATATATATATATACATATTTATATGGGCATATACATACATATATAGTATATATCAGACATAATGAATTCAATTAATTTACTCTTGCCAAACACTCGACGCATGCTTTTTATGCTTACGACCTTGTCTCGGCATCATTATGATGACTGATTATTGTTGTCAGCAGCGTGTGTGTGTGTGTGTGCGTGTGTGCGTGTGTCCATCTCTGTCTTATATTCACTTTGTTCTCCCTCTGCTGTTTTGGCTTTGTTTGGCTCACGTTCCTGCGGTTTTATTAATGCGTGCTAAATGTGCCGTCAAAGACGTCGTCTTCCATATACTTATGTATATACTTAATATAAGACTCGAATACTGCTGCACATTCATAATAAACCCACTTTTGCCTCGCTTTTATGAACATCATAATGAAGACACCAGAGCTGAGCCTTCCTTTAACTAATATAAGTTTGATTTTGCCCTGGGCAAACAATAGACCTGACCAAGGGCATCTGCACTATCCTCTGTTGGCTTTCGAGTGCCCTGCAAATTTACATCAGATTTTGCATGCATTAGCATATATATACAGACAAAAATATACACACATATATATTCACTTACATATATTTTTGATAGTCACTAAACTGTAATACTTAATTAGTTGCAATTTTGTTGTTGTTAGTTTTTGCATAGTTGATTTTTGTAAATGTTTCGCGCTTTCAGTTTATTCAGTTTTTTTTTCGACAATTTCCTAAAATGTTCCGCCAAAAATTGTTGTCTCGCTGCAAATGTACGCAAATTTATGCAATTAAAAGTTTATTTTCCGCTCTCAGTTGGCTGCCCTGGCTGGCAACTGATGTGTGCGTAAGCCATGTTGCGGCTAATTGGCACATTAATTTTCTAGCACGCATCAACTGCGAGGAGATTTTTACAAAATATTATTTTAATCCATCAATTTGGAATTGACTGTTTGATCGATTTTGGCAAATTAAAATTGGTGGAAAATTAGATTTGTTGTATAGAGGCTTACAATTGTTTTAAATTGTTGACAATTCTGTAAGCAATTTGTAGAAGCATTTTAGATAAGCTCTGATTACGTATGTTTTGCAGTCTAATCTAGAGAATGATTTACACACCTAGAGTAAGAACAGTAGAAATGTTGTAGTCGATTCTTCTGTACACTTGACAATACTGTACAGAAATGAAATGTGTGCAGTATTTTAGAAACACTTTACTGCTGTACAGTACAATGCTGTAAGAAATAAATGTAATCATGCAGATCGGTGGTATACAATGTATAAAGTGGACACCAATATGCACTTGGTTGTCTTCAATTTATCTTACAGAATGTATCTTTTTCTTAGATAATTTATGAAATATTATTTGGATCCCTATTTCAAAACATGTTGCTGCGATCAGCCATTGCGATTGAAGTGAGATGATATCTATGAAATTTCCTTTCAATTTACTTTAGAATATAATTATATCAATTACCATCCAATTGGGAGATGGGATATAAGTTATATATGAAATAAATTTAGTATTTCGCTTTGGAAGAAGAAGCCTTGAGACCTAATTGTTATAAGGAAGGCGTATACTGATCAAGTAAAAGTCTCAATGCAGTCGTTTGGTTTTATTATAGTTCACTTTTCTTTCAATTTCTCATACTCTCTCTCTCTCTCTCTCACTCTACGCTCTAATTACTGCTTTATGAATTTGAACAAGCAGCAGTAGAAAAATATTTCACTTCTAGCAACAATTGCTCACATTTATGCACAGCTACAGGAAGAGCGTAGATAAATCACACAAAACTCTTGCAGCCAAATTGGTTGTCTTGATAAAAATATTCCATTAGATATTTCATTTAGATGTTCGGTTCGCTGAGATGTTCTTAGATCAAATATCAACTGAGGTAAAGGCAAACAAAAGCCAACTCCAGTTAGCTTCGATAAATCGCATATTCATTTCGAAAGCACTTCCCGACAGTCCTCAATAATAAACTCAGCTAAAGTCACAGATATATAATTCTATAAATCATTAACTGAATCATTTTTGGCATACGATATTTTTGCAATGTTTGCTTTTTGGCAGCGTGCATGAGACGTGAGCATAATGCGTCTATTTGCCACTTAATGAATTTTTCAATAGCTGGCCATAAGTTGGCCATATAACAACGGGTGTGACAGGCAAATGGCAAACCTGTGTTAGCTGCTTTTACCCTCTCTCTCTCTCTCTCGCTCTTTCTCTCTCTCAGCCAAACTCTTGCTGGCAACTTGGCAACTTTGGGCAAGTGGCAAATAAAGTAATGCAGCGCAACTTCTTAGTTTCTGCAACTTTTTGCATAGTTCGTGTTGAGAAAAAAATAAAAAAAAAAGATCAACACAAAAACAAAAGATTGTAAACAAAACCCGTTGACTGTCGCAGTGCAAAAATTTCCGGCTTCGGGCTGTGCCAAGTTAAATGTAATTGTAATTTTTAATTTTAAGTGCTTGCCAAAAACAAAGAGGCAAAAAAAAGGGAAGAAGAAGAAGAGCAATGGGTGTATGCAAAAGTATTTTGTGCCAGCAATGCAAATGTTAATTGCGCAACACATAACTCATATACTAGCAGCACAGAGCGAGAGAGAGAGAGAGCAAAAAGGAAGTTGCAGTTGGATGGCAGAGGATAGTTGAGAGACGGCGTGTTGAGGAGGTGACTCGGGCCAGGGGACCAGCAGGGGCTTAAACCTCTTTAATGAGTTCTGTGCCATCATAATTGGTTTTGCTGCAAAGCAAGAGACAGCTACAAAATGTTGCCAGCTGTAGGTTTTGCTGCTGCATAAAGCATGCCGGCAAATGGGCCATTCCATAAATTGCTTTCTCTACCAGATCTCTAGGGAGTTTTGTTTGTGTTTGTATAAATTACTTGCCAAAGGAGTTTTTATAAATTTTTTTTTATTTTAATTTTTTTTTTTTTTATTAAGTAAATATATAAAAATATTACGTATATGAATTTCTAACTATTTTTGTATATTTATAAATATTTTTTTCTTTTTCAATAATTAAAGTATGCAATTATTTATTATTATAACTTTAAAAAAAAAAAAAATTCCTTCCATGCTACTTAAATTGTTTTTAAATAAATTTTGTTTTTGGATTAAATATACTATTTATTATTATTTTTTTTATTTTTAATTTTATTTTAATTTTAAGCTTATGCAAATTCAAAACCCTGGAACATAAATTAATTTAATTATATTTGTGATAGAAATTGAATATAGTATTTTTAAACTAATTTTTTAGTATAGTGAATATTTTTAAATTATCATTTTTAAATTTATGTCAATTATGCAACTTAATTTTTTTTATGCTAAAAAAAACTTTAAAACTTTCAATATATTTTTATATTGTCAAAAATATGTTAAGTATTAACATATATATTTTGACAATGTTAAAAATAAATAACAGACAAAACTATTTTTTTAATTTTAAATATGTGAACATAATTTTTTTATGGTAGCAGATTCTAAAATAATAACACCAGTTCATATATAAGGAAAAATACAAATTAATTTGTTAAAAAAAAAATTTTTTTTTATATTTATTATATTTTTTTTTATTTTTTTATTAATGTTTTTATTTTATTGGCAAATCAATGTAATACTCAACAAAAAGTATTGAATGTATTTTTGAATTTTTAAATTTTGAATTGAATTTTTTATCCATTTTATTTGCTGTAAATAAATTATAGCTGAAATGATTTGGCAATAAATCTAGAAGCGAACAATTGCTAAATTAATATAAATTCTCGCTCGTGAACTTCTACGTAGCTTTCCATTTAGCACTCGACGCTGTTGCAGTTGAAATGGGCTAAAATTTATTTGAGTTTTGTTGGGGGAACACTTGGCCCCAAGGCCCTAACGCTCCGGGCAGGTTTCAATTGTTGGCAATCGACGGCAAAAACTGACCCTCGCCTGTGTGTGTGTGTGTGTGTGAATGTGCAATGATCCCTGTGTGTGTGTGTGAGTGTGTGCTTAGTGCAGACTGTGTGTATTTTTGTGTCGTGCTGTGGCCCTTTGTGCGTTACTTATGTGCGGTATTGTGTCTGATAAATGCGACGCGTTTGCTAGCCGTTTGTGCCTGCTGCATGCTGCCTGCTGCCTGCAGGACAATGCATTAATTTGGTCCAGCTGCTGGTGCTGCCCCATTGTCCTGCACAGTCGCTTAGTCCTTTTGGCGCCACGCGCAAGAATTGCAATTGTTTTGCTACGCTCGCACATCGATGATATGCTCATGACTTTCTGAGTGTTATCTTGGCCCAGCCAGGAACTCTGCCCCATTGTGTGGCAATTCGTGCTGTGCTGCTGCCAGCCGTTGTTGCTTCGTTTAATTTCCACTCAGTTGCCTCACACGGCAAAATAGTGCGATTTTAATCAGCGTGAAATCGTTGATACACTCCTGTTGCTGATGCTGCTGCTGCTGCTCCGTCTCCTGCTAGCTCCTACCGAAGGCTGAGCTTGATTATTGCCAGCATAGAGTGCTTACACGGCTTCTCTACTGCTGCAGGCCATCCTCGTTGATTATCAATTTCGTGTTTATTAAACGCTCATAATCAAGTTTTGATCAACTCTCGCCATGTGGCGTTAAGTTTCAATGGAACAGCACTTAAAGCAACTTATAGTCTCACAGCTGTAATTAAGAGTGGATGTAAAGAGCATAAAATTGATATAAAAAGCCAGAAATGGCTGGAAGTATAAAAGAAAAACTCGACTCAGTTTAATTTCATTTCAATGTTTCATTAATATTGTATATAAATAATTTTTTTAATTAAAAGGAATTGTTTTATTAAAAGCAGCGTTATCAGAAAAAGTTATATATATGTATATAAATGCTTGTATATAAGTATTCTTTTTTCGGCATAGCTCTTCTCCAATAACCGAACAACTGGAGAAAATCAATATGCGCACCGAAATACGAACATAAATAACTCAAAGTGAGCGCAAACCAACTCAATTTTCACGTTTTATTAAAGGTTTTTTTTTCAATTTTTTTTCATTTATTTTTATATTTTTTTAAAACATTTTTTAAGCATTTTTCATGCTTGTTCAATACTTAGTTAACAATGCTTTTAATTGGTAACAGTTTTTCAACTCAAATGATTTCAAGCTGCTTTGAGTAAGGATAGCGCAGGGTATATTGGTTTTGTTAAGATGTATGCGACATGCAGATGACAGCGTGACTAATCTGATTATATCTATTTATACTAGATCCATACGACAAACTGTATTGATAATGTCATAAGAGTCTGTTTCTCTGAGTGTCTGTTCCTCTGTTTGTCTGTATAAGCAGAGGGATCTCACTAACCACCAAAGTTAGAGACTGTCAGAGCTGTTAATTTTTCCATTTGAATGGAAATTCAAAATGGGTTTTACCTTTGCTCTAACAGTCTCAGACTGTAGACTTAACATTCTTATATCATTTGTAGTGCGAGTTTATCATATTTTCTATATAACTCCACAACCTATTTTTTTGCTACGTGCTGTACTTAGGGTATCTCCTAGTCAGGCACTTCCGATAGTTTTCTTGGTTGAAATGAGACGCTAAATAATTTCTTTCATTTTCAAACATGCTTGAAGTATTTATAAACTCGAACTGCTTCGTATATTTTATTTCTGCTGATCAAATTCAAATTCAAAATTAAATATTCTTTTTCAATTTGTGTCTGTATTTTTGTTTATTTTTATATTATTTATATATTATTATTTTTTTCAAATATTTCCAGCAATTTGATATTTGCTGTAAAATATGAATTGCAAATTGTAGTCAACGCAGCTCGCTGGCAATTTGTTGTAGCAACAGCTGAAAACAGCAATTGAAATTCGCAAAATATGCCACAAATATCTAAACGGTTCGATTAATATTTCAGCACTTTCCAACACATGACATGACAGCCGCGCTCACAACACTATTGCAGTATTGATGAAAACCAAATTTCGCATATTTTGTGGCTATATAACGGCGATCAATCTATGCGTAATTCATGAACTTTGTCGAAAGTGTACGTTATTAATTTTCATTTGACATATAATTTCAACAAATCGCTGGCCACAATAAACAAATCACATCAGAGCTGAGGCGAGAGGGAGGCGAAAGAGAAAAACGGGAGAAAGACGAGAGAAAAACCTGCCAAAAACAATTCATGTTGAATTTTGTGAATATTTACAACTGCTCGACCTCTTTGTGGCCATGTAGCATTTGGTAGCTGCCTGGATGAGCGATGGGCGGTGGGCAGTGGGCGGTGGGCGGTGAGCGTTGGGCAATTGGCAGTTGGTTCAGTTGCTGCAAATTGCAGTCGCATATTTTTGGTTAGATAATTATGGGCTGACCAGCGGCTGCCGGATGCGGTTGCCAAACTGCGTTGCTTTGGTTGCCTTCAAAAATTATTCCTCACTGTCCAAAAATTCAATAAACACCAGCTAAATGTGTGTGAATGTGTGTGTGAGAGTGTGTGTGAGTGTGTGGTGTCCCGTTGGTTTGTGCGTGCACGTATATTCTGCCAGGGCGGCAGCTTGGTCAATTTTTCTGGCTAATGATTTGGTTTCCGCCAGAATTTCACTCTCTTTCCCTCTCTTTCTCCCTTCTCTAGTCATAGCACTATGTGGTTAGGTGTGTGTTAAATTTATGGCCTGCCAAGTGGTTGATTGTGAATGCCAATGGGCAACGACTGCCGCTGAATTGTGAATGCGTCTGTGGTCACGGCGTAATGCTTATGAGCTGCCAGCCCAGTTCCAGCCAAATGGCAATGGCAATGGCAATGGCAATTGAATGGCGAGCGAATGTGTAGCAGCAGCATAAATTAGCAAAGGCACAGAGATTTCATCGGCTGAGCGAAAATAAAACTGAAGTGAAGCCCGAGAGCTCGTTGATAATTAACAGTTTGCCAAAGCGTAATTCGCACTGACGACAGTTCCATTGGTTTGTCAATATAATTATATTGATAGGCGTAATTATAATCAGAACTGACAACGAATTTGATAAACAACATGCGATACAAGTTATGGCGCCATCTGGCGACTAAATATAAAATTAGTTAGTGAGTTCGTTTGCTTGAACTCTGTTATTTATTTAAGATTTAGTTCAATAATATTCTTAACATATCATTATTTTGATACCCTGAACCCGTTGAAAATGAAAATGTAACAAGCAAAAGGAGGTGCCACAGCCCATAAACTCTATTTATTATAGACGAATTAATATAGCCCTGTTCGTCTGTCCGTCCGTGTTAGCTGCGAGATCTTCGAAAGTAAAAAAGATAGAGACTTGAATGAGAGACTTTTATATGATTACTCGTGTATACTATACGTAGTACAAGTCTATTCCTGTTTTTCGATAATTCATCTCATTACTTTTTTATCGCCATTTATCGATCACTTGAATTAAATTTTTAAGCGTGGTTTGTACATTTTTCGAGCTGGAGATATCAAGTTCATACTGTAGTTGCGTATAGTGAATATGGAGATTTTATAATCTTTAGATTTGTGGTACCACGCCCCATTTGCCATAATTTGCAAAAAGAACGTATTTCAAATACTAGAAACTTGGAATATTAGTTTTTCACAGAATTCAGGGTATCTCTTAATCTAGCAGTCTCAACTAGGTCACTCTTACTTGTGCATTATATTATCATCATAATCATTAGTTTACCAATCAACTTTATTAGTTTTCCTAAACTATTTTTCAACAATTTAATTAAATATTTAAGTTTTCATGCCCTTGCCTAACCAACAGGTTTCACTGCTGTGCACTATCATGCAAATATTTGGTCATTTGTATGATGATTGGATATTCCGACATCTTCCTACCAAGCAGCTACGTTCGTGTCTCGTGTAAAATGCCAACTAATGATCAATCCCATTAAATCCCCAAACTAATTTCAGCAAAGCGCAACGGGAGTCGCACGCACAAATCCTTACACCCAGCTGGGCCCTATACACAAGTGTCTGTATATATGTGTGTGTGTGTGTGTGTAAACCCTAGCAAAGTTGGGCATTTGACTGTTGAGTATTTAGCAAGTGTTGGCTTACATGGACTGCAATGTGCACACTCGATTGAATCGATTAAAAGTTGATAAAGTCAACGCTCCAAAATGGCATCGACTCAAGTGGGAATGTGGGATTGACGGTGGACGGTGCCAAGCGATTGCTTTGTTGATGTTGGAGAGTGAGAACTTGGAGTGGGAAAATTAATTTTGTTAAGGTGTAGAAGATGTTGAATAAGAAGGGCAAAAAAATACACACATTTGTAAGGTAAGGTATATATAGCAGACAATTCGAACTAGTTTTGTTCGTCTGGTTGTCTGTTCATATGACGCAAGTTATTGATTATGGGAGCTGTGAAAATTGAAGAGTTGAAATTAGATTGGATGCTTTTATAACAACAATGTTAATGTCAGATTTCATTATCAGGAACTTATCTTTCCCCACATCGTCATGTTATGCTCTTAACAGTATTATTCGCTGTTAGTAGCATAACTCCTGCTCCTACTCCTATTTAGTAATTCAATAGTCATTACTTTCTCTTCTCATATGTACTATTACCACTGTTAAAAGACACACAAGTTTATGCAAAGAGCAGTTCCGTTACTTTGTTGTTACAGGCCTGTTGTGACGAAACATTTACAGTTTAGTCAACAAGAAAGTCACGGCAGGCAATGGACTACTTGAGTAACAATAGCTTAGAGAACGGCTTATAGAAACTAAAAGTAGTAAAACCCTCATATTGTCCGATTCCTGATTCTATAAAGAACGTCTGATTAGTAGCTCAAGCTCGTTTTATTTTCACTACTGGCTGTAAAATAGATAACAGTGTTAAAATTGCTTAATTTCCATACAAAGATCAAGGTGCGAATGACGTCACAACTGTTAATCTACTATAACCTACTAACGCTTAATCTTGCAGACTGTCTAAGAAATAAGAGCTTCGCAAATAAATTTATATGAATGTTTTACCCAGACGTCTAGACGTTGGCATAAACTGCCCCGACTCAGAGATTTCAAAGGCTTCTGATATTCATAACTTCATTTGCTTAATGATATATTATGACCTGTATACGAGTCGACAAACGTGCTTCTTATTATATCTTATTATATATTAACAAGAAAGAGTGTTCTAGTCGAGACTGCTCGCTAGGTGATACCCTGAGGCCAGTGAAGCGAATGGGGCGTGGCATCCAAAATCTAAAGATTACGTAATCTCCGTATACATTACGCGCAATTTCGCTATGTAAATAACCTTTTATTATATTTTCTAGTTAATGTAAATTTAAAATATATTATGTTTACATTAAATAAACATTGAAATGTATAACTTTTATATTTTCGCTTAACATACTTAACAATTTTAATACTTACCAACAGACAGAAGAAGAGGAGGAGAAGCACCGCGCTGCACTGGACGACTGACTACCAAGAGATGAAAAATACGACTGAAGCTGCGCTGCAGCAGGCTTGCCTTTATATAAGCCAACGACAGCTCCACTCAAGTCGAGCTCAACTCTTGAGCCTCTTTCTGAGTCAGTTTTCACACACAAACATTAGGCGACCAATCAGAGCACTTTCTGCTGCTGCTGCCACTGCTGCACGAAGCAGCTCTTCTGATCTTCAGCTGCCTTTATATAGGGCAGCGAGACTCCCAATCGAAGTCGAGCTCAACTGTTAAGCCTCCCTCGATAAACTAAACTCTCTATCAGTTAGCGACCAATCAGAGTATTTTCTGCTGCCTCTGCTGCATACATATACAAACTAACATCTCCGCTTCAGAGCCTTAACTCTTTTTTGAACTTCGGCAATAGAGAAAACCTTTCTCGAATCAGTTAAACTCTTTGTTTCCAATAATACCTTTAAGACAGCCTAAGCACCCCAACTCGACTTATAACACTCCCTTAGCTTTTACTCCATCATTTTCACATACCCAACAATTTAGTTTATTGTTTTTAAATCAAACTTCATTTGGTTTTTCTATTAAATGCACATTAAATATTTGAGTAAACTCTTAACTGACTTTTTCTGTGGCATTGTAAGCCGTGGCCAAGTTTATTTGAAAGGTAACACGCCAGCAAGTTGTGCCAAATATTGTGAGCACGCTTTATTGGCCAATTTGCGAAAATGGCAGCGACTGTTGCACTCGTTGTCGATATTGCAAACTTTGCTCGCAATATATAAAGTTCCGGCGCACATGACCGACAGTTCGCAAAAGAAAACAAGAAGAAGAACAAGAAGAAGAATGTCTAGCAGAAATTGTATTGTAAGAAAAAAGGGAAAAGTTAAGAGAAATCAATTGAATAAAAAGATTGTTGATTATAAATTGAATTTTTTTCAGCAAATTCACTGTAACGGAATATGAAAATAAAAGAAGAAAAGAAGAAGAAAATGAAGTTTATTAAAATAAGTAAAAAGTGGGATGCATTTAGTTATGATATTTATGACTTGACTTTTCACTGTTGTTTTAAAGAAATGTAGAGAAATAAAGTTAATGAGAAAAAGTTACTTTTAAAAATTTATTTTTTAAAATGATTATAAATAAAAAAGCTAAGAAATTAATTAATATATTTATGGCTTTTACTACATTTCATATTTAAAACATATTAAGCAAAATAATTTGAATAAAAATATTATTGAAGAAATTATTAATTTATTTATTTATTAATTCTGTTTGTTACATCATTAAACAAAATAAATTGAATAAAAATATTATTAAACAAACACCTAAATCAACGATTTTCATAAAGTTGTTTAAGTTTAGTCAACTCAAAAGCGAAATTAAATAATTTACTCTTAACTTTACACTCTAAATCTTTAATCTAATTTAATGCCCTTTGCTGACAGATCAAATGACATTAGCTTAACATGCCTTCCACAGCCAGTTAACAGCAACTGTTAAGCAACCGAGTTATGCTCGCATTGAATGCAAAAGCTGTAAACTTAAATTTCATTTGATTTAGAGCAATAACAATTGTGGCTAGAGGCCACATTCAATAAAATGTAATGGAATGCATAATGTCAATTCTGATTTAACAACTAGAAAATCTAATGAAATTCAAGAGAGACACGCACACAGAGACACACACACTCACACACATATAGAAATAAGAAGTAATTGGCAAGCAATAAAAAAATGCTGAAGTGAACTAAGAGAAGATAGAAAGAAGTGTGAAGCAGTCGCTGTAACTGTCACACACACACACACACTCACACAGAGAGATAGGGTCTTGTGTGCTTGTGCGCAATCTATTTGCACTAAGTGTTCGTTAGAAAATGTTTGCATAGCAGCACTCAACGTCATTCAAAACACATGTAAAGCAGCTCCAAGTGAGCTGCTTGAGCAGAGCCACTGTGCACACTGTGCCTCTCTCTGTCTATGTGTGTGTGTAAGGAAATCAAAGAAAATCAATAAAGGCAAATTGTCGTAGGAAAACAGAAATGTGCATCATTTTCACTTTATGCAAATTGCAAAACTTGTGATGAAGTCGACTCTGAAGACGCAGAGTCATGCTGCAGCCCAAACATTCGAGTGCTATATGAATGAATGAATGCCCATGCGAGTGTTCCGTAAATGTGTTCCATTTCTGTAAATATGTGTGTGAGTGTGTGTGTGTGTGTTTGCCATGTGTAAATGCATAGCTGACAAAAGGCATTTGCATATTTAATGTTATTACGTTATTTTGCATGCCGCACACAAAAATTTATGATTGCATATGGAACGAGGGGTGGCAACCTCTGGCATTCCATATACATATATATTCATATATATATATTCACACACCAAATTTTACAATAATTCCGTTACAACTTTTTAGGCGCTGCTCCAGTCTGTGTTTCTCTCTCTCTCTCTGTCTCTCTCGCCGTCTCCATTCCCCATAAATAATAAAATTATTTTGCTGTCAGTTTGAATTTTGCGCCGCCCACATGGCCACGCCCCAACTGGCAAGGCAAATATTGAAAAATGCATTGCAAAGAGGGGCAGATAAAAAAAAAATGAAAAAAAAAACTGCCATTAAAAGCTCGTTTCAGTTTCTCCACTGCAACTGACGTCGACTGAGGGCAGTCGAAGACGCCGCTGCGCATTTGCGGTCTAAGCAAAGCCCTCGAAAATTATAAATGCGACAGCGTCGAGTGTGGCTGACAATAACAAGCAGTGCTTCAGCTGAATGATTTATTTCCATATCGAAATCAACAATTTACCAGAATGGAATCAAAATCAACTGAGCAAAGAGTGGAGTCTGTTAAGGAGGCATGAAAATAATGGCAAATGATTCCGATATAAATATGCATTCATACCACTTGTTATTGTTGCTCATATTAGGAAAATATTAGTTGAATAGGTGAGCGAACAGGTGTTACAATGACAGGTGAACAAACAGCTTGTTTAGTAGCATGTTTATATTGAAAATGATAAGTTGAACAAAGGTTAAGTTATTTTTATTCTTGCTTTGTTATATGTATGTCTGTCCGTATGTTTGAACGCGTCGATTTCAGAAACTAGTTGAACTAGAGGCTAGATGAACTTGTAGGTCCGTATATAGCACGCGCAGGTCAAGCTTGTTTAATAAATTAGATAACTATTTTTTGCTGTAATGTTATCGATTTTAAAACTTATAGAAAATCCAGATGTTATCTAGAGACTATCTAGAGTCCAGCTAGAGTCTATCTAGGGTGTATCTAGAGTCTAGTTACTTTCCAAAAATTTGCAGAGTTGTCAAATGCCCTACTCAAAATTTATAGCTGATCTATAAGAAAATAGAAACTTATAATATTTCCTCTAATATTTCCATTAACTTTCTGATAAATTCAAAATAAATGAAATTTAAATATATATAAAACCCTACATTCCACTTCCCATTTTCAGTGGGATCAAGCGATATAAACGAATGTTCAGCTTCATTGAATACTCCACTGCCAGAGTTGTTGTTGCAATTAAAGCTTTCGGCTAGAGAGCTCTGAAATCCTTTTAAAGCACAAAATTTCAATTTGAGAAAATTAATAATAATGCTGTTAGCATCATGTAGCCTTAAATCCCAGGGTGTACGGGCTAAAACCACAAATGCCCAAATGGCCAGGGCTCAGATTGGCTGGCCGAATGGCCGACTGGCTGGCTGGCTGGTTGGATGTTTGGCCAAAAAAGGGCAAACAATGAAATGGCCAGAAGGCAGCAAGTGTGACTTTAGTCACTTGCAATTGCCGGAAACCAGAGGGCAAAAGCCTTGCTCTATGTATGTGTATGTGTGCAGCTCTTTTGTATTGAAAGCGATGCGGAAGTGTTGAACACAAACACATACAAACACACACACACACACACACATGGATGGGCCGACAATCATGGCAACCGCAAATCATCATAGATATTTCGAAAATTTCATTACACTGTTTTTGTTGCTTTCGGTTGCCCTAGGTAGATAAGCTGAATGTTATCTACAATGCTGAATGTTGTCAATGAATGAGGTGTGTGTGAGTGTGAGTGTGTTGAGTAAGCCTACACACACATATACAGCTATAGCTACGCAGTTAATGATGGCTCTGGCTGAGTTTGCCTGGCACTCAGCAGTCAACTTATATGTGCGAAGCTGCGACTGGCTTAACTCTGCCTGGCTTGTTGTTATTCTTCTTCTTCATCCACTTTTTTTTCTACTCTGCTCCACATTGTCGTCATTGTTGTTGTTGCTGCTGCTGTCTATTGTCTCATTGTCTGTGCGAGCATGTATGATTTTTTATTATAAATAAGCTTCTAGGCATGTGTCGGCCGCCTGAACATGCCAGCTAAACTACAGCCGTAATCTGAAATGGCAAGCAACAGCAACAACAACAACAACAGCAACAACAGCAACAGCAACAACAGCAACAACAAGAACAGCAACAATAAACTCAGACAACCATGTAGCTCTGGCATTCTCGACATTATTTTTATTTTTTTTTTTTTGCGATTAAAGTTTAAGATTTGTAGAAAACATTCAACGCAATTACATGTAGAGAACATGACTGCAAACAAGTAGTTCACATTGATCAAATTTAATATAATTTAATTTTTATGTATTGTATATTTCATATGAATTCATATTAATTGAAATTGTCTTTTCTATTGCAGATTTGACTCCATACGACAGTTGTCAAAGTAAGTTAATTAAGATTTATGGGCTTTAGTCTTTACTGTCTTTGTCTGCGACTAGATTAGATATAAATTTATATATATATTGATATATACATTAATATATATACATATCTATATGTATATATATTTGTAAATGCATAAGCGAAACATGTTTACATAAATTTGAGATAAAGTGAATTGAATTGTTTGCTTAAAATGAAATCAAGTGTTAATTGGCTTGTCGACAATTATATAATTAGTAATTTCAACAATTAACTTATTGATTTTGCAAACAGAGGTTAGTCTAAGCGAACTGAATGGAAGGCTTAGAAGGAGACTCCCATTGTCACATATTTCTATAGAAATTCAAGTAGAATATTCATAACATTTTATGGCATTTATACTAAGCTGAGTTTAGCTAAAATTTAATTAAAAATAATAACAAATTATATGTTTATGCCCAGCTAGGAGATAGCCAGAACCACAATGGTTCTGCGTCTTTAAATATATTTCTCAATTGACTCATCATAATGAGTGAACAATTTTCAAACTCACATCTCAACAATTGAATTGCATGTTAATAAATTAATTAAATAAAATATCTATTAATATAGTAGAGAATCAGCATATGATCTTCATATTTTATATGAATTCTTCATACCTCATAAAATAACATCATCTCATTCATATATAAACTATATTTGCAATAGTAACTATCAATGTAAAATAATAATAATAATATTGAACCGCTAATCAAAATATAACAAAAATCAAAATTTTACAAAATACACATGATACGAAATAAAAAATGATGTGACTAGTTCTAAAGATGGGAGTGATATAATAATATAATAGTTTATGATGTGAATTTGTGATAATGTTGCTCATCAATAACTTTAAAAATGGAATCATTTTCAATTTTTCGAAGCAAACTCGATAATGCGCGTTCAATATAGGACCTACCAAAGAGTCTCTAGGGCTTATGGATACTGAGATTGAAACGTTCATACATGCGGATAGATGAGCAGATAGTTGGATGTAAAGACAGATGAATGGGCATTCAGACACATACACAGACAAACCAACAATATCATATCGACTCAGCTCGTTGCCATGATTTACAATATAAACAGTTTTTAAGTCATATCATATTTCTTCTGTCACTTACATAAACGTTATTAAAACCATTATACTCCGATTATCCATTTTCATTGGGCTTAGGATATCTTAACATCTAAAATAGACCGAAAAAGTAAAGTATGCTCAAATGCTGCAGGCTTTCAATTCCAATTAAACTGAATTCAAGCAAACCTAGAGTGCGTAATACCTTAATAAAATCCAGTCAATTTAATCAAGTCTAAACACACACACTCTCTCACACATACACACACACACTCAACTTGCAGTTTACAGCAATCATTTGCTCACATGTTTTAGGGAAATCAATTTTGGCCTGGCTTATACATTTTGAAAAACAACAACATTTCGACTCTCACCCAATTTGTATACTAAATCGCAAACAAATCGAAACCAATTTCTGGCCCCACCACAAACAGGGGAAAAGTAAAAAAAAAAAAAATACAAATAAAAATCCTCTATAAGGCATAAGTAAGAAATGTTGAGAATGCTTACTGCCTGCGGCTATTTGTCGGCTGCGCAATGCAACACAGTGCTCGAGCCCAGGTTTAAATGAATAATGGCAAATGCCCGCAGTCGATGTATATGCCAGACACACATACAACCCACACAATGTGGTTGAGGGTGGCTAAAGGGGGTTGAAGGTGGTTGGCTGTCAGGCGGAGGCAGTGCTTCAAGCTGTGTCTGAGTCTGAGGCTGTGTCAATTCTATCAGTTGATTGCCATTATGTTGTTAAGGTGAAAAGCGCAGTGGCCTTGTTATTGTTGTTAAGGAAACATAGAGAGAGAGAGAGAGAGAGAGAGAGAGAGAGAGAGAGAGAGAGAGAGAGAGAGAGAGCGAGAGAGGGGTAGCTATCACTTGATAGACAGCCAACAAATGCAATGAATTGCAGCTTGTTACAGCTTCTGTTGTCAGGGCAAAATGAGTTTACACTTAGGTAAATCATTTGCGTTTTTGCATTTCCAAATCAAATTGTGCAACGATTGGCGAAAAACCAAAGCTCAGATAATTGCAAGCTGGTCACGTAACACATTGCGTATACGCAACGTTGCAGCAATGCCCCTGAAAGTTGTGTGAAATAGTGAAATGTTTGCATATAAATGAAAGAAGATATATATGTGTATATATATAGATATATATTCCTTATAAATTTCTCTAAAATTTGAGCTTGTCCCAGAGCATCGCAGCGTCGAGCATGCTCGAACAGCTCACGCTGCCTTGTTATGTCGCCTGCTGGCTGCCGTCTGCTGCTGACCCTTGTGACGTGGCAAAAACAAAATTTGATTTTAAATTGGCAGACACACACACAGAGACACTCACCCACACACACACACACTCATACACAGGCAGCCAATTTGCTGGCTAATTTAATATGCAAGCGACAAAAAGCCCATGAATTGAAGTCGATGCATGTCATAAGGCATGGTTCGACGTAATTGGATTTGAAAGTTATTGTCTAAGGTTGATTTTCTTTTTGCACATTTTCGCCCATTTGAAATATCGAAAAAGTTTTGCACTGGAGTTTCTTAGTTTGTTGCTTGCCAGTTAGTTTTTGTGTTGTTCGCAGGTCCCCAACTCCCCCAACTCACCCCTCTCTCTCTCTCCCTCTCTCTGACAAGGGGTTAAGATTACTTTTCTCGCATGCATCTTAAGCCATGGCTGACCATGCGTGCTAAAACTAAAACTTTCAAATGACTTTTGCCTACTGTGACGCAGACATTTCTATTTGCACTTGACTTTTATTCGGGCTGTTGTGCATTTATGCTGGGCTTGGGCGTGGCATGGGCCATGCATTGCAACAACTTTTCGACTGCCTCAAGTTTAGTTTAATTAAAAGAAAAATATAAAAAAGCCTCTTCTTCTTCTTCTTGACATTTTTTGCGGCAAGTTTTGCATGCATTTTGAGACTTGTCGACAAAACTATTTCAATTTATGTAACATTGCAGCGTTTGAGTGGAAGTTTTTGCTAACGCGCATTACAAGGAATCCAGAATGTGACATGCAAGCATGCATGTATGCATATATGCATGTGTGCTGGCATGTGTGTGTGTGTGTGAGTGTGTTTTTCTCTCCGTGTGAGTGTGTGTGTGTATGTATGAGAAGTTGGGTTTTATCAACTATTCAATTCATAACTCTATTTGCACTTGCCAATTATTAAGTTTATTTTCTTCCATTATTTTTTTGCATTTGAAAATAGATTTTTAATTTTATTTCTTTTTTAAATGTTTAAAGTAAAGAGTCAAATATAAATAAATATTTTGTTTAATTTTTCTTATATCAATGGAACTGCAATACTGCAAACATAGAAGAGTTTCTGGCTCTCTCTCTGCTTCACTCTTTCTCGCTCCATCTCTCTTAATCTCTCTCGGTTTTTCTCGATCTCTCTCTTTCTTGCATTCCTCTTAAATAGTGCTTATATACAATATATGTGTATATACCTTTCATTCTAAAAATTTGCAATATATTCTTAAGGCTTTTTCGCTTTAAATATATATCAACGAAATCAAAAAAAAACTCTGCAAAGCAATTACACATCCCATTTAATATATATTAAAGTGCTTAAAAAGTTATCAGCAGACGAAAACTGGTGCATATTTCATATATTCAGAAAAGAAAGCAAAAAGCTAATTTCGTACAACAACTTTTCAGCACACAAAATTTGAAATACACACACAAACTTACACACGAGCACTCACACATATGTATGCATACACACACGAACAACGATGGAAAGAAAAACTTGGCTTGTTTCATGCGTGGCCCAACTTGTCATCTGCAGAAAATGACTTGAGACACAAAAAAAAAACACAAAAACAAAAAACAAAATCAAAATAAACAACAACAAAAAATACAAAAAGACAACGTGACGACGTACTTTTTTATTTTCGCCCAAAAGTTTACAAACTTTTATTTGCCTGAAGCACACACAGACTTACAGATATGTGTGTATGTATATACACCCACTCACATATGCAGCTGCATGCTATGTTTAGATCTCTCTCTCTCTCTCTTTTAAAAAATTTCAAGCTCACCTCTGACTGCCATTCGGCCACCTGTTATAGCTCCAACCTGTCTACCTTTCATTACGCACTTTCCACTTACGTGTTATAACAGATGTCTGGAACTTTTTAGACTTGACGAAGTGATGCGTTTTACTCTCTATTGATTAACTGCCATTAGCAGCAATTTTCTTATTGAAAATGTATTTTTAGAAATAATACCCAGACATATAATGCTTAAAATATCATTGAATGTCGTTGGCATTTAGATACGTCAATGAAGGAAACAAAGAAAAGTTGATCTATGAGAGTAATATAAAAATAATATACTATATGTTTATGGTTGGTATATAATAATAGTACTAAAAAATATATTTTATTATTTTATTTTAAATTATATATAACACTTTCATTTGTATAATTATATAAACTTTCAAATGTTTCCTTATTATGCACGTGAAGTTAAAATACATACCAAACGTTGGAATTTGTTGGAATTTATAAAATACTTGAAAATGGAATTTTTATTAAATTTTTATATAATCATAGAAATATCAAGAGAATTTTGCATATCTCTAACATTATATCAAGTATATCTAATATGTTCCTTATTATGCACTTCAATTCAAAATAAATACCAAATGTAACTACTTTACATATTCCAACTGCTAACAACATTCATGCCACGCCCATTTCAAACTCTTCACACTTCCTGTACAAGCCTCGCTCTTGCACTCCCTCGAGGTGCTTAAAGTATTCATATAAATATGTAGAAAGTGGAATTTAGCAAGAGTATTTTGTGTGCATAGGTTACTGCAGCAACTCGTTACGTTTAATTAAGCATTAACAACTAAGCACAGTGTTGTAAAATGCTGAAAAGTACATAGTTCTACTTTGCCATGAAGTATGACAGTTATTTTTGTTTGGCTTTCAAATTTTTTTTGCATAATATTTATTTGCCACGAACTGCATAAATGCAGGCGCACAGTTTCCGGATGCCAGAGCGAAGAAGGCAGCTACAAAAGGGCTGTCATTTTTAGAGAGGGAGAGAGACAGAGAGTGAGAGGGAAAGAGCACCCACTTGGCTGTAATGAAAATGTGTGTGTGTGTGCAGTGCCGGCATAAGTTGCAAGTTTTTAGCAAAGCTGTCCGCTGTCCGCTGTTATCTATTGCATGTGTGCTCTGAACCTGCCACCTTCCGTTGTAATTCAAAACAGTTTGTTGCCAGTTTGATAATTATGTTAGTGTAGGTGCATATGTGTGTGTGCGTGAGTGTGTGTGTGTGTATGTGTGTGTGTGTGGCAATGTCTGTTATCAGCTGTTTCCTGTTGTTAAGTTTTGCTGGCTAAAAAGTTTGTGCGAAAAAGTGCATGCGGCAAGTCAATGCTAAATTTAATGCCATATTACACAAAATGTTACATGAAAATCAAAAGCAATTCAATTTCAAATATAACACAGAGAGCACGACAGAGAGAGAGAGAGCGACACCCACACATAATGCTTATTGCCCGCACTGAGTGCTTCGCATTTGACTGTTGCAACAATTGCGAGTGATAATAAAAATCAAATGTTATTGAAAGGCCCCGGCCAGGGACAAGCGAGATATGCAAAGCATGTGGCATGTGGAGCCAGCGTGCCACATGCAGCAGGAGGCAGTCGGCAGTCAGCAGTTGGCAGTCAGCAGGCAGCTGTAAAAAGTCAATGTGCCACAGAGCGGTGCATTACTCAAGTAGGTAAAATCTGCTCGAGCTGTGCATGAAAATGCCAAATGGTCTAACGGCCAACTGGCAAACCAAGTTGCTTGTGGCAACGGGAGAAACAAAGAAAGTCAAATGCGCCCGACTGGAAGATACCCTGTTGGAGAAAGGCTGTCAGTTGATAGCCTGCTTTTCCGCTGCATCAGACAGAGTATGCCCTCTAGCTGCTCAATGGAGTTGCTAGTATCGATAGTAACGTTGGATATTTATTTTTGCGATATATTGAGGGATTTGAATTCGATATTTATATATATACATCGTTTCACTTAGTGGAGAGCTGAAAAAGCACTTGAAATTGATAGATATCTAATTTTCTTTTGATATCTATTATTGTGGAAATGTCTTAAAAATTATTGAATACATATTTTGTTATATTAATCGATAAAATCATCGACAGTATCGAACGGAACCCATTATTGATAGCTTTGCAGCTCTGCCGCACAACTATCTTTCACTTCACACAGGGTATATGAAACTTTCAGCTTTTTATTCTGGCCTCAACATCTTCCAGTTTTGCTGGCTCTCGCTGCTGGCTTGCTCCATTGTTGTTAATCGGCTGCAAAAAGCAATGTACTCAAGTGGCAAAAGTTCAGGCAGCCAACTGGAAAGGCAAACAGATTCAGTTTCTGATTCTGAATGTGGTTTTCGTTCCCACTGAGTGGAATTGCATTGCTGTTCTAACTGTCTAACAGGTTCAAAAACTGGGCTTAAGTTCAACAGTAACAATGGCAACACAAAACAACAGCAAGTGCGTCTAACATATTGTAAGAATGGCAGTCGGAGTATGGATGGAGCTCAACTTAATTTACAAAATATGAATATGAAGCAGAGCTGGCTGGAAGGCAAGCCTTTGTTCATCAAATGTTGTTTTCTACTCTCAGTCTGGCCAATTCATTAGGGTTAGGATATTAATTGCCAAGAGATTCATGTTGCTGCAGACTCATTTGTATTATGGGACAAATTTCTATATTCTGAACCCATTGAAAATGGGAAATCGCTGTATAATGGTTTTATGAAAATGTATGTAGAATACAGCAGAAGGCGTACCGCACTTTATAAATTATATATATGCATGATCATCGCAACAAGACGACTCGAGTCCATCTGTTTGCACGCAGAGAACTTAGACTTTAAATTTGACATGTACACTTATGTACACCATACGGTGAACGAGTTTATCAAGTTTTTTTTCGATAAGTCATCGCAGCTATTTTTTATCAATATTTATCGATAATTTGAATTAGCTTTTATAACCGTGGTTTGTATATCGCTAGAACTAAAGATTTCAAATTTGCTGTGTAGTTGGGTCTAATGAATACGGAGAGTATGCAATCTTTATATTTAGGATGCCACGCCCCGGTCGGCCGATCGAATCTAATACTAGAGATTTGTGCTTTGGAAAATACACAGATATGAATGTCATTAACAAATTCTGAAAGTTGAATAATCCATCTCTAACAAAACGTATGTGTTTCTGCGTATGTATGCATAAAAGAAGGCACAAGGTATCTAAAAGTCGAGCAGTCTCGACTAGAGCACTCTTATTTGTTATTAAAGAGAATTTCATTCAAGCTATACTTAATATGCATTTATGTGAGACATAGTAAAAATAGATTTATAGATATATATATATATATATATATCTCTTTTGGTATCATATAAATGTTCATCAATATCAAAGCTGAGCCCACCCAGAAGTGCGAGATGTGCGTGGTCTGTTGTTGTTTGAAGTTGCTTCCAATGAATCCCAAATGTGTTCCAAGAACAAGTTCTCGTTGCCAGTGAAATAAATGAGTGAAAAGCTATTAGGACTTGTCGTAAGTTCAACAGTTTATTGGCTGCTTACCCCAGTTGCCAGCTGCGCAGACTTTACGTTTGGCTGCTGCCAAAGTGCAGCCAAATATTTTGCCATAGTTAATTGAAAATGCACTTGAGCGGCTCTCAGCACCCAGCGCCCGTCCGTTGTTCGCCTCGACTCGAGCATTTCTAATGAGCACTTAACAATTACGTATTTTACCTTCTGCTCAACGAATTTCATTGCTTGCCCTATTTCTGGACTTCTTTACTCAGCTCACTCTTTTCACACTGCAGACAAAAGTTTATTAGACACACGCCCAGCCCAGCTATGCTTTGCTCTGCTCTGGTCTATTTTAATCAAAGCCAACTTGACCAGCTGCACTCAATGTGCATGAAGTGGGTTTCAGCTGTTCGCTCGCCTCCTGCATTCAATTGATTCAACTCGGATGCTGTGTAAATGTTTAGCTCTTGAACTAATTTAAGCAAACTGAGGGCGGGCCGCAGCATAATTACATGACAGCATGACATGAGCTTTATGAGTGGCTCGCATCATCATTTCGGCCAGCTAAGTGGGCGGCTTCCTTACGATCTTGCTTAACAAGTGCTGCGTCGTCGCATGTCCCAGTCGAATTAATAAACCACAAGCCAGGCGGAGCCAGAGCACCACTCAGCAAGCACTATTCCCTCAGCGTGGGAGTCACGCGCATCCACCTTCGGCCTCGCATAAAAACACACTGTGATTTTTCGCTTCTTGTTACCGTTTGAGCTGTGCCTCAAAGGTGGGGTATATTAACATTGGCATGAGGGTTGCTCTGACAAAATTTTTAATGGATATTTTTTGATGTTTTTCAACTTTTTGTTTGATCTTCAAAGAGCATTGTTTATGGTTTTAGATATTTAACTCGAAGTTACGAAATTATTTATAGAGTATTTGTGGAATAATTATAAAAATTTATAGAATATTCACTTTTCTCAACCAACTTTCGCATTAAAGATACCTTTTAAAGAAACCTTTTAACAAAATGTAGAGGATAACGCGAGGTCTATTATAAAATTGTGATATATATGCTAAATATTCTATAAGTAACACAGAGTTGAATATTTCTCAACTTTTTGGTAAATTCATATACCATATACTCGAGATCATAAGCTACCGATTATTAAGAAAATTGTATCTTAACGGAGGAATTGACTATTTTGAAATTCGCCATGACATATTATTTGCTCTGCGATATTTCTTTACTCTCCTTTACTCTGCCTTTAAACTTAAGTTTTATTGTCACATTTGATAGGGTATCTTGTTTCAATCATGTTTGTAAAATTACTTTTTAATGTAATATACCTGCTTTCCCTACTACTTCTTAAGTTATTTTCAGCTTTTGTGGTTCGAAGAAATTTAAGTCCGAACAAAATTATATATCTACGCTTTTTCATGCATATTTAATCTTTAATCTGTAATATTCAAATATAAAGGGTATCTTGTAGTCAACCCTGTTTTCCCTTAGCTGTTAATTAGAATTTTTGAATTGGGTTTGAAATATCTATTTCGATTATTTTGACTTTTTTTTTTAACTTCAATCTAAATCTTTATTAAATTATAGGGTATTAGACAACCATTCATCCTTGACTACCGTTGTCCTTAATTGGTTTTATTTGTATACATGTTTAGATATTTATCTCCTCTTTTAAACTGTTTCCTCTTTATCTTACCAAAATTATAGGGTAACTTTTAGTCAAGCACCTCTACCCCTACGCTGATTTGGCCAGCCATTTTTTTGTGGTTTATTACGACGAATTTATGTGGCTGGCACGTTAATGATATGACCATGTCCACTATGCTCTCAGTGTGTGTGTGTATGTGTGTACGTGTGTGCGAGGAGAGCAAAGAGCTTTTTGTTAATTATGCACGTGTGCTACAGAGCTGCTTACATTATGAGTGTGCGTATGTATGTGTGTATGTATGAGTGTGTCTGTGTGTGTTTATGTGTGCCTGTGTATAATAATGAGCAGCAAAACAATTAATCGTATAAGGCGCTCGCAAATGCGATAAAGGCAAATGAACTGTGCGCGTTAGTCCACTGAAAAGGTCGAGTGCAAATGAAACATGAACATGAAGAAGAAGAAGAAGCTGAAAGAGAAAAAATGATTCGGAAAATGCGCAGACATTAGCAGAACGAGTGCTCAGCTGTTAGTGCAAATAGCCAGCCATTCACAATACAGTCAGACACATAAGTATGCGCATACACACACACATGCATAGGTGGCGTGAACTCTTTGTGTGGCGATTGTGATTATTGCACACTTTGCACTCGAACAGAAACTGCTGTTGTTGTTGCAACAATTACAATAATTGCCACGCCCGCACAAACAAAAGGGGCGGCAAGTGTAAAAGTGGCACTTAATTTTTAATAACAAGCATTTAAATGAAAGGCTTCGGGTCATTAAGAAACCTTTCCCTTCCCTCTCTCTCGCTCTCTCTCTCTCCCTTTCTCCCTTTTCCTCCCTCTGTGTGTGTGTGGGCGTGGCTATTGAATTTACACTCCATTCACATGTCATTTACTCGAGTCAACATGCAATCAATCAGATATATTACGAAACAATTGCACATGAAAGCAAAATAATTGCCTTTTCATTTTTGTTTTATGGCAGCGGAAAATTATTAAATTAAAATTCTTTAAATTACATTAAGTTTCCCTTGGTTATATAGATAGTTTTTATATAGTTACATGAATTAAGAGATATTTATTCTTATTAATATCGATTTACTAAGGCTAAATATAATATTTAAAGTGAACTGAGTGAGTAAAAAGTTATCGTTTATTGAAAACAAAGATAGCATGTGTACAGTCTGGTATAGTTTTTAGCTCTGTTTATACATACAATGTCAAAATGCAGAGTAAGCAAATAAAAGAGTTATTATATAGTGTTTTTTTATCTTTAAGTTATCGATAACGATAATGAATAAGTGTAGCGGCATTAAAAGTTCGAAAGAAGAAACTTTTTCACTTAGTTATGTATTAAATTATTTGACTTGAATATCCCACAAGGGCCATATAGTGTAAACAAGCCTATGTAATGTTAGCTTTGATCATTATTCTATAGCGCCCATTCAAGTTATCGATAACTCGGCAAAAGAAGATACAGTTGCATAGAAGATATTTAGAAACTCAGTTATCGCTCGAACGTTATATAGTTTAAGCAAACAGGAGTGATTATAATACCGATAACTATATTACGGAACCTATTTGGGTTATCGACATCGTAAGGATACTTGTGATGCAACAATGTAGAAATTTGTTTTTTTCAGAAATGCCAAAACTTTGGTTCTCAACTTGATAAACAATTATGATCAAATTACAACTTCAGTTGCCTGAATTACTTTAAATACTGGTAGATTTTTTTCATAAAATTATGGCAGGAGCAACGCAACAAGAAAACATTGGATCACGTTCCGTTCGGCCAATTGATTGTGAAATGTGTTGAGTTGGCAACGCCACTTGGCTCAGTTTTTTTCTCAATTGGCGCTGAGTGATTTCGTAATTAACAGAAAATGCTGGAGTGGCTGGGTGTTGGTTGGCTGCGTGGCTGGGGTCAAAATGCCTCGTGGAGGACATAACACATTCACATTCACATTCCCATTCAGCCGCACACACACACATACATAACGGCTGCGAGCACGTAAGCATAAAAAGCTGTGACACGCATCAGGCGCTGTGGAGCGGGACTTGAACCTAGAGAGAGCGCCAAACCAGAACGTTCATGTGGGTCCAGCACAAAACTTTGTCATCCAACCGAACAGCGGAGGGGTTAACAGAGGGGCGACAGAGGGGAGGGGGTCAGTGTAATTTCGGGTTGGTGCACAGTTTGCTGTTACCCGTTGATGGCACGCACCGAGCGCTGTCGACGTGACAATAATGCGCCGAACCGTTAAACTATTGTGTACCATAAGGATTAATGACATTTACATAATTTGCTCATGTGCCAACGGACTGTGGGCAGAAGTGGGCGGGCTGGGGGTAGGTGTTGCCTCCGCTGCTTGTCGCATAAAACCAACAAAACAACAACCGGAACACACACATTGGCGATGGCCACTCGCACGAACAGCTGCTGCAACATGATTGAGCTTTCAATTTGTTAGCCATTCTCAATGGACGGCAACCCCAAGCCCAGTCCCAGCCCCAGCCCTAAACCCGACCCCGAATGTCAGCTCCTACGCTTAAACCCTATTTCACAGCCCAATCTCATCAAGCATCAAACAGCAAGCGTGGAAGTAACCAACAATTTCTGTACATTGCCACGTGGTTGCGCCCACAATTTCTCTGCTCCCTCTCTTTCTCCCTCTATCTCTCTCCTCGACACATGTTCCCTGTGCCACACTAAGCCGCTGACAATGAGTTCAGCTTAGGGCACGAGGACGGCAAGGATCATTGGCTGAGCTCTGTTATTTCCAACAGAAAAACAAAAAGAACAAATAGAAACTACGCAAATTAAGTGTGGCGAAACGCGCTTTGACATTTCATTAATATTGTTTGACCAAAGATTTCTAGGGAATTTTTGGGAGTTCTTGTGTTTAATTGAAATGAAATTCAAGTTGAGTATATAAATAATATTGACTATGATATAAGTATATGGGGTGTATTAGTATCTATCGACTATCTATCTAGCGTTATTTGTAAAAAATATTTGACATACAGTTGAGATTTAATATATTCTAAACTTTAAATACTCAATAGTAGCGTTAGTCAAGATTATTAATTTTCCTCTGTGACTCAAGCTAACTATGTGAAATTTCATAAAGTTTATTTGACCAAAGATTTATTTATATATTTTGGCAGTTATTTTGGAGTGTAATTCAATGTAATTTATTAATATAACTAATGTTATTTGTGGATTTATTTGGCTTTTCTAAGTATCGTTTTAATTTAAAATATATTTGAAACTTAGCTCAAACTTTATATTGCATAAATTTTATGTGCTTTAAGATAATTTTACACTATTTCGTAGTAGCCTATAAATTTTCCTGTATAATTCATGCGAAGTGTGGCATATTTTAATATTATTAAACTATTTATTTTAAGATTCTGATATGCCTTTCTGCCCCTAAAAAATTGTTTAAATACTATTCAAAGTAGAATTTGAAACTTTCCATTTTGAGTTCCACTCAGCTCCTCAATTCATCTACAATCTCCCACCTATTTGAAAATCTAATCTCTCCTCCATATAACACCATCGAATCTAACACAGAACAAGCCTCTGGCACTCTCTGGTCAGCTCTTTAGTTCTTCTACATCGTTCTTTCTATTTTCCAACCTAAACTAGATTCTATCACTCTCTGGTCAGCTATATATTCATATCTTGCATTTGGTGGCTGTCTAGTTGCATAATAATCGACTGCCCCGACAGATGTTTAGAGTGTGTCCGTATGCTTGTTTCTGGGTCCAGAACTTTTTTGGCAATTACAGTGGCAACCGCAGGGTTTTCACGCACGCAATCGCATGCAAAAATAGCTGGGGACTTGTCAACAGCAACAGCAACAACAACAACAGTTCGCACAATAACAAAAAAAAAAAACAAAAAATATTCGAGTGGAAAAAGGAATGGATGCTGTTAAACCACAATGGAGTCACTTGCTCCACTCGTGGATCACTCTCACGCGCGTGGTGGCTTTGACTTGGCTATGACTATTGCTCGCGGCATTGTTGGGGCCGGCCCAAACCCTGTTGGTGCCGCCCCTACTGTCGCCCAGCCGCCCTGCCAATCTATCCGAACTGACAGTGGTGTGCACACATATCTGAGCAGCGACAATTGCATTGAAAATTGGATTAAGCCATCATGCAGCGCGGATACCAATGACAGATGCCCGTAAAATGGCGACTTTCAGCTGGAGCGACTGTCCGATGAGCTAACTGTGCATGTGGCGCTTTAAAGAGTTGCAGTGCTGTGGAAGTTGTTAACATGAGAGCTAAGAACTTAATTTAAGTTTCGATATATATCTACATGGTAAAAATTAAAATAAATAAAATAGTTATTTTAAAAAGCCACATTATAATGTATCGGTTTTAGAATTGATCGATAATGATCGATAAAAATATCAACTTATACTGCTATTCTATACAGTACTCTTCTCAAATTTGCTCAAAACAACTAATTTATAAACGATAGTAAAATTAATGAAAGTGGAAAAACTTTTTTAGATAATACTCATTTCAAAGTTACTTAACAAAATATATTATTTAACGCATCGGTTTTATAATACATCAATATTATAAAAATAGGGTAAAAATCGAAAAACGTCAACTACTACTGCTATCCCATATATTTCTCTCACAGTTGCTTGAATAATTAATTTATAATCGATATTTATCGATTATTTGAAAATGGAAATGTAAAAAAATACTTTACATTTCCTATGTATCCAATACTCATTTCAAATTTGCCTAAAAAAAACAATATATATCGATTTTATAATAATTCGATATTATGCAAAAAGGATGAAAATCGGAATATATCGATAATTATTTTTCACTGCTATTCCATTGCTTTAAAATTGACTTGAAAATGCTTTATAATATATAAATATAGCTTATAATTTATCAATATTATACAACATCAACAAAATATCAACCTATACAGCTAATTTGTTCGATTAATCGATCTTCAGTAATAACAACAATATCAACTATTTTAATTACAACAGCACAGCTATTGCAAAATCGATTTAGTTCGTAGACTCAATTCAGACTGTTTACAGTTTATTTCTATATACTACATTTATTATATATATATACCTACAATTGCCCCAGCTCTGTATTAGCTAAATTTAGAATCAATTTTTTTTTTGTCAGCTGTTCATCAATTGCTCAGACTGTTTGACTGTAGCGCACTGCGAAGATGATTTGACATGTGCAACTATTTCACTTCACTAGCTGCGCGACTGCAGGCAGTCGCCGAGAAACGATGTTAGATGCACGGCCATAGCGTTTTATTCGACATCATAGTTGGATGTCGTCGCAGCGCGTCATATTTCATGATCTGTGCTGGCTGGCAGCTTCATGGTCTCTCTGGTCGTACGAGTTATACACATATTTGAGTTTGGCGTTTCGTTGACGCGACGTGATGTGGCAAGACTCTTGCCTCGTTGAGCATGACAATGCCAAAAAAAAGCACAGAGAGACAGGGCTAAAAAATATCATTGGCATGGGCAACGTCTAGTCAAGTTTTTTCCCTTTTTTTTCAATCTGGTAGCTAGTCTATATATAATATATATAGATGCATTACACGTGTCAGTAGCCATGTCAATTGTTTGAATGAGTTGGCTTTTAATGTGAAGCGTCACTGAGTCACTGTCGACAGATGAATCAAACAAATGTACATATATACCAGATATGTATACATTTTATATGTATAATCCTGCATAATATCCCATCGATTGTGCCCCAGTGCATAGCCGTTAGGCAAACAAACTGCGGTTACACCAGTTAAACCACAGAATTAATTTGCCCGAACTATTAACACTGAAACTATTATCGAGACCCCACACGTTCGGTCGGGTCGTACGACAATCATCGTCGTCGTGATTAACATAATCGTATCAGCATATCATCAGCTTAATTATCATAAGCCACATGCTGATTAAGCCCAGCCCGCATAATCATAATCAAAAAGTTGTCGACCCACGCGCCCCCGCGGCCGACAGTGGCAGCATTAGACGTTAATGAAAGCGAGCGCTAGATGGCGCCAGTTAATAATTTCTGCATTTAATTTTACCCCGCTCAGCCGCAGCCTGAGCCACAGCCACGGCCATCGCCTCAGACGAATGCTAATTCCTCTTTTTTTTTTTTTTGCTCTCTCGCTGTCGATAGATGAGAAAGCGTTTAATGTGCTGAAACGAAGCGTAAATTTCGGTCAAACTAATTTGGCAGCGAGCAAAGGATGACGGGGGAGGGAGAGCCTGGAATGAGGGGAAGGAGTTGGGAGCTGGCAGACAAAATACTTGCGCTGATGATAGCAGCTAAACTTTCACAGAGTGAAATCGAGTATAACAGGAAGCACGTTGCGCGTTTAATAACTTTTGATTTATAGAGAAGGCTTAACCCATGGCACGCCCACTTTTTTGTCGTGAGCCCTTGCACACATCTGCTGCTGCAAAAAAAATTACGTCAGTTAGCCAAAAACTTTACTCCAACGCTCTCTCTATCTCTTTCTCTCTCTCTCTCTCTCTCTCTCTCTCTCTCTCTCTCTCTCTCTCTCTCTCTCTCTTTGTGCATGTGTGTTTTTGCAGAAAACTTTTTGCATAATTGGTGTTATATGACAGAGGAATTTAATATCTGCAATGTGTGAGGTCATTGCGACTGAACTTATGCAGGTGGCCAGATAAATGGCTTAGCAAGACATAAGTTTTAAAATACAAAAAATTTTAAGAATCAATGATAGCAATTCGTAGAAAATATTAAGTAAATATATGGTTGACCAGTGAAAAGAAAAGTAAAATTAACAAATTGTAAAAATAAATTTAAAAAAAATAAAGTATGTGAATGAGTTAAAAAATTTTAAAAAAAAATATTAATAAAAAAGGGGGGAGGGGGGGAATTTTTTGGGGGGGGGTTTGAAAAAAAAAAAAAAAAAAAAAAAAAAAAAATTTTTTTTTTTAAAAAGGAAAAATAAAAAATATTTTTTTTTTATAAAAAAAAAAAAAAAAAAAAAAAAAAATTTTTAAAAAAAAGGATAAATGAAACTTATAAGCGAAAAAGTTGTAAAATAATAATGATTTCCTCATTGGTTATTTTATTTTATTTTTTATTTATTTTTGTAATAATCTTCTTGGCAGAGAAAACACTTCCGCATTTGCTTGTAACAATTTACCGACCATTTTTGCTACTCAGAAATGGATGCCTCCGAAAGCGGTTTAAAGGCTTGAGAATTTTCATTCTTTAAGCTTACACTTGATATTTTACTTTAAATGTTGAACAACAATATGGAATCATTAGCTGCCTAATACAGGGCTATAAAATTGGCAACCCCATTTATTTGTATTCAAAAATTCTCTACCTACTTTTCAGAAATTAACTGAAGCTTTTAAGCCTCATGTATATTTCATCTCACTATAAAAAAAAAATAATAATATATATATATATATATAATTTAAGCTCTTAAGCGAACATTTTGTATGTAAGTTTTTGTTAATAAATATAAAACTCAATAAAATATGCCAAATCAATAAAAAAAATACCAAATGACAGCTCATCATACACAGCGCTGCATGTGCAGTTCACTATTAAAACTAAAATTCATTCAAATTCAACCAGAATAGGAATCCCATTTCATTTGCCTATGGAAAGTGTTAGTTAAACTTTTTGGTTTCTAAGCCATTTAAAGCTTTTTGGCATTGCTAAAATATTAAATTCATAGTTTTCAGCATTGCCAAACTAGTTGCACATATACATACACAATACACACACACATACGCATACACATGTTTAAGTACTTAGCTTATGGGGCTTACATTTGCCGAATGGAGGCGAATACAATGCGAAAGTCACTGCCGTCTGACTGATTTCTAAACTGTCCTTTGTTGGGCTGAAACAAAAATGCATTAAGTATATGATAACCATTCCCACTAAAATGCCAGAGGAGCCCATCTCCCTGGCATGCTCGCTATACTTGCCCTCGACTGGCGTTTTACCAGTGTTGGGCAACGCTGCAACTTTTGCCACAATGCACAATTTTTACGCGCTCTACTTCATAAATTAAATAGCAGCCGAGTGACATGGGACTGTCTATATGTGTGTGTGTGTGTGTGTGTGTGTGAGTATATATGTATGCATGTGTGTGTGAGTGTGTATTGCGTAATTTTCTATACACACAGACATACACACAGAACGCCATTGTCTTTTGCGGTTGTTAGCAAACAAAACGTCAAGAAAAGTAATTCAGTGTACAAAAGCGACGGCTCGGCATTTGGGAAGAGCGGAAATGCGTTGAGACAAGGCGAGACTAGAGCAGGCGAGACGAGACGAGACGAAACGAGATAAGGTGAGGTGAGGCGAGCTGAGTTGAGATTCCACATTGTAATGGTCCGGATTTGACAAAGGCAAAATGGCTGCATAGCGATGTCAGTTATTCACCGCCAGCCGATCGAAATTGACAGCTGCTTTTTGTTTAAGCCTTAAAGCGCACCAGGCCAGGCCAAGTCTGTCTGACCCAGCAACCTCTTAACAATTTAATCGTAATTCCTTGCTTATTTTTTATTGATATTTCAATTGTGAATTTCAGGAATTTGTTTATTGTCAAGCTGCTTAAGGCGAAAGCTTAACACTCTCTCTTTCTCTTCCACTCTCAACTTTTTTTGTTAGCAAATTGTTTTTATACCCTGAATCGATTGAAAACGGAAAATCAAGGTATAATGGTTTTGATAAATGTATGTAACAGGCAGAAGGAGGCGTGGCAGACTCCACAAAGTATATATATTCTTGATCAGGGCGACGAGCTGAGTCGATTTAGCCCTGTCAGTCCATTCGTCTTTTCGTCTGTCCATATGTTTTGACGCGTCGTTTTTAGAATCTATAAGAGCTAGCGATTAGAAATTTTCTTTGTCATATGCTCAATAATTATTTTTGTTGTAATGTTATCGATTTCAAACCCTATCGGAAATACATTATAAATTATATCTTCTACACCTTTAGAGTTAGAGCCTCCAAATTGTATATATAGATTCATATGAGTTTTATGAAATTTTGATTTTTATTATATTTTTGATACCTATATTTCATAATTTTACCAAATACCTCCCCCCAGCAGAGTAGTGCTTGCATTTTCAGCGGTTTTTTTAGTTTTATATTTGATATTGTATTTTATTCGGGGAATCTCCTAGTCGGGCACACCCCACTAGAGCTTTCTGACTTGTTTAAATTTGGAATTTCAATACGCTTTGGCTTTAACCAGCTATGCAAATGACTTATTTAATTAATAAATATTTTGTTTACACTGTTATTAATTTTTCTTTTGTTTTTTTTTGCTGTTCATTTTTAATTGCAGAAAAATGTGCACAAATTTGTTCGACAGCTTTTTTTATTTTATATTTTGTTAAATATTTCTTTCGGCATTTATCGAACTTAATATTTCAGTTTGACGCCGTTTCTTGTTGTTGTTGTTGCTGTCACTGTTGGTGTGTATAAAAAATTTGCATTAATTATTTTTGCTCTGCAGCAATATTTATTGTGACAATATTTGATAGGGCATTCTGGATCAGCAACAATCAGCCACTGCGTCAGAGCAGCCTTTGTGTATAGAGAACACGCATAATTAACCAATAGACTCGCATAAATAACAACAAAGTGTCATAAATTAAATCACACATACCCTGTTTTTATACACCATGGAGGGTTGTATGATTTGTTGAAGCAGTTGGTAATGTAGAGAAAAAGAGGTTGTTAGGAAAGATGTTTATATGAAGTAGATTAAATTGAGTTATACATTTAGATTGGCTTCAGGCCATTGACATTTGTCATGTGTGTAGCAAAAGATATATATTATAGTAGTAAATTTAAATTTATTCATATGTATGAACATGTCAGATGACACTACTAAAACAATCTATATCTATGCAAATTGCGTATAGGATACATCGAAATTACAAAAAAAATAAACTTATGCAAAATCCTTATTAAAATTCCTGAAAATCGTCTAACTGTTATCAAACTGTGAACGAGTATTGTCCTGTCGGTCATCTTGACTAAAATATTTTTATTCAATTAAAAAATATTGCCAAACTCTCTACACACTTTAACTAATGGTTTTACTCTATAATATAATGACAATAAAAATTGCTTTAAATTTTTAAATATATTTCCTGAAGATATGAAAAAATATATACATAATACATCATATATAATATATATGTATATCAATGACAGCTGTCGCCCAAGTAAATTTCATCTCTAAACTCAATTTCCTCCCATGCCTATAGAAGAGTATTCAAGCATCGGCGTGTCGCATTTACTTGTTTTTATTATTACACATTTTTTTATGGCAACTCAAATTTTTATTGTGTATTTAAATGATGAAAAAGAATGTGTCGCTGTGAAGACTTAAAGCATGAAATATGCTTTAAAAGCTATAAATGATATTTTGTTGGCTTAATGAAAGTTTCGGAATGAAGCTGTCAAACGAATGAGCTCTGAGCTCCGAGTTGACATGCTCAATTGCTATCGATTACAAGCACTTAACACGTGCGAGAGTGGATACAGAAATGCGAGTGATAAAAGAGATGTCTGTGTAAAGGGATATGAAATAATGATTTTATGGAGAATAATGAGAAATATTGTAGACGAAATAAAAATATTTATTTCATTATTTAAATGCGTGATTGGAGAAACTCTAAAGAGGTTATCAAATATTTGTTTAATAATACTTATATAATTATATTATGGGAACACTAAATTTATGAATATATTTTCTTCACGATATATAACAATACTCTGTCAACATGCAGCCAAACTAGAGGCAGTTTCTTATACAATATCTATGCCAAACTTTATAGCACAAACTATTGTAAATTTCTTCACCATTTCATTACAGCTCTTCAATCATTTAAATTTGCACAAGCGAGCCCACTACAAACCCATTAACTGCAGACATTAGAGGCGAACCTGAAAAAAAAATCAAGGAATATTAAGGGAAATTCGAAAAATTAAAGCAGCAGCAGATAAAAGAAGGCACTTTGATTGCAACATAAAATTGCCACAGAAAATTGCATAAAATTGAAAAAAAAGAGAAGTAAGTGAAGGAGAGAAAGAGAAAAAGAGAGAGAATCGAAAAAAACGAAGATAGTCGCATCTAAACGGGGTCAGTAATTTGCTGCACGATTGCCAGCCGAGGCAGCCAGCCAACGAACTGGAAGTTTAATTGCCACAGCTCTCTCATTGTGTTAGCTGCTGTTGCCGTCTGAGGCGAATGCAACAATTAAAGCCAAAAACTTTTTGGACAAAATGCTGCTGCCAACGCCCTGGCCCCAACTAGCTGAACAAATCCATTGGCAACAACATTTGTGCAGGGCATAAGGAAAGCGACAACAACAACAACAACAACAAAAAAGCCAAAACACGCACAAACAACAACAACAAAAACTCGCTAACAGTAGCCGAGCATCTTAAGAACCAGCAGTAGCAGGAGGAGGAGGAGCAGCAGCAGGAGGCGTGGCAGCAGAAGCAAAGCTTCAAAATTGTCTGCTTCTAATTTGAATGGACTCAACAGCATTCGACATACAAATGCATATTTGGAAACTTTTGTTAATTGGTAAGTGACAATTTGCTGACTTTTTTTACGCTCCAACGAAAGGGAAATCTTGACCCAGTCGCCAGCTGAGTTGGCCAAAAGTTAGCGCAGTTTTGTCAACAATGTGCCAAGGCACCAAATAAGAATGCTAATTTTCAACTTTCAATGCGTGCTGCACTCGTTAGTAAAAAAGACAAAAAATACAAAAAAATAAAAAAAATAAATAAATAAATAGAAAAAAGGGGAAAAAAGTTGAAAAAGTGAAAAGATTTTGGTTTAGGGAATATTTGATACCCTTGTCAAAATGAGATAAAATTGACAAAAGGTTTCAATTTTTTTTTACAAGGGGGTGAAAAAAAAGGGGGGAAAAATATTTTTTTTTATATAAAAAAAAAAAAAAAATTGTTTGGGGGGGGTGTTTTTTGTATATTTTTGGTTTTTTTTTTTATTTATTTTAAATAAATAATTTATTTTTTTATTATATTATATATTATATATTTTTTTTTGGGAAATATTTTTTTTCCCACCACATTTATTAAAAATTAAACCATTGGGGAGCAAATAGGGAGACAATTTAATATGTAAAGCAATTTTTTTATTATTTTTTTTTCTTGTAATTTCTTTAAAGAAAATATTCTAAAAGAAGTGAAGCCACGACTTCTTCAACCCAAACCTATTATTAGCATTAACATATTATTTGAAACATCTACCCAAACTAAAAAATTCAAGTATCAATATTTACTGTCTACGTTTACTGCCCCAAGAGATGCGCATCACAATATTTATAAAAATAAAATATTCCTTCAATCACTATCATGCTCTATATAAGCCAATCTGTAGAGTATAAAACGCAAGTTAACAAAAAATAAAGCAAGGACATCTTTGGAGAAAAGGGTTTCGTGTTGCTGGCTACCTCTACTTCTACCTCTACCTCTACCTCTATCTCTCGGCAGCATCCTTTTTCGCTCTTCATATTTTTATTTGGCCTCCAGGCAGCTTGACTTCCGCTGCTGCTGCTCCTGCTCCTGCTCCTGCTGCTGTTGCTGCCTGGAGAATTCAGCATATTTTTTTCTTAAATTATTTTTTTCGCTGTTGTTTTAAATAGTACTTGTACTTTTGCCTACTTGTTTCCAGCCTCGACTCGACTCGCCTCGACTCGAGCCAGCTTCAGTTGCGTTCCTTGTGTCGAGTGTAAAGTGTCGAGTGCGCCTCGGGAGCCACTGTGCCTCTGCGTGTGCTTCTGCCTCTGCCTGCTCCTTCGCCTGGGCGTGGCATCCTCTTCCTCTTTGAGGTGTTTAATTATGGAAGCCGCAAGTTGCGGCCGCTTAGTTAATTTGTTTTAAAGTTATAATGCCGACTTTATAAAGCTCAACTTCAGCTGAAACGCAATTTTCAAGCGTTGCTAGAGAAAATTAATTGCATTAAAACTAACGCAATTCGCAGCATATGCTACCAAGAGAAATAACTATAAATGAAGGAGTATCAAAATTTATGAATATAAAAAAACTTGTGTAGAAAAGAAGCTTATTTTGTTGCGCTTGATGGCGTTTGATGAGTAGAAAGGGGAATTATATATAGTTGAAGCTTATTTATGTATAATATTATATCTGTTTATTTATATACATATATTAGTATGTATAAACACATATGTCATAAGTCATTGAATATTTGAATTAATTTTACACTTATGATGTAAAAAAAAAATAAATATTTGTAACTACATTAATAAATATGAAAGAATATGATACATTACCTCAATATTATCACATTCTCTTCCATCTTCTCCTTATCCAATCTTTCTACTTCTGCCCTCAACTGTTATCATTTTGTGACTGCCGACGACTCTCCACCATTTTATAATAATTATCGGCGACTATGACAGCATTATCTCTAATTACTATAGGCCTGCTACACAATATATATCTATCTTTTATAAATTATATACCTCCATCTCGATACCTGCCTCGCCTTGGACGTGCCACTCACAACTGCTCCCTACGAGATCAACTTTCAGACTGACTGTTCTATGCCACAATTCCACTGATCTTGCCTATGCAGTTCATCAAGAGTCTTTTGATCGGCCCTCCATTAAGCAGGTTCTCTCCGACTTGTTGCACTTCAATTCATTGGCATGCTCATACAATGCAGTCGAGAGAACTCTGCGAGTTTGACTGAAGCGAAACGCACGTAGAAATAGAACAGAAATAAGCAGAATAGATAATGAGAGTCTACATGAAAGACATAAATTACTCTCTAGTCAGAGTTTTTACAAACAATTTTGAGCTCATCACAAATACATATGTATGTGTATAGGTTAAGTGCGACTGCCTTAGCAACAGTTGTTGCGGCACCAATAATGTTATCTGTAGTCGGGTCTTGATTTAAGGCATTTGAAAGTTTATTTTTAAACTCATCAAAGAGTTGGTTAGAAATAAAATAGTATTAGAAAACTATTTTATTTACATATTTTAATTGTGTTGTGTAATTGTGTACATTGCTGAGGCAACATTTCTATTGCTTCAACTTAAAGCAATAGCAGTAATATATACATACATATATATGTAGAAGCATTGTCAACATGGTCATTTTCCATTTATTCACACTTTTATAACTGCACTTCGCAAATAAGCAAACTAAAATCAGTCTTTGTATCATTATCACATCTTAATATCGTAAACAAATTATATTATATTTGTAATAAAACAAATCATGCATTATATATATTTTTCTATATTCTATATTCTATATTAATATGTACTAATATTGGTTTAAAAAATCTGAATATTCTGATGTACTTAGAGCTAGACTCCTGAGAGAACATGAGAATATGCTAAGTATCAATATTTCGCTTTATTTGTATGATATGTGCATACATATACATCTGTATATGTCTGTAAATTAAATTAAATTCTATTTTGTATGTATATGCTAAATTAATTAATTTCCTAAAATTAACATATTATAAGTGCTGTTTTATTGCATACAATATGTAATAGAAATGGCCTTTGAACTGTTTTTACTTTGACATTTAATTTTAAAATATATAAATATGTACGCCGTATGCTAATATACACTATATTTCTCCTCACTTTTCATTCGATACACAAAAATACTTTTGGCCATTTGCCCTCATATAATACAGACAAGCACTTCTCTTTATTTTTTTTGTTTTGTAGATAAACCACTTTAAAAGAGAGTTTTCCAAAGCATTTGGCTCTCCGATAACATTGGAAAAATTGCTGCTTGATATTAACAAAAGTCAATTGGAAACATATTGATAACAAGCACTAAAAACGCTTTCAATTCGATTGCATTTAAGCTCAATTTCAATTACGATTTCATGTCCTGTGCAGCCACTGTGTTTGCTTCCCTTTATTTCTATCTCATTTCGTCCTTTTTGCCGTATAACGTAAAAGTTTGTGAAAAGACATCCTGGCAGGAGCTGCTGTGCACTTAATAAAGTTCCACAAGTATTTGAAGTCCTTTGCTGGAGCTGAGGTCAAGCACGTCAAACACACACACACACACACACACACACACGCACACTGGCAGAGGCAATCTCAGTTGATTGATGACATCGATAAGTTTTTATAAATTGCACACATGTCCTGTGCCGTGCGGACATCCTGTGTGAGGCATACCTGCAGCAGCAGTAAATTACGCACAAATTTGCATTCTCTGACCACAGCACGGCACGGCTCAAGCACAAGCTGAAGCTCAGCTCTGCTACATTTTTTGCAGCATTAGCCAACACTGAATAATTATGCTTGCACCACCAGCTCCATACAACAAAAACAAAAAAGGCAACTGCACTTAGCTCTCGGGCTTAGTGGCTAGCCGCTAAAGAGAGACAGACAGAGAGTGAGAGAAAGAGAGAGAGAGATGGCAAGTTTTGCAGACTTCAACGACTCTCGCGCTTAATGAGTGCCGGGCACAGCAGTCGCATATAAGTACGTACATAACTGCACTTTTGCCCATAAGCGAGTGTTTTGGTCTTAACAAAAGCCAGCAAAGCAAAAGTCAGACGAAAAAAACAACGACAACAACAGCAGCAAAAAAACTCAAACAATTAAACTTTGACTGAGTTTTTGCAACTGCCAGACCAAAGCATAGTTTATAGACCTGCTCAGATATGCTAAACAAAATGACTGTAAATGGCCAGGTCATAACGGTTTGTATATATACAATATATATGTATATATATATACATATATATTTAGTTATGTATACATCTATTTATATATAATGCTATAATGCATTTGACACTCTACAGCAGCAATGCGAATGTTTTGGCTTTTCACTTTTTTCAGCAAAAGTTCAAAGTTTTCTTATAGCTGCCGTCAGGACGTGAATGCTACTTAAAATAGTTCCAAAGTTGCCAAAAACTTTACACTTGCTGCAAGTTTATGAATTTTAGAAAATTCTTTTACCAATACTTAGAGGAAAAACTTGAAGAAAAAATTAAATTAAAAAATATTTAAAAATAGTTTTTAACATAAATTTCATACCTTAACTTCAATTGAATTACAGAATTATATTTTTTATCTTATACGAACATTCACCAACACCAACAGCTAACTCTACACAGAAAGCTTAAATGTTGACTTAACGATTCGTATATTCTTATACGAATGAAAAGCTTTATGCACTGCTGCCTTTGCCGTCGACTTCCTCACAAAGCTTTTGCCATAAAGAAAATTATAATATAAAAGCTTTTGCAGGTGGTATATTATGATAAGTTATGCGAATCAGCGTGCTTTTGCAATATATATTAGATATAAACTATAGAAGCAGAAATAGAAGAGTTGTATGAAGTGCATACAAAATAATAGTAGCAGCAACGGGGAAATTTAAAACTTGAAGAAATAGAAGTTGATTTATAGATACAAGGGAAATTCCCAACAGCAAAAAGTTTATTAGTACGGAACGTATACGGCGTAAGTTTAAGACTGGGAAATATACAACTTGATGAAATAGTAGCTGTAAGAATAAAGCCCTACAGAAGAAAGTAAATGTATACGAAAATTATACAACTTAAGTATAAGATTAGAATGAAATATGAGAACTTTTGTCTTCTGTATTTAGTTATGAGTAGAAATAGAAGACTTTTTGAAGAGCAAAGAGAACTCAATTTACTCATTATACATATAAGATTTGGAGGAAATTTTGCAGAAAATATATAAGACCAAGAGCAAAAGTGTTAGCTTTTGGGAAATACTTACTGTTACAACTGTAGAAGATTTTGCTTATATGGTTTATATATAAGACATCGAGAATATTGGGTAATATAAAAATACTTCCTGCATTCAACTATCGGAAAAATAGAAGGCTTTTAACTTAATTATAAAAAAAAGAAAAAGGATGGATAGAAAATTTTTTGTTTAGGTTTTAAAATTTGGTTTTTTTTTGATATTTTTTTTTTTTTTTTTTTTTTTTTTTTTTTTTTTTTTAATAGAACATATACATACTTAAGTATGAGCAATTTCGAGCAATAACTTATACGTTGACCATCGATGATGTTAGCAATTGTTTAAAAGCTCTAGAAAAATGACTCCGAATTCTTGGTTTCCCATTTTAGCTCATATATTTCTATATCTTTTACTGTTAGGCACAACTCAATAGACTTCCCACTTTTTATGATTCAAGCTGTTTAGTGCTCCCATAAATATAAAATACACCAAAGGAAAAACTGTCATATTAAATTTTAAGAGAAACTCCTAAGCTGTCTCCCCACACAAACTCTTAAAAGTAATCAAGCATAAAAGCAAATATTGTAAACATTATATATGCAATACATTGTAGATTCATGACCAATATCATGTGCAGCATTACAAAATCAAATTTACACTGGTTTCGGTTTAGCTTTGTGGCTTTTAGCCGATTTGCATTTGCAACTATTTATAAATGAATGCAGCTAATATAATAATGTTTCATATTGTCAACCGCAAATGTTGTCCATAATAATGATGAATTCCACTATTGTGGCGCAGCATAATATAAGCAAATTACAGAATGGCAAAAGTGACAAACAAACCGGATAACCACCGAGCAAAGCCCCACTCCCGCCCCCCTTTGGATCTACCCCCTGCAACAGCAGCTGACCAACTGAGCCCACAGAATGTTAACAAGACAACGATAACAGCAGCAGTGGAGCTAACTGTGGTGCCAGTGGTTGGCGGAAGCCAAAGGGGCTTAGAGTTGGCTAAAAAACTATAATTTCTGTCTGCGTTGCTGTTGTTGGGGATAGCAACAGTCGACCAGAGTGTAACCCACACGAACACACACACACACACGCTCACACACACATGGGGTCTTGGCTTTTATTATTGTGGCTTCATTTGCCATGTAAAAACAGACCCAAAGTGTTAGAGAGACGAGCGGGTGAGTGGGTGAGTGGTGGAGTGGGTGAAAGGGCTGGCAACTTAGCGCTCGCATCTGAAATGAAAAATCTCCTACACCCAACGCCTGATATATGTACAAACTTATATGTATATATATATAGATTTATGTATATATGTCGCCTTTATTGTTATATATAGACTTGCAAAAAATATTAGCCCAAAACAAAATACGAAAAAAAGAAAATAAAACCGGATGCGTATTGCTGGAGAGTGTGAACAACACTTGTGGCTTTGAGGTCAGACGCATGCAAATAATACATTGAGAGAAATAAAATACATATACAGAAGGCTATGATTTTGAAATGAAGCAACTTTGATTAGAGAATGAGAAGCTGCAGACTAAATAATTACTATCAGATTTTTTACAATTGATATGAATACAGAATTTTTTATTTTTTCCTTATCCAAGCGCATTTGAGTACTGACAATTTTAATACTATGTCAGCTTTTGAAGCATACAAAAGTTTTCAACAAAACTTTTATTTTTATTTTGTAATTTAACTTTAAATACATGTTAAAAGATTAAGAGTTGAAGTGATGCAACCATATGTTGAAACTTTTATGTGGCCATAAAGGAACAGTTTAATATACTTTAAGTATATGAAACTTTCTAGTTAACTAAAACAAATATGGTCAAAATAAGCCTCACGGCTTTACAAGAAGAAATAATTTAAAGAAAAAAAGAATTTCACTATAAAGCCGAGAAATATGTTAAACCATCAGTTAGAGGAAAACTTTCACATTTTAAAGCAATTATTAAAATTAATTTATTTATTATAATTTATTTATTAAAGCTACTCTTAAAAAAAATGCAAATTTATAAATAAATAAAAAAAAAGAAGCTTAGAAAGCTAAAAGTTTTAGTAGACCAAGAGAATGACTTTTACTTATTAAAGAATTAATAAAAGTTTTCTTAATTTGAATCAAATTCAATAAATAACATGTTTCACTGTTTCAAAAAGCTGTGCTTAAAAGAAATGCAAATGTTGTTAATACAAAAATTATTTCGTTGATTTCAATAACAACATAATTTAAATAATGCATTTACAGGTTTGTGGTCAACTTAATATTTTGCCTTAAATAAATAAAGAGCATCAACTATTGCCAGCTAACAAACCTTTATGTAAGAGTAAAAGCCTTTTTTCTTACCATTAACTGCCTGTTGGATTAATCTCGGGATTAACTTTCACTTTTCACTTAGTGTCAGTTGAGCTCATTTTGTCTCGCAAGCAGTTTGTGCGAATTTATTTTTATTGCGGCTTTTGTTTGCAGGCACTGTAACGCGTGTGGGTGCCAAAATGGCCACAGATACAATTTGTGTTGCCACCGAGTAAATGTTGACACTTGACATAGACAAATACACCAAAAAGGGAGAGGAAGAGAGGGAGAAAGAGAGAGTGAAAGAGATAGAGATAGCGGGGGTGTGTTTGGGACTTGGCAGCTAACCCGTTTGGAGTTTGTTTTATGCTTCCGCACACTTGACATTACGTTGCCATTGCACTTCCTTTCACCCTCTCTCTCTCTCATTTTCTTTCTCTCTTTGCCTAATTTTGCTTGTTGTGTTTTATTTGTATGTTTGTGGGCGTCGGCCGTTTTGTGCCTTTATTCAATTTCACTTTGACTCCCGACAAACACCATGTAAGTAGTTGAGCCCGAGTCTCGGATCCGTTTCATCTCCCTTGGGCTTATTGGTGACACTCTGATAGCAAATTATTACAGTCTGATGAGTTCCTCGAGCTGATGAATGTTGCTGGCCAATAAATTATGCTTTGGGCGCTGATAAACCAAAACAAAAACAAAAAAAAAAAGAAAAGGAAATCAAATCGATGCATTGTCCCTCTCTCTCTCTGTCACTCTATCTATCTCTATATTTCCTGCTCAGTAGCTATAGCACATAAATTTGTTTGCTTTTATTTAAGTTTTGGCTGCTGTTTGTTTTGTTAGAGAAGAGAACAAAAATGAAAACTTGTTTGCCTGCGCTTAACTGCTACGTGGTTCATTTTTTGGGCCAACACAAAACTAAATCCAAACAGAGCCCAAACTGTCAAATAGCAATTTGAGCAGAAACTTAATTAAACTGCGTTTTAATCACACCAAATGGCAACAGCAAAAGCAGCGGCAGCAGCAAATGTGCAAAGTCGAAAGCCAAATTAACCGCGTGCATAACTCAAATTGTTGCCGCGGCCAGGGACAATGCGAGGATAATGCCAAAACCGCAAATGTGCGCAACGCCAATGCCCAAAAATATTTTTCCAAGAAATTAATTACACAGAACGAACGAACGAACGAACAAGAGAGCGAGCGAACGAGCTGAGTTGCAAAGGGTTGCCGCATCACGATTTTCGGGAGAGACTCCACCTCGCTCTGCATCTGTGTGCATGTGTGTGTGTGTATTTTATGGACACCGCAGCATCAGGCCAAAGATATGGGCGCTTGTTACACATACCTGTGTATCCTTATTGGCCATATAATGCGCCTCGGCAACAGCTGCTGCTGCTGCTGCTGCATTCCATTCCTTGGCAGCAAACCGCAATCCTTGCAATATAAACTACTTTGCGGTTCAAAGTTGATGTCTGAAACTTTTGCTGAATGCTGTGCGTCTGCAAGTTAATTAAAGTGCTTTATAACCAGCTTACCTGAGCAGCCCTTACCCCTTTTCTCCCATCGAGTGTGCGGCTTAGCGTGTTCCGCTAAAGCAATCACAACACAGCTCAGAGTTTATCTGAAGTTTGTTGACTTTTCGCGGCTCTCTAAAGATCTCTAAAAGAGCTTTGCATCTGCTTAAGCGATAAATGTTGCAGCATACTTAATGATTTTTCCAATCTGTAATCGCATTACGAACTAATAGCTGAGTGAATTAGTAAGTCTAGCATGAAAAGGGAAATTAAAATTTAATATGAGTTTTTTTTTTTTAAGTTTGAAAGCTATTTTACTCTATGTCCAAATACATATTAAAAAAATAAGTACTCTCAAAAACATTAAAAATTTAATTTTCTTGTGAACTATTAAATTTTAAATTTCTTTCAAAGTTCGCTAAATTTTCGCCCAATATAAAAATCTGTTAAAGTGCGAACTACCAAGCTTTTCTTTCAGCATTTCAGAAGCAATAATTCATAAGCTAGATGCCGTGTGGAAAGGTGTGGCGGGCGTGGTTTTTTGGTAGTTAATCAACCAGCTGTTGGCCACAGCATTTTATTCAATTATGCAAACGAAATGAACACGAACTTGGCGACGAGACCCCAGGATGGCCAAGTCAGTAAATTGAACGCAACTTACCAAAGCCACGAGTCGTGTCAAAGGAAGCCGCCAGCAGCAACAGCAGCAACAACTGCAAACCCCCATAACAAGAGGAGCAGCAATGTTGCTGTTATATCTAGAACTAAGCAAACTTTGCTTCCGTTCCCATCGCCTTTCATCGAGGTTGGCTACTAAACAAAAAAAAAATAAAGTCAAGCAACTTTTTACGTTTCATTTTTCGTACATTGAAAATAAAGTAAGCAGGGATATATTGATTTTGGGCGAATGAATGTAACGAAGTGAAGAAGGGGTTTGTTGTAGAGTATAAATATTATTCGAGTGTCTTGAAGAACAATAGAAATTTAATGGGCTTTTAACAGTCATGCTAGATATTTATATATATATATATATATATATATATATATATATATATATATATATATATATATATATATATATATATATATTTATATATATATATATATATATTTATGTATTTTTTTATTTTTTTTATTTTCCAATGACCTAATTCAAATATTTTAAAGCAGAAATAATCAAAATCGGAATACTTCACTCTTGTCAATGCCTTTCGAATATTAAAGATTTTTTTTTTTTTTTTTTTTTTTTGTATAATTTTTATGAATTTTTAAATTTCAGTAATTATTATTTATATGAATATTTGATTTTATTATTTTTGATTTTTAGTAATTTTTAATTTATTTTAATATTTATTTTGAAAGATTTTACTTCATTTTCAGATTTGTTGAGGGTTGATTTTCGATTGCCTTTCAAAAGGTAGATCAACACTAATATAGCATAAGTTCTTCCCACCGAACCATAAGGCTTACATTGTCTCATACTATAATAAATTAAAAACTTTTCTGTTCATGAACAGAAATTCTAAAAATTTTAACTGACATAAATTCTTCTGAGTCTACAAAATCAATATACAAGTTATTAAAATCTTCTTTTTTAAATAAATGAATAAATGAAATTGATTCGAAATGAATTCATTGTCAGTCAATATTAGTTGGCTTGATTAACTTCAGCTTATTCAAAATATGATTGTTCTTTAAAAACTCAATCTCTAAACGATATTTTTCTATCAGTTTATGTCACTGTTAATATTGATCAAATATTTCATTTCTTATGTGAATAGTTATATCTCCATATGACATTCCTAGCAACAAAAGTCAAAAGCTTTAAAAATAAATCCATTGCCGGGTCAGGGTATTTTGCAAGTCAGATGCATATGAGAAGCAAACTCCAGTTTGTGCACATTTTGAAGAAGAAGAACATCAACAACAACTAGAACAGAGGGAGCAGCAGCAGCAGCAAGCTAACATGAAAATTAAATAAGTAGCAGCTTAAACAACTTGAGGGTCAACAACAAAGAGGGAGCGTGGGCTGCATGCTCAATGCGAGCAGAGGGAGTTAGGACTTGGTTTATGAAAATAAAAAATTAATAAATAAAAAGTATAAAAAGAATACGAAAAATCAAATAATAAAGCATGAATAAGTAAGGAGCATCGAGGCAAAGACACCACACCACAAAAGGTCAGCCAAAGGTGCGAAGTCAATGCGGTGTTGGGGCTGGGGGGTGGTGGACGTCGTGTCTCAGTGACAACTTGAAGCAGATCAAAAGAAGGCACAGCAGGAGACACGTACATGTATCTATGTGTGTGTGTGCCAGGTGTGGTCCTTTGGCAGGTACGTGTTTTGTTTTGAGTCCTTAACAGTTGATAGCTTATCTAAACGGCCAGAAGAATTTCTGCTATTCAAAACTTTTGATCTAAACAGTTGCCAAGTTGCTGTTGTTGTGACAGCTGCTCTGCATTTTGATTTGGGTCTGCATGCTGCAAAAATATTTATTTAATTTTAACGCTCAATATGAAGTCAAGCACCCGTATATAATTCACCTATTTACACTGACAACAAAGCCAACTGCTGCTGCTGCTGTCCAACTATCAGTTAATCAGCATACGGCAAACATTTGCACGTATCCCCCGTCGTCCGCCAGCTCTCTATTTGACAATCGAATATCTTTTCAATAAGTCAGCACGCAAGCTGTTTGAGAAAAACAACAACTCTCGGACAGTCACCCATTTGTCACACTGGCCCAGCTCCAACAGCTCGTTGGGCAGTCGCATAATCATTTACTCGTTCCGATATCTGAATGGAACCAAATCCATTTCAATCTCTAACCCAATTGCGTTTCCGCCTCGACCAAGACAACAACATTCTCTTCATTCGACAGAGTCAGCAAATTTGCTTAGCTCTATTTTTTTTTGCAGCTGATACCCTGTAAGAAGTGAGTGAGAAGTGCTTGATTATACTCAGGGTGTTGTTGGGCAGGTACTTTAATATCGATCAATTCAGCTATCTAGAATCTATCTATTTTTATCAAGTTAGTTCAACTTAAGTAGGGCTTAAGCATATTATTTTTAATGAGTATTATATAATTTTGAGATTCTTATAAAAAGTCTATAATGCTAAAATTCTTGAAGTAATACTAATCACAATAAAATATACAATAATAATATAAAAACAAAGAAAGAGAGATAGACAATTGAGAGAGGGAGTTGACAGAGAGAATCAGAGATGGAATGAGACACGGAGAGAGAGAGATTAGAGAGATAGAGTGATAGAGTGAGGAAAATGGACAAAGAACGAGAGATAGAGAGAGTTAGTACCGTTGTTACGACTAACTAAATAAGATTACCATAAATAATCAATTCATTTCAATTTCAATTAGTTCCATATATATTACATTCCATATATATATATACACTTTCTCCAAATATTATTTCAAATGTTGTATTTAAGCTTACAATTTATATTTTTCTTTTTAACTTTTCATGCTCCCTCCTTTTGGTGTGTCCCTCCCACACGAATACAAATTTCCACACTTGATATTTATGCGCTATATTATTTACACATTTCAATAGTTGTATAGCTACAGGGCATCTCTGCGGGCAGCAGATTGCATTTGCACACTCTTACTTGGGGTCGTTTTTTTTTTTGCAGTTCGTTTCACAGCTGTGGATTGTGGTGCCGTTTGGGTGGTGCCATTGTGCTTTTACCACTTTATTTGCTTGCCCGCAACCAGCTGCAAATTGTCGCATTAAAGCGCCGTGCGGCAGATAGCAGTGCATTGTGTTCGGTTGGCTGACAGCAATTGACACAAATGAGCAGAGGCAACAATATTTATTAATTGTGTGTTGCGGCTTTTGCGTTATGTTAATTAACGTTGTTATATCGATTCACCTGAAATCAAAGCTTCGATACACTATAAAAATCACTGCGCTGTGCAAGGACATGTCCTCATGAATATCACAATGCATAACTCGAATGAAATTGAGTGGGTGAGTGTGGGGGTGGGAGTGTGGGGTTAGTTGGGGCCATGTTACGACTACAATTGCCACAACATGACCAACTGTTAAAAAGAATCGATGGCCACAACAACAGCAGGTAACGGCAGCAGAAATGCATTAATGCATGTCGTTGCAGCCATCGTTGCATTTGAAGCTGGCCAACTGCCACGGGACGTGCGTTGGGGTCACTTGCAGTCGTGCTCCAAACAATGGGCCCCAAATACAAAATAGCAAATAACAAAAGGCGGCCACACAAATAACTCACGACAATGCAACTTGAAATGAAGATAGATGCCATGGCCCGTCCCTCGGTCGCACTCATATGCGTATGAATGATGAACAAGGACGGGAGCTGTGAGGAGGAAAGGGGGGAGTCGGGGCGCTTGGAGTGAAGTGTGCGGAACATTTCAGCTATGTGACACACTAACTGCATGAGTGAGTGCATTGCATGAATGCCTGAAAGCCTGACAGTCCGACAGCCCGACAGCCCCGACTCGGTCTTGCCTCGACCAGGGCTGCCAATGCGAGTCAAGTTATTGTGCGTCACATCAAATGAATTGTTGTTTATATGTCTCGTTTTGTCTGCCCTACACACATACACACACATTGACAAATAGCTGACGTTATATTTCAAGCCATTTAACTGCCGCCGCGCTTTATGCAACACTAAATTGAAATAAAAGACGAACTCTAACGTGAAGCCTTGCGCAGTGCATTGAACCCAGCGCATAGTTGACTGCATAGCTATGCATAATTGTCTCATTGATTAACACTCAACAATTAATTAACCGAAGTGGAGGCCGCTTCAGCGCAACAGCTGGAGGCGAGTCTCAAGTCAAGGCAAGTCAAAGCAAGTCCAAAGCAAGTCCAAGGACTTGGCGCACAGCAAATCACAGCGCGACTGCTACGTGACAATAGCGAAGTTTATACGATTTCTTGCATAATGAGGGAACAGAAAAAAAATAATAAAGTTGTCATAAATTGCAAAAGCCAAATAACAAAGCTCAATGCCTAAGCCTTGGCGAAGCGGCGTGCGTCAATTTAAACAAGTTTAAAAATTTAGTCATGGGGCTTGAACGATGACGAATACCCCTTCAAATGAAACTGTATATACTTGTAGTTGACATAAGGAGTCTAAGTATAATTAGTAATTAAAATTAGACTCTGCAGGCAAGCAGATAATTAATCTGCTTGCCTGCAGAGTCTAATTTAATTACTAATTATACTTAGACTCCTTACGTCAACTAGAGTAAAAATTGATAATTGTTATAACTGCATACATATAATTTGTATTACAATTAGCTAATGAAAATGTCTAAGATTTGAGACTTATTGCAGTTTAACGAAAGAGAATAGAATAGAATAGCCATTAAAATGTAAAAATTACTGGGTATTTTATATTCTAAAGAGGCTACCAAAAACTTAACTCTACCCTCTCTCTCTCTCTCTCTCTCTCTCTCATTCTCTCTCTCTATATCTTTCTCGAAATGCATGATTTATCATAAAACTAACTTATTCCATATTGTTGAAATAGTACGTTAACATTATTATTAACAGTAAGTTCAATATGATCTGGCATCCCTATTATGTTATGTTATGTTAGCAACATAAGTACATGCATTGTGAAATTCTCTTCAGTTTTATTAAATCCACCATACAAACAACACATATAAAAATGTCTAAGATTTGATATATAATGCAGTCTAAACAAATTGAATACTGGAATACCCCTTAAAGTGCCAAAATTACACGGTATTTAATGTTCAAATAAGGCAACTAACAATTTCACTCTCTCTCAAAATGCTCGCGCATCTATGCAAATGTGATTTCTCATAGATTTTCGCTGTCGAGAATTTTTGAAAATAATTTTTGGAAAATATTTTAACATAAACCGGACAAGCATCATGTAAATATGTGATGGGTGCCAGGCAAAATGCAAATGTTACAGCAAACAAAGCGAGAGTGTGTTAGTGTGTGTGTGTGTGTGTGTGTGTATGTGTGTATCCGTGTGTGTGTTGCTGCATTTGCGCTCAGGCATATCAAAATGCATTCACAAAATATTTATGCTAATATTTTAGCCAGCCAAAAATTGTAAGAGTGGAAATTTACTCGACGCTTTTGTTGTGTGCATATTAGCTGTTTACACAAAATTTTCACTTTTCTGACCTGGTTAATATGGACCGTTAGGGCGCTTTAATTAGCCAGCTAAACAGCAGAGTCTGCTGTAAACTGCAAATATTTATTGAATCGAAATTGGAAAATCCAAAATTGGCTGTAAAGGTTTAAGGTTTAGCGATAAACATGTTGATGCTCGTAATCATTCTGAATGTTGAAGAAAACAAAATTTTGTTTTTTTTTATATTTTTATTTTAAGTGAAAGACAAATATGAATTTGTCAGGAATTAGTTAATAATTATTATAAAATTTATTTCTTCTTTTTTTATATGTGAAATATATTTTGAATATATATATATACATATGTTTAAAACTAATTAAAAAGCTTTTTCTGACAGCAAATTTCTGCATATCAATAAAATCTTAGCTTTCTCTTTGATTTTCACTCCCAGGCTAATCTATGTTCATTAGATAACTTATAGCAATATAATACAACTAAGTCTCTGCGCGAGACACAGCCCAAGCTGTGTGCATTGCTTAAACATTCATTCAAGTCCAGTTCCCAGTGGCTGCAAACACTTTTGACTCATCTTCATTAATCTTGGCGCAACACTGATAGCTTTTTCAGCAACCCGGTTTCTGGTCAAAATTTCTCGCTGAATGGAACTGCATTAAGCCTCAAATGTGGGAAAACACTCTCACTGTCGCTCTGGATGTCTCTCTCTCTCTCTCTCTCTCTCTTTCTCTAGGGAAATGTCAGCGTGTCCGGCGACCAAACACGTCGCATGCATAAATGCAATTTTTGCCCCGCACTGAATGCAGCTTTGTGGTTGCTGTTGTTGCTGATGTTGTTACTGCTGTTGCTGTTGCTGTTGCTGCTGATGTTGGCACTGCAGCTGAAGTTACTGTCATGTCAGTTCTTGCCGAGCAGAACGATATTTTAGCTTCATGTATACATGGACGACGACAACAACATCGAGAGCAGCACTTTGTTGTGTAGTCGTATAATTTCAGCAGCCTGTGCCAGGCATGTGCCTGCACATGTTTGTTGTCGTTGCTGTTGTTGTTGCTTTTGTTGTCGCTGTTGTTGTCAACATGTTGTCCACCAAACTGGACACTCCTGACTGCCGCCCGACACATACAGCTTCAGCTGCAGCCCTCTGGCTCGGCTGGCCCGATCACTTAGCGCACAGCCACAGCAACGATTACTGCCAGCATAAAACACATTAAACATGCCATAAACTCCAATCCAGCCAACCATTAGACGCAGCCGGCAATGAAGCTGGCTGCACACAGATGAGTCTAAACTCTAATACTAGACTAAATATTATATGGGTTAACTTGAGACTAACAAGAGAGTGATATATTACTAGAGAATAAAAGAGATAGAGAAAGGAATAATATAGAAGAATTTCAGTATGAGAAAGAGAGCGTCAGAGAGGACATAGGTTTCTATGCTTATTCATCACTAGCTGCTTAGTGCGTCTAATGTGAATTGGGTTATTTCGGTGAGAGGTTTATCTTGTATGTGAACTTATAACAAATATAAAATACTAATATAATAATAATATTACTTTGTTTAATAGCATTCAATGCTAAGATCTTTGGGATACAAAATATAAAGTTGTTTAGAATTCAATTTTAGCTTGTTGAGTTCATTTAAAATAATTTCAAAATTCATAAACTATATATTTATGATAGTGTACATATAAATATAATATTTTGAAAAATCAATATGGTATTTTTGAATTTGTGCAACGAACTTGATCTGTGAATTAAGCGTCTCATCTTACACTTCAAGCCAAAAACACTTGTGATTGCTGAGATTGATGCGTTTATGCATATGAATAGCCAGAGGATGAGTTGGAGGGACGCTTAGATTGACAGCTTGAAGTGAATACGGTTGAATGGACACATGATCAGACTGCATGCTTGACTTTGTAGGCTTAGCCATGCCTTCTACTGTTATTTTAGTAATTATAGTCTGATACTCATATATGTATGTAATATGCCAAATAACAGTAGTGGGCATGGTATATGTATAATATGTCTATAGCTATAGAAATTTGATCAGTCTTTCTATTACTCATCTAATATATACAATATATATATATATATATATATATATATATATATATACACCTATACTCTGTCTCCCACATATCGTATTATTTTCAATTCAATTTTCATATCACATATTTAAGTAAAGCTCTCTTTTTGCATTCAATCATCCACATTTCTCTTTCAATATTTGCTTGACTAGTCGCTTGTAAGAATCAAAATTAAAAATACCATTTACCTAATACCTTTGCTACCTATCTCTCTCTTTCTATCTCTCTTTTTCTCTTGCTCCACATGCATGAACTCAGCTTGCTGTCTGTCTGCCGACCTATCTACCCACCTACCTAGCCACCTATCTACTAATCCCACATTATATTTTACTGCTTCGCCACTTGATGCATCATCTGAACTTATATCGAGCACTGGGATAATATTTTCCTTGACTATATATAGATATATATATAAATGTGTATGTTGTAATTTACATGGAGGTCGTTGGGCTGTCAGTTGAGAAAAAAAAAAAAGAAAAAAGCAAAAATGTTGCAGTTTCGCATGTTAAAATGCATAGAAAAGTGTTATGGTAGCCGCTCGGGCAGACGCTATGAAATGAAGCGAGCAGCGTGAGATGTGGAGCTGTTTGGGGCGGGCAGCATAACCTTCAATACAGTAGCGTGTATTTTTCAATTTTTTGGTGCAGAAGGAAACGCGTTGATGCCACGCCTCGCTGTGGCAGCTCTCGCTTTGGCTGCACAAAATTTCACCGCATGACATTCATCACAGCGAAACCAAAATGCAGATCCCTGCGCCCTTGCCAGCTGGGCGTGGCTTGTGGGTGTCACTGGTTTTTTGTTTGCTTTAGATATTTGGGTTTGTTTTTCCAGCGTTAGAGCTGAGCATGTGCGAGTGTGTGTGAGCCAGTGTATGTGTGTGTGTGTGGGTGTGAGTGTGTGTAGCCAAAACAAACATTGCAAAATTTATGTCGTCTCATAAATTTGTAGCATAATTCTGACGATGCTGCAGCCGCCACTTGAAAATGTTTGGCTGCAATTTTGCTTTTTGGCCAAGCGAGCGACCCGGCCAGAGCCCCACAAAAACCTCCCACCACACACGCTCAGTAGCCCCAATGGGCAGACTAAGTTGTCTGTGCCAGCTCGTTTGGCCTTTGAGCTCTTGGCCCCAGAGAGGTCGCTAGCTCCATCTATCTATCTCCCTTTGTCTCTCTCTCTCTCTCGCTCTCTCTGTCTCTCGCTCGTTATGTTGGTTGGTCTAACGAACCGCGTGAATGCAATTTCTTGGCTTTTTGGATGTTTTTTTTTTTTTCTTTTTTTGGGTTTTTGGCCTTTGGCTGCAAAACTTCAAATATTTGGGCCTGCATAATGTTTAAACTCAACTTTGTAGTTGTTTTTTTTATTGGACTCAAACATTTGCATAAGCCACTTAGACCTATGCTTGTGGTAATGGGCGCACACTCGGCCATAAAGGTAGAGCAATTGTTTGACAATCAAATGTATAATAAATAAAGATTTGGTCTTTAAGCCTTGACTTGTTGGTTTCTGATAGATTTTCAAAGTTTGATAGTAAAAATAAAAAGTAATTATTATGTGTTTATCTATATTCATATTAAAATACTGAAAACTATCAAATTGTTTTCATTTTTATTGTTGAATATTTTTCTATATATGGTTTTTTCCTCAAAAAATCTAGAGTTTTGTATAACATGTGACAATTTTTATTAAATATGCGTTCCATAACAATTTGGTGTCATCACATATGTATAAGTAATATATTTTTTTTATTATATCTTCACTCTCTCCTCCCATTAGAAATACTAAATTCCTCAGAGCCAAACGTAACACTTACACACATACAATGTAACATACTTCACACACACAGAGTCTAAGCCCTCAACTAGCGCTATTCCTTTTGAGCATATTCTTATTATATCACAATCCCTTTACGACTTGAGCTTTAAGTTTACTTTACCTCAAATGCTGCTGGAGCAAGCATCATCAGCTAAGCCAAAAAAGGAACGAAAAACCCAAAAAAAAAAAAAAAAAATAGAAGTGCTGCTCGAATTCCGTTGCTGTCAGTTGCATTAGGCTCTGTGTTGTGGTTTGCTGTGGCTCTGCCTTGGCCTCATGCATATGCATAAGCGAGCAGAGCAGAGCTGAGCAGCGCATCGCAGAGCAGCGCATTTGAGTGGCAGGAAAGTCGAAGTCACAGAGTCACAGCTGTTGCAGCTGGGCGCACGCTGCGTATGCGCACTGTTTGAGCTTAGGGCATTCGGGCTTACCCAAATGCCCGCTAAGCGCATTACAGCTCTGTGTGTGCGTCTTGACTTTTACCGCGACATTTCACCCAGCATCTCGGCTGATGCCCATTGCATTGCTAATTTGCACTAATTGATTTATTAGACACCCACCGAAGTGACTCAAATCCCAGCAAATAACGCCGCAATTCCCTGGCTTGGATTATGCACAGTTGAGCCCCCATTTGGCTGCTGAATAATTGATGACGGTCATGTGCGTTGCAACAGCGCGCGAATTGTTATGGATTAGTTTCTGCTTGATTTTGTCAGCGAAATGCTGATGCTGACTGCTGCTGCTGCTGACAGCAATCTATTAATATTCAAAAAGTTGAGAGCTTCAGCTAGCTGACAGCACTTGGGGAATGCGTGTCCACAAACTTTCGGCATTCGATGCTCTTTCGCTGCGTCAACTAATCTGATATGCATAATTGTGGTAAAGTTGCAATTGACATTTGACTTCTGCCAGCTGAATTCGGTCAATTGCTGCGAGTCAGCCAAACGAAAATATAAAAAGAATTCCAATTAAAATGACAAAGCTCCGAATGCGAAACGAAAATTTACAGCTCATGATACCTAGTGGAGATAGATATATATATAAATGTTTATATATATATAATAAATAAAATAAATTTCATTGGAATTTTTGTTAAACTTTGCATGCTAAAAATTTGAAATAAAAACTTTCATTGAATTCCCATAAAATAAAAATGGTATTCATATAAGAGCTTCAGCTATTTCTCATAACAATAGTTTCGTATTGAAAATATTTTGCTGTTCAATTATGGCTTACATCAGCAAAACTTGTGGAAATAATCAAATTAAGTTTGACTCAAATTTCAACTCAATTACTAAACAAGCATTTCATTGGCAATTTTCCGAATTGTTGAAGTAACATAGCTGCTTATTCCAATATCAAAATGAATATTCGTTGGAATTGAAGAAAATGTAGCCATCAGCAATTAAGGAAACAGAAACTTTTTATACGCTGAACATTTTCAAAATGGGAATCCAAACAAAAGGAAGCTCAGATAAAAACAGATTAGAATGCCCTAGTCGAGACTGCTCGACTAGGAGATACCCTGAACACTGTGAAAAGCCTATAATCCAAATCATTCTGGGTTTTTGTTTTATGCATGCATACAAACAACACATGCACACCCACATATGCAGGCAAACAAAAACGAGCGCTCTGCTAACTGCGCAGCGACTGCGCTTGAGCTGCAATATGGGCATTACAATGGGAACTTAATTGTTGAATAACTTTTCTTAGCGATGAGACTTTCTCCATCAAACTTTGACTAGATTTGAATGACATTCATATGTGTGTATTTGCCAAAGCACAAGTCTCTAGTATTTGATTTTCGTGTTTTTCAAAAAGGGCGCGATTAGGGGCAAATGGTGCGTGGCATCCAAAATCTAAAGATGACGTTATCTTCGTATTCATTAGAAGTAACTAACATTGCTCAAACGATATAAAAATTACGCCTAAAAATGATTATTAAAATGATCGATATATGCTCATTAAATCGAAATGGAATGAGTTATCGAAAACAAATTTATGATCTTGTACTTCTTGTGGTATGCACGAGCATACGATTAAATTTAAAGCCTCTAGCTTATATACTTTCAAAGATCTCACGGACGAACAAACGAACGGACAGAGCTATATCGACTTGTCTTATTGTGCTTATCATATATATGTGTACCTTATGATCTGTGGCACGCCTTATTCTGCCTGTTACAAACATTTTCACAAAAACAATATACCCTGATTTCCTATTTTCCATGGCTTCAGACTATAATTATCAGTATAACATTACAAATGTAAGTCAAGGATAAATGTTGAAGGTAAAAAGCAAGTAAACAAATGCTCATAATCTTTGTCTAAATTCAATCTCAGTTTCAGTTGCCATTTATATATATGTATAAAATAAAACGACTCAATTTCTACTAACCTAAGCTCAACAATGATTTCCGGTTGAAAGTGAGTCAAGGCTGCTCAGCTCTGACCTGAGACCAATTAACTAAAAGGGGCATAGAGACAAAGTTGAGAATGGGCGATAACACTGGCAATTATTCTTGTGGTCTGGCGGTGCACAGTGGGCGAAAGGGACGACCGGCTCTGAGGATGCGCTGGCGGCGCTGCCGACCGCATAACACGCAGCTTAGCCATAAAAGTAAAAGTCTAATGTCTCTAAGTGGCTAGGGTAGACAGCAGCACAATAAGCAGAGTCGTCGTCGTCGTCGTCGTTGACTTGCAAAATAGTTGAAATTTGAGCATGGCCGAGACACTCGAAGACAAAGCAGCGACAAAACCAAGCGTGCGTATACTTGATATGCAGACCGGCGCGCTCTTTGACCTACATGCATGCGAAATGTTGTTTGCAAGCCCAAACACACACACAAAAGGTAGAGGGAGGGGCAGATAGTGAGTGAGTGAGAGTGGGCGAATTTTAATAATTCACTGCATACATTAAACATTCACGAGTCAAGCATAAAAAACAAAATTATTTTTTCTAGCTTAATTTTCTCTCGTAATATCTTTTTTTTTTGTGGCTTTTCATTTTTATTGAATTTACATTTTGTCATTAATTCGCAGCTTAAAAATGTTTTGCTATACGAGGCGGTCTGCGGTCGCTTAAGCTTTGTCATTAATTTAGATTTGGACAAGCGCGGTCAGCAGATTTTTGTATTTCTTGTTTTTTCCTCCCCGAGGCAAGGAAATTGCTTTAAATCCATTTTATGGGCGAGCCATTAAAAAGCATAAAATCATGCAGCATGTGTGTCATGCTAGAAGCAACACGAAACACACACACCAACACACACAGACACATTTTTATGATATTGCGCATACGCCACGTGTGTCACTTGAAGCATTTCGATGATGGCCTCGAGGTGTGCTGCCTAACTATGTTAGCGCGCCACCCCTTACAACATATATAGAAAAATCTGGCATTCAGCAAGCTAAACGCAGTAAAACACACATTTCGACATTGAAAACTTTGCTCATTTATATGCTTATTAAATATATGCCGGGTTAAGGCCAAAAAAAGAACAGTTTTGGAGCTGGGCCAGGCAAGGGAGCCCATCGTGATAAACAGTTGGATATGCTTTAGCTGGTTATTTAAAGGCATGATAATGAGCATGAAAGTGGTATAAAGGATATATGAGTTGAAGGAATATATTCAGAATCAGTTTTGAGACTGAAAATGTTCAAGTTATGATAGAGATTCACTAACTTTCAAAAAAATGTTCTTGAATATATACAAATAATATCTATTCATATAATATTATATATTACATAATATAGTTATGTTATAAATTCAATCAAATCAAATCAATTTTAACTATAGCTAATGTTAGCCAGGACATTAGCTAAGGTCTTTGGCTTGTTGCAATGAAATAATTTATAGAATGGAAATAACTCCCATCTATATTTATTTCATAATTAGCTCAGCCCAACCTTTCTTCCCACGCCCACTCCTAGCCTTCAACTAAATATTCAATACGTCCATAAAATCCTTTCAGCAGGAAGTGACCTTCGCTTATAGTGTTTGGGCAAAAATCATCAAAATAGAAATTGTTGATTTTTCGTCTCGTTGCGCATACTAACGAGCTTAAAAAAATCTTTAGCCGAGCTTAGCTCACCTACACACCTACACACACACACATACACACACGCATACAGTTTGCAGCTCTGGCAGCTCTCACACATTAATGTGGAAAAAAAAACGAATCCGTGACACATTTTGCCAGCGCTTTCGATTTCATTTTGCATTTTGCAGAACTCGTTTCTTGTGTCATTTTTGTTGCCTTTTTTTTTTTGTCACCAACTGGCGGCGCTTGTAATTTCCGCTGTGTGTTTTTTTCAGCTTCTTCTCTTGTTGTTGTTACGAAAAAAAACCCTTTTTTATGTTTTCCCTTTTCATTTGGATCCGAACAGCCATTAAACCCTTTTTGTTGCCACTGTTGCTGCTGCTGCTGCTGCTGCTGCCGATGTTGACTGCCTGCTAAACTGCTAAATGTCGCATAATTATCGTATTTTACTTGACATTTTTTGGAGCTTCGGCCTGGCCATAGCATGTCTCATTATGCCGCATTGTCTGCCAGTGCCAAGGGATCGCTCTCCTCCTCCCTCTCTTTCTCTCTCTTTCTCCCTCTCTCATTAAATGAAATGGTTTTTTATTAATTTCAGCATGTTTCATACTTTTATGTGCGCGCGAGTGTAGTTCGTTTTTATGGAAGACCCAACCAAACAGCCGAGGCTAATTTGAATGTTTCGCCCGAGTGTGCTCAATGCCTTTGAATAGATTAACCGTAGAATATACATATACCTAATGGCCATTGTTTTCTCCTCCTGCAAATATTCAGAGTTTATAAAGCTCAAGTTTTTGGTGCATGCCAAATGTGAAGACAATGGGAATGAGCATGAAAAGAAATATTATGAAAAAAAGAAGAAATTTAAGAAATTGTGAAACTCTTGTTTCTAATAGGAGGGCTGTCTGTATAGTTTTTAAATGTGTGTATAAGAGAAATGAAAATGGTTATATTTATTATTTTGCAAATCAACGTTGTAACGCTTATGTACCCATATGAAATTCGATATGCATTTTTCAACTCACTTAGAATAGTATAAATAATGTAAACATTTTATATATAATTTTACACATAAAAAATACCAAAGCTTGCAATAAAAATACCAAACAGTGGCTCATCATATGATATATTGAAAAACGCACACATATTAGGAGCAACCCTCGCATTTGCCTAATTAATTCTACTCACTGAAGTAGTTCATTTGCTGAAATTGTTAATATAAGACAACATTTAATTTCACATATATTTTCCCTTAATTATTTTTAGATATTTTATGTAAATTTATATTTAATTAACATCAGTTGAACTGCTTTAAGTGTGACACTAGAGAGAGAAGTTTTTGACTGACGGCAGACTAAATCTTATATCAATTAGAGCCATGCAACAATGGCCAACTGCAGCTCGTTAACAACGTGAAATGGCCAAAAACTTTTGTAGGCGGCGGCCAGACTAAAGTGCAATTAAAGCGCACAATAACAATTAAAATCATTTAAGCCGTTGCTGGGCAACTTTCAAACAGACTACAGACTACACATGCGTATAACTGTCAATGGATGCAAGTGAGTGTGAGTGTGTGTGTGTGTGTGTGTGAGTGTGATAGTGTGTGTGAGCATGCAATAACCATAAACTATTTGCACAAACTTGGCCGATGCGACAACGTAAAGTGTACGAACTGAAGACCGCAAAAACTTTGCACAGTTTCAGCACTAATCGTAGGAGAACGGATGAAGGAGAGAGACAGAGAGAGAATGCTTACAGTGTGACCAAAGTTAACTTTTTAGGTGTTGGATAACTAGTAGAAAAAATGTTGGAAAATACAGCTGTTGTTGGCTGAGCCACAATTTTGTTTCGCTTTAGTTTTTTTTTCAGTTTCTTTTTTCTTTTTTGGCGCCAGCCTTGAGACAGACGGCAATTGAATCCCTTTCCTTGTTTATGTGCACACTTTTTACGAGCCACAGCAACATTTTATATATTATTTTGCTACATTTTATTTCCGCTTTAAAGTTTTTTATAGCCCAGACCCGCAGAGCCTAAACTGCTGCGAGTTATTGTATCTTGGCCTCGTTTCGCTATCTCCTTGGCGGCTGTTTCTAAACGTTTTATCGTTTCATAAATACTTAATATGTGTTGTAATTACTTTTAGGGATCTTATCATTGTCTGTGCCTTGTGGTTGTTGCCGGTTTTAATTGCCTTTGCCTTTTCCACTTAAACATGTGAACAATTCCGGAACGGGTCCGATGCTTTGCGGTTAAACACCAAATGTGCCAACCCCACTCAACACTTGCTCCGCTTGACCCAGAAGCAAATAATAAAAAAAAGAAAACCATATGCTGAGCCCGTTATAGCCCCAGACAGGACAAAGGATTTGCTGTGGCAGTCGAGTGTGAATTTAATTGCAATTTAACTGATGAGAATTTGTGGTAGTCACATTCAAGTTTGCGGCTTCTTTAAATGGCATTCGAGCCACACAACAGGTCAACAGCACACATTGGATTTTTATCAATGTCTATGGGATTCAGTTCTTGATGGCATTTCTAAATACATTTTATTGCATTTCTGGGCTGTTCACTTCGTAGAATCATCTAAAGTCAATTCTTTGCCTCACCTGCAGGATATTTTCGAGTCGATTATTCCAAAAATCACATTAAATCAAGATAATGCCTCACCCGCAGGGTATGTGCAAGTCGACTATCCTAAAGGCTACTCAGAATCATCTAAGCTCAGCCCTAATGCGTCACCTGCAGGGTATTTTCGAGTCGATTAGTCCCAAGGCTTATCAGAATCACCTTAGATCAAACTTATGCCTCTCATCTGGAGAGTACTTTCAAGTCGCCTATCCCAAGCGGTACTTAGAATCACCTAAAGCCAGCCTAACGTCTCAGTTCCTGTTTATTTTCGTGTCGACTATCCCAAAGGCTATTCAGAATCAGCTTAGATCAAGCTTTTGCCTTGCGTACAGGGTATTTTCAAGATGGACTATCCGCAATGGCTACTCAGAATCATCTTAGCATCAAGAGTATTTTCGGGTCGACTATTCCTAACAGGCTACTCAGAATCATCTTAGAATCATCAAAATATGCCACACTTGCAAGGTATTTTCGAGTCGAACTATCCCAAAAGTTACTTATAATCAATAAGAGTCAGCCCAATACCTCACCTAGCAGGGTATTTTCCAGTCAAACATACCTCAGCTCATCAGCTTTGTGTTAATTAATATATACCATGCCGTCTAATGGCTTTTCATATATGTATATATGTATAAAGCAAATAAATACAAAATTGAGAAAAACTAAATAAACTCAGCTCTCTCTCTCTCTATCAACAATTTAGTAAGCAAAAAAAATAACATGCCAATAATTTGAACCAGCTCAATAGATACTCAATCCTACCCCCACACTTCAGTTGCACCGTTTGCGAAGCCATTGGCAACAATTGTCAGAATGAGTTATGAGGCACTACAGCAGCAGCAGTAACAAGTTCGCAAAAACCCAATAAAAGTCAACATAATAACGAGCAAGTGTAAAGCATTGCAATGTCCACATTCTAATCCACAAAAAAAGAAGGAACTAGAAGATATATATATATATATATATATACATAATATATATATCTATATATATGTATATGCACTGCAACAAAAGCCACGTTACATTGGGTGCAGAGTGCAATAAATGTGTGCAATAAGCTAACAATATACAAAAGGCGACAAATGCCAAACGAACGGAAGCAGCAGCAGCAGGAGTAGGAGCAGGAGCAGCAGCAGCAGGAGTCGTAAGAGTTGCAGCGGGAGTCGAAGACTCAAACATGTCCCACGTAGCACCATGTTCTCATATATGAATTGTAAAAGTGGCCAAATAAAACCCATAAATCGACAGACAATGCACCACACACACACTCACACACACACGCACATTGAGTAATGCCAGATGGTGTGCGTGTGTTTGTGCAATATAATATAAATACAAGTCAGTGCAATGGCAATTGCATGTCGAAAACGAAATGGCTAAACTACTGATCCCGTTGCTTGGACCCAGCGCTGCTGGGAGTTGACAATCCACATAGAGATGACCGAGAGTCAAAAGGGAAAGTGTTGGAAATTTAAAGAGAAAATATTATGAAGAAAATGATAATATTTATATATGGTGTAAATACGAACTATATCAACAAATTTATATATAGAGTACGCACTCATTTATTATAATAAAATATTTCAGAGGACAATCATATAGGGATGAGAGAGGCTTCGCATAGAAATGAGCGAGAGAGAGGGAGAGTGCTGGAAACTTAAAGAGAAACTACTATAAACAATATGATATTATTTACCTATATCGACCTATCGAATTATTAAGATATACATATATAGAAAATAATAACGATCTATATCAACGACTTATATTATGGAGTACAAACTAATTTGTTATAATTAAGTATTTCTGAGGACACTCATATATAGATAAGCGAGGGTCCAAAGGGAAAATTCTAAAATACAAGAGAAAATGCTATAAAGAAACAATTAATGCAATTAGCTGAGATTTTAAGTATTTTAATAGTATTTTGTGAATAATAAATTAGCTTATATATCATTATTACCGTTATTCAAATCATTCACTACTACAATAAATATTTATAACCAAATTCGAATCTATTCTCATAAATTCCTTTTCGTGTCACGCGCACATCTCTATTGCCCTCTCCAAAATAAAAGAAGATGAACTACGCCTTAAGTTGCATTGTTGTATTGTTGCATTTGAACTTGTGCGCTGAGTGAAGAGCGCGCCCTTGTCTGGCCAGAATGGCAGTGACAAGACAGAATTATACACTTACTTGGCAATCCAATGGACACTTCGACTTCGAACGTTTCTCGCACACTTCTCGAGCTGCGCAGCGTAGAGCCCCATTCATCTCGGTTTTTTAATAAAATTGCGCTGAGCGACTCAAGGCAAGTCCGCAAGTCCAGAGCTAAGCGCACTCGACTGTGTATGCCAAGGTGTGGGCGTGGCAGGCATGGTCTGCTGCCCACATGCCAATAACAGCGAGCAACAGCAATGCGAACAAAACACAGCCAAGCGAAGCTGAGCAGCTGGAAGGATGGGCCAACAGCACTTGACCACATTTAAAAAGAGTTATGAATATTGCAGTCTACACAGAGAGACGGGGCTGTGTGTGTGTGTGTGAGTGAGTGAGTGATTGTGTGTGTGCTATTGAAATTGTTATTTTTCTTATTTATTTCAATTTATGAGATTTTTATATGCGCACTTTTGTAGCTGTCTTTTAAGGCATATGTAGGCGAGTGTGTGTGTGTGTGTGTGTGTGTGTGTGTGTGTGTGTGGGTCTATGTCAGCGTGTGTTCATATATTGCTTTCTAAACGAAGTTTATTCTATATTATTTCCTTTAACAGTTTTCATATAATTTTCTTGCATAAACCAAAAATATCTGAACAGCTTTTCAATTTCAAATACACTTAAATATAGTAAGAATGTGAAAATAGAATTTTTTGATCGAAATTTAAACTATGGAAAAATGTTTTAGAAATAAAACTAAATATTTATCAAGTATATTTTAGCTTTTGATGCTTAAAATCGGAATCTTGTATATTATTTATTATTTTATATACTAGAAAATCTTCATTAAAAATATAAAACATATTTTTTTTTCATTTAAATATTAAAAGAAAAAAAATTATTTTTAAATTATATTACAATATTTCTGCATAAGCTAAGAAATTTTGAAAACTTATCAATTTCAAAGTAAAATTTTATATAATAAAAATCTTCTTAAAATATATCGAACACTTTGTTTCACTAAAATATTCAAATATATTTATTTTTTTTTTCTTAACAATATTTATAAAAATCTGGAACCTCAAAATTATTAAATATTTTATATACACTAAAAAAATGTCTAGAAAAATATAGAACATATTCTACATTTATATATTCAAATATTTTTTTTTAATAATATTCATATTATTTTTTGTACATAAGGTAAAAAAAAAGTATAAAAAGCATTTGAATTTCCAATTCATTTAAATGTAGTCACAATATACATATATAGTTCGTCTTAACTGCATTAAAAAATTTATTTGTACAATAAAATATTTATAAATATTTTTAAAAGCTAGCTTTTTTCATTTATATAACATAAAACTCTATTAAAATTCATTTATTATTTCGTATATTAAATAATCTCTATGAGGCATATAAAAAAACATTATTCCATTAACAACTTCAACGCTTACTAAATGTTTTTCGAAATGACTTTTGCTCAAAGTGCTCAAAGGAAAAGCAAATAAAGAGGAATATGCGATTATATAACGCTTAAAATGTGCTAAATAAAAGAAACCCTTTGAAATTATCACGCTGCTATAAAAGGTGGCAGAGATCCACTTCCAGATTGGTAAAGCAACTGCCAATGTCACTAATTCAATTTCGCAGACCACGCAAAAGACCCACGCCCCCCACAAAGCAAACAAATGAAAGAAAATATAAAATAAAATACGAGAAAAACAGTAGAGGAAGAGGAAGAGGAACTTAAAGTGACTGCAACTCGGTCACGAACTGCCATAAAAAGCGCAAAGAAGAATCAAGGCGCAAAAAAAACGTAGAAATAAATGAAAACGAATGTGGACGAATGTGAAGAGTTGGTCTCTGTGTGTGTGTGTGTGAGTGTGTGTGTGTGTGTGTGTGTGTGTGTGTGTGTGAGGGGGTTGCGGGAGCATAGTGTATTGGAGTTGATATTTGCGCATCAGTGCGCACATTGAACTGTCAATGGCAGGCGACAGTCGACTGGCTGGCAACAGGACGAGGAGAGAGAGAGGGAGACAAAGAGCGAGAGAAAGAGAGAGAGAATGGGGGGCTATTGCCAATTTATCAATTGCAGTGCTGCATTCGGCGTGGGGCAGAGAGTGCGCTGCTAATGCAGCCATTGCTTTTTGACCTGGCACTTATTCGAAGCGAGCCGCTCGTCATGTGCGTGTTGAAAAAGTAATTACATCGCTGACTGGCCCTATAAATAACTTGGCTTGAATTTTATTGCAACTTTAAAGTGTCATTTGGGGCATAAATTCACTGCCAGTGCTGTGCCTCTTTGCTAGATACCCTGTAGAGAAGAGGGCAAGCGGGTGGCTGAGTTGGATACAAAAGAGAATCAAACGAAATTTGAAAATTGATACAATAGCTATGGTTTAAACATGTTTATAACTACTAGTTAATTTTAATAATAATACTACTTAATTTTAATATAATTTAATATATTTGGGTAGGAGCATTTCTAGTGCTAAATAGGAGATTCTATTAAAAATAAGTCGTTGAATTTATGAAACTTGCGCATATATGACAGCTAGATATTCTTTGGGTTATAAAAAATATGCTATTTTAACATTCAACTCTGACAGCAAGTGTTAAAATTAAGTATAGTGAAGCATATTTTATATATGAATTAAATGCTTTAACTATAATGTTAATGAGACTTAAAGGAGACACCATTACGCAGTTAAAGCATTTAGTTCGTATATAATACCTGCTTCATACTATGAGATTTAAGAGAAATGGCATTATCTCCCTTATATCTCACAGTTGCTTCACAGTAATTAGAAACTGTAGTGCTTTCTAAATGTTCGAAAAACCGAATTATAATAAAAGTTTATATATATATAAATACAAAAATAAAAATAAATAAAAATTAACTAAGACTGGTAATCTGAGGCGAACTCTACAGTTAACATAAGCATAAGCTAGAGTGTTCATTTAATACATCTAAGAGTTCCCTTTTTACCCGTAGAATTAGTTAATACATAGCTAGTAAGAGCTACTGTTAACAGAAATATGTAAGAAGTAAATTCTAATTGAGGTATAAGTTTTGGAAAGCTCAAAGCTAAGCTAAAAAAATTATATTAACATCAACTAGGGAATTGGATTTAGATAAATGTTGGAATACATTTGATACATTACATTTGACAACTACTTTTAAGAGCAACTGTTAACGGTTTTAGTAAGAAATTTATTATAAATTTGATATAGATTTTCTAACAGGAAAACTGGAAAGCTGAGATAGCTTCTAAAATTTACAACAGCATGAGAAGAAAATTGATTGAAGAAGTCATAGACTTCACCTTAACAGCAACTTTTGATAGTAGGATTGAAGAATTTTATAGTACAGCAGGCTCTTTTCTTATTATATTTAAAATTGTATTTAGACACACATCAAATGTAGTATATAAAATAAGGATAATAAAAGTATGAATAAAAAATGTTAAATTTATAATTATATATAATAGCTAATAACTCAAGTAAAATTACATATATAAATTTCCTTTTACACAGTATCTATTGTTCGAGTACATTTAACGTGAACATTTTCTACATATTATTCTTAGTCTATTTTCATCTACTTGCTGTTCGCCTGCATAAATCAAGGCAAATGAATGCTATTTAGTTGATGGCTCAGGCCAGGAAATGCGCCGCTTAGCCAAACACACACACACACAGAGAGAGAGAGAGACACACACACACATACAGAGACGCACACTTAACTGTTGGAAAAGTTAGATGTTGCTGCCGCCTGTACAGTTACAAATGCAGTTGGTTTGGCATTTTCCACATGCATTTCTCAAAAGGCAGCGGAAACCACGCCAAAAGCAGGCAAAACTCTGGCAGCATCAACAAGCGGCGTTGCCCCATCTTAAGATGTATTACATTAGTCTGTGACCTGCAGCCAACAGAGACAGACTCTGTGTGAGTGTGCGTGTGTGTGTGTGTGTGCTGTGGCACTTCCGTTTGATATTAGCCCCACACTTAGATGCGTTTAGTCAACAGCTACAAACATGGCGCAAAACTTGAATAGCTGCACATTTCGGGTTCGTAATGCATTTCTGCGGTTGCTGCCAGAGGCCAACAACCGAAACGAGACGAAAACTAAACTAAACTAAACGAGATGAGACGAACTGAGACGAGACGAGCTGAGACGAGACGAGACGATTAGACTGCCAGCCTTTTCTTTGTTGCTTCAAGATGCGCCCGACGGGTGACTGAGGCTGGGGCTGGGTCTGGGGCCATCGACATTGCGGAGCTTTTGCTGCCACAGCCTTTCATATTTTGCATATTTGTGGCACTGCTCATAAATTCAGCCAGCAAATGTATCGCATCAGCCACAGCAGCAGCAACAGCTGCACTTGCAGCTACATTTGCTTTAGTCTGCCTCTCAAATATTTCGGACTGCATTTGCTGGTGCTGCAGCTGCTGCTGCTGCTGCTTGATAAGGCCACAGCGACAGGCCAAATGATTTGTGCACTTGCATCTAATGGCAATACTTATGGCTTATCTCTGACCAAGACTGGGACTCAGCGCAGCAAATGGCATTGCTTATGCAATAAGCCATCAACTGGCAGAAGCTCTCAATTATCAATTCTCAAAAATTGGTTGAGACTTAGTCTAGACTTGAAATGTGTCCATTTTGTAGTTTGAGCAAATATTTCAATTGGAAATTTTCAGCTGTTTATTGATAACTAAATAATATGAAACTTGTTTTGTGGCCCATTTGATGAAAGCCCGGAGAAGAGGTGACCAAGCAAGAGTGATATTATTTTGAATACATTATATTAAAATAAGCCAGCTCTACCTGGAGTACCTATCGCCTAAAATATTGAATAAGATATGCCATTTATTTTAAGTAAATATATATTTTTAGTAAAATTCATCGCAACTTGGATGAAGTGACCAATCAATGATAATACTATTTTGAATATTTATATATCAGAGATAGATTTACCTAGTATTACCAGCTAGCCTTTAAAATATTCACTATGTTATGCCATTTATTCTAAAATTACTCCACTCTTTTTATATAAATGCAAAAAATAAGACAATTAAATATAATACATACATATATAGCAGTTGTTGCTCTCACATATTTGTGTGCACTCAATCATCGATTATCAATCAACCGCTGCAATCATATGATTTGACACGTCTATCATTTCCGCCCAGCAGCGACGTCAAGTACTTAGCTTATGCTAACACGTTAACCACTATGATACTGCTTGAGGTCAGCATTCGAAAGGCCAAATTAAGCGGAGTTAATCAAAATTAGAGCTCGCGCTTTGGCCATTGACAGTGAAACTGAGACAGACAATGAAATGACTAAACGCTTACTAATGAGTGGGATATAGATTACATAAACTTACCAAAAAGGCAGCTTAAAATTCCAAAACAATTGGGTTTTAGAGGAATTGCTCTATATATGTATATACTGCTACTATTTCAAAACCTTCCTATGATTAGTGTAATAATTAGCATAAATTAATTAATTATAGAAAATACAAATGTCCTGACAGATACAAAAAAAAAATAAAATAAATAAATAAATGAAAAATAAATATATACATAACTAAAAATAACTAACAAAATATGTAAAAAAAAAATTTTATAATAAATAAACTTCTTTTTTTATTTTAATTTTTAAAATGAGAAATATTTTTTTCTTTTCATTTAAATAAAAAATAAAACAAGAAAAAATTTCATTTATTAAAGTTTATTTTATTTTAATTATTTAATTATGCAATTTTATTTTATTTATTTAAATTTATTTATTTTAATTTTTTTAATCTGCAATTTGTACAAATAAATAATTTATCTAAACAAATCTAATAAAAATCTAAAAAAATAATAACTTTTTTCCCCTTTCGAAAACATATGTAGTTTCATAATAATCCCATATTATATCAATATAAAAAAATTATTGTATCAATATAAATTAAATATGCGCTCCACATTGAAAGCCAAATTCCCCATCAATTACATCACAATTTGGACAATAACAATAATATTTATAGAATTTACAAGTAATTAGAAAAGTTTACCTTTGCATATCTCTCATGCTCTAATGCATCGATTCTCTTCTTCTTCTCTTTCTCTCTTTTTTCCAGGTAAGTGTTGCCGACTCGTTGCCTTTGCTGTAAGTAAAAACATTTGTTTAACATTTATTTGCACAATTTTGCCCATAAGTAAATAACGGTAAACGCTCAACATAAATAAGCGCAATTCACTTTTCGCTTTGTTTTTATTCAGCAGCAGAAAAAAAAAGGAAAATAAAAAAGCCAAAAATAAACAATTCCAATTTAAGTTAAATAAATAAAAGTTTTTATGCAGTGTATTTAAGTTTTTTTTAGCAGCAAATAAATTGAATATTGTTTATTAATAATAGTATAAAAGAAAATTCGCTTTAAAGTGCTGTCAATTCAATTGAGGTAAAAATTTCGCTTCGTCTACGGCTGAGTGCGTGGAGAGAAGCATTAAAAATTATATTTAAAGTGAATGCGTATGTGTGTGTGTGAGTGGGTGTAGGAGTATGTGTGTGAGTGTGAGTGTGTGTGTATGTGGGTGTGTATGTGTGTGTGTGGGTGCGCGAAAGCTTTCAACTTTCAACAAGCCAGCGAAGGCATGCATAATATTTTTACGTTGTGCTTCTTGCTGCCACGTTGCAGCAAATCCTTTGGCCAGGACAACAGATAAATATATATAAACAGATATATATACATATATACATATATATATATATATAAATATGTGTGCGTGCATACCTTTGACAAGGCAACAATTCGTGGAGACGTTGACAACATTGTTTTATTAAATACAAAATACAAAGAGCAGCTCGCACGCTCCGCCTGTATCAAGCGAATGGCTTAAATAATTTGCGAAAAAAATATTATTTTTTATGTCTGCGCTTTATGTTGGTATATACAAAGGTATGCCAATGCGTCGAATACCCTAGAAAAGTTATTAATAAAATATATTAAATATTTTAAATTATTTAAATAAACTGTTTATAGTGAAATAAGTGTCAGCGGGAGTCGAAGATTATATCCCTTATAATGATTTTATGAAGAAATATTTATATTTTTTTATATATTCAGCCAAGGTCTACGTTTAATCCTGTTTATAATAGCATTATACCATTAAATAAATATGTGTTTGTTTTAAATCTCATATATTCAAATTAGCTAATCGAATTTAGCATCAATAAGCATAATTGTTCTTATGATTTTATGTAATTAAAGGCTTTGAGGTTATTAATTAAAGTCTATATACAAAAAATCACATTGAAGACAAACATATGTGTATGTGTAATACTCACCCACACACATACTAACAATAGTCATCTTAAGCCATTCAACAGCCTTTCGCAAGTCTCATTTTAATCCCATTGAATAATGAGAGCTGCTGCATTAATTGAAATTCACAGACAATTTATAAGGCAACTCAAAATTTATGACAAATAATTTTATAAAACTTGCGATGGTGTTGGTCGGGGAGTTTCTTGTAACAGCTAAGCTGACTTGATGTATGGCAATACAAGTTAACAGTTAATAGTCGAAGAGAGCATGGCAGGAAGAGAGTTAACAGAGCTGAATTTTAACAGCGTGGGAAAAGGTGGTAAAGAGAGCGAAGTAACAACAGGATGTAATGTAAGGTTAACTGAGTTAAGAGAGCAACTTAGGAAATGTTAACAGTGCTTAAGCTGTTAAAATACTAAGTAAGACAAGCTTAGATTAGCTAGTTGAAGCCATTGTAATTGGAAGGAAAAAGCATAGAATGTTCAGTTACTTGCATTCTTATTTTTAAATTAAAAATTAAAATAATAAAATAAAAATTAAATAAATTATTGTTGCCTACTTTTCAGCGCTTTAACTAAGAAGAGTTATATTGTATAAAATTATTATATTATATAAATTATTATATAAATTATATAAATTATTAAAATTATGAAAATGATTTAAATCATAAAAAAACTTTTATGTTTAAATATAATAATATTTAGTTCAGATCTTAAACTCACTCAATATATAATAATAACAGCTAAAAATGTCAACAGAAATAAAATCAGATTAAATAAAATATAAAAAATTATATATTATGAATTTATGTAATTTAAATAAAAATAATTTAAATTATAGTAAAAAACTACTTTTATATATAATTATAATAATATTTATTTCATATATAAAACCTACTCATTAAATAATTAAAAAAAATACAAATACCAACAGAAATAAAGTAAAATTAAATAAAATATTAATTAAAAAAATTATTAAAATTTTTATTCAAAATAAAAATAAGTTAAATAATAATTAAAAAATAATTATATATATTAAAATCATTATATTTATTGACACATCTAAAATGCACTCAATAAATAATAAAAAAAAAACAACTGAAAATGTCAGCAGAAATAGAAAAATTAAATAAAATGTAAATTATAAAAAATATTAAAATTATTAAAAATATTATAGAAAAATAAAATAAAATATAAATTATAAAAAATTATTAAAAATATTATACAAAGATAAAAAGAAAATGTAAATTATAAAAAATTATTAAAATTATTAATTAATATAAAAATAATACACATTATTATGTGAGTTTTAGGTGTGAAATGAATTGCATTATATTTGAACATAAAATTATTTTTTAAAATATCAGCTAACTATATTCATATATTCATATTCATTTCAAACCTAAAACTCACACAATAATTTACTTGTTGAGCAGCTGGTGTTAGCTTAACAGCTACGCTCTATGTTAACAGCAGCCGGCTACGATTTGCTGCAAAGAGCAAATTTCCCTCTGTTAGAGCCGGCATTAGTGGCAAGTGCTGTCACTGACAGCCTGTCAGTGGGTCAACCTACTAACCTAGTGAGCAGCTTTAACAGTGCCCCAACTCTGTACAAAATAAGAGCAGGCAGACATTGCTGCTGCTGTTGTTCGACTTATTTAACAGTCGCTGTTAAGGCTTCTTCTTACTGTTAGCCTAACATCCTCTGCTGCACAGCATCCCAGCACTCTGCGGCTGCTGCTGCTCGGCTACGGTTAGTACATTTTTAGCTGTTGACGGCGGTGCGCGCGTTCTCGGCTGCTGTGTGGATGCAAATTGAACGTTACGTTTAACAGTCCTTCCGTGCGATTAGAGTTCGTGGCGTGTGAAAGATTACACCCGAATGTGGAATTCAATGTAAAATTTTTCGAAGGCAATAAATGGTTGGTGTTTTTCAGTTTCTGTTTCTGAGTGCAGCGAATTGCGAGCAGATAAATTATATTAATGTGATATGATAGCCGAAAATTTATGGCCACTCGCACTTGATGCGACCCGATAACACAATGTTCAAACAAATCAAAATGCCAAAATGAATAATGAAATGAATTAAATTAAAAATGAAAATAATACGAATGCCTACGCCATATATCACTCAGAGTGCGTGCGTGTGTGTGTGTGAGTGTGTGTAATAAATGGCGTGTGAAGCTGTTGGCCATTTAAATGCCAGTTAATCATAATCAAAGCGCGCGTGTAAATAGTTTAATTAATCCGCGCCCCATGCGATAATAATGATAATTATGATTAAACTGCATTGATGACCTGACAATCGAGCATATTTAATAATGGAGTTGGCGCTCCATTTAGTTGAGCTCGGCATGTGTGAAGCTTTCAGTTGAAAAGGTTGCATTGCAAAATCGAAAACCTTGTGCGAGAAGCTTAACAAAATTAAGCAGCTTATAATTTATAGTCAATCATAATGAATGTCAAATAGAAATACGTATAATAACTGACTTCAAAACAATGGGCACAAATAAAGGATTTCTTATTGCCGGTGCAATAATTTATGAAGTTTGCAAACATATAAAATCCGAGGAATTATGAATTAAAAATTAAAGTAAACTTTAAAAAAAATATATAAAAAATAAATATATAAAAAATTTAATCAATTTAAAAATAAGAAAATATTTGCATAATAAAAAATTATTGAATTTATATTAATTAAAAAATTAATTGAAAAAAACTTTTCACAACACTTTGTTTAATAACAAAAAGCATTTATAAGCTACTTTAGAGTGAGAGATATATCTCATTGAATAAATATTAAAAAACAAATTACCATAAACTTTTTAAATTTATAAAATTATATACGAAAAATTATAAATATAAGAAAAAATTAATAATAATCAATAAAATAAAAAATTAAAAATTTACTTTGAAAAAAAATTTTCAAAATATTTGTTGAAATAATGATAAAAACAAATACTTTATATCTAATATATAAAATATAGCATACAAAAAATATATACATATATCTATATATAAAAAAAAATATTTTTTTTAAAATTTTAAAATTAATAAAGCCATCACGTAAAGTTAATTAAAAATAAAATACAAATGATTATCAATAACATATTTTAAAATAAAAATTAATATTATAAAATAAAAAATTAATAAAATGTATTATAGGAATAAATGGGAAAAAATAAACAAAGAAACTATAAGACAGAGAAAATAAATCTCCATACAAAAATAAGAAATAAATATAATTATAGTAATAAAAAAATTATATTAGACTAATAAATATGAAAACAAAACAGTAAAAACAGTTTGCAAAAGAAATCACTAATAAGAAAATAATAATTTTAGACTTAAATAACAAATTCTCTTATTCCAAAAACAAAACAAAAAATGTATGTGAATATATTAAAAAAAAGTAAATAAAAAATATATAGATATAAAAACACATTCTTACAACGCAGTTGAAATAAATATATAAAATATTAATATAATTATCTTGAAGAAAAATATTATTACAATAAAAATAACCTTAATAAAAAAGTGATATGTGGGACAGCATTTTTTTAAAACTTAAAACCTTAATAAAAAAAAATTACTAATTGACACCGAAAACCAAAAAGTTTAACGAATTCACAAAAAATATATTTAAATATTGAAACCTTCCATATACAATGATTAAAATATATAATACGATAATATACGCCGCATTTTGATAAATAATAAATTAACTGCAATGGTTTTTAAATAATTAATAAATTATGTGCATTTACTTTTTATGAAACACAAAAGCGACAACAAGAACAACAACAACAACAATGTCATGCTTAACGATTAAAGCCAACTCTGATACGCGATTTACAAACATATATACATATATATATGTTATTGATGTGTGAAGAGTTTGTGGGCCGTGGTACCGGGCGTGGCTTGGCACGTATAAAAGGGCAACGCTTGCTAAGCCGCTTAAGTGCTATCATGTTGTATACAACGTCAATCCCGCAAAAAAAGGCCAGCGAAACATGATTAATCTCAATTTATGACAACGCACACACACACTCACACACACGAGTATTGGAGTAAAAATCAACTTGGCCAAGAGATTGGGTTTACGGGCCGTGGGCGTCAGCTGGCCAAGCGTTAACGATCACGTCAACCAGCCATCAATCAATCAATCAATTTATCAATCAGCCCTAACTGCAACTGGGCGAACCAAAAGCTCAGCTTGAAGCTAATGATTCGCTCGGCTCTTTCGAACTTTCCCCGCCTTTACTCTCTCCCTCTCTCCGATTAGGGCGTAATTGGGCGCATTTGTGTGTAACTTAATTACATTGAGTCAAAGTTGTTTTATGGGGCCAGCTTATGATTTATGCAAAAGCTCCAATTAGGCAGAGGCGATGCTGACCTATAGCCCAGCTATCAATTTATGGGCGATGAGAGAGAGAGTCGCCAAACGCACTAATAAAATAATAATAATTATTTTAGACCTGATCTGTGCTGTGTTGTGCTAGGTGGGCGTGGCTCATGTGTGGGCGTGGAGTTAGCTCTGCCTTAATTATGATGCTCTGCTAATTAGTTGCATAAATCAAGCTATAAAACCGGATAGACCAGAGAGGGCTCTCTGTCTGTCTCTCTCTCGCTCTCTCTCTCTCTCTCTCTCTCTCTCTCTCTCTCTCTGTCTGTTAATTGGTTTCAAATGTTTTCCTGCGCCGCAAATTGATATTAAGCCTGGGCTTACATACATGAGTTTTGCATTTGTATTTTAGCCAAGCTGCTGCATAATTAAAACGACTTATACATGAAACATAAAAGTGCCCCTGGCCCGCAATACACACACACACACACACACACACACATACACAAATATGCTTATACATATATACATATATATACCTGTGCCCATAAAAAGTCTCGTTTACTTTTGCACCTCACGACTTTTTGGCTTTCATCTCTCGAGTCCAACTGCAAGTGAGTCGCTGCTCCACTCGCATAATTTATTATTTCCGCTTCATTTATGTGTGTGAGAGTGTGTGTGTGTGTGTGTGTGTGTTTGGCTATTACACTTTGTGGCACTTTGGTTGGGCATATAAACTTCACATGTGGCGCCATTAAAGCCATGCAACATTATTATTACGATTATGCGATATATGTGTCAGGGTTATGTTTTCCTTTTTGTCTGCTGAACTTGAATTTTGATTGGGTAACAAAAATCAAAAAATTTAATATACGAAACTCTGCGCGGACTGAAGTGTTAAGGAACGCTTTGAAGCTTAATGTCACCATGGGAATGAGAAGTGATTGATATTAAATGTTGATGAAATTAAATTTGTGCGCGAAAATATATAAAAATATATAAAAAAAAATATATATATATATGTGTATATATAAGTGAAACATAAGTATTGTTTAGTTAAGGAATTTATTAGATGGTTCGTTTGCAGTTCGTGAACATTTTAAATATCTTTAAGCTGACAAGCTCATAAATCTAATATAATATTTATTTTATTTTATTTTATTTTTTATAATAATATTTTATTGCTGAGCTGACAAGCTCCTAAATTTAAATTATTTTAATTAATTTTTTTTTTTTTATAATATCTAATATTTTATTGCAGTTTTTGTTTTGATTTATATAGCACTATAAATAAGCTTTAACTATGAAATACCTTTATTGTTGGAGTCTATTGGTATCAAATCAAAATATTTTTGATATGGAAGAGATGCAATTATTTAAGTCTTCTGCTTATAGTGATTGTGACTAAATCTCCTGCGATTTGATTTGAATGAGTGGACATTTCTACCTTGTATACCTTGTGCTGACCCTATCAATGAGCTCAGCAATTCTTGCCATCTTGTGATAAGTGTCCAACACTTTGTTCCTTGCGAACCATTTGGCTCCGGTCTACATCCTTAGCCATAAATATTACCATGAATATTTCTAGCATAAGTACAGCAAATATGCTGAGCTATTTTTTATGCCTCGCGCATTAACTTAAATTATTTATCTTCTTCAAGTAATATTTTATTCAATTATTGCTGTTTAAAATTGAATTAAAAACTGCTGCCAGCTAACAGCTAAGCGAATATGAAACTGCAACTCAAGCAATTTGGTGCGCTGAAAAGTATGCTACATTTTTAATACTTCAATAAATGGTGCTTAAAGTTGCATTAAATTTAATGCCAGCTAATGGAAAAACATATATTAATCTGTAACTCAAGCATTTCGGCGCTGATAATTATGCTTATAATTTTAGGAAATTATCATTAATTTTAGCAGCATAATTTTTCTAATTTTTACTTTAGACATATTTATTCAATAATGCTGCTTAGAAGTCTGCATTAAATTTAATACCAGCTAACAGCTAAGCATATGTGAAAGTGACAACTATAAGCAATTTGTGCACTCTGATAAATGTATGACATATGATTTTCATCTTCTAGTAAATTTTTCATGTTTTATTCAGCTAAAATTCTTTCTAATGCATTAACAACATATACCATTCAAAGCTACCAAATTTCTATAATTGTTACTAAATTATAAGTATATTATATTTCTTACATCTTCAATATAAATTTTCAATATATCTAGTTTGAAAGTTTTTTGTCTTAGTGCTTCCTTGCAGCTTCATCTAAACGGATATGAATAAATTCATTTTATCATCTATTATATACAATATATATATCTAGGGAAGGCAAGGAAAGCATTTGAAGTTATTATTAATAATTTAATATGGCTTAGGTCAAGCAGCTTTTGAGTTTCCTAATGCCAACACTTATTAATGGGTATAAAGCTAAGTGTCATATGGAGTTACGGCAATTGCAATCAATCTGCAAACAAAGCGCCAAAAATCTGTTGCCAATTACGTGAAACAAGCGCGAATGCCGCGGGCGCCGTGCCAAGATTTCAGGCGTGTCAATAAACCTCTATATACACATAGCGATAGATATGTCTCTCTATATACACACATATATGTACATATATATCTCGGAAACAACACATTTATATGGCAGCTAACTATTTGAACAGACAGGCGCACGCTTGGCTGGCTGCACAAAGAGCGGGGTCAGTCATGTGAGCAATATTTGAGCCTACAGCCAGCAGCCGAGTGAACAATCCCGGCTATCTCAGTCAGCCTGTGGCCAACCCGCACAGACACACACACACACACACACGCGCGGAGATAAACGGCTGTGATTTATTGCATCTAATTGCTCACAAGCTGTGTAGAGGCGGCCGCGGAGACTGGAGCACGTGCTCCAATAACTTTTGGCTTTCACACCTCAGCAGATTTCGCGAGCGCTGCAAATGGGCCAACAAAACGCCGCAATTTCGCGGACCTCTACCAAAACGCCGCAGTTATTGACGACGAACATTTGCGGTTTACAGTGGCCGCCAATCAATTTGCGCCCGGGTCAGGCCGAGCGTAACGGACGCTTCATTAAAACCAATTTCAATTCAGTATTTTTATTCGACGTGGCCAAAACTTTGCGGCTGTATGTGTGTGTGTGTGTGTGAGTGTGTGTTTGTCAAACTATCGAGCCAGGTGGCGCTGCCAGCACTTTCGACCAGCTGAACTAAGCAATTTGGTTTACATAAATTAGAAAGGAACATAAAATAAATCAAACTATCTATCTGATCTGTTACATTTTTTTACAAGAAAAGTCAGGTATTTAATTTAAGCGATATTTAATTTGAGGAGATATTCGTTTCTTAAATTTTAATGAAAGGGACCACTTAATAGAATCATTTGTTATACATATCCACATAATTTATAAAATAAAAATCTTGTAATAAATAGATTTCATAAAAAAATATACACATTTTTAGATAAATAAATTACCATGAAGTAAAAGTTATATTTAAATATAAACAAATCCCATCAGTGCAGGTCCCTCACTCCCTGCCCTAAGCATTTAATAGCTAATATCTACAATTGGATCCAATTAGAGAAGAGCAAACTTATTAAACATTATCATGGGTCCTGTAACTGAAAAGTGTAAAAACTTTCAAATTTACATACTAAATTATTTAGACAGCTAAAAAATGTTGATATCTATTTCAAAATAGTTGAGAGCGTCTGCCGTACAACTAAATATTGCAAGAAGCTTCTAATTGAATTCCGAAAGAGAAAAGTGAAATGTAAACGCTGGCAAATACCAGACGCCTTTGGGTTGAGAAATACTTTCTGACAGAGTACACAGAATCTTAAAAAGAACTTAAATTGTATGTATGCGTGCATGCGGCAATCAAAAAAAGTGAGGGGCCGAGTTATGTGGGAGGCGTGGCAGCTGTGGCAATGCACCAAAAAAAAAAAAAAAAAATGGAAACTCGAAACAGAAAACAAGTGCAAGTTGGCAAGTTGGGCATATAAAATGTGCATATGCATGTGTGAGTCTCTCTCTCTCTCTCTCTCTCTCTCTCTCTCTCTCTCTCTCTCTCTCTCGACGAGGTCAAGTTTTTTGGAGACAGGTGTCAGGGTCTGAGTGGAGATGTCCAGCACACAAGTTTATGCCCAACTTCAACTTTATGTAAAGTTCAAAGCAAACAAAACTTTTTGCTCAGCAAGCACAAAGTTTTGCAAAGAAATTTTTGCTCCATACGCAAAAATCGTATAAAATAATAATAAAAAACAAATAAAATAAAACTTGGTTTATTTATAAATAATATTGTGTTTTCGACTTGCATATGCTGGCTGGCTGCTATCCATTTAATTTGTTGTGGTACAAATCTTGATGCAGCAAACATTTTGAAGATTTATAATGATACCCATTGAAAATTGCAAAACAGGGTATATTGGTTTTGTGAAAGTGTATGTAACAGACAGAAGGAGGTGCGTAACTTTCCATAAAGTACATAAACTTTAGATCAGGGTAAGTCAGCCGAGTCGATATAGCCTTGTCCGTCCGTTTGAACTATGAGATCTTCGAAAGTACAAGAGCTAGATGCTTCAAATTTCATATTAATGCTCATGTCTACCATACACAGTATGAGTTTATTAAATTTTTCGATAACTCATCCCATTACTTTGTTATCGATATGTATCGATAATTTTAATTTGTTTTTTAGGCGTGACTGTTATATGGTTTGAGCTATAGATTTCATATTTGCTGTGTAGTTGCGTGCAATGAATATGCAGACTATGTAATATTTAGATTTTGAATGTCACGCCCTAATCCCCCTCATTGGGCTTCAATTTGCAAAAAACGTATTTCTAATGCTAGAGATTTGTGCTTTGGCAAATACACACATATGAATGTCATTAATAAGTTGTAAAAATGATTTAATGAAGATAATCCATCTCTAAGAAAAGTTATACAACAATTAAGTTCCTATAGTAATGCCCACATTGCAGCCCAAACGCATACGTTGCGTCAACTGCGCAGTTAGCAGAGCGTGCATATATATGTGTGTGTATTTGTTGTTGTAAGCCTGCATAAAAGAATCTCTGAATGATTGTATTATAGGCTCCTTACAGGGTTCAGGGTATCTCCTAGTCGAGCAGTCTCCACTTAAGCACTCTTACTTGTTTGCTTTATTTGTGTGAGTGAGAATCATCTTCCTCCACCTGCCGCCCACTCCTCAAGCAGGTGGCACAGCTGGCAATTGCCAATTGGCAAACGCCCAGCTTGAGTTAACTTCATGTTTTATATTTTATACTTCATGCTTTATTATTATTATTTTTTGCTTTGCTTTGTTTACTTAATAAAGTTGCTGCCACGAATGGCGAGTGGCACACACGCCTCCCGCCCCCCTCAGCCCACCCAGGAACACTTATGCATATATGCATGTACACAATTTGGACAGCTGCGCCGCTTGCTGCTGCTGCTCCTGCTGCTGTTGCTGTTGTTGTTGCCTCAGAGCCACTTGAGTGGCGCCTTATTTACTTTCCATTTGCTGCAAGCCAATTAATTTTTATTTATTTTAATGCCGCGCCTTCCATGGACGTCAGCTACAGCTTCCAGTTGCCACGTTTCCGCGCCTCGGATGCATTCATTCGACTCCAGTTTCAGTTTCAGTTGCAGTTGCAGTTGCCGTTTCCGCCCGCTTTGCAGCGTTGCTCGTTTCGACTCGTTTCTCGTTTTGCAGCATCCAAAATTTATGCATTACTTGCAAATTTATTGACCCAGTTTTGCAACAAAGATGAAAATGTTAAAATTCAGTTTCTGCATACCCAGTAAGTTGTGGGCTGCCAGTGGGGTAGTTTGGCTTGCAGTCAAAACTTGTGATTCCTTTGCAGCCACGCCCCTTAATGCCTAGCTGGCTTGCCTTTCCCATTTTTATATACAGGGTATTTTGTTTTTAGTTTATTTCTTTCATGCCTTTAACCGGAAAACAAAGTATCCAATTTTTTGTTTTTACTTTCGGAGCTTGTAATATTTTTCTGCACACACAAAGTTGCCTTTTTACAACAACAACAAGAAATTACTTGAACCAAAGTTTCAACCTTTTCAGCTGGGCAGCTCTCTCCGTTCGTACTTTGATGTTCTTTAGGCAGCTAAATAAAAATGTTTTAATTAGGCCACATTAGGCCATCGGATTTTTGCTGTTGGCCTAATTGGAATTCGAGCATGCGTTAAAAGTTAATTTGTAAACAAAAAAAAAAATAGAAAAAAAATGCAAAAAAAATCAAATAATTCGCTGAACAATACGCCGCGTGTATATGAGGCTGACACAAGCTGATGGACAGGCGTCAGTAGGGGTACTCCCACGTTTTAATGCGTGCAAATTGACTCGAAAGTTAATTACTCTGATTTGGAGGTAGGCATATGGACTGTGTGTGAGCAGGAGAAACTGCTACAAATTATAGAGCTTAAGCCCAATGATTAGCATGAAATGGCGAGGCTAGGCATAGCCATCCACATTCACTATAGACGCCCCCTAAACCACCTCGAACAGCCAAATTGGGGCACATCAACAGGCAGAAATTCTTTGTGAACGACTGCCACGCCCACCGCCTGCGGGCGCTTTGCGTTCGCTGCTCGTTTTCACTCTCAATTTCGTGGCCGTATTTTCTTTTCTTTTTGTTTCGAGTGGCGAAAAATGCGGGGAAAAAACTCAAACAAGTTGCAAGTTGTTGGCGACGCTGTGAAGTGTGTTTGGGGGCGTGGCACGCGGAAATTTAATTAAGTTGCTGCTTCTGCTGTTGTTGCTGTTTTTTTGTTGTAGATTTGATTAAATTGTTTGGATGCCACAGCATCTATTTGTTATTTGTAAGATTTCCGCATAAATTAACTTTCAAGTATGCAAGGGTGTGTGTGTGTGTGTGTGTGAGCTGCCCCTGGGCGTGGCAGTCCCAGCACGCCAAATCGTCATCCAAACAGAATTAGCCAAAGCTATTTGGTTACTTGGTTGCTGGCTAATGGAGTGCGCACTATGTGCATATCATTCAGTTAATTACAATTAGATTTAGAATTAATTAATTTCAATGGGGCGTTCAATTTTTTCGAGACATTCTTAAATATCTAAAAGGTCTTAAGTGTTTTTTTTTCTGCCTTTTAGAGATGTTAGTTCACATGGCAACAGAGACGAAAAGCCAATTAGGAGAGTTTGATTAAATTTCAGATTTCATGTTGAGTGCTCTCAGGGAATTGCAGCCCTTTTGCAGCCTTATAAAATCATTAGATTTTTAAGAATTTAACTAAATTTAAGTAATTCTTGCCAACTCCTCGAAGCTAGCTACATTTGCCCTTGCTGCTGCTGAGAAAATTCAATTACATACTGTGAAAATTGAGTAATTCTATTAAATAATGAAATTCTACGTATAAGGCGCTCAAATGAGCTCAATTTTGAATTTCTCTGGTTGCTGAGTTAAGGTCTGAAGTACCACACGAGCTGCATAAAATCTTGTTACGATATATGTATATAGTAAAATAGGTATTTAGCCATTACCTTGTTTAAATGGGCAATAACTGCAATAAAATAAACCTAAGAAAATTAAAAATTAAAAAAATATACATGAATAAAAAATATAAATGAAAAAATATGTATGAAGTTGATTCAGAAAAAGAATTAACAGTTTAAAAGACTATTCTGCTTCAATACGCTTTTAAAATACAATAAATTGTTGCCTACTTATATGGGCAGCGGAGGCTAACTACGAGACAAGAATCTCTCTATTTAATAGCTGCTATAATGTTCAAAGGAAATGAAGACATATTTGAGCTTGATATAATAGATGTAAAAATCTTTATTTACATATCTAATTTTATCATCCACTATACATCAAATATGGTGTAGAGTATATTAGGAGACAAGATATAACCAAAATTTCTCTTGAATATTAGAATACAACTTTTAGTTGCCTACTTATATGGGCACACTATTCTAACAGCAACCCAAACTTGTTTCAGACTTATTACATGTAAAAATGTGAAGTTAAAGCAATTTTTATTTATAATTCGATTATATTAGTTCTACGTAAGAACACATTTAATATTTTTTATTTTATTTATCAGCTCAAGGCACACTCAGCAAATCATTTCTGTTAAACAAGCAAATCATAAGAAACATATTTTAAGCTTAGTCTTATCATTATAATTTTCTCCTACTTCCACATTAAATTTCGCAGCTCATGAGCGCTAGTAACTTTCGCCCATATTGCTGCCAACTATCTGGCAACGCTGCGCCCGCGTAGCCACCTGCTTTGCATCGGCATAAAATTGCGCTGAAATGCGCGCAATTCATCAAATGATTTTATGTTAACTGCTGGAGACGGGTGCGGCGGCACGGACAGCTTCCTCTCTACCTCATGTATATGCAACAAACAGTTGCAGCTCATAATTTTTTGCCTCGTTTTTTTTTTTTTTTTTTGCAGCCAGTTGGAGACTTGGCTAAATGGGTCACACGGCTGAGCGCATTTTTGGGCGCGTCAAAGACGTCGATGTGTAAACAGCAGCTGGCTAAAAGGCAAAGGAGTTCAGCTCTGCATATATAGACCTTGCTCTACCTCTCTCTTCGCTCTCTCTTCTCTCTCTCTCTCTCTCTCTCACTCACTCTCTTTGCTGCTCTTTCTCGCCATCTGCATAGCCTTTAGCTGCTGGCAATGCGTTGTCTACTTACTTGACAGGCAATGGGCAAAATGTGTCACTGCGCCAATTCCTAAGCAAACATCCCCCATACTCCCACACCCCGGGGGTTATTTCCTTTTTTTTCTATTTAGCCCCAGTTGTTTGCCTATGAAATATGCTAATGATCAACTTGAGACACGTTCAAATTATTGTCAAGCAGCTGCGCTGCGTCCAACAAGTTAAACATTTAAGGCGAGCTGCCGCCTTAAAACTGCAATTTCTGTTGCGCGAAAAGTTTTTCATGACTTTGGGCCAACTTTGGCGAAAGATGATGATGGGCTGATGTGGAGTGGGTGTGCAGCTGCTACGATAAGTTGAACGCGCACGAAGCAGCGTTTTAATTTCACTGTTTTATATAGATACCCAAACGCAGCAGGCGGAGCAGCAGCAACGACGCCTGCTAATTAAGTCAGCTCAGTTAGCTACTATTTTATTGCAAGCTTCACATTTTTGCTTTTGTAATTTTTTTCAATTTTTTATCTCTGTATTTTTTTATGCCGCTGGCAAGAGAATCTTACAAATTGTCTCGGCGCGCCTCGCAAATTAATTTTTATAAATTTAATTAGCGTTTCATATTATCAACAGCGCTGGCGGCAATTTTTCAGAGACGCAGACAAACGAGCTGGATGACAATAGGCAGCGAGGGTTGGTCGAACAGTTTGTGCTGTATGAAGGGAAAGTAATTCTTTTGAGTTGAAAAGGTTTTTGTTTGGGGGTATTTTATAATATTGAATGGGAATTTTAGTTAATAATATTGAAAGGATTAAATTGTTAATATTAATAATTATTTAAAAATATATATATGATTTAATTTTTTTCCCATTGGACTTAATTGTGAATTTTAGTAAGAAATGCAGATATAAAATAATGAATTGGGATATGATCTATATCTAGGTATACACGTTTAAGACGACTGAGTTTGGGGTTGTGAGTAAATTTGTAATTCTGAATGGATATGGATATATTATGAATATATACTGAATTTACTCAAGTGAATACTGAATAATAAATAATATAATATTCACAATGGAATTGAATAAAATTATACAAAATATAAATACATCGAAATGAAGAAAACAAGTATTTTAAATGAGAAAAATGTTGAAAAAAAAAAAAAAAAATGTACACATATAGAGAGCAGACTGAATTTATCAAATTAACGATATTACTCACAATACGTGATTTAAATAACTTTAAGAATTCAGCATTAGCTATTTCTATACTGAAACTCACAGAGAGTTGCGCACAAATTCAATTAACGACTAACTCAATCACTAAAAAAAAACCAACTTCACATTGTCACATATCGCACACTCTAATTAAAAGCAGTGAATCAAATTTGAAGTCGCAAAAAGCAGCTTAAACAGTAGTTTGACGTTGAGTGAAAGCTGCTAGCAGCTAGCTGGTAGCTGGTAGCTGGTGCTGGCAGTAACTTAGATTAATTGGACATAGTTGTGGGATTGATAAAATCTCTTTAGCCAATCCCGTACCCCCGCCCTGCACTGCAACTTGTCAGCGTACATTTGTCGCTTTCATTCGTGAGTTACTTCTGCGACATGACAATAAGCTTAGCGAGATTCTTTTGCCGCTGCCTCCTGTAAGCTCTCTGCAGCGCACTACAATGCAATGCCTCCTGCCTCCACTCGCTTTAATTGCAATGCTGTTGCACATTTCTACGTGTGCGTCGGTTGCATTTTTTGTTGTCCTCTCTTTTTATACTCTGTTCCGAAAGAGAATAAAAGAGTATATTGGCTTTGTACAATGTGCGTTATGCTGTTCGTCCGTTTCTCCATAGGAATGCAAACAATTTTTCTACACTTTTGAAGCTATATTGAAATTTGGTATATATTGATTGGGATTAAGAGCCGAAAATCGAAAAGTTATTATGGATATATCTATGCCCGCAGGCGCGTAGCAAACCAATACATTTATATCTCATACAGTTTTAGAGCTAGAAACTTCAAAAATTGGATAGTTAAGTTATAAGTAGTATCCTCTATTGAACGACCAAAAATTATTTGTGTATCTTTTTGGGTGCGTGACATATCGAAAAATACCCTGTAGTTTTTACATTTTTAAAGTGTAAATATCCAAATTTTGCAGTTAAGCTACCGTAGACTCCTTCTAACTTGCCAAATAATTTATATCTACGCCCACTGGGGCCGTGGCTAAATGACAACACAGTTTGTAGCGCCCAGTTTATTTTTAATATACAGATGCCCTTATGGGAACAGAGTATCACATAGTCGGTTACGCCCGAATGCAATGTTCTTACTTACTTATTTCGCTGTTGCTTTGTTTTGCCATCAGCTAACTAAGGCGCGACAACTGAATGGACCTCACTCCCTTCAATGCACACACACATGCACAACCAACCGACAACACTCACACACAGACACACACACACGCACACTTGGCAAGCGCTGGATGTGATTGTAGCGCATGCAAGGACGAATGCCCATAAAAGGGAATCCAATAAAATAATAAAAGTTTCGTTTAGTTAAAGGCAATAAACTGACAACACCTCGCATAATTTTCGTTATCCCATAAGCGAGCACAGCACAATGGGTATTTGTGCTGCGGGCATGTGCCATTAGTGAGCGCTCTCTCAATCTCTTTCATTGCTCCGCTACAGTAAAGACTGTCAGATAACAGCTTGAATGGACGCCATTCAAGTGGGCAACAAAAAATGGTCAATCAATGCAATTTACTTTGAGGCGAGTTCGTGCCTGACCAGGTTGACAAAGGAACTTTAGAGTTTTTATATTACAGCTTGGACCTCGTTAACGTGGCAATGATGAGTCTATAATGATGAAGAAAGTTACGTTTATATACTATAGTTCTTTTATAAAAATGAGGAGTATACAAGAGATGAAGAATAAAACATTTAGTCATTATACATTTTTAAAAAATTTTTTTTAATATTTTTAAATAATATTTTAAATATTTATTTTTTCATATTTAATTATATTTTTTTTAATATTAATAATTTTTCATTTAATATATATTTATATTAATATATATTTGTAATATAAAAATATTTGTAATATTTTTAAATATTTTTTATACAGAATTTGTTAACATAATATAATTTAAAATATTTTTGCTCTTTATTCAATTTTTAAATAATTTATATAAATAACATAAAAAATATTTAAAAGAACTCTTCAAATAATATATTTCAAAATTATTTTTTAATTAATAATTTTATAAACTACTTATGAATTTTTTATATATAATTATATTATGATAAATAATATTTCAATATTAAATTATTTAAAATAATCTTTTGACAAAATTGATTTACAAAATATATGTTTATAAAAAATTTAAAATTAAATTAAATTATTTTTTATTAAAACTTTTTTAAAATCCATGAAGTAATTTAAAATTCCTTAATATTCTTACTATTCTGCGACTGCCACAGAAATTTATATATATTTTTTAAGAATATTTTTTGTTCATTAAATGTCGCATTATGTATATTAAAACAATATTATAATTTTTGTGTTAGAAATATATCATATATGTACAATAAATTAATAAATATATCGAAAATTTCATCAATAAAAAATACTTCATAATTTTTTCATTTTGTTACATATTAGATGCTCTATTATAAAAAAAAAAAAAAAAAAAAAAATCCAGAATTATTATAATAAATCTAAATCAGATATTTTGCATTAGTTAGTAAGTCATTTCAACACCAAATTTATTTATTAAAATTAACATAAATTTGTTAGTAATATAGTTTATATCATATGCATAAAACCAGCAACTTAAGAAACTACTCAAAAGAACTGACATAACAATATAATTGTATTGTTAAAAGTTCATGTCGTTCAGGACTTTTGTCGCAGGACAGGGCTGAGAGGGTACGCCCCTTAGCATGAACTGAAGATAGGCCTCGAAAAACTTGACAAGTTTTTCATTTATATTTATTTGCCACAAAAACACATTTCGCTAAGTTATTACAAAGTTTTGGCGTGGCAGGCAGGCAAATGCTGCCTAATAAGGTTGTGCGTCACAGAGGAAAGTTCATTATGGTAAAGTTCATTGTAGACAAGTTTGACTGTGCCAAAAGTTTTTTGGTGCTCAGCATCTTATTGCGTACGCATTGGATTTGTCGCAAGGCGAAGCTGAAGCAGGAACAGCTGCAGTAGGTGTAGTAGCAGGAGTAGTTATAGTAGCAGCAGCAGGAACAGTAGAAGCAACCGCAGCTGCCACAGCTGCAACAAAAAGTTGCATGCGAACGGGAACGCTCGAAACTAATGAGTTTTCCGCAAAAGATTTGCACTGGCTTCAACTTTAAGTGATTTGCGGCCTGCTCCTGCCAGTTGCCAGTTGTAAGTTTCCAGGTCGGATGACCACTTGTTCGGCTCTTTATCTGCTGCACGATTTGTCGTTTAATGCATTTTTATGAGCTGCTTTTCGATGCGATGCAGGACCCTTTTGCTATTTGTTTTCCGCATCTTCAACAAATTTGCATATTTATTGCACAGTTTTGTAGGGCGCAAAATATGGCAAATAAATCTAAGCCATAAAAAACAATGAAGAAGCGACAGACATAGAGAGTTGTTGCTGCTGCTGCTGCTTATCTAACATATTGATCTCTACTTAGTGAAGAGTTTTTTGCCTTTAAAAAAATTATGTGTTTACACTGAGTCAGCAATTTGATGTATGGCCAAGATACTCGCAATGAGATAGCTGCGAATTTATTGTGTTTTTTCATGAAATATAAATATGGAGAGAGATGGATATATGTATACTTTTACACATACACTCCCCCTCTCTCTCTCTCTCACCATTGACAACATAACAAAATCAAATTCCTTTGTGTCTACGACTATTTAATGCGCCAACTGCCAAACAACAACAACACCAATTTGTCAGCCTATGTGCGTACGTCTCTCATTCTCATTCAGTTTTGCAGTCCACGATAATTGATTTACTTTCTGCTCATTGTCGTCAATCAATTGCGATTGAAATTGCCAACGTTGCTCATACGCCACGTGCGCCCAACGAGGGAGCCATCGAGCGACCGAGCAACGACTTCGTCAACATAACGAGCAGCTCGCATGCTGGCAAATGCCATTCACTCCACGCTCGAGTGCTGATAACACTTGATGGGCGTGGCGGAGGCGGGGGGCGTGCCAAACGCACATTGATTGATGTCACTTTGTCAGTGGCCGTGCCATTGACAGCCACTGTGCCCCATCAGGGGGCAATCAACTTTGCTCCGTGGCGTCGCTAAAGGATTACGTTCCGCCTGCTTGCCATCTATTCAGATAAGAGTTTAGCTAAATATTTGTGAGCGCATATGAAAACAAATATATATATATAATATATACTTTTTTGCAAGCTGTGATAAATTAATATCAGCTAAGATTTATGTTTAATCTATGACAAATATCTTGTGCTAGCTGGAGAAGTACAAAAAGTCAAGGATAAAGGAAGGTATACTAAATGCAGAGGAGGGCTACCTTTCATGGCATAGATATGTTTTGTTCTATTATGTAATAATACAATATATGACAAATATTTTATAGTTAAATATAGGATAAATAATTTATATTTAAATGTTTAAACGTATAAGACACAGTATAAGACTGAAGCATGCTTGTAATCTGAGTACATAATACAAGTTGTATATTGTTTATACAATGAACTCTTTGATTAAGGAAAAGAGTATAATGGTTTTTTAAAATATATTTAACAGGCAGAAGGACGTGTGGCAGAGCCTCTGAAATAAAAAATATAAATATATATATATAAAATATAATATACCTAAATAATATTCTTGATCAAGCGCAGTCGCTGTGCAGTTAGCTGAGCATCTGCTGATGTATGTTTCTATGCATATGTATGTGTTGTTTGTATTTAGGCATAATAAAAGCAGAGATTGATGGAAATATCATCTTCTCACAGAGTACAGGGTATTTCCTAGTCTTCAAATAAGGCACTCTTAATTGTTTTATGTATGCTAAGCTGAAACTAATATTTTATCGAATAAAATTCTTCTTTTAGGGCTGCCACCTGATTAATATGTGTTTATAAGAAAGCATATACGACAATGTATATTATTGAATCTTGGTTGCAAGTAGAGTCAGTTATTATTCTTTGAGAATTTGTATGAACTTATCTAACTTGTAGGCTCTATATGAATTTATTCACTTTGAGATCTGGAAGGTATATGATTATAATAATTTTTCAGTCGTAGTAGAAGTAAAACTTTTTCAAAATGTTGTTCAGTAATCAGAGTTGTAGAGATTAAATATATTTATATATATAGACATTATTTATATATAGATATACCAAATAGAATTTCTTGGTCAAGTGCACACAGCCTTAACCATATTCTTTAACTGATTTATTGGTATATGTTTAATTAAGTATTCAATAGCAATAGGCTTAGTTCCTTATATATATTTTATCGCAATATTTGTTCTGTAAGGATATCAGAAATTTATTACATAAATTCAACGTTTATTAAATCAAAAAAAAGAAACATCTCAACTACTAAATAGTTGTCCACGTTTTCTCCAATCTCCACATTTCTATTTTTGGTAAAGCAATTCTCAGACTATTTATAGATTTTTATTGATAATTGAACATTTGTTATATAAAAAAAACTATGTATAGCTATGCTTATATTCTTTTCTTTTTTTTCTTTATATCTTTGAGAGTTGTTGTGTCTCGTCCCATTGGCACGCAGCCAGCTTTCTCTTTGGCTTTCGCACTCAAAGCGTAATTTCATGTGTGCGAAACACAATTGCGCCATTTAGATGAGATTGAGCGTGGCACTCCCAGGGTGAGTGAGAGTGTGAGTATGTGAGTGTGTATGTCTGTGTGTGTGTTGTATGTGATGGCAAAAGTTTGGCACGTGACAAAAGCCTCGCACTACTGCATGCGAGAGGACAGAGACTGAGAGTAGGGAAGACTCTGGCGCTAAGTCGCGATGTTGGCCGCAAAATGGCGAACAGAAATAATGACGCTTATATTTATGAAATTTATGCGTGACACCCACTTGAATACGACTTCGTGTGTGTGAGTGTGTGTGTGTGTGTATGTTGACTGTGCTTATCAGCAGGCCGCCAAAAGTGCCCCCAGCTGCTGCTGCTGCCCGAGCTGCGTTTCGCTCATTTTTAATCTTAATAAGAGAAAACTTTTTCGCCAAAAATGACAGTCGAGGCGTTTTTATTACGCCAGCCTAAGCTAAATGGGAGCATGAACTAGTGCCTGACTCTCATGTAGCCTGACAAAATGACATCGCATATAAATAGTAGCGGGAGTTGACAACGTTTCCGCTGCCCCATTATTATCAATGCATGCGAGTGCCAAAAACTTTTGCCCTTTGCTCGTTGCCGAAATAAAATGAAATCAAAATATCATAAACACTTGAAAGTCTAGGCCTCGGCCTGACAGAGCTGAGCTGAGCTGAACTGATGTCGGGGCGTGCGCCAGTCGAGATATATATTTTTATGCCCATTGGCGCAGTCATTAGATAAATAATACCAAAATAAACTTATTCTCTCCCTCTCTCTCTTTTCTTTTTGATACTTTTTCTGTTTGGCCAAAAAGTTTGCCATAATTTATTTGATTTCACTTTAGGTGTGTCAGTTGTAGCAGATTTTCAGCTTCTTTCAGTTGTCGGCGCTGAATCAACAAACGGCTAAATAAAGCCAATAATAATGGCTGCAAAATTGATGCTGTTTCGCCCACTTCGCCCACTTCTGCTGAGTTTCGCCATTGAGCTCCTCAAAAGTATCCACACTGAAATGCCTTGAGGTAGTCAATTTTATTTCATGTCTAGACCTGCGGGGACTTCTTCAAATTTATGTCGATCTGTGCGCAAGTTTACTTTGAGCGGAGGCGACTTTAACTTTGATGTGAATATGAGAAATGCTGTTGATACAATTTACTAAGTACTATAAGGGAACTGCAGGGTAATTTAAAATGTTTTTTTTTTTACAGTGCTTATTGTATATTGTTCGACAGTTCGAACTTCAGCTATTTCATATTCAATATATGAGACACTTATATTTATAAAAATTCAACTATAATTGAAAAGCCTATATTCTTCACTCTCTATTAAATTTCTGTGAATCAAAACCCTTGGGGAATTTCAGTGGATGTTGCTCTGCATTAGATATGTCTTGTCCTTTCTACCAACTCACATTGACTGCTCTTTAAATATTCTTCAATTTTTGGTTATGTTTTTATTTTATTTATTTATTTAATTTCCTCTTTTTACTTTTTTTTTTTTAAGCTGCGACTAGACTTTTGTGTGTGGGCAGCAGCTGATGGACATTTTGCTCCGCACTTATAATGCTTGTTCTCGTCTGCTTATAAAATATTTATTTGCTTGGCGCTGTGGAAAATGTTGTTAGCTCTGCTCCTCTGTCTTTTTTTTTTGTGTTTTTGTTTTTATTTTGTTTTCTAATCAACTTAAATATATATTAAAATATTTATGCTGTCGAATCTGTGGGGCATTTGTGCTTTTAAATGCAATAAAATTATTATTTTAGCTGCGTGAAATATACCGAAAAAATGTTTTTTTTAGTGGTTTACTTATTTGTTTTAATGCCTGGCAGCTGTCATTCAATGCATTTTAAAAATTCCACAAACTGCACGAAGCGCGACAAAAAATCAAATATATGGCAACAGTTCGACTTTTATTGAGCGTTGCGAAAACTAAAAAAGAACAAAGAGAACGAGAATCAACGCAAATCAAATAAGTTTCGAGGCATATTGAACACGATTCACGCACACACACACACACACAGAGACAGACAAATGAAAAGGGGCGTGGCTAAAAGAGAGAGAAAAAAGTAAACGCTGAAAATCAAATAAATCAAATGCTCGTAAATAAATCATTTGAATTTATTTTCATATGGCCTGGCAAAATAAAAGCACGATAAATACTCCAAATGGCAAGCAGCAAAGGCAACAACAACAGCAACAGCAGCAGGAGTAGGCAACAGCAGGAGTAGGCGACATCAACAAGGACATGACGACTCGACACGTTGCATAAGGACCTTTCGCAAATAAAACAAAAATCCAAATCGAAAGCAGGACACGCGCAACAGACACTGAGTGACAACAAAACGGGACAGTCAGCGTGTATGTGTGTGTGTGTAACAACATTCCTCTGTCTATCTCCCTCTCTCTCTCTCTCTCTCTCTCTCTCTGTGTGTGCTGAGCACTTGTGGTTAGTTATTCGGTTGCCTGCCTGATCTTTTCTGAAGTGTTTGACGAATGGCGACAATTTCGCTGCCTCCTTCCGGTTTGTTTCACTCTGTCAAAGCATTCCATTATATTATTTTACGTTTCTTTTATTTCTTTTCTTATTTCTCATCTTATCTTATCGTAGTTGAGGGCGTAACAACTTCAATTGGTATTCAGCGCATGGCATTAGTGCACGACCACAGCTTAAGTAATGCGATTTCATCTTAGTTGATATGGCAACTCCTAGTTAAAAGTTTGACTTCCATATAAAATTTGGGTTTGCCGTTGGGGAATTTAGTATTTTTATACTGTTAAAAGCTCTTTGTTGTGTAATATTGTCGAATTTAAATTGCCTTGGGGTAGTTATTAAATTTTCAACAATTTCGGCTCTTTAAGTTGAGACTTTCATTTCAATTATGTTGGATGAAAATTTGCCTTATATGGGCCGAGTAAATAATGGGAATGTAAACATAAATTGCCATAAAAATTGTATTATTTCTTTGTTTAATTTTTAAGCTACATTCAGGACTTTGTGATTGGAGAGAAACATCATTCTTTATAACCTGCCTCCGCATTGCTGACTGTCAAATTCCAATTATGAATGATTTGATTTAATATGTGTGGATTTCTGTCAACTTTAGCCCCATAAATGTTGATTTTAAGTTCTGTCAATAACTGAGAAGAAGCTTCTTTTAAATTTTCAATGTATTGCCTAAAAGTTTGAAAAAGCTTAAAATGCTTCAACATCATGAGGAATTATAAATACTATCAAAATTTGAAACAGTATATTATCGATAAATATTATAGTTGCTGATATATGTTTTTTGTGTCTTAAATATATTTATGATATGCACTTAAACTTGATAAATTTATAGTAAAATAATTTAAAATATGTTTTTATTAATTATTATTAATAGACATTGCGAGTATAAAGTGAGTGAAATGTTATTTACACTCGTATGGGGTTGCCAGATTACACGCTTCCTTATGTTAAAGCCAAATTCAATTACATTTTTATTATGTGATATTCCAAATTACATTCGGGGGATTGATTGAATAGGGTTGTGGTTTGTCATCTAAAATTTGTTTTTTTTTTAAAATCTTCAATCATGAGTTAGGTTTACCCAAAACTTAACATCAATACCTCAAACAAACTCAACTCAAGTTTATCAAGCATAAATCTCATTAAATTTCTTCTACATTCACTTTCTTTATGCCATTTGTTTTATGCAACTGCTTGAACACAAATATTTCTTAACAAAATTTCAGTTTGTATTTATTTATTTTATTTTTAGTTTAGCACAAAAAAAAACTTTTTAGCTAAGCAAACAAAATTTGCATTTGCTTCTTTCGACAAATCTTTTAAGCTGTTGCGTTTTTGTATTGTTTTTGCAGTTGTTGGTGTGTTGGTGATGTTGTTGTTGATGTTGTTGTTCCTGTTGCTGTTGCGGCTGTTGTTGCTGGTGTTCTTGCTGTTGCTGTTGTTGCTTATCTGAAAAGCTGAGATAGACTTCTGAACAGCTGCTATCTACCTGTATTTTGTTTCTCGCAGCCTGCAGCGAAAATTAATGCAAGACGACATAAGCTGAGGTAGCAACAGCAGCAGCAGCAACAGCAGCAACAATAGCAGCAGCAGCAGCAACAACAGCAACAACAACAGCAGCAACAACTGCACCAACAGTAACAACAGCAACATAAACATTGTCTGTTGACTGGGCTTAAACTCGAGTTGGCCAGCGGCTTGAGAAGTTTGCTGCCTATTTTGTCAAAATAAATTAATTGAATTCTATGCAAGTTTCTATGCAGCGAGCAGTTGTTTCGGGGCGATTGATTAGTTAGTTGTTTAGCAAAAGTTTAGCGGACAAGTTGCAAGTTGGCAGTTGCTGCCTGCGGCACGTGCTGCACGTCAACTACTTCGGCGTTGTCATTGCGCTTATTGAATTGCTAAGCGCATTTAATGCAATTTGCAGCTCAGCTTTAACTTCGTTTCGCAAACGTGCAAACGCGCTGCAGCCACTTACACGACTCTTATCACTAATTGCTTTCGCATCCGCAATGCCAAAAATAACTTTGTTTTGGGTTTAGCATCATGAGCAGCGCATGTTCAAGCGATATTTTGGTAACATTTTTGCTGAACATTTGGTGAACATTTGGTGAACTCTTTGGTATATTCATAGTTTACGCAGCAGCAACTGCTGCTGCTGCTGCTGATGCTGCTGATGTTACTGTTTCTGCTGCTGCTGTTGCTGTTGCTGTTGCTGCTGCTTTAGCTGCTGCTGCTCCTGTTGCTCCGCTACTACAGTTGCTGCCTCTCTGCTGCTCCTGCTGCTGCTCCTTCTGCACCTGCTGCTGTTGCGGCTGTTGTTCCCCCTGCTCCTCCTGCTGCTGTTGTTGCTGCTGTTGCTCCTGCTGCTACTGCTGCTGCTACTACTGCTTCTACTGCTCGTGCTGCTGCTGCTCGTGCCTTTGCTATGTAGGTCACTTCGCTGAGCTGTTAAGGCATTTGAATTGCACGTCAACCGTACGAAAAACAAAGCCAGCAACTTTTGTCATTTGCTCAACAGCAACAACAACAACAACAGCAACAAAGCAAACAAACAAACAAGAAAGCAAAGAACTCTGGCAACGAGTGCTCGTTGGAGCTGACTCTTTGTACAACTTTGTCGCTTAAAGCCGCTTACAGATTGTTTACGCATAAAATCTGGTATTTGTTTAGTATTTTCTTTTCGAACTTTTCTCGTAAGGCTTTTAAAGTGAATTTTGTTATCCCTGCTCCTCTGATAAACTAGTATTTTGTATACTTTAAGAAATTATCAATGTTTTGTTGACTTAGATTTAAGACAGCTGAAATAATGAGGCATCCAATTCCAATTCATTCAAGCTGAAAAAGTTCTTTGAACTTGTTTTTCTTGATGCCTGAGAGTTTCCTTTTATTTTCTACTGTTTTGCTATCTATTCATGAGTTCTTATATCTCTAATAGGCTTTCTGTATGCTTATTACACATTTGATAATTTGTTACATATTATTATTGTCTTGTATATTGTCTTATATATGTTACATATCTATTATCTTCAGGTTCAATATCTACAGAATTATTTTTATGTCCATTATAGTTCTTCCATGTATATACATATAGACTTATATACTTATTTATATATTTTTTTATATTTATATATTTATATTTTTGTATATTTCTATATACATATATCCACACATTTCAACCTTTTAAGACCTCTACTCCAGCTCAGCTAAATTCTTATTTAATTGTAAGAGATCTCTTTTGCCTTCGAGTAATACTTTGGCCAAGTCCTTTTCATCTGGCCAGTGCCGCCTTCCATTCCACTTGCTCTCAGTTGTTTCATTTTATTATTATTATAATTTATACAACTACAATAAACCTTTAGTCCATTTGTGCTCCTTTTACGCTGACCTTCATTGCCATAAACGTAAATTGCGCTTTTGGCCATAGAACCAGCCATGCACACCCACACACACAATGTAAGCCGCAAAAGTTGGGCAAACAAAAATAAAAAAAAATTGCCTCTCGTGATTTAAAGTAAACAGAAAACTTACTTTGTCTTTAGCTTGGGTTTGGACTCGGACTTGGCCAAGTGCATTGCCATTGGGCGCTTCTGGGCCAAAGCTGTAATTAATATTTCTCTGTAGGAAATCAGTGAAGTTGAATAATATTCCACTTCCATTCGAAATATTGCATTTGCTCTTTTCAACATTCTCGTCGGCCAAACGGCGAAATGGCCAGGCGAAAGCCTCTCGACTAATTTACTTGGCGTATTTCCTCTCGCTTCTTTCCTTTTCACTTCTTTTTATTCTTTCTGTTAGCGGGATCAGCTAGCAAGTTTCTGTCCATTAAACTTCCGCCATATTTTTGTGATTTTCTACTTTATTTTTTTGGACGTTGTCGTTGCGGTTTGCTGGCTGGCCGGAAAGTTTATGCTTTTGTATTTCCGGCCAAAAAACTAGCGCAAGGGCTCGCTTAACTTGTTCAGCAAGAGCAACAACAACAACAACAACAACTGCTGCTGCTGCTTCGACTTGCGACGGCGTGGGCGGAAGCGTGCAATTTCGAAATTTGTGCAGCATCAGAGGTGCCGGCTGGCGAGCGAGTCTTTTATGCTCGGCTTCCATTCACAGAGCTGTGCTTAAACAAAGTAAGAATGTTGTATTCGGGCGTAACCGACGTGCGTGATACTCTGCTTTCATAGGAACAGCTGGGGCCCTGGGACTTTGTTGTCGATGTGCCACGCCCCTAGTGAGCGTAGAGCGCAGTAACTCAATTAATCAATTTTGAAGCTTTAAACTCTAAAACTGCAGGAGATATAAGCTTTTGCTGTTTGCCACGCCCATATAGGCTTAAATATACCGACTATGCCTTGTTGATCTTGGGTGATCAGCGCGAATATACATTCAAAATTACAACTCTCTAACTCTTCAACTAATATCATTGCTGACTTACAGGCAAATACATTTTCCGATTTACCACGCCTCTTGTGAGCGTAGCAATATTAGCGAAATTTTTTTGATAATGGGTGATCAGCTCGAGTATGCATTTCAAATTGCAAATCTCTAGCTATTTAACTTAAATAATTTCAGGCAAACAGGAAAATTTCTTTTCCGATTTGCCACGCCCCTAGCACAAAACTAATATACTCTTTATCCGTTTGCGAACAGAGTATAAAACTGAACAAGTCCAACTTTTTGGCAGCTCAGCCAGACGGACGCGAAGACAAGGCTTAAGAATCTTTAAGCTGACCCCGACAGCCTGATGGGCAGCCATAAATTTGCATAAGTTCGAAATGGCAGCGCAGCTGTGCTGAAGCCAGCTAAAAATTGACGCTAATATTGTTGACCTCAATTGCAGTGCGTTTCGATTTACTATTTTTTTTTTTTTTTTTGTATTTTTTTTCATTATTTTTCCTCTTTTATAATCTTTGCGCGTCGCTTGGCTGTCATATTGCCAATTGATTTGACCAAAATGCTTGCTTTTTTCGCACAATTACGCTTACCACTTGGCTATGCATAATTTATGAAGCTCTGGCGCCCAATTGGGACCCGAAGCAAAACCGCCAATAACGGAAGCCATTTGTATGCAGCACCACTCAGCGCTGTAGCTGAAAAGCAATTGAGTTACTAATTACTTTGCGTTAGCTTTAATCGCCTGGCCTCCGCCCCAATGGAGCTTAGCTTAGCCATGCTAAGCCAGCGCTTTCGCTCTCTCTCTCTCTCTCTCTCTCTCTCTCTCTCTCTCTCTCTCTCTCTCTCACTCATTTGCTGTCCATTAAAAGTGCCTCAAAAGCGGGCCAAATGGCTGAAGCACGCTTAGGCGATAGCATAAACAATTAAATATTTACAGACAGCAGCAGCAGCAGCTGTTGCCAACCTCTCTCTTTCCCCCTCACCCTCCCCCTCCCTCACTCTATCCCTCTCATTCGCCTGCAGATAAAGGTCAAGGCTTTGAGGCAAAGGATAGACCGTGTAGCGTTTTCCTTAGTACTTGCCCGCTTTCAGCCCTGGGGCCCATTTGCCTAAGCCTTAGCTGCGTTAATTGGCGCCTTTTGTTTGGCCCCAAGTTCGCTAATGGCCATAAACTGTTGTTACAACCAGCCCGGGCATTCGACTGTATGTGTATGTGTGTGTGTGTGTTTGAAGTGCGATTGAGAATTCGTGAGCAACACGGCTTCGAGGCGCCCTTCCAGCCAGCACGAGTAATTGCAAACTCTGGCAATGCAAACACCTTGCCGCAGGCCATCCAACATTCTTCTCTGACCGAACCTTGACAACTATTTGGGTTGCTCAGTCCAAATGTGACACAGTTCCCAGTTTGTAAGCTAGTAAATACCTACAAATCTCACTAAATACAATCTCTCCATTTATCAGGGGATAAAACATTTTTGCAAGTATTTCTATAAATCTCTAGTGTTATTTACTGAGAATGAAATAATGTGGTTGAAATTACTAAGGAAATTTGTTGAACAACATTTGTGTCTCTATGTGCCTCTCTCTCTGTATCTTTGTCTTTATATTAGGTTAACTTTGAAGTACTTTCATATATCATCATATGTGGTCCTTTCTTTATATGATCACTTTTTTCTCTCTCTCTCTCACTCTCTAAATATATATATTTTTCTATTTCTCTCTCTCTCTCTCTCTCTCTCTCTCTCTCTTTGTCAACTCCATAAATTGTTTTCAGACTTATATTTAATCTTTCTCATTCTCGCACTGCAAAGCTGTGTTCGCTTTATCATCTTCTCACTCACTCTCTTTTTAGGCAGTTTTTTTTTTTTTGCTGTCTGTTTCTGACATATACGCTTTCAATCTCTCATTCTCCTATTGGAATGTCTATAAATTGTTTTAAGTGCTTTTCTCTCCACTCTATCTTGCCTCACGTTCACGCGGTCCATATTCCCTCTCTTTGACTCATTGTGCTTCCCATTCTGTGCTACTTCTCTGAACCTTACTCAATCTATTTTTTCATCTCACTCTTGTTTTCGCTCTCACTGTCTCAACTATTTTTAACGACCATCTTTTTGTAGCTCTCATGTCCATAAAACTTATTTGTAATAATTTCGCTTTATCTAACATTCGTTTAGTTGGTCATAATCTAACTAATGTGTGGAAGAGAGGAAAAGGTTTCTTTCCTCTCTCATTCTCTCTCTCTCTCTCTCTCTCTCTCTCTCACTCTCTTTATGGTTCTATCTATATTTTATATATAATCTCTTAATTCATTTGTTCTACTTCTCTCTCTCTCTCTCTCTCTCTCTCATTCTCTCTCTCTATCTCTTTCACTCCCTCTCTCTCTCTGTCTCTCTCTCTCATTCTCTCTCTCTTTCACTCCCTCTCTCTCTCTCTCTCTCTTACTTATCCTTTTTATTACCTAAATTTATGGACCATAACTGTGTATAAAAAAAGTCTACAAACTACACTCGCCCATTGATAACTCCTAATATATTGCCTACTTTTATGCGCCATCAAAAGTTTTTCCCTTTCTAATTCACATTCGAAAAAGTCGGGGTCAGAAATACAATTTACAAATAATTACACAAAATCCATTAGTAAATATTAGCTTCAACTTATTTGATGTCATCACAAGCAATTGAAAACCCAAAAATGAAAATGAAAACAAAATTTATTTTCTGCACAACAAATTCAAACAAGCAGAAATAGAGGGAAAATGAGTGAGTGAGGGAGGGGGGAGAGGGAGGGGGGAGGAAAAATGCACAAGCTGGTTAAAAGTTTATGACAATGTCATAAGTTTTTAATAGCTTGAGATAATGAAGAGGAGAGCCATAATGATGTTGCTCTAGCAGGGGCTTGGTGGTTGGGTGGTTGAACGTTTGGGTGGTTCGGTTTGTTGAGTGGCGAGTGGCTATGACATTGTTGCTGTCGTTGACACATAAACTACGACTGTAAATAAACCGCAATAATTTAATTGCTAGATTAAGTTAAAAGTGCGCAAAGCGGACGGCAACAATTGCGAATATGTGAAACACTTCAATTAAAGCAGCCCACGCAATTCGCAGTTAATTAAAATGTGAATTTGAGCAATGCAATTTAAAACAAATTAACGCTTAGTACTATGAAAAATGCGCAACTTTTCGATTTATGCAAACGCCATAAAAGTGCACAACGCAAATTGCAAAAATACCTCAAAGGCAAGCGCAACGACCACTACAGCGGCAGCAGGAGCAACAGCAGCAGCAGCAGCAACGGCAGCAACGGCAGCCACCGCAATTGCAGCATTCGCGCTTTGCTCATTAAATATAGTGCGAATCAACAAACGGAAAGTCAAGCCAACCAAAAGCAGCAGCAGTAGCAGGAGGAGCAACAGCAGCAGCAACAGCAGCAGTAGAAGCAGCAGCAGGAGCAGCAAGAGCAGCAACAGCAACAACAACTACAGCAGCAGCAGTAGCAGGAGGAGCAGCAACAGCATCATCTGTAGCAGCAGCAACAACAACAACAACATTATCATCAACATTATCAGCAGCAACAACAGCAGCTGCAGCAACATCATCAGCAGCAACAACAACACCATCAGCAACTAAGAAGGCAAAGTCGCGTTTATCATTTAATCATTCACAGCAACAGCAACAAAGCAAAATTACAAAGCTTCGCGCCATAGCAACAGCAACAGCAACTACAGTAACAACAGCAGCAGCAACAGCAACAACACCAACACAGCAGCAGCAACAACAGCAACAGCAGCAACAATATCCTCCGCAGCAACAGCGACAAATTAATTGCTAGCTGCTGCACAAAGCTTGACAGTAAACAACTGTTGACTGGCAAGGCAACAATTTGCTGTTTATCAAGGTGTTGCCGGCGTGCAGCAACTGCAATAATCATAGCAACAGCAACAGCAACAGCAGCAGCAGCAACAGCAGCAACTTGAAGTCCTTCTTAGCTTTTGCTATTGCCCGTTTGCCTGCGTAGTTATGGTCGATCCATTAAAAATCTTTTGGGTTTTGACAAATAGCACCTATTTGGGTAAGTGTGTAAAGCAATTTGTGTGCACGTGTGTGTGTGTGCGTGTGTCTGTGTATGTGTGCAGAGGTGTGTGGCTGCCGTGCAAATCAAGCTAAGTAGCACGTTGCGTGCTTATGATTACAGACAGCTGCAAGCAACTGCTGTCTATTAAAATTTCATGATGTGTTATTTAAAGAAATCATTTATGTGTGAAGAGGCGTGTGTGTGTGTGTTTATGTGTGTGTGCTGCCTGGGGAAATGACAAACTAATGATACCCTTGTGCTTATGCGAGGCTTTTTATATATGCATTAATATTTTCGCAAGTGCCTTCAGTCTGGGCAGCTTTTTATACATTTTAATGGATGCATTAAGATTAGGGCCTAACTCACGCATAGAGTAGAGATGAGAAGCGAAGAGGAGAGCTGCTGCTGGCTCTTGTTGATGAGTGTAATCAGTTTCTTAGGCTCTTCGTTTGCAGAAAGGGGTAGCCGTAATTTCAGTGACAAATTATCATTGAGGTTTTGTGTTAAGCTAATGCGGCTCATGTTGCAAATTTATGTGTGTTAGAGGAGTTTTTTACGAAAATTTTAATGCGCGTTCATTGAGTGAAAAGAGTGTATGAGTTGTGCGCAATTTTAGTCTGTCTGTTTCATATGATTACACAACATGTTAGCAGTACTAAAGTTAGATTCTTAGAATATTTAGTCGTTGTTACTGTTTCAATTAAGAAAATATAGAATATATGTAGTGTATTTGCCTTTGGTTAACAGAACCAGCTTCTAATACGACATTTATCATATATTTAATAAAGATGTTGAGTTATGATACAAATTTTCATAAAAATGAAGGTTTATACAATTCTCAAGTCAAATTTTTGACACTTCCAAAACTTCCATTTATGAAACTACAATCAAAACCAATTAAAATAAAATTTATCAACAAGATTCACTGAAAGCATCGCATATATCATCTTTCGCACGTCAAACAAATGCAATTTGCGTAACGTAAATCAAAATCATATGATATAAAAAATAAACCTAAAAAATAAAATATGGTTTTCATTAATTTCAAGCATAGCTCATAAAAACTTGACAAAATAATAGCTCAAATAGAACAGAAATGGACTAGGTGGAGGCTGCCTTTGAGCCAAAGTGAGATTCTATTTGCATAAAAAGCTGAATTTGTTTAAATATGTATGAGTGTGGGTGTTATGTGTGTGTGTGTGACAGGCAAATAAATAAATTTTCTACACGCTTTTAATTTACTAATTAGTTTTGTGACACAAAAACAAATAAATAAATAACCGTAAACCACACACACACACTCACACACGCGCATAGAAAACTTTGTGATTTTTTATTACTTTCGTTGTCAGCGCAAAAATTTTAATCCTCAAGGCGGTTAACGTTGCGCCCACGACCATGCCCATGCATAAAGCGACAAACATTGTGTAATAAATTAGCCAAGTTTATGATAATCTCCACATTGTGTTTACACATGTATTTCGGATTTAGTTTTATGACAATTCTCTTTATGTACTGTGCAAAAAATATAGTCTTTAAAATGGGGTATATATGTTGACTGAGATTAAGAGAAACTGAGAGGAAGAATGAATTTGTATATATATAAATATAATATAAAAAATAAATATATAAGTATAATATAAAAAATAAAAAAAAACTATTATAAAATATCTACAACAGCTTTATAATTGATTGAATTAAGGCAGAGTAAAAAATTTTACGAAACTCCAAATAAAATATGGAGTACTAAAATGTAATGAATAAAGAAAATTAAATGTAATAACAAATTCAAGAGATCGAAGTGAGCAGTATCTTATAGTCATATACCAAATAATGCATAAAAAATATATGAATGCTGGACATTTTATAGTCATGTAATAGGATAATTATATACTAAACGCACAGATCAGATAGAAAATGGTACTAAATGCAAACATCAGATCTAAATGGACTAGATACTAAAAAACTACATTAGCTCAAAATAAATACCAAAAGTGCAAATAACATCTAAATGAATACAATAAGAATAAATACTCTAAGTAAATAACTAAATAAATACTAAGAGAAAATATTAGATCTAAATAAATACTAAAACACAAATCAGATCTGGATAAATACTGAAATACAAATACTACAAATTGAATCTAAATAAAAACTGAAAGCACAAACAATAAGTGAATACTAAAATCACAAAATAGCTACAGTACATACTAAAACCACAAATCAGCTCAAAATAAATACTATAACACAAATCAGCTAAACATGAATTCTAAAAATACAAATTAGATCAAAATAATTAGCAAAACAAAACACAAATTAGATAAAAAACTAATAAAAGTACAATTCGAATCTAAATAAATATTTAAAGCTCAACTAAGTTCAAAATTAATACTAAAACTCAGATCAAATAAGTAACTACTAACATACTAACATACTAAAAGTACAAATAAGAAGTAAATAAATAAATACTAAAACATAAATATATTTTTAAAAAATACTAAAAGCACAAATCAGATAAAAAAAAGTACTAAAAACAGAAATCAGCTAAAAATAAATAATAAATGTCAAAGTCAAAGCTAAATACTAAAATTCTAAAAGCAGAAATTAAATAAAATAAATACTTAAAGCATTAAGCACTTATAAATAAATACTAAACTAAAGCCACAAAGAATATATAAATAAATATAAAAATCACTAATCAGATATAAGTATATATATGGTATTTTAAAGGCATGTAATAAGAAATTAACTCTTCAGGCTTACATTATACCGGTATTTCATAGACATTGTCAAAAATAAATATTTAGTGCAGACATAAGATCCAACTACAGAGTATTCCATAGTCAGGCCAATCTACTACATTTCACTGTTGTTTGCCTGTGCAATGTAAAAAAGTTGCGCCCACATTCAAGCAAATATGGAAAATGTTTGCATTTGCATTGGCTTTAGTATTCCATTTCCATTTATTTGCTGCTCTTTGCGGCTGTGTGTGTGCGTGATCATTATAAATAGTATTAATCTAATATGGAATAGGCAAAGCAGTGCTGAAAACAGAAGCTGGGGCTGGGGCCGGGGCCGGGGCTAAATGGGTTAATCGAGTGGCTTTTGTGGCAAGCGGCGTATGCGTGATATGCGTCAATGCCAGAGGCGAACGCTTTGACATTGTCAACCATGACATGTTGATATATCTACATATATTCAAAAAAGTCAAAGGACTGCAATAAATGTGACTGATTTAGCCTGTGGCGAAACACAGAGGAGATGGCAGGTGACTGTGTTACTTTTAATTAGTTTTTACCTGAATTAATTGGTTTATTTAAAGTCACATTCGCCTGAGTTTCGATTAGAATATCTGTTGAATTCTTTACAGTTCGCTGGGCAATTTATGTGTGGGGCGTGCTGCGTTATGCATTACAAAGTTACGGAATATCGAAATCGGCGGGCGAAAAAGTTTTTAATTGCGGCTGACCCTCAGCGGACATAGGTCGTAATTAACATGCTGTCGAATGGCCTCAGCTGTCCTTCACTTTTGTGTTTTTGCATTATTTTTTTGTTAATGAACAGCGAATCGCGACAGGCTACGTGCGACAACAAATGTCAAACGAGACCTTCGCAGCCAACGCGAATGCCAACTCATTATGGCTGACAAAATATTTGTCAACTCATCAGGAGCTGCCGTTATCACCATTTTTTCTCCCTCCACTCTCCCTCCACTCTCACTCACTCTCTCTCCCTCTCTATCTCTCTCTCCCTCTCTCTCTCTCTCCATCATATAAAAACGTTACGTGCGCCATCTTGGTTTCTGTGCAGATTTCGTTTACATTTTCAGCTTTTGTTTTTTTCCTGTTATTTTTTTCGCCTTTTGTCTTTTGTGCGTTTTGTTTACTCGTTTGTCATGGCGTTCGCCTTTCTCATTTGTATACCCTGAAATCAGTTAATGGCGTACAAGAAATATGCTGCACGAAGTAGATAAAGTTTTCACAAATATTACTTTTTTGGTAGAGTAAGGGCAAAAGAAGATCTACATTATTGGAGTTCAGATTTAGAATGGATTCCATTTTATATAGAGCAGGAGTTTGGCTTAATCTTAGAGATTTTGCTACATTAAAGAACTTATATATATATACATGTATATAAGTATATGAATAAAGTAAGTGTAAGTATTTGATATAAGATCAAGAGTAAGCTTTACGGAAAAAAACAAATAAGCTAATGCTGAACACAGTAGCAACTTAGCTTATCTTAAGGCTTAGAGTTTACGTAAGCATCTTTAGTTGATAATACTTTAATTTTTATGACCTGTTGATTTGATTTTCTATTGATCATATTTTTTTATATAAATATATTTATATAAATATTTTTTACGTTGGCTTACATATTCTACTCGGACTGCTTTTCTGTGCTCTTCCGTTGTATGCATTGTGTCAAGACCTCGGTAGAGCTCTCCCTCGCCTGTGTAGTCTCAGAGTCTAAATTACCTAAAGTGAGAAAAGTCTAGAGTTTAGAAGACGCCTGTCAATATTTATACATATATGTTATAGATGACAGTTGATTTTTTAACACCTTATATTCTATATTCTATTATTATTAATATTTAAACTGTGTGGTCTTTTATATATTTTTTATGTCATGAAATTGTTAAATGCCTTATGCTTCATTGAGGAGTAAACAGGCTTCTATTTTATACAAGATAATAATTTATTGTATTTGTTGAATTTCTTCACAATCCAAGTAGAATATCTAGCTACTGCTTCCAGATAGCGACGTATAAATAATATTATGCTTCAAGATAAGTGTGAACAGTACCATAAGTCTTCTTTCCCCACTAAATATTTCAAGTCCCGTCCCTTAGCTGTAGGTTCCACAAACCTTTATGTCTAGTTGTCTACGATATATGTTGTGCTTAAAAGTAAGAATAATTTATTTTCAAAATATTTATACTTTAGCTAAATATCCATTCTATTACCACATATTTATTTTTATTTATATTTTATTTTTTTTATGTTTTATTTCCTTTGAACATTTTTAATAAACATAAAAATTACATTTTAAATTGAAATATATATCTAAAGTTCAACTTTACAGAATCAAGTTTACATTGGATGTAAATCCCTTAAGAAGTTTCCCTACTAATCATCTATCACCTAACAGGGTATCGTGTCGTACAACAGTCTGTTGTTAAACCCCTTCAGCTTGTTCCCTATTTTGTGTTTACATACTTTTTAATTAGTCAGGGCAGCCGCTAAACAAAATACAAAAAAAAAAAAAAAACCGAATAAAAAATACTGACCAGCATTTGATGATTACAGAACATCCGCCAAGGCAAGTTTAATTATAAATTTGTAGCTTCAGCTGCAGCTGAAGCCGGGCTGAAGTGCAGGCAGCTGACTTCCGGCATTAGCTCACGATTTGCTGGCTGATGTCTAATGAATACAAATTTCAATTAAAATAACATACAAACATATATATTATATATATTTATATATAAGGCATATTCGCGGTTCTCTCGATGCGCTTGGACTCGCTGCCTAATTGAAATAATTTTCTTCTTTTTTTCTGGTATTTTTCTGTTTTTTTTTTTTTTTTTTTTTCGGTCAGACAAAGTGAAAATCCTCGAACTCAGCCTTTGCCGTGCTCGATTGCCTACAAAGTTAATGAGCTGCTGCCCAAGGCCCAAGGGCGTTTTTCGGGCTTCGCTGGGGTTCAACGAGTTTATTAAATGGATTCAATTGTGTTTTTACTTTGTGCGTAAATTGAGGTTTCTGTTCGCGTTGCACAGCTTTTTCCGCTTTGTGGCTTTGCCGCTGATTCGCCAAATCCAAAAATCTGTAATCGAGTAGGTGTATGTGGCTGTGTGTGTGTGTGTGTCTGTGTGTGTGGACTCTGTCTGTGTTTGTGCTCTTCTGTGTGTGTGTGCACATAAATCATGCAACATGGCTTAATAATTTCGTGAGCTCATTTCGCAAGGGTCTAATTGGTGATTAAAGCCAAACAAATAATAAGCGCATGAAGAGCAGCTCGTTACATAAATAATGCTAGCAAATGTATGTAAGCAAAATGTATATTTTATATTGTCGTTATATAAAGTTACTTAATTGTATATAGGATGAGTGAGCAGGAACGATGCTAGTTCAGTTCATTATATTGTAGAAATTATTATTTGTCTCTTCATAAAAAACTTAATTTCTGCAATATTAAACATTTTAAAGGACTTAAATGATTTATCAAAGTGTATTTTTCGAATACAAAATTCACATTTTATTTTTACTCAAAAAGATTAAATTTATTTATAGCTCCCTTAAGGCTGCAGCCCAAAACTTCTGCTACATTATGATGTTTAACTTTTTCTTTTGACTGACACTGCATGACTACACATCAACATCATCGTCCGCATCATCATCAGCAACATCAAAAACCCCAAAATAACCAGTCAACTAGCAAATTCAGTAGAGCTAGCTCCACCGGCTTCCTCCGCTCTCATATATTGTTTAGCCCCAAACCTGCTGTCACTTAAAATGTGATGCGCTTTGTTGCCTTTGGGATAACACAAGAAAAAAACCAAAAAAAAAAAAAAACTCCCCAAACTTCCGACTCTGTAAACTACTTCGCTTTCTCTGACATTTGACGCCACTTTGCCAGCACCGTTTTATACACCATATATACGAAATTATAAAAAAGCGAAAATAAGAAGAAAAAAAAACTGCTGAAAAGCAGCTAACAAAATGATGAAATGTCTCACTCTCTCCTCTCTCTCTCTCTCTCCCTCCCTCTCACTGTGTTGATGTTTACTGAGGCTACTGCTGTTGGCAGCTATTCATAGACTGGCGTCTGACATATGCTGCGGCGTCGCAGGGCGTGGCACTTGCTGTGCCAGTTATGCGGCCATAAATAGTTGCCTCACTGCGGCGCACCTGACTTGCAGCTGCACGTTAATAGCGGAGAGTGAGGCCTTTTGCCTGCCAATCTCTGCTCAGTTTGTTGCTCAATTTAACACCAACAAAAAGGCCACTTAAATATGCAGTCAGCAAATGACTGTTTGTCTACTCTTTGCAGAGGGCCTTACAGCTGTGTCATGCAGTGTTTAAGTATAGAGATTAAGTGGACGAGATCTGAGATGAGTTGCTGTAGCAATGTTCCTTCGCTGGACTGTCTGTTGATTCAAATCAAATAGTCAACTATATTGTATTGAATATTGTCAGAATAGTGCGACCTTTTATGGTTGGTAGTATTTATACATATATATCTCTATATGTAGTCACATACATATGTCTCTAATGATACCGCATCCAGTTGGTATAGCAACATTTCATTCATGACAACAAAGCGGTGACATTTTATAGATTTTACCATTAAAGTTGGCACACAATTGCCTGAGAATATGTGAATATTGAATATTGAATATTGAATATTGAATATAGAAAATATAATATAGTGATGTCTAAATCTATGTACATATATAGATATTCATATTATACATTACTGAAATATTCTTATATATGACTGTTAGTTTTCCAGTTTTCTTTTTCTTTAAACAGCTTTTGTTGTTCTTTATATAGAAGATAGTAACACTAGAAGTGGAAGTCAGCTAAAGCAGAACATTTTATATGATTGTCAACTTTACGTTTCTTTTATGTTAAAACTATTTTGTTATATATCTTTACCATATGCTTGTATTTAGGAAGTTATACCTAAGATACCTCTTATACATAGAAATTATTTTCATATACGCAATCAATACTGCAGTGGCATATAGAATACTTTAATTTTAAAATAATCATGTTTATATAGGATTATTGCTTCTAACATCTGAAATTCATTAAATTTTATTGTTGATACTTACAAATAGTATTATCAAATAAAATGAAAATTTAAATTTCATTATTATGCCAATAAATAATAAAAAATCGTGCTGCAAAGATTTCAATTTGTACTTTAAGCTTAACTAATATTTATTTAAAATAAAACTTGAAAGAAATTAAATAAATTTCAAATAATAAATTTTCAACTAACATGTTAAATTTCATATTGAAAAATGATTATTTAAAACTTCTCTAAAAATGCCTAAAGCACTCTAAATGTTATATTAAACAGTTTCAATTTACATATTTACAAAGAGTATATAATATTCACTAAACTTCAGTTAGGCCTTTCTCTTTGTTATATTTGCTCGTGTCTCATTTTCACCGCCGAATGCCAAAAATTAAGTCAAGATAGCGACAAGCATGGCTGTCCAAAAAAAAAGGGGAAAAAACCGAAAATTCAATTTCGAGTGCTGCCGTGTTTGCTCAGCGTGAATGTGTGTGTGGGAGAGTGTGTTTGCCTGTGTGTGTGTGTGTGTGTGTGTGTGTGTTTATAGCTGTTGTATTTATTTAGTATATTGTAGCTACACACACTTGGGTACCTGCTGCTATTACCGCTGCCCACTCAGACCCTTTCTCTCCCTCTCTCTCTCTCGTGCTGTTTCTCCTTTTTTTCATTATTATTATTTTAGCCCTATTTACACAAGTCGGACGCTTGAGCTGTTGCCTCCAAAAAGAGTTGAGTTCAGTTGAGTCGCCTGCGTGTGTATTTACTTTTGCTCATTTCTCATTTTCCTTTTGCTTTCCGGTTGGCGAGCATTACGTGCTCCCGACGCGCCCGCTCCCAAACTAAATAAGGCTAAGCTAAATTCCAAATTAGATTTCGTTTGTTATGCCACACAAAAAAAAAAGAAACGAAATAAGCGCAACATTTTTACGACCTGATTACTTTTAATTTAGTTAACTAAATGAATAAATAGAAGACTTCAAAATAAGCACAAATTCTCAGAAAATTACTTTCAATTGTTTTTCGTTTTCATTTTGAATAATATTTAATATTTATGCAAAAAAAAAAAAAAAAAAAAAAAAAATGAATTGTAGATTTGATTTGTCTAAATTTTTATACATTAAATATAACATGTTTTTATGCTTAAATAAATATATAAAAAAATGTTGCTTAATATTGAATGAAAAAATAAAATTTATTTCACATTTACTTTACAAAAATATGTAATATGACAAAATTTAAATTACACATCAACAAATATTGATCTTTGAACCGAAAATTTCTATTTGCTAAGCCAAACCAAAACTCATTCCAAAAATGCTAAAAACATTGCCATTCACTTAAAAGCAACAAAAACATACAGAGTAAATAGTAAATAAATGTATAACAATTTCTTATTCATATACAAAATCAATAGAGCTTAATAGAAATCTACGAATACAAAAAGGGTTCCATTGAGAGCCCTTAAGCTTCGACCTTTTGCAAATGCTTTCAATAGAGATTCAAGCTATGCACACAGAGTATTATGCCTTCAAAATGTTATGTCAGAGATTAAAATGCATTTTTGGGGCGGGCGGAAATGCGTTTAATAAAACTCTTCGTCTTTATGCAGTCTGTGTGCTGTGTGCTCAGCTCGCCTGCCAAAAGGAACCAACTGCCGTCGTTCCAATATTACGTATACGCAACGAGCGCCCGTCGACTGCCTGCTGGCAATATTAATTTTCCTACCAGCTTTATGATGTGTGACCAACACTGTGTGAGTGTGAGTGAATGTGAGTGAGTGTATGTGTGTGTGTGAGTTCTCTTTGCCTTACTCTCTCTCTCTCTCCTTCTCACTCCATCTCTCTCGTTCACTTTTCCATCCATTTAAAGCATTTATTTTGGGAAAATGTATATTTATTTTTTATTATTTATTTATATTTATACAAGTTGTTCAGTGCTCGAACCTTTTGTGTTTACACACACACACACACTCACACACTCACACGCACACTTGCAACTTGCAGTTGCTATAAAATTCTAACAGGAAAAGCAGATTATTGCTTCCGCATGTACGAAAATTCTACCAGAGGCATAAACTTTTCAAGCAGCCAACGTGCCAGCGCTGCCTTTGATGCCAAAACTTGCTTAGCTCTGCCTTGCCTTGCCTTGCGTTGCCTTGGCTTGCGTTGTGCAAAGTGCACTTAAAGAAATCTGTTTGCCAGAGCTTAGTAAACCAATTACGTTCAGGTATAACTAAATGCAACACCTGCTATTTAAATGCCTTCAAAATACATGTATTTTCATTTAAATGACAGAACAAACAAACTTGGCCAATATTTTTCACTTAAATCAGAGAGAAAAGCCTTGTGACACACTCTTGATGAATTTATTGTATAAATGGACACATATGTATATCTATCACTTATTTAATTAGAGTTTAAATTTTAAAAATTAAATAGGCTTGAGCCGGAGCTGGAGCAAAAATCAAAGTCAAAAATTCAGCAGCTTGTTCAAAGTTTTTGCCGCAACGAAATTAAATCCTCGAGTACGAAAAACCAATTCCTTTGAAGTGTTCACAAAAACCAACGAAAAACCAAATCTAATATCTTAAATAAATTTCCCTAAACAAACTATGCGAAAACTAGACGAAAAAAAATAGAACTTTATAAAAGAACTTGAAGTGGGACTTTCTTGAAATGGGGATGCAAAATGGAAACTCATTAACGCAGAGCTGAGCTTGAATTCGCAAAAAACTCTTCAACAACTTGGGTTAAACAAGAAATTAGCAGCAAATAAGCAAAATCAAGAGGTAGAAAAAGTAGAAGTGCTTTATGCGGCACTGCTCGACTAGAAGATTCTACGCTTCGTTTGTAGTTGTATAACAATGTGCAGTTAGGCACGCACGTAGCAACATGAGCTCTGCTTGCTGTCGCTGTGCAAGCTGTGTTTGGATTGTGCCAATGGGCTATACTTTGGAAAATGTATAATAATTAATTAATTTATTAATAAAATAAATGTATTTAATCTTAAAAATATAATATATACAATTAATAATAACATTCTTTTATGTATATATGAGAAACCCAATGCACAAGTATCTGGTATTTGATATATATGTTGTTGTATGTTTTTTTTTTTAATTTTTTTCGAGAATGGGTGAAAAATATATGAAATTCGAAAAATACAAAATCTTTATCCTTATTATACAAATTGCCAAAAAAAACAACAAAAAAAAGAAAATCTCTAATTTTTACGGTATTTAAGCTATGTTAAAAATTAAAATTATCGATTTTTATCGATAGTCAGAAAATGGGCTGAACTATCGAAAACAATTATAAATTTCTTCATGCGTTGGGTATTCAGGAAAATATATTTAAAAACTGAATAATCTAACTTGTCTGGTCTACGAGATCGGTACGTTTACAGATGGACGAATAGAAGAATGGAGAGGTTACTAGAGAGACAGACGAGTTTTGAGTAGATCACCTGAACTAGTTGTCCTGAGCAAAGCATACGTACAGCTTGGGTCTCCAACAGCCCCTTCTCTATCTGTTCTATGACTTATTCCACAATCATTATACCCCTAGTTCCCAAATCCAATGGCTTCAGGGTATAAAGAGTAGTACAAAGTCCAAGGCTTCACATGCAGTGTTATTTTTTGGGGTTACAGCTCATTTCCCCAGTCCTTTTTTGCGATTCAGGTGTAAACAGGAAAAGCTGTGAGCTTTGAGCCAAAATGTTTTCTAATTTCTCAGCCCACACACGCACCGTAAACTTCAGCTAAGTGACATTCCGCAGAGCTGTCGGTGGTTTTAATATTAATTCGTTGACACTCTCAACAACACTCAGGCAACTCATTCGACAATTTAATTATGCTCATTTGCCCAGTTTTCGGCTCAGATGCGTGTCGCAATTTAATGCATGCCACGTTTTGCGCATAAACTGAACAATTTACGACTTTCGGTTGACGCCGAGGCACGCGCGCAATTTGTCAATCGATAAATTTTGGCCATAATTAATGCGGCTTATTGGCATTTCATAGACTTGGCACAGTCCAATCAATATAAATGTTTTCTACTATTCCAAAAATATACTACATATATATATATATATATATATATATATAATATATATATATATATATATATATATATATATATATATATAAAAATAAAGTTCTCTTTAAGTGTTTGTCGCTTCTTTCTGTCTAATTTGTCTCTGGTTTATTTCTCTTTTCATTTGCAGTTACAAAATTTGTACGCATTGGTATTGCCGACAAGAACGATTCGCCGCCATATTTCGATAGATTTCTGTACGAGACTGAAATCGATGAAAATGCCGATTTGCAGAGCACAGTGCTCACTGTCAACGCCAAGGATCACAATGACTGTGAGTATAGAAAGGAATTTAAATTTATATACATACTAAATCTTATATAAATACATATATATATATAGACCTCTAATTATTTAAGACAATTTAAGTTGATTGTAAATAAATTTCATTTCATTGCGCTTTACTTAAGGCTTAGTCAACATTTTGCTGCATAAATTAGACATTGATTTAATCAGCTTTTGCTTTTAATTGTAAGTGTGAGCTGTTCGGCTTTGTTTCGCCTTGCGTGTGAATCTACATGAAAATATACTTGAATACGCAATCTCTGTTCGAGCGAATTAACTTGATGGACATCAGCAGTGGAGCTTAGCAAAGGGGCTTTGCTCAGCTCATTCAGCAGGCCGTAGCGCACGGTTACCTACAAATCTTATTATCGAATTATATACGCGTATGCTAAGTATTCTACTAAGTCTACAAGTCTTGCAACACAATTTGTTAGCATTTGTTTTGATGCTTTAATTGAGCATTTGCTGCACAGAAATGAGAGAAATGAATGAAATGTAAATGAAATTTAAGAAAATTATTTTTATATAAGCAGTAAATCATATATATATATATTAATGCGCAAATAATATCCAACGACAAATACCTTTTTAAGTACATATAAAAACTACAATTAAATGAAATTTCACTTCTTTTCTCCACAATTGAACATAAATTATATAACGTGTCTAAACGACCATAAAATTACATTGAATATGAACACACAAATTGGATCAGATTAACTGAATGCAATTACCTTTTCTTTCCTAGCATGAAGAAAGGCAATTTGTCAATCTTACTAACTGATATAGGCCAAGCCTAAGCATGACTCTTGCAAAAATCTATGTAATTTGTCTGCAGCCAAAGAAAAAAAAAGAATTCTCAGTCTGGCACTAATAAATCTAATGTAATCAAATATATTATATATAAAATATATATATAAAAGATAATACCAGCATTAATATATATATATATTTTTTTTTTGCCAACTGAAATCCCTAAAGATGACTTGCAACGAGACATTAGACGTTTTGATGTAGCATTCGTTAACGTTTAAAGACAATAATCATAATGTCATCAGTAGCCAAGGCTGTTTATGTAATTCTGTCCAATCATTGTGAGGCCCGGCCCTTCTGGGCTCATATCATTTCGAATGCGCTGCTATGAGGCGTATATAAAAATATAAATAAATATATACATGCACATAAATAAATGATGATATAAACATTACCAAAATACCAATTTGCCGATTTCCTATATGGGCTGGGCTCTTGCTCTGCTTTGGCTTCGACTGCTGCATAAATATTAAAAGATGGCTTTGAATATTTTTCACATTCGGGGGCACAAAATATTTGACGTTGGATCGTAATAAACATTTGTTTATTTTAATACGCTGCCCTCGACTGTGCGTGTGAGTGTGTGTGCGTTGGCATTGTGAAAATATTATGGCTCATACGCCATGTACGCCAAATATTTACCAAATATTAACAAATAAAGGCTCATTGAAGATACACAATAAGAGATACTGAACTTTCGCTCGCCATGAATAAATCCATAAAATACAAAGACAAACATGGCGAACAGACAAACCAAATGATTCTATTTGGATATTGATGCCTCATGCGAAAACTATCATTGTAAATATTATGGCCGGCCGAGCTGAGGGCGGAGCGAGTGAAAAAGATTTGCAGCATCGCAACATTCAAAATCTCATTGAGAACGTTTAACAACTTTGATAGGGGACTAAAACAGGAGTGAACCACAAGACATTCAGACACACACACGCACGAACATACACACACTCACATTCACACATTTGGTCACACATCCTGTGTGACATGTCGGATTTCGAGCAGCAAACGAGCCACGGAGCCAAGTCTTAGTCTCCCTCTCTCTCTCTCTCTTTCCTTAGTGCTCGTCAACGTCGCGACGTCGTGACGACTGCGAAAAAAGCATTAACCCGAATTGGAAAAAAAATTGCCAAAAAAGAAGAGAAAGAGTAGAGTGGATGCAAAGGGAGGAAGAGAGAGAGAGAGAGAGAGAGAGAGAGAGAAAAAGTAAAACAGCAACAGCAGTTGTACAAATTGGAGTCTCTCTCTCTCTACGTGTATGTGTGTGTGTGTGTAGGTCACAGAAAACAATAATATAAATACGAGTATTTGCAAAAGTTGAGCGACAGAGAACGACTAGCAGATACTCGATAACTTAGACAGAAAGTGTGCATAAGAAGAAGATAATCAATTTTAAAATTCACATCGATTTTAATTTATCGATGAAAACTAGAACTGAGTTTCAATAACAGTAAGCAGTAGAAAATTCAACAGAATTAAGAAATCAATTAAAAAAGTTTCTTAATGTATTAATTAGTTTAAATTTTAATAAACATCGATATTTATCGATTAAACATACGCAACAACTATTAAATATCTGCTTCACAAAACCTTTTCAGCTATGTCAGCTTAACTTAACCAGTTCCTCGAACAAATACATTCCCATTCAACAAGCTATCTTTCTTCAAGTACAGGGTATACAATTTGTTAGCTAGCCAAATGCTGTCTACATAGTGAAATCCATATCGCATATCGTACAAGCAGCTCACACAAATAATATATGAATGGTCCTAAAGCACAGGCACATAGACACATACATATATACATATATATTTATATATACATATATATCGCTCTATATATATAGGTAGTATATTTGTGTGACAATCTTTTATGTGATTTCTTTTGCCTATTTTCATAGTGCAAATGGCATGGAATGGTATGCAGAAAAATGAAGCTGTAAAAACTTGGGCAATTCCCCCCTGGTAAAGTTCCGTCCAGCGCAAATACAACATTCGAAATTTATGAGCCCAAAAATTATTTATTATGCAAGTATGTGAGACTTTGAAACTGTTTTCAACATGCTGGCAACTTGTGTGTTAGACAGCGAACATGTGAGCCACATGACTCTTAAATATTTAAACGCGTTGCCAATGCACAAAAATATTTCATTTTCTCCCTTTTTGTGTTTTGTTTTAGCGCTTTCTATTATGTATAATACAACCATAGATTTCCAGCTGACATATGAATCCTATATATATTCATATTCATATATATAGCTAAACTTGTCCTCAGTCAATGCTGAGTCAAGTCTCTGCTTTTACTTTTATATTTTGTTTACCTAAATTTGTTTTCCGAGCTGGGATTTTTCTACTTCTTTATTCCTGACTTTACAGTTCGTAAAATTCGTTCGTTTCATTCTTAATGAAGCGCATAAGCGACGTTTCCCTTATTTGTCTTTGTATCTGGAGTACTAAAAATGCAGTCATAAAATGGCCAAAATAAATCGTAAAGAACAAGAATTCATTCAGCTTCCATTCTCTAATTTCCACATTCATTTAATATAGTTGAATTGAGAGTGTGTTGAGTAATCCTTTTCTTGGAATTTTTGTGCTGTACTCGCATTGGCTGGCCGCGGCCATTAAATGGCTTTCCATTATCATCTCAAGTTCTTGCCTGTCATAAAGCATTTTACCGCCAAAAATACAGTTTAACAATAGACCGGGTCAAAATTGAAAGCGTTCTACTTAGCCGGAGGGCAGTCATAAAAACACTTTTGCCTCGACCTACTCAAATAAAGTAAGGTCAACGAGGGGTGTGGGCGAGCATTGGGCACCGAGGAACAATAAGAAATGAGGAGGGCAAAAGTAACGTCTTTTTATTTTTATTTTTTTTTTATTTAACATTTTAAACTGACTTTTCATGCTAAATAAGTACGGCATAAAAAAAAAAAAACGAAGAACAATAACAAGGAATCAGGGGAGCGCCACAGCTGTGCTTCTGTCTCTCGTGTGTGTGCTCGTTCGCCTAGCTGTCTCTGTATATTAATTTATTATCATTATCAGTGATTTAAAAATGGCGTCGTGACATCGTAAATTATAAATGTCGTTCCCAAAGACTGAACTAAGACTCGGGGACTACTTAACGCCTGCCAAAAAAAAAAAAAAAAAAAACCAAAAACAACAAAATAAATAAATAAAAATAAAAAAAATATCGTTGCTTGTTCCTTTGCTCTCCTCTTGTTTCTGTGTAATTTGTGGCCTCAACAAGAGGGCGACATGTGTGCGCACTGCTCACGGCGTCTCAAGCGCATAAATTTATAATGCTGCCTACAAGAAACGTTGTACATTACGCAAACAGCTGTAATTATATTGAGAGAGTTGTGCAGTGAAAAGTTTTTAACATATTGATATATATTTATTTAATATTTATATATCATTTATATTTATTAAGATTATTATTTAGATATTAATAATTATATAAAATGTTAATTTATTTATAATTTATTAATTGGATTTGCAAATTTCTATTTATATCTTATTTATTAATAATTTATAATTATTTACTATTAATTTCGTATATTTTTTTATAAGACTATTTATGTATTTATGTATACTATTTGTTTATTATTTATATATAATTGAAATTTATATACTATATATTTATAATTTATATTTATCCATCATTTATTTACAATTTATGTAATATTTATGTATAATTACTATTTATTTACTATTTATTATTAAATTATTTATTATTTATTATTATTTATAATTCATATTTATCTATTTTTTACGTTTAATTGAACATTTTTTACAATGTATTTATAATTTATATTTATCTATTATTTATTTGTAATTTATATTTATTTGCTATTTGTAGATAGTTTATATTTAATTTTATTAATTTATAATTTAAATTTATTTACTATTTATTTATATATTATGTTTATATGATATTTGTAATTTATATTTATTTATTATTTATTTAAAATTTATATTTAATTTTATTAATTTACAATTTAAATTTATTTACTCTTTATTTATAATTTACATTTATTTTATATTTATTTATAATTTATATTTATCTGCTATTTTTTTATTTTTTTATTATTAATATACATTTTTATCTATATTATGTTGTTATTATATGTTATTTATTTATAATTTATATTTATTTATTATTATATATATTTTATGTATATTTATGTAGAGCTTAAATTATAATTGTTGTTGTTTAATAAACTACATTATCTACTGTTTCTTAAGTTAAAGCTTTTAATCTCTGCTCCCACTACGTCGCTCTCTCACCTTATAATAGCACAGCAAAACAGTAAACACACCGAGAGTTACTTAGCGGGCTTCACTTGCTTAAGACCTCCTTTTCATAAGCTTCAATCGTGGAGCTCTCAGCTGGCTAAAGCTTAGTAAGAGTAGCAAAGCCTTGAGGAATCTTCGTGAGCAAAGACTGTTAATGGTTTAAGTAAAAAGTTCTTGAAGTCTACTAATAATATAAATAGGTTTACTTGAACTACAGGATATTTTGTTATATATCTGCTGTGAGTATTTTATCACTTAATCAGATGTGTGAGCTAAGAGTTGTAATGATCGTCGCTTCAGAACTATTAATTTGTATTTGATATGATTTTTATTATATTTGTTTGGCTCAGGATTCGATATGCGCTTTAATGCAGCTCCTATACAAGTTGAGCATTGAATCATTTTATCTATTGTAACAATATAATCTATTATGATATAATATAATTATAAACTTCAAGTATCCTTAAAAAAGTATTTGGTTCAGTCCAAACTGGTTCAGCCGATACTTATCTTTATTCTTTTGAAGCTGTGTTTATATAACCAGACTCAAGCATAATTACAACTCTTAAATCTAGTATATATATTGCTGAGTTTGTAGAGCTCAGCATTGGCTTATTATGGCTGAAGTTGTAGGGTTCAGCGTTCGTCTCTCTCTGTATAGTGGTACTTGTTTATAATATACATATAATGCTTTACAATTCAATATATTGGAATATGATTTTTGTATAGTCAAGTAATCAATTAAATGAAAGTAAATCTTTAAAAAAGTAACTTTAGAATAATTTAAATCAAACCAATATATCTCAGCTCAAATAACAGAGGTACACTGCCTAAACAACTCAAATTCTATAACAAGATTCACCAGGTAATATCTCTTTTATCCTAAAGAGCTTCATTTCTAAAGCCTCTCTTTCAATTACATGCATCTACTTCCCGCGGAGTCGCCTAGTAGTAAAGCTCTAAATTCCATATTTTACGCACACACACACAGACACACACAGATACTCACACCCATAAAGCGCTTAACTCTGACACCAACTCCAACTCCCAATTGCCTACTCTCAACTCCCCCCTCCCGTTTTAAGCTGTCTTATCAGCTGTTTAAGCATGTCAAGACATTTCTTGTCTTCGTTTCAAGTGTTTATGTTAATACGCACATCCTCACATGCGAGCTGGCTTTAATTGAGCAGAAAGCTGTAAAGTTAACACACGCCGCGCAGCTGCTCCGGCATTAGAGCAAAAAGTCAGCAGCAGCTCTAGACTTTTGGGTTAAGCGATTTACGCGTCGCTAATTTCCGCTAATGTTTTTGTCATTTTATATACATACATATGTATATATATATTTTTGCATAAATGAGCTGGCAACAGCAACTGCCTTCGCCTGTCGCACATGTGTGAACTTTTCATGTTTCTCAAGTGCCACACTCCCGCTGTTTAATAATTTAATAAGTAAATTATGCGCCAGGTTGTGCGCTCACTCTTTAAAATTGCAGGAGCTTGGCTTGAAAAATGTTTTCTAATGAACTTAATTGATTTACTTGCAGCTAACTTTGATCCCCAGACTCGAGCAAGGCAAAAGAATTATGAAAATTTCTTAAAACTTGTTCGTGTTAGTATTGTGAAATTGTATATACTCTGGTCGAAGCCAATGAAAATTGAAAACATTTAAGACAGAGTAGAAATACTCAATCAACTTGAGCCTCAATTTCAATTTTCTAAAATTGCTTGCATAAAAATGCAAAAGCCCAAAAGGCATAGCTCAGATAATGTGATGAAAATAGCAAATGTGGATAGATATAGATCGATATATGTGTGTCTATATAAGTGTGAGTATGTGTGAATGTGGATATGTATAGACATATACATATGTGTGTGTGTGTCTATATATGTATGCGTGCATTTCATTTCACTTAACCTCTTTGACATCTTCATTAAATTGAGCAATACGCCACAGCCACAGCTCGCCAGCAGATAGACTACACATACACACACACTCACACACACACTCACACACACATACACACTCACTCTCACACGCAAAATAAATTAAATTCTGTTTGGGCATAAAAGAAGTGAGACGCCCCCATGTTGCTTTAATTATGCACATGCCAGCAGCAATGCACTGTCTCTGCCTCCATATATTACGCATACGCCACGTGCGACATGCCGAAATCGGTTTAAGTTTTTAATGACACAAAAATAATCTACGAAATGTAATTGACAATCTATAAACGAAAATTTACTTGAAAAATAAAAAAAATAAAAAAAATCTATATTTCTTTCTCTCTCTCTCTTCTGCTTTACCTTTGCAGCGACGAATATTCGATACCAGATTACAGGCGGTAACATAGGCAATGCCTTTGCCGTGCAGAATACGACGGGCGTCATCTACGTGGCCAGTCCGCTAGACTATGAAACGCGGCCAAGGGTAAGTAGTTAGTGTCTAGAAGCAATCTCGACTCACACGACCTTCATCACACACGCTGACAGCGCCTACGCTCACACGAGTCTAGCCTAAAGTTTTAGCTGTTGCTGCTTCCGTGTGAAAAACATTTTTTGTAGTTTTACTTTTTCTATTTCAATTTTTTTCTGTCTGCATGCACGTTTTATATATAACTTTTGGTTGTGCATGCATAATTTATTTATTTTTTGTTGTGAGACAAAAATAAAAATAAAAGTAAGAAAGGAATATGCAAAACTATGCAAAACTTTCAGGCGAACAACTTTTGCGACGTTCTGGCTGTGCTCTGGCGCAGAAAAAAAAAATTAATCAAAAAAATATGCGCACATGCAAATATACATATATATGTATATGTGTATGCATGTGTGTATGCGTATGTTTGTGTGTCTATGCCAAAATTACAAAAAAAAAAAAAAGCAACACAAACTCAACTCAACTCTCGACTCAGCTCATCTCAGCTCGTCTCGTCTCGTCTGGAGTTGTACATCTCCAGCTGTTGGCACATTTCCCAGAGCGAATTTTTAACGTGATTGCACGCACACAAATATGTATATGTATTGTGGCAGCTACCCCACACGCCCCCACCTCATTGGGAATCCGTGTAGCTGTCAATGCGTTGTCATGCAACAAGCGGCTGAGGCGCCAACAATGCCGCAAAACATGTGTTGCCCACGCTCTTGTTTATGCTTTTTGCGCAAAAGTTTGACAACGATTTGCTGTTATTTTTTTTTGGGCATTTGTCATGCGTAAATTTATCGAGTTGGCATAGGAATTTTTCTTATGTGCATTTATTTTATTAAAGTCTTGCGAAATTTGTTTGCTTCATTTACTTGTAGTACGAGCTGCGCTTGGAGGCAACACGAAATCGTAAAAACAACTATACCACCGTTGTCATCAATGTACGCGATGTTAACGATAATCCACCTGTATTCGATCGTCAAACATATCGCACACAAATCACTGAAGAAGATGATCGCAATTTGCCCAAACGCATTTTACAGGTGAGTGTGAGGGAATGCAAAGAAATTTGTTGGAAATGTGGATAGATATAAATATATATAAATGAATATATACATATATATAAATATGGAATGAGGATATATGTATATACGTAAATAATGTGCATATATATTTATTTTAATTATTTTTATATATATTTACACGCTAATATTCACATCTTTCACATACATTATATAAATGAATATATATATTTATATAACATGGATATTTTAAAAACAAATATATATATTTTTTTTATTTATTATTTTATTTAAACATATTTATCAGCCAATTATCATATCTTACCCACACAAAACTCTCAACACTAGCTTTACTCCAAGCACATTTATCAAGCAGTTCAAGCAGTGCAAGCAGTTACAGCTGTTCAATAGTATATAAAAAAACTATTGCCTACTTTTGTGCGTTTCCTTTCAGAGCAATGTTTCACTTAATTTATTTCGTTGCATTTAGTCAAAAAGGTAAAAAAGACTTACTTTGGTCGTTGTATTTAAATTATAATAGAAAGAGGTAAAAAATAAAAATTAAAAAGAAAATACAGATCCCTTTGCTCCTTACATTTAAATCATAAAGGTAAAACATAATTATTTTCGCTCGTTGTATTTAAATCATAATAGAAAGAGGTAAATGTAAATAAAAATAAAAATAAAGAAAAAAGTAAACCCAGTTCCCTTTGCTCCTTGCACCTTAAATCATAAAGGTAACCCCAGCATAAATCTGCTCTGTTGCATTCGTGCCATAAATCGCGTTGTTCTCCTTTGGGCTTAAAACAATATTTTTCGCAATTGCTGCAACAGCTACTTATGGGCGTTAAGGCGCCTATCATTATTTTCCCATTCCACATTTATTATCGCTTGCTGCTTGCTGTTGCACAATTTAAATATTGACAACAGAAACAACAACGGCCCAGCATACAATACCATGCAATTTGCATAAAAATCGAATCCTCGAAAAACTATAGCAGCGAGCACAACAAGCAGTCGAGAACAGAACAGAAGCTGAGCTGAGCTGGGCCCGGGATACTGGAACCCAAGCGCCCCAAGCCCCAAGCCCCAGCCGGCTTCAGCCACAGATCTGGCCAGCGGCCACCACCGCTCGTTGCTGGCATATTAAGTGCCAGGGCGATTCAGCAAGCCGCACAATTCGCCCGTAAATACAAAATAAATACTCATTCATTAATAATAACGTGATAGTTGCCCAATGGCCTTGCATCAAATATACATACACACACACACGCACACACACACATATGTATATCCAATATACGTATGTATATCCATGTCTGTCTGTGTGAGAACTGGCTGAGTCTGTGGCAGCGACTTTTATTTAAGCCATAATTTACAACAATCAACAACATGAATGAGAGAAAGAATGAGAGAAATTAAAATTTTTACGCTTGACTGAGGGTTAAATGCTCTACTTTTGTATAGTCATATCAAATTTCTCAAACAGAACTGAGTTGAAATTGAAAAACTAAAATTTAAGTTAAATGACTTAAATAATCAAATGTGAAAATAGTTTATAAAATTTGCTTAAGTTTTCAAAATAATTATAATTTTACAAAAAATTCAGGTAGTATGTATGTATAACCTACTTGAAAACAAAAAAGCTTTAGCTAGTATAACATTTTAAATATATATATATATAATAAATTTAAAATATATATAAGGTACAACATAATAAATAAAATACCCATTGTATTCATAAATCAATTTCAGGCATATATTTTTCTTTTGCCGCCCACTCCAATGTCTCTCTCCATTCTCATACACATTTTTCTTATGACTCAGCAAGTTTTATCTTTAACAAGGCAGACCGTAGCTCATATTTTTATTAAGAATCAATTTATTTTGTTACCCTTTAAAAGGGTTTGCTGTTATTTTGTACTGCTGTAGAAGAAAGAAAATTATCTAACAATAAACATTTTCTATAGATTTATTAATCCTTTCTTATGCTTTCGACCATTTATATTCGACTTTCTGGAACTAAGACTTACTCAATTTTAAGCAGCTGATACTTCTACTACTATTATTATTTCCCCAAGTACTATTTACGACTGCGATTACAGCTATTTATACTACAACTTCTACTACTTACACTGCTACTACTTATACTACTACTTCTTCTACTACGACTATTTACACTAATACTACTTACACTACTACTTCTCCTACTATGACTACTTACACTAATACTACTCATACTACTACTTCTTCTACTACGAGTACTTACATTACTACTACTTATACTACTACATCTTATACTACGAGTACTTACACTACTACTACTTACATTACTACTACTTCTTCTACTACGACTACTTATACTACTCCATATTCTACAACGACTACTTATATTACGACTACTACAAGTACTACTACTTCTGCCCAAGCTCCTATTACTACTACTTATAATACTACGTTTTCTTCTACTCCCATCATTACCACGTCTACTCCTTTTCCTACTACTTTTTCACCTTTTACCACTACTCCCACTCTAACTACTCTTACTGTGATTTCTACAGCTACAACTACATTATGTACACAATAAAAACATATAAAAGCTAAGACTCACTTAAAAATATGTTAAAACAAGACGAACATTGCACAAAACTAATATACTATTTTTCCTATTGGAAACAAAGTACTTCCCTAAAAAATATAAGTTTTTTAGCAATATTAATATTTATAAAAATATTTAATTGTAAAAATGACCCTCAAAAAGTTAAGCCATTATTCGAAATATAAATATCGACAGTTGATGTAAAAAAATTCAGTTTTTTCGTATGCTGACCCATTTATACTTGTGAAGGGTATCCAAATGTGATGACACCCCGCTGCTCCGATAAATGTTCCTGCTTGTAAAATATAAATTTAAATGACACGGCCCAGCGCTGGCTGCAATGCTGACAATGCCAACAACAGCAACAGCAACAGCAACAGCAACAACAACAGCAACAACAACAACAATGGCCTCACGCATTTTTAATTACATATTTATGCTCAAGTAAAAAATTGAAGTGGCGCCAAGTAGATGGGCTGACCAAACCGAATGCCAGACATAATCGAATGTATATAGCCTTGTATATATATACAGAGGTATATATAGATGTATATATATATATATTTAATGCGTGTATATGTTAAAGGCGTTGGCTGCTGTCTGCGACACCTTTTGGCCAAATTGATTTTTGTGGGTGGCGCAAAATGAAATGCAAATATTTCTTTTTGCCTTTGCACGCGAGTCATTTGCCGCTGCCACGCCCCCTTCCCAGCGCAGCCAGCCAGGGGCGGCAAGGGGCTTTAAATTATGCATGCCAATGGTGGGCATATAGCACACGCGCTCTTTCTTTGCTTATGTGTGTGTGTGTGTGTGAGTGTGTCTGTGTGTGTGTGTCCTGTTGAAAGGACAATGGCATGCAGAGCTCACATCGCGTCACGCGGCCAATAATAATGGCACGTAGACAACTCTTTTGTCATATCAAATTGTGCGGAACATTTAACGTAAATTGTCGCATTGTCAGCCAGCAAATTGGGGGCGGGCTGCCAGGCAAGCAATGGGCGTGGCTGGCAGCGTTTTGTTGGCACTTAACGCGCGGCAGTTGCTTTTGAGTGCCACACCTCCCTCGCCCACGTCCACACCCTCCACACTTTAACTTAAATGGAGATATTTAAATATTGAGCCATTGTTTGGCCTCAATGGGTTTCCTTTTACGTCGGTTAGGTGCGATAGCCACAGAAGTTGTCACATTGTTAGCAGCTGTCCAATAATTGCTCTAATTGGCTTGCCAAGTGTTTGATAGCAGGTTTCTGCCTCAACAGAATTGTGGTCGAGTTTGGAATTCCAGCAGATGTTGCAGCAAAAAACAATAAATATGAAAGACTTTGCTTAATTGAAAGAAATTTTTGCTAGATTAGTTACATTGAGTAATAATAGCAGCTCTTTTAGATTGACAACGGACAATAGACAATAGACATAAAACAGAGAATAGACTACAGACTACAGACTACAGACTACAGACTACAGACTACAGACTACAGACTACAGACTACAGACTACAGACTACAGACTACAGACTACAGACTACAGACTACAGACTACAGACTACAGACTACAGACTACAGACTACAGACTACAGACTACAGACTACAGACTACAGACTACAGACTACAGACTACAGACTACAGACTACAGACTACAGACTACAGACTACAGACTACAGACTACAGACTACAGACTACAGACTACAGACTACAGACTACAGACTACAGACTACAGACTACAGACTACAGACTACAGACTACAGACTACAGACTACAGACTACAGACTACAGACTACAGACTACAGACTACAGACTGCAGACTACAGACTACAGATGCAGATAACAGACTGCAGATAACAGACAATTGACTACACTCTACAGACAACAGATAACAGAACAAACTACAGACTGTAGATAACAGACTAAAGAGTGAGGCATTAACTACTCACTTATATATCTTTCACTTTGATAGCCTCCATCTAAGTCTCTTTCTTATTATTCTCTCACATTTCTATTTACCTCTCAGACCCAAGCACTTAAGGGCCACTTTGAGCTGCCATCAAAGCGCCTTTAATCTCCGGCTTAAGCATTCGCATCCATTCATTGAACGTCTTGTAAGTCATTTGGGCTAACAGCCCGTGGATGCTTATCTAAGTAATAACTGACTAAAAAGTACCAAACAATTTGCTAGCATGTAGTTTCCACATTAATAAGAATAATAATGCGCCATAAAATATTCCACACGCACAACAACAAAATGGACCTAAATACAGATTTCATTTAGTAGCAAAAAAAAAGAAAAGAGGAGGGAAAATTCCTAAATAGAAAATCAACAAAAATACCGCAAGCCGATTGAATAATTACATAAATCTCGGTCACATTAGCATTTTTCACAACAACCACACAAACAGCCGACATTGTATAAGAATAAAATACCAAAAATACTAAAAAAAAAAAAACATGTAAGAGTGCTCTAGTCAAGACTGCCCCACTAGGAAATACCCTGAGCCCTATGAAGAACCAATATTCAAATCATTATATACTTCTTTTATGCATACATAGAAACAACACAACACACTCTAGTATTTGATTTGGGTTTTTTGCAAATAAGGGGCGATTGGGGTGTGGCATCCAAAATCTAAAGATTACATAATCTCCGTATTTATTACACGCAACTACACAGTAAATGTGCAGTCTCAAGCTCAAACGATGTGTTAACTACGCCTTAAAAACCCATTAATATTATCAATAAATGCTGATGAAATCGAAATGGAATGAGTTATCGAAAATAAAAATTATAAGCTTATGCAGTGTATGGTATACACGAGTATTTATGTAAAGTTTCAAGTCTCTACGCTGCGTATTTTAGAATATCTCTGGGTTCACACGGACGGACGGACAGGGCTATATTGACTCGTCTTGTCGTGCTGATCAAGAATATATATGCTTTAAGGGGTGTGACACGCCTCCTTCACAAAACCATTATACCCTGATTTCAATGGACTCAGGGTATAAAAATACAAAATAAAATAAAATGTAATACAAAATCGAAGCATAAATTTACAAGCAATCTGGCATACAAAAAGCCAGCAAAAAGTCCGCTTCGGCCGGAGCCAAAGATGCTCGCGCGGGTTTGCTGCCTTTGCCTTTGCTCTTTATTGGACATTTAAAGGTTTTTTGCGCATTTGCATATTTGATTTATAGACTGAATATTGTAAGTAAGGTCCAGCAGCGGCTTAAGAGTCAGCCCACAACCACAGCCCACCCACCCAACAACAACAACAACAACAACAATAACTCATTGTAATGCAGTTTTTATCCTTTACTCATTCTCTCTCTCCCTCTCTCATCTCTTTCTCCCTCACAGGTTACGGCTACCGATGGCGATGTAGATAGACCAATAAATATTGTATATTTCCTAACCGGCCAGGGCATCGACCCGGATAATACAGCGAATAGTAAATTTGATATAAATCGCACAACTGGCGATATTTTTGTACTCAAGGTAAGTGGCACTCACGCAGCTAAAGCGGATTTTTTACCCAGTTGCCAACGACACAGCGCAAAGCCCGGCCGTAATGAATGCCCGTTAAATTCCCCAGCCAGCCTCAAAAACCAGAACCCCAGTTACCATGCATCCCTCTCTCTCTCTCCCTCTCACACCCGCTGGGCTAAGCGTGCAAATGGCGCGCCATAACTTTTGTTTTTTCCACCTGCAGCGACTATGATTGAGGGGCGGCTAGGCAGGTGGCAGGTGGCACGGGGCAAGGGACACAAAGCAGGGGGCAGAGGGCGGTTGGAGAGCGCGCGAGGACAGCTGTTGGCAGTTTACAATTGGGCCAACAGTTTATATACACAATGCGCAGTTTATATTGTGTGTGACGAGCTAACAGTTAAAAATATACAACAACCAAAAACACTGAAAGGCAGCAGTTAAGCGTGACGAAATACACTGGAAAAAAAAATGGTTTGAGTTAAATTGAAATTTTAAAAATTTATTGGATGCTTTATTGAGATATTAAAAAATAAAGTTTGTTGCAATTATTTATACAAAATTTATATATATAAATGAAAAGTTTCCAAAAATTGAGCAGTCGAGATATTGAAAATTTTAGGGAAACAATAGGACCAATCTCCTTTTTGGGAAACAAAGACTAATGATGAAAAAAAAATCGAATATGATATAATTTAATAATTAGATAATAATTTCGAAAATATTTATTACTAGTTTTGTGGTAGATATGATATATTAATGACTCTGGTATATGGGTAGCTAAGAAAAAAGTCTATACTGGCTTGAATACCGTTGTTTGTAGTATATATATATAATATTGGGACTCTTTAAAAAGTAGGCTTAATATATGAGTTCTAGTTTATATTTATAGAAGCCATATAAGAGACAAAAACGAAATATATATGAAAAACATCTAATCAAGCATCAGTCTTTACTATGCGGACTGAAAATATAATATACAAAAATTTTAAAATTTAAAATATGTAATATATTTCTAAAATTCATGAAAGCTAACAATATCCCTGGAAAATTCACTTCAGCGAGTCAATCGCAGTGAATGCAAGTTGTGCGCTATTAGTACTTCGTAGAGAGTATGAGTCATTTTTAAAAGTCGTTGGTCTTCGTGGCTGCTGAAAATTGAGAAAAGTTGTAAAATAAAATAGTAATAGTCGCTTAATCGACAGAATAATAACAGGTTTCCATTACATTAATTAATATGTCTTTATGTACCGAAAATCAATTTCATACTAATAATTTAATAAAATAAAGTAAAGTTGTAGCAACAATCATCAAACAAAAAGAAAATAATTCTCAGTGAGACTATGTTGAAAATAGTATCATATCCTACACATACATGTGTGTATATTTTTTCTATTTTCTATGAGTTGTATGAAAATGTTAGCTGAGTTGATGTAGCCGTGTTCGCCTGTTCGTCCGAAATGCATTGTTAAACAAAAGTTGCACATGTTGTTTGTCATGTATGCAAAAATAAAAAATAAAAATAAAAAAAATTGTTAGTTTAGACTTGATTATTATCAAAAGTCAAATGCATAAGAAAATATTTAACAGAAAATTTACATACATACAAGATCCACGTAATTACGTAAATTTTCTTTTAAACATATCCTTAATTTAGAATTTTAAAATTTGATAAAAAATGATCATTTACAATAAATCTAAACATAAATACTCTTAGTGCAAGAAGTTGACTTTCCTTCGGATCTCTTAGTTCAAATAATTTGTATACGAATATCTTACAATGATATTATACATACAACATATATTATATGATCTCATATTTATAATTTGATTAATATCAGTCACAAACATAACGTTATACGTTCAAGCAAAAGAAGCAAGAGATAGAATACTGAACAGGGTGACCATATTGTATGAACTTTTAAAACACTTTAAAACAGTGTTACTAAATGTTATGTTTGTATAACACGGAAATATATGGGGTATTCTAACATAACTCTTTGAATAATCTTTATTGTTATTTGTTTGACGAGAAGATATACCTTAAACTACACTCAGCATCTTCCTACACACATTTATGTAGACAGTAAATTTTGTATCTATATCAATCAGATAATATTTCTATATTAAATATCTATGACAAATCCAAAGCTAATTTGCGAACTGCTTTTAATTTGCCTATGATGGGCTCTTACCGACTTAGGCTGCATTCATAATCATTTCCATTTTGAAATAGGATTTCATTTATACCTTTTGAATTCAAATTTTCTAGATTTCATTTTCAAAATTCCAATTATGCAAAGAAAAGCGATATAAAAAAGGAAAATAATAGAAGAAATAAAAATGTAGTTGATAAAAAAAATTAAATTCCTTCAATTCCTTCAAAACCTTTTTAAGCTCTCAAATTCACCCTCTATCATTGCCATACAAATGCTCAACAACCATGCACTTTAGCACGTTGTAAATTATAAAACTTAACTGCAGTGCGAACAAGTCGATGTAAACACTTCGCGTGTTGTTAAAAATAAATGATGCAGCCAGTTGTGATATTGACTGTGCAAATACACTACCAAATTTGACAGCTGATGCAGGGCTTAAATAAATTCATGCGCACACACACACACACACGCACACGCACACTCACATTAAATAAATATAAATTTTTGCGTTGCTCGAAAATACTTAAAATTGTTGTGCGATTTTTATTTGTTAACAACAGTCGCCAGTGAATTGTAAAGCTTTTGCATCGGCGCGGCTCGGTGGCGTATGATTAATTTAAAACTGTGTCAAACCGCACAATCTCTCACACACACACGCACACATAGCCAAAAAAAATGTGTGAGGGAGAGAGGGAGAGATGCGAGTGACATTTGTGAGCATAAAAACTGCAAGCATTTGATGCCAACTACATGAACTCCAATTAATTTCAGACAAAGTCCATAAAAACAAACCAGTCAAATGGCAGCGCCAACGAGCAATGCCACGCCCACCGCGCCCATTTACTGAATCAAATGTTCAAATGTTGCTGTTGCTGTTGCTGTTGCTGCTAGCGGCATGCTTTATTTGTTTTATTGTTTTAGGAGCTCAGGCTGTGTGGGTCGTTGTTGTTGTTGGTGGTGCTGTGGTGCGGCGCGGTGGTTGCAAAAGGGTTTTTGCGGAGCATTGGTTGCCAGCGACAGCATGTGGCATTTGTGGTTTTGACGCTCTACAAGCAACCACATGTAAATGACATTCGTCGTTCGTTATTGGTGCGTGGTTGCCGCGCATAAAATTGTGTTTAAAATGTTGGGTGGCTTTCGGGATGCCTTTTAGGATGGTTTGGGCTGACTGAAGTTTAGCGTCGACCATTCGACAGCTGCAACGCGGTATTTAATTTGTAATTGCTATTGCTATGCGTGGCACATGCCACCGATATGTGCACTATATATATATATGTGTGTGTGTGTATGCGTCATTTCGCCAGCTTTAATTGAGCGAATGCCATTTGCAAAGAATTTAAATTTCCAGCCATTCACAATTTGATTTGATGCCAAAGTGCTATTGAAACTAAAATATGTCAATTTATTTGAATGATTGGCTAACAGCTATTATTTTTTCTCTCCCTTTTATGGACAATAGTCGTGCTCGAAACTCACAGAGATATATTTTTAAAATCATTTTAAATCGGAAACTAATTGGTGTCTATTCAGTATGCACGTGTAGGTTGGTAGTAAATCAGGCTTAGTTGAGACGAGCAGTGATAGTTGATTTTCAGTTTTATTTCCTGTCTGTATTAACTTTTCATTTATTTTTTTTATAAGTCTGTTTGGTAGAAGAGCACATGCAAAAGATAGATATTAGAAAGCTCTACTATGCATATGGAGAGATCTTAATTTTCAGTATTATTGTAGTATATTCATTCATTCATTTGCAATATTATGTATTATCCAAACATATGTAAAGTGGATTAAGAAAATTTGCATCTATGGCATCCAGGTTCGACGTATATATACGTTTTTCCTCTCTTTTATTATTCTTCTCAAACTCTTCTCTTCGTATTGGTGTTGACAGAACAACCAATGTCCAATAGCTGTACTTCCCTATAAGGTAAAATATTGGAACTTGAGTGAAGCGAAAATAATAAGTAATGAAGCAAAGACATTTAACATGATTTATGTTGTCAGTTTAAGACCAATTCAAAGTTATGAATATATACATATAAAGCCGTCATGAATAGCTCAAAACTAAGTCACAAGACTAATGTTCATATACGTATATATAATATTAGAAAATTTAGTTTTAGCAGAGATAGAAAACTCTTGTCTATAAATTTGATAATTTCCCAAGGTTAAACATTTCACTAGATTAGATTCAAATGCGACATAAATCGAACACTTTAAACATCAACAGCTTATGTTGGACTATAGACAGTCCCAACTTATTTCTGCACAACTCACACAGACACAGATAATAAATTATAGTACCCATCGAGCCGGTATAAATGCAAAGTCGATTTTAATTTGCATTCCAATCCACAATGCGCAATCCAAAGCAAAATTGTAATTGAAACGAAGCCTAATCCACCTGGCCGAAAAACAAATTCCAAATGAGCCGAGTAAGCAATATTTAAGGATAATTTAAATGGGATTCGGATGGGGCGAGAGGCAGCAGAGCTGACACAATTCCTATTGAGATTGAACACATTTCATTTGATTTGATGGCATTTATTTAGCCCGGCCAGTTGACAGGTGGGGTTCGAGGCGATTTCATGGGGATAACTCATTTAATGAGAGAAATCTAATATGAGCCTGGGCAAATACATTGCGAGGGGCTGGGGCAGGGGAGGGACGCAACCTCAATGTAGTACATACACAACTGTGGACAGACGTCGTCGCTTGAGTCAGCAGTAGTCGTTACGAGGACCTGTAGCTGACAATGAGACTTGTCAGCTATAAGTCCTGCTGGCTGCTGTCTCAGTTGCAGCTTCCTGCCGTTGGCATAAAATAATTTGCAAACAAACAAGCCAAACAGCTGGCAAATCAAACGGATAGTCGGCTCACTTTATTTGCTTCATCTCTCCCTCTCTCTCTCTCTCTCACTCTCTCTCTCTAGCCCCTGGACCGGGATCAGCCCAATGGGCGGCCGCAATGGCGCTTCACCGTATTTGCCCAGGACGAGGGCGGCGAGGGCCTGGTCGGCTATGCGGACATTCAAGTTAATCTAAAGGACATCAATGACAATGCGCCGCAGTTTCCGCAGGGCGTCTACTTTGGCAATGTCACCGAGAATGGCACCGCCGGCAGCCCCGTGATGACAATGTCTGCCATTGACTATGACGATCCCAACGAGAGCACCAATGCCAAGCTAATCTACTCAATCGAGAAGAACGTCATCGAAGAGGAAACCGGCGCACCCATCTTCGAAATTGAGCCAGAAACGGGCCTCATCAAAACGGCCGTCTGCTGTCTCGACCGTGAACGCACACCGGACTACTCCATCCAGGTGGTGGCCATGGACGGTGGCGGTCTGAAGGGTGAGTACTGATGCTGCCAGATACTGGGCATGCCATTGACACAGAACACTCATTATGCATTCACTATTGATGACTGATTTTTGTTTGGGGTATATTGGTTTTGTGAAGCGTTTTGAGTATGAAATTTATCAGTTAATCAATTAGTTCATCAACTTGAAAATGTATTAATATAAAAATCTATTTATTGACAGGGTATTAATAAATATATTATATTTATTAAATTATGATAATGAAGAAACACATTAATTGCTTAACAAAAAATCATATTAATGAAATTGATTAAAGTGATAGAAGATAATCAAGTTTTACTAAAACATTTATTTATGAATTAAATTATATTACTTTTGGTATTATTATTCATTGATATTGCAATTCTCAAGCAATAGTAATATTATTTTATTCATAAATAAATGTTTTAGTAAAACTTGATTATCTTCTATCACTTTAATCATTTCATTAATATGATTCTTTGTTAAGCAATTAATGTGTTTCTTCATTATCATTTCTATTTTCCTATTCCTTAACTTGAGCATTTATTAATATATTAATCAATTCATTGTCTATATATCAATAAATTAAGATTAATTATTTACATTAGTTTCTTCACTAAAACAGTAGTTCATCAACTTGAGAATTCATTGACATAAAAATCGATTTATGGAGAAGATATGAATAAATTAATATTAATAATTTAATTATTATACATAGCTATGACTGAATTCCCATGTTGATGAATTATTAATTTATTATTTAATTGAATTTTTTCAGCCAATATTCAATAATAAATATTATTAATCAAAAACATAGTCAATCGCTAAAATATAGTTAATCAAAAATGGTGACAGATTTGTTTAAATTTATATAATAATATAATAATAGAATAATATTACATTATAATATATATAATAATAATACATATACTATTTTTAATTATTTAATAATTACAATATTTTCAATATGTCAATTTTTTAGTTATATTTTTTGCACATTTAAAATTAACAGTGTTCTAGACGATGTATACCGATTATATACCTAACAATATATTACTAAAAACACAGCTATATTTAAACAACTCTGAGTCAGAGGGGAAGTCGCAGTACTAGTCGGGCTTGCCTGACTAAAAAATAGCCTTAACGCAGATTCGGACTGATAAAGTCCTTGATATTTGCACAGATGAAGACTTGCTTTGCATTTGTTATAATAACTAATAATATTTAAATTTAATATATATTATATTTACATTAAATAAACATTAAAAGTATAACTTCTACATTTTCGCTTAACATACTTAACAATTTTAATACTTACCAACAGACAGAAGAAGAGGAGAAGCACTGCACTGGACGACAGGACGAGTGACCACCAGAAAATGAAGAATCCGACTGAAGCTGCGCTGCAGAAGGCTTGCCCTTATATAGGACAGCGACATCTCCACTCAAGCTCAACTCTTGAGCATCTTTTTCAGTCCGTTTTCACACTCGATCATTAGGCGACCAATCAGAGCACTTTCTGCTGCTGCTGCTGCAAGAAGCAGCTCTTCTGATCTTCAGCTGCCTTTATATAGGGCGGCGACATCTCCACTCAAGTCAAGCTCAACTCTTGAGCCTCTTTCTGAGTCAGTCTTCACACTATGCGCCTAATGATCGAGTGTGAAGAAAGACTGGCTCAAGAGTTGAGTTTGACTTGAGTGGAGCTGTCGCTGCCCTATATAAAGGCAAGCCTGCTGCAGCGCAGCTTCAGTCGCATTTTTCATATTCTGGTGGTCATTCGTCCAGTGCAGCGCAGTGCTTCTCCTCTTCTCCTCTTCTGTCTGTTGGTAAGTATTAAAATTGTTAAGTATGTTAAGCGAAAATGTAATTTATACTTTTAATGTTTATTTAATGTAAATGTAATATATTTTAAATTTAAATATTATTAATCAGATCACTTTCTGCAGCTGCTGCAAGAAGCAGCTCTTCTGATATTCAGCTGTCGTTTTATAGGGCGCCGAGATACCACTTATTTATTGGGGATATATAAGGGATGAAAAACTTTAACCAATTTATTAACACAGAATTTCATAAAATCTTTTAAACCCTTTCAACTTCTATTACCTCTCATCCCTCCCTCTATAGGCACTGGCACCGCCTCCATACGTGTCAAGGACCTGAACGATATGCCGCCGCAGTTCACCAAAGATGAATGGTTCACGGAGGTCGACGAAACGAACGGCACCTACATACCAGAGACGCCCATCTTGACAGTCACCGTTCAGGATGAGGACGAGACGAATAGCTTTCAGTACAAGGTCGTGCCGAACAGTGGCTTCGGCGCGGACAAGTTTGCCATGGTGCGAAATGCAGATGGCACCGGATCGCTGAAGATCATACAGCCGCTTGACTACGAGGATCCATTGCAGAGCAGCGGCTTTCGCTTTCGCATACAGGTGAACGACAAGGGCGAGGACGGGGCGGACAAATATCACGTGGCCTATTCGTGGGTGGTCGTCAAGCTGCGCGACATCAACGACAATGTGCCGCGTTTTGAGCGCGATCACATCGAGGTCTCCATCTATGAGGACACCAAAGTGGGCACCATTCTCGAACAGTTTCGTGCCAGCGATGCGGATCAAGGCGGACACTCAAGAGTCAGCTATAAAATTGTGCGCGCCAGCAATCGACGTCGACAATTCGCCATCAGCGACAAAGGCGCCATCAGCATACAGAGACCGCTCGATCGTGAGTCTGCGGATCGCCATCACATTCAGATCTTGGCCAGCGATGATGGCAATCCTTCGCGCACAGCCACAGCCACGCTGACGGTCGTTGTTAAGGATGTCAATGACAATGCGCCCACGCTGGCGCAGGACTACAAGCCAACGCTGCCAGAGAATGTATCGCCGCGGAAGATCATCGAGGTGGCTGCCAAGGATGTGGACGATCGGCAGCGCGGCAACGGCGGCCCGTTCAGCTTTCGGATGGATCCGTTGGCCAGCGATGAGATACGCGCGGGCTTTAAGGTGGAATACGATCGCAGTAAGTAAAGAAATTCAGATAGATATGAATATAGATCTCTATATAGATATATATATATCGGATATATCTATGTAGTAGAACCTTTTAGAATGTAGTTTTTACCTATAACTTGTTATGATGCTCTATAGATAAATCTTTGAAGGGTGGTTCCATTATTTTATTTTATCCATATTTATTTTATTTCAATTTAAATTCACAAATTTTAATAGGCATATTATTTTAATTTATATGACAAACAATTTCGTATACTTCTCATATTCTACATTTATTTAAGTCAGCTTCTTTATGAACCATCAGTAAAACTAAACTTTAACTAAATATACTAGTTTTCCCAATATTCTCAACTCAACTCAGAACTCAACTCCCTTCCACTTTAATCTGGCCACATTTATATTCATCTCCTGCAACAGTTTCGCATCGTAGCCGAAACTTTCAATGCGCAACGCCCTATTCAGATTCTTGTTTAGCCACAAGTCAATTTGCCTTTATAATCAATACCAATTCTTTGCACAGGCTTTTGCGCTGCAAGGCCCCAGCTCGTCTCTGGCTTGCAACTAATCTATACAAGTGCAACAGCAAAAACTATTCCCAAAAAACAGAAAAAGAAAACGGAAACGAAAACGAAAAGAATTGCCAACTGACAACATGGAAGCGGCACTTGAAATGCGCTCAGTTGAGTTTCGTTCGAGTTGAGTTTAGTTCGCATTCACAATCAAAATCAAACGCTAAAACCAAAGTGTGTTTGCATAGTAATGGTGATTGAATTATGCCACAGACAATCAGCATCATCAGCATTGTTTGTGCACTGAGTTAGTTACCCAAAAAGCCAAAGACCCACAAAAATAAAGAGAAAAGAAAACACGTTAGAATGCAATAGAATGTAATACCCTGTAAACCAGTTGTGGTAGGTGTTTGGGTAGAGGGAATAGTAGATCGAAAGTACTAAAACAGAAATGAAGTTAAAAAAAAATATTAATAATAAAAAAAAAATAAATAAATAAAATAAAAATGTATGCATTATATTGGATATGAAATTTCAAGCCTATGAAAATAATAATTAAATTAATATTGATATTCAATACTAAAACAGAAGTGGAAAGCAAAACATTTAAAATAAATACATTTAAAGTAATATCAGAGTGGAATATACATATAAAGTTTCAATTATAATATTGATATTGAATACTAAAAAAAAATTAAGAACAGTGCAGTTGGACGTAACTGAATGTGTGATATTGTTGGGAGAAATGTGGGGAAATAGCTGTAAAAGTATAAATCTTACGCTCAAAGAGTGTGAAAATTGCAAGATGTTTTTTCTATGCCCCACACCCTCAAAGGTAGAGGCTATCAGTAACTCAACTATCTAATGTTAGAGCTTTTAACTCTAAAACTCGTAAGGTAAATTATTTATAGCTCTAAACTCTCTAACCTCTAAATGATATCAAACTCTTACGGTTTGCCACGCACGTGTAAATATATTTGCCATATCTGTATGTTATTGGGTTGTCAGCATAAATATAAGTATATACAAAATTCCCTCCTTGGTATCAGATTGTCAACGAACTCAAAAAGAGCACAGCTGAAGCTCTTATGTGAGCAAGTTCAATGTAATTTTATTTAACTACAAATATACCAAAACTTGCAGTAAAAAATACCAGAATGCAACTTAATAGATGTAGCATAGCTAAGGTGGAACAGAGTAAAATCAGCGAATATAGTGCTAGGAAAGAAAACAAACTTTGATATTTCAATTCAGTTAAGCTAGGGAGAAGACGTATGGTAAACTAAAGAATACATACTCTTTCACTTAAAAATAATTATAAAATAAAAAAATAATTCTGTCACTAAAAATACGCCATACAAAAATTTCAATTTAATCAAATTGTTAAAAATTAAATCTATTTATTAAATGAAAATTTTTAGGCTTTTTAAATACGTTTATGAGTGCATATGATTTCATCTATTTTTATTCAAAACTCATTTTAAATAAAAGATTTTTGGGTTTTTAGACAAGAGACAAAGTTTAGGTCTAGTCTAGATTAACTCAAACAATCTCAAGCTCAAATAAAAATTGTCTATGAAACTTGATTAAATCAACTGCATTTTCAATATACCCCTCAAACAATTTACAGGGCATTCGAATTGGGCAATGTCGTAACCTCAGGGCCAGTTAGTGTTGGACAGTGTGGTTCAAGCGTTTCAAGAGTTGGCTTTGATTTTGACCCATTTGTTTTCTCATGGGCGCATCTTAAATTGGTCTTCACTTTCGTCACCATTGTACGTAAAAGGAGTCATTAAAAGAGCTGACCAAAAATAAAAACAAGCTTAAATGAAGCACGCCCAAAAAAAAATAACAAAAAGAAGCAAACAAAAATAAAATCAGGCTAGAATGAAAGAAATAAAGAAATTTGAGGTGTCACTCGAACACACGCGTCCGTTCCGCTCTGGACCGGCCCCCGCTTGTAATCAATTTACAGGACTCGAACCCGGTCGCACTTTGACACGTTTCGCTTTGAGGCCCAATTCTATTTAGTTGCTTTGGCCGCTCCGGTTTTTATAGGTCGGTGCGTGCTTGGATTTCACAGCGTTTTCGAGACTGAATAAATAATTGATTCGCAAAGCCGATTAAATTCATTGCCATAAACAAATAGGTGAATAAAAAAGTAGGTGAGCTTTAAACGGAATTGTTGCGGCTGCTCGCAAAATTCTATTAATTTGCATGGCTAATTATCTAAATGAGTTGCGTAATTAGTAGCAGCAAAAAAATAAGAGGAAGAGAGAGAGAAAGAGAGGGGGGGATAATACAGGTAGCAGTCAGCTATCATTACGGGCATAAATTGTTAATCAAGCTAATGCATTTTGTATCATAATTCGCAAATGCGTTTCCATTACACATGCTACGGCAGCTTGTGCATATGTTCGATTTCAGTTCGATTTTGCCTCCCAATTAATTATGCCAAATCCAAATTTGTAGAATATTAATTGAACACATAAAACCAAAAATATATCTGGCTTATTTTGCATTGAACTGTTTGTTGTTGGGGCCAGCGCACAGCGATTGTATTCTCGTTCGGGTCTCACTTATTTATAGCCGCATAGAAATTGGATAAACAACAGTAAAATATATATCATCAATATTGCAATAAATGTGTAAATTCATAAATTCACAATTCTATTTTCGATTTGATTATTATATTTTGCATACCCCGGAGCTATTGAAAATGAGAATTTGGGGTATGGTAGCTGTGGATGTATGATATAATATGATCAGTATGAAATGCTGAGTCCATCTAGATATGCCTGTATATCCTTCAATCTGTATATAATGCTCTCCCTATATATGCAAACATTGATCTCAGCACCTCGGATGACATTATTTATATAGGTTACTCGATAACTTTTCAGTCAATTCCTGGTTCTATTATTTGAATAATATTCAGCTTGACCATTTGAATTGTCAACTGGTACTTTAGCTTCTGATAAGCCATTTTATATACTGAGAATGCTCGTGAAATGAATACATAATTAGGTGTTGGCATTACGGTTATCGCGAATCAGGTATGGTTCTTGGAAGTCGACTTTTTATTTAAAATATAAAATTTTCTATTGATGAGAAGCGTGCTATCCAATTTTGAATATAGAGAGTTCGAAACTTCTCCAAATTTTTTTGTAATTATTAATAATAAATTTTATGAATAGCTTAGCATTTGTAAACGCTTTTCCAGTTTGCTATAGTTTGAATTATACAAAAAAAATTTTTTTCATTGATGAACAATAATTTTAATTTCACATGACTTATGCTTACAAACAAACAATGAAACTATATGTGTTTTATGTATATGTATATACACAGTTTGTTTTAAAAATCCAAACCGACCTAAATCCAGGATATCTCCATGTCGACCACTTTCAACTATAAGTTTCTTACTAGCATTTTTGTTCAGTGTTCAATTCTGGGTGCAGAGTCATCAAATATTTTATTATTGAGTACTGTATATTTATGAGAAATAAAATAAAAATATAAAAATTGGTAATTACATTATTCGCATTGAGCGTATTTTCCTGTCATTAAAGCTTGCGGTTGATAACTTTACTATCTAAGTCAATTTAATAAAGACTTAAACCATGTTTATGTCATTTTTGATAAAAATAATTAATAATTTAAAAAATGGTTAAAAGTCCTTTAAAAAATTTAAAACTTATTATTAAAGAAAGTTATAAAAATAATAAATAATTATAATATAATTATATAACTTATAATAATAATAGTTATAATAAACAAAATAATTATAATAATCATAATAATAATAATAATCATAATAAAATAATAATAATAATAATTATAATAATAATAATAATAATAATAATAATAATAAAAATAATAATATCAACAATACTAAAGAATAAATAATAATAAATAAAAAAAAACAATAACAATTTTATATTATTATGAAATACTAATAAAACAATAATAAATGATTTATTAAAATAGCTAATAATATGATATCATCACTAGGGCAATGCCATAGCATTCGAATAAGCAAACTCAACATTCTTCAATTTCAGCTTATTGAAATGAGAAATTCCTTTCATTTAAATGCCGTTAGCTGACTTTAATAATGCTCCCGAGCCGTTCTTGAATTTCCCATTGCTTACACAACGTTTTCTCCTTTTCTCTTCTCTTTTTCTCCATTTACACCGCTCACTGCCTATACTAACAACAACAACATCAAATGAAATTCATCGGAATACTTGGGCCACCAATCGACAAACATTTGAAACCTACGCAAAAAAAAACTTCCATCTACGCACACCATCAAAGGGGGCGACAATGGCAACGGGGTGGCCATCATCTCATCGCTGCGTCCCTTTGACCGTGAGGTGCAAAAATCCTATGACATACCCATCGAGATAAAGGACAACGGAGCGCCGGCCATGACAGGCACCAGCACCCTGACGGTGACCATTGGCGACGTCAACGACAACAAAATGCAGCCGGGCAGCAAATCGGTGCTGGTCTACAACTACCAGGGCCAGTCGCAGGACACTCCAATCGGCCGGGTCTACGTCAACGATCCCGACGACTGGGATGTGCCCGACAAGAAATACTACTGGGAGGCGCAGGAGCATCAGCGCTTCAAGCTCGACACGGACACCGGCATCTTGACGATGCGTGCGGGCACACGTCGAGGCCGCTACCAGCTGCGCTTCAAGGTAGGTTTTAGTGGGATGCTCTTAGCTGATTAATACCCAAATGATGCTTAATAACTGCCTTTGTATGCCTACTATTCCTTTAACAATCTTTTATTTGCATTATTTTCATTCCGCTTTTATGACATTGAAGCTATGTAATTATTTAATCCATCCTTCTAACGTCATTTATCGCATTTTACCATCTACTCATTCCATTTTCATCTTTATTCTAACCCCAAATTCAACCTCCTCCTTCCAGGTGTACGATCGTGAGCATGGCCAGGAGGACATCCCAGCGAACCTGAGCGTCACAGTGCGCGACATCACCGCCGAGGCAGTGCAGCAGGCGGGCTCCATGCGCCTGGCGCACATAACCGACGAGGACTTCGTGCGCACCTGGAATCCGCTCAAGCAGCAGGTGGAGCCATCGAAACTCGAACGCTTTCGCAACAAGCTGGCCGAGCTGCTTTACACCGATCGCGACAACGTGGATGTCTTCAGCGTGCAGCTGCGCGCCCAATCTCCATATCCCCTGACTGACGTCCACTTCGCCGCCAGATCTGCCACGCAGCAGCCGTACTTCAAGGCCGTGCGTCTGAATGGCGTCGTGCAGATGCATCGCGAGGAGATCGAGCAGGAGGTGGGTCTCAATATCACCATGGTGCACATTGACGAATGCCTGCACGAGGGGCGTGGCAAGTGTCCCAGCGGCTCGTGCAGCTCACGCACGGAGCTGGGCAAGCGGCCGTATACGGTGAGCGTGAATCGAACAGCCTTAGTCGGAGTTCGACTCGAGCTGAGTGCACAGTGCGTGTGCCGGGCCAGAAATTTCACTGGCCAAGATCACAATTGTCGTTCGCATCATTGCTTCAACGGAGGCCGCTGCGTGGAGACCCGGAACGGACCGCGCTGCGTCGCCTGCCCGGTGGGCTACGGCGGACCGCGATGTCAGCAGTCGACGCGCAGCTTTCGGGGCAATGGCTGGGCCTGGTATCCGCCGCTGGAGCTGTGCGGCGAGTCGCATCTGAGTCTGGAGTTCATAACGCGCGAGCCGGACGGCCTCATCCTCTACAATGGGCCCATTGTGCCACCCAAGCTGGGTGAGAGCGTAATCAGTGACTTCATAGCCATTGAACTGGAACAGGGCTTTCCCCGGCTGCTCATCGACTTCGGCTCCGGCACCCTGGAGCTGCGTGTGAAGACCAAAAAGACGCTGGACGATGGCATCTGGCATCGCCTGGACATCTTTTGGGATGCGGAAAATGTTCGCATGGTTGTGGACTTCTGTCGCACCGCCCTCATCTCCGAGCTGGAGGATGGCACCGCCCCGGAGTTCGACGACAATGCGTGCCAGGCCCGTGGACAGATACCACCCTTTGCGGAGACCCTGAATCTCAACCAGCCGCTGCAGCTGGGCGGCCTGTACAGGCAGCACTTCGACCAGACGCTCTACAACTGGCAGTATGCGTTCAGCTCGAAGGGATTCGATGGCTGCATACGCAACGTGGTTCACAATTCGGAGCACTATGATCTCGCCTTTCCGGCCCTGGCCCGGAACAGTTTTCCCGCCTGCCCGCAGACGGACGAGGTGTGCCTGAAGACGGAGCACACGGCCCGCTGCTGGGAGCACGGCAACTGTGTGGCCAGCCTGGTGCAAGCCAAGTGCCACTGCAAGCCCGGCTGGATGGGTCCGGGCTGCAATGTGCCCACGGTGCCCACGACCTTCAAGCCGCAGAGCTATGTGAAGTTTGCGCTGAGCTTCGAGCCGGATCGCTTCAGCACTCAGCTACAGTTGAGATTCCGCACGCGGGAACAGGGCGGCGAGTTGTTCCGAGTCAGCGATCAGCATCATCGGGAATATGCCATACTGGAGCTGCGTCGCGGGCAGCTGCAGTTCCGCTACAATCTCAACTCGCTGCGCAACGAGGAGCAGCTGCTGGCGCTGACAGCGATTGCCGTCAACGACGGCCAGTGGCACGTGGTGCGGATTAGTCGTTACGGGTCGGCGGCCATCATGGAGCTGGATGGCGGAGAGTCGAGGCGCTACAACGAATCCTTTCACTATCAGGGCCACCAGTGGCTCAGCATCGACAAGCAGGAGGGCGTCTATGCTGGCGGCAAGGCTGAATATACGGGCGTCAAAACGTTTGAGGTGCAGTCGGACTTCCAAAGGAGCTGCCTGGACGACATCAGGTGAGGCCAGCGGAGCAACCAGAGTTGCCAGACTTTTCTAGCTCAACTTTGTTTGCTAATTATGCACATTTTCATTTCTCGAACTCAAAAGACTCGATGGCAAACATCTGCCGCTGCCACCGGCCATGAATGGCACCCAGTGGGGCCAGGCGACAATGGCACGGAATGTGGAGCGCAACTGCCCCTCGAATCGGCCCTGCTCCAACGTTATCTGCCCGGATCCCTTTGACTGTGTCGATTTGTGGAATGAATACGAATGCACGTAAGTGTACATACTACATAGCCACCGTTGTTGTCGTTTCAGCTTTTTTCCCGCCAGATCTGGCTTTTTTTAAATTCTAGCTTTTCTGAAAATCGAAAAAGCTTTTTTTCAGTTTTTTTTATTTCTCCAATTTGATCAACATTTTTTCGCGTGTATAAAATGTTTAAAAGTGAAAATGTGCCGATAAAAAGCAACCAGCTATTATCGTACAGTATCCCACCTCTAGCTTATGGAAATTTTTGCCGAAAACTATCATCACTCAGTACTGCGTAATAGATAAGAAATACCAATGAAAATATATAAACAACATTTTAGATACGGATTGCGTCGACACAATAAGTGTTATACAGAGCTGTTAATTTTTCCATTTGATGGAAATGCAAAATGGGTTTTCAAAAGGTAAAACCCATTTTGAATTTCCATTCAAATGGAAAAATTAACAGCTCTGGTGTTATATAATATAAAATAAAAGGAATGCTATTACGAAGAAAAGGGATAATAGATCTTATAATTATTGTTTTCTTTATATATAACTTTTAAATTAAAAAAAAAAATTTGTTTTCCTGTGATAAATCACCTTATTAAGTATGTGAAAAAAAAAACAGTTTTTATTATTAAACTTTTTTTATCGACTTTGCTTTTTTTATTGATTGATTTAGCTTAAACAATATTAAAATATTTTAAAATATTTTTTTTTCTTTTTTAATGTGATAAATCAACTTATTAAGTGTGTGAAAAATACCAGTTGTTTTTTAACTTTTTTTTCTAGCGACTTTTTTTTAGATTTTTTTATTAGTTAATTTAGCTTTTTATGCTCCGAAAAAACGGCAACACTGCACATAACCCGCTCGATAGCCAGTCGGAAAACTGGAAAAGTGTTGGCCAGCCTCAGTTGTTGCCTTTCCACAACACATTCTTTCTGTGTGTGTACCTGTGTGTGCGTGTGTAATGGCAATTGTGTTTCAACTTAACTACACTAATTGCTCAGTCCAGTTGCTACACTGCTCACATATCCCACTCAACCATAAATCGAGCTCTGTTCTTCAATCATCTCTGCGTTTCTGATTTCGAGGCCTTAATTGGCAGCTGAATGCGCACTCTAAACGTTAAAATTAAATTTCATTTAACTACTGGGATTCTTACCTTTGCGATTGAATTGAAAAAAAAAGCTCTTTTTCTATTGGCGTTAGTTGAAAGCAATGCCACTGAAAGAGAAGTCACAATTGAGGCAGTAACTGAAGCTAGAAAGTTACAATTTGAAATTGTTATTCGCGTAAATAAAATAATCACTGAAATTTTTATTTTATTTTAGTTGATATTTCATTATTATTTGATTTTTTAATTTAAATTATTTTTTATAATTTATATATATTGAAAATTCTTATTATATTTAATATTGCTGTTGTTAATTTCACATTTATATTTATATTATATATTTATAATTATATGAATTTGCCCATGTTAAAAAGTTTACACTGGAATAATAATATTAAATGAGTAATATAGTATGCGCTTCATTCTGTTTCGCGTAGTTTAATACTCAACTACCTCCATTGTCATATAAAAGATTGTCAGATTTCTAATACAGTTAATAATCGGCAATTATAATTTTAGTGTTAGCCAATAAACATTCAATTTATTTCGATTCAGCTACTTATGAAAGCTAATAAATTTTACTGTAACTCATTCCCGATCATTTTAAGCAATTGCCAAAACATAAATGCCTTACAAATATATCAAACTATTTTAAAGGAACTTAAATTGAAAGAGAGAGGGCGAGACATTTGATAAAAGGCAAATGTTGGTTATTCCAAACCATTTAAAGTTGGCATTACTTTCAACTGTCAGCTAAACAACAGGCAGCCAAAGCAGGAGGAGGAGGAGGAGGGGGCGACATCAACTCAACTGAGCGTAATGCATGTGCAACACATCATTTCTCCATTAACTGTGGCATCAACTTTTCAACGCATTCCCAGCCATATTCAAACACACCTGCTGCCTGATGGCTGGGCAAACATATCGCAAGGCGAACGCACAACAAATAATATCAATTGTCATCAGAGAAACGACCAAGCCCTGACAGTCAACGACACCACAGAAAATATATCTATATAGGAAAAATATATATAATATATATGTATAAAATGTATTTGCATTCGCTTTCAACTTGCGATGGGGCTTCGCTGTGTCCCTTTTCGACTGCAGCCCCTGGCAGCTGCCATTTGCAACAACTCCGGGCGGCGAAGCGAGCACATTTTCCACATCATTAGTTTTGCCGAGTGACTCCATTTGAGACACACCGAGAACAAACAGACGTCAGACGGAGCCCCTTGGCTCTACCTGGCCCCGCCCCCTGCACCGTGCCGCCCCTCCCTTCTATGCAGCACTGCATCAACGACACCTTTTTTCCTATCGCCAACAGCTTCGTGCTCCATTTACTTTTGCCATTATATCAGCGGAGCTAAAAGCTGCTTTGCTCCCATTTGTAAGACGAATTGAGAGGAGTTCGTTCTCTTAAAGCAAATTTAAATAACGCCACAGTCAGCCTGGGCCGCCACCTGCATCCACCTGTCCGCAGCTGGACGGGCGACGATGTGCCATAAATTATGCCTGCTTTTTAGCCTCAATTCGAATTTCATTGTGCACTCGGAATTGTGTCGGCTGCTGAAATAATGCCGGACTTGCACTCTCCGTCTCACTCACACCCACTCTTCCTCTCTCCCTCTCTCTTTCGCTCAACACTTACTTTTTAATATGTTGAATTGACCCAAATTGCAATTGTGCGTTGGAAAGCGCACCGGAAGTTAAAAGTATTTAAAACTGAGCAATTCATAAGTATTTCAATTAATGTCAAGTGTTAAGAGGCTTTAAACAGAAGTGCTTGAAAGGAAACATTAAATACTTTTTTGACTTCATGCTCATTGTCGTAAAAATAGTCTTTGATTGTGAAAGATTCATTTTGAATTTTTTTGAAAGCGAACGAAAACTAGGAAGCAGAGCTTAGAGTTGAGTTATTTGACTTTGATTATATTGAAAATATATGTTGATGAATATAAATAAATATCACATAAGTGAGAAACAATATTTTGTGGGGAAACTAAACGTAAGAGTTTGATGAACATAAAACAAAAATAATAAATTATATATACAACAAAAACAATAAGAAGAATATAGATTTATACACTGTAAACAACTTAGGACTATATTCCTTGAAAATCAAGCAATTTAATTATAAGTGTATAGTAATATAGGAAATTACATATGACAGATATCAGGTGTATGGCAAGCATACATATATTAGGCAAATTACATATGACACATATATGGACATATGGAATGTATGACATGTCTGGCTAACTATAGTATGCACAGAGCATATGACATACATAATATGGTATGCAGCATAAGGTCTATAAGACAAACTGCAAATGATATATATGACATATGTATGGAATATGACATTTGATATGTATGGCATATGGCTTTAATAATATGACATTATTTATGAGAAGAAATATGTCTTGGAATATAGTTGATATTAAAATGAGAAGATATATAGTGAAAAATAGCCAATGGAACAAGTGGAAGGAATAAGTGGAAAGAGCTATAGCAAGAGTAGGTGGAAGAATCAAGGAAGGTGAGCTGGTAGCAAAAGTGGAATGAACAGTTGAGAGAAATATGAGCGAGAAGAACTTGGCGTGAGATAGAGAAATGAGAGAAATTGAAAATTTGAAAAAGGCTTCTTAACTTGCAATGAGACAGTTATAGGACACATAGAAAACGTAAATAAAAGAGTAGAAATAGCAAGTGGAATGAGAAAGTGAAATGAACTATTGTCTTGAGCAAAAGGATAAAGTGAGAAAATGAAGACAATAGAGTTGACTAAATGAAACATGCAAGTAAAAGGAGCTGTTCAATACTGTTACTTAAGAGACCAAGTCGAAAGAGTTATAGCTGTATCAAAAGAAAGGAGAAAAGGAAAAAAATGGGCAAAAGGCAAGTAGTGTAAGAAAATGTGATAAGTGAAGTGACTTACCGAAGTGAGCTAGTGATAAGCTAGGCAAATGGGAAGCCATAGTGGAATGAACTACTGAAAAGAGAAACTTAATTATCAAAATGAAATGGGCAAGTGGAATGGGTAAATTAAATGAGAATACAAAATGAAAGAGTAAAATCAAAGAACACGTATTGAAATGAAGGAGAACATATAAAGAAATGAGAGAAAATCAATTATTATAAATTGAAAAAATTTGAATAAAATTATAATTTAAAACAAAATATATAATTTTTTAAAAATATGTGTATATATATACATGGTATAATATAAGAAACATAATCATATATATTCACACAAATAATTAAAAGAAATAAATATAATATAATATATATATATTATATTAAATTATAGACATTTTTTTAATCATGTGTGTGAATATATATGATTATGTTTCTTAGATTATACCATTTTATTTTATAAATTTTTCTAATTTATTTTTATTCCAAATTAAATTAAGTATAATATAAAATAATATAATATAATATAATATAATATAATATAATTTAATATAATATAATATAATATAATACAATATATTTTCTTATATTATAAGAAACAATCAGATTCACACAAATAATTTAATATAATATAAGAAACATAAGCATATTAACACAAACAATTTTAAATATAACTAAGTATTTATTTAATGTATTTAAAAAAAATAGCACAACAAGAAATATATACATATATAAGTTTTTAATTTCTAACAACAAAACCTCATCAGCTTTAGCCTTAGACTGGCATTATAAATGTTTAAATAATTTCATATAAATTTGCAAAGCACCGTGATTACCCTGAGAAACTGTAAACTAATCCCTTGGAGAGCACGCTGGCCAGCGAGACTTAGAGCAACGGAACTAACACGCTTAATGCGCACAAAGGACGCGCAACTGGGAAATTCTACAACACCAGAAACTGACCAACTTTTCTTTTTTGTGTGTTTTCATTTGGTTGAAAATAAAAAGTTGCGAGCTTTTAAAAAGTTATGCACAACATGAATTTAACAAACGACACACTAGAACTTAACTCGCCCTATCACTCTCTCCCCACTCTCTCTCTCTCTCTCTCTCTCTCTTTTGTCATTGTAGGTGCAGCGAGGGACGCATCATGTCAGCGGACACCAAGGGCTGTGTCGATCGCAACGAATGCCTGGACATGCCCTGCCTGAACGGGGGCACGTGCATCAATTTGGAGCCACGTCTGCGCTATCGCTGCATTTGCCCCGAGGGCTATTGGGGCGAGAACTGTGAACTGGTGCAGGAGGGGCAGCGTCTGAAGCTGAGCATGGGCGCCTTGGGCGCCATATTCGTTTGCCTGATTATCATATTGAGTAAGTACTGTAACGGGACAGGCGCAGCTGGGTACTCGCTCTGTCTCTGTCTCTCTCTCTCTGTCTCTCTCGCTAAGCTTCTGCAATTTGGCATGCATGTGTGTCAGTTTAAGCGGCTTAAGCCGCATCCGCAGTGCCCTCGACATAACCTGCTGCTGCTACAACTATCCCCCTACACCCCATGGCCCCCTCTACACCCCTATCTCTCTCTTCCCCTCTCTCTCTCCCTCACTTATTTTCAGCTGTCTGTTTTTACATGTAAATGCAATTTTCAGTAGGTTGGACGCGCTGCACTTAAATCCCAGCAAGAATAAAAAAAATGTATTACCCCCCACACACACACAGTGAAATCAACGAATGTTTGCATTGCCGGGTCGAGAAGGCGCACTCTCGCAGAGTGCCACATTTCTTGCTTACTTTTTAACGCCCTTCCCGGCACAAGCAGAATTTGTTGTGTTAGCCAAATGGAAATGCCAGCGTGGCTAATTAACAAGTGCACAAGTGCACAACATAAGAAAAAAAAACTAGCAGCAACAAAAATACTTTAATTTCCGCAAAAAACATATGGGAAAATTAAAAAAAAAAATAAAAATTTAAAAAACTGAACATTTACTCTCCATTTATTTTCACTCTACATTTTATTGGCGTTTTAATTGAAAATATTTGGCACATCTGGTCTAAGCCGAGCTTTGCTAACTGTTTGCCATTTAAACAGTCTCGCTTCCATTGCCACCCAAGCAGGTGATAGCCGTTTTTTTCAAATCCAGTTTTTGTATGCAAAGCTTACTCGACTCGAACTACTTTGCAGCTGGAGTATTAACGCTTTTTTAGGAACTCAATACGTTTGGATCTCTAGCGAGCGCGCGGATTTTTAAAAATCGACAAATACATTTGAATCTGAATCCGCTTAGATTAAACAACACAAAAAATTTAGTTGTCTTTTTTTTCGAGAATTTTACATTTTACCTTAAGCTTTGACATTTGCATTAAAAGAAACGAAAATACTTTAACAAATTTTACTATTAAAAACTTAATATTTAAAAATCAATTATACTGATTTTTTGAAATAACATTTTACTTTTATTTTTTAAATAATAAATATTTAATATTATGAATTAAAATTTATTTAAAATTTTTGTTTTAATTTTAGACGTTTATTTGATTTTTAACTAATAACATTTTTAAATAATAATAAGTTATTATATTATATAGTTATTATATTATATATTATTATATTATATATTATTATATAGTTATTACATTACTGTTAAAAAATATATTTTTTATTTTTTAAAATTATAATTATAAATCTGGATTATTTATTTCGCTTTAAATTACAACTAAAAGACTCTTTGATAATTGATCAAATTAAAACTAATATATTATGATATATTAAACAATTTTTCTCTTTATCTTATCTGAATTATTAACTTACATTATTTTTGTTTTTATTAATTAATAATAATTATTATAATTATACTTATAATTTTTATTATTATTATTATTTTTTTTTATTATAATTTTTTTTTATTATTATTATTATTATTCATTTTTATTATTATTATTATTTTAATATTTTTATGTAAAAAATCAAACTTAAGTAAACTTAAAAATTCAAATTTTATTTTATTATTTTTATTATCAGCAAATTCAAATTAATTTATGAAAATTTAACAAGGAAAATATTTTAACATAAAATATGAGAAAATAATTTTGAAATATTTTGGTTTCATTTTATTTTAGACTAAAACAATTTATTAACAAGTTTTATAATTTTTTTTATAAAACAAAAATTTATTCTTATAAATTATTTTAAAATTTTCAGAAAATATCTATCATTAACATAATTTTAACATAACTTCAAAAATGTGTCTACACATATTTTCAATTTAAGCAAAAAAACAATTAAAGTAAAAGCTTGTTAAATGAAATTCGTGATATAAATATTAAATATTATATATATATAAATATTATATTACATATTTAATAGAGACTTCATATATATATTATTTTCCTACTTAAAAAACTCAACTATCCCACAAATACTCTATATAGACATGTCGATATTTATACTAGCTGTTGCTGGTTACTGCTGCTGCACAAGTCTAAACGGCATTTGGCCATTTTGTTGGATTTGGTTTTTACTTTAGACCAAGATTTCATTTGATTTCAATTTGAGCTGTCCTATGTGCTCTCGCTAACGCACTGGCACTTAATGGACTTTGCAGCGGGCGTAAATTGGATTTGGTCATTTGCAAAATGTTCAGGCGAACAAAAAAAAGAAGAGAGAGAGCACAAGAGAGAGTGTGTGAGAAGGAGGAGGAGTAGGAAGGAGGCAAACGAATGTGAATGGTAGGGAACGCGCTGGCGTATACGCAATATACGACAGTTTATTTTTGTTTGCACGCAGCTCGACTCGTTTTGCGATTTCCAAAAGGATTTTCAATTAGCTGAGCTTTCTTTTTGTTGTTGCAGAAACCAGAGCAAATTTTGCTTGCCCTGGGTTTGCCTCTATCTCCCTCTCTTCTCTCTCTGCCTCTCTCTTCCTTTCTAGCTGTAGGCAATTTATTTAAAAGCCATATTTAAGAGGGAAGTTCTGCCACGCACATTATCGGCGGGCGGGCTAGTTTTAATGAGCGAAAGGCGTGCGGTTTCTAGTTGCAGCAACAACAATGCCGAACAGCAACAACAACAACAACAACAATAACAACCTTAAGCTAATTAGTCAGCTTCGGGCCAGCTAATTACACAGTTGTGCCGCCTGGACACACACACACGCACACTCACAGCACGCATTGGCCATAAAACCGCTAAACCGCAAAATAGGCGCAATAAATAAACGCAAACGAATGTCCTGCCGCACACACACACACACACGCACACACGCACAGTGTTTATGAAGTGAAAATTTCAAGAAACTGACAAGTTTCGTTTCTCTGTAGGCACTTCGTCATCTCTTGTTGTTGTTGTTGTTGTTGCATTTAAGTGGCGTTAAGACAAAAACAAACTAAATAATTATCTAACATTATTTACAGTCAACGCTTTTTGTGCTTTCCCTGCTCTCAGCTAGCTCTCTGTAATCTCAGAATCGCTGAACTGTATTTTGGCATAAAATTTCAAGAGGGGACTCGACTCGACGGCTGCAGGCATAACAGAAAAAAAAAACGAAAACAAAGCTCAAAAAAACCCAAAATGAGAGACGCAAGAAGAAGGCAACAAAAAAAATGAATACAAAGTATAACATCGCTGCCTCCTGCTGATGAGCTTTTGTGCCACGCCGCGCAGCTGACCCGACCTGGTCATGAGAAGTTTTTTCTGCTAGCGCAAAAAAAAAAGAACACTAAGCCCCAGTTTATGTGTGTGTGAGTGAGTGCGCACTGTAGCCAAGTGTAAACAAAGGAGCCCAAAGAACAGGACATGCTTTGTTGTTCTACAAGTGTACTAGTTTTGTCCGTCCTCCTTGCCCTTGCCGCTCGCTTCCTTGCAATTATTGTTTATTTTTGGATATAGTCGCTAACTCGTCGAGTCCATTGTGCTCGTGGGTGGGCGGTATACATACCGCCCGATCCGGCATTGACCCCAATGGTCTAATAACCCAAACAGTTGGCAAAATGAGAAAATGTTGGCTTCAGTTTGCTTTGCCCATTCTTGTCAATGGACCATATCCTTTTGAAGACATCAAGGAAACATTGGGATATCCTTTTCATATTCTACATACTCACAGATGAAACGTTGTCATAATTGGCAATTAGAAAAAGGAAAATGTAGAAACATTAAATTGAAAATATGAAAAGTGAGGTTTAGATACAAAATTTTCATTTCGATGTTCTACTATTTAAAGAGAAATTATAGAAAAAGAATACAAGCTTTAATGAACAGCATTAATTGAAATAAACTTTGATTATACTGACAGATTTTATAGTACTTTTTATATACATACAATATGTATAAATATTACAAAAATACGAAAGTTCATCTTGCAATTATTTTTTCTTTTTTTTTCACTAAACAATACTTTATATAGCAATACTTTATATTAAAAACAAAAAAAAATAATAGGCAATAAATATTTCTTGCAACTTTATTTTTGTTTTATTTATTATTCTTCTTTTCATTTTATTATATTTGTATTGAAAATAAAAAAAAAAAAAAAAATTTTGTAATTTTTAGACTATTTTTTTATATTTTCGAAAATGTTTTATTAAATACAATTTTTATGTTAAACCATAAATTTCATTACATTTTTACAACCATTTTGGCTATTACTACAAACTGAAAACATGGCTAAAACTAAACCTAACATCTCAGAAACCCCCATTTCTTGATCTCCCACCATTTGATATTATTTTAATGGAATTCAAAACTAGTGTTAAGCAACCCTTTTCCAAATACACTTGTAAAGTTTTCGCTTACGTTTTAAATTGCTGTCATTGATTAGCTTCTGTTGCTAAGTTCCTAGTCATCAATTTTTCTGCTCAACTTGCCCCAAACAACTTACCAAATTCTAAATTGAAATGCGGCACTTGCTTAACTGCTTGGAACGATTCTTAGAATTTTCGCGTGCCTGCCAAACTGTCTGTTTGCCAGTCCCAATATCTGGGCTGTTCGTGTGTCTGTCTAAGCGCCAGTGAGCCAAGAATGTGACATAAATACCGAAAGGTAAAAGTCGGCTGTCAGTAGCAATGTCAGCGGTGACGGTGGTGCTCCGAGTGGCGGTGGATTCGGTGGTGGCTGTAGCCATAACAACAACTCCATTTACGTTTAATGATGCTAATTAAATCTAGAGAAAAATGTGCAAAGTTTTGCGCCGCAGCGAAAGGGCAATCGAAAAGGTGACTTGGAAGTGAATGACGTCTTAGTGGATAGGCTTAGACATACTCATTGTTTATAAATAGACTAAATCCGATAACCGATATTTATCGATTTTTGATTGAAAGTATGCTATGATTTGTGAACAAAAATCTTTACTTTCGTATTCTGTAAATATACTTTATTCACAAAAACAATTTTCGACGTCTGTAGCTTTAAAATCGATAATTAACGATCAAATTCTCTGCCTTTCTAAATTTTAAATTAATAAGTAAAACTGATTTTAAATAAGATATATGCTTCCCTGCAAAAATATTATAACTGCTTAAATTCGAATAAATTTGATATCGATAATTATCGAAGCATTAGAAACTATCGAAAAATATATTGACATAAAAAGAAAACTGCTGAGCTAACCAAAAGTTCCTTTTAAAATCGATATTTATCGAAGTTCAACATATACTTCAAATACAATTTTTAAAGAAACTGATTTAAGGTTTACCTAAAATTGAGCTTAAATTGACAATAATATAGGTACAGTATATAACTAAACATATTTTTTAAATCGCTCAGCTCGAATTCGATATTTATCGAAACATATGATATTAAGTAAGGCATGACTTAGGCAGGTCCTTGATAGAAACTTAATTAAACCTGACAAACACCAGCGAGTACTGGGTATGTCAAAATACCATTGTAAAGGCTCGCTAATGATAATGGATGTTGAGAGTATTAGTCTAATAGAATACTCCTGTTTCTAATAGCATTCTGCGGATAATAACTGTAATGATAACTAGCTTGCGCTGTGATGAGGGCTGCTGGATGCTGAAGTGCTGAAATGTTTAAACTCTAGGCTATTATTAATGAACTTTTTTGGGCCAAGTTTCGACTTGGCGCTGTCTTCTCGACCAGCTGCCAGTTATTGTGGCCCAACTAATGAATCCGCTTAACCGAAAATGTAGAAAAGCAGCCAGAAAGAAGAGCAGACTCGCACTCTGACTGCCTGCCCGCCAACCCGCCATCTGCTGAGAGTTTTAATTATTTTTACTTGACTGTCATGTTTGCTGAACCTCCCCAAACAGCCAAGTTAATATTGCTGTCAACCGAAGCGCAAATGATAAAATGCACTTGCAATCGCTACAGCCACGCCTGCATCCATCCAGTTGCTTGTTTATAGCAGCAGCGAAAAATAAATAAAAAAAAAGAGCCATAGAACATGTTGCCAAAGGATTCGGGAAGCATAAAACTTATTAATAACTTTATGCTGCTTAAGCAAACTCTACCCAAAAAGCCAAAAGCCGGCAAAAACGAAAGAACTTAACAAGTTTCACTGTGGAGTGGAAATGCTCGTTGTTGTTCTTCATCTGGTAATCCGACTAGCTGGCAATACGCCCTGTCGCATATGTGTACGCTGTCTCTTTCATCTCGCTCTCTCTCTCTATCTATATGTTTCTCTCTTTTATTTTGGTGTCCCTCTTTGACTGCGCGCAAAGTTTTAGTCTCGCAATTATCAAGCATTGCGAGTTGCCCCCAACTGAAACTAGTTCATTATCTGATTCTGTTACACAGCGCAAAGTATCTCTCGAACTTCTAATTTATTTAACCGTTAAGTTTTAGTATTAATGGATAAAGGATTTCGCTTCCATATAATTGGCAACTAATAGAAGTAGATAGTTGCGCGCGTTCGTTCGTTTTTCCTTTTCACGATTATTTTGAAAGTCTTATAAAGTTTTATTAAAGCAAATATGCATTTAAAAACTAAAAATTTAATGTGAGGAAGTATGAGCTGAGGTTGGTATTGTGGGAAAGAAAGGAGAGTTAGAGTAAAAGAATTTTCTATTGATAGCTTCCGCTTCTCCAATTGGCTCCTAAATAAAAATCATAAAGAATGGGTAAACTTTAAACTCAGGTTTTCTTGACGAATAAATTAATCTTATACTAAAATTTATACATTTCTAATTCAATAGATTCTAATACTTTGTTCGGCCAAAAACCTTTCAAATAATAATAAAAAATATTAAAATATCTATGAACTATTGTTAAATAAAACATTGAATAATATGAAACTCAAGTACAAAACCCCAATAAATAAAAAAAAATTAAATCCTATCCAAGGCTCCAGCAATGCTTTAACCAAAATTGTTCTCCTTCAATTCACTTGCAGTACTGGCATTGATATTCGTGCTGTACAATCGCAAACGTAAAACCACCAAGAAGAAGAAACGCTCCGGAACGGAAAAGGATGTGCGCGAAACGGTGATTAGCTACGAGGACGAGGGCGGCGGCGAGGATGATATGACGGCATTCGACATAACCCCACTACAAATACCAATCAGCGCACAGAGCGGCACAATGCCGCCGGACATAGCCGCCTGCAAGATGCCCATAATATGTGAGTAAACAGAGGAAGAGAGAGAGAGGGAGATAGAGATAGATATGAGCCCTTCTCCGCTTTTAGATCCTGTGATGACACTGCTGCCGCCTGGGCAGGAATTGAATGTGGCCTATTTGATGGAGGAACGCAAGCAGCGCATCGACAAGGATCCCAATGCGCCGCCCTTCGACGACCTGCGCAACTTCACGTTCGAGGGCAGCGGCAGCATTGCCGAATCGCTCAGCTCGTTGGCATCAGGTAAGCAACAACAGCAACAACAACAGAGAGAAGAAATACCTTGACACTGAAATACCCAACAGGCACCGACGATGAGAATCAAGACTTTAACTATTTACAAAATTGGGGTCCACGTTTCAATGCCCTCGCCGCGATGTACGTGCATGATAAAGCGAAAACCAAACAGCAGCAGCAGCAGCAGCAGCCTTCGCCTTCTCAAGTGGGCGTGGACAATGCACTGGCCGTGGTTGCAACGGGCAGCGGTGCTGGACCGGGCGGTGGCGGTGGTGCTGGGACAGTTCAAGCCAACACGACGGAAGTCGGCAAAGTTGTATTATAAAAATAAATAGTTAAGTTGTAGTTAAAAATGATGTTTCAGCTGTAAGCGTAATGCCAGGATATGGAAACGGATGTGGATGTGTGGATTGTGCAGCAATTTCAGCTCAACTACAATACTTAAGTATTCCATATATGTATCTGTATGTGAGTGTGTGTGTGCGTGTCTGTGTGCGTGTGTGCATGTTAGCCTAGGTTAGTTTGTAAGCCACAAAATACGAATTCAACTAAAGCGAAGCGAATTACGTGCACTACTACTTCTCCACAGATACTGACAAATAGCCAATACTACATATAAATAGCTATAACAATACGCATACAAATAAACGTAAACAGTAAACGTAAAAAGAAACTATTTCTCTAAGCCTTTAAGCTTCTGAAAGTATTTAACTGTACTGAACATGAACATTCAAATTCAATTGGCCTTTATTCCAAACGAACAATTTCATGAAAGACAATTTCTATTTCTTTGTGCTTAATTTTGAATTACGCATAAAAATTAATTTTCAAGTTTTTGTGGGTAAAAGTTTTTAAAAATTTTTCAGCAAGAATTATGTTTGAAAATATGTTGATCTATTTGTATCTTCTATTTATTAAATGAAAGAGTTAAAATAAATAAAAAAAAATTAAAAAATAAATCGATTAAATATTGTTTTTTAACTAATTTTCAAGGTTTTGTAGTGAACCGTTTTTAAAAAGTTTTCAGCATGCATTATTAAAATATGTTGATCTATTTCTATGAAAGAGTTAAAATTAATAAAAAAAAAAATCGGAACAATATTTTTTCAGCAAGAATTATGTATTAAAATAATTTGATCTATTTTTATCTTCTATTTATTAAATGAAAGAATTAAAATTATTTAAAAAAAAAATGATAAAAAAAGAACAAAAAAAAATTTAAAAATTATTTTTTTTCAATATTCGAAAAATAATTTAAACAAAAAAGTTTTTAAATAATTTCTATTTTTTTTTATTTTTTATTTAATTAACATATATTATTCTTTATTACAAAATACGTATTATTATTTTTTAAATTAAAATTTTATATTACACATATTTGCTTAAAAAAAAAGAAATAATTATAATAATAATTTTCAAATTATGTTCTACAAAAAACATTTTCTATTCAATGTATTTGATGTACAAATATTTATAAAAAAAAATAAAAATAAAAATATTATTATCATTAATCCTTAAAAAAAAGTTATATATTTTGTTCAGAAAAATGTGGAGAAAGAGTTTTAAAAATTTTAAAAGATCTTAAGTATTTTCAAAAACTAATAAAAGTTTTCATTTTTCTTTTCAATCAAAATTTCAAAATATTGAGTACTTTGAGTAAATTTTAAATTTCATTGAGTCTCAACTGTGTTTCAAAACCTATATGTATATTTATCTTAGCTGTATAAGATACAGTTAATATATGTACTGATCATTATATGAATTATATATATTACTAATGAATATTACAATTTTACTTTCTATACTTTTCCAACTATTTCATTCCATTCTTTACCATTTCCAAAAACATTTTCAACTGACCTATTTGGTTCAAAATAAATTGAAAAAAGAAAAAATACAAAAAAAAATCAATACATAAAAAATAAATATTAACTTAAATTAGGCGTACTATGGATATACTATGTAAAAGAGTTTATAAAACTTGATACAGTTAGTTGAACACATACACACACCCTGTATAATAAATGGCATTAAATTTAGCACGTAAGTGAACCTGCCAGACATTTGCCGAAGAACAACACACAACTTGAACTACGTACGGCAGCTCTGACTCCGGACAGTCCGGACTGTCGAGGCCGGGGCCGAGGCCGAGGCACGTGTCCGATTGCGAAACGATTTTGCACCTGGTCACGTGGCCATAAAAGTTAATGTTGGCGAGGCAAAAACTTTTTGGTGAAATTTAAAACTATACAAAAAAAGAGTATAAAAAAAAATTAAATAAAAATAAATACAAAATCTGCAACTAGCAAACGTACTGTAAAATAATTGTGTATATATACATTTTTGAGTAATTATTAATAATTTAATATTAAATTATGAGCCAAATATTAAGGCAGTTACAAGTAACAAAGACAGAGAAAGCGAACACAAACCAACTACTAGACTAAATGACTACAATTAAATTTAAATTAAAACCAGTTGATTAACTAAAAAAAAAAAAAAACAAAAAAACAAAAACAAAAAATTCATATTTCTGCATTTACTAGCAAATACACGTGGTAAACCCCCCAAAAAAACAAAAACAACAACAAAATAAGTAAAATTAAAACTAAATAAAACATATATATATAAATTAAAATTAAAAGTAAATCAAAACAAAAACCGAAACAAAACAAAAATCAGCAAAAAACTATAATAATCTTGTAACATGTATTAAAATAAAATATATGAAAAAAAAAAATCAAAACAAAAACAAAAATAAAATCGAATACCAAATGTTAATTAAATTTACGTTAGTTAATGGACAATTTGTTAGTAGTTAGCGTATAAGCATAATTTTTTAAAAATCAATAAACCCCCAACAACAAAACTAATAAAAGCCAATAAAACATAAAAAACTGAATATGTTAAACATTTCCTTTTAATGTGGGTCAATTGGGATTCGATCTCTTGCCATTCGCCTGAGTCTGCCTAACGATCCTTGAACCCCAAGAATCTGCCCAACATTTCCGTTCGGCTCGCTGCGACTTTAATATGGCGTTAAATTTAAAGGTGTCAAAAAGGTTGCTAATTGTCCCAAACATCAATTGAGACTTGTTGCACATGATAAACTTCAAAATACCCTGTAAGTGTGTTGATGTTTTTTTTTTATTTTCTATTGAATTTAGGTTGAATAGAGGACAGGTAAAATATTTTGGCAAAAATCAATTACAATTACAATTATGTGCTTCTGATGATATACTTGAAAATACCCTGTAAGTATATTATCGACGTTTTTATTTCCTTATAATGTTTTTTTAGAGAAAATATGAAATATTCTACAAAAATGTCATGTTAATTTATAAATCAGCTAATGATCGACTTTTAGATACTCTGTAAATGTATCTAAAAGCAATACATTTACAGAGTATTTAAAAGTCGATCATTAGCTAACATAACATTGTTACCTCTAACATAACATAACATTGTTACCTCTTCTGGCGTTGAAGTCAAAAGCGAGAATTTTAGATGTTTTCCAAACATACATTTATTAGGTCATTTTTAGCACATTTAATTTCTTTGAATATCCTGTAAGCAATTAATTTAGTTCCTTTTTTTTGAATTCACGAAAAAAGAGACAATATCATATTGGCTTAGTTTTATTGAATTTTGTGAGGAATTTTCAATCTATTTCTATTAATCGATATTTATCGATAGTTCAGAATCTGTTACTATTTAATACATATTGATTTATTGAACGAATTAATAATGGATTGCTTTTAATAAGATTTTAGTTTAAAGAATTTCTAATTTAAAAATATTAGTTTTTATTTTATTTATTACAACATATTAAACATTAAACTATTTTAAAAAACATTAAAAAAAAAAAAAAAAAAAAAAAAAAAATACAAATAATAATATATATTTTTTAATTTTTTATCGATATCAACAAATAAATAATAAAATAAATAAATAATTTTTCATTTATTACAGCATGTTTTTGTATCCATGAAAAAAAAAAGACTTTAAAACAAATAAAACAAACTTTTTATATGATGAAATATATTTTTTTAGTTTTAAACGTTTCTTATTGAAATAAAACGCATTTATTTTATTAAAATGCCTTATATAAAAAAAAATTAATATATTATATATATTACAATATATTTTTTAGACTATGATAAAAATTTATTTATTTTTTTTTAATTTTAAATTTTAAAATATATTTTTCTTAGTTTTTATAATTTTTTCAAATATAAAATTAGAATTTTACAAATAAAAGTTAAAGCTGTAACATAATTACAACAAACATTAAAAATACAAAAAAATAATTCCATCAAACCACTTTAAAATTGATCAATTTTTATCATTATCCTCTTCCATATTTACTTGTACAACAACATTTTTAGGCTACTCTCGTGGAGTAGGTTTCTTCAAGCCTCTCTTCTAACAACGTTGTAAACCAAATAAGGCATACTTAATTTTTCTAACGTAAAGAAAAATCAATTGAATTGTGACAGCTTCGGAAGGGCAACAAATGCCGTTTGATAAAGGATAATTTAAATGTTTCCCTCTTAACAAGCTGTCTATTATTTGAGCGCTTCACCAACTGCACCCACAATATACCCCGTTCGAGTCGGCGAGAGTGAGCATTGCAAATAGAAAACTTTAAGCGTCTGCGATGCTTGAAAAACTCAACGAAGCATGCGACAGGCGACAGGACAACATGCATTGCGTTTTATACCACAAACACAAACAAACAAAAAAGGAGTAGAGAAAAGGACGAAGGACGCTTGGGCGACAACAGAGCTGCAAACTTATAGACATACAAAAAAAAGGCTAACCTGACCTTTAAAGGTTTTCGGTTTTTTCTTTTCTTTTTTTTTTGGACAAACGTCTGGCCGCAGCTCTAGTCTGGTGTCCTTATCGACGGCGACCACGCCCCCTGCGCCTTTGCCTGAAATGTGATTTGTTTTGATAACATTTTCTGTCTTTTTTTCTCTCTTTTTTTGCGGTGCATAATAAATGAGACAGCTTTGTGCTATCGATATGAAATACGAGTATCGAGTGGACGAAAATTTGCTGATGAAATTGATAGCCACAATTAGTTTGCAGATAAAATGCAAAGTGTGTGTGTGTAAGTGAGTGTGTTGATGTGTGTGTGTAAGTGTGTGTGGTTAGATTAGGTGTGCACTGTTGGCTGGCAAACATCATTTTACAATTTGTGGAGCAGACTACGGGATGTGGTATAAATACTTAAGCGGAGAAAAGTGTTCCATTAGAAGCTTATATATCTTATATATATATGTATGTGTATAGCTTCCATTACTTCATTTCTTAAGTATGCAGATCGTTTATGTTCTCTGTAAGTTTTAAATATGTTCTATATCATTTCAACTAGATGTTTTTCCTATTAAACTCATTTTTATTCTTTAAATAAAAATTATCTTGGGTTCCTTCTCATTTCAGCAAATATTTAAAGAAATATTTGTTGAAAAAACTTGCAATAAAAGGTTGTAAAAATTGGCAAATCGAATTCAATTGTGAATATCTCGCTCAATTTGGCAATCACAACCGTAAAATTCTCCTTTAGGCAACAAAACTAAGCAGCTTTAAGTAAAAAGAAAAAGTACAACAAATGAAAATATAACTTTATTTCTGGAGGAAAAAAAGTTGGCGTCTCTATTTTGACCAAAAATCAATATAAAAGCTGAAGGGCATAGAAAAACTAATCTTATTTTTTTAGAAATTTATTTTTTTGTTTATTTTAGTTAAATATAATAAAAGTTCATCTTAAGTATAGCTTAAGCATTGCTAGAGACTACGATTAAGAAACTACATATTCATATGAGAAATACATCTAATTCGAACTATTTGTATTCAGATATTTAGCAAAGAAGCAAGTTTTTCAAGGGCCTTAAGATTTATATGGAAGCTTTAAATTTTTTTAGCCAGAATTTTTGTTAAATATCTATCTACTAATTAAAACTTATGCTATTGACATAAAATAAAGTTGAAGACATTTGAGGATTTCCCTGCTCCTATAAAAACTCCCAAAATTGATCAAGATAATAACTGAAAAATCCTTAGTTTAAAAGTCAAAAATACAATTTCAATTTTATATTATAAATACTTTTAAAAGTAAACCCTCATTCCTTTTACTCTACACCGGGCTCACCTTAAACACCTTATTGCCATAGGTCAGAATTAGCTACAAATATTTCATCAACATTTTGATGTTAAGCTTGTGCAATTTTGGCTAGCCGAAATAATTACACAAATATTTAAGGCATTATTGAACACGAGTCTGGCTATAATACACTTCAGAAATTTCAATACTTCTAGCGCTCTGAGTTTACTTGCAATTATGTTTAGCCCAACTATAATGACCCCAGGGCAAATTTACACACAGAAACACGTACACATTTCTCGTGCGGCAAATACGCTCATGTTATAAACTAGAAATCAAAACAGCATAACTCAAAGCAATCAAGAGATGATCGATTGGGTATACCCTACAAGTTTCTACAAAGAAACCTTACTAAAATATTGCAAACTATTTTTTAGCTAAAATTCAATAAAAATAAATAAAGGTAAATTAATTATAAACTTAATTTTAATTTAAAAATTCGGAACTAAAATTTGTGGTACCATAAAATATATATATTATATATAATATATATTTAAAAAAAAAATAAAAAAAGTTCGTCGGATAATTAATAAAAAAAAGATTATTCATATTTTGTTTTTTATTTTTATATTTTTATTGTTATAATTTAAATAACGCGATATTATTATTTATATTTTAGCAAGTCAAAATAGTGGCATAATATTAAAATATTAAATAAAAAATATTACATGAAAAAACATGAAAGTTAAAAAAATATATATTAATTTATAAGAGAAATGTTACGAAATTAAAAATATCAAACTTAAATAAACTATATGTTAATAAAATAATAAAATAATTTTAAACCTAAAAAATATTAAAAAAAAAAAAAATAAAATTATAAAAAAAATATTTTTTTTTTCAAGAAAAATAAACTAAAATTATATATTTTAATAAAAGAATAAAATAATTTTAAACCTAAAAAATATTTAAACAAAAAAAAATAATAAAATTATAAAAAAAATATTTTTTTTCAAGAAAAATAAACTAAATTAATATATGGTAATAAAAGAATAAAATAATTTTAAACCTGAAAAATATTTAAAAAAAAAAATAAAAGTATAAAAAAATATTTTTTTTTTCAAGAAAAATAAAATAAATAAAAATAAATTAATATATTTTTAACATTAAAAAATAAAAAATGAATAAGATGGTTATAGGAAAAAAAAATGTAAAAAAAAAGTATTTATAAAAAACTTGAAAAATTATTGAAAAAAATTATTAAAATCAAAAATTATTAAAATCATATATACACAGATATTCCTAACTCAATTCGTATTAATTACTTTAACTACAGGGTATATTTTTATATACAACAACAGTTGGATGGAATGTGTTGCTCTAGTAACCATAAGATTCAAACAGAATATTACACTAATGCCGAAGATGAAACACGGAGATGAGGGCGAAATGTATTTACTTGGAAAAGCTGCTAATTGATGGACGCCAACAATGAAAGCTCAGCTCCTACAGCAGCTGCAGCCCCAACAACAACAACAACAACAACAACAGCAACTCCTATAACAACAATCGAAGAGGGAGACCACATAGCAACTGTATGTTGGTCTTTAATTTATGATATTTTCACAATGTGTACACACTGTTGTTGTTATGCTAGTTATGTATGTATAGGTCGATGGCCAATGTTTAAAGTTAGTTCAATTAGTTGTCAAAAGGAATTTCATATTGGGGTACTTAATTTATAATTTCAGTAATTTAATGTGATAACAAAAGGAAAGGAGGGCAAAAAATTGCAATGATCGATATCGATATATAGAGTGTGAGCAGAAAATTAATCGATAAGTTGTGATAATCAAGCAAAGGTTTTCTATACAAAAAAACGTATATATATTTTTGATTATAATGGATTGTATGCTAAATAGGGAAAAAAGGAAATAAAAACTGCCAGGCGGAAGTAACCGACGGACGAATACTCTTTATTTGATTTAATTTTTGAAAATTTTCTAATCTTTTATTAATTGGCCATATCATCATGATGATCATATACTACTATGTAGAGCAAGTCAGCATTGATCGAACTGCAAAGCTAGCTTAAGCTCTGTTATGTAAATTCTATACATGTTTTATATACAAATTTTACTTCCTATGGTCCAAGACGATTATAGATTAATAGCTTTGTTAATCTTAAGAAAAATGTAGCAGAAATTTATGCACATGTATGTGATGCTATAAACTGAGGTTGATTCGAGATGAAATAAACCAACTAAATTTTGTTACTCCACTTGGAAGAGCTTTCAAGATATAGTTTGCGCCGACTTATAGAAACCCTAATCCGAATTTATAGTCGACATTAATATTAAATAAAAATTGTAATAAATTAAATATTATATAATGTAATTATATTAATAATAATTTTAATATTAATGCAGAAGTCTGTAGTTCGAATAGATTTATAAAAATTCCCAATTTATTGTGTACGCTTTGAGTATAGTTATATTAATTTCGGTTTTATAATCAAAAACTTGAACCTACATTTGCATTCAACTCCCAAAATTATTCGTGACTACCTTCAATAACATCATTCAGATCACCTATGTACAAGCAAAACATAAACATATACATATACATATACAAATACACAAAACTAATATACCCATTTTAATATTCTTAAGCGAGCATTTAAGCATTATCATATGTATTTTTAATGCTTTCAACCATATTTAAATTATGCTAATATTAGTTTTTTAATGCATTTTTGTTTTATTTTTAAATGTTTGCTACAGTAAACACAACTTTTGATGTACAATATGAAAACTTAAAAGAAAAAATATTTTTAATAATATTTTTATTTTTTTAATATTTATTTTAATTTATAAATAAATTTTACTCTACATCTAATTATTATTGTTGTTTAACTTTGAATTTTGTTGTTTTCAATTTATCAATTAGCGACTACTGTATTGAATTTTTGCTGCTTTTGATGCAAAATTTCTATGCGCATTTGCAACTATCATTGACTTAATTAGGGAAGTGTTTATATATATAGTATGTATTGCTGTATATTTGTATATATATGATATAAATATGATATGCAAATTATATAGATATACGTGGGATTTTTTTTCGTTGCATGACTTGCCGCTTCTTTTTTTTATAAGCTGAACGCATTGCAATGAGAATTGAGGGTATAATGTTTGTAAGGATAACTATGTAGCAGTCCTCTGACTGCTCTAAGATCTTTCAGAAAACAGTACTCAGAAGGCAGTAGATCGAGAACCAAACAATATATACTCTGAATCGGTATATATTGTTATCAACCATATCTAGCCATATCTAGCCATATCAAGCCTTGTTTATCTGCTTTGTCCGTCTATTCGCATGCGAGCAGCTATTGAACTACAAAAGCTAAAGACTTGAAATTAAAAAAAAAGTAAATAAAAACATAAAATAATAATAAATAAAATAAATATAAAAAATCGTATATATATTTATAATAAAAATAAAAAAATATTTATTATTATTTATAGTAAAAATAAGGTTTAAAATATATTTATATTATTTTAGAATAAAAATATAAAATAAAAAAAAAAAAATATTTTTTCAGTAAAATTTTCATTTCATTAAATTTTTTTCGATAACCTCGAATAGCTCTTATAATCAGTAAACAATAATTAAAATAATTTTTGTAAGCGTAACTTATATGGCCTAAAACGTAAAGTCCTGTGTTGAAACAACTAAATTTTAAATTTATGAAAATACAAAAAAAAAATATATATATATATATATATATATTCAACAAGAACATTTTCCACTGCACGCATATGTATTTCGTTATGTATGTCTATATGTAATCATTCCCATATTAACTCACCTAAAACAATCCGTTCTATATCTCAAATACCAACACTGCATATGTATCGGTATGTCCAAGTCAGGCACTCCCAACACAATCATAACAACCTGTTTTTATTCTTTTGCTGCACTTTATTTAATTATAATTATTTTTATTGCGCAACGCATGGCATAACGAATGCGAAATTTGACACAAATATTTATGCATTATTTCGGATAAATTTAAAAGCTCTCACTCTCCACCCCCCTCCCTCTCCCTCTCCCACTCCCGTGCATATAAAGCCCAGCTCAGTGCGCCGAACATTAGTTAGTGGAAATTGGAAAACAGCATTTGGCCTTTGTTATTATTATTTCTAATTGCCTTTTGGCCCGATTCGTGCGCCAACTGCAGCTGGCCAACGGGAACAGCGCTCCAATGGGCGCATTACGCGATTCGGTTTATTAAATTTAAGCACATCTAAATTCGCGCATTAGCATCAAATTTAATTAGTTGCTTCAAGCGTCTATCGTTCTGTTTGTCGATTAACCTTGCCCCCTGAGCCTATGCGGCGGACAATTCGAACGATTTTTGTTCGAATTTTAAGCGAATGTTATTTATAATTCATGATAGAAAATATTTTATTGAATGAAATGTATTTAAAAGCAGAAATATTTCACTTAGGTGTTCTAAATAAATTCATTAATATTATTATATATGTTCATTCAATTCATGATAAGAAATATCTTATTTGATTCAGTGTATTTAAAAGCGGAAATATTCAATTTGGTAATCTAAATAATTATCATTAATATTATTATTTATATTCCATAATGATGAGAGAGGCAAAATCTTCGGGGGACCAAAACTCTGAAATCTTTAAATTTTCAGTATTATTAGGGTAATAATTGTGTTTTTTTTTTTTAAATTAAGAACAGTTTGTGCTATAGTTGTATATATTCGATGGTAATAGTTATATCTGACATAGATTATCTTTATAATATCCTAGTTACTTTATTTACTTCTACTAAATGCAGTTGTTTCATAGAAATGTATTTCCTTAACAGTTTTTTGCACTTCATTTTATACCAAATTATTTATAAAAAATCCTAATTCATTTTTTAATATTATAACAATTTCCATAAAAAATTCTAGTTTATCTAATTATATAATACATTGTGCACAGCAAGAATATTTTCAATTTCAATTTATTCACTGTAAATCATTACTAACGCAGGTTGCTGTCCATGCTAGAGACTGGTTGGCAACTTAGCTACAACACCGCTTACAATTTCTCTGAGTCAGCGTATTAGCAAATACACAAACCAAGTATAACAGTAGCCAATACACAACGCTTTGACGAATGAACAAACTGTAGAACCGAATTTTGAACTGCTTGGTATAAATTTAAGTATTATGCAACACTGTTTTAACAAATGTTGAAAATACAAATAAATTTATAAATAAATAGATCTCAGAAAGCCCTCATGAAATATTATATAGTTTACAAAAACAAAACAAAAATAAATAAAAATTAAATATGTAGAAAAAAATGCAAAGTAAACAAAAAATGTTAAATAAAGAACAAAAATTCAATATATACAAAATGTCTGTGCATATGTAAGCAAATGGCAATCGATTAAAATATAATATTGTAGAATATAAAACTACAAAACAATTGAAGAAAAAAACACTCATACAATGATTATTAATTTTTAATGTGTAAAATATATTAAAATAAAATACAATAGCATATGGCTGAAACTGATATTATTATTTAAATATGCTTATATAATAGATTTAAGACAATATATAACAGTTCATAATAAGCAATAAAAATATATACATATTTAGTTAAATATGAATTTATTATTTAGCCAATAATAATTCTTAATACTTTGTTGCAGCTTATATTCTAAACAAACCGAAAATAAATAATAAAAATAAAAAAATAAATAAAAAAAATAAATATTTTTTTTATTATCAATACCTAACTGAACATTATATGAAATTGTTATGCTATTATTTAATTTTTTTTATATATATTATATTTAATAAAAAACTAAAACTTAATATACAAAATAATTTTATATTTAATATGTTTATTAAATATTAAAAAACATAAAAATATGTAAATAAAAATATATATATATAAAATTAATAAATAGCAACAAAATAACTTAAAATATTTTTAAAACTATATTAATACAAAAATTGAGAGTCTCTAATAAATTAATAAATTGCAGTCCACAAAATAGCTAAAAATATTTTTAAAACTATATTATATATTATATATCTTCGAGTTCACACTTAGGAATTTCAACTATAAAAATTTGATTGTTTTAACATCTGTAGAAAAATGAGTTAACTAATCAGCGTACTTCATTCAAAAAACGTTTACGCAAAAACTCTCACGTTAAACAGAGAATCAAGTTTTCAAATTGGACTTGTTAACATCCCGCAGAGCTGCCACCGCAAGCCGAACAAAAGAAGAAAAGAGAGGAACAGAGAGGCGAGAAGAGTGAAGAGTGAGAGGTAAGTAGACAGGTACACCCAATGGACCACACGTTGCGCACAGCTATCCATCATTCAATTATTAATTATCAACACATAAGGTAGTCGAAATGAAAAAGAGGAAGAAGCATAGAATAGAGAATACAGACGCATGTGAGAGCTACCAGAAAAAAATGCCAAATAAAATACATTTCATCAATAGAATATTAATTTAAATTAGTGAAACAGAAATAAATCAATTTTAATTATATAATAATAAAAAAGAAAGAAATTCAATAATGAGCGAGAAAAAATGCAGTTGTCAAAGCCTGAAATAAGTGTTAAAAAAAAAATAAAAATAAAAACAAGTAAGAGTGCTCGAGTCGAGACTGCTCGACTAGGAGATACCCTGAGCCCTGTGAAGAGCCAAATATCAAATCATTCTACGCTTCTTTTATGCATGCATATAACAACACATACACACACATGCACGCACGCATAAGCGCACGCTCTGCCAACTGCGCAGTTGGCGCAACGACTGCGCTTCGGCTGCAATGTGGGCATAACTATGGAAAATTAATTGTTCAATAACTTTTCTTAGCGGTTGACTAACTTCTTCAAATTTTCACGACTTATTTATGGCATTCATATGTGTGAATTTGCCAAAGCACAAGTTTCTAGTATTTGCTTTGCGCTTTTTACAAATAGGGGACTGTTGGGGGCGAATGGGGCGTGGCATCCAAAATCTAAAAAGTACGTAATCTCCGTATTCATTACACGCAACTACACAGCAAATTTGAAGTCTCTAGCTCAAACGATGTACAAACTACGCCTTAAAAACAATTAAAATTTTCGATAAATGTCATTAAAATCGATAACATTACAACAAAAATGAGTTATCGTTCATATTAAGTAAACTTGTGCAGCGTATGCTATTACCCAGTACTCAACAAAAAATTTCAAGTCCCTAGCGTTGCGTAGATGCTTCAATCGACGCGTTCAAGCATACGTACAGACGGACGGACGGACGGACAGACAGACAGACGGACAGGGCTATATCGACTCGGCTCGTCGCCCTGATCAAGAATATATATACTTTGTGGGGTTTGACACGCCTCCTTCTGCCTGTTACATACATTTAACAAAACCATTATACCATGATTTCCCATTTTCAATGGGCACAGAGTATAAAAATACATCATTTATGAACACACTCTTAACTAAATATTTCTTCAACTGAAAATCAATAATGAAACTGACCTGAAGCTGTAATTGTTGTTCTGGCATTTCGAGTTGACCTTTTGCAAATGACCGCAGTTGCCTGAAAGAAAACAAGAAAATCAAACAACAGCAGAAATTTTAAGTGAATTCGCGAAAAAAAAAACAAAAAAAAAAACATTCGTTAATGACTTTTTTCAGCTGCGGCAGCCCCGTTGAAAGTTAATTGTCGCTGGGCGATTTTAAAAGAGGATAAACAAAAGCCAGTTTCAGAGAGTGCGAGCAAAATATTTAGAAAATTTTGGCCATGTAGATCTGGCTTTAAATATGCTAAAAGACTCTGCTAATGAGCGAAAATTGTTGGTATTTTGGTATTTTTGAGCTAAATGCATGCCACAAATATTTGGCATGGATAGTCGGAAAATTACTTTAATGTGCGATTGAAATATTTGAGAAACTTAATTTTTTAAGTGGCCTGCAAATGAAAATGAGCTGAAAGCCACAGTTGAACTCAATTTAGTGGAGATGTGATTTGAAACGAATTCTTCAATCGAATTCAATTGAAGACAGATAAGGCTTTAAATCATTTGACTTGCGACTAGTCTTATTTTAGATTAACCATAACCTCTAGTTATAGCTTAACTCATTTAACTGGCTGCTAGTTTCGTGTTAGTTGTAGCATACGATAATTTTTGATGTATAATTGAACATATTAGTATTCTACAACAAATAACAGCCTACCTAAATATTGTGAAACTCTTTATCTTAATTCTAATTTTTATTTCAAGTTATCTGCACAAATGTTGTCTTTTTCGCATTAATGAGTAAATCTTCTTCTTTTTCTATTAGTAACATTATAATTACATACCGATGTCACTATTACTAGTTCATTACTATCATCAGTGCACAAAAGTGCTCCTCCTCTAATTCCATTAGCTACTATAACTGTCAATTTTTTTACAGAGAATTTGTATAAAATTGTACGCCTTTTAAACTAAACTTGTCTTTTGATAGTTGTATACAAAGTTTTTTTATTGTAGTACCCCAAATTGATTGAAAAGCGGAATATAGTATGTAAGAATTCAGCTAAAATGTATGTAACGATGGAATCTTTAAAGGTTAGATCTTATATCTATGACATACATATATACTTTATATATAATTTTACTGTCTCTATTTAAGCCTATCTGACACTTGACAATCGTACGAATTCATTCCTCTAAAAACATGAGTTAATCCATTTTTTGATCACATCAATTAAAAACATTATCTTACTTTAGTTATTTAAACATTATGCACCTCTTTAAAGCTAGAGTCTGATAATAAAAACAGACACCCTGAACACAACAATTTCTGCTGGTCATGTTATATATAAATGATAAATGATAACTGATATTGTCAACTATTTCAATCCTTCAGCTATCTCTGCCCCTTTACTACCCCCACATCACCAGCTCATTGAACCAATTCGACCACAAAAACTTCGCTCTTTAAAGTGTAATAAAGTTGAAGGCTGACTTAATGTCCGATTCCAGCTCTATGCTCTCATTATCAGGTTATTTATTTGCCTCGCGCTTTTGGTTTGTTTCTGCCATGCGAACTGCAAGTGAAAACTTTCTGCCAGTTGACACTTTTATCGCGCTGGCGGTCGAGAGTGCAGGCAAATTTGTTCAGTTTTTCGTGTGGTCAAAAGTTGAAATTTATATTTTATATTTTTGAAAAATCTTTCCTACGGCTGTTGTTGTATTTTATGGTCAGGTTTTAATGACTGACGACGAGAGCTGACAAACTGACAAACTGACAAGCTGAAAGCCCGCCAGACGCACGTGTCCAAACGATTCCCGGCCAGAAGTCGAGCTCAACTCTTTCTTTGCCTCTTCTCCGATTTTTTTTTTTCTTTTTCGGGTTACCGCAGTGCAGGCAACTGTCCAAAACACACCTTACGCACGTCTTTCTAACTAATTTCTGCGCTTCTCAAACTTTTCCTTAAAAAAAAAAAAACACAAGAGGAAAAAGAAACAGAATATCCAGACAGCGCAACAGCGCACGCAAGTTGAGAGTGAGCGAGACAGACAGAGCCCGAGAGAGACAGCGAAAGATTTGGCAGTTGATTTTGGCTGCTGCCAGAAGTTTATTACCAAGGCCCAAAAGGGGCCTGGGGGAAGGCCCCCAACAGGGAACGTCAATTCTAAACGACACTCATTCACATCAATAGAAAAGCGTGGAAAGAGCGAGACAGCGAGAGAGAGAGAGAGATGGAGAGTGAGCGAGATGCGGCGTCGCACATGAACTGCGACTGTTAAGCACTGGCAGCATTGTATGCTCGCTCGGTACAGAATGAAAAGGAGTATATTAGTTTCATTGTAAGGAAAGTTTTAATTTGTGGGAATATCTAAAATTACAAAAATAACGCAACTTAAATCCAGCGGATCCTTCCATAGAACAGAGAGTCTACTAATGGACATCTCTTAAAAGACTTTATCAAATATATCTAGGTCATATATCAGCTAAGCCTGCTCCAAGTTATTATTCTTTCTAAAAACTGAACGAGTATTCGACGGTCATTCAATCCCCAGTGCAACGTTTCTTACTTGTTTTGATAAGTTTGACTGCTGCGGTCTCGCATGTATCGCAGCTCCGGTTTGTTCAGGTTCTTTTCAGACACTTGGTGGAGGCTGCAGCATGACTGTGTGGATGTGTGTGTGTGTGTGTGTGTGTGTGTGTGTGTGTGTGTGTGTGCGTGTGTATGTGCGTTAATTCATCATTCGCTTAAATGGGTGTTACCTGTTAAGTGCGTTTATCACGTGCTGCTACGCTGTTTCGTTTTTTCTTTCTTTCTGCTGCTTCTTTTTTATGAGCTTTTCTCCTCATTCTCTCCTGTTGCGGTTCGTATTTAGTGGGGCTTTGCCCAGTTTTGTGGCGCTACTTAAACTGCGGCACCGGAGTTTACCTTTAAAGTCAATAAATTTTGATTGATTCCATAAAAAATTATAAACAAAATACTCTATCCAATGGAAAGCGAGGGAGGCGGTTTTTAATTAAAAATTTAGATTGTCTTTAATGCGCTATTATTAAATGTAATTAAAGATTTTTGGGGGAAAAGAAACCAAAAGTTTCAGTTTCGGATATGGTATTTTTGGGAGATGCAGATATTCAGAAAAAAAATAAAGACAGAAAGAGGATGGGGAGAGAGAGAGCGCTTTGAGCTGAAAGTGGGAAAGGAATGAAAGAGAGAGAGAGGAGAGAGAGAGAGAGAGAGAGAGAGAGATAGAGAGAGAGAGAGAGAGAGAGATAGAAAGGCACATAAAAGAAGAAAGAGTCAGAAAGAGCAAGAGCTAAAGAGATAGATAGATAGCTAGAGAGAGAGAGAGAGAGAGAGAGAGAGAAAATAAGAAAATAAGAAAGAAAGAGAGAGAGAGAAAGAAAGAGAGAGAGAGAGAGAAAATGAGAAAGAAAGAGAGAGAGAGAAAGAAAGAGAGAGAGAGATGAAGTGAAAGACAGTGAGCGAATGAAAGACAATCAGAGGGATAGAGACGGATACAGAGAGAGAACGAGAGAAAATGAACGATAGAGAGAGAGAAACAGAGTGAGGATGAGAAAGAATGAGAATGAGCGATAGAGATTCTCATTCTTTCGGGAAGCCTGAAAGAATGAGGTTCAGAGAGGTATAGAGAAATGTGGAGAGGTATAGAGAAATGTGAGCCCCATACAACAGAAAGAGCGGGAAACTTAAAATTCTATACACAGAGGAGAGAAAAGCCAGAAAGAGTGAAAGATTGAGAAGAGCTAAAAACAGACCTTCAGTAATACGTAAAAAATAACAATTAAATCATTGAGAGATCGCATTTGTAATGGGAATTGAGGGGCGAAGTGTAATAGAGCGAAATATTGTAATAGAGCGAAACAAGAAAATGAAGCCGCGCTCAGCATCGGAATTTTTATTAGAGTTCCATACTTTAATCGCTAATCCACTTCTATCACTTCAACAGCTTCAAAATCCAGAATAAATATATACCTCTACACAATCACAGTATTTATAAAGTTCATTCCCACTCCCACTCCAAACAGGTTCTCGATCTCAACAAAAAAGACGATCAATTTGTTGATTATTATTCCGCAGAATGGCAGCTGCGCCTATCTAAATAATTAGACATATTTATGTGTTCATAAATTTAACAGATATGATTACCGAAAACGGATTCTTCTATGTTTTCTCATTAAGTGTGCAGCTAGCTATAAAAACAACAACAAAAGAAACAATCGAATCGAAACTTCGGCAGCTTTTAATTAAAGCCAGATAAAAGCCGTGAGATTCGATGCGGTTTGTCTAAACGGGCAGCCCGAAAAAGGTAATCAAACCCGAAGAAGAAGCAGAGTTTCAACATGAAACTGAAAAGTGAAAGAAAACCAGAGCTCCTCAATGCATATATAATCTATATATATAAGTATATCTATATATATAAGTATATATATATAAATCTTTATTCAGATGACGATTTCCTTAGCCACATTCTTGCGCACTTATTTATGTAAATCTTGAAAGCGTTCACAAACAACCAAAATGCATTTGTGACTCCTCCAAGTGCGCTCCACAAATTCCGCCCCAAACACAAATCCGAAACTAAACCAAATCCAATCAACCAATCGAGCAATCGGCCACTCGACAAGACGAGAGCCACAGCCAAACCAAAACCAAAGCCAAAGCCAAAGCCGTAGACGGAGCCGGAGCCACAAATTCAAAGCCTATTGAATAAGTTTGATTTGATTTCGTTGCCTTTAAGTTTTCTTATGCTCGTTGACATATTGAAAAGAGGGCATATTGGTTTGGTGCGCTGATCGACTAGCTATACATTCTGGAAACTAGATATATGATATTTGGAATATATTTTTGTGTATATGATCTGGTTATATCTAAAGAAGTTTTCACAGGGACATCAAGAGAACTACTATATTACTAACGATTTTACTTATGGTTTTATTAAACCAAGCGAATTCCAATATATGCTTGGGTGTACTAAAAAAAAACAATAGTACTTCTGAATCAGATAAAACTTGAAACTGCATATATAGAAACTTAAACCGAAAACCAGATAAGAATATATTGATTATATTATTATAGAATGGATAGATATATACATTATAAATTTGTATATTCTTGTATGACACAAGTTATTTAATAATCTATATGTACAGGATAATCTATATGATCTACATAAAGTATATATGATGACATAGTTTAATAATAATCTATATGGACAGAATACTCTATATGATATACCATATTAATTCCGGATGGAATATAGTATATATGATGATATGAACGTATCAGGTATCAATGTATCCGAGTTTAAATTAAAAATCTTCATTTTCACAAGGTCCTAGAGTGTTCGCTTTTTTGGAGATATAGATAGAGAAATTTGATCGTATAAATTGAGATAGTGATGTATATGATAGTATTCATATTCATATGTAATTCCAAAAAATACTCTTATATCTTAGATATTGTTATAAAAATACAAAAAACAATCAAAACTAGATAACCGCTAGGAATCTAGAAATATTTTATAATGTTGACATTTTTATATGATTTTACTTTTGATCGATTTTTGTATGTTTATAAAAATATATAAGATATATGCAAACTAATTTGATATATGTACATGTAGGAAAACTATCTAAGACTGCATATACGCCCACACAATTAAGCCCAGATTCAGATGCTCTATAGCATAAAAAAAAAAAAAAAAAAAAAAAAAATCAACTTCTCTTGGGGGCGTGTTGAGTCGGAAAAATTTTATCTTTCACAATTCTTTTTTTTTCAGCTCGTCTCATCAACTTCTATGTTTTCAGTTCAATCGTTGACCTCTTCTACAGCTGAGTACAGATTAAATATTATCAATATATCATTAAATTTCACTTAAATTTAATTTAATTTCCATTATTTTTCCCGCGTTCAACGCGCATCATGCAGTCTGTTACGCCCGACTGGCACATTTGCTACTTTTTATTTGTGCTTTAATCACTTAGTAACTTGATTTCCCACTTTATGACGGATTATGTGCAAATGTTTGGGCACCACTTCAAGAAGCAGAGATTAAGAGAGAGAGAGAGAGAGAGAGAGAGAGAGAGAGTGAGTGAGATAGAAATAAGTCTATTGAACAATTGTAAAATTTATGCGCATTGATAGATCTTGCCCAGGCTAACAGACATCAAGCCATTAATCATTCGAGCTTCTTTTTACATATTTCAGCATTATTTTTTTTTTAATTTATGGCTTTATTTTGAGAGATTAAAATCTGTTAAGATGTATCGATAAAAAGTAAGAAATCAGTGCAGTATAAAATGGTATTTTTGGTATTTTCATTAAAAAAATGTACATGTTAGCTTAACATGCATGTCAAAATTTTAGGTTAACGAATTATAGAAACTGAGTTTTAAAAAATTTCAACAAAATTCCGCTAATCAAATCTTGTTTCGATTTTTCATTATTCACGTCAAATTAAGAAATATTTTATAGCGATAAAAAAAAAATTAATTAAAAAAGTTATAAAAAAGAATTAAAAATACAAAATTAAAAATAAAAAAATTAAAAATTAATAAATTTAATCAAAAAATAATAAATAAAAATCTATGAAAATAAAATATAAAAAAATCCGTAAATAACAGTTATCTTGATATGTAAAACTAAAAAGAAATATATTTTTTTTAAAATCAAATATTCTTTCGAATGTTCGATATTCATGTTATAATAATATATAAATAATAAATAAAAATTAAAAAATTATATAAAATTTTTAAGCATATAATATATGTTATATAGGTAAAAAAAATTATATTATATTAATATATAAATAATAAAAAAAATTAAAAAATTATATAAAATTTTTAAGCATATAATATATATTATATAGCGTAAAAATATAAAAAAAAAAAAAATTATAAACATTTTTGTTAAAATCAAATACAATTTTAAAAATTTTATATATCATAATTCTAATATACAACAATTAATAGGGCATTATTTACTATTTAAAACGTATAAAAAAGTATTAAAAAAATGTTTAATTATAATAAAATCTATCAAAATATATATTCTTAAATAATTTTATATATCATAATTCTAATATAATAATTAATATATAATATATTTAAAAGATAATAAGCAACTAATGATAATAATAATAAATCCGTATTAACCGTATATCTTTCAGCTGATTTAAATTTAATTTTTCCAAAAAACATGCTTAATACACGTTGATCTAGTTGTATTATGAGCCGGCTATCTTTAGTGTCAACACTTAGCCGGCTTTAGATGGCCGACATCCGGTGGGCAGCTGTGCCATACTACAATCCCAACAAACCCATCATTCCCTCAATTCCGTCAATCCCTCAGTCTCGTTGGCCCGTTGACCATTTAGTGCTCGACGACTTCCGTTACGCTTGAAAAGAATTTTTTGCGTTCATTTGTTCTGTCGACGCTTTTGTATTATTCAAAGCTTTGCACAGAGATGTCTATCTCTAGCTCTGCCTCCCTCCCTCTTACTCTCTCACTCTACTTCCCTGTCCCTGCCTCTTCGCTCCTTCCTTCGCTCGAGTGTCTAGCTTTTGTTGTTGTCCCGCCAGCCATTTATATCGCGCCGTCGATCGCCTTTCATATAATTGTCACACATTTTCAATAATGCAACGCTCCCCGCCCCCTCTCCCTTTACCTGTAAATCCTCAGCTCCAAAAACCGGTTCCAGTGCCGGCACAAATTTCACTGGGTCAAGTCTGAGAGTGGCCACCGAAACGATTTTTCTATCATTAGCGCATTTTAGTGCAGCGGTTTTTCCCATTCATCGACCACTGTGCCGCTCCGCCGTCTCTTTTGCTGCTCTTTCACACATTGCACAGTGACAGCTATTTTGATTTATAATTATGCTCATAATGGCAACGAATTGTGTGTGTATATGTATTTGCTTTATCACTCAGCTAATGAGCACAAATGGAATGCTGCCTGGAATAACGGTTCCAGAACTTATGAGAATATGAACTTTACTTTGTAAATATACAAAAACTATATAATATATAATTAATATATATTTAATTATATAACACTAAAATTGCATTTCATTTCACTTGAATTAACGTTGCACTTTACTAAATTCATTTCTCTTAATACACAACTTTTCGTCAGCGTGCGCGTTCACTCAAAACATAAACAAACTGACGTTCATTTTACCGGCTTTTCGACGCCGCAAAATGAACGCACGCTCTCTCGCTCTCTCGCTTAGGCGATCATTCTTGCGCTCTTTCGGATCATTCGCTCAACCAAACAGCACGTGCAACGGGATAGTTACAAACAACAACAGCAACAACTGTGTGGGGGTCAAAACGTAGTTCACGCGCTCTCTCTCTTCTCTCTTTGACTGCAGAAGACAGCAGCAGCAGCTAGAAACGAGCTACTCTCGTGTTTTGCCTCGCAGCACGAATTGATGCGCCTACCAGCAACAACAACAGCCACATTTCGTGCCGTTTCGTGCTCAATGGCCACTCACGCTCTCACCACCACTTTAGCGCGCCAAGCATCCAATTGGAAGAAGCGATCGTCACATTTGCCTTTCAGTTCGATTTGAACACACGAAGCGCGCGCGACACACGGAGCGGAGTGAAAGATTTTCAATTGCTTTTTCGACGTTTTCATCATTCGATTTAATTCGTTTGCGTCTTTGGCAATCAAATTGAAAATGTGTTTAAGTTGTGCGTGAAGTGTGAGTGTGTGTGAAAAAAAAGCAATTGCAATAGTCGAGCGCTGAGTGGGCGTGGGAGCTGTGTGTGTGTAAGAATAACGCATAAATTACAATTTTTACGGAAATAACGGCAAAAGGGAGCTCGTACACGCGCGTCTTTTGCTTACATTAACTGTGCTCTGTGTAATGCTATTTTTGGAGTTCCTCTCGTTCTCGTTTGCGCTTTCATTTTCGTTTATCGTGTCGGAGTTTTAGCATTAACGGTACATTTGCATTTGTTGTACTCGCACTCGCGCTTCCCCCATTAAACCATTTGCGTTCGTTTTTGCATTCATTTCCGCCGATGCGCCGGCTAGCGTAAGCTAGAAAGAGAAGCAAATAGCTGCATTCATGTGCATGTGTGTTTATTTTTGGCCGAATCACCCCTTCCAGCCGCACCGCGGCCCAAGCATGTGTTTCTAATAATGAAGTGTTTATTTTAGGCGCCCAAGTGAATTGTTTGTGCCAGCAAGAATAAAAATATTCATTTTTACATTTGTTGTTTTTTTTTTTTTTTTTGCCAAGTGCAATGGCGGATTATCTTTGAGCAGGCGGACGACGCGTGTGACCACATACATAGATTGGGGTAAGCATAACTGCACTTTATGCCTCGCAACAGTGAACGCCCGTAAAGCGAACAACTTGAGTTTGGAATTTACTGTTTATTTGTATTAGTGGTATATTATGTTCATTTTAATTATTGATGCAGCGAAAATTATGCAAATGGTAATGATTTTTTGCATTAACCTTTGACTTTTTGTAAATTCCAATTTATGATATTTATGATCAATTTTTACTGTAGATGGATTTCGTATTCAACGTTCCAATTAAAGGTTGCTCTGTTTTATTACAGTAATAACAATGTATTATTTATTATTTGTTTTTGTATCTATGTAATCGAATAGATAGAAATATATATATAATTTTTATATGTCGAACCCAATATCTTTATATTTCGATAAAGTTAAATCTCTATAAGTAGACTTATATATTATAAATAATTTATTTGCCCTAAAATCTCTTTACTTCTCATTTGAATTCATCTTTAAGATGCATTTTCTGCATCGAGTCTTTTTTCCTTTTTGTATTATTTTATTTGATTATTAGTATTATATTATGTTTTCTATATTATCTGCATATTATCTATAGATGTCAGTATAAGTTTCAATACAGAAAACTATATAGGCAGATATTATAGAGTTAGGTAGTATATATAATTATTAACCACTAAATATGGTTCATCTATGCCGAACCCAACTTAATATTGCAATTTCTAAACCAAATGTTTATTTTAAAACATCTGTAAAAAAGCAAAGTTTTATCATATAACTACTTATGCTTCATACAATACCTTATGTTTCACTACAGTAAAAACTCCATAAACGAACTGATTCTCTTGGGCGAATTCATCTACTTTAAGATTCCCTTACATTGGCTATGAATTTCTTACATACTTCTTATATAAATCTTTCACTCAAACATCTTCCTTAACAAATGCGTTTTTTTCCTTATTGCATATCCACTGTATCTATATTATCCCCATAATAAACTTTATCTCTATCTCTCAATTGTGATTTATGAACTTGCAATATGCACATATCTCGTATTCCACACATTTCGTAGCTCCCTTTTGGGTCTGCTCTTGCGGGCGTCAGTGTGAAAAATGGACAATTTAATGGCTGCTGTAGAGCGAACTAAAGGCCATCCACATACATACATACATACATACATACATACATACATATATCTGCATACCACAATTTGTGAGATTCCCGCGCTGCGATAAGGACTGCTCCCAGCAATCCGCAGCTCGCTTTTGCCTTTAACAATTTACAAGTAATCATATTTAATGTTTTATGCCTCTAAATTAACAGTTCATTGCGGCAAAGCGCTGCGAATTGTTTTTTTTTTTAAACATGGTCTTTATAAAAGCTCGCATCTTTTGTTATATGAAGTGGGTTCGAGCGCTTATAGGTTGGCGCTGCTTATACCTTAATAATGATTGTAATCAGAAACAAATTTACAGCGTAATTTAAACAGCTAGCAAAATTGGGCTTGTGGAAGACATTGGCATTTTTTGTTGTTTAGTGTAAGAGGAAAAATAAATGATACTTTTTTGAACCGAAAAATATATAAACCTTTTCAATTATTTCTTGAAGATGTTTGATAAAATCTTAAGAATTTTTTTTTATAGTGCTTAAAATTATAATTTTCTTTAATACAAAAATGTTTTTTGTATAATAATTTTGACAGTAATATACTGTATATATTTTAGAATTTATCCAAATATATATTTAATTTATTCTTTAGTCAATTAAGTTATTCTTTTTACAAATTTTTTAATTTTATTTTATATATATAATTTGTTTACAATAGATCTTGTTATTTCTCTTTACTTTACTAAGGACGTTTCATATATAAAGCTTGGGAAATTCGAAACAATCTTCTGACTATGATTATGAATATTGTCCCACAATATTATTTTAAGTTAATAATTCAAAATGAAACTTACTAAAAAAATATTTAAATTTACAAAATTATCAAAAAAAAAATTTTAAAAAAAATTAAAAATTAAAAAAAAAACAGGTAAAAAAAAAGTTTTATAAAATTTTTCTAAAATAAATAAAAAATATTTTGCTCTTAACTTTTTGTTTAATGTTAAATTTTTATTTTATAATTATTATTATGATTTTATTTATATTATTCATTTATTTATTAAAATTTTTACTTCAAATCCATAGCGAATTTTTATTTTAAGACTTATTATATTTTATTTATATAAAAATGTTTTTTTTTATTTGTCGCGCTGTCTTTACGATTTATAAGGAAGATAGATTTTAGGATTTTCTTTCTTTTCTTCTTTTTTGTATATTCTTTGGCTTACCTCATGCAAATTTCCTGAAAATTTCCTAATTTCGAGATCCTTTCCAAACTTTATATTATCTTCTGACTGCAAGTTGATATTCTTGTCACAGTAGACATTCGTTTCACACGAAAAAATAATCTTGCGTGAGCTATTTTGTTATTTGACTCGAACCATTTCTCTTTTGTTATTAGAGAATGTCAACTTCTTGGCTGTTTGTTGGTGTTGGGAGCAAAGCTCAAAAAATGCGCCTGAGGACAAGAGTTTTTAAACAACAACTCACAAATCACATAGACAGAGAGTTAGAGAGAGCGAGAGAGAGACAGAGAGAGAGAGAGAGAGAGAGAGAGAGAGAGAGAGAGAGAGAGAGAGACACAACTGGGTGAGGATGTGGGGGTAGCTCCACTAACTATTTGCACACATAAATCTGACTTATGACGCCCACTCTAAGGAGGCAGTGTTGCGATGGGCGGGGCCAGAGGGTCAGCTATGCCTGGTACCAAGTGTCTGATGTTTGGTGCCTGACGCCTGGCTTTCATGTTGATGTTGATGATGTCTCGTCTTGCTCAAAGGGAGGCAGAGAGAGAGAGAGAGAGAGAGGAGAGAGAGAGAGAGAGAGAGAGAGAGACAGAGAATTTGTGGCTAAGGCTTTCACAGTGAAAAATGCTGATAACTGCAACAAATCACACAAACACACACACACACAACCACACACACACACACACACACACACACACACACACACACACACACACACACACACACACACACACACACCCTCGCCAATGGACCACTTGTCGGGCAACGTAACGTAAGCCAAAGGAATGTAAACTCGTTCATAAAAATCATTTATGGCCCCCAAGACAAAAACAACTCCAAAGAGAGTGAGAGAGAGAGAGAGAGAGTGGAGAGAGAGAGGTGGGGAGGCATTTGGCGAAGTTCCCTAAGCAGCCACCAAAAGCAGCGCCTAATGATGAATGCAATTGCCGCAATTTGTTTTTACTATTATGACGCGAAACTGGCTAAAAGGGAGAGGCAATTGTAGGGGGGGAGGGGGCGTGGTAAAGGGGGTATTGGGGCAAGCCGAGTCTGCCAATGCAAAGGCCAAATGATGCTGCAGTTGATGAGCAGAAGGGGAAGATGCTCGTCAGAGCGGGAAGTGGGCCAATTGTGGGTGTTGCCAAGCTGAGCTCGTAAAATGAAAAACCTATTTTACACTGCCTCGAGTGTGTGTGTGTGTGTGTGAGTCTGTATATGTGTATTTGTATGTGTGTTTACTTCAAGAAATTGCAAATTTTAGCCTTTTGACGCTGCCAAATCGTGTTTTATTGGCCTATGCTCGAAGTTGAAAAACTAAACAATACCTGAAAAACTAAGTTGCAAACTAACATTTGAAGATAATAACATTTTTATTCATAAAAAAAACTAACAAAGAATAAAGATACAATATAATATATAATATAATGAAAATGACATACAAACTGTATTAAAAAACTTAAAGAAATATCGATATGAAATATGAATATACATTGAAACGATTGACTGGTTGTTTCAAAAATTATTTTAATATATGATATAAGTATATACATAAATGCATTCGTAGTCTAAATATATAATTTGTAAATAATTCTTAATTCTACTTTTTTCCCCTTTTTACTTGAGTAAAAATTATATAATGATTTTTTTTCTTACATTTAGTTTCGATTACTGTCTTAATTTATTAAGAGCATTTTGCGAATTTTAAAAATATTCGTTAATGATAAATAAAACAATAAATTTATCTTAAAATTAGAATAAATAATTATATATTTTTTAAATACGTAAAAATATTAAATTAACTTAAAAATAATTTAAAGAATATTGTAATACATTTTGTTGAAATTTTTTTATCATTTATATTATACTTTTAACTAATTTTCAAATTCACTGCGCGTCATCAGGTTAGCGCCCCCCTTTACACTCATTTTCTTTTCGTTTTTTCTCTTTGCCTATTGCACGTATCTTCTTAGTTTCTGTTTTGATTATGTTACCATCATATACGATCTCTCTAATGATGAAACAAAGCGCGGGAGAAGAACCGTTATGTAATAATTTCTATTAAAGCTATTTTCGCAAAGAATGTGTGCACTTATTTTGCATCATCAGATTAGCGCCGCCAAATGCAATTTTAGTTATCTCGATTATTTTGGCAGTTACAGTCACCAAATTTTTTTTTTAAGCTCAATCGATTCAATATCTTTAAATAAATGTGCCCTATGGGTAAAGGAACAGTTTTATCTTTGGTTGAAAAATCAAAGATTGAGGCATACTTTGCATCTGGACTGTTCTACCATAAAATTGCTGAAAATACGGGAAGACACAGACAACCAATTGATAATTTTCTTAAAAATAAGGAAAGCTATGGAAAAAACTACAAAGGCAGTAGTATATAACACTCAATCGAAATTTATTTTTAACATTGTGTGAATAAGAATATATAATTCTAACCTGAATTAAATATTAAAGCTTAATAATATAATATATAAAAATATTGCAATAAATAAAAATAATAATTATAAAAGTAATTTGAGAATAAATAATGCTATTCCTAAATTTTGACAAATTTTAAAAATTAAATTTATATGTTGAACAAATAAAAGTGATTCATATGATATATTTACCTACAATATGGAGTTGATGCGCTCTCATTTATTTATAGTTACACACAATTGTTTTGCCATAATACATATCACTTTTAACCGTATTATACATTTATTTATAAATTTTTAAATTCACTGATTTAGAGCAGTGTTATATATCACCTTAAAGCCCTGGCAGCTTAATTTTATACAAGAGAATTCAACAAATTTGTATTGCTTTCAAGCGGTTCTTGCTCCCCTAAGGCTTCAGCAGTTCCCAAATTCAGCTGAAGTTTCAATTGCACTGTTCAACACTGAAAATGTGTTTTATTGTTGTTATTGTTGTTATTATTATTGTTGTTGTTGTTGCTATTGTCGCTGGCTTAGCAGGAATTGACAGCAAAATAATGCCAGTAAAAATTGCCAAAAAAAAAAATAAACCAAACAAAAAAGGAAAGAGAAACGAGAGCCCAGTCAGTGAGTCAAGCTGAGCTGAAGAGATTTGGTTCCATTGCGTTCCCAGTTGGTTGTGGGAGACGAAGCTGGGTGAAAGATGATGATGAAGATGCGCGCGAAAATCGTGACGTACCCAGGGCCAGTTTAAAGGCATTTTGGGATTGTTGTTGCTGTTGCTGCTGCTGCTGCTGCTGTTGCTGTTGCATTGTTTTTGTGCTGTGTTGCTGCAACTGCAACAACAAATGACAGCGAGAAATTTGCTTGCGATAAAAACGCGCTGCTGGTAGAGGCACAAACCCATGCACAGGGCTGCCTCTGTTTTGTCTCCCAAGTGGAATGCGATCCGAAATGTCAAACTGCTGCAAATTGAGGGCGACAGCGAAAATATTGTATTATCGATGGGCTTACAATATTGTCAGTTCGCTAGTTTTGACATTAATGATAGTCGCGTCAAACAAAATTCTTAAAAAACAACTTTTGACAGCATTCAGCGAAGCGTACGCTGAGCTAGTGATGTGTACGTGACACGAATTGGGTGTGACATGATTCAAGGCGGGAATGTGTGAAAAGGGAATTACATTTTATAGTGATATGAATGCTTTGTGAATATATTTGATTTAAATTGGATTGGTTCACAAAAAATATAGAGTAAAAAGTATATTATTAATATAATTGTTATTATTACTTTTTTTTGCCTCATTTTTAATGAACTGCAAACACAATTCTAATGAACATTGATGTAGAATTTTCCAACAATTGGTGTAAGATGTAAACTAGAGTGAGTTAGTGCTGTGAGTGAATAATGATAATTATAATGAAATTTTAATATTCAATAGTTAATAATACATTTTTTAAGATTTAAATTCACTATATAAATTAAAGAGTTTGCGTCTCATTAAATTGATTCACGCGCTCATCTCTACTACAAGTGTCTAGCAACACAGTTGCTGTGCCTCCCACTCCTACTCCCACTCCCACTCTTAATGCCACTCTTCCATTGCTTCCACTCCCCCGTTCCTTTGCCCCACTTTGTTCGTCGCGCTCGCATTTTGCTAAATTTTTATTTGTTCCCACAGTTTGTCGCTTGGCATAAATACGTCGTTAGTCTCGGGCACTGGTACTGCTCCAGCTCCAGCTCCAGCTCCTGCTCCAGCTCCTGCTCGCCGCCTCAGCTTCAGCGTCGGCTTTGGCTTCGTCTTCGTCTTCGACTAGAGCTTCAGCGACACTTGAACTAAAATGAAAAAGAAAAACGAAACAACTTGCAGGAAGCCGCCGCAAAAAGTTGAACTAGACAACTACAGCAACAGCAACAACAACTGCAGCAGCAGCAACTGCAACAGCAACAACAACAACAACAACAAGTCGAAGTCGTCGTCGTCGTCAATCCTAATAGCAATAGTAGTTACTGCCATACAAGCACGTTTAATGTTCTAGAAGGCGGCGTACAGCAACAACAACAAGATGATGAGCAAGAAAAAAAGAGACAAATGAGAGATTTGATAAGGTTACAAATACCCTGTAAACTAGCGATAGTTGCAGTTGTAGGCAGTTTAGTTAGTATTAGAGTAGTATTAGAATTGGGACACTTTGGAAATTTGCATTAAGTTAGTATATCTAACCTAAAAAATATCATTGTATTTTATAAGAAATTAAAAGAATATTTAGTTATAGATATATTTTTGTATAATAATTATATGTATTTCTTTGTCAACTGAATAGCTTCCCTAGCCTTGAGAGTTTAAAAAATTATATCTTCAAGAAATTTGAATGAAATAATTTTATTACTAAAAATATTGGTAGTTTGTGAAAAAGAAGACTTTAAGATCTGCAAATTTTCAATATCCATTCCATTTTATAGATAAGAGACAGTCAATTAGGTTAACAAACTGAACATCTATAATGTTAACTCACGCCTGTTACATAAATACTCAACAACCAATATGCCCGCTTTCACACATATGCATTCTGTACAGGGTATTTGGAAAAAAAGTAAGCCCGTGTATCTTCGCCCGGTGAAGTGTCTGTGAAATGTTGCACAAGTGAAAACAGCAAATGGGTCGCCTTGTCAGTCTACTTACAACAGGCACTGTGTGCGCCACACACAGAAAAAGCAGTTGACCCACACGCTCCATTCGCGCAACCCCCAACACACACACACACACACACCCAACTTCCCCACTCTGAATGAATTTCACGTTTCTTTGGTGCCCCCGTCGATTAGCTGCCAGTAGACATCAATGTCCGTTGTCTGTTGGCTGAGGCTGTTGCCTGTGCCCCAGCTAAGCTAAGCCACCCATCCCATATCACTCTCCTCCCTTTGTCGCCCTGTCATGTAAAGTTCTGCACAATTGCTCATCAGGTTGAGCTACTTCTCTGTCGCTGCTTCGATTCTCTTTCCACTCAAAAATGAGAAATTGTCGCCGATTGTCAGTGTGTGTGTGTGTGAGTGTGTGTGTGTGTGTGGCTGCCCCTTAAGCTGTACGCCTCTGGACTCCACAAAGCACTTATAAATCAACTGCGGCTCATAATGTTTTTTTTTTTATTATTTTTGCGAATGTGAACCGCACTTAATGAAGTCGCACCGAATGACGTTCCTCCTGCAGCACAGCCTCTGGCTAATCCCGAGGTCCCACTTGAAGCACATTAAAGCATGTGCACGATTGGAGTTGCCCTTTAAAGAGGATGTTTGCATTTACCATATTCATATGCCATACTGCCATTCGCATTCGACTCTGTGTATCGAGTTCATTAAGCGGGCTCCATTTGAATATGCCGCTAACGGGCTCCCATACAGAAAGGGGAGAAATAAAAACTGAAATGAAATTAAAAGGGGGGAAAAAAAGGAAGTTAGATTAGAGTTTCCGTTTAACGATCAGCAGGATCTTGTTCATTGAATGGATGATGCCACTATAACTTTATTGTTTTTAATAATCTAAATGAGATTCTCTTACTGAGAAATAGTTTCAATTAAGTAATATCCTATATCTAAATTGAAATGTCTTCAGTCCCGTAGTTTGACTGTGAAACTCATGTTAAAGCCTAGTTAAGATACCAAGAGATCTTATATGCGTCATATATTGAAACTTGAAAAGGTATATATGATGCATAGAAGATCAAAACTGCCTTTAATGAGCTCTAGCTCTTAACTTTTAAAGTACCAAAAGAAGATAAATTTATATTAGTGTAGAGAGATGAGATAAATCTATATTAGTGTAGAGATATGAGGCTGAGCATTCAAGAATATTTCGATCTTCTATAGAAGCTGATTATGCCATGTAGTTTACATCTTTTATTTCTTATAAATAAATATGAAAGAATGAATGAATGAATTATGATCATTTAGTTCTTCCAGATCTCAACTTATTTCAAACATTTCTTCAACCTCTCTGTCGAGATACGAATAACCTAAGACTTATCAATTAGGACCATAACCGATCTTTACTTCATTCCAGCCAAATAGCTTAACTATCGTCTATCTAGATCTTAGCTTGTTTTAAGTATTTCGTTGACATACCAATAGAAATAAGAGAAACCTAAAACTGGTCTACTAAGATCTTAAACGCTTCCATACTTCAATCAATTGGCTGCGCTATAAAAGTAGAAGAAAGCTGATCTATTAAGACTTTAAACTGATCTAAACTTTAATCACGCTTAGTAGCTTAATTATTGAAGATTTCCATATCAGCTGATCTTAAGTTTTTCTTCAAATTCATTGCAGAAGCGAATGAAAGCTTATACTCTTATATAAAGATCTTAAACTGATCTCTTAAACATATCAAGCTAAATATCTAACTAAGCAACATTTCATGTTGCCTTATAAGATCTTCAACACAAGTTGAAGCATATTTCTACAACATTTCTAGAAGCTGAGAAGCTTTCCTTCAATATGCATACAATTGCTTTCGATTCTCCCACGATTAACAATGCTGCAAGCGCCGCAACTAATTGTTTCATTAAACGAACTGCACCGACCTAAGCCACGATTCACTCACTCTCCTACAGTCCAACTCTGCTCTCAATGAGTATCCATATCCGGGACACTGTCGACTCGTCAGGCCTGAAACACATTTGGCTACCACTTAATTTGCAAATAGTGAAGCGAAAGCTGGGGGCGCTGCACGTTCTGATGTGAGAGGCGCAGAGAGCCAGAAAATCGCAATTCCGATAAACATATTAGAAGAACTACGAAATACAATTACTTAAGTTAAGCGGATGGAAGAGTGGGTGGAGGGACGAACTGAAGGAAGTAGGTGCTGATGCTGCTAGTTTGTCAACCAATTTGAAAAGCCTCTGGGCAAAGTCGCGTGAGAATCTTTTTGCCACAAAAGAGGAAACAGCCAAAAAGAAAACGAACAACGAACGAACAAATACCAAGAGTCATGGTAGGGAGGGTGCATGACTTAGAGATACCCTGTTGATCAAAACTTATATAATAGAAATAATGACTTAGAGATAGTGGTTCTAACTATGGCTCGATTAGTTCTAAAACTCTTTATTTGATATATATATATATATATATATATATATATATATATATATATATATATATATATATATGGGCAATTCTCTAGTGGCGAATGTGACATTCGTACGTATTTGAGTTTATAAAAAACGAATGCCAAAACATTTTTTTATTTTGACGAATAGTGAATCTTTTAGCTCTTGATTAGCTCTTTAATTGGTGCTAATTCTGATTTTAGGCAAATGTTAGTTTTCAAGATAATCACAAAAAACCAAGAGGTTCGCAGGCTACAAAAAACGTAAGTCGCTTTTTAAATGAAGAGTTCAACCTGAGATTTTAGCGAAACCTTAAGTGACAATTTATTACGAATAATTTTAAACGATTAGAAATTGGCACATCTTTACAATGCATTTTATTTGAATCAAAAATATTGAGTAGTTTTTTTTATTTTTTAGTTTTAATTAGGGTTGAAGGTGACGTGTCGAATGTGACATTTTTTCCACCATCCTTTTTTTTTTTTTAATTTTTTAGTAAGTGTACATGAATAAAAGCATTAGAAATGAATTTCAATATATTCATTTTATTAATTTTTTTAAAAAAAGTGACAAAATATATTCAATAGAGAAATAAATAGATATATTCATCTGAAATAAGTAAAACAAAAAAGAAAATCTGTTTTTTTGTACTTATCTACAATTATCTACAATCATAAAATATGTTCAAAATTTCAATTTTTCCAACCTAGATTTAAAATTCACCTCGGTTTATTAAAATTTGTTATTTACCTTTTTACGGTGTCGAAAGCTACGCACTTTAAATAACACACTATGACCAAATAGCTTAATATTTTCGTGTGAAATTTTTTTTAATAAATTTGCAATGCAAAACTCTGTTTTCTACTAAATTTTGATGCTAGTTGTGCAAATACATTTGACTTACTGATAACAAAACCTATTTTTCGAGGTCGAACGTGACATCAAAATATACGGTGAAACAGACGAAAAAATTTACCGTATAGTCAATTGCATCGTACCTTTTATATTTTTTTTACTCTTTAAGCATAAACGAAGATTTGAAATAGCATATTTCATTGCATAGCGTCTCTCTTTAAGAACAGTAATAAAAACAAAATGTGCAACAGAAATGCTCAAAACAGAACTTTGGCACTTGTTCGGCTTTGTGTGTCAATATTTTGAGATGTGTTATGAATAAATGTAAAATTAGTTTATTTTAGTTAAATTTAATCTATTAGTTATAAAAAAATGTTATCTGAACATGCATTCATTGACTTTGAATTTTTTGGCTGTGGTTGACCTTTCTGGAGAAATGCCCATATATATATATATATATATATATGGCTTCAATATCTTATGATATACCTAATAAATCTCAAATTAACTCAACTGAACTTTATAATAACTATATCAATTTAGTACTTTATATAAATCTTTTATTTCTCAATTTCTATTAGTATTTTATATATATCTTTTATATCAATTTTTATAGTATTTCAGATATATCTTTTATTAGAATAATCATTTCATGCAACTTTTCATAATATTGATTAGAATAGAAAAGATTATATATTCAGCTTGGCAATCATATTCATACACCAAACCTACATACCCCATTCTCTGACACTACCTAAAGGGTATAAAGACGATGCCTCAACAAATGCAAAGTCACGCGCAAGATTTGTTTGGCCCGAAGCGCGGGTCGTACGTTCAGGTTCAGTTTTCAGTTTTCAGTTTTTGGCTTTCGGTTTTCTGTTTTTAGCTGCAATTGTTGCGCGGCTGTCGATGCTGTTGTTGGCAACAAAATATGGTCGGCGGAGTTAAGGCCAAAACTGGCCCCTTAAGCGCGGGCGTGCAAATAAATCTTGCGGCCCGAATTGCCCCAGCGTCTGGGACAAGTGCAGGACCTTGTGCAGCTCTACCTCAGCATGTCCTACCTTATGCTCATTCCCATTCCCATTCCCATTCTCATTCACATTCTTATTTATATTTATTTTTTTTTGCTTTTGCCAATTTTCGTACTGTCTCTAGGCAGACACACAGATCACAGAGCGCAGCGAGTGCGCGACAGGCGCTTTAAACGCTAAACAGTTCCATGGAATGCGCTGTGATTGAAGGCACACGGAGCTATGCCAGAGCGATATCGTTCCCAATGCCAAATCAGGTTGCACTTGTGCAATAATAATGACGAACCCGACGACGATGATGATGGTAATGATGATGATGATGATGATGATCGGTTGATCAGTTGAGCATGTTCTATAGCTACATCAATTTATTTGTAGCTTGCCGTTTTTGTGTTTTATACTCTGTTCTAAAACAGAAAAACGAGTATATTAGTTTTGTGTAATATCCCTCTTACTGAGCATCTTACTGTGCGTTTTTCTGTCTGTATGAATGCAAAACATTTTGCCCTTATTGAACTTGGAATATATAGTCGTATATAATATGAGCTGATCAAGTCTCAAGATTTTCCCAATACGCCCATTAGGGGCCTGGAACGGCGGAAAATGCATTTTCTTGTATGCCAGATAATCTATTAGTTGGAGGATTATACTTACGTTGACAAACCAAGATCCAGCAGATATCACGGTTATATCTATGCCCATTGGGTGCGTGGCAGATCGGATAAAACTGCATTTTCTATAGCTTTCTAGGCAGAAACTCAAAATTTAATGACTGAATTACTGTTGATCTCTGCCAACGACATGCCAAAAATAATATATATATGCCACTTGAGGGACGTGGCAGATCGGATATATCCATATTTCATCGTGACTGGGTATTATGCAGTCGGTAGTGCCCGCAGCTGCAACGTTCTTACTTGTTTTACTTTATTTTTATTCATGTTGTCCACATGTTGTGACTTTGTTTGGCATACATAATAACAACAACAACAATAAGAAGAAGATCGAAGGGGCAAGTCGATAGATCACTGACTGATCATCAATTCGCTGACTGCCTTGTCATTGTTGTTGTTGTTGTTGTTGTTGTTGCCTGCCTGCCTAATGATCGTCATGAGTTTTATTTTGTTTGGCATGTTTATCTGCATCTTTCATGTTCGCATGTAATTTACTTTTGCCCCGTCGATCACAGATCTGCGCTGATCTTTAGCCCCCTCTACCTCTCTTTTGGTATGTCTGTCGATCATTGTTTATCTTGCTGTTTACTTGTGCCTGTTCTTTAAACCTAATTAGCTTTTTGACTTCTTGTCACTGTCGCTATTGCGATTGCTATTGCTGTTGCTGTCACTGTCTCTGATTTCATGTTGTCGATCTGAGTGATCTTCTTCTACGGCTTTTTGCTGTCTACACGTCCAAGCGATCTTCGCGTCAATTGTTCATGAGAAATAAAACGTGCTTTTTCCTTTAAGTGCTTAAATGGAAATTGAAGTGGAATTAGCTCGCTGGGCTAACAAGCGAACAATTATAGAGACCAGCGCAGACATTAGAGATCATTCGTTTAGCTGAGAATCGATCGCGTTTCTGTTTTGTTTTTCTTCCGCTCAAGTATATAAATATCTTTGAGACTATCCATATATATAGATGGAGCGACTTCTTAATTGCTATTCAATCAATTCTTGGACAATGTTTGCAGAATATCCTTAAACGAGTATTAAGAATGAATTGATCAAGCTGCTTTTAGCTTTCAACTGAATTGAGTCACGTATTTATAGGAAGTTTAACATTCTCTCAGACACCGACAAAGATCAAAGAGGTTAGAGTTATTTGCTGCTTATATTTCTTTATCTTAAAAAAATGTGATAAAATATATTTTATAAAATACTAGATAAAATATAAGTAATTATATACATTTTTTTATCTTAAAAAAAAACTTGATAAAATATTTTACAAAATACTAGATAAAATATAAAATCAGTTTTTTTTCAGGAATTTCCACATATCATAATAGATCTGTTATCCGCAGATTCAATCGACAGACAAAGACAAATTGACGCATTAAGCCGATAACCGATCTAAGAGAAATAACAACAATTAATTCAATTTGCATTTGTTTAAAATGAAACAAGAAAACATTTCCAAATTTCTGCCATGCAGAGACGATTTTTATATATATATATAAATAAATGTATATATATGCAAATTGAGCGGACAAACAATTTGTGAGCACAAACACAGATACAATGAGTCGACGGCGGGCGCTATCAAAGCCAATATACAAAATAGTTGTCGGCATGCGATTTTATTGACCATTTCAGATTCAATTAGGGGTAATTTAATTTCAATAATAACTAGATATGTACACACACACACACACACACACACAGAGTCAGCCACACAAATACATAGATACATTTTGTATCTCATCTCTCGGCTGCTTGAAGCGTCTGCGGTCGAAATTGCTGCCGTTGATGGCTCTGCGCCGCATGTTGGTTACAGTTGCCAGTCGTCAACTGATGTTGTTATTGTTATATGTGGTCGTTGTTGTTGTTGTTGTTGTTGTGTTGTAGCTATGTAACTGGTTTTTTGGCCACAGCCAAATGCTGATTTGAGTTTTGCGTGCGGTAAATGCTTTAAAAATTAGTGCGCAATGCAGTTTTTATTTCCATTCAGCCAGATTAAGTTGGCCAAGTGGTTCATGTGCATGAAATGAGACTTAGATTATGATTATATCAGATCCATGACAGTTGGTTGTGAATTGTTGAGTGTAATCTATGGAGCTCTAATGCAAATATGTGGTATATTTCATTATTAAGTGTGATAACATTCTTTTGAGCTGCACTTCATAAAAGAGTTCGTAAATGGAATTAATATTCATTTGTAATGCATTAAGTGATTTGTAGTTGAGAGCTTATAGTTTTAGTAAAGAACTGTTCTCTTTTCAGCTCTTTGTAAATGCCTCAGTTTAATATTATCCTTAATTAAAACACTTCTTTCATTATTTCTATTTCTCTCTTACCTTCGTAATTTATCTCAATAAACCTCAATTACTTCCATGTTCTATCTGTTGCTCGGTCTCAGTCTCTAACTTCCTCGATATCTATTTCTCTCTCTCTCTCTCTCTCACTCTCTCTATCTTTCTCTATGTCTCAATTTGTCTCAATTTTACTATGTCTCAGTCAGTCTCTCTCTCTCCCTCTCTTACTTTTCTACTCTATCTCATTTTCAATCTCTCTCTCTCTCTCTCACTCCGTATTTTTCTTTCTCTCTGTTTCTATTTTTCTTGCTCTCTCTCTCTCTTCTCTCTCTCATTCTTTATGTTTCATTCCCTCACTCTTTCTCTCTGTGTCTGATACTCTTTCCCTCTCTAATCTCTCTCTCTCTCTCTTTCTCTCGCTAATCTCTCTTCTCTCTTTCTCTCTCTCTCTTGTTTTGTATTTCTTCATATTATATCTTTTTTTCTTCTATATCTTTTGGGTTCGTATTCCATTCATAACATCTCTTCCCTTACGTGGCAAATTCACATTAAATTTTAACAGATCTCCTTTCTCTATTTACTTTTTGCTTATTAGCTTGATTATCTTGATATTTATTTCATCTTTATGTTTAGTTATTCAGGTCTCTATGCCATAGCTGTAAGCATATTTACATCTGATGCCTTGTTTATGTTACCTCTCATATATATTTATTATTTAATATTTATTTATAAAGTAGAACAATATGTTATTTACCTTCAATTTAACATCCCTATTGATACATAACTTGACAGCTGACCTGATTTTGTCTATCTTTATATGATTATATATATATTCTATATATATTCATTAGGTTATCTCCAATTATTATCTTACCTTATAATTGATATCCTTTCAAATAAGTGTCACTTAAATTGCATATCAACTTCAACTTTTCAACTAGTAGCCAAACAAGTAGCTCGAGTTTGATTTGACAGCATCTGTCTGTCCTCCGTATATATATTTTGTTTCTACCTGCCTGCCGACAACGTGCAACTAATGAATATGTTTAGGGACTGGGACACATGATAGCATATTAGCTCGGATTCCACATGTCTGGCCCTTGTCAGGTATTTTTTAATTCATATGCTCGATTTCAGCTAATTTGTTCGTCACTTGACCACAAAGAAGGAAAAGACAAAAAAAATGCCAAAAAATATATTTTGTGTACGCGCTGGCTGAATGTGTGTGAGTGTGTGTGTGTTTGTTTGTTTGTGTTTATTTGTGTGTGTTTTGTTTGCGGCTGCCAACTCGTGTTGCTTTGTGTGTCGCGTGCAGCGTGCCTCACGTCGATGTCTGCTCATTGTGGTGGACTCCGCATTTTGATGTTGACCCCGGCACCTGCGAAAACAATGAGCGACACGCAAATGAATTCTTTTAAAATTGTTATTGTTGTTGTTGTTGCCGATGTTGTTCGAGCGTTGCGTTTTGTTGGCTTTGAAAACCACAAAAAAAAAACAACAAATTAGGAAAAACTTGAAAATTGGCGCCGCTGCGTGCGGATTGAAAACCAAATTTTGAAAATCGAACAAAACGACAAAATTATGATGCCATATTTATGATACAACAACAGCAACAGAAGACAACGAACGGCAGCCGTGAACATGTTGTTGGCCCAAGTACACACGCACGCATTGTATCTATGTTAATTAATTAACAATTAATTAAGCGAAACAACAACAACAAACACAACAACAACAACAGCAGCAACGTCAGCTACTTCATCGATGACGTCGCTAATGGTTAATGATGAGTTTTTGGATTTGGGTTTGGCCTCGTTTCAAGCCGGTCAGTCGGAGGAGAAGGGGCGGGGTTATGCTTTGTATCTGACCACGGTTAGCGTGCCTAAACCAAATTGTCTGTGGAGCTCAGTCGAATGGAGACTCTTTCAAGCTGCCGTCTGCAGCAGCTTCGTGCGGGTGCATGCGTGCTCCAAACGCATATTAAAGCAGCCCCAACTCTGACAGAAAAAAAAAAGAAATAACATAAAAAAATAGACAATCCAGTTGTTGTTGTTGTTGTCGTTATCAGTGCCTATATCAAATGCGGGACAGCTTTTTTATTAGCGAGCGCTCTCGACTCCTGCTCAGGCGTAGAAGTGAAGCATATGAAATTGATTAATACAGCATGATAAATATTTTCGATTTCTTATTTTATTTTATTTTCATTTTCAGTTTTTTTTTTTTTTCTATCGGCTTTTTACAATTTGTGTTGTGCACGATATCGGTTAAGCCCATGATGTATAGTTTTTCGATAAGTTAAACACTTTTTTTCCCCCTCTTTTTGGGTCGCATTTGTGCAGCCTCTAATCTAAAGAAGGTTGGGGAGCGGCAAAAAAAAAAAAAAAAAACAAAAAGATCCAAGAAATCCATTTAACAAAAATTTAATGAAATTTTGATAAAGTATATAATGAATCTTATCTGTAGAGAGAAAAACTTTGATCGATATTTGAGAAAGCGGCAAATCCCAGAAATTGATAAAGAAACAAGCAAAGCTTGTTTTACCATTTGAATGCTTTTGTTCATACAAAAATGAAAGGCAATATAAAAAAAAAAAAAAAAAAAAAAAAAAAAAAAAAAAAACTTAAAAATTAATAAAAAAAAGTTTTAAATTTAATTTTAAACATTTTTTATTATATAAAAAACAATCAAATTAAATCATTATAATTAAAATAAATATATTAATACATTTTAGAAAATTCATAAAAACAAAAGATGAAAAAAAACTCATTAGAAATTTAGTTTAATAATAATACAAAAATATAAATTATGTTAATATATAATTATGTAATTATAATATTCAATCAAATAAAAAATTAAAAATTAAGAAAAAAATTAATTAATTACAAAATATTAAAAAAAAAAACTTTTTAGAAATTTTATTTAATAATAAAACTTAAAAAAACTTAAAAACTATACAATATAAAAAATCAGAAAATATAACATTTTTCTAAATAACTAAAAAATAACTCAAAAGTATAAAAAATAATAAATATAAAATTTAAAATATTTTCAAACTATCGAGACCATATAGTAAATACTTAAAAATATTACAGTAAAAATAGTACAGTATAGTACTTAAATATAAAACAGTATTACAGTAGAGTATTAAAAAAAAAAAAAACAAATTTTTATTTAATTATAAAAATAATTATTAAGAAAGCATTTAAAACACCTCAAAAAATTTCCATAAAATTAATTAAAAAGAAAGCTAAAAATGCTTGATTACAATTAAACTAAATTATATTTGCCAATGTAAATACGATTTAATCTTCTCTGATCTAAGGCTGAAAAGAAAGTAAGTCAGCAATTTAATTAGCTGTCTTTCATGTGCTGTTTAAGAACTGGCAGCAGACACTGTCGGCTAAATTCAATTAAAACGCGCCAAATTAATCACTAACTAAGCAGTAGCAGCAGCAGACAGCAGCGAGTGCTCAAATCCAGCTTGTAACTAACACACCTTGAGTTCAGTTTTTCAAGCAGCAGCAACAACAGCAGCAGCTCGCGCGCGCCATTTAACAAGTGTAAAATCTGCGTATAAATCTTCTAATCTCTTGCCCAAAATCGCGGACAACAAACACAAGCCAACGCCTTAGCACCTAGGGAACGAGCGAGGGGGGCGGGAGGTGTGGCAATTTGTGGGTTATGGCACAGAATGGGGCAACGCGTCTGCTTCGTGTCGTTGCCAGCTACTAAAAATGAATCAAATTAGAATGCGAAGCCAAGCCAAGCCAAGCCAAGCCAAGACCAAGCCCAGGCCCAGACCCAGGCGAACTCAGACAGACAGACAGACACACAAACGACTTCCGGCCGAAAGTGAACTTTCCAAAAGGGTTAAACAACTCGCGTCCAGGCCATAAAATTATTTGGGTGAGGCAGCTTCTTAACCGCTTACAGGGTGTGTGTGTGTGTGTGTGTGTGGGTGGGATACAAATTGCTCGCATGTCTGCGCAGTTTTATGACAATCGAAATTTGTAGCATTTAATTAATAATATGTCTTCTCTCTCTCTCTCTCTCTTTCTCCCCTCTCTCTCTCTCTCTCTCTCTCTCTCTCTCTCTCTCTCTCTCAGTCTGTTTTGTTTGCACAAATCCTGGAAATTCGCCAAGCCTTAAGCATTTGCACTATGATTAATTCGTCACTTGATACCGAGCTGGATTAATTACCTAATGTAAATTTAGAAATTAAATATGCCCATAAATCATTGATAGGAAACATAAGCCATAAACCATTAGGCAATAAAACAAAAAGTTAATTACCTTATGATGGAATTTTATGACAAATGAAAGCTACAAAATTATTGGAATATTAATTTTCAAAATTCGTGTTGAGTTAATGACAAATGAAAGTTTGATTGAGAAATTGAATTTGGTTATTTTTTTTAAATATCATATTTTAATTGCTTAGTGAATTGTAAAGAATTTTATAAGCTAAGCAAAAATTATAGATATTTGCTCTTTCAAATGTAAATACTTGAGTCAAAAATATATTTGTTACTAAAATTTACTTTTATTAAAATTTTAAAAAATATTTTTTTACAATTTATTTTTTACAATTATAAATATTTTTGTTATTAAAATTTACTTTTATTAAAATGAAAAAAAATATTTTTTTACAATTTATTTTTCTTTTAATTCTTTTTATTCTTTAAGTTTTTTTTTTTAATGTAAGCGTATTTTTTTATTATTTAAATTATTATTTAAAATTTATTTTTATTTTTAAAATATGTTTTTTAATTTATGTTTTGTTTACATTTATTTTTTTATAGTTTAAATTTATAATTTTTAACACATTTATATTTAAATTTTATATTTTAATAATTTTTTTTATTTAATAATTAATTTTTATTTAAATTTAATTTTTAATATATTTCTTTGTATTTATTTTAATTTGTTCTTTTTTCCTTTTTTAATTTCTTCTTTTTAAGTATTTTTATTTAAAATTTAAAATTTAGTTTTGAATTTATTTTTATTTAAAATTTTAACAAAAATTATTTAAAAATTTTTAATTTAAAAATGTTGTATATTCTTCAGCAAAGAGTAAACTATTTTAATCGTATAAAAAAAACAAAATTAATAAATAAAAAAATCATTAAATTTTAACCATGCTAAACAATTTTTAAGTCATTAAACTGCGTTTGATAGTAAAAGAAAAATGCTTCAAAAAAAAAAAAAAAAAAAAATACTTCACAGAAGTAGCAGCAGAATTTTATTAAGAATTGACCATACCTGCGGCACAAAAATAAAAAAGCAAAACAATTTCAGTTAATCGAACAAAATTTCAATTTAAAAATCATTTATCAAAACGTAAACACCTGAAAAAACACAACTCATACAATCCATCCCTTTCAATAGAAAAAGAAGCCCAGCCAATTAAATTAAGAATTGTCAGTGAGAAGGGGCAAAAAAGAGGAGTAGCTGCCACAGCAAGAGAACAACAATTGGAGCAGTGCTAATAGCCACGCCCCCAATAGAATTGATTGCCCCCTCCCCTCTCGGTTTCATAAAGGTCAACAAAATTGCTGCGTAATCCAGATCGATGCTCGACCTCCCCATCAAATACAGCTCTATGTTAGTTCATGTGGCGCAACGACTTTCAACTTTTCATGTCAAATCTTTTAAGAGTCATCAGCATCATTTAGGCGACTGCATGATAAATGATGCACACTAGCACCAGGCATCAGTTTTGCTTCTCTTTAACTTCTCTTTTTTTTTTTTTTTGTTAACGGAAGTCGTCTTCAAACACTGCAAAAGTGCGCATCATCATCAACAACATTATGACGTAGAAGATCATTAGCGAGTTGCTAAACAAGAGCAAAAGTCGCAGCACTCATAACAAGGATAACCAAAACTTTTGCTTGGCAAAAAGCAAAAAAAAAAAAAATAAGTAAATAAAAATTGATGATTTTTTTTCCTTTTCTGAGAAATGTTGTGAGAGAATTGTTGCTGCTGCGGCTGCTGCTAAAGTTAATGTGGAGAAGAGTCTGCTCTGTCGCAATGGGAGCGCAATGAATTAACCGCAACACTTATCACTAAACGCAGCGGGACTTTTTTACAAAATACTCCAGTTCTTGGGAAAAACGCATTTTGGTTACTTAAACGTTTGCAGTTTGTTTTGATGCTGGTTTGAAATTTTTGAACGGGTATATGGGTTTTAGAAAGATTGCTAAAGTGAAGCTTGAGTTTGATACTAATATAATATAATTTTGATTGAATTTTTATTAGAGTTGATAGATTATATAGCGGAGACTACGACTGAGAAGGCAGTAGAGTATATGTAATTTTTAATTTGAAATAAAAAAATACTAAATATGGTGTTGAATAAGGATAGCTTAGGATCATCATCATCAACTATACGGTGTTCTATACAGCTTGAGAGGTAGATATGTTAGTGATTAATAAAGATCTGTTGAATTTGTTATCGAAAAAAAGGGAAAATATTGAAATTTTGTGGATACAGATCTTTTTAATGTTTTCTTTGATATAGTTTTTAAAATGGAATACAAAAATTAAGATTTTAGAAAATACTATAGATCATTGGATCAAGAATAACTAAAGATTAGTTCAACTGGAGACGAAGTCATTTGAAAAGTTCGAGTCTTAATAGATAGAAATCGTTTGCTTGGGCTGCGCTAAGTTATTTGATAGGTATACAAATTGAGAATTCATACTAAAGATCGTTGAATTAAATATAATTAAAGATAATTTAAACTCAAAGTGAAACCAATTAAAGAGATCGATTGAAAACGTGTGCCTAGATCAATCAAGTTTAAACAGTTGAATTTATATCTATATATCTTTAGAGCAAGAGTATATAAAACAATGATTTCGGAATTAGAAAAAATACTGAAGATCGTTAGATAAGAATACTGTAAAGATCATTTCAAGTGGAGGTTAAAAGACGATTGAAAAATATAAATAAAATAGATTAAAATTTAAAACTTGTTATTGAATTATGAAAGCGAATAGAGAAATATATTTAAAAATATAAACAAATAATACAACTCAACTAATATAGTACCTTAATCCATATCCAATCAGCTCTCATTGCTCCTCCATTGAAAACAGAGCATCTCGCAGGCCTTCACTCTCCTTGATTTATACAAAATATTGTTTATGGCATTGGCAGTGCCTAAATGGAGCACACAATGGGCACAGCTGGAGCGTCGACACAAGCATACTTCATACACACACATATATATAGGCAAGCATATATATATATACATATATTTATGTACATATATACGCTCCTCTCCACATATATCGGATGATAGATGATAATATACGCAAATTTGTTTATGAGTGCAGCGCTGTAATTGATGGCTGCACTTCTCTGGCAAATGGCTGTGTGAGCGCAGCTTTGGCTTCAATCACAATTGTTACACAAAAAATTTAAGGCTTGATTTTGATGCTTAGCTAAAGATTGGCTAGAGCACGGCATCGTTAACTGGTTTAATGGCACTCTAAAATCAACGCTAATGACTCAATTCGTTTGTGGTTCGCTAGCCGCAAAACTAGGCATACTCGAGCGACACACACACACACATGCCCGCAAGGAGCTAACATAAAACTGAATCCGCAATGGTTAAGGCAAATAAATCAATATTTAAATTTTATTAGTAGCCAACGCCGCTGGGCACCGGGGCGTATGCGCGCTATCAGCAAACCGAACAAATGAATGTTTGCTGCCCTCTGCTGTAAATAATTGTTAATGGCCGCATAAATAAAAACAAACACGCGTTCGAGCTATAACTTGGCTGCTTGTTAAGCAAACATTTGCATTTACCACTGATTTACACACACACACACACACGCACACAGAGGCGAATACTGTGTGTATGTATGTGAGAGTCTATGGTTTGATGTGTGTAACAAGCTAACAAAATAATAACAAGCTATATTTTAATAAGCTTACAGAAAGCCTGTGAGGCTTGTGATTTGCTAGAGCTAAGTATTGATATTATCACAAAAGTCAATAATTAATTATCATATAAATTATGCAACGGAAACTAAGGATTGATTTTAAGTACCGCTATGATGGAATCTATAAAAAATCAATAGAAAATCTATAAAGAGTAGAACCCTTAATGGGTAAAACCTAAATTGTTGGTCTAAATATTGGCTTATACTATAATGATATTGAATGTTATTTGAGATAATTATATGCAATATTTTAATTATAAAGAAATGTTATATAAGAAATGTTAACAAAATATAAATATAATATACAAAAAATAAACAATTATAAAATCACTTGGGAACTATTTAATAATTTTATTAATTAATAATAATTAATTATTTTAAAATTATATACATCTCATCTATATTTCAATTATAAATTACTAACTTTATTTTAAAGAATTTATGAACAATTATAAGGTATGAGTGTATGATTGTTTAAATAAATATTTAACGTTCTTCAATATTTATAACATATTCTAGATATCTCAGCTATGAAAGATACATCGTAGATGCTTAGTTTATCTACAATATATCTTAGGCATTTCAGCTCATTGTCTTGCTGCTCGCACATAAATATTAGCAGACTTCTACCTATTATTCAGAGATAGAGATGTTTATTTTTATTGACAAATTACTCTAGCAAAAAGCGAGCTGCCTGTAAACGAAAACAATAAAAAATAGTTTCTCTTTATTTTCGCATGATGATAAGTGTGTGAGAGTGGAGGTAGACACATATATACACATAAACACATACATACATATATATATGAGACTGATGGGTAATGATAAGCATTTTGTTGTTGCTTTAGCTTTTTACTTGGGCGGATAATGACAGTCGTATGTAATGATTATGGGGCCACTTTTCTCATAAAAATTCAGGCGGCAGACTCAATGATGATGACCACGCTTGGAGTCGAGTCGAGTCAGCTGTTGATGTCAAAACAAGCAACAAATTAGACGGCCAACAACAACAACAACAACAACGAGTACTTGAATTGAATCATTGATAAACACAGAAGCGACGGCTTCTATTGCCTTTGATTATGCTACTCGATGGAAGTTTCCTTTTTTTTCGGCTGGAACGGGGCTTTGGGCGCTCTATCCTGATTATGCAGAAAGTATTTTGCCAACACATCTGGGTCCGCACACACACACACACACGCTCACACACCACATAATAATCATTATATTTTATTATGTATATTAACACGAGAGCGAAACCCACACGAAATCAACTTTTACCAAATTTTCCCAAAAAACTTGAACGCCTCAATCGTCGTTTGTTTTATCAACCGAAAATGCTTTAATAACAAAACAAAAATGTTTGCCAAGGGGCACCCACCAGGAGCCCAACACAGACAGAGGCAGACAGAGAGGGAATGGCAGAGAGGTTACTTCAGATGGGGTAGGCTACGAGGTGGAGACTCTTGCTAAAGTCGACTCTGCTCTGTTCTCTGCTTTGCCCGTCGCTCCTTGATTTGCTAATTCTGTGGGTGTGTTTTCTCGGGCATTTAGACAAGCCAAAACCAGAGGACGCTTTAGTCATTTTTGGGAAAGGTGATGAATCGGGGTATAATGGTTTGCTGGGAGCGTATGTAACAGACAGAAGAAGTATGATAGCTGCCAGAAAGTATATATTAGGACGATAGGTTGAGTCGGTCTGACTATATGTGTCTATCTATCTAGCTATGCCTATGATTCGTCTTAAAAAACAAAAGTTGCCACATTTAATTTATAGGACGTCTATTTAAAAAGAATAGTGATTTTTCCTTTTTTTAAAAATTATTTATTCATTATATTATTTATCAATTTTAAATAATTATTAGATTCTAGTCGTCGAAGGGCCTTAAAAAGTCATATTCAGTATGAGCTTATCTTATTTTTGTTCGAATGCTCAGTTATTTTCATAGTATCGATAAAAATCGATCATTTTCTTGAGCTTTTCAAGCATAACAGTAATAACTATTTGAGCTTTAGATGCTTGCCCTCCCTCTTTTGAAATAAAAATAAAAAAATTATGCATATATAAAGAAAATTTTTTTTTTTACTAATTTTTTTAAATTTTATTTTATTTTTATTTTTTATTTTCTTTATGTTTATGTTTTATCAGATTATATGTTGGTGTTCATATATTAAAGAGTTTTAAACACAGATATATCTAAAGGTGTTATAGATATCATTATCAAGCTCGAAAATTTTGCTTACGCATAACTACAATAGGACTATTAGCCCAAGCAAATATTAGGGTTATTTTTTATAATCCGCCAAGTACTCCCGTCCATAGCACTCTTGTGTGTTATGCAAAAGACTCGCAGATTTATTGAGATATTAACTTCGTGTATTGTTTTCAGGGTATTTCCTAGTCGAGCACACTCGAATGCAACACTCTCAAATTTTTCTTGATTTTCTTTTTTTTGTTTCTTTCTGCTCGGGTTTTGCGTTTCCTTTTGAAATCGAATGCCGCCCTTTTCGGGTGCTGCTGCTTGGCGTCTTTCAAGTTGGTTCGCCGGCTGTCTATCAATTGGTTTCCTGGGAAACCGAAATGAAAAGCACAAAAGTCTTTTAAGCATTTCCTCTTTCATTTCAATTTTATTAAATTAATTGGAGCGCTGGAATAGTTAAGAGCAGAAGTTGAGCTAGAAGAAATACATACATTCAATTCTTGATGTTAGATGGTGCCATTGATGTTTTATAATATATTTCCGTATCCCAGAAGCTTTGTGGAATCTTGCTTCGAGAATATATAGATCAAATCTAGGCATTGAGCAATTCTTTAGATTGGAAATGCATTCGATTTCAATATTTCCTCAATACTTAAATTTTCATAATCTTCTTAAGACATACAAAAATCCCAATGAGATATATTATCAAGGACATGCTCTGGCCACTCAATTCAATTGTCATTGCACTGCTCTCTATATCGATGCCGCAGAGCCTTTTGAAGAGCGTTGAGCAGATGGCACGCATCGGGGGGCAGACGCAGGATTCGTTTAACCTCCTAAATGTAAGCTGAGATGAGAGCTTAGTAGTCGACCGAGGATAATAGTAACACACGACAAAGACTCCTTTTAGCATAATCGCTGCAGCACAGCCAATAAACTCTAACGATGGCATCATCACTTGGACAAGGAATTGCATATGTTCGTAATCGGCGTGCGTGTCATTCACAATTTTATCCGCTGGGAATTTGGCGAGCATCTTTATTACCCAGTGCCTCACCGTTCGGCCCTCCCACTCGTCGAGGACACCAACATGATGACCCCGCACATACACCGAGTTCTGACCAACCTCATAGCCGCCGGCACCGATGATTAGACACTTGTCGGGATGCGGACTGCACAAACGCAAATACTGTTCGGCCATCTCCTGCAGGTGAATGTTCCAATAGACGAGATTCATATTGGAGATCAGATACTGTCTGGCGATCTTGTTGCGCAGTCCATTGTGCACGTGCACCATCTTCAGTTTGGAGCGCAATGTATTCTTTATGAGCAGGAAGCGTTTGCATTTCTTTTCCGCTTCCATGGGATTTTTGCGGCATAGAAAATTACTGTTACCATCCAAACAACGTGGCTCCCTCCTCGGACAAAGTGAGAACTTGTCACCAAAATCAAAATAATACGGATTAGAGTGTGTGTTTTCTTCGTCACCTTCATCTATAACACCCCCAACAGGTCTAATATTCTGAAGACCATCAACAATGTGAACTACATAGATGAGCTGTATTATTACTATTAGTAAAATTAAAGGTTTCATCGTCTGCCTTTCAAAATGCGTTCACTTCAACCAGCAAGAATGCAATATCCATTGATGCATCTATAGTTTTGCTAGTTGCTCATTAACTGAAATAGAGTATATTGGTTTAGTGTAGATTTCGTCTTGGTGTTAGTTGTTCTAGCTGTATGTTTATATGTATGTATGAAGTACATTGACATTTTTTGCATACGTCTACTACAGAGTGTGAGTTTTAGAGTAGCTGAAGAGGAAATGGATTTTCTTCAATGATGCTACGGTTTTTTGTTAGATTTCAGTGAAATAAAATTTTTTAAGTCTTTTGCATGCATTCAAAAATGGTTAGATCTTTTATCATTATATAGATTTTGAATACCCTATCATCATCTAAAATCTAAACTTTCTTTTATTAATAATTTAATGCGTCATAAATATAATTAGATTTTTGCATCCAGAATATCATATGATGATATAATCCACAGACATTTCTTTAAATTTAAATAATTGTAATATTGTTTCAAATTTGATCAGGTGACATATCATGAATATGATCATTTTAAATTAATTTCTAGATGTAAACTCTCCATTGTTCCCTTTTGTATGTTGAGACAACTAAAATTAATCTGTGACAAATTTTTTTAGATTTTTGAATTCAGATTATAATATTATGATAAAATATGATAAGATTTGCAAAATTGAAAAATAATTTCGACATTTACTCAAAGTACAGGGTATTCAGGATACCCTATGACCTACACCTAAACTTTCTGTTGCTACCTTTCGTATGTTAAGACAACTAGAATTATTTTAATTGTATTGTCATAAATATGCAATAGAGTTAAAACAGTTGACTTTCTATACCTGTATGTACCTGAACTTTTCAAATAAACAGGTCAAGTTGGCTGCCCACCTGCCGCTCATTGGCCAAGTTGCAAACTTTGGCTATAAATTCAAAAAGTAAATGTTATGTGAGCCAGCAGTGCCAGCAGTGCTGGAAAATTCAATTCAATTCAATTCAATTCTGGCGGGGGTCCGTTTGGGGCTGCAATGCAATATGTTTATCAGTTTATTGATTTTGCTCATAGAAAACAAACATTTTTGCCCCCTTCGGATTTGCTTGATTGCAACATGTGTCACAAACACACACACAGAGAGAGAAAGAGAGGGATTGGCAACTGTATCCACATGCCGTGCACAACTCACAGCGCCCCTTAAAGACTTATGTCAAATGGCAACAGATCAAATATCCTGTGGTTAAAATGCGATTCAGTGATAAATGCGACACATGAATGAAGCAGAGAGGGCGACAGAGTTCGCTCTCAAAACAAATACAGACGAGACCTCTGGACTCTGCAGACTCGGCGCAAGGTTAGCTATGGGGTCATTTGTGCCCGTCACGCGCTCCACGCATAATCCATGCCGTGCCATCAATATGATGTGAACACCTCCCCCACACATACTACGGACTCTGCCGAACTTCTTGCACGTTCTGAATGCTTGGGTCGATGCCATTAGTTTTGCCAGCTTTTGGTCCAGCAGTGTGTTTGCGGTCGAAATTAAATTGCAATTGCCAACTTGCTTTAGTCAGTTTCATTTTTATGGGATTTGTGTTGCGCCACGCTTTGTTGCAACTACTTGGATACGTGCAAAGTGCAGCTAAAGTTTCGTCCGGCCACCATTAAATGGATAAATGGCTGGGTCTAGCCTGGGGTTTCGATGGGGAGGGGAGGGAAGGGTAGGAGCTTCAGCTGCTGCTATCTATGCACTAGGTGGATAAGTAACTTCGGGTTCTCAGTTACCGTTGCGCTTAATGCATTCGATTTGCACTCGTTGTGTGTCATCGTCTTCTTTTACTTCCGTCCCTAGCTCGTCAAACTATATAAAGACAATTCATTCTCGTGCCTGGTCGCCGCGTCACTGAGTTGAGGGTCTCTTGATTATGTCATCGAGGCAATTTAAGTGAGTTGTAAATATAAGAACTTTAGCTTTAATTGTTTTATAGTATATTAACATATATTTGGAACTGATATAGGGGACTATATAATGGGGACTGACTCTTCTGGCAAAATCGTAGATCATACTAGTTCAATTACATTGTTAGTTTGAACTAGTTGTTCTGATGGTTTCAAAATAAATTCTAAATCGATTGTCAAAACATACAAAAGTGACTTATCTAAACTAGTTCCAATTCTGTTTGTGCTTAATCAGTTCCAAAACTAGTTCCAAACTGTCTTGAATATATATTTCAGGATCAAAGTAAATCTAGATAACTATTTCACTCAAAAGATAATCTTATAAGCATTTCCTACATTTTCACAGTGAGTGTATTCATAATTCAGCTTTGAGCACCTGCTCAATATAGTTAACCGCACTTTCCTGTTTTTATTTGTTCCCATCTCGAATTTAGTTTCTTTTTTGTTGCTTTGTTGATTTTTTTTTTTTTTTTGTGATATTTTGTAACTCAACTAAGGTTCATTCATTTAGCAATGTCAACAGTTGACTGATCAGAGGCGCCTTTGTTCGCGCTGAATGTGCGAATGAATGAATGAATGAATGGCACGATGGCATAAGGACGGCAAAGGCAGAGGGCATAGAATGGTAAGGCTCTGTGCGACTTGGGCTCTCACGTAGCCGCAGTTAGTTTGGGTCGTGTCAAGTGTCGTTGTCACTGGCGCGGAAACCCGAAACCGGGTAACTTGACTGACTGCTGAATTACTGAATGACTGACTGCCTGACTGACAGTCTGCCTGTCTGACTGATGATGACTGACTGCCTGACTATGCGACTGTCTAAGTCAAGACTGAACGCTTTTGAATGGTCGTGCGAAATCTGTGCGCTACCAACTTCCAACTACCAACAATGGGCCAGGCAACTTGACCAACTTCGAGTCGGCGAAATGTGGCAAGAAAAATGATATGATGCCAGCGTGCTGGCCATTGCAAATGAATTTGATAAATGAACCGAAAGTTTTGTAGGGCCTTCACTTGGCGGCGTCAGGCTTGCATTTTAGCAGATAAAAGAGAAAAAGAGACAAAGACAGCCACAGGGAGTGTGAATGAGAGAGAGGGAGCTGCCAGCTCACTTCTTGCTTGCATTCATAATGCAATCATTAAACAACTTTTTGCCGTCAAACGAATGCAATTTGCGCAACTTGAACGCTTGTTTATTTGTTTGGCTGAAATTGTAAAGTCAAGAGCTCATTATAAGCTTACAAAGGGTATTTAAGGCGTGAGTGAAGCTGAGACTTCTAGGGTGAGGGTCTCAAATACTGAGAGCAGTTTTGCAATGAGTTGCAGAGGAAAGGAATATTCGAGATTTGGGATTATATGTAGAATTCTACTAATTATAGAAGAAGCAAATTATTAATGAATAATTAAGAAAAAATACAAATAAATAAAGAAAATAAATAATAATATAATAATAATATATTTTTGAGTAATTTTTGCTTATATAGACTACATTATTGTTTTATATACAAAGTTTTGACCTAAGAATTATCGAATTGGTCCAGGAAAGTAGAAATTTTGTTTCAATTGAGATAAATGTAAGTTGAGGCAAATGTATTATTAGATATATATGGAATAATTCTTATATTGCTATATGCAAAAATTTTCCCTTTAATTTTAATTCAAGTATAATCTGACAGCCTAAACTGAATGCATATTAAATAAAACTAAAAATAAATGTCTAATGAGATAACTATGTAAATCGTATATATTTGTTCTAAATATAAAATTATTTAAACTAAGCCTATATCTATATATAACTATACATTTTAAAAATGTCGATCATTATTTCAATTCAAATAGAATCTTTTATTTTATATATAACGATTATTATTTCAATATATTCAAATAGAATCTTAACTTCTAAACTGTCTGTCTAGTCTAATACAAAGTGAAATTGAATTTTGAAATAAGTTTCCTTTATAAGTCTAACAGTGAAATAGATTTAGGTTAAGGCAAGATCGTCTATGATCTCTAGAGATGGCATAAATGTAAAAAAAAACACAAGATTCGAATCCCAAACTTGTTTTTAATTGTAGAATGATTATCATTTTATTACAATATATATATAACGCTTTAATATGATCTTGTCCAAATAATAATGATTGGTAATTTAACATATTCAAGGTTTTAATATGAATTTAACTAATTAATAATTTTACCACTCAAAGAAAGTTCAAATTAAATTCTATTCTAAATGAGTTTCGTTCACATTAATGTATATCATACACAAACATTATTTTCACGAATAATCAGGCGATCAAGCTTTTATTACAGAAAAACTTTCGACATCTAACTTACAGGGTGTCTAAGCTGTGTCACTTTAAAGCGCAAAGTTGCAACTTAGTTTTTTTTTTTGCTTTGTTCTTTCTATTTAACTTGAACTTAAGCAAAAGAAGATAAAGAAGCAAAACAATCAGCAGCAGCAGCAGCAAGAGCAGCAGCCAGCAATCAACACTCGAGCAGCACCCACAAAGCTTCTGCAATTAATTTCACTTTCAATTTAGCGGCGGCGGCTTTTCATTTTTTTCACTCTGTCTGGAAAGTGTGAGGGTGTGAGAGAGTGTGGGTGTGCATCTGTAGCTGTAGGCGTTTATCTTGTTCACTCTCACTCACTCCCTCCTCTCTCTCTCTCTCTCTCTCTATCACTGTCTGCCTGCTCATTTGCACTGCATTTAACGGCCAATGTGTTGTGAAAAGTCGGTTCAAGTCTCTCGCAGCCGGCATGGAAATTAATTTTAATTGCTACAATTTAGATAATCAAATGAGTTTTGATGCTAAGTAAATTAAACAAAAATGCCACGCCCACATTTGACACTGCACTGTTGAAAGTTAACAATTAACACTTGGGCCGAACTGCGCTCATTAGGGCAGCAATGCGAACACATTAAGAGCTTGAGCATTGAATTTTACATTAATAATTTGAAGACCCTTTGAAAATTAATTTTTGGGCTTTTTTTGTTCCGATTGTAATTGAAATTTTATGAGAAGTATATAATGAAAATGTGGAAAATTAAGTTGAAAAAATGTACTTTGGGAAGGTTAAATTGAGACGAAAATAGGCAAATGATAATGAAAGAAGTCTTTTGATTGATGCAGAAAATATAAAAACAAAAATTAATATTTGCCTTAAAAATAATTTAAATTCAATATTTTTTATAGATTGATAGATTAACGGTATTTATAGCCTAAATATAAATTCTCTTAAAATTTCTCTAGTTTTCTTCCGAGTTTCTTAACCCCTATATCATTTGTTATGCAGATCCACCTCAACCTTTTCAAGCCTTATAATTATTATATGATTAGGTTAAAAAACTTTGCTGCGCGCTGAACTTCATTAGGTAGCCGTATACTTTTTTAAGCTGTGGAGTTTTTATCTTCTTCTATTTCTATCTTCTTCAAATCAATTAAATCTTCCTCAATTATTAAATTTGTTGTAAACATCAAATTGCAATCAGCAACTTCCGCTTGAAGCTTTGCCACGGTCCCTCAATTATGCACAATTCATTTTTTCAGTTCGTTCTTTTTTTTATTCAACTCGCACGAACTTCCCATTAGCCTAATTCCAGAGCTTAGGTTCAGTTTTTCATTTCCACACTTTAGATGCGGCACCTCTGTATTTGGTTGGGTCGGCCGGCAATTAGTTTGGTCGCATTAGCGATTCAATTGATGCGCGGCCAAACAAATGCGACAAAGTGCAGCATTTGCGGCTTAAAAAACTACTTCAATGAAGCCCGCCCGAAAATAAGAGAAATTGCACTTGTATGCTGGAAAATTGGTTAGAGATGGTCGCGTGTCACGCTGCGTGACTCACGCAAAAGATTTAGATTTGCTGGAAATTTAAAATATGACTGATATATAAATCATATTTGATATAACGAAAGAAAAATTAATATCTACGTGCCTAAGAAAATGCTAATAGTTCCTAAACAAAAAAGTGGGAACCGATAATTATCGATTTGACTTGAAAGTTGCTTAAGCAAAAATTACATTCACTGCGTTTTAAAGAGCTATAAATCCAACTTAAATATTTCCCAACTTTCTAATATTCAGTTCTGCTTTAGCTAAAGATATGATTGAAAATCGATAATAATCGGTATTTGCTGTTATAAATATAGAAGATATGACACTATATCTATTAACTCCTTTAGATCGTCTGCTTATATTATCTATAAATAGCGAATATTATCCCAAAGTTGAAAACATTTTATGATTTATCGCAAAAATGAAGATTTCGACACGATATTTATCGATTTTGGTAGACATTTCACTAAGTTCTTTGAAAATAACTTGCTAAAAATCAACAAAAATCAGCTCAAAATGTACAACTGAATTATTATAATATTAAAAATTTTCTTCAACGGTAATTCATTGAAAATCGATTATTATCGATATGTTTGAATAACATTTCGATCTATTTCTAAGGCTTGCTTTGGATTTTAAGGTTATTCATATGTTTTTAATCGTATTCTATCTCATCTGCTTAGATAAATTCTGCTCAGAATATTCCAATACTATATTCATCGATTTCATTAGAGTTGTGCATAAAGTTTGTGACAAATTTGAATGTCGTCAGCTTTTAAAATCACAAAATGCATTTGATTTTATGCAAGAGTTAGCCTCAATGCCCGAAAGTTTTAGACCATCCCAGCTGCCAGATAGGGCAGACCGAAAAAAGAAAGAAAAACTCCACAAATTAAGCGCCACAACTTTTTGGCTAATGCCCAAAGCTCGTTTTGGTCGAAGGAACTTTTCGACATGGCACGCAAATCGAGACAGGTGGAGTGGTGGAGAGAGAGTGAGAGAGTGAGAGAGAGAGAGAGAGAGAGAGAGGGAGTCAGAGAAAGAGACCTCACTAGTTGCAAAGTAATAAACACTTAAGTGTTCGCCATTGTTTTGGCAGGACCTGGGTTGAGTTGGCAAATGTATGGCAGAGTGAGAGACGAGGCGAGCTTCGATGCTGGACCAAAAACTTATTAATTATTAATTTACTTTTATTTATGTATCTCGTGTCTGGCTGACTGCATAAAAGCTTTCGTAATGCTTTAACTTTCGGCGAGCTCAGCTCCGCCTCCGCTTGGCCTTTTGGCTCTGGCGGATCCTTTCGGCTCGAGTATGTGGTCATGGCAATAAGAGCTATTGCTTGGCATTGTTATTGCTCTTGGCGCTTATAGTTGTTGTTGTTTGTTATTGTTGTTTTTTTTCTGTTCCTTTTTTTTATTGTTTTTCGTGCTCTTGTATTTTATTTCCTTTCATTTGCTGCCCCTCGGCTGTGTTGGGGCAAAACTAGGCAGCATGGCAGCGTAAAGGCCAATTGACTTCTTTTAACTTTGACATTTTTACAGTTTTGGCTTTTGCTATGTTTTTCGCCGTGCAGCGTCCTTGGCATTTAGTGGTTGGTTAGCTGGAATATGGCAAAATGTACTCTATATGCATTTATATATCGATTAGCATATGCAATACGTTGACTTTAGCAGGGGTTTTCTTGTTGGAAAATCTACTCTAGCAAGCACATTAGTTTAAGAATAAATATGCTTATTAGCCTAAAGTGAAGTAATTTGGGGGCGGAATATTTCGATTGTACTTTAATATGTACTGCTCTAAATATTTTTTAGTTGATTATTTTGTGAAGTTTTAAAAGCATTAACTTGTTTATAATATGGGTATAATGGTTAATTATTTAATTGTTAAAGGGTTGTTTTTTGTATTACACGTTTGACTAACCAAGAATTTTGAAGAGACTTTGACAATGCTGTGCTCAGTCATTTTGTAAAAATAGACATACTAAATGATGTACATAAAACTAGAAGTAAATAAGCATCAGATTGCGATTCAGTACTAGAAAAGCTTTGGATTAGTACAATTTACTTATATTTTATATTATATTTTAAAATATATATGATATATATAATAAGTGTATGCATATGTATAACCGAGTGTATAACAAACACTGGCTAAGCTCATGAACTGATTATAATATAGAAGATAAGTAAAACTGGGTGAGGTTTTTGTTAATAAATTATAAATTATAAAACATATTTAAATTACATTAACATATATTGTCAACCATAATAATAATTATATTTCTCCACGATTGAATTTGAGATTCTTTTTCTCTTAAATCATAAACAAATTTCTTTAATTTCGGTGATCAGATCATTTAATATTAAAATTATTATTAAATAAATTTGATCCCATATTTTAAGCAGCTCACCGCTTTGCTTCACACCCACTCAATATTGATCTTAAATTGCAATCACAAAAACCGCTTACAATTTAATCATTATTATTGTCAAAGTCTCTTGCCGAACGTAATCGCAGCATTAAGCTTTATATCATTACCACAAAAGCTTAACTGAATGCAAAAATGTTGCGTTTGTGGACTTAACATATTTTTGATTCGAATTGATTCAATATTAACAGGCTCTGATTTTAATGTTTATGAGTTTTTATAAACAACTTTTTTATCATTTATTATGTATGTAATTATTTTTATTTTTATTTTTTATTAATTTTATATCCGAGCCATAAATGGAAATTGTTGTGCCATCTGCTAGGCGATGCATTCAATTTATAATCAATTTGCAGTTAAAATTTGTGCACATGACTCCGGATGGCTGCGATTGAGTGCCAGCAACAACAACAACAACAACATTTTCTTTATGTCCCATGCAAATTTATTAAACGGTTTTCCCAACTCCCCCTCCTCTTTTTTGTGCTAATTGTAAAAAAAGCGGCAGAAACATTTGCATTGCGCCAAAGCGAAATGCAGACACATAAATTTGCAACAGACAACGCGCGGCGTCTGACATTGAAAACAGCTAAAAGTTGTGGATAAACTGAGGGGGAGCGAGGTCAGGGTTGAGTGCGTGGAATGTGAATGGGCTGTGCAGACGTGTTCGAGTGCCGCAACTCTAATTTATTTTGGCAACGGACAACTGCTGCAAGTGCAAAGCCAGCAACTGCAACACAGTCCAAGTCTTAATTAGCCGCAGCCACTTGACGAACAGCAACAGCAACTTTTTGGCCAAAAACATGGTCAATTGTCTCTTGGTGGTCGTTCGGCTCATCAAGAACTCATTTCCCGTTCGCACAGCAGGGCGCGCCACCTCTTAAATGGAGCGTAAACAGAAAAAAAACAGGAAGGAGGAAGGCGCTCGAGTTCCATGACAAGTTTTGCTGCCTAATCAAAAAGTTGCTGCTCCGCCTCGGTTTACAGTTTCCGTTTTTGCAAAACTTTGACGTGCCTCGTTTTTTTTCTTTCCCACAGCTCCTAATTATGAGCGTTGTTTTTTGTGCTGCCAGTGTTGATTAACCCAGGCAGGATTAGCCAGGATTGCTGCTCGTGTGGGTGCATATGGCATAGCTGCAGCTGCAGCTGGAGCTACAGCTCCTGCTGCCCAACTCATTCATTCTAATTGAGTTTCGTGCGAGCTGTGACAGATAGACGGACAGGCCCAGAGAAATAAGAAATGGCTGCTCAGCAGCTCACTTCACTCAGTTCTCGGTTTGATGCATGGCATTTTAATAGGAAACCAACAGGAAAATGAAGATTAAGCTGCTGTTAGATACGCTCGGCTTGCTCCTGCTGCAGCAATTGACGAGCTGCTGAAAGTCGCAAAAAAGAAATGCGGACTTAGTAATGGATTGGAACTGGCTAACAAAGGCGCACACTGTTGAGCTTTAAATAATGCGTCGTTAAAGCGTAAGATTTTCTTGCTATTGAGCAACACTGGCTTGGAGGGTATTACTTTGTGTTGTATTATGTAAGCCTGTGCTTAGCATAGCTGACAGTAGCCCAATTGCTTGCTTAACAGCTTTTAAATCTTGTTTGAGCATTTGAGTCTTCAAAATCATTTAGACACATGGACGAAGCTCATATATAAAAATTATGTATAAGATATATAACACAATTTAGCTTGTGTGTCTCTCTTAAGTCTCTTTTAAGATAAAATATATATAATGCTGATAAAACTTGTATATCATATATATGAAGTAGTGATTATAAAGCATATATAACAGATAATAAAAATAAATGAATTGATATGTTATGAAAAATAAATATATAAAAAAAAATGTAGTAAAAAAAATGGTGGTTTACCAACTACTCCTCTATTTGATCATCTAATACGACTACAAACATTTCCAACACTGTTTGCTTAAAATATTTGGCAAAGCACTTTATATTTCTTATGATATATATGCACATGTCCATAGTTGAAAATGATATGTTAAGCTCTGGCATTTATATCCGCTGCCATTAAATGTTACCCTACCCTGCCTACCCTCCCCTTCAATACTACATTTCATTTCACATTTTACAACACTCAACACACACGCGCGTTAAGTAAACTTTGTCCGAGCAACACACACAGAAGTACAGAGTTGAATAGTCAAGCTGCTGCACAAATGAAAATCAATTTTTGTAACTTGGACTTATTCGAACGAATGAAAGTATAGGAAGATGAGCACAATATGATTTTGAGTAGCAGTCGGTTCTCATCTGTATGAGTGTGTGTTGCAATAATACTCGTATACTATATAGAGTGAAAGAAGGAGAAGAAGACAGCAACAAATATAGAAAAACTTTATCGCTGGGCAAAAATCTATTAAGAAAGTTTTGCCACAACGCAGCAGTTTAGTTTTAGTTGGGTTTTTGTTTCTTACCCCAGTCGAAGAAGCTGCAAAAAGTTGCAGTTGGCTTCGTGTTTGGCTTTATGAGTTTGTTTGCTGTTGTTGTTGTTGTTGTTGCTTTTACAGTTGTTGTCGCTGTTACTGTCTCTGGCAGGCTGCCTAGATAAGTGTCAGCGATAGGCTATTGAAATGGTAGCAACCCCCAACCAAAACCTGGCCCCCTTTTAAAAGCTTTGCCAAACAAAAGAATCGACGCAGTTGCCGTTACCTTCTAACAAGCTAAAAACATTTCACTTAACAGTTTTCGAGTTGGCCAAAAATTTTGTTATACTACATTGTGCGTTGACACTATTCTCAGAAGTCGAGTCAAATGCAGCATCAGCATCAGCATCAGTACAGCAGGAGCAGCTTCAGCTTTTCCCTGGCTGAAAATCAGTCAGGAAATTGTTTTGACTTTAGCCGCGAGGCATTCACCAATTGAGTTTTAATTAAGAAAGTTATGAAGGCAAAAGCAGCGCACAGTTCTAATTCAATTTGCAATACTCGCTCTCTCCCTCTCTCACAAAAGCAACCGAAAACTCAAAAGCAAGCCACGCACTCAGCTTGTTAGCCAAGTTTGCAGTTAGGGTTAGGATGCTGAGCTACATTCAAGCCAACAAGCGACATCAATGCCAGACAACATATCAATTGTCATTATTTGTTACCATTGCCATTATTTTATGAACACAAACACACACACACACTCTCACACACACAGCCATTCATATTGTGGCTCCCAAAAGTCTGTTGAAATGTTCGATATCTCGTATATATACACATGTATATATATTTTTAACTGTCGAACTTGAAACTACTTTTTGCCAAATTGCGCTTATTGCTTATTTCGCAAGAAAATATGGTGGGAAAAACTTTTATTATTGCATTGCTTTCGTTTTTCAACTTTTTTGTATACCTATATACCCTTGTAAAAGCAGCAGAGAGGTAGTATAAGCGTAACTGATAGACAAACAAACAGAGAAGATCAATTACTTTTCATCTCTCTATATTTTCGTTCTTTCTCTCCTATCCAATCTTGCTCTCGTTCTAGCTCACTCATCTCTCTCTCTCTCTTCTCTTCCTATCCAATCGTATCTCTTTCCCTCTCTAACTCTATTAATCTCCTTATCTTTCTTTCTATACCTCACCTTATCTCTTTTTCTCTCTCTCTCCCTCTCTCTCTCTCTTTATCTTTTTCTTTCTCTTTTTTCTCTTTCGCGCTTTCTCTCTCTCTTGATCGTTTTCCCTACCTCTTATTTCTTCTCTCTTTCTGCCTAATACTCTTTGTTCTTCCGCCATCTCTCGCTCTTCATCTCTCGGTCTCTTACTTACTGTCAGTCTCTCCCTCTCTCTCTCTCTCTCTCTCTCTCTCTCTCTCTCTCTCTCTCTCTCTCTCTCTCTCTCTCTCTCTGAAGTTTTCATCGTGTTCGTCTGACTGTTCGCTTATATAACTATTGACTTCGATAACATGCTCGTCGGACGAACGTATGGAGAAGTTTAAATAGTTTAATCCGAGGTAGTTCAAGAATGTATATATGTATGAAAGAGATAGAATGCTGACGCTGTTCGTCTTCAGTCTTGATCATGTTTGTCTGTGCCTTACTTCAATTCATTAACAATTAACAATTAACAACAACTGAGTGTGAGGTATTTTTAAGTCTATCACTCCTCACTCAAACGCCTCTTGTCCCATTTTAAAGTCCAGTGAAATGTTATAGCATTGATGCGTGTAAAATTTGCTATTCCCAAAATGAAATGACCAATTTGCGGGTGAGTTACAAGCGACAGCTTATATTGCTCGGATATTTTTATAACATTATTTCCTGCACTGTGAGAGCTGTAAAAAATCTAGTGTAAGGAAACGGAAAAATCAGAAAAATGTTAAAGCAATAAAAGCAGCTAAAAGCGAATTGTAAATAGATTGAATTTCCATAATCAAAAAGAACAGATAAGCTAGACAAATACTGAAGCTCTTAGCTCGTTTAAGTTGGAAGCTCTCTTTATTCACCCTCTCTTTCGCTCTCTCTGTTTATTTTTGATAGCATGTCCTTTCAAATTCGAACGACACCTTGAAAGCTAATGAGCATTGAGTTTGAAATTTTAAAAGAGCCCTCGACATAAATATATAAATAAATAAAAACTAAGCATTAGCAAAAAAAAAATGGGAGCTAAGAGCAAAGCTGGTCACGGCGCTAGCCTCAAGAGCTGAAATAGTATGACATGTACGTGACACGAGTCGAGTGTGAAGCCACAGGAATAGCCAGAGACAGAGAGAGAGGGAGAGAGGGAGAGGGAGAGTGAGTGTGAGTTAACTACAAGCAGCAGGATGCCTGGCAGGACACTCAGTTTCCTTAGATGTGGCCAGCGTGTTTGTTTGGAGCTGAAGTTGCTTGATAATGATGATGTTGTTGTTGTTGTTGTTGATGATGATGATGATGATGATGGTGATGATGTTGCTCTGCTGTTGCTGTTTCTCTTGCTGTTGCCAGCATTAGCCACAGCCCAAGTGTCAGCATTGAGCATGTCCTTAGCAATGAGATACGTTGGGTCAGCTGCCAGAAGCATGTGTCTAGCTGGCAACAGCCAGCAGCCACCAGACATGACCATTGCTTGGCTCGGCTGGTTTGTATTTTAGTTGTGAAATGAAGATAAATGTTTTAATGTAAAGCTGAAAAGGATAGAAGGTGGTTGACGTGTGTGTGTGTGTTCGTGTGAGTGCCTCTGAATAGAGGTCTAGGGAAAGTTTTTGTAATGGAATTATGGCATTATATTAGTGCAGATATATGCATATCATAAGCCTTAGCTAAGTACGTGGATAATACGTAATGTAAGCAAATGGTTTTACACGGCTTACTGTCACGTTCAACACATTCGTTAAATTAGCTGAAACTGCTCAAGTGTGCAATGACGAGGTTTTACTGTACCTCAAGAGTTTGAGAGTTTGAGCTTTTGAGTGACGAGCGGAACATGCCCGACATATGCCAACAATTTATTTGTATTATATGTATTTTGTTTTTCATATTTCAGATCACAACTGGTAAACTGAAGAAAAACAAGTGAAATGTTGGAATATATGTGCTTATATAAATTATCTAAATATTTTTATAAATGAGGTAAGTGAATTTAGACAAAAAAATATGTATATTATAAATATATATAAATTGATAATATAATATGATAGAATAAATATAATATAATATTAATAGATCTCTTCAATGAAAAGTTCAATTTGAAATCATTCAGTTATAAAAATTAATTGTACTGTGAACTAAAATTTAAAAAATTACAAAATTTCGCAGTTATTTTTGGCTCATCTGAACAGGTGTGGCTTCTAAATCTATTAATATTTAAATGATATATTGCCCAATTTCAAATGAAAACAATGCATAACCCAATCTGTACTTGGCATGATTATTATCAATATCATTATTATTATTATTTTTTTTTTTAAGCATAAATACTATATTGCATCTTATTGTCTAGGACTCATTAGCGCATTTATCTCAAGCCCTTAACAATTTGGTGGGCTTGTATCTATAAGGTGTTCATCTTGTTCCGCGACGGCCCATAGAATAAAGTCTTTGAAGTCTTCGTCTATTGTTGTTCATAACCAAATTTGCTGCAAGGCGATTTGGGTGCGCTGCCAATCTGTCCGTGTATTTGGAGCAATTTCTAAGAATCAGTTCTGCGGTGGTAGTATTTAGTAATTCCTCTAATATTTCAAATAATATCAAATGTACCTTTTGGTCAAGAATATTGACATTTCACTAAGATAAAATTTTGACTTTTTAAAATTACTTCAAGTAAAATTACTTGAATTTAAATTGCTTCCTCTAAGATCGCAGAGTCGTCAAATTGTCTGGCAGCTGCATGAAATTTCTGAGACAACAGATTCCAAATATTTTCATGATGCTCATTGTGCATTTCAGCCAATCAAGCAATTTAACAATTCAGTTCACTAAATTTATTGCTTGGCATAGAGTTTTCATGCTGGAACATCCACGACTAAAAATATGGCATTTACGAGACTATATTGGAGCTGAAAATAAACTTCTATATTGTCTATTTAGTAATAAATGTGAAACTAATTCATATGTTATACTATTTTTGTATTAATTACCTATTCAAATTTTCATTCGATATATAATTTTTTCTTTCACTGTACAAACGTCATAACAATTTAAGCCCCAAAAAACTAACTCCATTTCAATTTCTTTTCCCACTCCCACACACTTCTAGTTTCTCAACTTTTCTCCTCCCCGGCTTTATTAAGTTTTGAACCACATTCAACTGCTGTTTGATAGCTTCTCTTTCTATGCTAAATTGCTCTCCAAAGCATTCCTCTGTTTGCCATACATCTTACAATAAAAATTTATAAAAAAAAAAAAAACTGAAGTTTTATGTTTGTTTAAGCTGGCAAGCGTTTTTTTATTGTTCTGTTTCATTTCGGTTTTCTTTTCGCAACATTTTGGCATTAAATTTTCATGCCCAATCGCCAAGAGTTGCTCCAAGAATATATGTATATGTATATGTGTGTGTATATATTTTCCTTATTTTGTATTCATGGCGCGTTTTCTTATTTTTATTAGAAAATGCAACCAACCAAACCGCAACAACAACAACAACAACAACAACAACAAAAGACCGCAGACCAACAAGAAACAAAAAAAAAAGAAAAACAAAATGTTTATTTACATTGGCGCGAACGGAATTTCTTTTCTCTGCTCATCTTGATTTTTGCTCTTGTTTCGTGTTTTTTTTTCTCTTTTTATACTCGTTTCCCAAAGGGAAAAAGAGTATATTGGTTTTGTGAAATGTCCGTCTGTCCGTCTGTCCGTCTGTCCGTCTGTCCGTCTGTCCGTCTGTCCGTCTGTCCGTCTGTCCGTATGAATGCAATATTTTTCTACGCTATTGAAGCTAGAGACTTGAAATTTGGAACATATACTCGTGTATACCCTCGAATTATAAAGTGTCAAGATTTTCCGGCCACGCCCACTAGGGGCGGGGCAATCGGAAAATGGTTGCGCCCATAGTTAAGAAATCATATTAGTTGAAGAGCTAGAGAGTTGAAATTTGGATGTATACTTGCGTTGACCACCCAAGCTCAAAAAGATATGGCGGATATATCTACGCCCATTGGGGGCGTGGCAAATCGGGAAAACTGTAACTTCTACAGTTTTAAAGCTAGAATGCTGAAATTTGGCACGTAAATTAACGCTACGATTCTATAAAGATTCATAAAAAGATTTGGTGTCTACGCCCACTGGGGGCGTGGCAAATCGGATCTGATATATAGTGATTTTACAAGATCAGCTATATTTTGAGCACTATTGATGCTAGAGACTTGAAATTTGATATATATACTCGGATAAGCACCCAAGATCAAAAAGATATGGCGGACATACTACGCCTTCAGGGGGCGTGGCAAATCGAAAGCTTTAGCTCCTACAGTTTTAGAGCTAGACGATTCAATTTGGATGTTTGTGTTATGGGGGCCTCTCTATTGATTCCCAAAATAATCTTACGCGCCTTTGGGGGCGTGGTATATCGAAATACCCTGTATTTACATTTTTGGAGTGTAAGCATCAAACTTTGCAGTTACGTTACCTGACTCCTTCTAGGAACTTGCCATATGATATGTTACGCCTTCTGGGGGCGTGGCAAATTGGCAACAAAATTTGTAACGCCCAGCTGCAAAATTCATATGCCTGTGCCACCTATATAAATAAGCTTAATAAGATTGCTAAGACGACAAACGGCATTTTGAGAAATATATGTAATTCGATTTAATGTTGAAGTTCTGCAAATAATTTATCTGCTAAATTATCATTTTTCGTATAGCCTAGGTCAGTTATGTTATTTTTTTTTGTGTGTGTGACCCTGAAATATCAAATACCGATATTTGTGTAATCGACTTAGTCCGAACAAAATTATTTACACACACAAAATTGACGATAGGTCCCATCAGGTATGTATGATGTAGGCACGAACAGCTGCGCAACTATTTTCATGCCGTCGCCGCCGCGTCTCGAACGCGGACCCTTTTGCTTACACGCTTTTCATCTACCTGCTGCGCCACATAAGTTTTGCATTGCCTGTTGGCAAATCCGAAACTACTTCACTACAAGGGCGACTTTTGACAAATACAAAACTATAGAAGCTGCTGTTAATGCAAACACAATATAAACATAAATCAATCGCAATTGTGATTCTTAGAAAAAGCTGAAATGCGCGCATATGACGTATGTATTTATATGTGTACATACAAAAACGGTGGTCGGTTGAATGTATGCCTTTAAAGGGCGATATTTGACAAATACAAAACTAAAGAAGCGGCTGAAAATGCAAGCACAACTCAATAACAATTTTGGTTGAAGATATGCTAGATGATGGCGCTGAATTTATTTGTGACCATGCTAAGCAGCGTTGACGTTTCAATGTATGTAATATGTATGTGTAATGTAATATATTTTGCTGTCGCTGCTTACGCGTGCGTGTAATAATTGGCCAAACGTTTTGTTTTAGATTGCGACTGACTTACGGACTTGATGAACTTTCAGCTATGATTCTTTTGCATTTTTTACATTTTATAAAATACTATTCATTCATAGTTATATTTGCAAATTGAATTGCTAATTCCTGATCTACATAATGCAATTTTAGATAATTATTATTTAAAATACCAGATGCCCATGTGGGAAACGAGTATGACGCTGTAGGTCTCGCCCTAAAGCAACGTTCTTACTTGTTTGGGGGTTTATTTTGTTTGATGAAAATTATTTCAGCATAATTTGTCTCATTAAAATTCCATAAATGGCGCAGCGTGAAAAAAAGAAACAAGAATAAATAAAAAGCAACAATATTTAATTGCTTTTTTTTCTACGTTGCGTTGTTTTTGTCGATAAGAATTGATTGCGCTGCTTCAACACCTCGAAGAGCAAAAACACTTCAACCTTAAAATCATCCAGCATCTTTCACTGCCCTACCTGTCTTACCTGCCCCACTTCTTACTCTTGTTCTTCTTCTTCTTGTTTTGTCTTCTTTCATAATTAAAAGTTGTGTTAGCTTCTGAGTATTCCTGAGATATCCTGATAGCGTATCACTATCTGATATGTTGCTGGGCAGCTCTGGCCTTTCGCTACTGTCTTTTAAGTGTTGTATATGTTATATTCATATTTGTGGGACTTGTTTTATATTTAGAAAGAGTCGTTTTTGAGAAAACATAGCACATTCGCCAGATCTATATACGAAAATGTGTAGTATATATATAAACTATATAGATAGGAGCTTCTCTTGATTTTACCTAATTTTAGAAAACAATTTTCCAAATATTGTTTGCAATTAATATTTGAATTATAGGTAGAGCGTGAAATAATAAATTTACACTTTTCCATACAAAAATACTATAATCATAAATACTATTACCTGATCCAGTAATCTAAATCCTATACTTCAGTAATTCTCAAGCTTCTGCACATCTTAAGGCATTTCCTCTGCAACATATTGAAGGTTTATGCCAATGTGAAATCGCTTTCTTTCTTCACATTCGTGCACATATTGCACGCACATGTTTTGTTTACAGAGAGCGAGAGATATATACATATACACATAAACATCCTATAGTCAGGAGTTCCTCGGTGTGCATTCTGCCCCGAAAATATTTTAAAACAATGCGCATAGCATATGGGCGTCTGCCCTCATAAAAGGTTCAAATTCATTGGATTTATTAAATAGTTGACCTTACAGCTTGCCAGCTCTCTCTCTCTCTCTCTCCCACACACACCCTTCTGATCTTCCTGTTTTGGTCTCTCTCTCTCTCTCTCTCTCTCTCTGGCCGACACGCGCACCCACTCACATTATTTTTTATTATTTTGACTTTATCTGAAATGCTTATCCATCACTTAATGCGAGGCGCCTTCTCCCCTTCTCCCCTCGTTGGGCTGCCGCTGCGGCTGCTGTCATGATCTTTGGCTGCGCGCACAATGTGGGAACATGCCCGGCTCGGTCATTCGTCTGATTATGATGACATTATTGGATGAGCCCAAGTCAACCAGCATCATTTGCGGTTGCGGCCTGTGGCTGTGCCCTGGTCTCTCTCTCTCTCTGCCTCTGTCTCAGCCTTAGGTTTTGATCTGCGGCTGCTGCTGCTGAGCTCGCCCTTGATCGCATAATTATAGAGGGGCTTCAACGGTTTTTTTTTGTTTTTGACTCGGTAGGCTTTACGTATTTTTGCCATACGTTGCTTCCTCTGTTACTCGGTTGCAGTATCTCTCTGCCTCGCCCTTTTGGCTGCGTGCAACATCTGCTGCAGTAGTCGCTGCAGTGGCGTGTCGTCTGCCACATTTTGTTGTTGGCACCGTTGGCCGTACAATTTTATTATACCCTGGAGTTATTGTGCCTAAACAAAGGGTATTAGGGGCATATAAACAATTACAATATTGTTTATTACAGGGTAAATATTGGAAATAATATTTTATTTTTTTACATAGAAATAGATATATTTTACTGCATCAATATTTCACTTAAGTACAGGGTATTGCTTAGTGATTTTTACTGAATTAACAGCTTATAATACAATTTTTTTTAAATATTTTGAAATTTATTATATTCTACATTTGTCTACAAAATCTTTCATTCTCTACAGGGCATTTTTGTTTTGCATTTAAATACAGGGTATATCTTAGTCGGATTTAGTCAATTTGCTGTGGAAATTGTAGTTAAGTTTTTAAAATTAATTTTAATTATTTTATGTTCTACATTTCTCTACAAAATTTTCTATTCTCTACAGGGTATTTCAGTTTTTCATTTAAATACAGGGTATTTCTTAGCCAGCTTAACTCATTTTGCAGTTTAAAATAAAGATTAATTTTAAACATTAATTAAAATATTTTATGCTCTACATATATGTATATCTACATATATCATTGGTTCTCTGCAGAGTCTTTAAGTTTTCCATTTAAATAAAGGGTATTTTTAAGTCAGTTTTGCTCAATTTTCTGTTTAGACTAGACATTTAAAACAATTAATTTTAAATATTTTTTTGTTCTTATTTCTCCATTATCAATTCCTGTAATTCTCTGCAGGGTATTTCATAGTCTTCCCATATTCATTACTTTCGATTTTTTCTTCATTTTATATCTTGATTTTTTTAGTGCATTTCGATGTCACAATAATTTGAGCGCAACATTTTCATTTAATACTCTTCATTTGTCGCTCTGTTGTGACATTTTCATTTGTCAGCAGTTCATTAGTCAACGCTCGCGCCTCAATTTGTTGCAGGACCTGACTGCCTGTCGGTTCGCCTCGCCGCCTGTTGGGCTGTCGATATAGAGAGCTCTCTTGATATTCGATAGCTTAGCTATTTTGAATTGACATTAATTTATGTGCACATATCGTCACCTTCTGTTACCTATGGGAAACTATTGAGCTAAGCGTGGGATCGTCACTTCAAAGCGTATACAAATACTTGATACAAATAAGGTCAGACAATGAGGGTTGATTTGAACTAGAAATTAACGGCAATGGCATTGTATGAAAGTTTATTTAATGTATGACTAGGCCGAAATTGGGTCGATTAATGCTATTGCATGTCTTGCTTTAACTATTTCGGAACTACAAACGTTTAACGAAGACTCAATTTTATTTTTACTTTTTATTTTGTCAACTTAGATAAATTCATTTAATTTATGTTATTAATTTTGTATTGATATAATTATCTTTAAAGTTTCATGTATTGAAGTTAGTATACAAATTAAACTTACAAATTAAACTTAATTTTAGTTTTTAAGACAAATTGTATACTCGAAAACAAATATATTCTGACTTCTCCTGATTTTATAGTATATCTGGTTATTATTAACTTTATTTCGAAAAAAAACTGAATCAAATTTTAAGTTTCAACTTATTCTAATTTGATCAAAATTCACTTAATTTATTAAGGATCAATTTTAAAAATTAAATTTGAATTTTTTATTTTAATTATATATTTAAATAAAATAATATTATTTATTTATTTTTTATATTTCTGATACAATTTTAAATTGCCTTGTTCTAAAAATGTGTTCCTAATTTCACATTTTCAATTACTTTTTTAACTTCAGTTTTTAAATACTGTAGAGACCTGCATGCTTTCTACTTAAAGGCCTAAATGAATTGATTAATTAAAAGTTCAGAAATTCAAAATTCCAATTGTGTTTTATAAAAATATTAATTTTAATGTTTTTATTCTTAGAATTGTGTTGAATAATTAAACATATCTTTATTTTATTTGAACTATATCAGCCAATTGCTGTTACACTCAACTTGTCCGTTCGTTTGCTTACTCAATACTGACATAATTGTATCGACTTAACCGATAATTGATCTTGAAACAGCTGTTCATTCGCCGATAACAATTAAGGTTGCATATATACTAAAAATATCAAAAAATATGCTAAATAATAAAATGCTAAATAATGACAAATGGTTCCTCAACAAATTGTTTTTATAATTTTTTATTTTCATTTATAAAGATTTGAAACCCAATTCAACTCTAATTTCAGGCATAGAAAACTAATGCAATTTTCTTATTTTTTTTAATCGTAGAAGCTATTGCTTAAAAAAATATCTGATTTTGCAAAAAATAATATATTTTATATAAATATTTTTGTTATTAACATAATTTTATATTCATTTATTTTTGCTAATCAAGTGCAACACCATTTGATTTTGCTGACCTTTGCTCTTGACTCGTGGCACATTTCCATTTGCAGTTGAGCTAATTGCAGCCGCATTTGCCGTGTGATTTAACTGGCAAATCGTGTACCTGTCCGTTTGCCGCTAAACTTTTTGCCAGCTCAACTGTCAAGAGCCGCCACAGCCCCCCCTCGACTGCCGCCGCTGCTCCACTTCCAGCTGTTTAGCTACTTTTCTTTCGCTGTAGATTTTAATTCCACAGCTTTGGGTTAATTAATTGCGTTCCTTTTAAATTTGAAATTAAAACAACCTTAACCCGCAACGCGCAGTCTAAACCGACACCCAGCGCTCAACCCCTACCCCCTTTGCGCCTCAACCCCTAGTTGACACTGTGTGTTGCCGCCCCTCTCTCTCGCCCTTTAGCCCCGCTCAAGTATTGCCAAAACTTACGCATAGCTGGCGCTTAATTACAGGCATTCGTGGGTAACACACACACACACACACACAAACACAAACACCCTGTTTGCGGCGCGTCGTGTCTCTCTGTCTTTGTGTTCCATTTTCCCAAAACGTTCCGCCTGCGCTCCTTGACAGCGAACAGCGACAAGTTCCACTCAGAATTCTGTTTGCTGGCGTCGCGTGCGGTGCGTTGCGTGTGTGTTTTTTTCGTCTGATTGGAAAACGTGCGACGGTTTTCTTTGACGGTAACGGTAACGGTACTTCGTCTCGTGTGCAGACTCCAGGACCCTCTCTGTGTGTGTGTGTGTGCGTGTGTTTGTGTGTGCATTTCCCACTTGGCGTGTTCCCATTTCGCTGCCTGCGCTTTTTTCGCGGGTTACAATATTTTGTGTCGTTTCTTGGGCTAACTTGGTGTGTGAGCGTGTGTGTGTGTGTGTGTGTTTAACTCTATGTGTGTGTGTGTTTACTTCATCATATGGCGCGCATTTTGTGTGCTTCCTTCCCTTTTGCCTTTGCCATTGCCTGGCAGCAGGGCCAACTTCCTGAGGCGTCCTTTTTTATATTTTTATTTATTCTTACTTCATTTTTTTCTTCTTTTTTTTTTTGTTGCCCACGCGTTGATTTCATGCTAAATTTACCGACTTTATGCGAGCGTTTATTGTGTGCATAACTGTCGCTCATGGCCTCAGCCGGCCCCACTCTTCGAATAACTGCACATGGCACAGCAGTGCACTGTATACATATATATAAATATATATACATATATATGCTTCATATAATATTGTGGCGAATTATAATTTTTAGCTGCGCTTTGGCTCCTCAGCTTCTGCTTACCTTCCTTCCCTCTCCTTGTATGTGTGTGTGTGCAGTCAAATGCAAATTTCATTTTATGTTTTTGCATTCATGCAAATCAGTATTTACGAGCAGAAGTTGGACTGCGCTTTTGACAGATGCTTTCTAACCGAAACCGGGGTGTGGTTGACTCTGTGTGAGTGCACCACGACGAAACAGTTAGATATGCTAGTTAGTATAGTATATAAGTATACGGGATAAGTATAGAAGAATTATAGTTTAGTTGACTGAAGAAATTCCAAATAAGTGAGGTAGAATGAGTAGGAGGAGAGTTTTATGAGAATTTTATTAAAGGATTATAGTTTCGTTGGCTGAAGAAATTGCAGCTTAAGCTGAGTTGGGATTTATGATGCAATTTTTATGACAAGTAGATGCATAAGAATTAAAATTTTATTTATATCAATTTAGAAATTTGGTTTTATAATAATTATATATATGAGATAAATAACCTTAGATTAGATAATAAATCAAGGATAATAAATGTAACAGGCAATAATTAAAAATAAAAGAATAGGAATTGAAATTTTTATTTATAATAATCATCAAATGAATTCAATGAAATGGAATTCTTTATTTAAAAAAAAAATAGTATAAAAAATCAAATAAAATTAAGCTCATTTGATTTTTATTTGTTCATATGACTTTTTAATTGTTTATATTTTAAATCAACTTATTTTTTCGATTCTTCATTTTGTTCCATTTTCCTTATATATCAACTTCAAATATTTATTTCATAATATATATACTTTTTTATTCTAAATATTTTTTATTCTCAATTTCTTCTCTTTTTTTTTTAATTTAAAATATTTGTTTTTATATACATAATTATTTATTTATTTTTTTTTTTTTTTTTTTTTGTTTGTTCATATATTTTTAATTACACCGCATTTAATTTATCTATATATTCATTTATACATATGATATTAAATACATTTATATACATATTATTTTTTTAAAATATATTTAAACTTCATTTATTTATATATTATGAATTTTTTGCCTCGAGCTTTCCACATTTAAAAAGTTCTCTGTTTCAAAGTCTAGTTTAGACTATATATTAATAATGAAAATTCAAAAAATTAGTTTGCCTCGAAAAAATACTCCAAAGATAATTTTCCAGTAATTTATATCGCAACACAACTCATTGCAAAAGTAAAAGTTTTGATATTTTTTATCACCATTCAAAGCAGTTAAACAACTTTGTTTATATTTCAAACTGCTGCAGCCTAAGTAACTTTTTTTTACTAATTGCCGGGCAAACGAAATTCCGGCTGACAACCCTTCGAAGCCATCAAAAGCGACTGTCCAACACAAATCTAATACAAGTAACTAAAAAGTAAGAAAAAATAAATTGCATTTGAAGTGAGAGCCTAGCGGAAACTCATGAAAATACAGGATATTACACAGATACTGATAAACGACAACAACAACAACAACAGGAGCAAAATATATATTTCTATAGGTTAAAGCTGGGAGTAGTCTAAGTGGTATAAACGAAATGTAGGAAGTCAGGAAGTTTCATCTGCGGTTGGCATCAGGCCCGACTGTGAATAACAGCAGGATGTGAGCCTCTAAGGATGTCCAAACAGATGATGAGCCTCGCTCTCACTCACTCAGCCTTGCGCCGTCTCTCTCGCTCTCTATATCTCTGGCTTATGTGCTCTCTTAGCACACACGCTCACGCTCAGTCTCGCTCTCTCTCTCTCTCTCTTTCTTTCCGTTCCTCTCTCAGTATTCCAATACGCTCTCGCTGCACATCGAGTTTTTGGTGGTGGGAAATTTTCAGTCGAGCCTAGGCCGTGCTCTAAGTTTTTCACATTTTCATCGGCTCTGAGGACTTTTCCAGACTGCTCGCCGCTCATTGTGTCGATTGAGTTGCTCGTGACAGGACAACGGTTGCGGATAGTCAGCAAATATAAATATATATACACAAATATATATATGTATACATATGTATATATATTTTGTTTGTTGAACGTTTTGGCTTTTAGAGCTGAGCATTAAGCGCGCACCGACTGAATGCAAGGGATATACAGACACACACCGACCCGGTCCTTCATTGTCGCCGCCCCACGCAGTACATAGGCAAAACTTATATATACGTGTGTACGTGTGTGTGTGTGTGTGTGTGTACGTCGCGTCGCGTTTCGCGCGTGTGTGTGCGTGTGCGTGCGTGAAAATGGGCACAGTGAAAAATTGTTAAACAAAATGCCAAAATAATTCCTAAAAAAAAAATACAAATCTATTCCAACTGCAGGAAATTGTAATACCAAAATCATATGAAATTATCAGCCATATATATATATATGTAAGTATATACAAATTTGTGTCGTATATTGTGCATAATAAAAGCAGCTGAAATGGTGCCAGCCAGTGTTTAGCCAGTGATTGCAAAACTAAACAAAAGCGAACGGAACGGAAAAACTTCGCCGCTCATTGTGAAAGCAGCTAAAAATCGAGTAGAAATAGCAAAGCAAAGAAAATCAATAATTTTTGGATTAGTAGCTGTTGTTGGCATTTCGGCAAAAACTAAGGACTCAAAACAAAAAGTAAGCAATGAAAACAAATGAAAAATTTTTAGTTTTAAAATTTAAAACAAAAAAATTATAAGGAATTTAGACAAAGTTCATAAAGCGCGCGCCGCGAACTTGTAACAAAAATGTAGCTGTAAAATTTTTATATATTTATTTAACAAATATTTAGCTGCACGTTTTAGCTTAAATGTAGCTAAATTTAGCTGATTTATGCATTTATTTATTTTATTAAAATTTTTAATATTTATTTTACCTGTGGCAAGCGTGCAAAAAATTACAAAAAATAATGCTAAAAACTTTTGGATGCGCTGTTTTATTATGTGTGTGTGTGTGTGTGTGTGTGTGTGCGCACATTTGAGGTTAACACACCTTAGACATATACACACATGTCGCAAACTCACACATACAGACACAGAGAGAGCGCGCTTTGGAGCTCGCTCTCTCTCTCTTTCTCTTTCGCTTTGACTCCTGTGCGTATGCAGCAGTTTTTTGTCTGCTCCCCTTTCGGCAGGAGGCATGAAAAATCGATCGATGCCGCCCCGCTACAATTATGTGCGGCCGCCCAGACCTGCCATGCCCCCCACCCCCACGACGACCCGGCTGGCTGCCGCGCTTATCAGCCAGGCGAAATACTCCGTTTGTAGTATGCGTACTATGCACAGGAATTGGCAGCACTGTCTGCAAAATTTCTACGACTACTACGCGGTAATAGATGTGTGTGTGTGTTTGTGTGTATTTTTTTTTTATTTTTTGTTGGGGTGCTTTTTGCGCATAGAGAAAGAGAGCATAACGTGGGCTTTGCAGACTCTCACTTGCCCTCTCTTTCCCCCTCTCTCCCCCTCCCTCTCTCTATCTCTGCTACTGCCATGTGCTGCACTTGTTCTTCTACATTTTTGCTTTTGCTTAGCTTTTCTTGCCGGTTTTCTGTTATTTGCTTTCTTGTTTGCTTTTGTCGCTATATTTGTGTGGTTTGAGAGAAAGAGAGACAGAAGAGACTGGGCACAAAAGAGAGAGTTGGCTGCGCGATTGGCGAATTATTAGAAATCAATCGTAATTTAATGTTTTCTTTTTGTCAAATTATTTTATATATTTAAACAAAAAATTACTAGAAATTATCTTTAAATAAATCCATAAATCGTTTGTCAAAAACAATCGTTTGATTGAAAAACTTATACAACACAAATTTAATAACTATAATTCAAGAGTCAATAATAACAGCAGCAACAACAACAACAACAACAACTTTAATCTAGCAATTTGCCAGCAATAATGTAATCACTAAATTGCGTCTACACTTTGAGGCAACAGCAAAACAAAACACAACAACAAAAATAAATAAATAAGAAAAAAGTGAAAAAACAAAAGACAAGACTCAAAGCGTTACGAAGATGCTTTAGGTAAAAAAAAAAAAAAAAAAATAATAATAAAATAAAAAATAAAATTAATATATACATAAATCTACGTGCCAGTCAGAAAATAATAAAGCCACGTCTGAGCAGCAGACGGCGGAGCATGAGCAAAGTGTGGCGCAGCACTATGCACAGTGGTACAAGATTGAAAGTTATGGTTATTGTTGCTGTTAATTGAAAACAGTTGGTGGCGAGTTGGCAAGGGCAGAACATTTAGAGATTATATTTTTGAATATAAATTAAACTTATAATATAAGGATGAAGCGAAAAATAATTCTTTATATATAAAGATATATACAGATATAATATATTAATATTAATTATTTTATTTATTCTGTTTTAAATAAAGAAAGAAATTATTTACAAAAATGTTTGTTGCATAAGACTTTGAAGTATAAAAGAGTCTTTCATATAAACTAAATATGTAAACAATTTTTAAAAATATATTTAACCTATAAATCTCTTGACTTTATATGTAGTCTGATATTGTTGAGGATTAAAACTATTTTCAATTAAAGTTTAAATTGTTATTTGATACGATCTTTTGATCCATTTTAAAGCCAATAACATATATCACTTAACAATTCAACAATGGCAAGCAAACCACAGCCTTATAAAAGCTATTTATATTCATGCAAAACCTGTTTGACGCCTTCGCCAGCAACGCTTGCTCCACTGTGCTCCGTTTTATACCATTGACAGCCATTGGCAGCTGTGTTGATGTTATCGCCTTGGTCCACATCCAGCAAACCGCTAAGGGCTTTCAACGGTGTGGGAACATTTCAGACAGTCACAGCGAGAGCCACAGCAACAGCAACAAGCAAAAACAAAAATTCAAGCGAAGACTTCTTGCCACCTCAAAGCTTTGATATTTCCTTTCTGGCGTTGGCTTGTTCTTGGCCAAGTCAATATAATTGACTTATCTGCTGCATTGGTATGCTCCAAGTTCTGGTTGTTGCAGAGGTCTTCGCGCTGCGGTTGGAGTTCGACATAATAAAGCTCGCCGGCCTCGTATTTGACTTATTGCGGTCGGAACTGGACGTTGCATCGACAAAAAAAAAAAAAATTCATTCAACTGCGGCGCGAAAGAACTGACAACAGAAAAAAAAATATAGTAAAAAAAAAGGAAAAAAAAAATGTGAAAGAAGAAACACGTGAAATATTGGGTCATAACTATTGATTGGCTTTGGCGCTGCCTCTGCGGTCAAATTGAAATCAAAAAGTAAATAAACAACAACAAAAAGAATCATTTTTTGTATGCAAAATATGCTTGGGATTGTCAGAGAGAGGGTCCATGGTCAGATGGTCGATTTCCTTCTGGGTGCCGCAGCCTCGCAGTCATAATAATTATCATTCAGGCCGCATAATAATATGCAGTTAATTTTTTATGCCAGCCGCCATCTCCTCTAGCTTTTCTCCCTCTCTCTCTCTCTCTCTCTAATTGTCTATATCAAATTCAGTTATGTGATACGCAATTTTCCACTCAAGCGACAAGTCAAGCCGCAAATGGAATTTGTTTGAACCCTCACCAAAAGTTTAGCTGCGGCACGTCTCCGACATTCGTTATGCTGGAATTGTTTTCATAGCAAACGTAATTTTCCTTATTGTTTACATTTGCAAAAAACAACAACAGCAACAACTGCAACAACACAAATATGTATCTATAAAGCATAATTTAATTTGCTGTGCGACCTATAAGAAATTTCGCGATGCTTCACACTAATTTGCATTGCGTTCGTGTATGCAAAATCATAAAAAAAAATTTGTTTGTTTTTGTTCATAATGTACAAAAAATAGATGCAAAAGATTTATAATTAAATAAATATAAATAGAAACAAAAAAAATATATAATTAAAAATTAATATATAATATATAAATTATCTTACACAAAAATATGATAAAATTTATTATTAAATATTAAAATATAATTTCATTTAAATATACAAATTATATTAAAATAAGGCATTGAAAGAAAAATAATTAAAAACAAATCATAAACAATTTTTCAAATAATTGTTAATTATTAATTAATTACTATTAATTGAATATTGTTAAATCAAAAATAAATAAATATAACAATATTAACAAAATAACACAATATAAACATTTTAAGAAAAAAAAAAGGATTTTTTTAATTGTTAAATTAAAATTAAAATAAAATTTTCGCAGATGAAAAATTAATTTTAACATTTTTTGAAAAAAAAAAAATCATTTACTTTTACAAATTAAATTTAATTTTTAATTGGACACAAGTAAAAATATTATATACATAAACACATATATGTCTATTTTTTCACATTTTCAATGATTATTCATCAATTTATCTCCCATGAAACAGAATTTTTTATAGTTGACAAAATTTCCTTACGAATTCCTACTATATCCACAGCCTCTTCAAACACATTTATTTACGCTTTTGCATTTTTAATTTTATGTGCTGCTTGACATTCGTCTGTTTCTTCGGTATTTCGCTTGGTTATTCCAAAGGCCTCAGCTGTCCATATTTAATGCCAATAAATCTTTGTTTGCCTGCTGTCCAACCGCCTGCCTCATCCCTCTCTCTCTCTCTCTCTCTCTCTTTCTTTCTCTTTGGTTTTTTTGTTTGGCCTGCACGCCTTCTGTGCGCCTTGTGGTCGCCTCTTTGAGGCTGGCGCAATAAAATTAAAATCTTTATGAATGAAATTTCTACTTAATGCATTCGTCTCGACCGCTGCGCTGTCCACACATGTGAGCCGCATGTTCTCAACGCCCAGTTTCCAGTCTTTCAGTTTTCTCAGTTCTCATCTCAACATCTTGAGAATGTGTCGCTTTGGCATATCTTCAAGCCTCTGGCCATTTGCTTATTTTAAAAATATGCAATAAATTTGCTTTGTTTTGTCTTCTCTTCTGTTTTGTTGTCTAATGGAATTTCATAATATTTGCATTGACAACATCCGCTTCAAATGCTAACGAAGGCCTCACTAAGCGTCCAACACCCCCAATTTGCATTGCCCTCCATAAGTTTTATTTCCACTCTTTTTTTAATGCATTTTCCGCAGCATTCCGTTGCTAATTGACGACAATTAAAATTTATTAGCTGGCAACAGCAATTAAACACAAGACCCGCACGCAATTTGCAACGCTCAAAAGATGATTTTAAAACCGAAAAAAAGAAGAGAAATTACATAAAGTTTAGAGCCTACAATTTGTATGTAGGAAGAGCAGACTAATAGATAGATATAACAAATAGAATTATAGCTGCTAATATATGCTTGTATGTAAGATTATGAATATAGCTTATATATATATGAGTACCACAAATAGTGCAATGAAATGATTCTTATATAAAATTTAATACATTTATATATCTATAATCTATATGAAATATATCGATTTATATATAGATTTAAAAAACTATAAGTTATAATGAAAAACAAATAGAGAAATGAAACGATTTTGATACTTCATTTCTAAATTTACATATCTATAATCTATTTAATAGATCAGCTGTAATGAAAATCATTTCATTCTAATTTTATATTATATAATTAATATTATATTATTATCATCTTATATTTAATTTATTTAGATATTCTATTAGACTCATCCAGAACTAGCTCAACTCTGCCAAACGCTTCTGGTTTAACTCTTTGTCTCATTATTCAGTGTGCATAAGCTGTATACGAAATTTATAACATGCCTGGCGTATAGTCTTATTAATTAAAGTCTCTTTCATAAATTTGAAGCTTTATATATATATAGAGCAAATGCTTGTGGGTTGCATTTGTCTTGGGCTCTTTGTGTGCTGAATGTGTTGGGCTGGTCAGGGCGCAGCCAGTGGGCAATCAATCAAACTTAAGTGGCTGCAGCATGCGACAGCTTGAAGAGGCAGCTTGAGATGGCAGCCGGCATTAGCAGCTAATCTGCATATTGTGTCAAATGGAGAATATGCATCAACAGCAGCAGCAGCAGCAGCAACCCATGTTGGACTTCGAGTTTATTTATTCAGCAAGTGGCACTTGCAACAAATTGGCAGCAGTTGCAGCTGGAGCTAAATGAAAGCTGCGGGTCGCCAAAGTTTAACCAAAGACAAAGGCAAGCAAAAATTAAGCAGAAGAAGAAGAAGAAGAAGACGAAGACAAAGTGAAAAATAAAAAATCAAATGAAAATCAATAGAAATTGCAACCCCAAGCAAAAATCATAGTTTGCCCAAAGGCAAAGAGACTTTGAACCGGGTGATTGCCCTCTTTGCCGGCTCTGCGGTTGTATTAGAGGATGTGCCGCCTATATATATAGATATATAGATGTGTGTGTGTGTGTGTGTGTCTGCGTGTCTGCCTGTCTAACTCAGCTTCCTTTTGCCTGGCAGCACAATTCACATGTGATATTTATGTGCGCTCGCGCGTCGCATCCTTTTTATTGTACTCTACAGCAGGGTGGCAATAACGGAGAGTGAGATGGAGAGAGGGAGGTAGGGAGGGGTTGATAGAGTGGGGGTAGCACCAGCCAGGAGCCTGGCGACGACAAATAGCAACCTGAGTGTGTGCGGCAATACTTGTGACAAATCTGAAAAAGAAGGAAATTTAAAAAAAATAAAATAAAATTATGAGTGGTTGCCACACGCACACACACACACACTCACACACACACAGCCATCCCTTGGGCACCCCACAGCCGGCATGAAAAAAAAAAACTGAACTCCGGGTGCTATAAAAATGTAAAATTCATTCAGAACAGCCGCAGCAACAAAGAAATGACAGCAACAGCGTGACTGCGCATAAATACGTGAACAAAACAGAAAGAGAAGGAGAACGGGAGATAGAGAGGGGAAGAGGAGAAGCGAAAGAGTTGGGCTAAAGTTGGCTAAGAGCAGCAGCACTGCAGATAATCAATGGAATTGCCAAAGGACAACAGCAACATGTTAGTGCAGAGTGCAGCACGCGGAGTGTGTGTGTGTGTGTGTGTGTGCGGGAAAAGCTCAGGATAAATGTACTACTTAGAACAGGAAGAGATTTTTTAGTAGGACGTAGCGTAAGTGCTTAGGGAAGTTAAGTCCATTTATTTATAATATAACTGCCTCTGACGGGACATAAAATGGAAATGAAAAGAATTTGAAAGAAATGAGAGCTAGCGTTTAATGCCGTAATTAATGAATGCGTAGATACATAAATATATCTTTATATATAAAGATATGCTATGCTACATACATATATGAGATAAGTAGAGCGTATACTAGTTAGACATAAAATTTTAAACTAACTGCTATATATACCGCGGAAGAAAGAGTTTGAATTTAAGACTATAAAACAGTATGATCAAATTGAATAAGATTTAAGTTATTCTTAATTTAGATAAGTTTAAGGTTTAATAGATTTAAGAGAAGTTATTATTATTATTATTATTATTTACAATTCTAAATTGATTTTAAAAACTTATATAGATTTTCCTACTCTTTGGCTTAAAATTATTAAAATTTTATTTTCTATAGAATAATATTTATTTTTCGTGAAAATAGTATTTCGAGCAATTAAAAAATATTTTTTTGAATTTGTATATATTATTTAAGTTTGTGCTATCGTTTCTTATTAAATAACATTACAAAATTGAATATAAAAATGTTAACTGAAAATTTAATAAAAAATAAAATATTTAATTTTTTTTTCGGATCAAAAATATCATTTTAAAAAAAAAAAAAAATAAGGACTACTTTTTCAAATAACATTGAAAAAAAAAATTAATAAAAAAATTTTAGCTAGAAATTAAAAATAAATTTCAATATTAAAATTTTTATTTTTGTTTTGTTTTTTAGTTTTAAGTATTTTCTTTTTTTTAAATAATGACATCATTTTTTATTATTTATTTAATGTTTTACAGAACATGGAAAATTTTAAAATTTTCTATATTTTAGTTATTTATTTATTTATGTATTTTTCTTAATTAGATAGCAATTCCTAAAAATTCTATTATTATTCACACTATTTTCTTTGTTCATATTTTTATTGCCCATTCAATTACATACAACAACAAAACTGTGTTTTCATAAGACTCTAAATTGAACTTTGCAAACATTTCAATTAAGTCGAGCAGCTGCTACTAACATTTCCCGTTGGCTGTATGGCATTTATGTGTATTTATTTAGGGCTTTCATATTAATTCCCATTGGTGTATTTTTCTTTACATTCGCACGTTTATTTTCATTTCAATGTATACGTATATAGTATAGGCCGACAATTAATAGCTGCAAGCGGCTTCGATTTTCAATTAAATTACAGCGCCAGGCTTTTGTTGGCATTACAGGGAATAAACACCCAGCTAAATGGAATGCAAACAAAGTGCTCTATAAAAATGCAAATATTTAACCTTGATGCTAGTTACACACGAGAATGCAACCCCTGAATACACACATGTGTGACTGTGTGTGTGTGTGTGTGAGTGTGTTACAAGTTGAATGGCCTTTTTAACTGTTATGCAGGCTGCCCCTTAGCATACCTAGCACAAAGGGCATTCGCATTCGCATTCGCATTCGTATTGATTTGAGGCGAGGCGCGGCTAGTCTCTTTTTCAATTTTGCCCCTGCTGCATGTTGCGTTCTACTTTTGCTTGCTTTGTGCATTTTCTTTTTGTTTAAATTCAATTTTAGTGCATTGCACTTTTTGCGACGCGCCGGAAGTGCGGCCTGCGCCAGCGACAGAGGGCGAAAGGTGGCATCTAGAAGGGCGACATACAGACAGCCAGACAGACGGACGGGCAGACAGACAGTTGCAGTCATAGTCATAGCTGTTGCTCTTGTTGCTGTTGTTATTGTTTTGGGCACAGTGCCAGCCGTTGCTCTTGCGATGTATTGTACATATTGCTGCACTTGGGATAGCCCCCTAAAAGTTCAGTCTTATTTTCTTTGTGTATACCCTGTTGAGTGTGGGTAATACTTGAATGGGGTATTTTGTTGCAATGGCAATACATGTAGCAGACGAGAGATATATTAGCTCTAGATCTTGCTGGCTTTGTATACCCTGAATTTAAATGCTGTTTGGGTATTTTGTTTCTTTACGTGTAATAGCTAAAAATGTTAGATCAGTTTGCTGGTGAATTCGTATACCCTTAAGAGAAGTTTAAGATATTTTCTGATAATAAAAAAAAACTAATACTAATCATTTTCTTTAATGTAAATGTCTAGATAGACATTTATAGAAATATCTAGAAAACTGCTTTGATTTTTCATTTATTTCTGTATATCTATAATGTTTGCAAATGGTATTTTAATACATAATATATGTACAATATATAATTAATATACAAAATAAATATAAGGATTTCATATATAATATATGAGAGATATTCCTCTAAAACTGACAGAAGAGATAATTATGAATATATAAATATGTAGATAAATAATTTTTGAAGAATAAAACAAAATTCTGGTGATTTTTTTAACAGTGTTCGTATATCAAATTTCTTTTAAAAAAGAATTTTCTAGGTACCTAAGATCTTTGCACAATAATATAAATATATAAATAATATATAAATAAACTAACTTGAAGTTATATTATAACGAAACCCACTTTTTAATACATAAAAATTAAAATAAAAAAAATGATAATAATAAGAATAAATAAATCAAATATACAAATTTTTCTTATAAAATTATGAATTAATATATATTTCTATGTAAAGAAAACTTAATTCTATATATACTTTTAACTTGCATATCTACATTTTGGTGTATAACAAAAATACAATAAGTTTCATCTCACTTAGTTTGCATATCCATAACTATTTGAAATTTCTTTCCAAAAGCATATCCACTCGTCGAGTTTCTTTCTCACAACTGACCTTCCTTTCTTTTATTTTTGGGCACATTTCATGCTTGAATCAACAACTCAACAACAAAGTCGAAGCGACGCAAACAACAACAAACAGCAACAAACATTTCGCTTCGCATTGGCGAAAAATGGCAATTTCTATAGCTTCTTCCGAAACCTTTCAAATCGATGCATGTTCTTTTGTGGTTCTTGGGGCGTTGCATGTAAAACGCAACACATATCCGAAAAATTACTTAATTCCATTGTTGAAACAATGTAATCAGCTATTGGCCAAGTTTTGCTGTTGCCGCTCTTTTGGCCCTAATGGCACTCAATGGAATTTGCCAGACGCACGCAAAAAGATTCCTTTTCTTTCTCTCTCTTTTTTTGTTTTTGCGAACTGTCTGCAAATTTAATTAAGGTATTATTACCTCTAGTCAACACCTTGCAGGCGTTCGCATTCGGACATTATGGCCAGAGAATGTGCAAAAAAAAAATGAATAAAGTTAATTTCCAGCTTCCAGGAAGGCAGTTAAGAGGCGGCGGCACAAGCTAAACGCAGAGGAGGAGCTCACGAGCTGCCTGTGTTCCTTAGTTTTCATACCAATTTAATTGCTTCGTTCAGATATGGAGCTAAAGGCACATTTTGATCAACCAAATTGTGATTACACAGACAAAGCAAAAGAAAAAGAGACAGAGAGAGAGAGAGAGAGAGAGAGAGGAGAGAGAGGAAGAGAGGAACTCAGAAAGAGAACGAGGCCCGAGGGGGGGCGTCAGTTAATGAGCTTATAATGGAAATTGTTTGGCATACCAACAAATATAATCTCAAATTATAAATAATGTAATTAGCAAAGAGCTTTGTTCTGCTTCTAATTACAAAATGTTATGCTAAACAGTTTGTTTTACTTAAATGAAAAATAATACATGATTTATTTGAATAAATTATGGGGAAATAGGTAGTCAAAGAGAGAAGAAATTACCAAGAATGGAAAGAAAATCAATTATATAAATTAAGTTGTAATTATGTAGAATATTTAATATATTCTAATATATTTAATATATTATAATCGTTAATAGCTGGCGATATAGCTGCGGTAGTTTTAATAGGAATAAATAAGAGAAACCTATCCTAAGTTATTATAAAACATAAATAACTTGTAGAATTTTTCAAAATTTTTGAAATTCTCTAAAGTTAAAAATTAATTTCAAGCCAAGTAATAAAACACAACTCGAACATTTCAATTCCCAACCTGATCACAGCCCGTAGACAAAGAAATACAAATTGATAACAAATCTTACTTTCTTTTTTTTCAATCTAATCTAATATAAATTCACAACCTGATCACCTTCATTTTTCCATAAAAACCAAAAAATAAAAATTGATAACAAATCTTACTTTCTTTTTTCAATAGAATATAAACTACTTGAACATATGAATTCAATTCCCAGCCTGATGACAGTCAGCACACTTAACTCCAGTTTATGATATATAATTATGATATAATTTAGATATTTTCCCATTACATATTCAAATCTGACAATATAGAGTTAAGCCAGCATTACTATATCAGTCTTATATGCAAGGTGTAAATGTACGCAAACAAACAAGCAGCTTGTGGCATAGTCTAACATAAATCGGTGCTTAGCGCGCAACTGTCATTAAACACGGCCAACGCCAGGTGAGCAGAGCAGAGCAGCGCAGCGAGTCTCTTGGTCTGGTCTGGTTTGGTCGGGGGCCAATCGTAAGCGGCTTAGCGCCTCAGTTATCATTAACGCTGAATTTCCAATTAGTGTGTGTGCTGCATATGCTGCAATGTGGGCGTGTCGCCAAATGTTGTTAACACATAATTTGTAGGCTGCCTGCTGCCTGTTGCCAGACCTGAAGGAGTCGCAGGTATCGTCTTACCTGTGCGTGCAGGTCGAACCCTTGACTCGACTCGACTCGACTTCAGCTACTGTGTTTACCCAGACGTTGGGCAGTTCTTTGTTATTGTGTTGTTGTTATTGTAGTTGTTGTTTTTCCCTTCAGTTTGTGGAAGCGCCTTGATATGCAAATATTTGCGACTGCATTGTGCAGGCCGTGCGGCGTGCTCTGGTTTTGGTTTGAGCGAAAAAAAGTGCGTAATGACTTTATTTATGGGCGCATTGCACGACGCTACCAGACAATAGGCCCCGCGGCGCAATTCGGCCAATATTTGCATGAGGGCAAGCACAAGACCTGCGCCGGCAGCCTCACGGCTTATTTGTTTAACTGGGAATATATACCTTTTACCCATTGAAAATGGGAAATCTGGGTATAATAGTTTTGTGAAAATGAATGTAACAGGTAGATGGAGGCGGGCCATACTCCAGAGAATATATATATGCTTGATCAGCGCGACAAGACGAGTACAATATAGACCTGTCCGTCCGTCCATCCGTCCATGTGATCGCAGAGAACTTCGAAAGTATATAAGCTAAAGACATAAAATTTCACATTTTACACTCGTTTATACCATCCGCAGTATATTCTTATAATTTTCGTTCGATAACTCGTCCTATTTTATTGTTATCGGCATTTATCGATACCTTTTTTTCGTTTTCTAAGCGTGATTTGTACATAGTTTGAGTTGGAGATTTAAAATTTTCTGCGTAGTTACGTGTAATGAATACGAAGATTATGTAATTTTTAGACACCACCCCTCCTTCGCCCTCAATTTGCAAAAAACGTATTTCAAATATTAGAGCGTTGTGTTTTTTGGCAAATATATATTGATAGGTTCTAAAAGTTCGATGTAGAAGTGATATAAGAAGTTCACAATGATTGGAGTATTGGCTCTTCCCTGTGAACCCTGGTTCAGGGTATCTCCTAGTTGAGCAATCTTGACTAGAGCACTATTACTTGTTTTTTGCTCCGCTTTTGGCAAGTGTTGACGTCGCTTGCAGCCCATAAATATGAATTGCTTTAATCAGTTTTCGCTGAATTGTATAGATTGCAAATATATGCTCATATATCAACTGAATTTAAATAGCCACAGCGAGGCACAGCTCAATTAATCATTGTCTTGAAAAGCAAAGGGCGAACCAGACAGAGACAGAGAGAGAAAGAGGCGAGACGTGTTCCTGTGTCCAATTCATGTTTGATGAAGCACCTCGTGGCGGAAATAATAGGCGACCCTCTGTCGCAGTGCGTCTCCCTTATGCCCAAATACAGGGACGCTCAACCTCAATATTTACCCTCGCCTAGGAGCTGCATTCTATTTATTTTCAAATGTGGTTGACTACCTGAATCTGAATATGTGTGTGTGCGTGTGTGTGCGCTCGCTGGGATTTGAGAGCAGATTTGCTCGCCCCTTTAGGGCTTTTCACTTGCGCATTGTGCGTCTGATTGTGAGTGCCACGCGCTACAGCAAAAAGGAAAAAAAAAAGAAAATAAAACAGAATAAATACAAGAAATCCTTTTGACAGGACCTCGTGTGCGCGTCGTCGCCTTTGATAAAGTGTGCTTGAATATTTTATGCCCAGCCGAACAGACACAATATATGCATATGTGTGTGTCTGTGTGTGTGTGTCTGTGTGGGTCCTCTATTGTATGCTTTAAATTGCCTGCTAAATGCTTAGTTTCAATTTACATAATATATATATTCTCTTAGGGGTTGCGCCCGCAGTTTTTGTTTAGACAAAAAAAAAACTTAATTTTGGATAATTTAATAAACATTTTCGATTCTTCTTTTTGTTATTTCAATTCGAGGAAAAGGATATAGAACAGTTTGTTGAACCCTGAAAGGGTTGCCTCTAATTTGTGGAAAACTATTTTTCAAATGAGCCAAAATAGAAATAATAAAGATTGCTTGATAAAAAAGAACAATGCATAGATAGTTCGTATAAGTTTTAAAGAGAAATTTTTATATTTTTGTTTTATTACATTTTATAGTCAGCACTTTTCGGTATTTTATTTGGTATATACGTTGTACGTATTTAATTTTGTTAGTTTATATAATTTATGAATAATATATATATTTTTTAATTTATCATAATATTTAGAGATATTTACTCTCGATGTATTAAAATATTGTATAGTTAGGGTAAATATATATACATATATAATTTGAGAAGTAAATAAAATTAACTCTAAATTTTAAAACATCCAATGGAGATTAGATTTCTTCTCAACTTCTATATTATATTAAGAAAAAAAGTGCTGAAATAGTTCCACATTTTTTCCATATCTGCAAAAGTAATAACTCTACTTAAAAATAGACACAGCATCATCATTCAAACAAAAATCGTGTATCATATCATATATCAAATTATCTGCAAGACATTTAACAAAAAAAATTGATTAATCTATTTAAATCAGTCTATTGGCCACATCAAATTAGGAATACATTAAAGCCACGCTTTTTATTTATCTTTTTTTTTTGGCAACAAAATTTTATCCAGTAGCAATTTGTCATCACGAAATTTGACACCTTTGGCATGGAGAGTGAGGGAAATACATAAAAATCTCAGCTCTGTGACGCATTCCGCTCAGATTATTTACGAGCTTTTTGGTCGCCCACTCAAAATGGGGCGACGGGTCACAATTTCCATTCACTTTCAACGCCTTTGCGGCTGAGTGAAGTTCGGTTTAACGACTTTTCGGGCTTTTGTTGGAACATCTATTTGTTTGTCACCTCTTTTGCCTATCTGCGGCTGGAATCTTAATTGCAATTAGCTACGAAAAATGTAACATAAAACGGTACCAGACTCAGCCAACATCTGACAACATCTATAGCCATGGTCTATATCTATGCGATCTGCTAATCAGTTGCCTACTTACTTAGGCAGCAGCAGCAGCAACAGCAGCAGCAGCTTAGGCAGCTACTACAACAAATTATCGAGTGTACGGCATTTGCATAACTGGCTGTCGAGCGGTTACCACTAATAAACCCGTTGCTCTGGCAACAAGCCATCGAGATTTTTGTTTATAAATCATTTACGATTTGTTTGGCCTCTTTATAAGTCGTAAGAGTCTGACTCTGACTCTAACTCTGACTGCGAGTCTGTTTCAGTTTCGGTTTGAATTGCCGAATAACTAAATAATTTCATTGTTTTCACTAATTTGATTGGCGTCAAAAATTCATTTGAAATTCGCAGCGCGGCTGATTAATCAAAAAGTCGTTTTTTTCATGCCCTGTAAAGAAATGTGCGAAGAGTATGCTAGGGTATGCATGTAACTAAGTCGGTTAAGAATGAGATGAAGCTGAGCTTAGAGATTATGGAAACTGCCTTTAAGAGTTTTTCGATTCAGATATTATACAAAAAGTATCAGGTGTATCATATATAATAAGAATACTCCGAATAAAAATGTTTAAATAATTTTAAAAAAATGAATATAAATTTCATTTTTATTTTCTATTATATTTAAGTTTTTATTTATATTTATATTTCCTGTATATATATATTTCTTTTATTTAATTGTCTTAATTCCTTTATTATTTATATTTTTCACAATTATTTCTCGTCTTATATTCCACTTTCTTGCCCAATTTAGCACCTTCTACAGCGTATCTCTTTGTCACACTTCTAACTCGAGCATTTTTTACCGATATTTATTGGCCTTTTATACCAGATAAACGCAAATTTTTTAGTGGCACTTAATTAAATGCAAAGATAAAGCAAATAAATAAACGAGTTTCAAGTTGTTTCCCAAAAAAAAAAAGTGTTTCGAAAAACGCGGTGCTTACAAATGTGTTGCGTTTTACCTGAATAAATTAATAAATTATTTATATAGGAATTTGATTTGCTTCATATACATATATATGCATATATACGAATATATATGTATACATATTTATGCATCCATTTAAATGATCAATGCGTCATGCAAGAGAGAATCACAAAAGGCAGCAAAAAAAAAAAATGGTAACTGCTCTGCATAGAAGCCGCACGTATAAGATTTATGACTTTGAGATACATAAATTTGGAAACTGACTTCAATACTATACATATATATATATTTATAGATTTATGATTTAGTACCTTGATCTTGAGCAGATATTTGAGATGTGAATGCTTGTAACTTCAGTTACAATTCGATATAAGCTTAAATTGATTTAAATTAAATCGAAATAAAAACGAAAGGCACGCTCTTAATACTTTAATAGGGATTTTACTTGGACATATAATTCAATTGCATATGTTATATACTCAAATACAATTCGAATAGAATGTCGGGCATAGTTTGTCATTCTGAGCTTGGCAGCTAAACAAAATCTTTGATTGATGAGATCATAGCAAAGCATTTGAGTGCTCTTGTTGAAAACGTCTGACTAGGAAATACTGTAAAATCAGCAGCGTTGTCGAGACTGTGATAGAATGCCAAGAAGTATTTTAAAGTGAAGTACTCAATATTTTGTTTGCGTTACAATTATTTGTAAAGCTTGAAAGCGCCTGTAGTCATGCTCAAAAAGTTTCACAAGTTGTGTCGTTATAAATCAATTTTATATAAATATACATATATATCAATTACTTGACATAATTGAGCGGGTACCAACTTAAATATGGATTGAAACTATATGTACAGCTTCAAAGCATAGGATCTAATAGAAACCGATGATGATGCGCTTTTATATATGTATAAGGAAAGATAGACAAATTGAAACTCAGACAAGCTAATTTAAAACATACCATTCTATCTGCTAGAGTCTGTCGTGTATCATCTATCGATGTATCGACTCTGTCTATCATATATTATATATAACGTATATCAATTATTGCCTATAGTCTATCGTCCATCGTCTAGTATCTCTCATCTATCGTCTATTGCATATCGTGTACCTTATATTCTCTTTTGAATATCGTTTATTGAGCTATTGTCTATTGATCTATCGAGTTCTACTGTCTGATCAACTATCGTCTATTGATTATCGTCAATCGACTATCGTCTATCGCCTATCATTTATATTCTATCATCTATCATCACTATATGCTAGTTTCTCTATTCAAGTTTCTGTCTTACATTTTCTATCTTTTATCGTATATAGTATATTAATATTGTCTATCTTATATTGTCTATCGTCTATCTTCTATAACCCATCTCCTATCTCCTAGCTTCTACTTTCTCTCTTCTTCCTTCTAAGTTCTACACTCTACCAGTATAATCAGTTATCATCAGCACTCTTTTCGCTCTTCCATCCATTTCAACTCTCATTTTCAATGTGTTCCAGCTACAAATATATTTCATACAAATAATCAATCACAACAGCTCAATTCCATTGTTCTCATTCGTACGAACGCTATGGACAAACACCATTCGTATACATCTTAATTTATATTTTTATATTTTATGAAATATTTTAATTAAATATTTTTTGTGCGTTGTGCCTGGGCAAAGCTTATAATTAAAGCGCATTTAGCTAAAGCCTGCCACGCCCACAGAGCCAAAGCCAGCGGCATTTTTGGCAGCCACACCCCCAGCACCAAGAGCCGCAATTTAAAATCGATTAAAAATCGACGCCTTGGACCACCTGCTGTGAGTTCGGCTTTTTTTTCAGCTCGTCTCGTGTTCCACTTATTTTCATTTTTATTTAATTATTTTCCGTCTGAATTATGGCCCAAGGCGTTGGCCGCACATTGTTTATTAGAATTTTAAATGTAGGCAACGTTTTAACAAGTTTCAGTAGCTCAACAAAAAGACCAAAAATATTCGAACAAACTAACAAAAGCTTGAACTGTATTAAATTAACGCGTGCCAGAGACAGCTCTTTGTGTGTGTGCGTGTGTCTGTGTGTGAGTTGGTCATAAATATTTGAAAATGTGCTTCAATATTTCGGTTATTAACTGCGCTCAATGCCGACTGTAGTCGAAGAAGCAGATAGATAATAATAATAAAAATAATAAAAAACAACTTGACTAATGAAGCTTTAATTGTCGCTTTTTCTGCTGATATGACAATATTACCAATACTGTTTTTTTACTCGTCTTGGCCAAGTTTTTATTGATTTTTGTGTTGGCCAATGGCATGCAATTAAAATTCATGGCATTTTATTTACCAAAGCACTTCAGTCACCCGCACAAACAACCAACAAAAATGTAAAAATGCCGTTATGTTAGAGAGTCACACACACACACAGGCATATATGAGCTGATATATACATATACATATATAGACATTTCCAATATGCTTTGACCACTCGATTGCCACATATAGCCAATTTATGGGCCCTTAATCACAAATCCCCAAAAATATTAAACACAACATTTCACAGCAATAAAATCAAATATCTCTCTATACCTCTATCTCCCTTTCTCTCTCTCTCTCTCTCTCTCTTCTTCTTTTTTGTTTGTTGCTATTGTTGTTGTGGTCGCTTTGTCCTCGTGGCACACGTTCGTGTTATGAAATTTTTGGGCTATTGCGTTTATATAAATGTTTACCATGTTTAATTAAAAACGGATCGAAACAGCAGAAGCAGGCAAAAATGTGAGCAATTATTTCATAGTTATGAAATATTTTGATATATATAGATAGAGCAGAGAAAAACAATTAGAAGTATAGCAAATAAATTTGAAGTATTAGAAATTTAGGCAGAATACATATATGAACAAAATATATTATAAATAAATATTCATGTAGACAAAGAATATTGCTAAAATATGTTCAGATAAAAAAATGTATATTTCTAAAATATTTAAGTACACAAAAAATTCATGTTGGTCTTAATGAATGTATCAGCAAAATATTGTCGGTTCAGTTTAGTTTATGAAACAAATATTTTTCTAGAAAACTGAATTATATTAAATTTTATAAAATACATCTAACCATCAGACCTTGGATGTTAGTTGGATTTATTTGGTTTAATTTTTAGATATTTTGAAATACATTTTAAATAAACTAACATTTTTTATATTATTTTATTTATTATATATTTTGTTATATCTTAGTTTAGTAAATATCAGAATTTGCCGTAAATTGGATTTGAATCTTTAAGAATTTTTGTAAATAAATTTAATGCTTTTAATTTTTACAAAAATCATTAAAATGTGAATTACAGAATTAGATATTAGCTGCATTTGGTTTAATGTACTTTAGTACTATAGTAAAGAATTTAATATCAATTAAATATTTAAAAAAAGTTTTTGCTATTTCGTCATAGTAAATAAAAAGTGTTTTACAGATTTTTTTAAATTTCCATAAAAAATTTAAATAAATTTGCTATCTCTATAGCACAAAAATCTTGATATTCAGATAAAATTCAGAACTATCAAATATGCTCCAATTAATACTTAAATCTTATTTATGAAATTCTTTAGAAGCTTATTTTTGCTTTACTAGCTCATATATCAAACAAACCAAAGTTTTCTTTTAATTCTTAAATATTCAAGCAATTACCCCATAATCTAATTTGTGTTCGCTCTCTTCCCAAACTCAAATGCTATTTATTTTTAGAACTAATTTCCGTGGAGGCATTCCCATTTCCTTATATTGCCCCACAAAAGCATATTCCCCTTGCATATTTCTAAATAGTTCTTTTCTCTTATAGCTTCGGTTCGTCCCATTGAACAGCACTCGCAATCAATTCTACAATTTGTCATTGTTTCAGTTCCCGACAAAAGTCAATAATTAACATGGCTTGTTAGAGGATCGTTAGATTAATGACAAGCATGTGCAGTCAGCTGTCTCTATCACATATCACACCCTACCAAAACTGCCTCTCTCTCTCTCTGACTCTCTTGGTCTCTTTCTTTCCCTGTGTAAAGTGCATTTGCTGAACCTGAAATCCGCCTGATAATTACGCGTAAAAAGCAAATAAAACTATTGTCAACACATTGCGACTCAGCAAACTGAAAACTGGAAACCTGAAACGGGCTAATATCGACAGAGATAGAAAGAGAGAGAGAGAGGTAGAGAAAAGTATAGAAAATAAATACTTTTGACGTCTGTGGCGGCGCCTGCGCAGCTGTCGTAAATTCCCTATTTGCCCTGTCCGATCCCGTCTGCCCATTGTTCGGGCTTAAATGACGGGGTGCGTGCCGGGTCTGATCCGCAGTTGGGTAATTAAAATTATGTTCACACACACACGCAGCACAGTACTGCGAGCAAAAATTGTTCAAGGGCTGCCATGTGTGGCACACATTTGCACGACTCTGGGGTGGAAATTATCACAAAAGTGAAAAAAAAAACCTAAGCCAGAACTCGCAATACAAAGGTCCACTGAGTCGGAACTTATGTAGAGCATGTCAGAGTGCAGCATCAAAGGACGACCGACACCTCGAAATGCAAAGTAAAAAAATGAAAACATTTCAAATTTAGCGCAAAAACCTTGACTCTGCGACAAAAAGGGCAGAAAAGAGTGTATACATACTCTTTCACTCCCTCTCAGAGTCTGTCACTCTCATACTCTCTCTCCGTCTCTTTCTTTGTGCACGTGTACCGAAAATATCTTGAATATTTAATATTTTGCTTCTAATGTCATTAAAAAGTTTTTGCTTTGTGCTAAATTTTGTGCTTCGTGTTGCACTGACAACCAATTAAAAAGTGAAAAGTTCACAATTTGTATGCCCTGTAAATAAAAGAGATGTCTGAAATGGGGTCTGATATGAACTAGGCAAAAATGAAATAAGAAAAGGGTTCAAGAGTTATTTGAGAAAATACATATTTTTAAAATTTCATTTTATTAAATTAATTTTTATATATATTTTTAGTTTTATAATATATAATACAGGGTAAATGTTACTCGAGCATACCCGTCTATAGTTTGCCTTGCCGGTCACTTCGTTATGATTTTATGAGTATATAAATTTATATATATATTCTAAAATATTCTCAAAGCAAACTCACTGAGACAAACTAAAGCTGTCCGCTGACTTGCAATCTACTCTTTGGCCTTAATTGGAAAGTTAATTTAATAACTGTTTACAGTTTGGTTACAACTTAAGTCAAGCGCTAGTAACATCTTAAGAAGCTTGAGCTAAAAAGTTAAAACAAACAACCTAGATAACTTTTTACAATGCTAAGACTTAAGCGGACTGTTGCTAAAGCTGATTGCGAATTACAAGCGAAATTGGATTTTATTCTTAGTTTTTATTATTTTGACTCAATTTATAACGAAATTTTGTCAATATCAATATTATATTTTGAATTACAAGCGAACAATGTTTTTAGTCGTTAGTTTAAATTGATTTTTGCCTGGATTTTTAATGAATTTTTGGCAATAGCAATATTTTATCAATATTACATTATGAATTGTAGATAGATTTTTTCTTGGTTTACATTAATTTTGACTGGATAATTTTAAAGAATTTTTCTCAATATCAATATTACGTCAGTATTTAACGATTAAAGTTAATTAAAAAGACTTCAATCACTTCTTTCATTCTCTTTTCACTTACTTCATACACCGTTATGCATTACTTACGCAAACTTATCCACCTTAAACATTTTCCTTCTCTCGCATAAATAAATTTTCCATACCGAAAATCGTTTTCCGAGACGTTATTAATATTCCTTCTCACATTTCTCTTTTTGCAGCAACAATAAAACAACAGCAACAATGATGTATTGAGTAAGCCAGCAATAAACATTAAGGGTATTCCACTATATATATATATATATATATGATTTATATATATATAAAAAAAACCAACCCAAATGCAAACTCAATGAATTATTCAGGTGTAACGTGTAAAACCAACAATTAAAACGACAAAAACCGAAAAGGAGTCCACGTGGCGTTCAATTTAATAATTAACTGAACGACAGCAACAGCAGCGGCAACAACAATTGTTGCAAGTGCAACAGGAGCAACTGCAGCAAGCCGTCAACGCGTGCCCCCAGTCAAAATGGCGGCACGACGTTGCCCGTTGGCGCCCCCTGGGCGAGGTGACCAACCGCAAAGGCAACGTAATACGAGCATCCGGCGGACAGCAGCAACAACAATAACTCACATGTTGCTGCTGCCGTTGGCCATGTTGTTGCTGGCGACAGCAGCAACCGGCAGCAGCAGCGATCAGCAGGCTGGCAGCTATGCCGGACTGAGTGCAGAGAATGCAGCCAGAATGCTGGCCGGCAGTCCCGGTGAGAGAGAGACGGAGAGCAATGCACACCTTGGGGTCGGGCACAGTGAAATGTCGCTGGTGCTGCCCCATGACACGTATCCGGGCTTTAGCATCAAGAAATTCAAGACGCGTCTACTGCAACAAGCCAACACCAATGGCACCAATGGGCATCGTGGAGCAGGCGCTACTACGGCGGCTGCCTATCATATGCTGGACAGCGATTACTCCAAGTACTTCACGGTGCTGGATGATGGCGTCGTGATGACCACGGCGGACATATCGCCGCTGGTGAATCGACCCGTGCAGCTGGTGGTCGTGGAGCAGACACCGAATGCAACCAACACGCACAATCTGCAGCTGTTCGTGATGCATCGCAAGGACATGTTGCGCTTCTCGGGCTCCCTGCTGGACGCCAGCGGCGAGGTGCGTGAAAATCATCCGGCGGGCACACGTGTGCGTGGCGTACCCCTAATGCAGGCCTTCAGCGGCTCCATACTGGACGAGGAGCTGGCCAAGCCGAAGAAGGTGCGCTACACCATCATCGATGGCAACGTAGACGATGCCTTTGCGCTGCAGGAGCGTCGGGCCAATCAAAATGTTCAGCTAAACGCCAAATCCCTGACAATCGAGGGCGACGATGAATCGGGCGTGTGGCTGGTCACGAATCGTCCATTGGATCGGGAGCAGCGCGCCCACTATGATCTCTCCGTGGAGGCTTCCGATGTGGATGGCCTGGACAAGACGGTGTCCAAGATACAGATAACGGTGTTGGATGAGAATGATAATCGGCCCGTGTTCAAGTCACAAGACTACAAATTCGCCATTGCGGGCAAGAAGTCACAGAATATGGAGAGCAACAATAGCGTCACCTGGGAGCGATTCGCCATCCTGGGCAAGGTGGAGGCCGTCGATGCCGATGGCGATAAGATTGCCTATCGGTTGAAGTCGCCCAGCAATGTGGTCATCATTGTGCCGCAGACCGGAGAACTGATGCTCGCCGGAGAGCCGACCTCCAATGAGCTGCTGCTCGAGGTAATTGCCCACGATCTACGCTATCCCAGCTTATTGAGTGCTCAGCCGGCGAAGGTGTTGGTTGAGTTTTTGGCCCCGGAACCGGTCTCGTTTATAATGCAACACTTGGAGCACGATGCCATCAACGAGCATTCGCATCATCGTGAAAAGCGACGCGTGACACGAGCCGTGCGGCCCACCAAGCGTATTGAGTTCACTGAAGCCGATGGCGATACGGAAGGCAAGTCCGTGTTTCAGCTGGAAAAGGAAACGGACAAGGAAACATTCAAAATACGCGACGATAATCCCTGGGTGACGGTCGAAACAAATGGAGCGGTGCGCGTCAAGAAGAAGTGGGACTACGAAGAGCTCGGACCGGATAAGACTATCGATTTTTGGGTCATCATCACGAACATGGGACATAATGGTGAGTGAGATATATTTGAATATAGTAGATGTAAGAAAATGTTCGAACTGTGTTGTAAAGTGCACTGTTAGGCAGGATTGTTATAGGTGTTAATATAAATGTTGGGAATTTGCGTATTGGAATAGGCTTGATAGTCTATTGAATCTCTAACTTCATTACAATACAGAGTTTTTAAAAAAATTTTAAAAATATAACAAACAATAGTGTTTGAAAGCGAACTATAAAACATAATTATTATAGTTACTCTATTATTTCGATATATAAGAAAAATAAAAATATATTTATAATTTAAATTTATTTTCTATATATCACATATTTTATAAAATTGATACTACAACCTACCACAATATACCAAAATAGTGTTGCCAAGTGCACAATGAATGGTAGTATTGAAAAACGATAAACGTTTTCAGAATTATTTATGGATTTTCAAACCAAATTGCAACCAATGAAGCATTACTAAATGAACATCAATTAAAATTTGTCTCCAAAATCTAGATACTATAGTCATATACCATAATCGTATATCACTTAATTGATAGCTAAAAGTTTAACAATTCCTGTTGCTAAAGCTAGAAGATGAGCTTATTTGTAATAAATCTTTTACATAATCTCATTTATCATCATTTTAAACAACTCTGCCACGTTAATCGCATTTTTATCGATAATTTATCGATTTTCCTGCAAACCACTCAGTCCCAATATGTAATTATGCACATTCAAATGGTTTTCCTTAGTGATTTTATAATTTTGTTGTCATATTTCGACTTGAGTCGCATAATTAGGCATTGACATATTTAAATGTCCCGAGGCATAATGGAAATTGAAGCAACAAGCGAGATATTAATAGACAGAACAGACATGGCTAAACTTAGAACAGGCAATCGATGACGGTAAATGAATGGATGGATGGCACATTAATGGTTAATGATATATAGGGGCTGGTGCTGTCGACAATTTCAAAATGAGCTGGGGCTGTGAAAACAATTAAGTGACATTTTCCAATGCCGAAATTAATTAAGAGCCAAAAATGTAAAATATCTACGTATGAGAACATTTTCATGCTACAATTTATGATACGTTGCCTCTCCGACCAAATCAATTAAATGGAAAGGAAAAGGAAATGATTTTCAGTATGGCAAAGCTCTTGTTTAACCAAAACTTACAATTAAGACGCAGAGCAGTAATTTGATTGGCAAGGAGCTGTGCTTTGTGCCGCATGGATATTCAAATATTTGGTTGTCATGACAAGTAATTACGCTCGAAGCGAGCTGTAAGACTACAAAGCAAAGCAACGAGAGCACAGCTGGGTCAACATATTTGGCCATTGCCATTGCCAATGCTGCTGCTGCTGCTGCTCCTGCTGCTGGCCAGTTATTTCAAGCGTAGCCCAATAAGCAAATATTGAAGCGTTTTAAACATGGAAATAAACAGGGACAAACGGATACAAACTGAGCAGCCAATCAATTGTCAGAGTGACTGCCTACCTGACAAGGCTGGCTGTCTGACTATCTCTCTCTGTCTCTATCTCTCTGTTATGTATATTCTCTCTCTCTCTCTCCTTGTTTCGTTAGCAAATAATCTCGCATTGTGTGTCCATTGCAATTCGTCATGTCTCCACTTTGACATGAGTCGAAAAAAGTTCAACTAACTGACAGACAAGCTCATGAATTGTTGAAAAATATGCATTCGCTCTGCAGCTCGGACACAATGTACCATGTTACAGTTTAAAACAATGTTGGAGTAGAGTTTGTTTTCTGATATACTCTGTAAAGAGTGTGAATGAGCTGTACTGAATTGAGCAGCAATATGTAACGAATTAAGTTAGGAAGTATAGGAGTATAATGTTGTTCTTTGATTCAAACTTAGATTTGATTTGAAGAAGTTAAATTCTTTAATCAATTAATTTATATATTTTATATAATTCAAATAATACATATCTCTATGTTTTTCTTCAGTCTGAGTAAAGCAAATTCTGATTTGAGGAACTTTACGCTATTGGAAAACAGTTCTATATAGTTTAAGCCATCGTAACTAACTTGTCTTTTTATGCTTTACTAAATTAAATACTTTACATAATTTAACTAATGTGGTATACATTTTAAATACTACTTTTTTTTAAATATTTGAAATAAATATTTTATGAATGTGAATTATTTTATTTATTTTTAAAATTATATTCATTTTATTTTATTCAAACAAAATATTTTATATATATTTTAAAGAATACATATTATATATTTTATATCTACAATATAGACTTCTGTTGTTCGAGGGTATCTCTCAGCTGATCAGTTCTCGTGTGCATCAATTCAATATGTTTTTTTTCTTTCTCCATTTGTTGCACTTTTTCCGCATTGCAATTGCTAATTGTGAACGGCAGCCGGGCTGAATGTCTGCACTGGGATTGCGCCTCGTATTTGGGGTTAGGTCGGGGCCTTACCATCTTTTTCTCTCGTTCTGCTTCGCTCTGTTCATCTGTCAGTTAATTAACAAGTTTTCATAAATTCATTCATGTTGCAACTGCATTCAACTGCGTCGCACTTCATCTGTTTCATTTGCGCGGATTTTCATTAAAATTTTTTTATTGATTTTGTTGCATGTGAAAGGAGAATGAACTTCTTGATTATGTATGCGAGTCTTAAGTGCACGGCAAATAAAAGCCGTTGAGTTGCAGGTTGAAATATGAATTAAAAGTGATTTTAATTGAAATATAATGCAGTTGTCGTTCACCAACACTGTTAAGAATTAAATCCACAAAGAAAATGAAGATGTGAATTAAAAATACTTCAGGTTTGTTTAACTCTCATTTCATTTGTTTGCATTACTTAAAGTACTTTTACAACACTGAATGAAAAGGAGCTCAAAGTGTGTGTCCTAGCGAAACTAATTTAAGGAATTGTGGGTTGATTAAGCACTTACCAACACTGTAATACATTGACGGCACCGATAAGTTTAAGATGTAGATTGAAAATACTTCAGGATCATTGAACTCTCATTTTATTTATGTGAATTTCTTAAGATACTTTACAGCATTGAGCGAAGTAAAGCTTCAAGTGCTAAGTTAAGTGCAACTGATTTAGGGAATTTCTGAAGACTTGTGAGTTGACTATAACTAAGCGTTTACCAACACTGTTAAATAAATGTTAAGTCCACTGATGAGTAGACGAAGTACATAGAAAATACTTCAAGTTTATTTAACTCTCATTTCATTTATGTGCATTTCTTAAAGTACTTTTACAACACAACAACAATTTAGTCAAATTCTTTAATCAACACTGGCAAGCTCTGAGTGCTATATAAATGTAGTTTATTTAAGGAATTACAAAGTTTTGTGGTATGACTAGATACTCTAAATATTTCATGACATTCCCATTTAAACGTTTACCCACACTGGTCATTGGTTAAGTGGCTCAATTTTCGAAAATAGTCAGCAAGCCACTTGAGAACATGTTCGAAAATCATTATCCTTATCCCAAGCACTTGCATGCTAAACCCAATCAATGGTGCCCAGCGCCACAGAGCAAGTAGTATATCTCATTTCTAAGAGTACTAAGGGGAGGAGAGTGGTAGGGGAATGCCACACAATTTCGTATGCGTTGCACATAGAAGTGATTGTTACGGTTGCTGCCGCTTGCAACTCGAGCTCATGTATGTCACGCACAGGCCAACAAAAAAAACACACAAAAATATATATAAATATAAATTTGTGTGTGTGAGTCTGAGGGGCCACTTCTGTGCGCCAGGACATAAATGCCAGATAAACATAATTCATTTAGCAGGACACCGACAGACAGACGAAACAAAAAAAAAAAAAAAACAGGAGAAAAAAAACACTTGATAATGCGTTGCACTTGGCTTGGAGTTTAGTTGCTGTTCCTGGGAAGCCAAAGAAGAAAAAAATTTACGACAATATTTTTCATTCATTTAAAATGCTACGCTAATACACAGAAGAGAGAGATTGAGAGAGGGCAGAGGAGAGCGAGAGAGAGAGAGAGAGAGAGTGACATGTGAGAGTTGCGGCAAAGGCAACAAAATGGAATGAAATGAAATGAAATGAAATGAAATGCTGAGCAGCTGCTGAGCAGGCGCAGTGGCAAATGAGTTTAGCAAGAGTTGCAAGAGAGAAACACTGAGAGAAAGAGAGAGAGCAGAGGTGAGAGAGAGAGAGGGTGAATGAGAGTGAGTGGGGTGCACATCTATGCACAGGGGTTGGGTGGCACAGACGTAGGACGCGTGCCAAGTCCAACAGGAAAACGCTCGTAACAATTAGAACGGCTACACCACCCAAACCACCCAACCCACACACACACACACACACACACACATGAAATGGATTTTCGGGTAATACAAATGCTTGATTTGACGCACAAATCATAGCAAAAGTGCGGGGCATTTGCGAATTTTCGGGCAGGCATTCCCCAAAGGCCGGGGGCTGACTGATTGAGTTGCCCACTTGAGTGGCGCGTGTTTGTTTTCGAAATTTTCTAGCGCATTGTTTTGCCCAAAAATTTATGCACTTCACATACAAACACACACACACACATACATACATACACCAGGGTGGTTTGTTTTTTTATGCTTTGGCATTCCGTCACTAATGCAAAAACATAGCACACATGACAAAAGGCAATGCAGGCGCACACAGGAAACACAAGGAAGTAGCATGGAAGGGGGGTAAGTTGTGGAAGGTGGGGTATGGGGGCGCAACTAGCTGGTTGTGAATACACTTGCTGGGAGTTGTATGTAGATAGTCGGATAGAATGTAACAGAGAGGGAAGTTGTCTTTGATAACAGGTGTCAAATTATATGAAGTAGAGATTATGATGGCGTAAAGAGAATTTGAGTTGAGATGAATATTAAATGAATATATGAATGTATATAATTATATGTAGTATAGCGTATATGAATATATATAATATTATATAATATATATAAATGAATATATTTATTGTATAAAGTATATGAATATATATTATTTATATCAAATATATCATTGAGTATATTTATAGTTAAGAGCCTATAAATATATATTATAAATTATATATAAAGTTTATTAACACATTAGATTATTGGTTTAAAAAGCAGAATACATGTCTCAATTTATTTTAATAAAATCGATGCAATACAAAGTGTGGTGTGTTACATTATTAGTTATATTACAATATTTATATAACATATGTTATATGATTAGATTAAGAGTACTACTTAGACCTCCTATTAGACCCTTTAATAATATGAAGTTTAATTTCTGAAAAAATAAAAGAACCTTTCTAGACTTTCTAGGCAATTTATTTTATGGAACTATAAACTATTCAATGTTACTATACTACATACTAAAACACTCTAGATCAAGACTTTTGAACAACCGAGTGCTATTTGTATGTTTCCTGTATATTTTAACTTAAAAGAACTCACATTTATCTTAGACTACAATTATAATCCCTCAAACAAATATCTAAACTCTCAAAACTTTCTTACATGCCTCGAAGTGTATTCCCTATTCGTTACTCCGAAAAAAAAAATCAAGAACTGAAATTTCTCGTTTTTCTTTGTTAGCATTGCATGCATGAAAGGGAAAAGGGAAAAGCATGCAATTTATGCAGTGCATGAAAAATGAAAACTTGCACGCATGCAAAACACAAACAAGTAGCATAAGTTATGTTGGAGCCAGAGGGGCGGAGACCCCACCCCGTTGATAATGTAAAGTTATGCAGCTGAAGGTGCACGCATACCAGGGCACACCTGCTACCTTAAGCGAGCTCAAAGATTCGAAAGCAACCGAAAACTTTTGCAGCACATCCTGTTGGCATTATTGAGCTATGCTCTTCTCCAGGACACAGCTGCAGTTATCTTAGCATATTGTGATAAAAAGAAGAAGTTTGTTTGGCATGGCCAAAACTAATGGCTAGCTAATATCAAAAGGGAACCGCACTCTTAAAAGTTCAAGCTAAAAACACGCAAAGGGCGTAGATAGAGCGTCATAAACTGCAGCTGCAACTGTTAATTTTTATTGTTGCTGCTGCCACACAGAATGTAGCATAACTCAAGGCTGTGCATACCCCAAACTGAGGGCGAAACAATCATAAATTATGAAAATGTAAATTTAAGTTTCGTGTAAAGGCAAAGTCTTGAAATCGAGTCACAAATTTGCCTTGGCACTTAACAAGCTTTTGTTCATTGCCTGCTGCTGATGCTGATGCTGTTGCTCGCTACAAACTTGCAAACTTGTAATTACATAACACACACACACACACATACATATATACACATATATAAAGGCCCGCCTTGTAGACAAAACAACCCACTTAATTAAGCATTAATTTCGTGCTCTATATGTATGCCATGCCATGCCAGAGCTGGCAACTTTTGTCAAGACAAACTCCTCAAGGTCTTTCAAACATACGAAATGATCCTTGTATAAATATATAGGGATAGCGGCAGCAAATGCAAGTATATAGTTGACTTTACTTTAATGCAGTCTAACTAAATTTAGACTTGACAGGAGTCAAAGTTGAGCTACTTTTTGATGCATAATATTTGGGTTTGATAAATGTTGGTCCATTGATGACATATATATATATACAGTCGATGCCAAAAGTATTTTCACAGAATAAAATGCGTCTATTTTTGGTATAAGTTTTTTGACAAGCATGTCTTGTATTAGTAAAGAAAATATAGTTTAAACTTAATAGAAGTAAAGGAATGAAGACAAATTTAATAAAAATGAATCCTTATTTTAGTGAAAACTTAGCTTTGATTGAAATACATTTGGTTGCATATAAAAAATTCATAAGACGAAATAATACCTTTTCCATTTTTCAATAATCCTAATTCTTATATTAGCGAAAACTCTACTTAAATTGAAATACATATTGTTGCATATAAAAAGAATTCATCAGATGAAACTAAATATTTATTTTTTTGCATCTTGTGAAAAAAAAATAATCTTCTTAAGAGCTTAATATTTTACATTATTTTTAGGTATTTGTTTCGACTGAATATCCAACACATTTCCCTCGTTATAACCTACTTCTTTAATTCACTTTAAATGCTTTAACCTTCTAAACCAAATTCCAATTTCTCCTATATTTCTTATCAAATTCTCTAATCCAATTTAAAAGTTACAGCAAAAAGTACTCTGACATAAGTAAATTAAACTTTTCTTTACTCCACAGTAAAATATTTATTTTCATTTCAAATTTGTTTGCCGCATCTGTTTTATGTGTTGTTTTTTTTTTTTCGACCCGTTTGCTTTTTGCATTTAATATTCAGTTGAGTTTCTAAGAGTTGCCATTCGGAATTTTGAAGCACATGTTTGGCCCGAGCCGAGACTCAACAAAAACATCCAGTAAATATCATTTATGGCATATTTCATTTTGATGTTTTGCTCGCTTCTGCAGCAGCAGTTGCCATCCATCCATCCATACATCCCGCCATTCATCCATCCATCTATCCATTCGTCCAGTCAGCCCGACCTCGTAGCTGGCGATGCTCTTCTGGGCTCCAAAGTGTTTTGGCCTAAATTTTAAAGAGCTGCACGCCGCGCGCGAAACGCAAAAGTTGCGCGGCATAAATTTTCTATATGCTAAAGGCAATGGTGGGCGATGGGCGTTGGGCGGTGGGCGTGGCAAGGGCTGGATGGGAGTCGTGCATCTGCGAGAGTTTTTCAATGTGACAGTTGAGCATGGTAAATATTTAGCAAGTTTTAGTTTACGCTACATAAAATATATTGTATGCTTATAAATCTGTGTGTGAGTGAGTGAGAGTGTGTAAGTGAGTGTATGATGTATATGTATGTGTGTGGTGTTGTTGTTGTTGTTGCTGCTGCGCAACCTTCACAGGCAGCCAAATGCTTGGAAAAACAATGCCTAGCGCACAAGAACAACAAGTGTGTCACACAGCTGGGTGAATATATATATGTATATGTGTGTGTAATTGTGGGTGTGTGTGTATGTGTGGGTATCTGTGGACTTACATGCTGTGTCTCTGCCTAACCTGTATCGCATACACACACACAAACACACATATATACACTCCCATGCTTCCATGCTGGCAATCTTAACCCAAATTAAAAATGCAAATCGTCTTTTTTGGCCAACAACAGTTTTGACAGTCAATTTGATTGTTAACGATTTGGTCGTTGTTGTTGTTGTTGCTGTTGTTGTTGTTGTCGTTTGCGGTTGCTCTTGTTGTTGGCCTTAGTAAGCTGGGCTGTCAAAAATCTAATTGGAATTGCATTTAAATTGTATTTGTCATGCGGTTTAAGCGACAGCACGTCCTTGACTTTTCTGTGGCCACATTTTAAGGATATGAATCTAACACTTATATAATCGAACAGGTCATTAAATAAAGTGGTTTAATAAAGCACTGGCTGAAGAGTTTTTGCACAAAATGAACAAACTTTGAGGGAGAACTCCTTCATTGAAATCGTATTCATAGAATATTTGTTGTTATTCAACTATTTTCTGAAATAGGTTCGGATTTTGTTGCTTTATATCTAACTTGCTTCCGCGATGTTTATATAATATTATGGGTATTCCCTAATGAATAAGCAACATGTTATTTATTATATTTTGCATTGAAATAAAAATATCAGATATTTCTTGTGCCATACTTTTAAAATTATTTATATATAATAAACACTACTCTATATTATTTAATAGTTTGCTAAAGAGCTTTGAGGAACATAAATCGGCTACAACTATTAGCACCTATGAATATTCAATGAAATATGAAAGCAAACAGCAAATGCAACAAATTGCGAAACAACAAGCAAATGTGCTTGCCAAATACATGAAAACAGCATCAAGTATTGCCAAAACACATTTAACAACGAAACTTACTCACGCACCAGGAATTGGGACATGAATTCGAGTTTAGATTCGAGTTTGGTATTTGAATTTGAATTTGAATTTCATTCGGTCTCTGTTTCTCTCCTTCTTTCTCTCCTGTATCTCTCTCTCCCTCTCTCTCTTTGATTTGGCAACGCACTCGAGTGCCAATAACACGAGCTTGTCGCAGCTTGTCAAACCTGGCAACATATATATGTATATATATATATATATATATATATTTTCTTTATTTTTTATTTCATTTAGCACCTAATGCCAATTCTGTGTAGCAGTGGGCGTGGTCATGGGCGAAAAAAGCAATTTATACCTAAATTTGTTATTTGTTTCTTTCTCTTTTTTTCTTTTACTGTTGCATGGAAAATTTTGCAATTTTGTTACGCATATGTTTCAAAGGCTCTAAGCAAAGTAATATGAATTTCACACAACAAATTAGAATTTCCTTTGGGTCAAGCGTAAAATTGAATTCCATAAACGAGGCGTGGCAAATGCTACTGAGCTGAGCATATGAATTGATATTGTTGTTGCTGTGCTTTTTGAGAACTTTAAAATAGATGCCAGTAAAACAGTTGTTAAGTTGTTGCTCTTGTTGAATGTGACGCAAATTGGGTATGCAAAATGGGAATTTATAGATGTTCATATAGGGGAACGCAAGCTTAGATAGTTTTAGACTTGACTCTTAAGCCATGGGCTGAATGTGTGACGAATGATTGAACATTTTTCAGTCGACTTTTCAGGGTCTTATCGTTGATTTTCTTGCTATATTATTATTATATTATATTCGACATTATATTTTGTCTTATTTCTCTTCTGGTTCTACGAGTTCTCTATTTTTAAACTGCAAACTGTGTAACTATCACTCATCACTTTCATCAGCTCTTGCCACATCAGCTCTTGCCATCCCTTTTGCCACAATTTTAGCCAATTTGAGCGCTTGAAAATGTTTCGTAAATAATAATAAAACAAAAGCAACCCACGCTTGGTTCAGCAAACAGAATTCAATTTTTTTTTACTTTTTATTTCGTGCACTCGACAACAAATCCACGATTACACAATTTGACGTTCAAGAGCAGTGAAATAGATATACGAATAGAGGGATTGAATAAAAAATGAAAATAGCCGAAAAATTTAACTGATATTTGGTTGAGGGTTTGCCAAAGTGCTTTCACTGAGTTTTGGAGAGATTTGTTTTTCGAATTCAATGCACATGTGAATGTTTAAAAAGTTTAGAAAAATTGCTAAAAAACATTTAAGCCTGCATTATTTGATAATAGAATTAAATTGAGCAGCTGAAAGAGAGAATTGAGAATTGTTGCACTTATCAAACTTAAATTTAAGTTTATTTATATTTTTTTTTTATAAAAATATAAACAATTCCCTATTCTTAGTTTCTGTTCTGTTGCGCTCATTTCATGCATAAAATTATAAAAATGCCAAACTTCAATTGCCACGACTTAAGATCGCCTTGGGTCTATAGCAAAGTTTTGCGCAGACTCTGGCTTTTTGTGAATTATAATAAGCTGATTCTTGGCTCTGGCTGGCAACAGCAGTGTCAACAATAAGAGAAATAATAACAACAACAGCAGCAACAATAGCAAACAACTTTATTGACAGCCAAGCAGAAGTCAAAGCTCAGCTAAAAAAAAAATATATATATATATATATATATTTTGCGCTCTGTCGCATTTCGTCTAGCGCCGGCAAGAACTGAGTAAACTTTTCTACCCTCACTAAAGTATTTAGCTATACACAAACAGTTTGCTGCTGCTTAAGCTTTTTTTTTTTGTTGTTTCCTATTTCAGTTTCTTGACTTGGTAGAGATACAGCCAAGGGTTGTTCGTTTAGCTGCGAGCTGTCTTTGGCTGTGTTTACTTTTCGCATTTTTGGCAGCTCGTCTGTGCTGTGCTGTTGACTTCGTGTTATTATTCCATTTGTCGTTTAGTTTTCTACGAGCGTTTCCTGTTTTGACTGCACAAATGTGCGCCATTATTTATCATTGGACGCCATTATGTTTTATGCTCCAGCCATTGCATTCGCACGGGCCGCCATTTTGGCAAAACAGCAGCCAGAATCGCATCGCTACAGATTTTGCTGGCCAAAAGCAAGGCAGTAGGCAGAGGCAGAGGCGACGCAGCTGCTTTCATCCGGCTGCCATGGCAACAAAACGTGGCTACTCAAAATCTAAAGGGCGCCATTTTGTTGCCATTTCAGTTACGACTGTTTACATATATTTATATGTGTGTATGTATATGTATATGTGTGTATGTGTTTCTCTTTTAGGCATTTAGCTTGTCTGAAACTCTGTTTTCTCCGCTTTGGCTTTTAGCCATTTATTTCGTTTCCCTCACGTCGCCTGTCTTTTCCGATTATATTGTGCGGCTGCAACTTTTGCTCTGCGGCTTTTCGCCGCCGTTGACAGAATTTTAGGGCTAAATTCCTCATCTGGTTTATGGTCTGCATTGTTATTGTAGACTGCAACATTTGCGACTGTTTCATTTGTCATGCGTTTTTAGCGGATTTAAATTACAAAGTTTATGGAGTTTATAAAATTGTATGATGAACTGTGGAAAATGTGGAAATAGGAGTAAGAGGAATAATGACAAAATTGTAAACAAAACTGTTGAGAATATTAAGTTGTTATTTAATGTTCAATTATGCCATAATGTCGGGCCATAATAGCCAGCTCTGCTTTGCTTATAGTCAAATGCTTAATTTAAGTTGAGTGACTTCAATATACTGAATTCCTGTATTCAATTGAATAACTCTACATGATATAGTCTTTTTTTACATTTTTCTTGTATCTCAGAGAGTCTACTCTAGCTCTAACTTTTAGTTTTTTTTTGCATTTATAATATAATAATATTACAAATTATATATTCATTTATCATTCTAATATGCATTCATGCACATATGTAATATTATGAAGTAAATTTAAATGCAATTAGAAATTTAAAAAAAACTTCAGCTTTGAATAAATTATGTCAGCTTACAGCAATTTAGCCATCAATTATTTAGCTATAAATAGCAAAAGTTAAAGAGCAAAAAAGAAATGAGTTTTTTTCACATACAACAATCAAATTTATATATGATATATATATATATATTTACATACATATCTACATTTATACAATATTTAACTACTTTTTGTTACTTAATATTGCCTATAAAGTAACATATTTATTTAGCAGTATTTTTTGTATCCTGTAATTAAAACATAATATTATTTTAGCCCATCAAACAGCCACATCAATCGATCACTCAATCAATCAATTAAAAATGCAGCTCAATTTACAGTTTTTATGTGCTCTCAACTCTCAGCATTGCACAAATATTTGCCATAAAAAGCTAAATAAATAATGAAAGAAAATAAGAAAAACAAGAGCAAAAAAAATAAAGAAAAAATAGAATAGTTTGTAAAAGTTGAAAATTAAGTGCAACAGGAGTAAAGTGGGGATAGTAGAAGGAGAAAGAGAGAGTGGGAGAGAGAGAGAGAGAGAGGGAGTCAGTAGTACACTCGCATGGTCCTTGAGCTATGCGCCGTGTTTTCATTTGTATTGCTTGCGTTTGCACATCCGTTTTGGCTAACGCCGCAGTAATAATTCATGGCACAAATTGCGTTTATTACAATATAACGTAACGGCCAGCGACGCGACGTAACAAAACAGTGAGACGAGCGGATAGAACAGCAAACCATAGTCCAGAGCCAGGAGCCGGCCAGAGGCATGTTGATTTGCAATGCAAAAAAGGGTTCAGCGAGTGTGTATGAGTGTGTGTATATACATATGTGTGTGTGTGTTTTTTTTTATATTCAATTTATTTGCTACTATTAAATTAATTTTTAATCTTACAATTTTTAATTATTAGCTTATGTATAGTAGGATCTAACGTTTAGGGTAGCGCACGTTGCTTGCGGGACTGCCGGAGAGCATTGCTTCGCAAGCGCTTTGCACTACCTTAAACCGGTGCAGCCCTCCTTCTTATTCGCTCCACTCTGCGGAGCTCCAGCATGATTGTAGCCGCGAAGGAGCTTATAAGGTTCCAAGCTACCTCCGACTCAAGCATTGTCCTCGTTAGGTTTTCCACCCCGATGGGGCGGCCTATTTCTTCTTCCAGACGCCGCCTTTCCTCCTGGAAACGCCCACACTCAAACAGGACGTGCCTGGCGTTTTCCACAAGTCCTTGACCACACCAGGAACATTCTTCAGTTTCCTCATGGCCAAACCGCTTCAGATAGCTCCTGAAGCATCCATGACCAGAGAGGATCTGCGAGAGATAGAAGTTGATCTCGCCATGCTTCCGGTTGACCCACGGTTCCAGCTCCGGGATGAGCGTGTGAGTCCAACGCCCCTTAGTCGAGCTGCTCCACCTTGTTTGCCATCGTGCAATGCTGTTTGCCCTGGCCGTGTCTCGTCGCACAAGCTCGTTTGTGCTCCGCTCCACAGCTTCGGCGACCAAGTCCTCCAGTGGCGTCATGCCGGCTATGACAAGCGCCGCGTCATCAGATACGGTTCTGAAGGCGCAGCTCACTCGAATTGCGCACAGTCTGTATGTGGCGCAAATTCCTCGGCTGTAGCTAGGAGTCGCCATCGCTCTTGCCCAGATTGGTGCGGCATAGAGGATGACGGACTTGACGACACTCATCAGAAGGAGTCGTCTTTGTTGCTTAGGGCCCCGCGTGTTCAGCATGATTCGGGAGAGGGCTCTACACGAATCAGCTGCTTTTTTATGCACGTATTCCAGGTGCTCGCGGAAAGACAATCTTGTATCTAGCATGACGCCTAGATATCTTATAGCCCTCTTTGACTCGATGGTGACGCTTCCAATCCTTATATGGGCCGTTTCGACAGTCTTGCGACTGCTGACTAAGACGACCTCCGTCTTGTGTGCCGCTAGCTCAAGTCCAGCTCTTCCTAACCAGCCTTGGATGCAGCTGATACTTGCACTGCACATATCCTCTGTTCTTTGAGCTCCTTTCCTTGGCAACGACGGCTACATCATCAGCAAAGCCAATGGTGTGCGCACCTGCTGGAAGTTCCAAACGCAGTACTCCGTCGTACATAGCGTTCCATAGGAGAGGCCCCAACACAGATCCTTGGGGGACTCCAGCTGACACTGTTGAGTTTGGATACCCTCACTCGTGTTGTATATCAGTGTTCTCCCTCTGAAGTAGCTCTTAACTATCTCTTTAAGATATTTAGGGATATTATTTGTGCTAGTGCATCTAGTATCATATCCCAGCTAGCAGTGTTGAATGCATTTTTAACGTCCAGGGTCGCTATTATGCAGTACTGCTTCGCTCCATGTTTCCATCTAGCGCCTTGGATGGCAGTAGTAGCGAGGTCGACAACTTTCTTTAGGGCATCTGTTGTTGACCGAGCCTTCCGGAAACCGAATTGGTGTGGCGACAGGCCACCGGCGATATTAACTGCTGTCTCCAGTCTATAGCAAATTAGCTTCTCAAACACCTTTCCCATGGTGTCTAAGAGGCAATTGGTCTATACGACGATGGCTCCTCCGGGGGTTTGCCAGCCTTGGGTAGCAATCTAGGTTCTGAGTCTTCCATATTGCCGGGAACGTCTCCTGGGCTAGGCACGTGTTGTACAGCTCAGTGAACTTTCCTGGCTGCAAAGCGAGGGCTAGCTTCAGCGCACGGTTTGGGATACCATCCGGACCAGGGGCAGAGTTCGTTCTAAGACTTCTAGCTGCTTCTAAAATCTCCTCGTTCGTAGCTAAAACAGGGTGCGAGCCAATCGGGTCATGGTAGCCGGCAGTAGGCCAGGTCCATGAATGAAGCTTAGACGTTCAGGAAAGAGCGTTTCCACAATCGACTTAAGTTCCAAACGATCCGTAGGCTGCACCTGTTTATTGGCATATAGCCGTTTTACAACTGTTCTTTGCCTGGCCCCAAGGGTAAATTCAGCGGAGTCGCATAAGTCCAGGAAGTATTCACGTTTACTTGTCTGGATGGCCTTCTTAAGCTCTCTTCTTGCTACCTGGTAAGCTAACTGCCTTTCTACTTGATGATCTACCGCGGGCCCTTTGATTTGTCTTCTCGCCCGTTCTGTACGTCGAAAGTCTGCTTTTGCTCATTCCACCATCCAGGCGCTTGCTGACGCATGAACTGCTTGCGCCGTTGCATGCTGCTGTTGCAAGCACTCTGTTTTGGGCTACCATTTGGCAAGCTCTGGCCTCAGCATTGCCGGATGTGCTTAGCGACTGGATGGCCTAGAGAAGGTGAGTGATAAAAGTATCAGACGATGGCCTCCCTCCACAAAGTTGGCGCCCTGTCTGGTAGCTCTCCGATTGTGAACAGCAGTGCGGAGTGATATGCCCGTTAGCTGTCGCACAATTTCCACTTTGCGTCCCGGAAAAGGGACGAACTAACAAAAGTATGTCGATATCGACCCGTTCCGGCTCGGTGAAGGTGTACTCACCCAGAATGAGCAGAGCCACATAAGCGTCGCGAAGTTCCAAGGATCGGCCCTGGCTTCGTGCTATGGCTGCCCCATTCCAACGCCCATGCGTTGAAATCCCCGGCTTAATGGCCTTCCTGCCCCTTGCATCATCGGCGAGCTCTTCAAGCACTGTGTGAACTCGCCAAGTTGCATGCTGGGGGAGGTGCAGTTATAGCCATAGAGTGCCATCGCGCGCGAAAAACCCGGAAAGACTTGACGTTTGTTAGTACTCACGGGTTGCCGCTCACAGAGCCGCTTGCCATTGGCGTCTGTGGCCCATGTCCTGGGACAGCTGGTCTACAATGGTGGGGCTCACTAAGGAAGGCTACATCTATAAGATTTTCTCTTGTTTGCTCAAGGAGGTTTGAGCAGTGATGCAATGGTTAAGGTTTAGTGGAGAAACCTTAACATTCATTTACGGACAGTTCGCGGTACGATGGGCACTTAAAGCTGCCTGTTGCGTGATCGCTCTGCTTTTCGCCCTTTCGAGCGCAGAGACTGCACTTTGGTGGCTTGGCGCAGGATTTTGCGCTGTGACCTGGCCACCGCACCTAAAACAGGTTCCTTCAGATCGCAGTTGCTTTCGCAGTTAGCTGCAATGGCCGGTCCAGGCATTGAAACAGCGTTTTGGCTGATCACTGCTCGGTCGGCACACTACCCAACCCACTCTACCTGGCAGCTCTACCAGTGCCTAGCTTTTGCAGCTGGAAGAACTACCGTGGCTCTCTGTTGCCACCAAAAGCTGGCCGAAGCGACTTAATGGCGTCAATGGAGAGTGAGCTATCCTTCAACGCCTCCTTGATCGCCTCTATAACCTCCTCTTTGCTTGCCAGCTCGTCTAAGTCGCGAATTAACTTGCGCCGATTCGGTAGTGTTTTCACTACCGCTCGTACGCCTAAAGCTTTACCCACAGCTTCGTGGATACTTTGCGCTATGCTCAGACTTCCTCTCAGTTGCAGCAGTAAGTCCCCCTTTGCAGTTTTCCTATGCCCTGAACGTCACTGCTCAGGTGCTTTGGGTCGCTTTTTACTACGGAAGATGTCGCGTGCTGCACCCGCCTACTCAGGGTATTGCATCTGGCCTGCTGCGCTTTTGCAGTGGTTTGCGCCCTTAACCACTGTCCAACTGTCTGTCTTCGTCTGTCTACCTGCTTGATTTGGGTTTGCAGGTGCTGCCCGTACAGCCGTTGGCTCCTTTGCGCCCCTGCAGTTGGCTTATTGGGCCGTGACTTTTTGGAGGGAGTTGTCCTGCCTTCAGAAGCAACTTCCCTCGAACGCTTGGGCGTATTGTTTCCTGATACGGCGATAGCGTGCCCAAGAGCCTTCTTTTTTATTGGCGTTGTCTGCACTTCACAGTTTTTAACTGCACGATTCAGAACGCTCCGCCACATATGGAGCTCGACCAGTTGCGAGTTCCTCTCTCATAAGGGCATTTATATGCCGCTGGCCACCAAATAGAGCCGTTAAGCCATGAAGGGCAGCTCCTATCTCTTCTATCGTGCTCTTCAACGTTTTTTGTGCTTGGCGCACCACTTTGTGGACTGTTTGAGTCCGAAATTTGGCTGCTGCAGCGCCACCTGTTGTTGCTGGGTGATCGCGGCAGAGCAGAACGGCGTGCAAAAGCTTGCAATTCGTCCTGCATGTTTATTCCATTCCTGACTATATGCACCAACTAACAAGGCGGGGAGCTGTAGTGGGCAAAACAGAATCTTTTTAGTTACTTTAGGTCTTGAAGCTTCAATTAAACTTTTAGACCAGGAATCTCAAACTCAACTTAGATGAGTTGTGAGCCCAAAAGTATGCACTACTATTTTACACTCTAGCAGCTGGGTTGCTGTCTTTGCTGAGACTTAGCAACTCACCAATGAGAGCAGTGACTGTCCGCAGCAGTTTCCAGCACTACTAACAGCTTAGAGTGAAAGCGCCTGCTGCTGGCTAAATCTGGTGAGCGTGACGCCTATCAGATTAGAAAAGGAAAACAAATTTCCACGCGCAAAAGTGAAGGGGCTGACGCTGCTAAACCGCACCCCGGACCTCTGGCCTCCCACCGTCTGGAGCACTCCGCGCTTTGCCGCACAATACTCCACCGCTTGACGAATTGGCCGCCGCTCGATACGCTGAGTCGTAGCACGTTGCACAGCTTGCACGTTGTTGATTTTTGACTCCGTTTTAGGTAATTTATTTAGCATAAATTGGATTTTCCAATGGATCGCGTCGCGACTTCGACTGCTCCCGATGAAAACAAAACTCTCTGTGTGTGTGTATATATATGTGTGTGTATATGTGAATATGTGTATCCTGGTCTCGCGGCCTTTTTCAACTAGACTTTGCTCGGCCTGGCGGCAGTTATTTATCACAGTTAGCAGCGACTGAAAATTGCGATGCCCGCGTGATTTGTGTGGGCGTTGTTGTTTGGCCAAAAGCAGCAGCAACAACACGTCATGGTCTAATTAGCCAGCGAGCCCGATGAAGTTATTACCACAGCCCACAGCGCACACTGTTGGCCAAAAGTTAACGCACAGCAGCGTCTTTACACTTGATTTCAGCTGCAGCAGCAACGGCAGCAGAGGTAGCCACAAATCACAAAATTCACAACGATTGATGTGCCACGCCCCCCACCTCCCGCACATGTGCGTGACTCTAGTGCCACTTGATCCATGAAATTGTTACATGTCAATGATTTTGATTTTGATTTTGATTTTGATTTTGAATTTGAATTTGATGTTGGTTTCCATATTGATTTAGCCGCACGCCACAAATTATAAAATTAGTGGGCATGCGAAACGAATGTCGAGTGTATTCAAAACTTTTCCGATTATTTGCGAAAATTATTCAACAACTTTAATTAAGTTTAATTATGTGTCAATGGCATTTTGTGCGCGCTTAATCGCCGTTAATAAATACTTAAATATATAAAGCGAGCGCCAAAATATATATTAAATCCAATTAATGACAGAGCATTAAACAATTTGCAGCACTTTATGAGACCCTAGAGTGTGTTTTAAGCTGATCACGAATTGTGCATTAAGAAGAAATTGGGGAGAAAATTAAATGAATAATATGATAATAATAAATAATTTATATTCATATTTTAGTTGGCATTTATTCGATGAATATTTAATATTTAATTAGATAATTTTATGCAGTTTGTATTAAATATGGAAACAGATGGCATTTGGTGTCAAATATGGCAGATTTTATTGACATAATCCATTAGATTAGATAAATAAGCTTTGACAAGAAACATTTGATACCTATGCATTAGCCATTATACGAGGGATGTTCTAACAATATCAGGATATTTGGTTGTTTTAATTTAATAATATGTATTTTAGTTTCCTTTTAAAGCGTTCGCCATTCCGTAAATAAAAAGTATATTAGATATACGACATTTTTTTAAAATATTTTTTATTAATTCCTTTATTGTATATAAAATATTAGATATGTTAGTGTTTCTAATCTTCAATCAAGCAATGAGGTGATGTTTTGGTGATGTCCTTATAAATGATGGCGTAGCTTAGATGTAAATGTATAATAATGCATTAGAATAAACAAAAAATATTCCAATCTAATCTTATCAAATCAAATAATTTATTAGATTAGACATAAATCAGTGACAGATATAAAAAATTTTTTCCTAATCTACGGAATCTAATATGTAGGAAACTTATTGAGCAGACCTCGTCTATATATTTATATAGTTTATGTTATTATAATAAAAAAAATGAATAAACCCTAACCTACGGAAATTCAACATATGCGACACTTATTGAGCAGACCTCGTATATATATATTTAAATAGTCTATATTATACTATTATCTTATGGTATATATCAATAATTTAATATGTATATTTATATTAGATACATATATATCATTAAATACCATCTAAATCAAGTAGTTGTAAAATAAAAAGCATATGAATTTTTAGTTCAATTTTTTCCATCATATTTACTGTCGCAACGTGAATGGAAAAAAGCGCGAACCACACTATTGGAATGTGTATTATGTCGTCGCTTAGTTAGGGTTTTTCTTTGCTCGCACAATGAACACGCACACGCACACACACACACACACACACTTACACTAACGGAACACAAATCAAACAGCAGGTGGTGTCTGGCCGTTTGCCATTTTTGTTTTCACATTGCACATACAAATTGTTCGACAAAAAAGATGGGCACAGATCTGGTAAAAACAGAAAAGAAAAAAAATTAAAAAAAAAAAACCCCAACGAACTTGGGGCGGACAAAACTTTATGCATGCTGTGGACTTTGGGCTCAAATTTGTTTTTGCCTTGCCAAACATGAAATTGTGCTGCTGCCTGAGCACCAAAAATCTGTAGCGACCACCTCTAGCGCCGGCTCACTCTCCCTCTCTCTCACTCTCTATCTCTCTCTGTGTGTGGCCTTTAAGCCCTACAGGAACTCTCTCACACACAACACACACACAATGGCAGTGACGTGTGCCATGGCCCCCCATTGAACGTTTACTCATTAAAATGCAAAATGCTCGCGCATTGCGCCGCTGTTGATGCTAGTTGGGTTTGCTGCTGCTGTGCATTTGGTGGTTACAACAACGACAACAACAACCAGCAGTAGCAACAAAAAAAAGTGCGCGAGGGCACACACACACACACGCACACACATGCACACACACACAATCAGATAGTGTTTGGGTCGCTGGGACTGGTGGCTCTTTAATGACAACATGCCAACTGGCCATTGGGTGTAAATTGCTGCGGTTTCAGCTTTATTGAATGGAAAGTGCGTGTCAGATGGTCCACAGAACAGCAACAACAACAACTACAGCAACAGCACCAACAACACCAAGGGCTAGCCACACTTTACATTGCTTAATGCGTAGGCAAAACATTTAAATTGCGAATATTTACTTTTAATTTCAGCAATTTTCCCACGCACACACACACATACACACTCATACACATGCATTTTAATATTTAGTTAATGGCAGGGCTGTTAGCCGCATGGGCGTGGCTTGGCCAGATAATGCTTTGCTCTTTAGTATGCAGCACATGCGAGACACAAATCAGTAGCAATAGCAGCAGCAGCAACAGCAACAGAAGCAATAGCAGCAAATGCAGCATCAACAGCAGCATCAACAGCAGCAGCTCTTCTCTGGCCTTTCAGCAATTTTCTATAGCATACTTTTCTGCGCTGCGCTTTGCTTCGACAGCAGACGCTGTCTTAGCTATCTTTATGCTGGCTCACTAAGTTAAATGAGTATATTCGTGTGGCTAGTAGCTGAAATTTTGGAATATATTTCCTTATATACCACCTTGCCTAAATGTTAAGAGTTTTTTATTTCAATAAGGAAAACGGAAACATGAAAACTTAAAACCATGAAGTATGACATAACAACAAAATATAAATTTTGGCAGATAAAATATGATTTATAGATTTCTATTTGTACGGCTAATGAGATTAAGAACTTTCTTATAAATGCAACTAATAAAGAGTATTAAGCATTTGCTTAAGCTCATTTTAAGAGCCTTCTTCCTTATAGCTGCTAAGCATTTATTAAGCGAATTATTGCTTAGCTGCTGCAGCGCATTAAAATACATATTAAATGCGACCTAAAACTATAATCAGTTTAGGGCTCTGTGGGCGTTGCCTAAGGAGCTTGGGACAGCTAATGAAGTGGAAAAAGATTGATTTATGATACAAGAAAATTTCAAATTGCACTCGATTCACATATGCACTATGTATATATATATATTAAAAACCCTGCAGCTGAAGCTGTAAACAAGATATAGACATGAGCTCTAATGAGCTAAGCTGATTAAATTGATTGCAGTTAATAAACTTCTAAGCAAGAGTTGTCGATGCTTAAAAAGATTTATTAGTGTCAAGTCAGTTGCTTAGCAGAATTCATAAATTTAATACAATTAAATGCATTTCGAATGCAATGCAGCAAATGTAGCAAAATTCTCTTTATCTCAGACTTTTACAGCTGAATGCACTTTCGATGACATTTGCCGAATGTGAATTTATGAACCTGGACTAAAGCAGCTGGCACAAAGCTTAAAGCACTCTGCTTAAGCTTCAATTTCTTTTTACAGTCATCAATCTGGCAGAGTAGGAAAAAAGAAAAGAAAAAAAAAAGGAAAAGTAGAGAAACTAATGTGCCGTGGCAATATGCCATGCCCGAGGCCTTAATGACTGACGAGGCCAGAGACTCACCTGCCATTGGTCTGATTGGTATGCAGCTTGGCCCGCCGGCTGTTCCTGTCGTCCTGCTGCCGGCTCTGCAAAATTGCAATCAAGCCTGAGTCAGAATCAGAATCAGAGTCGGAGCGTCGGAGTAGGAGTGAGCGCAGTTGGCGCAGCACACAATCGCCATCAAACTCAATCAGGCTTCGTGCCTGATGGCAGGATAACAGCCATGGCCATAGCCATAGCCACAGCCACAGCCACAGCTATAGCCACTGCCACTGTTATAGCCATATAGCCAGATAAAGCTGCCGAGCCGAGCTGAGCTGGAACTCATGGCTAAACCACCTTTCCGCCAGCGTCAAGAAAATTTCATTAATTTTCGCTTAATGTCTGCCATGTGCGCTATTTCCCTAGCTGCCAGTGTCGGCTGCGTGGGTGGGTGGTTGAAGGGGGGCGTGGCCGCTTGAAAGCTATTGCCATCCATTGCATGCAAACGTTGCCCAAGGTGTTGGCCGAAGCATTCAAATTAAGTCTTTATTAGGCGGGATTTTCAGATTTTTTTATAACTGCAGAAGAAAAGTTAAATAAAGCGTTAACGATGAAATTGTTAGGTTTTTTTCATCTTGGCAACACTTGATTTACAGTTGATTTTGCTTAAATATAAATAAGTTTTATGGCTGAAATGTTAATTCGTTTTTAAATTGATATACGAGAAGATATTGTTTGGATTATAAATTGATATTTGAGAAGATATTGTTTAGGTTATACATATATATTTATGATAAAGAAAATAGCTATCATAGAATATTTGCTTAGTTTTTATACCCTGAGCCATTGAAAATGGGAAAAGGGTATAATGGTTTTGGGAAAATGTGTGAGCAAAAATTTGGGGGGGGTTTTTGGGGTTTAAAGTTAAATTTTTTTTTTTTTTGGTTGATATTTTTGTGTTTTTGGGGGGGGTGTTTGGAATTGTGTGTGGGGGGGGAGTTTTGTTGAGGGAAGGGGGGGGGGGTGTGGTGGTTTTTAATCTTTGGTATTTATAGTCGATTCTTGACTTATTGAATGGATATATATATAGTACCTTCGATTAGCACAGCTGTATATTAAATCTTCAATTTTATTTTATAATGAATGTATTTACTCAGTTATGAATCTCTGATTTTTGCAGTTTATTCTTGAAGCACACATTATATCTAAGATTTAATGTACTAAATGAACGTATATTTTTTTGAAAAGGTTTCGATTTGCACCTTAATACTATATCTTCATTGAGTTATTATCGTGTTGGAGGTTCTGGGTTTATATATATCAGCGAAAGTAATGACGATGTGGTCCGGTTAAATATTTAATGGAGAGTGTGGATTGTTATTTACACTCTTTGTATGGGGTTGCCAGATTACATGCTTACGAATGTTAATGCTAAATTCCATAATTATTTTCGACACAAGCACACTTTGGCCCTATAATATATGATAAGTATATTAGTATATACTAGGCTTAATTATCATAGAAAATAAATTTTATCAGTAATTATTCTCTAATAGTTGCATATGCATATATTATATATTTCACATACATTTACTTACATACTTTATTCATATCTCTATACAGTATTTTGTAGCATCAAATCTTACAATCAATTGACTTTATATATTTAATAATTAATATATAGCTTCTGTCTGCAGTGAATACATTACTTCACTAGTTTATTCTTCTTTAAATTAAACTTATGAATGTTGAGCATTTGCTATAGTTTATTCAAACTTTTCTGGAATCGTAGCTCACAGTCATTTAACTTTGGAAAATTACTTAAGCTACATATATATATATATGCATATACTTTACATATAGTTTGAGTCTTGAAATTTACTCTTCAAGAAGTTAGACTTAATCCACTTATTGATAGAATATATATATGCATTTGAATAAACATTTGGGATAGCAGTAGCAGTCTATCGAAGTTTCATGAAAGTAGTTTACACATTTCTCTATTTCTCTGCCTGCAGTAGTTTTGTCTTGTCAGAGTTCATATTAATTCCAATTTCTTCTGGAATCATAGAACACAAAGCGCAGACGTTGATTAGCTATCAAAAATATATATGTATATGCCTTTTAAACCAATATATGAATATTGAAGTATAATACTTATATATCAGATCAATATACTACTTTTCAAATTTGAAAATGAATTCTTTAATTGAATTTAATTAAAAACAAAATAAGAAATTTAATTTAAAATAAATTTGTAAAATTTAATTTAAATAAAACCAAGTTTAATTTCAATTATTTTTTTATTCGATTTTAATTTAAAAAAAATAAAACATTTATTTTAAAATAAATTTTTAATTAAATCTAATTTAAATACAAACAAATTTAATTTTTAATAAATTTTTAATCATTCATTCATCTAGCTCACATCAGTTTACTCTCACATCTTTATAACTTGATCACACATACACTTTTTTTACACAAATTTTCTGTCAATATATCATACAGTGTTTTTAAAGTTTCACACTGAATTGAAACCTTAATAAAAATGTTATTTAGTCATATGAAAATTTTATTTAAATTTTCTAATAAATACATTGTAATATTTTTCCTTGCTAGTCACTTAATATAGCCAACTTTAATAAACATCTTCAGCGAAGTATATTAAACTAAAACATATAATTTACACTCCGTTTTCCTGACTTGGCCTGCAATTGCTCTTGCAACATTTAAGGCGTTGGGCAACTGCTCGACCCCATTTGATGGCGGATGGGGAATGGGCAAGTTCCGTGCGTAAATTTTAATTGACTCTGCGCTTGGCTGGGCTACTAAGAGTTCTTCTGCGTTCTTTGCGCGGCGCTAATTAATTTATTAATGTTGGTTATTTTTTTTATTATTATTATTTTTTCTTGCGCTGCGAAATTGGCAATTAAATAGACTGTCGTTAGGGGGCTAGGCTAGAATTATGGCCAGCTTATGCTTGATGGCTGGCCAAAAGAGCTGTTAAGCTACTCGGCCAAGGCGAACGAATGCTGTTGCGTTTTAAATTGCGAGCTTTATTTGTCAGCCGACGAAGCAGCAGCAGAAGCAGCGACAGAGATAGGAGAAAGAGAAATGTGACACCTACTAAAGTAAAAGTCTTAATGGCAACAGAAGCCGCGGCAGCATCCGCTACGGCAGCAGCCATAACATTATCTTTATCTGCAACTGCCAATTTGTTGGCATGACAGCCGGCGAGGCGTGGCAGATAAGCAGAGACAGAGAGACCGAGAGAGAGAGAGAGAGAGAGATAGACACACAAACCAGGCTACACCCAACGATGACAACAACTCTAGCCCAGTCGCAGTCTCAATCTCAATCTCAGTCTGTTTAGCACACACATAGGCAAACCTGGTTTTTGCGCCTCGGCTGGCGCATAATTTTGCATTCAAAAGCAGCGCCAGCCAACGCACAGTGTACCAGTTAGGTTCCTCTCTTTCTCCTTCTCTCACTCTCCTCCCTCGCTCTGCCAACTGGCCAACAAAACACGTTGCTACCTTTGCCAGGTGTTAACTCATTTGCGTAGCTCTTAAGTGACTCAATAAACGGCAACTCAAACTGAGGACTGCACGCTGTGTGCAAACCAGCAGCCACTACATAAATACACTTGACGAAAAAAATATGTGGAAATATATATACATTTATTTCTTGTATAAATTTCATTCATATTGAATTTCAGTATAAGAAAAGAGATACTTGTTTGGAAATTTATAAGAGTTTTTACACTTGAAAGAAATAACTAAACTTTCTTGATTCAAAATTCTAGTTTAGTTGTTTTGATTTCTATACTATACTTTATAAGATATATTTTGATAGTATTTTATATATATATATATATATATATATATATATATATATATATATATATATATATATATATATATATATATATATTCTTAAAATACTTAATATACTTAAGAGAGTCGGAGCAAATAATAATTTCACTCTTAAACCCACAACATTCACACAGTCTCCTTGTTTCTCCCAGTGCATGGCCATATACATTTATAAATAGTCTGTAATATATATCCATCTATGCATTCCACTCATATATGAGCCTGTGAGTTAGGTTACGGCATATATCACATATACTTATATCTATAATTTGTAGAGTTGAATTGAGAATTGGCAGGAAGCTGCTGATTTGCAATGACAAATTCTTTAAAGGCTGTCAAATGGTTTCATTAGCTTCGGCAGCAGCTGTCAAGCAGTTGGTGAGTGTTAATGCTACAAAAAGATGTGATTAAGACAAAAGTTAGCAGAAGATGATGTGATAAGAGTATACATTTGGTGTGAATTTTGTATTAGAGGGAAAAGAGATTGAGTATTGATGAAAAAGATAAAATATATATAGAAAAATTATAGAGAATTGAATATAGATCAAAAACCCAGTATTTTTGTATATTTTGAATGTAAGAATGCTTCTTTGACTTCATACACATTATATTTTTACTTGCTGTGTATAAGAATTTTAATAGATATAATCTCTTATAATACTCTGTTTAGCTACCGAATTTAAAACTCCTACAAAGATTTCTATATATTTAACCATAGACTGCTGCTAAGACAGCTTTAAGTATAAACAACTCTTTCTGCCCTTAGCCACACATGCATTGCCTTTATAAGCGTAAAGAGCTAGTCGAAATATTTTTTCCATTTTTGTTATATATGTACATATATTCCTTTGCCTTCCCTTTTGTATTTGCACTCATTTACCACTTACTTATTACTTTGCTTTAGCCCACTATAGAAATGGCTTGCCCAAAAGTAGCTAGACCATTTGCTCCACGCACCCTCACACAGGTCCCCCACTTCATCAATAAGTTCAATATTTGACTTGGGCTTTGGCTACTTCTGTTGGCAAATACAATGGCTTTTGTTAGCAGCTTCATTAAATGCACGCCCACGATGGGCCATCAAAAAATAATATATATATATCATCATATACCTCAATATACAGAGAAAAGAAATACCCATCAACCCCATAACGCAAATATTACGCGAGTCGTAAAAGCAAAGCGGGTTACCTACAGTATTATCTGATTCTTGTTCGGTTCGTTCTCTGTAGCACGTATTTATCGAGGGCATAAAACGAACCCGCAAGGAACAGAGAAAAAAAAACTGAAATTCATTTGTTTGACTCTCACGCCCTCGCTCGCTCTCTCCCTCTCTCTCTCTCTTTTGCCCTCTCTTTCTCTCACTGTCTGACGAAAAACGCAATCGGAATGCCAAAGTCAAGTAAATTTCAACTTGACTGCATTTTAATCAAGCTGAGAGCAAGAGCAAGAAGCGATTCGCATTTAGAAACACCCCATATTATGTCTTACCTTTCGCTCTGGGGTTCGCCCCGAAGTAGCCACAAAATGAGTTGCAGCCATAAAGCATTTCCACTCTACCCCTGCCCAAAAAAGTTAAGTTGCGGAAAAGTGACAATCAAATGATTCCAGAGTAAATTATTATTACTGCTGCAGCAATTTTTTACGTCTCTCTTATTTTGTTGGGGTGCCGGGCAAAATAAATTGAAAGTTGCGAAAGAAAATGTTTAGAATTACTTTAAATGAATTGTTAATGGCAAGAAACGGTACTTGTCTTAATAAGAGCTTTAAAAAGTATAGAAAATAGTTTAAATCGAAGAACTTTATTTGTTATCATTAAAGAATAAATTAAGGAAAAACGAATAGATATATCCAAAGCATTTCTGTCAAACAATAATTGACTTAAGAAAAAGCTAGTTAGAAAGTAATGAACGAAAAAACAAATAATTTGAATAAAACAGGGAAATGTTGTCTAAGTCTGGATATTTGCTTCAAAGCCAAAAGAAAAATCGCAAGAAGTAAGATACAAGAAAATAAAGCTTTTTATTTTTAGACAATTATACAAAACTTTCAAAGGATTAGATCTTTAAGTCAACTCAATTTAAAAGAACTTAAGAAGAGGAAAAAAAACCTTCAACTATTTATCCTCAACTTTTCCACACACAACAAAAAACCCCTTGCTCCCTCTCTCATTACTCTACAACTCATTATCATATTCACACTTTCAGCTAGTGTCATTTGAGCACTGGCAACTAATGTCACAGGCACAATAACTAGGAACCGCAAGCTTATCAAGAAATTACCGCATGCATTAAGTGACAAGTCGCACGCGAGGCGTTGCCAGACTCTTAAGAAGTCAAAACCATGCAGTGGCAGCAAATTTTAATGCTACGCTTATCACTGCCAAGGGATGGCTTTCATAGCCATTCAGCCATTGTCATCATAAGCCATAAGCCAAGCTAGGCCAAGGGGATGCTGTTGCAGCGGCTGCTGCTTAGGGGTTAGCAACGCGAGTCACCGAAATGCAACCCGGAAAGGCGCCAGTCATTGTCTGGCATTTGCTTTGCACTTCAGCGACGTTTGAGACAACAATGCGAGCGAGCGAAAGAACAAGAAGATGAAGAAGAAGAAGAAGCAGCAGTAGAAAGAAAACACTGAAAGCCCTGATATAGCCAGCAAGAACCGTAAAACACGAGACTCAAAGTTGCCAGTGTTAAAAACAACGGAAATCTGCCTTTGGTGTTGATAGTGTTTTTCTTACGCCCTCTCTCTTTTCATAGCATACCCTGTAGAAATCAAGGATTTCAGAGGGGTTTTAAAGATGGAATGAATGCATTTGATTGATTAAGTTATATTAATCGATGAATTACATATGGAATATATACCTATATATTATCAAAATATTGATTTAGTTATATGAATTTACCTGACTTAAATTTACAAATCGATAAGTATCGACTTTTATTAATTTATGCTTCAAAACTGATTTGCAAATACAATCTATTATTTTTGTTCCTTTCTCACAAAAAAACCTTTAATTTGGTCTCTACTCGGTTTATCGACAAACATAGCTATTTATCGATATTAATCAATATTTATGTCAGTAAAATAGAGTATGATGCAAGTTTGGAAGATTTATAGTTTTTTTTTATAAGGTATCTCCCTGTTCCTCATTCCCACACTACCAACTCTATTTCAATTTTTTTGTCGATCTCCGCATTGGGTTACAAACAAAAGAAGGCTGCTGATTTGCAATGACAAATTCTTTAAAGGCTGTCAAATGTTTTCATTAGCTTCGGCAGCAGCTGTCAAGCAGTGGTTGAGTGTTAATGCTACTAAACGATGTGACTAAGACAAAAGTTAGGAGAAGATGATGTGATAAGAGTTTTGAAATTTTGTGTGAATTGTGTATTAGAGGGAAAAGAGCTAAAATTGACATAGAAAAATTATAGAGATACAAAAATATTTTTGTATATTTTGAATATAAGAATGCTTCTTTGACTTCACACACCCAACATTTTAGCGAGCTGTGTACAAGAATCTTAATAGATATAATATCTTATAATACTCTATCTACTGAATTTTTACTAAGATTTCTATACATTCAACCATAGACTGCTGCTAAGACAGCTTTAAGTATAAACAACTCTTTCTGCCCTTAGCCACACAAGCATTGCCTTTTTAAGCGAAAAGATCTAGTCGAAATATTTTTTCCATTTTTGTTATATATGTATATATATTCCTTTGCCTTCCCTTTTGTATTTGCACTCATTTACCACTTACTTATTACTTTGCTTTAGCCCACTATAGAAATGGCTTGCCCAAAAGTAGCTAAAGCATTTGCTCCACGCACCCTCACACAGGTCCCCCACTTCATCAATAAGTTCAATATTTGTTGATAGTGTTTTTCTTACGCCCTCTCTCTTTTCATAGCATACCCTGTAGAAATCAAGGATTTAAGAGGGGTTTTAAGAGTGGGATGAATGCATTTTATTGATTAAGTGATATTAATTGATGAATTTGAGTTATGTTTATAGCTAAGTTTTCATGAAGCTAAAATAAAATTTTTTAATAAAAAATTGAAATTATCGAAAATATTAATTATAATATATAATTACAAAGTTTAAAACTATGAATAATATAAAATCTAAATGAATGTATATATTGACAGATATGCTGTAAATTGGTAATCGATAAATATCGAACTAAGCTGAATTTTTACATGCTCACAGTGTTTATTATTTATGTGCATATATTGAATTAATTGAGTGATCGATAATTATCGATTATTTAATTTCATAATTTCAGGTAAAACTAAATTCTTTCGTAAACACCTATGAATTACATATGGAATATATATATTATCAAAATATTGACTTAGTTATATGAATTTACATGACGTATCGACTTTTATTAATTTATGCTTCAAAACTGATTTGCAAATACAATCTATTATTTTTGTTCATTTCTCACAAAAAAATCTTTAATTTGGTCTTTACTCAGTTTATCGATAAACATAGCTATTTATCGATATTAATCGATATTTATGTCAGTAAAAGTCAGAGTTTGGAAGTCAAGTTGTCAAGTTTGGAAGATTTATGGTTTTTTTTATAAGGTATCTCCATGGTCCTCATTCCCACTCTACCAACTCTATCTCAATTTTTTTGTCGATCTCCGCATTGGGTTACAAACAAAAGCAGGCCCAAAGCCACGGCGACAAGCTCCTCGTGGGCAGAAGAAGCGAAAAGCAGAACAAAGCTGCTTATTGTTTTAATGGTTTAAGCTGAAGCCAGCCGTGGCGAACTCTGGACTTATTCTACTGCTACGGCTACAGCTGCCACTTCTTCTGGTGCCTCTTGCTGTTGCCTCATGCTGCAAAGTGCTAAGCATAAGATGATGCAGAGCAGTTGATGCTGAGGTCCTTCCTCCTCGTGCTGTCGCACTGAGGGTGGCTGCAGCAGCGACGACAACTCACACACTCGCCTCGCATGCCTTGGTCTGCCTTGGCTCAAGTGTGCAGCTCGCTCAGCTTCAAGTTTCTCCTCTTCTTCTTTTTTTTTTACTTTATATATACTTTATATCATACTCCATGCATGTACAGTGCTCGCTCTTTATGTGCGACTGTCGCCTTTGGCGAAACGGAACTTGTGTGGGGCGCAACTCGCGTAGAGTTGTGTGCGTGTGAGGGGGACGAGCATGACAATGGGTGGGGCACTTTTGGGCTGCCTCGATGTATGCCTGGGTGGTCCACGGTCCTTGGAATCTGTGTCCTCAAATTGATGCGCATAAAAATTGAATTTGTTAGCAAAATTGACAACTGAAACTTGTGCGTGTGTGTGTATGAGTGAGTGTTACGTGTTCCGCTTGCAACGTAAGCAAAATTTATTTATGCTCTACGTTTTAGAAATTTATTTTAATGGTCTCGTAATGTGATGTCATCTGACGCCCCAGCCATGTGTGTGTTTAGCTGATGATAGTTGGCAGCGTGCGAGCGGGTCGCAAGCAATTTACAAAGCACACAAAAAGCCAACTAATAGACCTACATAAATCAGTTAGGATCTCTGCAAGACAAATCTAAATGAACTTGTTTTTAAATTGAGCAATGAAATGGTGTAGAAGGAGGCGGGAGATGGAAATTGAGTAGATATTTTGTATAACTGTAGTTGATTTTAATTGTTGATATAGTGAGATGTGTCGGGTAATCATTTCAAGTATATTATTAGGTATTGTGTTCCCTAACTTGAGTGACTTTGGCTATCGTGCTGTTCATTATTATATGTTATATTATAGTTTATCGAGTATTTGCCCTAATCGAAGGATGCTTAGTTCCCTACTATTCTTAGACATCTAAATGAAACAAATCTGTTTCGAAATCTGTTTATAAGTTTATATATATACAAGACATATTTCTTTTTAAGAGCTGCTGGAACTAACAATAATATTTTGAAGTATAAGCTTGAGCCGGGATAGCTTGTTATTACTCTGGGCTATCTGATCTATTACGCTCCTCTCTTCTCTGAAGCGTTGCTTGATCTTACTTTTCACTTATGCTATAAATAATTTATATTTGATAGTACATCCCTTTCATTTTTAAGTTTATTAAACATCAAAGTCCTTTCAAATATATTTCTCATTATAAAGTTCAAAGTTTAACAAACCCGCAGATTGACAGCATTTCCGCAATTCAATCTCTTTCTCCTTTTTTAAAAAAGAAAATTACATTTGTAGCCCTAACTCGTCTTGTGGACAGCAACCTTTGGCGCAGCTGTTGCCAATATGAGAGTTGATTGTTTATAAGCCCGTTCCACTTGCAACGGAAACAGCTCGATTTCAATTTCTATTACTTGTTTCCAAAAGCCAACAACAAAATCAAATGATAAATGCGACTGGGACAAGCTAGTTTTGGGACCGGCATAAAAGCCATGACGAAAATCTCTACTTCTTTTAGCCATTTTTCTTTCTTTTTCTATTCACAATGGAGACGGCTCTCGCCACATCTACTCCATACTCTTTAGCAATTTCTCGTTACGTCTGCTGCCTGTTTCCATTGTGTGCATTGTCGCCACGGATATCCGCCATGTTGGCTGCTGCTCCTGCTCCTGCTCCTGCTGCTGCGGCTGCTGCTTTGTAGCACGTTCCACTGCACAACAACAACAACAACATGCAACTTTCATTTATGCATTTCGTGTTATTTAAATTTCCAACTTTACCTGCCCGCAGAATACGCCATAGAAAAGCGCTGCCAACAATGCCAAAGCTGGCAAATAGCAAAACTTGGCTCAAATGCAGAAAAGTGGCAGTTGCCAAGGGTGCGCCCATCTAGCAGACATTGTTGCAATCTGTCGAGCATACATATATATGTATATAAATATATATATATTGTATATATATATATACTTATTTTTGGCAGCTGCATTTCCTTTGCTGCTTAACGCGTTCCTTTATTCTGCCCTGTTTCTGGCACGATATTTGCTTACCAAAAAAATAAGTAAAAATGCGGAGCCTGCTTTTGGGGGAATTTGAAGGGCGCACTTCTTTACCTGTTTACAATTCACTTTGCTGCACTTGAGAAATTACACATGCTTCGCTTTAGTCCCGCCCACCTGTGTACCTTTGCCCCTTTCCACCCTCTTCTTCTTCTTTTTTTTTTTTTTATTTACTTTTATTGCGCTCGAATTTCATTCTGTGTGTGCGAACACCGCCGGGCAGAGAGGAAGCAAGTAAATCGTCTGTCTTATTTGTCTACCACTACACACGAAGGGAGATACAGCAACACACAGACACACACATACACCCACACACACCCACACACATACTCTTTTAATAAGCGTCAGCATTAGGGTTCCCTTTTTGGCCCTTTGCTATGCTGCTTTGTTGTTACCTTTTGTTGTTGTTCCTCTTGTTGTTGTTGTTGTTTGCGCTAACCAACAGCAGCGACAACAACATGATTGGTATTTTCCGCTGCAGACATTTTGCATAGGTAGCCCTGCTCAGACCCAGACCCCCCTTTCCCGCACACATTATTTTTCTTTTATTTTATTTTTCTTTTTTTTTTCTTTCTCTTTTTTAATTCCAGCAGGCGGCTCTTTTATTGATTTTATGTTTTTTTTTTTTCTTGAAGCTCGCTTTTTACTGCCATTTTTCAGGCAAATTTCAGGCAACTGAATTCGAGTTATACAAGAAATGGGCCTAATTTTTAATCTAAATTGAGACTATTTTGTAGATAGACATTATATATTAATGTTTAAATTATTTAAATACTCAGACATGTTTACAATACAAGTTTATAAAGAAAAGAAGAGGTAACGCATAGCAGTTATTAGTGGGGAATACAACAGAATATATATTAAACTACTCTGTATTGGTCTGATTGCATTATCAGAAAATAAGCTTGGGAAAAAAATTCTGAAAGCACACTTAAAAATTATTCGAGGATAGATTGTGAGATGCTCAGTTAAGATCAGATATAAAAATAATGTATAAATGATATTTATATATATTTTGCTTGCATTGTTTATTTATAAAATTATTTTTATAAAATTTTTAATTTAAAATTTACTTTTTAAACTTTAATCAACTATAATAGATTTATAAACAGAAATGAGAATTGGTTTGAATTTTAAAGTATTTTTTAAACAAACTTTTCACCTTTAAATGTATATTCTCATGTATTTCTCAATATATAGTACATACATATACGTATACTTACATATATGTGTATATATAATACAATATATATAATACAATACACCTTTAATGTAAATTCTCACGGATTTCTCTTCCATTCGTGGAATGTGGTGGGGGTCGCCCACAATAGTCCCCTATTAGTAAAAAGCGCAAATCAAATACTAGAGACTTGTGCTTTGGCACATACACAATATGAATGTCATAAATAAGTTGTGAAAGTTTGATGCACTTAATCCATCGCTAAGAAAAGTTATTAAACAATTAAGTTTCCATAGTAATGCCCACATTGCAGCCCAAGCGCAGTCGCTGCGTCAACTGCGCAGTTGGCAGAGCGCGCGCTTATGCGTGCGTGCATATGTGTGTGTGTGTATCTGTTGTTTGTATGTATGCTTAAAAAAAACGTTGAATGATTTGATATTTGACTCTTCACAGGGCTCAGGGTATCCCCTAGTCGAGCGGTCTCGACTAGAGCACTCTTACTTGTTTTACTATTAGAAAACTAAATATTTTACAAGATTTAAAATATTGCAAAATTCATAAGGATTCTATGTTTTCTGTAATAAACTTTGAAAAATATCCAAAATATTTTGTCATATATTTGTTTAAAAACTTTAAACAATTCTATGCCATTTCAAATTCCTAAGTCCTCTTTCAACTCTGCTCAAAACATGACAAATAATTAGCTTTGAGGCCCAATTGCAATTTGCAGTTGCTGCAACATTGCGCCTTGGACTGATTTTCCAGCTCATTGCATTTGCATTTGGCTTAAGTGAAATTCGAGCGCTTTAAATTACACGCGCCGACGACAAAAGGCTGGCCCCCATTTTTCTTGCTCCTCATAGGCCCCATTTTCTCCTGCCTCCCTCTCTCTCTCACCCCATCTCTATAGCCTTTCTCCATTTTCTATTTTCTCTGTAACTAAACCAACTATCCATTAGTTGTAATAACAATGGCAGCACAGTCCAGCACAGGCAAAGTAAACAGTTAGTGCTAGCCACAACACAGTGCAAGCGAAAAGTATGTGCACATGCATATGCAAAGTGCTTGCAACAAGACAAACAAAAAATGCCTCAAAATTCTAAAATTCTAAAATTGCATTCTCTTTTATTTCTTCCTCTCTCTGACAGCTGGCATCAAGTACACGGACAACCAGCGTGTGATTATCCTGGTGAAGGATGTCAATGATGAGCCGCCCTACTTCATCAATCGCCCGCTGCCCATGCAGGCAGTGGTGCAGCTCAATGCACCGCCCAATACGCCAGTGTTTACGCTGCAGGCACGCGATCCGGATACGGATCATAATATACATTATTTCATTGTGCGCGATCGAACCGGCGGACGTTTCGAGGTGGACGAACGCTCAGGAGTGGTTCGTACACGCGGCACAGATCTCTTCCAGCTGGACATGGAGTATGTGCTGTATGTGAAGGCCGAGGATCAGAATGGCAAAGTCGATGATCGACGCTTCCAGAGCACGCCCGAGGAACGACTATCGATAGTGGGCGGCAAGCGGGCGCCACAATTCTATATGCCCGGCTACGAGGCCGAGATACCCGAAAACCAGAAAAAGGACTCCGAGTAAGTGAAAAAAGAACTGAAGGGAAATATATGCAAATGCATACGACGTACGGGCTGCCAATAAAAGTTATGCGAATTAGAGTATGACAATGTGAGATAGAGAGCAAGAGTTGGCTCATTGAAATTCCAATAGCTGGCAAACAACTGTCAAAAGGCAGTCGAGCGAGTGACAGACAGGCTGGCCTGGCCTGGGCCAAGTCTCTCTATATACAAACATATATCTATGTATGTTTGTATATATGTATATCTGTCTAATATATGCATGCATTTTACATATGATAACCACAAACTCCATTCGCTAACTGTCACATCCACACGCGTCTTTGTGGTCTCTCTCTCACATTCACTTTCTCCCCTCTCTCTCTCATTTGCAGCATCATTTCGGTTAAGGCCAAGTCCTTTGCGGACAGAGAGATACGTTATACGCTGAAGGCGCAGGGCCAGGGCGCCGGCACCTTTAACATTGGACCCTCATCGGGCATTGTCAAGCTGGCCAAGGAGCTGGACTTTGAGGACCTGCGGCAGCCGCATGTCTATACGCTGATTGTGACAGCCACCGAGGACTCTGGCGGTTTCTCCACATCCGTTGAGGTAATGCTTTCCATTTCATCCCACATCCCATATACCATATTCAATTTGCAAACCCTTCAACTGCAGCTAACCATACGTGTGACCGATGTCAATGACAATGCGCCCAAGTTCGAGCTGCCCGATTATCAGGCGCACAATGTCGACGAGGATATACCGCTGGGCACCAGCATATTGCGCGTGAAGGCCATGGATGCGGATTCGGGCGCCAATGCGGAGATTGAATATCTCGTCTCGGATGATCATTTCGCGGTCGACTCGAATGGCATCATTGTGAACAACAAGCAACTGGATGCGGACAACAACAATGCCTACTATGAGTTCATAGTCACGGCCAAGGACAAGGGCGAGCCAGCCAAGTCGGGCACGGCCACCGTGCGCGTCTACACCAAGAACAAGAACGACGAGGAGCCCAAGTTCTCGCAACAGGTCTACACGCCCAATGTAGATGAGAATGCGGGTCCGAATACTTTGGTCACCACTGTCGTCGCCTCCGACAAGGATGGCGACAATGTGCGTTTCGGCTTTGTGGGCGGCGGCACCTCATCGGGTCAATTTGTTATCGAAGATATTACGGGTGTCATACGACTTCACAACAAGGCCATCTCCCTCGATCGGGATAAGTACGAGTTGAATGTCACGGCCATGGATGACGGCAGCTGTTGTGTCAACGGCGATCAGACCATACACACCTCCACAGCTGTGGTGGTGGTCTTCATCACGGACGTGAACGATAACAAGCCAGTGTTCAAGGATTGCGGCACCTACTACCCGAAAGTGGAGGAAGGTGCGCCCAATGGCAGTCCAGTTATCAAGGTCGTGGCAACTGATGAGGACAAGGGCGTCAATGGACAGGTAAGAAGAAGAAGATGAAAGCTATGTTACTTTAACTGATTATCGATTATAGAACTATGAGATTTTTATTTAATTTCTAAATGGATATCACCATTATCGATTTGCAATTAATTATTCATAGTAAAATTTTGATATCTATAGCTGATTATCGTTGTATATCAATATACTATACATTTAATTGGTATATCGACACAGCTGACAATCGATTCTTATCGCTTATTGAACGTTCTAACTTTTTTCTTCAATCAATTATTTTGATAAACTCTTTCAGAGGTCTTTATCTTTAAACATAGCTGCAAATTATCGATTACACACATATGTATAAGTTATAGTCGATAAATATTGATACTTTAAAGTTAAAGATACGATTCATACATCGACAGTTGGCAGAAATGAGTATTTGAAATATAAATTAGAGGTGGAACTAACTACTTAACGTAACTACTTTTCTGAAATATTGAAAAATTATACAAAAGCTTTGCAACTATAAGAGTTGCAATCGATAAAAAAATATGTCAGTATTTTAGATTCAGTCAATTTTTAATGTATATTTACATGCTACGTTTTAATAACGTAATCAGACCTTATCACCGACCCACTTAGAGATCTTTCATAAATAACACCCTCGAGGTTTTTAGTAGAGCCAACTTAAAGGCAACTGTTATTATAGGTGGCTAGTCATGATTAGGGGTATATGATTTGTGGGCCACTCACCGAAAGCAGTTTATGGCGAATTATATTAGCCGCGCGATAGATTTCATGTCCAGATTTGAGCAGAGTTGTCACGCTCAAGTTCAATGCACTTACCCTAGGTAGAGGCACCGTGTTGCATGTCGTGTCGTGACGCCTGCAGTACGCCCATAATCAAAACTGTGTCAATCATTAAGCAATTTTGCATGTTCTTGTCGCCCGTCAGGTTAAATACTCGATTGTGCAGCAACCGAATCAGAAGGGCACCAAATTCACCGTCGACGAGGAAACTGGCGAAGTGTCCACGAACAAGGTGTTCGATCGTGAGGGAGACGATGGTAAATTCGTCTCGGTGACGGTGAAGGCAACCGATCAGGGTGATCCCAGTCTGGAGGGCGTGTGCTCATTCACAGTGGAGATAACCGATGTGAACGATAATCCACCACTGTTCGATCGACAGGTGAGATGATACGGAAAGTCTTTCAATGAGAATTGCCTCTAAGACTAATTTCACTTGCAGAAATATGTGGAGAATGTGAAACAGGATGCCAGCATTGGCACGAACATCTTGCGTGTTTCCGCCTCCGATGAAGATGCTGATAACAATGGTGCCATAGTCTATAGCCTCAGTGCGCCCTTCAATCCCAACGATCTGGAATATTTCGATATACAGGCCGAGTCCGGTTGGATCGTGCTCAAGAAGCCGCTTGACGTAAGTGTTTGATTTCCCATTCGTATCTATTATATACTCTATTCTATTCGTTATAATCTTTTAAGTTTGCGAACCCAACTAACCAAGTTTTATGATTTTTACATTTTAAAAAGAATACGTAAAGTTGTACAAAGCAAACAAAAATAAAACTTTTTTTATTTCCCTTACTAACAATTGAAAGCTGAGCGCTTAGCGCCGTCAGAGTCAGAGTCCAAATAGCAGAAACTTTAATTATTCAGTTCTCATTATGATTTCAACTGCACCTTTCTTTTGTTTAAGAGACTTTGTGCGAAGCTCTGCTCCCGCCCCTCTCGCCGGCTATCAATTGCAACAATTTTTTCACTCTCTTGATAGCCACAAATTCGAATTCGATGTGCGAAGCAGTGCAAGTTTTTTTGTCACATTCGAAAAGAACTATAAAAAAAATGAAAAGAAAAAATAATTAAGTTATATATAAGACCTTGCCATATATATGTAGATATAAATATATCTAATATATATGTGCTTTATGTTTCAACTTTTTAGTTAGTTTTCTATTAATTTTTCAACTTTTTTTTGTTTAGTTTATAGTGCGTAATTGGCTCAATTAAAGTTAAGCAAAAATGCCAAGCGAATTGATTTTTAACATTTTTTGAAACAAATCAACAAATACACTAAAAAAAAAAAAAGAAATCGAAAAACTGGGTATGCCTATAAGAACACTGGGTAAATTTAGACAAACAAATGGAACAATGTGTATAAAAAAAAGCTTTTAACTGCCAGCTGCTGCTTTTATTTATTTTTGTGGTGTTAGGTGCCTAAGACTTAAGCTATTGTATAAAGAAATACCAAAGAATAGAGGGAAAATTTAAATATACATACTAAGGGTAGTCCCTATATAAACGATCACGCCTATTTTTGAGCATCGTTGTGTAATTTTTGATGGCTAAAAAATAAACAAAATCAAAAATCATAAAACTACAAAATCATTTTTTACAAATTGTAGCTTGATTTTTTATGCCAACTATAATATATATATAAATATATATATATAATTATTTTTATTAATTTTTGCTAACCCTAAGAAACTCCCACACAAACCCTATCCCAAATGCAATGTAAACAAAAGATAATTAGACCAAACGGTTTTTTGTCGAGACTATGCGATTTTTTGAAGGTCTCTAGCTGACAGCTGTCAAATCTATCGAATTTTATTTTTGCCTATAGCCAAAACACATTTTTCATATCATTCAAAGTGAAAGTGACGCATTTTTGCATGCCCATGTTAAATGCCCGTCAATACTTCAATATTTTTTGTAATCAAAATATAAATCCATCGACTAGGCGACGTTTCTACAAATATTAATATATATATCTACATTTAATTTAACTGCACCTTTTACAATATATGATTTACTTTGATTTGAATTTGTATACAACGAGTTCAGCTAATTGAGGCGAGTTAATGTTTTCTGTTTCTTTTTAATTTTTCAATTTACATATGAAATGATGTTATCGATAACTAATCGAAACTATTGATTAGGGCTGTTATCCTGTAAGTAATCGAAATACGTTATGTGTGAAGTGTCTGTTATAATTTTTGCTGTCATACTGTGCTAACCCAGCAACAAAATCAATTTCGCTCACCAAATCGTAAGCTAACCTCAATTAGAAACTAACTTTCTGTGCTGTCACAGAATACTCCAATACTTCATGTTGTATATAATCATAATATATATATAAATGTATCTGGATTTTTAGCTAGCAACTCTAAAGGACTGTAAACATTTACTAAACATTTCAATCTATCTAGTCCTGCTGTTAGCAAATATTCTTCAACATGAAACTTAACAGAAATCAAAAACACTTCATCAGTATCTCTCGATCACAGCAAGCGATAGTCTCGTCAAAATATGCAAAATAAATAAACCACATTAGTATCCCATGATCCAAACTCTACAAAAATGTTTATCTTGAAAGCTACCCAAAATGATGAACCTATCCCATCCCTGCTTAATTCCGAAAAAATAAAACTATAAAAGCTTTTATTATAATAAATCCCAAATATTTTATCTACTTACTTTCCAAGTATTTCTGTTAAACATTTTTCATTTCATTTGAGTTTTACATATTAACTATTTATAATGAAAAACTAAATTTGAATTTAACATAACGACAACGATGCCATACAAAATACGTAATCGTAACGTAACACGCACACTAACTACGTTTAACCCAATACACGAACCACATACGACCTAAACTAACATAAAATGCCGGCTAACATTTGTGGCTAACACTTTTGGCTGTTAACCAAAAAAAAAACTACTGTAAACAATTGAATCAACCCAAACAAAACTCAAACCAAATCGCTCCATCAACAGCGCGATCGTTATCGTCTACGCGTGCGCGCCTCCGATCGCGGCGATCCGCCCTCATATGCCGACGTTGATGTTGAGCTAGATGTCGTCGATCGTAATAATAAGCCGCCCATTTGGGATAAGAGCATTTATGGGCCAATCCATATACGCGAGAATGTCACTGTGGGTACGGTTGTAACATCGGTTAAGGCAAGGTTTGTATAGCCAACTACACTACACACTACCACACAACTACACTACACTACTACCAAACAAACAAACATAACGAAGTCAAGTTGAAGTTGCTAACAAAGAACAAAGCCTAACAGCTGTTAGCTTAACATACCTAGTCATTATTTTGTATATGTAACAGCATTTTTTAGCTAACATAGGCTTAAGCTTCCGAGTTTGAGCTCGTTTCAACGAGTTGCATTTACGTTCACGTTTGGATTGTGTCCTTGCTAACAAGCTTACTCAACGAAACGTAATGTACGCTCGCTTAACGAAGCTTTGCTCACTTAACGACAAAACCATAGCTGTAAGCTTTTCCAGTACAAGTATTTTTAACATACGGTCTCTAACCATTTACCGTATACCGTATACCGTTAACCGTCTACCGTCTAACATTTAACATTTTGAACTAAAAACATTTTTACGATACAACTTTTTGTGGCTTATCGTAAAAAGCTCAACCATTTTTGCCAACCATCAACAATGTCGAAATCCGTTAAGAATATGACAAGAAAATGAGAAAAGTCAAAGGAAATCAAAAAAATCTCAAATGCTGTTGTTGGTGTTTGTATGGAGCAAACGTTCTTTTTTATGTTTTGTTTCTTTGTTCCCATGTCCGTCTTACACAGACGGCGGTTGTCGGGTACTTTTGCATTTTGCTGCAACTCTCACCCACCTAACACAATACCCATTGGAATTGCTTACCCAATACTCTGACTTCTTTCCCCACCTCTCTTGCTGTCTATCTCTCGCTCTCTCTCTCTCTCTCAGTAAACAAAAACCCCACACATGGTTGAAAGAAATGCTCGAAATAACTGTAAAATGAAGAATTTTGGTGTTGGTTTTAATTGGGGAGAATTCGGTAAATTGGGAAACTAATCAAAAAAAAAAAAAAAAAAAAACTACAAAACAAAATAAAAATTGTATTTTACACAAGGTTGCAGTTTAGTTTAAGGAAACATAGGAAACAAGGTAAATACGATATATAAACAAAATCTAAAAAAATACCATATATCTTTATTCACAAAGTGTTCAAAAATGTTAAAAAACAATAGTCGAAACACGAAAAGAAAAGAAAATATCAATGTATTCAAAAAGTATGCTATGAAAATTGTAATACTCGAAATGCACAAATCCCTATTTTCAGTTTCATTTTGTTATGCCAAGTTTAGTTTCATAATATTCTTATCTTACCTGAAATACTATTATATATAAATAATAATCATTATTATATATTCGTATTTATTTATGCTCAACTGAGTTACTTTAACAAATGTATGCCCTATTTTGTTCATTTAACAGCGAAATATATATCAATAAATTTTAATTTTTCAAACATTTTGAAGGCTAGGGTCGAGACTTGAGAAAACAAATAATTTGCACTGCGAGAAAAATATTTACAAAAAAAAAAATAATAATCATATGAAAACCCTTTTGAAAAGGCATTAAGTTCTACAGAAACGAATTTCAAGTTTCTGCAAACGTTTTGGTTTTTTAACTTCCTTGAAAAGGTGTTGGTGCTATCTATCGAATTTTGATTTTATGAGGAAAACCTTTTGCTTCCATTTAAAAACAAACTTTTCTTTTTTTACCAACTATAACTAAAAATTTTGTTTGAATTTTGTCACTTTTTTACCTAAAACTGTCGACGTGTCTGTGTTTGTTTTTTCCAAATGCTTGCTTGATTTTGAAACGTGCTTAAATTTTTGAAAAATAAAAAAAAAAAAAAAAAAAATACAAAAAAAAAACTATCGCTGCAATTCAAAACTATCGCATTCAAAATACAGCGCGAGACATACAAATTAGAGGCGATGGCCCAAGACAAGGGCTATCCGCCATTATCGCGTACGGTCGAAGTGCAGATCGATGTGGTCGATCGTGCCAACAATCCTCCCGTTTGGGATCATACCGTTTATGGGCCGATCTATGTCAAGGAAAATATGCCCGTTGGCGGCAAAGTCGTCTCGATCAAAGCCAGGTCTGTTAGTTGCAATGTTTTCAAAACAACAAAACAAAACAAAAATAATATACAAAAATTAAAAAAAAAAAAAAAAACCAAAATCATTTTTTGCTTAGTTCATTTTGATAAAGCTACATTATAAAATACATTTAACATATATTTTCTAGGTGTTCAGTTTTTCTAGTTTTCATCGAAAATCATTTTTCTTTAAGCAATTTTCATTTGATTCTTTGGTGGTGGTTTTTCCACTTTCTTTGTAGCTGTTTATGTGTGTACTGAATGTTGTAATAGTTGTTTGAGTAAACTCTCTGCAGAGAGGCTTGAGCGTGAGCAAGAGGTTGTATAAATTTAAAATTATATGTATACATTAATATATATTCCTATAGCTCTGATATCCCTTGTTCACGCTCAGGCAGTTTTTAGACACCACCTTTTGCCACCTTTGCTCTCCCCCATCAGTCACATCCACTTTACAAGCACCAAAAACTTTGCACAACTCACACAAACTGCACAAATTTATAGAAACATTTTTTATTTCCCATGTTTTTTGTCTAGACTGAGTATATATAAAAAGAATTTCCAAAAAAAAATCTGTATATAAATTGAAAAATTAGCACTAAAAATAATCAACTCTGGGTTAGAGTAGTCAAGTTTAGCCAGCATATGATGTATATAATAATTACTTTCGTTTTTTTGGGTTCAGCTGATTATGTTTAATCAAATGTGGTTAAACTTAGCAAATGTTTAATGCATATAGATATTGTGGCGCTAAAAATAAACATCCATAGAGAGAGAGTTGAGCTAATGTAAAGTTTGTTGAAATAAAGTTTTTATTTTTTTTATAATTGCAATTAAAAACTTGAAGTAGCGCACTTAAATGACTTTTGACTTGGCTACTCTGAGCCCTTTGCCACTCCCACTCTCACTCCCTCTCTCTCTCTCTCTCTTTATCTCTCATCTCTGCTGCTGCCGCATTAACATAACGCACAGAGTTTTTAGCGTTGCGGCTAGCCAAACACATGGCACTGACGTTTTAATTATGCGTCAGTTTTGTGGCCACTGGCAGTCAGTTCTGCCAGTTTTATTCTCTTTTTTTTTACCTAGTTTCAGTTTGTTCCTTTTTCTTATTGTTAGCACTAAAAGCAATGCACTTAAAGCGCTTCTAAGCCAAGCGCCATAGATATATATATATATATATATATACATATATTTATATGTATATATTGCACATACGCACCGTGGCGCACCTGCACCTGTGTTAGTTTTTGTGCTCTCTAAGTAAATTTCATTTCTATGCTAAGTATTTAAGAAATTGCCAACTATTAAACGTGCTTGGGTTACATTGCCTTTCGGTTAAACTTAACTCGCAAATAAATTTGCCAAAAAAAAAAAGAAAAAGTTATGAAAATATTTTTCTTCATTCTTTTTTTCTTCGTTTTTTTTCTGTTTGTTGTTACTTTACTTGTTTCGTTTTTGCAATTATCTTGTCCCAGCACAAAATTGTCAACTTTTTATACTACTCTACTATATGTACATATATATACATGTATATACATAGCTATATATATATGTGTGCGTGTGTTTGTTTTAGCCAAGATGCTATTAGGCAAGTGTGTGCCCGCCCGGAGGAAGCAATGTGTGGGCTGAGTTTTCAAGTGCGCGTATCTCATAATAAATGTGTTTGTTTTTAGTCTTCTTCTTATTATTATTACTGTTGTTGTTGCTGCTGCTGTTGTTGTTGTTGTTGCTGTTGCTGTGGTTTTAGTGCGCTTAATGCGCGCACTGTCAAGTGTTTGCTGAGTGTAACATGCATTTAAGCAGACAACAACAGCAACAACAACCGCAATAATAGCGATACGCGTTACAGGCGCTGTAAAAAAGAGGGTCACACTCGACGATAAATGTATATCTAGCAAACTAGTAGTTAAAAGTGTTTAACTTAAATGAATATATGAATATATATGCTCTGTTCACATAATAGTTAATCAGAGGCATATTGTTGGGCCTAAAAATATTCAGCCAAATAAGTATTAGAGCCAAATTATTATTGAGGCATCTTAAGAAATTACTCAGACTCGTAATGTCTATCAAATATTTGTAAGTCTGAAATTAGCTTGTGATCATTGATCATAAAAGAACAAAAATTGTTCTTGATGTTAATTTATAATAGGATTATAAAAAAAATTTATATTTTAAATTTCAGTAGTTATATACGTATATAGCATTGAGAACTGTTACTGATATTTTTAAAATTAGAAAAAATATTTGGGAATTTTTATAATCCCATCATCGTCAATTGCCTTTATTATACGTCTGCGAAACTTCGGTTGTATTCTCATCCTGTCTTTTACCAATTCTTTTGCTACAATGATTTCTAGAGGATCGAAATATTCGCATATAAGTTTAGACATGCACAATATATAGGATCAGTGTGGACATTTAAATCCTGTTAGTCTTTGCTATTAGAAAAAAAAGTGCTTTGATTACTAATCCTCTCAATATAGCATCATAGTCATCATCATCAAGTTTCAAAACTTCCCTAACATTGTGAACAGAGTATTGAGCCGTTGGTCACAGCCAATTGCAAGAATTTTTCCTTAATTTATGTTCAAGTTTTTTGTTCGATTTCTCGTTTCTTATGCCGCGCATTACCTCGACTATAGATATAATTAATATTAGATAGTTTTAGCATTTTAGGTACCAACTGCAAACCAGAAGAATAAAGTGCTCAGCATACCAAACACAATACACTGAAAGAAAATTCACATCAAAGACACGAAACTAGTTTTGTTTTTGCAATACAATCGACCAATACCAATTGATATATATCTACCATATATAATACACACACACACACACACAGAGCAACACCTACCTACATGAATTTAAAATAAATGCCAAGCATTTTCATGCAATCCACAAATGTATCCCCAACCAAAACCAAAATAAAAAACAAAAACAAAACACGCCCCCTTCACACACTCAATTTTTTGCAACCGATTTTTTGCGCCATATATCCAAACATATATGTATATATGTTTCTATCATATTTATATATATATATAAATTTATACTTTTTGCGCTCGCCCTTGGCAGCAACATTTTGGCGCAGTCTGACAGATTTCTTGCCACATTTTTTTTTTATGCCCGAGCTTCAAAAGTTTCCCAGTTCTGTTTTTTAGCTTTTGCTGCTTCGGGTTTATATTTTCTTTTTCTTTCTTTTTTTTCTTTTTTTGCTTGCTCTCCACTGTCAGCTGCAAGTGTTGTCCAAGTGCAAATAAAATTTATTTTGTTTGTTTGCTCCCTTTGCCTAATTTGTTTTTCATTATCTGCGCCTCGCCCACTGTACACACGAAAGCAAACAATCATCATCTGCTGCCGCTGCCGCTGCTGCTGCTGTTGGCCGTGTCTACAGACTCCTGCTTTCTCTGCCTATTCCTCGCCTACTCCCAAACCCAGCCTAGAATTTACATCAACAACTTTTTGACACTCGAATGGCAATTAAATGTTTTTGAAGCCATTTTTTCGTTTCGTTTTTGACGCCATCTTTTTTGCAGAGTGAAATTTTCTTGGCTTTTCCTGTTATTTCTCAACTTGTTTTCTTTTCTTTGGGTTTTATTTGCACGAAAACGGAAAATCTCCAATTGGAAGCGCAATACTTTTTTGTTGTTGTTATTGTTGCTGTTGTTCTCCTGTTGAAAGTCTTGAAAACGAAATTTTTGTTATTCTTTTGTGTCGTAAATCAAATTTTTTTGTATTTTGATGTGTCGCATGTGTGTGAATGTGCGTGTGTGTCTGAACGTGTGAATGAGACTGTTACTAATATATCTTAAAAAGTTCATTAAGCGCTTCTAACTGTTAACTTCCTTTTTTTTTGTGTGCCTGAAAGCATTTGAAGCAACCACAGAGTTCTCGATGCTTGAATGCAAACCCAATTTTAATCCATCTAAATACTTAAATAATAATTTGTTTTTTGAAATGCCTAAAAGTATTTAATAATATTTGTAGCATCAACTCATAATTTCTAAACCATATATTAATATATCATGTAGTTCATTCAACTCTTTCTACACTAACAACTAACCAACTATCTGACTAACTATCTCTAACTGCAAATCAATTGGGAAACATTTACTCACATTTACTCTTCTCCTTTTCACAACTTACGACTCAACGTCTGCAGTTCCGGCATCGAGGGCAATCCGACAGTTTTCTATAGACTAATGCCTGGGTCGACAGCACAGACGAACAAATTTCATACGTTCTATCTGCAACAGAGACCGGACAATGGCGATACGTGGGCCGATATAAAGGTCAATCATCCGCTGGACTACGAGAGCATCAAGGAATACAATCTGACCATACGCGTGGAGGTAAGTGTGATAAGTGGCAATTTGACAGATTTTATATTCCAATTTTCATTTTCATTTACATTTCCATTTCCATTGCCATTTCCATTTCAACATCAACTTCAACTTCAGTTTCTAGTTGTAAATTGTTTGCTTAGCATAAGACTTAAACCCAAAAAAGTTGTTCAAGTTTTCAAGCGCCGCTGCGCTCAATTAAGCTGTATTTGACTTTTGCATTTGGAAATGACTTCAAAATACGTTTGTAATTATTTTATTTGAAAAGTTTTAATTACTTGCGCGCAGTTTGAAGGCACGACATTTGCACCAACCTCACTCTCTCTCTCTCGTCTCTGTCAGCTCTGCCAACTCTATGGCAAGCAATTTGACTATGAGCCGTGGTTCAGTCTGATTTAGTTCTGGCATCTGGCAATTGAACAGCTGATTGACTGATTGACAGCCAAATGGAGTGCGAATCGCAATTGAATTTCAATCAGTGCCAACACACACACTCTCTCTCTCTCTCTCTCTCTCTCTCTCTCTCTGTAGTCAGACCATATCTCTAATGCAGCTCATTAGTGCGGCCATTCAGCAATGCTGAAATTATTGACAAATTGTTTCAGCTGCTCAAATAAATTAAAACATGACCAGCAGCTGTGGCGAGCCGAGCTGCAACAAATGCCACAAATGATGTGTTCGCTGCTCCCAAAGGCCAGACATCTGTGTGTGTCTGTCTCTCTCTTTCTCTCTATCTATTTCTCTCTCCCTCTCAGTTTGGTTGATATTAAAATTCAATTGCATTCGCATTAAATGCCAGTTAATTAAATATCCCTCGACATGGCATTAGTGCACATTACAAATATCTGGCTCTAATGCATTTTTTCGCAAATGTCAACGAAATTTTTATATTAATTTTTTATTTCATTCATTCATTTTGCGGTTTACTGTTCGACTCTTCATTTGCATAAATAAATTCTAAATTCTTTTAAAATTTTAATTATAAATTTACGTCAAATGTTTATAAAAAGAAATTCTTTTGCGGTTAACTGCAAATGTTTGGCGGAATTTTTAGTGAAAAAAAATGTCATGAAATTATTGCTATCAAATATATTTAATTATACAAAATTATAAAATTTAGTAAAAGAAATAATATTCAATTTCAATTCAATTTATTTCACTCTTTGTAATAATAACATATTTTTTTTGTGAATATATATTTAATAATATGGTATAAATTAAAGAAATACTAAAGAAACATCAATTTGTAGTTTTCCAGAATTTTTGTATCTGTTAAATTTGAATTTAAAGACAGAACAGTTGAAGTATGTTTTTAATGTTAGCTCAAACTGAAAAAACTTATATTACAGCAATAGTCTTACATTTCCCCTTCCCTAAATCCATAGAAAATGTTAACTAAGTGTATCTTCATCTAATTTATGTTGCTAAACTAGTTTTTAGCTAACTAGACACACATCTCTATATCGATTTGCAGCTCGGCTTCAATAGATATGCAAAAGTTGTTTATCTATGCATGGCCTTTATCAAACAATTCAATTTGCCTGTTCAAACTTTGTCATAGTTTTCAGCTGCCTGCGCAGACTCTAATTAACTGGAAAACTGGCAAATTAATATTTGGCCAAAACAAAAACAAAAATCATAAAAAAAAAACAAAATTGGCAAATATAAATAATTCATTTTCGTATTGCCAAATTTGCTCAGTCTCCCACACACACACACTCACACAGTCTTTGGAGTGCTGTGATTGAGTCAATGTAAATACGCACACACATCACATATGTTTCATGTTTCATTTGTAGATATAACATATATCATTGCCTTAATTAATATACAAAATACATTAGCAAATAAACACAAGTTCAATAACTGAGGCTTCGTCAGCTGTGACCAGCATCAGCATTGGCAATTGAAATCAGTTTCTAGCACATGTAGGCTGCGCTCAATCAATCAATCAATATTGGCTGGGCTCAAGATGCGCTCTGCTAACATATTCACGCAAAGGTCACCTCATTAAAAACGCATAAAGCATAAAAAATGTTTCGCTCATAAAATATTTTTACTGCTTTGCTAACGGAATTTTTATCTGCAATTCAATTTAATTTATTTTATATTTTTTTTTTTATTTATTTTTTAATTTAAAATTGAATTGAAAATTTTAAGTGCTTGAGCTGAAAATGTTCTGAATTCATCTTCAACTTGTTTTCCATTACAGAACAATGGCGCCCAGCAATTGGCATCGGAAGCGACCGTTTACATAATGCTTGAGGATGTTAATGACGAAATACCGTTATTCACTGAACGCGAACAGGAAACGGTGCTGGAGGGCGAGCCGATTGGCACCAAAGTGACGCAAGTGAATGCCATTGACAAGGATGGCACATTCCCAAATAATCAGGTGAGTAACGTGAAGCGCGAATAAATTGAGTGCAAACCATTTTAAGCCCTGCCCCTTAGATAGAGGGCCATAGGGTGGGGGTCAGGAGGAGGGGCAGGTGCTGGGGCTAACAGGTAATGTCAGTTGCGGAAATGCCAGGCGATTGTTGGCAAATGAATGACTGTGTGAACCATGAGGCGGGCAACAGAGACCGAACAAAAAAATGACTATATAAAAAGTAAAGAGTTACAAAGAAGAGTTGGCAGTCGGCTGCTTCCACAGCTCGTGGGCGGGCCCTGGGTCGTTGTTTGGTGGCAACACTTTAAAGAGTCGTTTGCTTAATGTGCTAGAAAAGCGCTTCAATTTACAGTGGCTTAACAGTGGCGTTCTGATAAGTATTTTAACATTATACTTAGTGCTAACAGCAAGACGCAGCTATACCCCAACTACAGACTTTACATAGTGGCATTAGGCTGGCTAATACAATAGTTAGCATTATTATGAGTTGGTGTTGCCACCTGGTTAAACATTATTTAATACTTTTAGACTTCAGTTTAATATACAAAATGTTAGTAATGTGTAGTACGTTAAGATTCAATTACAGCATATGTATTATGATGAGTTGGCGTTGCCACCTAGTTATGAGTTTTAAAATTGTATATCTATTTTGATGATACTTTAGTATATATTATTAGCTTCGCATGTTGCTAAGCTTGCAAAGTACTTTTAAATTATGTTAAAGCTGTTAAGTAACAGCAATTACATGTGTTGGCGTTGCCACCTAGCTTAAAATATGCATTACATATATGATCATTCAAATAAGTTTCTCTCTTTACATGAGCAATGCAGTATATGTAGCATCTGCAAGCCTTATCTCGGTTATCTGTGATAACAGGTACTCGAGCTTGAAGCGACGTTGCCACCTAGTCAAAATATGCAAATGCTGTACTTTAAAAAGCTTACAGTATATTAACACTGTTCATTATGCTTTTAGGCAAATGATTTTAATATGTTACTTAAATTTGGAGTTGCCACCTAGCTAAAAATATTTAAATATATGAAATTAATTTGTAAATGGGTTGTCATACATAGATTTTCAAGTATATTAAGCGTCTACTGTGCTTACAGACTTCCTACAATTCCAAAACCTTACCATTACAACGAATTAGCGTTGCCACCTAGTTACATATACATATGTGTATACAGCGCTTGAGATGGTCTTACTATACATTAACAGTGCAGTATGCTAAGTGCTCTATCAATGGCTTTAAAATGTTCTGTTTAGCTATGACTTGAAGTTGCCACCTAGTCAAAAATATGTACATGAAATTCAATTAATATTTATGTACCTATTAGCATATGTTAATTATTAACATTCAGTAAAGTGCTTCACATCTTACTCTTTATATAACAGAGTTGCCACTCAACTCCAAATATTTACTTGAATAATATTTAAGGAAGTTTTTGCATTAAATTCAGCTAAAAATCACATAAAAAGCAAAACACTTTTTAGCCGCATTGCTGTCTCTTGCTTCTCCAGCCGCTTCTTCCTCTTTTGTAACTCCCTCTAAGTTATTTACAGCAAATGTTCACACTTTCAGCTCCATTCGCGCTCTACGTTCCACTATAATTGTGTATTTTTTTTTCGCTTGCTGCTTTTGTCGCCTTTTGCTCATCTGGCAGCTGAGCTTATAAATGTCAAAGAGTTGCCACAGTTTTCCTTTTTTTTTTTTGCTGCTTCTTTACGCTGCAGTATTTTCACACGCCCTTAAGTACGCTAAGCCCTCAGTGAAAGTTCAAAGGCAAAAAAAAAGAAGTCAAGAAAATAACAGAAAAAAAAGCGTGAAGCAGTCTGCGCCCTGCGCTTTATGCGTCTGACGGGCAGACCTTGAGGGCAGCACATGAAAGGGGATGCCAGGGCCTGAAGCTATGTCCGCGATTATAATAATATGGTACTTGGGTGACGGCTAAATGGTAATGGGTATTGGGTAACGGCGGCTAACGGGCAACGGGTAACGGGTAACTGGCCATGGCTAAAGCTGTTGTTGCTTTTGTTGGCCATTCTCTTGGCCGCCACATTTCGTGTCCTGCAGCCAAGTAATTTGCATGTACGCGCAAAATGTCTGCACTAATTAGCGTTTTTCATTTATGGCCGCGACAAAAATTGCTGCAAGACGCCCAGCAGCTGATTATCATTAGCCGCCATCAACATCATCATCTGCATCATCATCATTTTCATTATGATTAAAGCTTCTCTTGACGTGTTGCCCATTTTTTGCGCTTGATTTAAATTTTTTTTTTGGGGACAATTTCCTCTTTGAACTCGACATGTTTTAATTAACTTCCTGACAATTTTTTGATTTGTCAACAGCGGTGAAAAATATATATTTTTTTATTTTTTCTTTTCTTTTTGTGATTTTTCATCACTTCTAACGGCATGTGTTGCATGTACTTGCAGGTCTACTACTACATCGTCGACTCGCCACGTAACGAGGGCAAAGAATTTTTCGAAATTAATTTGCAAAGCGGCGAAATCTTTACCAAAACCGTGTTCGACAGAGAGAAGAAGGGCGCCTACGCCCTCGAGGTAGAGGCACGCGACGGTGCCCCATCGGCGCGACCCAACAGCAATGGACCCAATTCAGGTAAGTCGGCCAGCCAGTGGACTGAGATCCCCTGCTCCCCTGCAAACACAAAACTCCCACTTCAGTTCACTAAACATGTAGCCAGGCTGATTGCCATTGACTGTCGCTATAAATGTCATTTACAATTTTTGTTTAAATTCGCTGAGGCGGATAAATAGGTAAGCAGAAGCTTAACTCAATTGTGATTCTATTGAAAATGTATTACATTTTAAATTATTAATGGAGCAGTAGCAGGAGAAATGAAGAGAGATGGGAGAAAGGGAAAGGGAAAAAATAATAAAATATATATAATGTTGTGCGCCCCAAGAAATCGCATGATTTAGATAACTATACATTGATTACATTAATACAGGTAACAATTCTAAAATTATAACTGTCATATGACCTAGAAGCCTATTGAATATCTCATTGATAGCAAGATGTATTAGATAGAGATATATAGATTTGAATGATATCATTTCAATTTCACGCAAATCAACAAGTTTATAAATTACAATTAGCCAAAGCTCAACTAAATGAAGTTATATACTCTAACATCTACAGATCTATCCAATAACTTATACAAATTGAGCTCGAATTGGAAATCGTTTTGAGCTTATTTCACATTTGAAGATGTCCCAAACCACACACACACACACACACACACACACACATACGCACCCACATTTCGACCATTATTGCAGTACAGTCTTATATGAAAATTGTAGTTAAATGCGATTGCTTTTAGCCAGCTGCCGCTGCCGCTGCTGCTGCTACTGTTGTTGCTAAACATTTCGCTTGTCAACATAAAATTGTGCAATAGTTTCTCTTGGCTTCATTCAGTTTTTACTGACATTTTGGCTATTTGCATTGCTGCGCTGCTTGTTTGCAGCCTGCCTAAATCGAATATCTACGATAAATATTGACCACGTGGGCAACCCAAATAGGTCACATGGTGTGGCCAGTGTGTCTGAGTGTGAGTGTGTGTGAGTGCGTGCATCTCTCTATCTCTATCACCCTCTCTATCTCTCCCTCTCTCTCTGTGCGTGTGTATTTAGGCAAGTGCATTTTGGCTTTTATTGGATACGCAGCTGGCCACAAGCGCGGATTTGTGCTGGCAAATGAATTTGCATTTAACGAAAACATTTGCCAAACTAAAATCATCGACAGCAGCCACAAAACGCATTTTATTTCCAATTTTTCGGTTAATTGAGATTTTTCTGGCCAAAATCGCTCCATTTGCTTGCGAGCAATTGGGAATATGTTGAATTGGTATTTATTATGAGCATAAAATATAAAATTTTAATGCCAAATTTATGGCTTGAACGGATTGAAAACAGCTGAGTTTTCTATAAAACAAAAAAGAAAAAAAAATCAGAAATTAAAGTTCGACTTCATAAATGAATGTATTATATATATTATATTTAATTTTGTATATACTAGAAAAATTATATACACGGCTTTTAATCCCATATATATATGTATATATTCCATATATTCTAAGTATCAAGTTTCAATAATACCTCAAAGTTCAAGTCTGCAAACAGCCTTGATCACAAAATGAAACTAAAATAGTTTTATATATTACATTCAACTAACTATCTAGTACAAGTTACTAAATATCAATAGCGAGAACTAGCAATGCACTCATAAATAAAATATCTAACATAATTTATATTATTATTGAATGATATAATTATCTAATTTAAATCGTAAACATTTCCCAAAAATCAATTCAACTATTTTCACCACTTCAACAAGCACAAAACTAGAATTTGAAATTATAAAAATTAAGTTCAAGCCAAGCAATATATTTCAAGTCAAAAATAAGCTAGACTTTCCAACCGATTATTGCAACAATTCCATAAAAACTGCTATAAACAATTGTACAAAAAATAAATATAAAATATCAAATTTCATTGAGAGCGCCATCTGTTGGCTTTTTCAATTGAGAATTTGGGTCTTAACGAAAAAAAAGAGAACTTTCGTACAACATTTATTGTGTGACAAGTACAGCAAAAATAAACAATTAGGCACACACAGTCACACCCACAAACATAGACACGCCCCCACACACGCCCCTAGACAAACAGCAATTTTATAGAATTTTGGTTTTTGCCGCATTGTTTGGCCGGTTCGCGGTATTTGCTGTTTCATTAAAAATTGCCCCGAAAGGCAATCAATTTGCCGAAGCGTACCACATTTTGTCTCCACTTTACTTGAGTTTTTTTGTTGTTTTTTTTATGTATATTTTTTTGATGTCCTTGCCAAGTGCTTTTTGATTGTTTAATATGTCGCTGAGCCGCACATAAGCGCTGCTAAATGGCTGCCATGCAAAACTCGCAGCATACTTTTCATCGAAAATGAAAATGAAAATGATGTGCAATCAACACGCGCGTAAGCCGCCGCCAGCACAAAACCCGACAGACAGACGAACAGAGAGACAGATAGACGAGTCGGACGCACAGGCTTTTGGCCATGAAAAGCGAGCACGAAAATTAAAAAGTTTCCTTTATTTTGTTGTGTTTGTTTGGCTATGGAGAGGGCTGCCATGTAAATTACAACAGTTGTCGGACTAACCGGAGCTTACAAATATTGATACAAACATACATATAGAAAAAAAAAATATATATATATATATAAATATACATATATATATATATAAATATACATATATATATATATATGTACATATCTATGCATTGTTGCTGACTGTTTGGAGCGTGGGGCTTGGGGCCCGGCAACAGCTTGCGGTTGGCCAATTTTGTTGCAAGAGAAATGAAAAGCACGTACTCTCTCGCTCTCTCTCTCTCTGTCTCTCCCTCTCGCTCTATGGCTATATGTCGGAGCATGTTGTTCATAAGCAAGACATAAATTACTGCTAAATGCCATGAAATTTAAGCGGCACTAGCGTGAGGTAGAGCGAGAGCGAGAGAGAGTGGAGCAACAGTGTTGCTCCCGATACTGTGGCAAATTATAAAATAATTCTTATCTAACTTACACTTTCATAATGATAAATAATATAAATATATTATAGATAATGTGGCAAATTATAAAAAATTTCTTATCTAACTTACACTTTCATAATAATAAATCATATAAATATAAAGTCTTTAAGCACTTGTTCATAGCTTCTTAGCCCTTAAGCCATTTGGCTCAGCAAAAAAAAAAAATTTAATTAAATTAAATTGACATTTTTACAGTATTTTTCTAACCACAAATAAAATTTGCTGGCATTCTATTGTGGCTTTTAGCAATTTGATTGATTTTTTACTATAAAAAAGTTTTTGCTTTATATATATATATTTTTTTTTATTTGCTGTTTGCTTGCAATGCTTTGACTTCGTTTGTTAGCTGGTTTGGCTAGTTCTCTGCTCGTTTTAACCCTAGCCAAGCCAATGCCACTCCCACTCTCAGTCCCTCTGCCTCTTTGTATCTTTGCTGGGGCTTCGCAACGCTTTCAGCGCTTTTTCAGTTTGCCTTTTGTTATTTTGCTGGCTTTGAATGCCCAGGCTTCCCAGTTATTTTACAAACAGGTATCGCATGTGGTTTCATTTCGCTGGCCAAAGCGCTCTAACTACAGTGTTCAATTGGAGCTAAAGTTCCAGTTCAGTGCCAGTTCAGTTCCTTTTGTCTGTTACTGATTTTTCTTAAAATCAAAAGTCAAATCGTTGTCAAATTCTGCTTAAATAACAATAATACGTTTTGTCTGTCTGTTTATCTAGCAACTGCAAACAAAACTCACACTCACACACACACACACACACTCACATACAGAGCCACCCAAATACAGTTATCAATGGCTTGTTTTGACTTTGTTATCTGCTCTACGTGCTCTTTTTTTATTTATGCATACTTTTAGGCTTAGCGCCGCCTGCACGTTTCATGTCTCGCTGGCTTTTCACATGCGCATCTGACCCTAGGGCAAAATAACAAAAATAATGAAAGAGAGAGAGAGAGAGAGAGAGCGAGATAGAGAGAGATGGAGAGATAAAGATTGCGTGCGAGTGTGAGGGAAGCTGGCAAAGCATAAACATGACAAATGGTAGAAATGCTGAATTTTTAAGTCGAGGCGATTGAGCGATTGTGTCTGGATTTGGGTCTGGGTCTGGGTCTGGGTCTGGGTCTGGACTGTGGCTGTGGCTGTGGTTGAGGGTCTGTTTTGCGACCCTTCGTCGGTCGAGCTGGCAATTCTTCAATTCTGATTCACCTGTCAGCACACGCAAGCACAGAACAACAGCAAATATAAATAATAAATTTGCTGCGGCAGCAATATAAATCTTCCAAAGGTGTAAGCTTGGAGAGCGTGAGACTTCTAACAATAAGTGAAACAATATTAGTTATTGAAGTACAGGGAATAGGGAGAGTGAAATAAAGAACGTGTTGACGTAGGTGTTAATAAATGGGAGAGTACAGAGAGTGTTGGGTTAGCTGTAAGTAAATGATAGAGATATCCAGCGCCTTCTGTATGCTAAAAGATATGGTATAAGCAGGAACTTCATATATATGGTACTAAATATATAATTGTTATTATATTATTATTATTATTATTATTATAAATATAGAAATAGATATATCTTCGATAAGTAGAAGAAAACAAATTCTGTATAGAATAGGCCACAAGATACATCAATTTATATCGTAGATAACGAGGAAAAGAAGGAACTTGATAAGATTAAGAGATACGCCAAAAGATCTGTTAAATCTCATATCATATCAGTAGAAAATACTACAACTTAAGATAGATAATGCTAAAACTGATCAGATTTATATTATCTTTTATATTATTAACGAAATAGATACATTTGATAGAGAAGAGATAGAGCTTACTTTCTACTTACCACTTACTTCGGATATAGCATCTATATAATATATATGTAATCTTTATATATAATATACCTTCTAGTTTCCTTAGTCATATATAATATAATTTCCGTCAGATGATAATAATAAAAAACTTGAGTGAAGTTTAGTATATATTGAAGGCACGTAATAGAGAAACTGACTTGGATTAATGATAAATCTCCTCATCATCTCTATGAAGTCTGATTCTCTATTATTGAATCTCTACATATTCTGTATTAACTCTGCTTCTCTCAATCCTACTTTTCATATGATCTCTATAGGTTTTTCTGTCTCAATAGAAGAGAAACAGACTTAATAGAGATGATGTCAAGATTTTTCATCTCTCTCATACCAGGCCATTTCTCTGCTTCCTACTTTTCATATATAAACATTTCCTATCATTTCTTTATATCAAGACTTCTCCTCTGCCTTCTCAACACATCCTCCAAAACTCCCATCACTTTTGTTGCAGAGTGTTAAATACAGCTCTTAGCTATCAATAAAGGTGACGTGATCGAAAAATTGAGCTACTGCTAAATATAAATGAAAGCGCCTCGGGCATTTTGGGTACGGCCGCCCATCAAAATTGGCACTCATAAAAATCGCATTAAATAAAATAAGCAAAATTTGCATGGCACACTTGACTGAAAATGTCCAAAAATAACAGCAACAGCAGCAGCAACGACATGAATGGTAAACAATGCCCAATTGTTGTTACACACATCATAAATTTCAAGCGAAATATCTAGACCCTAAACGTCGTCTCGCCCCTGCTTTCAGTTACCAAAATGCCAAAGGGCCAAAAGCAAAACTGAACTCTTTCGGCCAAGAAGTTATTAGGCATTATTGTTGGTGTTGTTGTTGCTCTTGTTGTCGGGGGCATAAAATGTTTCCTATGGAAGTTTCTCTAATTTCTGGGGCGGAAATAAGTGCTCGTAAAAAATGTTCAGGCTCGTAAAAACTGCCAAGCCAGGCCAAAGCCGTCAAGACTCATCTAGTAACAATAACGCATACGCCGCGTGGTGCGGCAAATAAGAAAAAAAAAAGCGAAAATAACAAAAGCCATAACCAATATTTGCTCGCATCTAAACGATTTCGCTTTCGCCTTCTCACTCTCACTCACTCTCTGGTCCCATATCTCATTTCGATATTCGATAATGTTTTCATGTCCGTTGCCAGAGAGTTAACCCTTGTTAGCCCTTGTCCTATAGTTTCTGATTCAAGCTTTAAACAAAATTCTGCAGTCTCCTGCGTGCTTTTAATGTTTTCTCACGCTGGCCTTGCCCATCGGAGCTCGTAAATTTGCCGTCATTTGTCAAGGGACTTTCACACGTTATTTGCACGCTCTTTGGCGGGGTCATTTGTCTGGCTTGAAAGGATGCAACGCGCACGCAGTTCATCATTTATGATCGATGCTTTAAGGGCCAATGCACAGCCACATACGAGTACTCTAGCTCACACACACACACACACACACATATATACATTGTTGTATATTTGCAGTTTAATTAAAAATTATTCTCCTTTTTCTATTGCAGGTATGTAAAATAAATTTGACGTGTCTAAAATTGATGTTGGCCTTATTTGGGGTATGTTTTGTGAATATAAATTTAGATATTTTTTACTGGTAAATATAGCTGAGTAAATGTGGAAAATGTTTATGTATCATGAATGCTATATATACATATGTATATTTAAATATTTTAATATATTAATTATATATATTAATATAAAAAAATTCTTTTGTGAAATATAGCAAAACAATTTGCCAAATTGATTATAATTACTATAATCTTTATATATATATATATTTTTTGCTAAATATAACAAATCAATTTTGATAATTGCCTATATTTATTATATATACCATTATATACCACACAATATATATCTCCCCTATATACTCCACTCAGCTGCTTAGCAGGAAAATTCTATTGTTTATATAAACTCAATTTGCTTTTACATACAAATATAGCTGGTATATAATACTCTGCCAGTTTGTTTGTTTCTACCCAATTTAATTTGCCAATTTTAAGGGTCGACCTAATCTGAGGCTATGTAACCAAATGGAGCTCTTCTTATGTTATGTAAATATGTTTTCATAATCGAAATTCTCAAGGTTTGTAATGGCAAAAGATTTGTTCGTTAAGTGAGCCAGAAGCCAGAAACCAGAGCATTTAAATCATTCATGTATTTCATATGTAATGTAAGCTGTAATTAATAAGCTCTCAGGTTAGTTTAGAGAAAAGGAAATTTACTTGTTATAGCAGTGAAAAGGTGAAAATTAAATATGTGTAGTTAAATGTTGTTGGAAGTAAAATTAAATTAAACTGCTTAATTCAGGGCGAAATATGCTGGAGTCGATGTCTTATAGAAGATAGAGCCGGAACTACATAAGGCTTAGCAAATAAAAATAAGTTTCACTATAGAAATAAAATTATACTATTTCAAAATTAAATTCTAAAATTTTAAAATAAAATTATATTATTTTAAAATAATATTTATAATATTTTAAAATTAAATTAATATGTTTTAAAAAAATTTTTTATAATTTTAAATTAAAATGTTTAAAAAAAAATAAGGAAGGAAAAATTGTGGAATTTAAAACATAGTTTTATATACGTCATTTGGAGAACTTAATAGATAGAGTTATATATACATATATTCTCTACCATTCCTATTTTTATCAACTCTTCAAGCAAGCAGACAATAAATTTTCCAGCTTAGATTCAACAAGTTAACAGCCAACTCACTACCTCAAACCTAATTTCGACTTTTAACAGATTATTCAAATAATATTATAGTAAATATAAGACTACGTAAAATGTGCTTTTAAGCCAAGTTAATACAAGCAAAAAGGGAACAAAAACAAAAAAAAAATAAAATGGGCAAAAGCTGCAAAGAAAGCAAATGAAATTAAGGCAAATGCGCTTGTTACACGCGCCCGCCCCTTTACCCACATTAAGCCTTAATCAGCATGGTTCTCTGTCCCTCACCCTCACTCTCTGTCTGTAATGAAAAATGGCATTTCCGCATTTACAACTTCATTTGCACTCGTTTCCTTTTCGTCCGTGGCAAATAAGTCAACAAGTTGTGCCCCCAAAGTGCCAGCTGCAACTGCAACTGCAACTGCAGCAACTGCTGCAACTGTGGCCATTGTCTTGAGCACTGTCAATGCCCCAAGGCGTAAGCTCACTGTCCAAAAAAAAACAGCAGCAAACAAAATGGGGGCGTGGCTTAAAAGTAAATGCAAATATGTACATTGGACCATTAAACAAAAGCTGCAGCTGCAGCAGCATCAGACAGCATCCAAGCACTTGAGCCAATTTGTTCCACTCGCTCACTCGATCTACGTTTGAGTCGATTGCTAAAGTGCCCCAAAAAGTGATTTAAAGTGTGTGCAAGCTGCGTGTAAGCCAAGTCAATTCAAATGCTTTTAATATGCATTTACGTCTCTTCAAAGGATGAGAAAAGTCTTAAGTCTTCAATGGGCGCGTGTCTAGTGCAATAAATCTAGCAGATTATTTTAATTTCATGCAAACTATATAGCGAGTTGCGTTCCGATGCCTGTCAACAACTTTTGCGTCTTCTCGAGTGCGTAACAACAAAAACAATAGATAACAAAAAAGTTTGCCAGAAACAAAAAGAGAGTAACACAATCAAAGAAACAGCAGCAACAGCAGCGACAGCAGCAGCGCCTTAGGAGTTGCTTCACGTCTCAGACTGCGCTGCCAACATCTTCATCTTGGTCTCTCTTAGCCAGACAATGGCCAAATGCAGCCCCAAATAGTCATCGAAATGAGGTTAAAATCCACAAACGAAGCGTGCACGAAGCTGAATGAAGTGCTCTCAGAGCGTCGGCATTACTTGAGCGCTCTCTTTACCAATTGAGAGCGAGTGGAAGGACAGAGAGAGAGTGAGAGCGAGTTCTCGTTTTTCGAATTAGCTGTGGTCCCTATGTTATTTAACATGAATTGCGTGGGGAAACTGTTAGAGTAGATATACTTCTGTTAATACATCGTTAACAGATGTAGCCAAAAGTTTGATGGGATTTTATGTTAGTTTGGGCTAGGTCCGTTAACAGAGTGATAAACTGTCAAAAGGGGAATTGTGTCTACTATGCAATGTTCTCAGGCATTAAATTTACTTTTTTTCAATTGAAACTTATCTATAACATCTATCTTTAATTCTGAAAAATTGACATAGAGATAGATAGTTTCTAATCCCCACAAATTTGAATAGAGATTATACTTCAATTTTTGCTAAAATATCTTTAGCAAGTTTAATAAAAGCCTTCGAAGTGGTGTAAGTTTTGTTGTAGTGGATTCAATGTTAACATATAACATACAACAAGTTAATTGTTATATGTTAACATTTAATCCACTAACATTTCTCCACTGCAAATGGAAATTTGAACAGTGTGGATGGTATGTTCTTATGCTATATATGGCTGTTAACATTAGTATCTCTCCTTTTGGCATAAGTTCCACAATGTTAAAAGCACTGCCAATTGTAATATTAATAGATAACATACATCCATATGATATTGCCCCTTAAACTATTTAATAGAATAACCTAACATAACATGCAACAGACATGCCCCTACTACAATTATCTATGTTAAACAACAAAACAGGAGAATGTTTAGCATAACGTATACACAGTCTGCCTTCCACTCTCACACAGTTCGAAAATAGTGGAAGCCATGTTATAGTCATACCCAAGTTATGCTAAAATAACATAACATATTCCAAATGCCCCTCACACAAGGTGGATGCCATATTAAAGTCATATGTAACTTAACATAAATATCCCCTCACACTATTGCCTTAAATGTGGATGCCATGTTAATGCATAACAGCTTCCACTCGAAATCATCCACTCCAACAGTAACATTAAGTAAACGCATTGCTTACCCCTAAACAACTAGTCCAATCAAATATTTCCATGTAGAATCCATTGCAACAGAGAACTCCTTAACAGCTCGTTAACATAGCCGGCTTTCGCGAGGTCTTTGAACTTGTCGGGCATGTGAATGTGATTCGTTTATGCTACCAACGCCCCCTCGGGCTGCTACACCTTTGTGTTGTGCATTTTTGAGTGCAGATGTTGTGTGGTGCTGCGAACCGAACTGACATGCGAATGGCAATGTGTGAGTGTGTGTGTGTGAGTGTCTGTGAATGAGTCGAGTTGAGTTGCGTTGAGTTGAGTCAGTTGAGAAATGCGACTTACTGCATGACCTTGGCATGTTGGCAATTGACTTTCGCTTTTCGAGCTGCCTTTAAGAGCTGCTCAAGTTCGTCTTTTGTGGCGTGCGATGCATCGCATGTCCTTGCCCGCTGACAAGCTGCTTAGAAAGGATGTTGCCCATGCTGGGGATTTTGGGCGATGGTCACACACGCTTCCTTCAACTAATGTGCCCCAGCAGAGAGACACGCCCACAAGCCAGACAAAGTGCGCCACTGCAAGTGCCCCTCCCACTCGAATACCTAATGCCATTGTGGGCGCGTCTATTGAAAGCGAAGTCTGCTGCCACTTGAACATATTTATGGCCCGAGCAGGCAGCTGCAGCCACAGCTAGCTGCAACTGCAGCAACACCAACTTCAGTTCCGGTCGCGCACTTTTCAATAAACTGCTTAGTCGATTGCAACAACCAACAACAACAACATTGTGCGATATCTCTTCACTGTTTGCTGGGTGATTTATAAGTGGGTCGAGCGGCACTTGGGGAGTTGTTGCTTCTGCTGCATGCTGTTCGTGCCTTGCATCTTGTTGCTATCAAAGTGCATATAAATTACAATTGCCATCTAACCTCGCTCTCTGGCCTGCCCCGTGGCCATGGCTTCATCTTCTCTCATGGAAGATGCTCATTTCGGCATAAATCGCACCGTCGCAATGCGCTGCCTAAGCGATTTCTGATTAAGCGCTAACAGGCATACCTGTGGCGCCATCTACCGTCGAAATGCAATCTATACTCACGTTGCTTGATCTCAAATTCGAGCACATAAATCGGAAATATTCTATTGAAAGGGATTGATTTCATATTTTGAGAAGTGAGTTGTATATGTGAGTGGTATATTTCCTGTTTTTGGGAATGAATGCTATGCATTTAACATATGTATGGCTTAATGTAGATGTTTTAGACTGTGTTGTTAGCTGTTATGGAGCCTATAAATTTCATATATATATCTTCAGTATGTTTTCCATACATATATTTATTCTATCTGATTTTACCAGTTATCCAATTCAATTGATATTCAAGATCTATCATCTACATAAAATATTCAAATATCAACACTACTTTGCACATCAAATATTCATGAATTTATCATTCAAAATTTTCTTTAGTTTTTGTTTGCGCTAGCTCTCCTGTAAATAGAACACATATCAAATGTCTATGATATAGGTACTGCAGTCATTTCTCTTCTTACTTTGCTTTAGAATGAAAAGCATATGCATTTATATGTAAATCAAAAATCAAACTTTTTTAAAAGATATTATTTCCAAATTTTAGCACAGAATTCACTGGAAGCATTTGAGATTTTGAAGTAAATCTTGTAAAGTATATGAGCTACATACATACTATCTCATACCATACATGCTTTTCGTCATTTATCAATTTAATATCAGTGTATATGCTAACTATATGCTGTCAGTTCTTAAATTCAAGAAAATGTGTTATACTCAAATGAAATATTCTATTCTAAATACTCAAATCTTTTTTCATGGCATATTTCGTAAGCTATCTACATCTTGACATATTGTCTAATGTGTTTCCAATGCATCTTTACACTCCATAAACCAAACGTTTTAAATTTGTATAACACTCAACTAAATCTGTTATACTCTAACAACTCACACTCCATTAAAAAGTTAATTGCAATTATTTAGAGCTTATTAAACAACGCAATGTAAAATATTTAAGAAAGGCCACTCAACAGACAAGAATTTGCCAAATTGTCAAAGTGAGAGAATTTTAATTAGACTTCGACTCACACACACACAGACACACACACAAAACACACACATATAAGACTGCAAAGAATGCTGAAGTGTAATTGTCGCAGCTGGTCTGCTCGCCGCAATTATGTCAACTATTTGTGTTCCTGCTGTTGATATCATTAAAAGTATGCCATTCACACTTTCGCTCACCTTATCTCGCTCCACTTCAACTTCTGTTGGCGCCTTTAAGCGCAAGTGACACGTGTCAAAAGTCAAAAGCAACAACAGCAAAAACAGCAACAACAAACAGCAATTGTCACGCCTACACGGCGCTTTTAATTGTTTTTGTGCTGTTGCCTTTTGACCTTTGCTGTTGGCACTGTTATCCGAACTAGACGCAGGCAATTCAATTTGGCAAAAAAAGAAAAAGAAAAATTTGATATCGAATATTTGTTATACTTTCAAATAGGAATCAGAAAACAGAAAAAAATGAATAAATAAATAAAATATATTACAATTATATATATAATATATATCTATTTAAAAATAAATTAGTTTGGAATTCATTATAAAAATTTCAACATACTTTAATGAATATATATAAAAATTATTTTAAAATATATTAAATATACTTTAGAGTTATATTAAAAAATAACTAAAAATTAAAAATAATTATTTTTAAATACATTATATATGTACAAAATATATGTAAATAATTAACTAAACAATATAAAAATCAGTTTTATATAAAAATAATTTTATATATAACCAAGAATATTCGAATTAAAATGAAATATATAAATATTTCTAAAAATATAAAAAATAATTATAAATAAAAATCATTTTAAATATAAAAACTATATTTAAATATTGAAAATAACATTTTTTTTTGTCATGTTAACATAATATAATAAATTTGTTTAGGGCATTTAAAATTCATCTAATCCCTAATTTTGCACTTTGATATTTTTATTTGCCTATGCCCTGGTTAAGATTAACGTCAGCCACGCCGTTGCCCACCTTGCGAGGCAAATGATTAATGACAGCGATTTTGTGCTGATGTCCGCCCTCTAGCTGACCGAAGAGCCCGCCCCAACTTCGGTCTCTGTCGCTGCCCCTGCCCCTGCCGCTGCCGCTGCCTGACTGTAGCCAATGAGTACACAGAACTTTTGGCATATCCTTTGGCATTTGATGGAAATCTACTTGTTGGCGCCAGTTGTTGACTAGCGTCATTACGAACCTGATAATGACAATGATGCTGATGTTGATGCTGATGCTGATGATTACTTTGAGCGAGGTTTTCTCTTACTTTCGTTTTTTTCTTCTTCTTTGCATTTACATAAATTAATCAGCGCGCCGAGATGGCAACTACAAGTGAGCGAAACTGAAAGGAAACTGAAACTGAACTAAAAACTCAGCTGCGGCTTCTGAGCTGCGAGGGGGGATTATGAAGTCATCATAAATCCACAAAGCAATAGACATGCATAGAAAGAAGTTTCCTTTGGCTAGCTGTCTGCATGTCTAATGACTGCAGCTCCTTTGAGAAAAAGAGTTGGAGAGATAGAGAGAGAGAGAGAGATAAAGAGAGAGTTGCAGAGTGAGCGCGACAGTGAAAAAGCGCTAAAAATGCAGTAAAGCGAAGCGAAAGCGGCTCATCAATTGTCAGGACTGCCAGAGCGTAGAGGAAACGACTAGCAAATTAGTGGGAAGTGAGTGGTAAAACCTGCCTGAATAGCCAGGTGAAAATACAAAGAGAGAGAGAGAGAGAGAGAGAGGGAGGGAGAGCGAGGAAGCAGGATGGATAGATTGTCGGCTAAATTGAATAGCGAGTCGTGGGGCTCGAGCGGATGGCGTAGGTGTAGATGCTGTTGAATCAATGTCGATTGTCGGCATTTGTCACGTGCAGCGACATCTGGCGTGCTGCAGAGGAACTGATGCGACCAAAGTCATCCTGTCGCTGTGTTTGGGAATTTGGGCCAGTGTTCGGAGCGTTTTAGATTGAAAGGCGTTGCCAGCTAACCCACAGCAGTTGCTAACCTCAAAAACCCGCTGGCATTTTCTCTATCTGTATGGGATATCTGAGAGAGTAAGAGAGAGAGAGAGAGAGAGAATGTGTGTGAGTATGCGTATATATATTTGTGTGTGAATTGTTTTGACGACTGCTTTGCATTTTTGTTGCATTCGCAATTTTAGTTGCAACAACGCAATCCATCAGTCGCTCAGTCAGTCAGGCAGTCAGCCATTGCGCACTCTAATGTACTCTAGATTATTGTGACTCGCTGCATATTTCGAGTGTTTTTAGCGCGAATGCAAATAGTACACTGCAAGAAAATACAAGAGATGCAAAGAAATATGCGTTTATAAAATATATATATTGTTATATTTCAGTTAGGCATATTTTGAGGCAATATATGCGAGTAGAAAATATTAAAAATAAATAAAAAAAATAAATATATAATAATATATGTGTATATTCTATATATATCGATATATACTATGTTTTATTTTTATTTGTAGTGTCAAATGTACACTTAGGGAAAATATGATATTAAGAGAAAATTTTGTGATTAAAAAAATTTAAAAAAAAAAACCAAAATTAAAATTCTTAAATAAATAAATAAATAAACCAAAATTTTCCCATTTAAAATTTACATATTAGTTTAGACTGAAACAATTTTATGTTAATCAATTCTCAATTTTCATACAATTAAATATATATTATATACAACGTATTATATTTATGTTAAACTTCTAGTTAGGCATATTTGAAGACAAAAAAATATTATATTATTTATTTTTTTTTTACTGTGTCTAACAACTAAAAAAAAAGTCCTTGAAAAATGACTTCAGAAAAAAATTCTTACCTTAAATTATAAAATATAATTCCTATTTCAAGCCAAACATAATTTTCATTTCAAACAATTTCACTTGCCTTTTCGCTCAGTGTACTCTGTCCAAAATTGATTGCCGTTGGCATTTTAGGCAACGCGTGCGGCTTGTCGAGTCGCAAAACACAATTGAGTGGAATGCGTGTGAAAATATTCACTTGTTAATTTACTGCAATGCTTTGGTTGCTTTCGTAGCATTTTGCATTCGCTTTTTTTACGCAATCCTTTTGAGCAAATATTGTAAATATTTCACTTAGTTAGTCGAACGGAAAACACAACAAATTGACAACTCGAAACTGCATATGAAGTGTTACCAGATAAAACAAAAAAACCTTTTTCTTGGCCGATTTATGCGTAATTCTGGCTTTTTGGCGCATCGCCTCAGGCAAGCGTTGGCGCTCAAGCGTTGCACGATTTATCGTGCATGGCACGGCAAGGCACGGCTACGGCACGGTCGAGCTTCTGGCCAGAACACGTCCTGTGGACACGCAGCGAGCTGCAGCCTTGCGATAAACTTGACACTTTATGCGACCTGAAGCAGAGCAGAGGAACTGCAACAGCAACAGCAACAGCAGCAGCAACTGTTTGAAATACGAGCAAGTTGCGTATGTGCCATAAACTCAGTTCGAGCACTTTTTTATTCCCTACCTTTTGCTGCGCTTTAAAGCGCACTTGAAAAGTGCCAAAAAAAACTATAAAAACATTTGGCAAAAGATAAAAATATTATGAGCAAAACATACAAAAAATATACCATGTAAACTAAAAATAAAAAAAAAAAAGTAAGCAAAACTTTATTCATATGGCAAACTATTAAAGTGAATTTTGCACAACATTTTTATGCTCAAAAAACATTTGAAAATGAAAAAAATAGAGGGAAAATGTATTATAAGAAATGCATTTATAAAGAGGAAATAGAAAAAGTAAAAAAAAGAGATGGAAGACATTTAGCTTCCTCTTCAGCTTTTTCTTGTGTTTGTTACTTTTCTTGCTTATCTGCGCAATAATTTGCTGAAGTTTACTCAAGTCTTATATTTTTATTGAAAATCAATATTTGTTTGGTTTTGTTTTATTATTTTATTTACCAGAGTTAAATTGTGAATTCATTTCCTGCATTCAAGTCTTATGTTTTTTTTTTGCAACTTTTGTCACGAATATCAATTAAAAGAGCTTAGCAGTAAGGCAATGTATGCATATAAATTCATGTATGTAAATATTGTACAAAAATATATATAAATGTTAGGTAAATATATTTCAATATATATCTATATTCCATGTTTCTTTAACTACATATATATCGACTACCATGTCTCTGTGTCGAGCGGCTGACCTGATTTTTAACAGGCTCACGTGTGCCATAAAGTGTGCACTCTACAACAACAACAACAACAAAAACAGCAACAACAACAACAACAATGTGACTTAGTTGCTCTATGTGAATTGCCAACACGTGTGCTGCTCATTACTCTTTGAACTGCCCTCGTCGTACGGCAGCCCATGAATTTGTCTCCACTTTATTTATTTTATGCCTTTTGTTAGCATAACAGGCGCGCCCCAATTCTAATTAGTTTCAGTAACAGTCTCGCCACGCCCACACGCCCAGACGCCCATTTGTGGCACTAGACAAAAACTGTGATTTAAATAATAATTACATTTTGTGTAGCATAAATTTTGTGAGCTTAGTTTTTGGTTTTCTATTGAAGATTTTGTGTTAATTGGCATAAATGAGCATGATCTGAAAGGTGAGTGTATTGGCTAAAGTGAAAGGGAAAGGCAGAAACTAATGTGAATTAGCATTCGATGTGGTTTGTGTGTCGGCTAAAACTGCGTGGCAATTAGATATTTAGAGACTTGATTGTAGATCTTTGGAATATTAACATTCTTTTAAATTATTGCTTAATCTAACTCTACAAATAATAAAATGTTCTAGTATTTCTATAACTACTTATTTGCCGCTTAGGTTTGTGCATTGGCTAACAATTTGTTTAGATTGGAAGTCAATCATTCACTTAGCAAGATCTTTCGTTGAGTGGTTAGGTGTATTGGCTACCTGATCAGTTGAGGGCACATTGTTATCCTAGAGGTTTGCGTATCTAGCTAATCGAGCTATCAATACTGTATTTGCTTGCCTATTAGGTTTGTGTATTTGCTTACAATTTGTAGTTATTGCGAATTTGTATGAACACGATCATAAGTAGACAGAGATTTGTGTATTTGCTAAAATTGCTGTATATAAAGCATTGAATTTTATTCGGCATGATTTACTGAGAGCTTAGAATCTTAATATCAAGATCGATTTCATATCTTCTCACAATATTTCCCTCTCCATCTCCACAAATAATACAATTTCTTCGCACTTCTATGACTAGCATTTTGTGTGCTTGCAGCAGCATAACTAACTCAATTTGCTTGTTTCGAATTATATTTCTATCACATTTTCCAGACGATGCCAAAATTCCCATGTAAACGTAACAATTTAATTAAAACTTTATGACAAGATGTCGCTGCTGTTAGAAATTTTCGCTCCAAAAGTAAAGCAATTTTTGTTATATTTGCCTTTTGCTGTTGTTTCTCTTGTTGTTGTTGCTGATGTTGTTGTCGTGTTTTATTTGGAAACAAGAAAAAATACTCACAAAAAACTTCTGTTGCAGACAATTGTGGCTGCAGCAAGAACAGCAACAACAAAAAATGAGGGAAACAAAAAAAAAACTTTTCTCATGTAACCAATAATAGCAAAATGAAAAGTTCTTGTTGCTGTTGTTGTTGTTGCTATGATATATTGTCATAAGCGTTGACGAAATGCAAATATAAAAATCACAAGCAAGAAAATCAAGCAAAAAAGCAAAACACACCGACAAAATGGCCGCAAACACACACAGACACGCACACAGAGGCAGCTGCGGTTGACAGTCGAGAATCACATGAAAACAACATGTCGCTGACATGTTTAAAGATATGAAGAGGCAGAGGGTGGGAGAGAGAGAGAGAGGGAGTGAGTGCCTGGGATGCTTGAAAAGTTTTTGGTATTCCCGTGAAATGAGCACCAGAGCAAGCGAAACTTTTCACATATTTTACTTACAATTAAATGCAATTGTTCGCCGACGCCGCAGCCAAAGACACACAACAAACAACAGCCAAGTCGAACTGAAGGTCGTCCAGCTACACACCTACCTGTGTGTATATACATATATATTTGCCCATGTCTGTGTGTGGCTTGCACCTGCCTGCAGGAGGCACAAGACAGCGTTCCCGCCTCAAATGTGGGCGGAGTTTGCAATAATTTATGATTGTTGCCAGCGCACAGCGCGTAAATTATGAAAATCTACTTAAACTTGAGCCAAAAACTCCAAACGTACCCGCACAATGGCAATGGGTACAGAGAAATCGGCTTAGATAGACGCGGGGGTAGGTTTATGAACAAACAGGAAATGGGGCTGGGAATGGGCATGAAATGAGATCGCAGCTAACGAAGCAAAACAAAAGTCGTCGTCGACGTTGTTGTTGTTGCTTTGACTGCTGTGTAGGCATTTTGTCTTATCTCGCGTCATATTTTATACCCTCTTTGCAGCGGATAAAAAAAAAACGCTTGAAAAATTGTGATTTGTTTGAATGCTGCAACAATTGTATGTTAGATAATATTAATTTATATGTAACTGAGCTGGTGAGAATCGTGCTTAACATAAATTAGATAACAGGCAATGTTAGTTAACAGTGCATGAATATGTGTTATGTTAGTTATGTTAACAATATGGAATGAAATATAAGATAGAGGTTAGATTATTCTAAGAAAAGTTGTTTATGTTATTAAGTATGTTATTCAAATATAATAAATGGTAACTGAAGAAACAGTTTATACAAAATCTTCTTACAGATAATGTTCAACTTCAACCATTCAAATTATTTTTTGTTGCTTATGCTTAACATAAAAACTATGTTAGCTAAAAATTCTTCAATATAAGTTATTAACTGTTAACTGTTAACTGTTAAAGCTAAAGCATTTTATATATTGTGCTTACAGAAGTTAAATTTTAACATGCTCCGTTAACAGCAGGTAGCTGCATGTTATACATGTTGCTGAAGAAGTTACATGTTTCTGCAGCTTATCTATAATTATTATTCATATCATAAATAAATTACTTTATTGAAATAACATTATCATATACATTTTAACAGAGTATCTGCATGTCGGCTCACTCTAATTCTTATTCCTTCTCGTGTTATTCAAGTCAAATGCCCATTTGTCGCATTTGTTGCGTTCGCTTCATTATTCTCATATCAAGACTTGAATCAACTCTCGACTCAACTCAACTCAACTCGACTTGACTTGACTCGACTGAATATGCAAATTTTTGTTGCCTCCTTTTTCGGGCACTTTTTGTGTTTTGTTATTAAAAAACATAAAATCCACATTGAGCTAACATAATTACAATTGCCCAACTTTGTCTCTTTAACTCTTGTTATGCTGCTGCTGTTGCTTCTTCTTCTTCTCTCTGTTGTTTTTTAACCAATTAGTTATGAAAATGTGCTTTTAATTGCGCGTAATTAACTCTAATGAATTTTAATTGTGCTTCTGCCCGAATTTAATCCAAAACAATTGCGAATTGTGCATTGCAAATTGTTGACTTCTGTGTTTGCGTGTTATTGTTGCTGTTATTGCTGTTGTTATTGTTGCTGTTATTGTTGCTGTTGCTTGTCACTGTTTGTCAGCAGCTGTCAGCACTGCGGTTGCCGTTCAAGCTGCATTGATTAATTATTAATTTATGCACAATATCAGCGACTTTTAATACCGACTCGAATGCCAAATGTAATGCAATAAACAACAACAGCAACAACAACAACAGCGACAATTATCTAATTAAATGCAACAATTAAGCAAATTTCGTTTTGTAATTGAGACATAATTGATTTAACAACGATGCAAACAGCCGACAGGCAAATTTGCTCAAACTTTCATGCGCCGCTTGACATGCATTTGAAATTAGTTCTGAGATATATTTATTCATGCCACAAGTATTATACAACATATGTGTGACTTAGCTCCTAGTGAATTGAGCAAAAGTTGGCTAAGTTTCTAATGAGTATACAAGGTGTAGAAGTTATATAACTGTTGTAACTGTATTACAAGCTACAGTATATGATAATGATAATGTTATACAACACTACACTTAGACATGATTACTGTACATATAACAATAATTAGCTATGTTAAATGTAAACATAAATAGGCATCGTTTCTATTAAGAATGTATAACATATTAAGCTGTTATACATATTAAACTTTGCATATATCATTGTCAGATACTTTGATTAAATTATAATTGAATGAAAATATATTAGGAAAGATTTAAAGAAATGTATGTATGTGGATATTTGTATAAAATATGAAGAATAGTTTAAAAAAAAAAATTGAAGAGTATGCAATTTGTATGCATGTATGCACACATAAATGTATATATTGCTGTTATACAACTAACAATTGATAGTCTTTTATACAAGTATAACAGATCTATACTTACTGGTAATACAAATATATAATTCAATTGTCGTTTAAAGACAGATGAGATGAAATTTAACAACAAATTAGCTAATTATACCAGAGGTTTGTTGTACAAATGTCTAAAATACTAATAAATAGCTGTCAGATGCATCAACCTTCAATCTAACTTTATGCACGTAGACAAGTTTTACTCCAGAAAACTTAGCTATTTTCCCGCTAGTTACCCGAACGAATACAACAATTCAGGTCAAAAGATGCATAAAACTGTCGGCATAATTCACAACTTTTCAAAGTAGCTAACTACGATTTTTGGCGACTTACTATACTCTCTCTCTCTCTCTCTCTCTCTCTCTCTCTCTCTCTCTCTCTCTCTCTCTCTCTCTCTCTCTCTCTCTCTCTCTCTTACTCTATATATATACATATTTATATAGTGGAGCGGGAGGCAACCAAAGTGCAAGTGCAATTACCAATTAGAAGTTTTTCAAGTTTTCTGTGTGCTGCGGAAACATTTTCATTACAATTCCTGATTTATACGAGTGAAGCGGTGCAGCGAGGGGAGCCACTCGAATAAATCAGAAGAGCAAAAGCATAACAAGTTCTTCTGGCTGTGCTTGTTCTTCTTCGTGTCTGTTATAAATTTCAAGTATGCAATAATAAAGCTAGCTGCAAAAAAAAAAAAACGACCAAAAAAGAAAAACAATTAAATAGCAATAAAAGAGCGAACAATGATAGCCAAAAAGGGGGGAGAGCTGACTGCACTCACAGCACTTGTAATTTAATAAAAACCCAAAGCGCAATAAATGTTCTGTTGATTAAAATGGGAATAAAGTGAATATGAGAGATGGATCATTTACATAGAACACTTTTATTAAGTTTCTAGCTAATAACAATTCATTTGCAATATCTATCTAATAAATGATATCTGTAAACTATCTAAAAGCTAACTCGATTGATTTACGTATTAATAGAAATTAAACCATTTGCAATTATTTAAAAATATTTTTTTTATTACTTTTTTATTTATTTTTTTATTGGGACTATCTATATCAATTTTATTTTTAATACATGTATTAAAAAGCAAGCATAATTACTTTTCATTGATTGCTTAGGTTTTATATTTCTTACGCTGATATAATTTGATCTGCATTCAAATTCAAAAAGAGTTTATAATTTGTATTCAGCTTACTATCCCATCTTATTACGATCATTATGCATATATTAAATATAATATATGTTTATCTGATATACTAAAATAGATATTATATTCATTGAATACTCATGTATTTGTCAGTGGGTTGTATAACTTCCATTTCATTAAAATAAATACAACTTTAGCTAATTAAAATATGAATTTTATATTCAGACTTATCCAATAATGGATTAAAAACCGGATTATCTATGGCATCCGTTGCTTATCTCTACATTTTTCAACCCTGCCAAAGTTTTCCCATTCTTATAAAGTTTTCTATGCAAATAAGTTGTAAACACAATTTTAATTTAAAAATCTTACTTTAGCCACAAGTCGAGCTGCAAGTTGTAATTATTTTGCCCCTTGTAGATTATTAAACATTTAATATGCAGGCACACAGACACGCACACACACACACACGCACACTCATACACATTGCGTTCTCTCACATGCTGCAACCACAAGCATGCAAACATTGTTATTATTAAGTAATTTTTTAACAGTGCCCGCACCACTATACTCTCCCTACTCTCGCTCCCTCTCTCGCTCTCTCTCGTTTTTTCATCCTCTTCCTGTTTAACTCTTGGTATTTTGCTACTTTGCGGTTTTTAGACGACATGTCGCATTGTTGTCAACGCAAATTTCCGTGCCGCATGCAACGAGCCAGCAGCAAAGGAAATCTGCTGTATCTCTCTATCTACCGCTCCCTCTAACACTCACCCCTTTACTCACCTCTCTCACTCTCACTCTCACTCTCTCTCTCTCTCTCTCTCTCTCTCTTTCACACACTCTGCGCACAGCTTAGCGCTTTTGACTTTTAATATGTTGGCAACCCGAAGCCTTCGTTACCTTAAGCCCCAGCACCCTGGGCTCTCCTCTTCACTCTTCGCACTCTCCTCTCTTAACCTATTGTTGTTGCATTAAAATTACATATTTTGTTGGGGCAGCTTCTGACGTTGAGTGTTGCTTTGTTTGAAGTGCTACTTGCGCCCTTATACAACACTACACCCTTGCAGCCGCCCACTTGCCAGCACTGCAAATTTATGGTTTTCTCTCTCCCTGTCTCGCTCTTTCTCACTCTCACTCTCACTCTGTCTCTTTGCTCAGTCTTTTATTAAAGTTTGCACATTTCGTTCTTCACATGCTGCTCGCTCTTTTTTTTTTTCATTATATATATATAAATATTTTTTTTTCTTCTTCATCTTCTGCTTCCACTCTGACAATTTTTCATATGCAACGAATTTGCATAAAAAATAAAACAAAAAAATAAATAAAAACAAAAAAAATGTAGAAAAAAAACGAAGCAGCCACGCCGAAAAATTGTTGCGTTGCTGTTTTTTTGTTTTCGGTTTTGTTCTTTATCTGCGCTCGGCCAGGGGCTGTGCCACGAACAGTGCTGTACAACGTATATGTTGTTGTTTTACATCTACGCCTTCGCCTCATAAAGATATGCATGCAAATTTCGTTCTAGTTTCTCCACATATAAATATATATTTATATATATATATATATATATGTTTATTTTTTGGCGGCGCGTGCTGCTTAACGCATTTGAATAGCCATAATCATCAACACGCCCTTCGCGGCCCGCCCACTCTGCTTAGCCTTTTTATCAGTTGATTATTAATCTTCAGTCTTCTTTTGATTGAAATTCAGAAGGGAAAGTTTATGGCATTGATTTTTGCTTAACTGTACTTAAAATACGTTTTAATGCTTATTGTCAATTTTGACAAAATTCTTGTTTATTATTTTGTATAACAGTTTTGCAGTCTAACATTATATAGATATAACAGTTAGAGCTTAGTTGACTCAAATGTGTAAGAGTATAACAGTTACAATCTATTTGACATGTTTATATTTAAATATAGACAGTTAAAGTTTATTGACGCAGAGCGTATAACAGTTACTAATTAGGCACTGTGATACGCTTTAGAGATTTTCTATTTTTCTATTTATATAATCGCCTAACAGATACTTCTTATTCAACATACTTATGTTGCAGTATAACAGTTATATGTATGTGCATAAAAACCAAACTTTGCTCATCACAATTATATAACACTGCAATATGTTGTTCTAACTACATATGTATCTATAAGTATAACAGTTACACATATAACAAATCTATATAAATAGATCATACTTGAACTACATGCAAATATAACAGTTACAATTTGCTTGAATCATTTCTATTAAATTTAAAGTTTAATTTCAATGTAAATGCCAAATATTTTCTTTATGTGCACATAAATTAAATTCTTATAACAATTTCAAGCAGTTTCACGAATTCCCTCGAATCTCTTTCGAAAAAAATAATCAAAACTTTTGTTATTTGCCCGCGTTCGGCAAACAGTTATACGCTGCTGCTTTTATGTCTGTTGCAGCATCCCTCAAATGTTTACATTAAACAGTCGAAAAATTAACAATAAAAAGGAGCTCGATAAAAAAAAAATCGAAAGAAAAAAATCGAGGAAAAAAATAGAATGCAAATTGCAAGCGCTCAAAGTCCAAGTTGCGAATGCATTTCAATTTCGCGGCAAAGTCGCTGAGCAGCAGCAGCAACAACAATAGGCGAAAAAAAAAACAGACTCACAAAATGTTAACAAAGGCATGCGAAAATATGTAGTCGAACAGTGCCACGCCCACATGCGCCCAAAGATGCACACAGACAGAAAACCCAAATTGGGGGGAGCCAATAAAAAACGCTTTGTTGGCATAAAAATTGAACATATGTGAGCCGAGCGAGCTTTGTGCTCTTCGCCTTGTTTGACTTTTCCCTTTGAGTGAGTGGGAGGTAGAGTAGAGCAGGGGGGCTTGCCGGATTATCCCTAGGATTATCCTGTGCAGCATGACTGCATTTTAGTTATACTTTCCTGGGCACAAAAAAATACGTAGCTCCAACTGCAGCTGCAGCCGCAGCTAGTATCCCATGCAGGTTCCAGCATCCAGAGCACATGATATTTGCATTAAGTTTGGCACAGTGTAAAGGGTGTATGTGTGAGTGTGTGTGTGTGTGTGTGTGTGTGTGTGTGTGTGTGTGTGTGTGTGTGTGTGTGTGTGTGTGTGTACGTGTTTGACGTATGCCAGTCATGTATGGCCTGCCTGACAACTCTATCCGCCGTTGGCTCTCCAAAAACTACGAAATTTATTTTAGCTGGCAATTTCTTTACGAACTCCATGGGGAAACTCTACAAAGTCAGCGGAAGTGCAACAATAACAAGCGATAAAGAATTGCCAGCCAACTTCCATTTCCATTGCCTAATTGGAATTGTGTTTGGCAAGAAATTGTCAAAAAGTGAGAGGACGTGTAGCTAACCACTCATATACCTTAAAGCGTTGCTCTGGCATAGATAACTTGATTTCTGTAAGTGTTATACTCTTCGAAATGTATGCCCTCATTTTGCTATTTATATACATTGGAATTTATGAAATTATTTATGAATGAATTCGAATATATCAAACTGTTATACTCTCTGATATATAATTTAGAAATTCCCAACTGTTATACTCTCGGAAATTTATAAGTTCACTTAGAACAAGTCTACATGCAGCTATGCTACGTTCATACACTAAGAGTTAAACATATGTTTATAGATAGCTTTGAAATTTCAAACTGTTATACAGTCGGAAATAGATTATTTCAGACAATAGAATCATGCGCTACTTATGTACATTGCAAGTAATACACATTTATCAATAACTTAAAAATTGAAAACTGTTATACTGTCTGAATACATAAATCTATTCAGTATAACTCTGTTATACTGCTGACATACATTATAATTTATACTTGTATTCAAAGATAACTTTGAAGTTTAGAACCGTTATACTCTCGGAAATATATTACTTTAGTTATAACAAGCTTATGTGCAGATTCGCTTCGTCAGAAGCTTTGGATGTTATACAAGAGTGTATAAGCAAGTTTGCAACTGCTATTCTCTAAGAACTTTATACTGTATATTTTGAAACAATCATAAGTCACCTCCTGAACTTGCCGATGTTATATACATTTATTTATCCAATTTTAAACAGTTATACTATCAAAAATATTTAAAGCAAAATAACCAACAATACCCCTACTTTCACAGCCCCTTCTCTAACACAGGGTATAACAACTAAGTATAATTTCCATAATTTGATTTAACGCAAAAGTTAACAACAGTTTTTCTACAGAAGAGGGCGTGCCAGGGTCATGTTTTCGCTGCGCACAATACGAATAACGTAAAATTAATTAAAAAATAAAAAAAATCGTTATACAAAAGATATATTCAGGCTGACGGGAAAAATACTCCCCACAACAAATGCCAGAGCTCACATTGCCTTGCGCTCCTTTCAGCTCTTGTTGTGGTTGTTGCTGTTGTTGTTTTAATTGAGTTCATCAACAAATTGTTTTTACACAACTTCGGTCTCTTTACTTATATATTTTTTTTATATATTTAATTTAAGGAGTGTGTGTAATACGCTTAGAACGCTGCACGCGTAAAAGCTTAGCAAGAACACACACAAATTGCTATTGTTCTTGGTGTTGGTGTGAATTTTTGGCTTGTCTGTGTAATCCGATGCGCTTTGTAATTTTTAGCGGTTTTCCGCATGGTCACGACCAAAGCACAAAGCGGGTTTTCCTTTAGAAAATTTACCATCAAAATAAATATATTTATTCGGCTTTAAAACTCCGCTTAAAGATGTATGGGAAATTTTTCAATATACATTTTTTTCCTGAAAATTTAAAAATGTTCTATAAATAATTCAATATACAAATTTCATTATTTAAAAAAAAAATGTTTTTTAATATTTCTCAAAACTTTTTGTTTCATAGCAAAATTTAGAGACCTCCTTTATAAGCATATAAAAATTTGATACAATTTTGTCTAGCAATATTTTCTCAGCTTTAAAAGTGTGAAGACATAAGAAAATTCCATAGATTCATCTATAATAAAAAAATTCAAGTTTTTATATATAAATAAAATAGTTCTTTTATTCAAGAATATTTATACAGCTTAAAAATTCCCTTTCTATACGAAAATTAACAAAAAATAATTATTTCATTGTCAAATATTAAATTATTGTAATAATTCTATGATATATTTCCTAATAAAATTCTTACAAGAAAACTCCATCATATCTCTCTTTGCATATTTTCAAAATATTTTCTAATAAAAAATAAAAAAACATTCAATATCTAAGCATATTTGAGACTCCCACTCTTAGGCAATTATGTTTTCTGAGCTACAAAAACTATTTAATTTCAGTCAAATATGAAATAGCTTTTAGCGTAACAAAAGCCCACGCTCAGCCACACCGAAAGGTTTCACAAAAAATATATATTTTTTTGGAAATAACAAAAGGCTTAAGCGCTTAAATATTCTTTTTTTCTCTACGGGCAGGTGTGCGCGCAAATAGTGTTGAACAACGCTGAACTATTTCATAACGTGGCAATATCTTTTAGACCCTTTTTTTATGGAGTGGGGACAAAGGGTCATATGTGCGTGTGTGTGTGTGTGTGTTTGTATTTGAGTGTGTGCTTTTTTTTTTTTTTTTGGACAAGTGGCTAACAATTAGTTTTGGGCTTTACAGCCAAATGTTTTTGAGTGGTGCTACAAAGCTGTTGCCCCTAACAGCCCTGGCCACTGCACCTACCCGCAGGCAATAGTCGTAAATGGTCCATTGTTGTGACTTTTGACCGTCTAGAAATTCCGCTTTTCGCCCCCAAATGCAATAACGGAGGCTTTTGTTTAAGCTACGAAATGGATGAATGGCGCCACGCCCCCACCTTCAAGCTGCTGGCCATTGTTCAACGTGGCAAAGCGGCCACGTGTGTGTACTCGAGTGCGAATGCGAGTGTGTGTGCGTGTGTGTGAGGGTGTGTGTGTGTGTATTGGTATTTGTGTTTGCCCTTTGTCTGGCGGCGGAATGGGGCGTGGCGCGCATTAAAAAACAATTTGTTGTTTTGACACCAAACTGAGCAAAGGCTTCGACTCGCACAACCCTCGCAGCTGACCGCAACTGACCCGCACAACCAACACACACACACACACACACACACGTACACTCATTGTTTGTTTATTGCTGGACAGGATTTCCATTTGCCTTCGTTTGCTTGTGGCCGCCATTTGTATTTGTATTGATGTTTGTGTTTGTGTATTTGCCAAGAGTTTACTTTTTTATTTGCCTCGATACCAAAAGCTAGGCAGCACTCAGGCCCAGTTTGTTTATATGTGGCTTATTGGGTTCACACTTGTCTGCGAATAGGTGAAAGGCGCAATCTCGTTTGTATTTTAAGATTCGATTTGGCACAAGAGACAGTTACGATAAAATAAATAAACGAAGCAATTGAAGAGCTTTATATGTGTTAAAGTGACAGAAATATATGACAAAGAAGATTGAATATCGTTTATATTTAAGACATACGATAAACTTACATATCTATCTCTATATGTATGAGAAAGTTCAATTTTATTTCTCTTATCTTTATTATTACGATATTACGATAAAACTCTATATCGTTACACTATATAAAGAGATCACTATATGACCTATTTAATTTTAGATGTCAATATCGCTTGTCTTTAGATGTTGTGTAAGATGTTGTTTTTCATGTATTTTTTTCATAGATATCACTAAAATATGCTTAAATAGGAATTTATTTTCAAATATCGTAAGCTATACTACGTTTAAAATTCATGGATATTTACGATAATTATTTAAGTTTATATATCAGCCACATTCCGAATAATTAAACAATTCAGTATTGTAATAAGTTATATAATTAAAATATGAATACTGATAATCATATATCGTAAACTGTCTATATAATTTTATATTCATATATCGTAAGCCGTCTACTTCAAGTGCATTTCCATCTACACCCTGTCAAATGTATACGATATTCCCTTGCATTAACATTTAATTCACATGACAATAGCTAAACAACATAAATATCTCAACTCAATAACCGATAAGCTCGCATAAATTTACGATATACATATGTGTGTGTCGATATCTCTTAACTCTATGAATCCTTTTGGAATGGCAATTGGCTGAGCACGCGTCGGTTGGCTTTAACTTGATTATTATTGAGCTCACACCTCGTCAGCTGCAAATTGGGTTGACTAATGCAATTGGGCGAGCGTTGCAAAAAGTTGTGATTCAGCTCGTAAATTGGCTTTAATTTGCATTACCGTCAAAGTTATTTGCACATGTGTGCACTTTGGCCAACAAATTGCAGCTACTAAAGCGCTAAAACGTGACGACGCGACGACAGTCGCAACAGCACGGACATGAGAGAGAAAGGGAGAGGTAGAGAGAGACGGAGAGAAGGAGGCCAAATCCAAAAGTAAATCTTCAAGTAAATTCGAGTGCAACAAGCTGACTACGACTGGCGGGGCAAGGTAAATGCGCCCACGCCCAAAAAACTCCCTCTGTGCCAGAGAAGAAGAAGAAGCAGCAGCAGTGCTCTAAGCAGCAGACGTTGCATTTGCTTAACAGTCACGCCTACTTTCTATTTTATTTTACTTGCACTCGGCTGCGCCTTTTACTTAAACGCTTATTGGCTTAGTCAAAATGCAGCAGCAAAGGCAACAGCAGCAGCAGCAGTAGCAGCGGCAGCCATCGACTCAATAAATGTCATATCCTTGCAGCTTCCGAGTCCTTTCAATCCTCCTTCCGCCTCTTATCCCACTCACCCTCGCCCTCAATCAGCCTGGCTGCCTATAAGCAGCTTTGCAGCGCCTTCGCCTGCCGCCAGGCAATGCAGCGGACAAGCTGACTAAGTGATGGAATGACACAGCTTTTATGTGTGGCTTATTAAGCCCGGAGACAGCAGCACAGATATACGATATTGTCAAGATATACGATAACGACAATAGGTTCGGTCTTAATGTCTTTAGTGATCAGCTTAGAATTTAACTTAGATTATAAAAACTTTAAGATTTGACATATTAATCATAAAATCTTTCTCATTCTTCTACTTACAGGTATGTTAAGTGCTCACATATGTTGAATGTAAATGCATAACAGCATAAGACTATGTTATATATTTTATGTAAGTAAGATATAAATTTAAATTGAATTTTATGACTCAAGTATACGTAAATCACTACCAACCAAAAATGACAGCAATAGATTCTAATTAAAGATAAAAAGCCCTTTAAAAACAAGTGCAAACTGCTTGCATATGTTAAAAGTTAACAGCATATGCTTATGTTATATCTATTATGTACAAAATATATAGATTTAAATCTATTTGAGTTTATTTTTAAAACTCAAAAAGTCACAAAACTCAGCCAAACAAATGTGACAACCATAGATTCCAGTGAAAGATCAAAAAAGCTCTTTTAAAAGAAGTGTTCAGTTCTTACATATGTTAAAAATTAACATATACATATGTCTTATATGCTACGTAAAAAAAGTTATAGATTTAAATCAATTTGAGTTTATTTTTAAAACTCAAAAAGTCACAAAACTCTGTCAAACAAAAATGACAGTAATAGATTTCAATTAAAGATAAAAACCTCTTTAAAAACAAACCCCCATCAAAAAAACTTCCGTCTCAATAATTTTACAGCATTAGCCAGTGTAATGAAATTCACATTAGGCGACAGCAATCAAAGAGCGCGCATCGATTTTTATGCATTATGCATGCCAAAATGACATTAAAAATGAGTTTCAAAATCAATCGAGCAAATATTTATGAATGCACTCTGCATGAAAGCACACACGCACTCACACGCACACACACACTCACACTCACACACAGATTCAACTCATATACAACTAGGTGGGCAACGCCCCACTACTGCGTTAAGCAGCCATTTCTGACAATGAAAACGACGCCATTTGCAAACGCCGCAGCTAAAAATAAACCCAAAATGACAGCAAACAAGCGACAACAACAGGAACGACAGCGGCAATGGCAACGGCAACTTGTCGGGGCCAAAGTGCGAGCGTAGTTAAAGTGTCAAAACCACACACAAGCATATACACTTCAGCCACGCCCAGCCAAGCACCAGCTTACACACCTTTAACTAGGTAGCGCGACGCAGTTTTCATAAGTATTGCACTTGCTTATCGCGTTACGAAGGGTAGATTAACTTGGTTACGATATACGTTACGATAGTGGGGCATTTTGAGATCGTTACGAGAAAGAGCTAATAAGATTGTGGCAGCAAGGGTATATTAGCTCTGTTACGATATAGAGGAATGTCATTAAGATTGTTAATCGAAAAATCGACAAGTATTTTAGTAAAAATTTAATATAGTAGAACATAAATATACATCAGAATTAACATTCTTATGATATATGTTTCGATAGTGAGGAAATATGGTTAGGTATAGTTGTTAGTAGAAAATTCCTTAAATGTTTTAGTTGGTACTTTTATGCATTAGAATTGTTTGTCATAGATCTATATGTCAATATCTTTGGTACTATTCAGCAGTTGCTCTTTAAGGCAGGTCACTCTACAAAACCATATTAACAAATATTTGGAATCTATCTTTTATGCTGTAAGAAATGCTTTCGTTCAATCCTTCTGTCTTTTCTTTCTTTGTCTTCTATGCAGCTTTAAATTGATTTCAGTTCCATCCTGAAGAAAGCTGTCTGTTTCATTTTAAACTCACTTTCGAAGTACAAACTTATCCAATATTTATAAAGCATTCATATGTCCTTCCTCAGTCATATGCTTCGTAGTATATTTACAGTATAAGGGAATTGCGTCTCTAGCTCATGTTAGCACAGCATTAAATATTCATTTATCTTCTGAATATATTTAAATATCATATGCCGTCCTGTCAGCATTAGTCCATAAAAATTAATGTGCCTACATATCATTTTTAATACATTTATACACATATATCATCACATATCCAAGACATAACAGCTGAAAATCTATAAACTTCAATTTTATATGCTCACATTTCTTTTTATTGTTTCTCAGTTTTGCTCTTTTATATTTTCTACGTTATATATAAATAAATTAAAATGTTTTTTACTTCACATTATACTAATAGATTCCAAAGTTCCCAAGTCAAGTCTACCAAGTCTGCCAACATATGTTATCTACCTCATGTCGTTCGTTTACTTCCCTGATTTCTAGCTAATTTTTGCGATTTAGCACAACTCAAGAGCTTCAACGTGTCATTTATCTTCTACGTGCAGTGTGAGGGCGCCACTGCCGTCAATGGCATATTTGTCATAAATATCGAACAAGCAAGCAGACACATTGCCTGCCTCTTTCCCTTTACCGTTACTGCTGCCCGTTTTTTGGCCCACTCAACAGCTGACTGATTTAGCTGCGTGGCCCGTTTTCGGCGTGCCAAAAACACAAAAACTTAACCGATTGATTTAAACGCCACTTCAATTTACTCACGAAGTACATATATCTATATATAAACTGATATATATGTATATATATATTTCCATTTATTTGTACAAATTCATATATATATAGTTACCTGATTGCCGTCATGTTTCATGGAAATTTATTTAAATAACACACGAATAAAAAAAACAAATAAAGTACTCGCCGCTGTTGCAGGTGTCTGACAGCTTTTGGCCAACAGGGGGCGTATGAGTGCGCTTTAAACTTATGAAGACAACGGGCGCATTGTAATTTATGTGCTTCAAGAGTGCTGCGACAGCCACTGGCTGTCTATCAGTCCGTCCGTTTGTCTGCCTGGTCTGGTTTGGTTTGGTTTCTGTTTTTAGGGGTCAGCTCTTTTGGCCATTGTTTATGGCTCACACACACGCACACGCACACACACACACACTCGCACATGTACAGCAACTTTTGCCCTTTGCTTGTAACATGAAGCGCAGCTACAAATTGCAGTACATAATTTATGCGACATGTCAAAAAAGTGTGACCAGCTCACAGTTTTATGATCGTATTTATGCGGCTGGCAGGTGTTACCAGGCGTCGCAGGACTTCAACAAGATTTTATACGCTATATGCTCGCATATATTATTTACTCGTATTGCGTAGCTTGAATTTTATTGAATGAGCAGGCGATAAATCTAGAGCTCTCTTTTTATATCTATCTCTCTCTCTCTTTTTTTCCCTATATTTCTCTATTCATATCAGTACAGTCCTCGTAAGCCACCTCGATGTTTTTCTCTCTCTCTCTCTCTCTCTCTCCATTTCTACTTTGTTCAGTACTACTATTTTCTCCTCTAACTGTTTCTCCATCTCTCTTTATCTCCAACTCTCTTTCTCTATCGTTTTTAATCCTCTTTCGCTCTTAACTTTCTATTCTTTCTGCTTTTCCACATCACTCGTAGTCTCCCGCTCTCTGTCTCTTCTATTGTTTTTCTCTCTCTTTCTTTCGCTCTTTTTACATTTCCCTGTCTCTCTGTAGGACTTCCTCTCCTTTTCTGTTAATTCATCTTATCTTCCTGGCATATATAGAATACCAATTTATCAGTCTCTCAATCTATTAATCAATCACTCATTTATAACAGTTTTTTACATATTCACTCACTCGCATATAAATTGTGGAATTTTTCTTAACATCTGTTTAACAGAATTCACGCTGCTTTCTCCAACCGCAGCGAGTGCATAAATTTGCTATAAAATCATTTTTTATAGACCGCAACATTTGTGCATGAAAACTTTTTAAGTTTTCTAGCTTAATATGAACATTTAATAAACAGCATATTTGTGGGCAACACACACACACACACACTCACACGCACATACACACACACACACACACACACACCCACGCACATACACACAGATAGGGCATAGATATACGCAAGTATGTTATTAACATTTCACAGCTCAAGTGTTTATGGCCGAAGCTCTAAACTGAAACTAAACCTAAGTCAAACTTGGCAATTTCATCATCATCAATATCAGCTAGCTACTCTCGCGCTCATCCTCTGCTGCTGAGTGCGGTTGTAAAACTTAAAAAACCAGAAGCGGCAAATGAAGGCAGCTGCGTGCATAAAAAGCGTAGGATTTTTGCATTTAACATTGTAAAAAACCCTCGCAACGCTGAGGCTGTCAAAAATGTTGCCAGCAGTTGCAATTTTTGAAGTATCCCGGTTTAGGTTACGTTCTTAATGAGCTTCCTTGGCCAGCTAACTCTTCTGTTAACAGGCGACGGCGAACTGCCAGCTGCCAACTGCCAGCCGCCTGCTAATAAACTTTTCAAGCCCCCTCTCCCTCACTCACTTCTCTCCCTTTCTCTTGCATAAACTAGACAAAGTTTTTAGAAAAGGCTTCTCGAGTGCGGCTTAAGAATTTCGCTAGCAATCTCTCAGGTAGTTAGCATAAGGATTATGCCAGGTGAAGAGCTTTCAAAACAGTAAAAAAAAAAAACTGACAAACGAGAAAATTTCTCGAGAAAAATTGTTGAAAAGTAAATGTACAGCAATTTTAAGTAGCTTTGCTTTTTGGAATATATGTTAGAATTGTTTAAATTTTTTAATAGAATATTTAACTTATAAATTACATTTGCTGCATTCAACAATACTCTACACTTTTTGTCTTATACTCGAAACGAAGTTAACTTTATCGAATCTCTTCGTCAAAAGCTTAAAAAATTGTGTTGAAAATGTATAAGAATGTTAGTCGTTAAGTTTATAGCAAAGCTTTTATACATTTACTACTTGTATTTTATGCAAGCATTTCAGTCTTATATGACAATGCGCAATAGCTTTTGCCTGTAAGCAACGTACTTATACGTTAAGCTTTGCTCATTTGAGCTTATGTAAAGGAAGTTATTAGTCCATTTGTGGGTTTCGGTATAAGTGAAAAACTCCTTTTGGAAGTATATTTAGAAATTCATAAAAAGGAACATATAAGGCTTCATTCCTCTGCGTGCTTTTTCATCTTATATTTAAATGCTCATGAAAAGGAAGTTATATGGCTTAGCGCCTCTACGAACTTTTGCAACTTATATGTATAAGTTCACAAATTGAAATTTATAAGCATATTTGTTGGCTTCGTTCCTCTTTGGACTTTTACATCTTATATTTATAAGTTCATGAAAAATAAGTTATGGGTTTACTTGTTAATTTTATTTGAAGTAAAAATTTCCTATTAGATTTTGGTCTAAGTTATACACTGAAAGCATTTTATTATATTGCATAAATATGAGTATATGCATGTATAAGATGATATACAAACCTATCCAAGTAGGTAATAAGCTTCTTATACGTCCTATATACTAAGAGAGCTAAAGGGACAGTTTCTTCCATTCACTACTAACTTTCAAATACCCATATGAAAGCTTAAGTTCAAGTTAAACTTTTAGCTTTTCGGAAATAAAGTAGGTACTTTTAGTTTTAGACCACATCATAAAATAACCCTATTTTGCAGTTTACCTCAACAGACGCCAAATAAACTTTTGAGCTATAAATTTAATAAAAGCTTTTGTATAACAGTTCATGCTGTTTCCCATAGTTAAGAGAAGAGTACGACTCTCTTGCTTAACCTCAGTGTTTAAGCTAAGGCAGTCTGATGTCTTGGGTCTCGTCGTTTCTTGAACTTCAAGACGGAACTCATTAGAGTAAATTATGAACAGTTTAAAAAGTCATTAAGAAGAGTGTGTAACAAAGGGGAAATATAAAGTGCAAAGCAAGCGGAACAGGCAATTGCCAACAAAACAAAGAAAAAGAAACAAAAAGAAAAACAAAATACAACACAATTAAAGCGTTAACAGTTGATGTTAAGTTGGCGATAAAAGTGTTAACAGTTGATGTTAAGCCAGATGTTACTCTGCTCTTTGATAAATCTGCGAAATAAAACGGAGCAAGTTTAAGCTGATAAGTTAGCTCACTTACCTGTTGACTGTTCGAGCAAATCCTCCATCGCAAAGTAACTTATCGCGCAGTGCAGCTAAGCAAACAATAACAGCGGAAATGGAATGACAAACACATTTGTCAGTCAATGCTCAAACGTGAATTTTGAGCCTTTGAGCCGGATACGTAAATTAGTTTACACAGCGATTGAGAGAACGACTGAGTGTTAAATGGAATTACTAACACAATTCAAATCCAAAACAGAATAGCAGCATGTGAGAAACAATCAGGGCCAGGCAGGTATTCAAAAACACCTGCACAGTCAACAGAGAAGGGAGAGAGAGAGGAGTTAAATCAGGTAAAGCTTTTTGTATATGCCAATCGCATAATGCACTCAATTGAGTTTTTGCAATTCACTATATATGGATTACATACCTGCTGCTGCTGCTGCTGCAATAGCGAAAGTAACAAATCAACGACAGCTACCGGGGCAATTTATTATGCGCAGCAAATCGAAATTTGAAAACAACCCAAATGCAAACAGGTGCGAGCAAATAATGTTGCCTACTTTTGAGGGCTGTCCAAAAATATACCTCTATATATATGTATGTATATCTATATGTATGTCTATATATATATCATTATCGCTACTATGCCAAGCACTCAACTGTCAGCAGTCAATGCAAAAATAATTCTAATCCATTCGACTGTAAAGTTCTAATTAAGCCAGCCATGCATAATTTGCGAAAATTTCAATTTGCCATTTGGCATTGCATTTAAAACCAGCTAAATGAGTATATGAAATGCATCATGAGCTTGGCTTAATGCTTAATACTTAATGCATAATGAATGCATTGTGTGCTTATTTCAATTATGTATATAAACAGCTTTCATGCTTGCCTTAACATTGAGTTGGGCGCCCATTCCTCTTACTTCTTCCTCTTCTTATTATTATGTAGGAAATTACAATTATTAATTACGTCTTACACATTTTGTGTGATTTATGCGACGGACTCACAAATATTTTATTTCATATTTTGTGGTGTGAGTAATGCTGGGCCCATTGTTTCACAGCCCCACAACTCTTTCTGATATGCGTTCAATAAATCAAGACATTTGTCTTCACATTCATTCAGCTTGTGTGGGGAAAGAGAGAGATAGAGGTGAGTGGGGTGCAAAATTATTATACAAAAATTTATTGATTACCAAATTGCGGCAGCTGCATATTTTTAAGATTTTCCAAATTAGCCTTAGCCTTAATTTGCCATTAATTGTGCTGAGAAACGAGCAAAAGTGTCATCAAAATGTTTGGCATAAACTTTTCTGGTGAAATAAATATTCTAATTTTCAATTAAGCAACAATAAACAAGGCACAAAGCACACAGCACACAGCACAGAGCAATAATTTAGATGGCAAGCAAAGGAAATTGTTATAATGGGGGCAGGAGAACCTTGTATACCCTAACGGAGTAGAGTGTGATAAATGTATAAGCCGTTGAAACTGAAGTATTGCTTAAAGAGGAAACTGTAATAGTAGTACAAGTAGCCATAGAAGTTATAAATTTATACTTATGTAATTTAGCTATACAGGTATACGAAAATTAGCAGTTTGAACACGTTCTTAAGGAAAACTGTAATACAAATATGTATAGCTGTATGTTTCATACAGATATAAGCCAGTACTATACCTATTCTATAGCTATAGCTATTCTCTTAGCAGTTCTTTAAATATATGATTTATAGTAGTACCAAAATCCCACAAATACTTCATTAAGATTTGTGCTCTGGATAATTTAAATATGAGTTTCCACAATAGTAGAAAACTAAATTAATGAACTTCAATTAGATCTCAAAACTATTATTCTAGTGTTTCATTTAAAGAGATGGAGAGATATTAAATTCAACTCGTAGAGTCGTTATACAGACTTATTAATCAAAAAAATATTACTCCATTCATTAAGTTAATATGTATATTACAGTAAAAACTATTAAATAGACTGTAATATACTTTATTAGCAAAATGTTATAATATATAGTTCTGCTAACATGTTATACTCAATGGAAAAGTCTTTTTAGCAATGTTTAACAAATTACGATCAAGTGAGATAATATTTTTTGTTTAGAATTAAAAGTCTGTTTAACGACTCTTCATATGTATGCCTCCAAGTTTTAACTGCACTCTACTATCTATTTATGCTGTCTAACTTCTACCCTTTACTGATCAATACAACTGGTTAACAACTCCAGTTCAAAGTCTTCGAGACATCATAAGTAAGTCAAAATACTCCCAGGCTAGAGTATACAAAGACCTAAGAACTAAGAACTTTGTCTCATTGTCTGTTTTGCTGTTGCAAACAGCTTGTGCCCAAAGATTCGTCGTCGTCTTCTTCTTTTTGTTCTTCTCCTGTTTTTTCTTTAAGTTGCAGTTGCTGTTGCCGTTGCTGTTGCCGTTGCTGTTGCCGTTGCTGTTGCCGTTGCTGCCGCAGTTACATTTACTGTTAGCTGTAAGCAGTTGCCCGTTGCTTGTCTGCTCCGCCTGTCTGCGCAATTAATTTGCAGCAAAGGCGGACACAAATCAGCTGCGTAACACGAACTGAAAGCAATTCCACTTTTCTTCTTTTCGGCTCACTTTCTCATTCGCTCTACATATATGCCATTCCCCCCTTCTTTTTTTTTGCTATTTCTTATGCTTCTTCTTCAAGCTGAATACGCATAAATTCACATCCGGCGACAAGATGCCGTTTACTGGCAGGAGTTATATGCAGGGTGTTCAGGGGCGAGGGGTAGCACTTTACCTCGCAAATGGCGAAAGGGAAGAGATTGTCAACGTTGCAGTTTCTCAGTTTGGCAGCATTGCAACTTCCGCTGAGCGCAGCGACACCAAAAACGAAACGAAACGGACGGAATGGAACGGAAATGTGCAAATGAGCACATGCATATCTTAAGCAGTAGTAGTAGTAGAGAGAGAGAGAGAGAGAGAGAGAGAGAGACAGAGAGAGAGAAAGAGCAGAAAGACGAGACGAGATAGCCTTTACCTAGCCAACACTTGCCTCTATCAAAGCAGTCGGCGAGCTGTTGAGGGCCAGTTGTAGCTGAAGTTTTATTTGGGTATACCCTTTAGATGGGAGCAGTAAGGTATGGAAAGTAAGACAATGAATTGAATGGATGTTAGTTATATATATATATATATATATATATAGATAAGTCCATAAAGTTGAAATTTCATATACTTAAGCATTAGACGAAGTTGACTATCACTTTTGTAGGGTATTTCATCCCAATAATATGTAATTGTTTAATAAGCTTCTGTTGCTCTTCAGGTATATGATGTCACACTGCTGCAATTACTTAAAGTAATTACATATCTGATCATTGTTTACAGGGTATTCGCTATCAAAACACTTTCACACTTTAACTGCGCTGTATCTGTTTACAGTTTGCCAGTGCTTGTTTGGAGCGCGATTTTTTTTTAGATTTTTTTTTTTTGTACCAACGCCCAATTTTATTTCAACTGCTTGTCACTGCAATTTTATACTTATTGCTTGTTGTTGTTGTTGTTGTTGTTGCGCCATTTGTGGCAGCCATAAACGAAGATGACAGCAGCAGGAGCAGCATTTAAGCTCTGCTTTCTCTGTTCTCCTCTCTCAGCCGCCCCACTCTTTTGCTCGCTTTTGGTTTTCTCGCCTAATTGGAAAACTATACACAGCAAAATGGCCACAGTGCAACATGCGGCGGGCAACACACACACACACAACAGGCATACCCAAACAGATATAGAAATAGAAACAGATCCAGTTACAGTTACAGTTAGAACATTAATATGCAGCAGATTCGGAGCAGCAGTCACAAAGCGAAGCAGCGAGCCGTTCCCGCTGCCATTTGCGATTGCTTATGGAATGGGCATGAATGTGGCATATATGCAACACGCTTAAATGATTGGCATTGCAAATTAGAATTTCAAGTTGCGTTTGCGTTTGCGTTTGCGTTCGCGACTGCAATTGCTTTCGCTTTGGATTGCAAGCAATGCGAAATTAATTTTCTATTTGAATTTCAATTATCAGCGAATGAAAAAAAGCTAATCACAGTTACGCCAAGATAGATCTGACACAGTTGATCACTTTAGAGAGATGTTATCAGGGTTCGAGTAGGCTCTGATTATAAGCAGAAAATACTAAGAGCAGAAATTTCGTGGACGCCATCTTTAACAGTCAGGCATATATATGTTCAGATAAATTTAACATAAGTTGCTGTTTAGCTTTGGAGAAAATAAACAATATCAATACGCTTAGACTGCTTAAATAGAAAACGAACCTTAACAAAGCTCTACCAAAATCTAAAATCTAGCAAGATCACCTGAATGCTGCCTTCATCCCATCCATCCCAGCACCCCCAGTTACATTAAGCTGACAATTCAAAGAGAATTTCATTAATTTGAAATATAGCAATTCTTTCGCACTTTAAACGCTCGCTGAGCAGTAAATTTCACAGCAGTTGAAAGGACCTTCACCTACATCTGGGCAACGCATTGCGCACACACAGAAACCACAATGAAATTTGTTGCTTAGCTATTTCAATTTGTAACTCATTTGCAGGTCACAAACAGATAAACGCGCCCGCCTACTAGCCACGCCCACCCACTGCCAATTGGCGCCGAATTGAACAAACTATTTTCAGTCAAACTACAAATGTATTGCTGTGTGTGTGAGTGAGTGTGTGTGTGTGTGTGAGCCTTAATTAGATTGCATTTGCACTTAAAATAGGAAAAACAATGCGTCAATATAGTGGTACAATAACAGCACGCTAGGTGGCGCTCAAGTAATTGAATTTCTCTATTGACAAGGTTAGGCAAAACACATACAAATGTCGATAGATCAATTGGCAGCAATATTTGCTAAGGGTACAGAGTGGAAGGGAGGGAGAAAGAGAGGAGATAAATGGACAGTTAATAAACTCTAAAAAGTAGGCAACAGTTTTAAGTATTTGATAAAAAGAACTACTTATAAGATGATGCAGATATTTATATATATTTATATATATAAACAAGTAAGAGTGCTCTAGTCGAGACTGCTCGACTAGGAGATACCCTGAGCCCTGTGAGCCAAATATCATATCATTCTATGCTCTTTTTAAGCATGCATAAAAACAACATATACACACGCATACATACATATGTACGCACGCATAGGCGCGCGCTCTGCCAACTGCGCAGTCGACGAAGCGACTTAACTGCTTAATAACTTTCCTTAGCGATTGACTAACTGCATAAAACTTTCACAACTTATTAATGGCATTTATATGTGTGTATTTGCCAAAGCACAAGTCTCTAGTATTTGATTTACGCTGTTTACAAATAGGGGACTATTGGGGGCGAATGGGGCGTGGCATCCAAAATCTAAAGATTACGTAATCTCCGTATTCATTACACGCATCTACACAGCAAATTTGAAGTGTCTAGCTCAAACAATGTACAAACTACACCTTAAAAACTTATTTTCGATAAGCATTAAAATCGATAACATTACAACAAAAATAGTTATCGTTCATACGAAGCAAACTTGACCTGCGCGTGCTATACACGGACCAACAAAAAAAAATTTCAGCTGTCTAGCTCGTCTACGTTCTAAGATCGACGCGTTCAAACATACGGACAGACGGACGGACGGACGGACAGACGGACGGACAGACGGACAGACAGACAGACGGACAGGGCTAAATCGACTCAGCTCGTCGCCCTGATCAAGAATATATATACTTTGTGGGGTCTGACACGCCTCCTTCTGCCTGTTACATACATTTAACAAAACCATTATACCCTGATTTCCCATTTTCAATGGGCTCAGGGTATAGAAAATTATTTTTCTAAATTAATTTGCATTTAAAATAAGGAAATTTTTAATATTGTTGAAACAGCTTAATGCTTAAGCTTTCAAGTACTTGAAAACAAAGCGTAATTACGGAAATCTCAAGTCTTGTATGACCACAATGGCCACTTCCCTATCTCCCTCTCTCTCTTTCTCTGTCTCTGTCTCGCTGCCTCTCTTTATATTTTCATTTTTGCGCTTCATCTTACTTTACTTATTTCTCTTACTGCGTTAATATTTCATCAAATGCTATTGAAGTCAACCGCAAATGCGAACGCGCACGCAGCACTGTTATCACACACACACACCCACACACTCACACGCACACACAGACAGCATCCAGTGTGTGTCTAACTTTGACCGCAAAAAGCGCGTGTCAGCGTTGCAGCTGGCTGCGCTGTCAGCGCCAGCGTCAGCGTCAGCATCAGCGTCTGCTACAGCGCCCGCTGTGATGAATGACAGCGACGAGTGTGTGGCATCATTCATCAGGCTTGGCAACAGCAACAGCAACAGCCACAGTAACCCTTACCCCACACTCCGCGCCCCACACACTCTTTCCACTTAGCGTGTGGCAAAAATTGAAAAATTCATTACAATTAGTTGACACCACTGACCAGGCTCCGCGCTTTGTGTCGGCCCTGGCCACCCTGGCTGACTGCCTGACTGCCCTGACTTGGTAGCTGTCTCCATTCCGTGCAATAACTTGGCAATTATCACATGCTGTCAAGACACACGCACACAGCAGTGCGGCTGCCCTTAAAGTTGAAAATAAGACAATTTTATCAGGAAGCCAGCTGACTGTTATACAGGCTAATGTCATACTACCAAAAGAAATTTAGAAAAGGAGTTAAAAATGTTAAAAGTTTGTTTAAGATACATGAATAGGATATAGATATAGACAAACAATTCTTTACTGCTATAAACAGCACATATATGTTAATAAAATTAGTGTTATACATGAAGTTGTTATACAATATGTCATATGATAATAACAGTGTTATACATGAAATTGTTACACAAAATATCATTGATATTAGTGTTATACATCAGAATTAAACATTTGTAATGACGATAGGATATGACGATACATCAGAAACTGTTATACAGAAACTTTTATACAACGAATCAGCTGTGAATTAATATGTCAGCTTTCAACTATTATCTCTCATAATTACAACAGTGTATTAGTATTAGATTGATTAGACTATTAACAGTTGCTTAACATTACTCAAAAGCAGTATAATATTTAGTTATTTTAATAATCACAATAATATATAAATTTTACATTTTAATACATTTGTATATTGATGTTATACAAGTATTATAGAGCTTTTTAGAACTGATATACAACACTATCCAATATTAATTTACTACTATATATCAAGCTGTTATACAAAGCTGTAAAATTTTTACTGTTAACATATAAAACTCAAATATTATATAAAGCGTAATTGAAATTCTGTAAAATTTCTATAACATTTCTCTCCAATTGTAAATGGTTTATTGAGTTTAGGTAATTAGCGTCCAATATAAGTGTTTACTGTTCACAGATATATGTCATAGAGGGTGTTCCCTGCCGAAGAACCAATCACTTAAAGTATTTCATTCACTTGTCCTTACTATTTTTTGCCAACTGTGCTGTATTTTATTGGTTCAGAGGGGCAGTTGCTGTCACCAACGCGACCTTTATCATCGACACAAAGATAAAAATGTTCATTATCGTGTCAAGCAGGGCGACAGTTGCACAAGTCGCCCAAATCACCGACAAGTCCGACCGACACCTTCGTCACAGCTTTTAATGCACAAATAAAAAGATATTTTATATACACATATATATAGAAATATATATATATATATAGAGTGAGAGAGCTGTATAAAAACTCAGACAGACAGTCTTTTTTTATCTGCCCTCTAATTGATCAAAGAAATTGGAAAAAGACTTAATAAAAATAAATAAAAAGAAAGAGAGAAAAAGTTATCTCAACTTTTACCTGAACAATTTTCACGGCAACTTAAAGCCGCTTAAGAGCTACTTAGGAGAGCGGCTGGCGAGCAAAGGCTTTCTCGGCGTGGGACGGTGCTAAAACTTATGCCTGAGTGGGCTTTTTGGTTGAACTCTCGACACAGGGCAAACAGTGCTGAAGCCGTAGCCGTAGCCGTAGTCGGAGCCGGAGTAGAAGCGGGTGCCAGCACCCAGTCACCTACTACATAGCATTTACCTTGACTCGCTTCATAGCCAAACCAACTTTTGCCGCTCATTAAGATGCATTGCATGGCAGGCGGCAGCAGGTAAAAGTCAAAAGGTGTACGCCAACTGGCTGTGTGTCTAAAGTGGGCGTGGCAATATGCATTATGTGTTCTACTAGACGCTGCGGCAGCTGATAATAACGCAAACTTTTTCCACGGCTCGAGTTGATTATTAAGCAAGCGCTAGGCGAAAAACTTGGAATTGTTAGTGCGTGTTAAGGATTTTGCATTAATTATCTGCTCTATCACTCTACCAGTTCCACTTCCACTCATTCTCTCTCTCTCTCTCTTTCTCTCACTATTTCTGTCTTTTTTGCATAGCAGCGCAGCAAACAACTTTAATTAAGTCATTATGCAATTGCATACGACAAACTAATTAAAAATGCAATTAAAGATGCAGCACTCATGCTTAAGAGTGTGTGTGTGTGAGTGTGTCTATACAGGTGTATCTGTGTGTGTGTGTGTGTGTGTGTCTGTAGTTCGATGTCTCAAAAATATGTGAAAGACAAAACAAAACTCTAAATGAAAACCAATAAAAGCTAAATCAATAAACTATAAAAGGCAAAGACACTGCACAAAACAAGCAAGAGTAGGCGAGATGCAAAGTAGTTAGACTTATGAAATACCCTGTAAACAATCGAGTCTATAATATTGACTAATCTTCATATATAGACAAATGAAAATATTTGTATAAATGTATCAATAAATCTCTTTCTGTTTTCAACAACACCAAAACTAATCAACTCTCTATCACTATATTTACTTCTTCATATGTAGACAAATCTATATATATATATAGATATATTTATCTAAAACTATTTCTATATACCAAAACCAATCAACCCTCTATCAATCTCTTTACAGCGTATGGCCATAAAACTTCTCTCTTCTCTTTTGCATCTGCCATAAAATGCTAAAATACATGTGCCACACTCACAAAAAAAACTTTTGGCAAACTAATTTTATGGGCATGCAGAGTTTTGGCTTTCTTTCGTTTGTTCTATAATCAACTTTCAACCTTTCGTCAAAAAAAAAACTTTTTTCGAACAATTTTTATTATAACTATTTTATTTGACTTTGGCTCTTTAATGGCAAAAGCCAAAGAAAGAAAAGAGGTGCAAACTGAATTTTATCGATCAACTTTCCGACTTTGAATTTAAGTCCGCAGTTCGTCAAGAGTTGAGTTTCGTTGAGTTTTTAAGACAAGTTCGTTAAGTTCGTTATATCAGCTGAATTGTTTGTCCATTGTGGCTAGCTAGAAACGAGCTCTTTCTCAACTTATTGTTGTCGTGGCTGCTCCTTCCGCTGTTGTTGTTGTCTCTGCTTATTCCACATATATTTCTCTCTCTCTCTCTCTCTCTATTTCTCATTTTCTCTCTCTCTTCCTCTGTTAGTAATTCGCATTGTCAACGCTTGCACAATTGAGCTCAAGTGTTCGCCCCTTGGCGAGACCTTCAGTTCCCAAAGCTAGAGCTCATAACAGGGTTTAAATGTCTTGGAAAGTGACTAAGGGGCAGTGTGGGCGTGGCTACTGTGCAGCATAATAAGAGCTAGCCAAGACAGAGTTTCGCTTATGAAGCTCATGGAGCAACGTTTATTTGTGACTCGCTTAAATTAAATACGTATGTATTTCAAGCGTGGAGACGAGATTAGTTACATTTTAAAGTTTTCAGTTAAACGTATAACAAAATTTTTATTAATTAAGTTGAAGTATTCCAAGTAGATACCTAACAGAATCGAATAAATAAATTCTATATACCAACTCAAACATACAATATATTAAAATTGTTCTACAATACGTATAACAAAATATCCATTAAATTCATTTATTGCTACTCTACTTGGCATACCAGTTCTATATGTCACCTCCATTAACTGTTATACAAAAAATATGAACAGAATATTTTTTAAATTGTTGTAAAAATTGACAGTTATATATAATAAATTTAGTTATTTTATATGCATTTCCTAGTTTTTATTCAACTGTTATACTTGGGTAATATTCCACTTTTCATCATATTTAGAATGCAGGACCATCTTCAAGCTAAACTAGCTACAGATTCTATTCTATTTTATTACTGTTATTATTTTCATCATTTTTATTTGTTTCTTCGAAAGCCAGTTCACATTTTGTTGTTCTTCGCCTCGACAATGCCAGCGAGTGCAATTGTTTGAAACTCCCAACTGACAGCCCTCAAAGGCCATTTCCATTATTTTATCTGACGCCCACAGTTTAGGTTTTGCTTTGCTACGACTTCAGTTTCTGGTTTTATTTTGCTGTTGCCCTTCTTCTTCTTATTCCTCTTGTTTTTTGTTACCACACAGCGACGCATAATTCACAAAAAGTTTATAATCAAAAAATGAGAGAGAGAGTGCGTTGGGTAAGGAGGGCGAGGGCGTAGGGCCGCTTTGTTTGGGCCAAGTTAACAGCTAATTTAATTTTCAGCTCAGCTCAGTTCAGTTTGGTTCAGTTTTGATAGCCAGCTGGCTGAGAATTGGAGCATGCCTCGGCGCAGCACAAACTAAACATCGCCCCACACAAATTAAGAAAATCCCTGCCTAAGCAGCTGGAAGAGCCAACTGTGTAACTAGTTGTATATTTTATTGAATACAGTTTGAATGTCCGTCCGGCTCGAGGCGGCTGGTCGGCCACTGATTGTCGAGCCTGGCCAAGGAGTCTGCACTGATTGCCATTGGGGAACCAGGTGCAGTTGTAGCAGCCAGCCAGCAGTGGATAGCTACAAACGAGGTCAGTCCTAGACGAGGTAACACGGCAAAACATAGCAAACAGAACAGAAGCCAAACCAAGCCAAGCCAAGCCAAGAGTCAAGTCAACTTAGCTGAAACTCGACTCAAGTCGAATCGAAAAACTAGACGAGAGACAAGTGCTGCAACATCAGCAAAAAATACATCAACTCAAGGGAGTGCTCGACTAAAAGATATTCTGTGTAATTCTAGATAATTGATGTCAGTTTTCCCATAACAACATATGCAAGTTATGTCAGTTATATCAGTTACTGAGTATCAATATTAAACCTCTTTCCACACTACCTGTCTGCTTGCAAATTAAGTTGTTCTAACAGATATAACACATATGTACATATAACAGTTTCTGAGTATAAAAATTGAACATATATCAACCTCTTTTCCAATCTGTTTTTACTGTTTTTAGCATATGCAGCAAAACTTATCATTTTATAACAGATACAGTACATATGTATAACAGTTCATGTGTAATAATATCAATTGTTTGTTAAAATTATGACAGTCTTTATGTAATACAACAGATTTAACATATATATATATATACAACAGTTGACATATTTATATAAAAAGGAATCCAAAACACACCCTTTAAACTTATCATACAGATACAGTACATATGTATAACAGTTGATGTGTATTTTACAAAAATATATAACAAATATAAAGTGATAATAGTTTTTAAAGAATTCTAATCTAATATTAGGCAGATATCTACTTTCGGCCCTCTTCTTTCTGCTATTTCATTTCACATTATTCGTATAACAAACACAAATTGTATAACAGTTACTCTGGCTCTCTTTTTATTGTTATCTCTATAACTCTCCAGTTTATTTCAATTCACCCACTTAGCCATTTAACATATAGGGTATATAACAAATACATATAACAGTTTGCTGTTCCTCTGGCATTGTATTACGCTCGACAAAAAAAAAAAGAAGAAAACTGGCAGCAAAACAAGCACTACAAATGAGCGAGTGAGCGAGCCCAAAAGAAGTATAACAAATAAACTACAACTGAGCACGTAAGATAAACACAAGTCGTTACAAGTGGCCGACCACAGGGGGCGCCACTGTCTCTGTTGTTCTGCAGTTGCTTTCAGCTGCTTTTTGCGAGCAATTGAAGGCTCTTTGCTAAACATTTAACAGCTCAACTTTTGGTGGGCAAGCGACCAACTGCAATTAATCAGCGGCACGTGGCACGTGCCACGCCCCAACTAGTGCTCGCTATCGTTTTCACGCGCGCAAATTATGGGGCAACAAGACAGCAACAATGTGGCAGCGATAAAAATGCGCGTTGCCACTTGCAACGTGTTGCCAGATTGTTGACGTGACTTTTTCGCCTCTCGGCTTGACTGTGGTCAGTTGCTGTTGTAAGTGCAACAATGCGGCAACTATTTTGATATTTTATTTTATTTCATTTTATTTTTATTTTTTTTTTTTTTTGTATTTCGTTAAATGGACAGAGTTTTTTGTGCAAATTACTTGAACAAACTGAAGAGGATGTTGACGATGATGATGTCGTTGTTGTCAGTAGATATCTGGGCAAACGCACAGAAAATTGCGTGCAACACTTGTGACATTTTATGCAAGTAATTAAGTAAGCGAGAGATTTAAATTTGATTGTAATTGGATTGGATATAAATAATAAATGAAATCAAATAAAGAGCAGAACCTTTAATTTGCTTAAACTGAATTGTTATACTGGAGTAACTGATGCGAATGGATTCCGCAACAGAGTCCGCACATGTCACACAATTTCCTTTTCTGACAGTTTTTCGCCTTCAACGCTTTGCGGCTTAACCGCACACAGAGATATAACACAATTAGAGAAATACAATAGTCTTAATTAAAAACGAGCTAAGTATCTGTATTTTGTATTTGTGGCTGTCAAACATATTTAACCCGCCGGCTGTTGCAACAGAGCTCAACAGCTCAAATTTCAACTGAAATATAGTAAGATATTTTTCTAACATTTCTGTGTATAACAGTTGAGAGCTGTTAAAAACCATTTGACTTGTGGCTTATGGGCAAAAACTTCTATATAACACGTTTAGTTGAGGGCAAAGTCTTGGAGTATTTATGCCAGCTGACATGATGAAAGACTGTTCCAACAAAACACAAAATGAAAAAAATGAAAATATGAAGAAAGAAGTCAACAAAAGATTTTAATTAAATTTATATTTGTGTTGATTTAATTTCTCAATTGTTGGGGCAAACAAGAAGAGCAGAGAGAGAGACGAGAGAGAGAGAGAGAGAGAGAGAGAGAGAGGGAAATAAAATAAAAACGTTTTCCGTCTGCACTTGACATACGCACAATATACGAAATTATTTTATTTACCCAAAAGCAAATGAGCTATAGAAATATAAACTGAAGAAATTTGTAGTTAATTAAAAAAATAAAATTGTTCTTTATTTTCTGATTTTATTATTTAATGCTTGAAATGTTGACAAAAGAGCGAAAATTCGAACTGACTTTGACTAAGCACAGCTGGGCTTAGGGTCGAGCACAGGTTTGGACGACACGTTTACAATAATCACAACAAAGGTGTCAAATTTGACAATAGAGGGCGCCCCAGACGATGGGAGGTTTCAAGAGTTTTTTTTTGGCATCAAAAAAAAAAAAAAAAATGCTTTGTAATGAGCTTAGGCTTGAGTTGAAATGATTTGTTGGGCTTCACATTTTGAGCCCGAATGTTATATAATACATATATCCCAACTTTTAGGGTTGCCGACGTTGTTGCTGTTATTGGCGGGTTAAATATATTTATATATACACATATATAACAGCTGGCTTATTGGCCATGCGAGTCTGAGCCAGACACGTGTGACACAAATTAAGACATTTGTCAGTGACATTGGGAGCTGTACTTTTCGCTTTGTCATTTGATGTTGGTTGGCCTAAACAGCATTTGGTTGCCAACAATTTCACGGCTGGACACGCTCTGCTCTGTGTCTGTCTCTCCCGACTCTGTCCTCAAAATGCATTTAATTAACTTTAATTTGTTTTAATTAAAACTTGAAAATGCGTTGCGACGCTCATTAAGTGTTGGCTTCACGCTGCCCAAAATGTTAACGAGCTGCCCTTTTCGAAACAAACACAGACAGACTTTCAAATATATGTATCTATATGTGTATGTGTATGTGTGTGCCTGTGTGTGTACTTAGTTCACATAATCCTAAGCAACAAGAGCAGCTGAGCGCAAAAGCGAAATAACATTAAATATTGTTAAATGGCGCCCAGTTGCATTTAATTACATTTGCATAAGATTCAGCTTATCCGAGCAGAGTCAACAGCAACAACAGCAACGACAGCAGCAGCAACAACAACAGAAACAACAACAACATTGGCTAGTTAGCACTTTATGCTTACATAACTCTGGCAGTTTAAAGTGTCTAACTACACGCTCTACAGTTTTCAATATATGCTTTTGCTCATTTTATAAATATACATTTATATTAATTTATATATATATATATACAGTTCTTCCCAATTACTGTAGAGTGTAGCAAGAAAAGTGTTATACACAACAAAAAAAGAAGATTTTGATAAATAAATGCAATAAATGTACAAACAAAAATCCTGACTAGAATTTTGGCAATTAAGAAAAATATTATAAAAATAATATTTAATAAATAAATATATAAAAAAATATAAAAAAATAAAAAAAAAAAAAATTTGTTATAATAAAAAAAAAATAAAATAAATGTTCGAACAAAAATCCTGACTAGAATTTTGGTCAATCTTAAGAAAAATATTGTAAAAATAATATTTTATAAATAAATATATAAAAATCATACATATATAAAAAATATATCAAAACCACAAAAATAAAACAAATTATTTGTTATACATAAAATTCGAAAAAAGTAAATATATTTTGGGAATACAATAGAAATAAAAAGAAAATCTAGAAAAAATTGTAAATTATATTTGTATTATTTTTATCAACTGATTATGAAAATCCATTTTAAGTCTATTTCATATATATGAAATCATATTATCATATTATTAAACTCCACACCCTATTCTATTTCAACTGCATTCTGATTTAACTCTGTTTTTCCATTTTTCCAAATATCTTTGCAGGTAAATTAATCAACTTTTCGCTCACGAATAACTTGTTGTGGCTTTGAGTCGGTTTGGTACTTTGACGGCACTTTTAGCGACCTTTTCTCACACAGCCAGGTAAAACTTTAATTACTTTAGCAAAGTTTAGCACACTTAACTTTCTGCAATAGCTTAAACGAAAAAAAAAACTATCAGACAATTGCAGCAGAATAAAGGTAGTTGAACTTTTATATTTGATTTTTGGATAAACAAACAAAATATATTATATATACTCAAACTAGAGAGGAACAGTTGAATGAGTGCAGACAAAATTTTACTGACTTTGCAGTTTTGTATAACTATTCTCATATAACATATTTAGACGTCAGACAAAGTTACTGGTAAGAAAGATATATTAAGATAAACTACAAGCGAAAGTATACTAAAGCATTACGTATAACACATTGTGGACCATATGCAAGACATTCAAAACTGTTATATTGATTGTTATTTTAAAATTATTACATGGTAATTCCTAATCTGTTATATGTATTTAACTTGCTGGTCAGTCTAATTAATACGAGATCCATTCAAACTGTTATAATTCAAGTTATGTCAATTTTGCCAATTTACAATTCAAATCCTCATATACTGAAGACACATTTCAAACTGTTATATTAAAGTTACAGCTGAACTCCTAGTCGTTATATTCCACATGTCTTTTGAAGAATGTATACGCAACTGTTATAATTAAGTTAAACTCAACTCATAGCTTATTTTATCCACCTAATGCACACTAAAAACGGTTCTATTTAAATTATGATAGGACAACTTCTAGTGTGTTATATACAACCAGCATCTGTACAGTTCATAATAAACTATTATAATTAAGTGCAACTGCAAGCTAGTCTCTTATATTCACCTTTTTCTCTGCACAAAAACCTGCCAAATATACCAACATTGACAACGCACAAAAAAAAAAAAAAAAGAGAAAAGATTACAAAATAATTTTGCTGCTGACAAACCAACGAACCAACATTCCGTTTCGCCGCTTTGTTTCATATGCACAAATGAAATTTCGCAATGAAATTGTTAAAATGGAAATAGAAATCACATCCTCGCCTAGCTGGCAACCTACGTATGTGACTCGATAAGCGCTGCAATTCCGTTTTAATATTTGAAATAAAATGGAAATTCCAATAATAGTGGTCATGTGCATAAAATATTTGCTGTTCACATTCGTATTTACAATGAGTCGAATGAATTGATATCGAATTCTGGCTGTGACTTCATCATGTGGAAGGAACAACAAACTAACTGAGCAATCAAATTCAATATTTTTGAATTACCTTTTTCGGTTTGTTAGCAGCGACAGCAAAAATTTGAGCGTCTGAGTGCGTTTCCTATGCGAATTGCACACTGTTATTTGAAGTGCGGAAAGAGTATATTGATTTTATGCAATGCCAATTTAAAACTAGAGATTTTTATATTTGAAATAAATATGTTTATATTTAATTTGGTATTATAAACTGATAAGATTGATGAAATATATAAGATATTTATTGTATATACATATAGCAGAAAGAAATCACTGAAAAATCTTGTAGATAATTTATATATATAACGGTTTTTCAACCTTAGACTAGTATTAAAATGTCAGTTATACCCTATATATAATAATATTAAATATAATAGTACTAGTCTAAGACTTAAAACCAGTTATATTTGTAACTTTTATGACCATTTCTGTAATATACTTTCTCCTAACTGAGCTCTTTTTAATTTTCAATCTTTACTTAGTAGAACAGTCTTGGACATTTTTCAAGGTCCATATAACTTTACCGTTTACGCACACAGCTGTATGACAGATATGAAACGAATCACTATTCATTAAATCAATATAACAGTGTGTAAAAGTGCGGTCACATAAAATGCAATTTAATGCTTAGCTAGCCGGCCAACAGGCTAACAGGCCAATAGCCAACACAGCAAACATATAAACAATATTTATAGTTGGTCGCCGAGTGGGCGTGGCAGCAACTTTTTAACCTGCCCCACATAACGACTATGAATTTGCGGCCATAAAAGCCAAACATTGTAACACAGCTGCTTCTCTCTCTCCCACTCTCCCACTCTCTCAGTCTCACTCTGTCTCTAGCTGTAGTTTACAGTAGAGGCTGCTTTTATTAACATTTGCGAAGGATTCGATCAACATTTGAAGCACATTTCAATGGTTTTTATGGCAAAGCAAAGAACATCAATCAAATGGCCAAATATTATTGACAAAACATGCGCCACGCCCGGCTGCGACAGCAACTGAGAGCTAGCTATCCGATAGTTCATCTTCTGTTTCGACTTTCATGGCCCGCACGTATATGGGCCATGAAATTTTGTGACAAGCCTGAGAAAAAAACTTACTATAAATGTGTACACTGTGCGAAAAAGTGGACACTAAATGTTTGACGAGTTGCACTAAAGTAACTACATATAGCTACTGCAATTTCTTCTAGTGTATTCAGTGCTAGTTCTTCAGTTGTCTATTGTGACTGGGCGTGCCGCCGCAAACTAGGCTACAATTTTAATGTCAAATTGACAGGAATAAAACGCACACACACACACAATCTAGACTCTGAACTGTGTAATAGTTTGATAAATTGGGCTAAAAAATTGATTGATGTAGAGAGAGAAGATAAGAGAGAAAGAGAAAGAGAGGGGGAGCCTTGGTTCTTGCAGGCGTCTGTTTTCAATATAACTAAGCGCAAATTGTGTTCGTGTCACTGCCGGTCAGCATGTCTATAAGTCAAGTCACTCTCTCCCATCTCTCTATATCCCTCTCTCACACACACGCTCCCTCTTCCTCTTTCTGCACGCGTCACAGCATAAATCAATCTAATTATTGCAAATTTAGCAAATGCTTCAACGCTTTGCCTCTGCCCCAACCCCAGCTCCACTTTCACACTCACACACGTCTGTGCCCAGGCTAATGGCATTTCGAGTACTATAATTATCCACATTTGTTTTCTCTCGCCGCTTCCATTGTGTTGCGTTCGCTTTGTTCCATTCTGCGTTTCTTTCCTATTATTGTTAGACGTTTGTCGTTTCATTATTTGCACGCACTGACTGCCCAACAGACACTTGAGCCAAGGTCAAGCACAGCAGTAGCAGCGTTGTCAGACTAACGAAAAACGAGCTAAGAAAAAAAAAAAACAAAAAAACCAAAGCCGAGTTGAGTAATTTATATAAATAGCATACTAATTTATTTGGCAGCAGGCATCTCAACTATGTAAGCACCAAAAAAAAACTTGAGGGAAATCAGAATTTTATGGCAAATATTTAAATTCATCTTTAAATAAATGAATCAAGATTAAAATGAATTTATTTCTCTTTAGTTAAGTTAAAGACTCTTTCAGATTATTTGTCAAATATCCAGTTACAATTAAAAGTTAGAATGTATGGCATCCGCAAAATCTGGAACTGTTATATTAATAAAATAAGTTTCAAATTAATTTATATCTGAGCTGTTTAGTTAAGTTAAAGACTTTCTAATATTATTAGTCAGATATCCAGTTTTAGCAAAAAATCAGAACTTCTGGCATCAGCAAAATATTTGACTGTTATACGTAAACTAGCATACATATAATACATATAAATATAATATACTGATGTTTTCTATGATATCTTATCAAATATCAAGCTTTTATATTGTATAAGGTCCGACTTTATTTATCTCTGTCTCTCTGTTTTCATTCCATCAGAAAAAATATTTGTATTTAGATTTTTAACTGTTATACTTGCTTAACACTATAACAGTTTAACAGCTTGAAGCTAGTTTGAAATTATTTTCTCTGAAAGAAACCCAACTCTCAACTAAAACTCTCTAATCTCTCATTCAACTGTTATACATATTTCAAACGATTCATCTGTGTTCGATTCTAATGCATTTCATTGTTGTTATATTTGATTCGTAAATATATATAACTGTTATTGATCTACTAAGGATGAGGTATTTTAATCTATGATTTTACTTTGCTTTACTAGCACTTTAAATTTCGGCTGTTTTTATATAACAGCTTAACCATATCTCAATAGTAACTACACATTTGACTGCTATTAATTATCGGAAAAAGTGCATAACTAATTTTCCAATGTATTTTTGTTATATATATCTATAACTGTTATACTGTGTGCACTTATGTTACTTTCTGTTAATTATCACAGATGAATGTCTATTATAATGCTCTTTTAGCATGAGTAAAATCCATTCTCTGTTCTATTACTGGATCAGCTGTTATACATAGCTGTAATGCTATGCCACTACAAGCAATTTCAATTTCTTCCGTTTTTATATATAATCCTTGCTCAATAGAACTACAATTTGAAAATTAAGTATCGCTAAAAATACATCACAATTTTCAGTATATTGTTGTTATATATATTTCTAACTAGCTATATTACGATGCCACTCTTTCATCTAAATTCCAAGTGCCAACATCTATCATCTTAAAGTATTTTAAAGCATTTGATGTTGATTTAAGAAATCAGAAACTTTCGGCAATTAATGCATCTTAGCTCTGTTTGCTCGCAATAGAAATTTAAGCCTAAACTAAATATATTTTAGCAAAACTTTACACAAGTTTCAGTCGCTATCTCTCGCACCCCTCGACGTCGCATCAGCAACTAGTTGCAAGAAATAAATATGCGTTGAACATGCGCCCGTATCTCTTGCTTTCCATTAGCAAAGCGGGTCACTTCATTTTGCTGACTGTCAATGCAAACGCAACAGCTCCTTCGGAAAACACAAAGTTTTCGCGCTGAAAGATACAATTTAATGCTTCAGTTGCGAGTTGTGGGACATAAACTCATTTCGCCAATTCGACAGCTGGCCAGAATGGCACTTGGCAGTTGCCAGTTGCCAGTTGCCAGTTGGCGGTAAATCTGGTATGCGAGGCACGCTTTTCGGTTAGTTGGCCAAGTTGTTGGCAGATCCCAACTGCTGCCTGACTGCCTGCCTGCCCGCTCGCTTGCCTGCCTGCTGCTACCTGTTCTAATGGATAGTGTAACCAATCAATGCGTAAGCGTTCAACATATGCCAACTGGCAACTTCTGCACTACCTCAGCATCTCCTCTGCACTCTGTGTGGATGCTATTAAAAGTTTGGACAAAGTTTCGCACATAATTTAAACTATGACATAGAGGCCGCAACTTGCGCCCGTTCAACATGATTAGTCACCGGCTAAGGGCTAACGTCCAACGGGTACCGCGTGTCGAGCTAGTTTTTTGAGTTAGCACCTGCACCTGCAGTGTGTCCCTGCTGATGATGATCTAGCAGTTTATAACATTTCAAGCCATTTCCCATTGCATCACACTTATTTTGGCCAAAATCAGCGATGCTTAAATGACAGCGAATTGAAAAGTGGCCAAAGTGTCACAAAGTTTGGTGCAACTTCATTTACTTAGCTTGCAGTTTGAGTGAAATCAATTGCATTTATTTTGAAATTACTTGCAGTATAACAGTTTTTAAATGTGAAGAGTTGTGGGTATACAGCTGAAATATAATATATATATATAATACTATCTTTATATTGCTTTTATTAAATGCAATTACTATTGTGTATAATAGTTTCATTCAGTAAGGCACATTTTCTTTTTTGTGAATCAAAGCAAATTTTCACTACCTCTCCAGTAGCTATATTGTATAACAGTTTTCATAAGCCATGGCAGCTACTTTAACAGGCGTATTTTAATTTTTTCTTTGCTTCTTTGCAAAGAAACTTTAATAAAATATAAATATATTGAATAAAACTTTACCTTGAACTAAAAAACTTTGAATATACATAAGGTTTTTCTTTTGCTCATCTCACAACTATTTAAAATATAACAGTAATATTTTATTTCAATTTCAATAAACAAATTTATATTCAATGAAAATTTCCCAAGAACTAAAAATTTCCTTTTTAAAGAGCCACCAACATTTAATCTTACCACATTTCTACCAATTTTCCCTTCATATTTTTTCTTCCATTATACACTGAAACCTTCAACCATTTTTAGTAGCTCCCATATATCATGAGTTCATTTATCATAATACACCTGGACTCTGTGTGTTTGTTTGAAATGTCATTAATAATTAATTTGCCGCAAATACGTGACAAAAATTATTAGTTTGATTTTCCATTAGGGTTTCGCTTGGCTGCATAAAAATTAAGTGCTTCAGTTTTTGTTTTTGTTGTTGTTGTTGTTGTTGTTGTTGGTTTGACATCCTGTCAATTGATTTTAATGACTTTGAAGCTGTCGGTGGCACATAAACTAATTAAAACTGTGCTATGCCTCATTTCGTATACTTTGTCTGAGCAAACGCCGAGACGGCCAAGTTCCTCATGTTTAAGACAGTTAATAATTTGTCTCGGTTGCTGGCGATGAAAGGCTTACAGCTTATGGCTGCAATACGCTAGAGGGCGCCACTTAACTAAAAGTTGTCGTTTAACTTTCACTTAAGTGTGTAAATTTGTTTTAAAATTGTTCTTAAACGTATAACAGTTAAGTTTTTTTAGTGGAAAGGTGTAAAGGTGAACGTAATATACGCCAGAGGGCGCCACCTTACTTAAGTTTATGGTGTAAATTACACTTGAAATTAATTTTAAGATATTTTTCAATGTGTATAACAGTTTACTTTGATATAGAACGACTTGTAGTATACCTTTAAATTAGTATAACAGTTAATTTAAATACTTGATAGGTTTACAGCTGGTAGTTGTAACACGCCAGATGGCGCCCCTCAACTTAAAATTGTTCTATTACCAACACTGAAATTTCTTCAGCTGTAAAGTAATTCTATGATTGTTTTCCATATGTATAACAGTGAACTTGATTATTTGCATTGTGCTGTTATTTGAGCACAAACGGAAAATAGGTCGAAAAATAATGCTTCGAAAACCACAAACATGACAATCATATCATTGAAGAATTTAATGGAGGTGGAGGGCTGGCTGGAAGGAAAGGAGAAACCACAACAACATTGTTGCACCTCGCATGTTGCATACATTTCGCAAGGCAGAGCTGCCTGTGTGAACAGCTGTTGGACAGTGGGCGAACAGACTGGCAGCAGTTCGCCGCTCTGGCCGCAATCATAAAAAATCAACGAAGCAACCAAGCGACAAATGCATTTCCAACCAGTTTTACGACCAACGGCCACAAAACCGAGCGGAAGTGCAGGAAGAAGCTATGGCAAAAGGACAGTTTTAAGAATTGCAATAAAACATTTGCAACAATTTAGATGCCGTTAGCTGAATGCAGTTAGCAGTTGCAGTTGCAGTTGCAGTTGCAGTCCTTGTTATTTCAAGAGTCTTCATCTAACTAGCTCGCTCTCTTTCTAAGCACACATTTGATATCTACTTGGACATGCAGTTAGCTGACTTTATGGCCAGGCCACATTAAGCGCCATTAATGGCCAACACATTTCCGCTTCCGTTGGCCAGAGATTCGTGTTGTGATTTCCCGAACACATTGTGTTTACCAATGCGCTTTACCAACATAAAGATGAGCAAAGACATACGAGTTGGCAATTAGTCCACTAAGATATACCAATCTCTGTGTATAACAAGCTTGCAGTTGTTTGTATAACAAAAAAAGCAACTAACAGTTTTGAGTATATTTCTTATTAGTACTGGAAGATAATTTTAGTACTGGTAGATACTTGTATGAACTAAAGTAGACATATAACAGTTTTTCGGACAATTTTAAGATATTATACCTAAAAATAAACTTACAGCACACATAAATGCCTTGAACTTGTTCCTATGACAATCAAAAACAGTTTAGGTTCCCACTAGTTCCCATTAGATAAGCAATAACTTCTGGATTGTTTCTATAACAATTGTCCAACAATTTCTGAATTTTAACAAATATCAAAAATTTTAGGTTTTCAACTCTAACAATTTATAACTTGATTATCAATCAAGCCATTCAATCAATCAATCACACTTAGTTATAGCTATATAAAGTATGCTTAACCAAATCCTTTAAGTATCATGCAACTAAAGTGTTTGAATTTTTACGACATAAGAGCATATAAATTGGATAAATTGATTCCTTTGCATATTGCTGAACATCATTTGGGTTCAATCGAGTGTAAAACTTAAAGAAATAAGCAAGCAAATTTGAAGCAATCCAAACCGTTATACCTATGCTCTCTGCATCTATATGCAAATAAATAACATAAACATGACGTTAGCATATGTTAACTAACAGCAATTAATCTTAAATTTTGTAGCTGCACAACTATGTTTTCCTAATAGCCCAAAATGTGTTGAGGGTTTTTTTTTCTTTCTGCTTAGTGAGAGTATTGCACGAGCCACTTAAATACTTGAGGAGCGCACAAAAATTGTTTAAGAAAGCGTGCAAAAAATATGGCAGCTGCGATTTTGATGTGAATATATGGCACACACACATACTCAGGCACACACACACACACATATAGTAGTAGTAAGCGTGCGTACACACGCGAAAAAGTAGCGCATAAATTTTGCGACTCTCAAAAGGTTGGCAGGCGACGAAGGTTTGTGCGAGTGCGGCAAGTGCAGCAAAGCGTATCAACTAAAGATGGCAACTGGGCAAATGGAACACTATTTATTTGGGCGTACACACACAGAGAGAGAGAGAGAGAGAGAGAGAGAGAGACATCCAAATACACACTCATACGCACTGTGACACTGTAGCAGCTGCGACACTTTTTATGTGAGCTAAGTAAGTGATAAAGTTCAACTTTGATTTCGCCACTCGCTCAGGCTTGACTCTCTCAAACACTCACGTCAATGTCAATTTTTATGGCTGCTGTGTGCCAAAGTATCTTTGTCTTTTGTCAAACATTTTTCGATTTGCAGCACTGCCCAAACACACTGCACAGAAAGCCTGACAAAGCGCAGAGCTTTGACAGTTCGCAAATCTGTTATACAACGCATAAAGGTACTTTGTAGTGGATAGAAGTGTTGTTACTTAACCAAATTTAAGTTGAAGCGCTTCAGAGTGTAGCTCAAAGTGAAAGGAAAACAAATTTTATTTTAACTTGTCGTATGTATAACAGTTAGCAATTGGGGAGGAATATACAATAAAGAGGTATATATAATGTTTATCAATCTCTGTTCAAAACTTTAGTCTCTTATATTTTTGTCTTCTTTTGTTAATGTGTATATGATATTCTATCTTAATAATAATAATATTCTGATTCACATATGTATAACAGTTTGAAATATATCTTTATCAATATTAAATATATATTATATGGTCCTTCAGTCAGTAATAATGTTCAATTCATTGTATCTAAACTGAACATAACATTTACATTTACATGCTTGCCTACGTATAACAGTTAGAAGGCATCATCTTTCATGCTCTGAAGATATTCAGAGTTAGCTTGCATATATAACACTGCAACATAAACATAAACTGTTATAGATCAACAGGATAACTACTCATATTATTCACTCTGCCAAACAGCTAGAATTGAACTGGAAAATTACCTGATAGCATCTGTAAATTAACAGCAATTAAATACAGTTCAAATTTACATGCCATGTACAACAGTCCTATCATATTATTGATCAGCAACTTCCTGTTTGCTCTACTACAAATGCCACAAAAATTAAAATCAGAATATTATTGCGCTTAAAGCACCGAATAATGTTAAAATAATGTTATATTTTTCCATATTTCACTCAACTTTACTTTATTGCTATATTTGTTTGTGTTTTATGCGTTCACATTTTCCTGTTTTTCTTTTTTTTTTTTAATTATTTCCTCATAAAAAGCAATAATAATTTGATTCGCTTTCATGTCACACAGCTCAATAGCCTTTCGCGGCATGTGGCAGGAGGCGGGGCATAGCGGCAGGAGCAGAAGGCGGGCGCAGAATATGCTTCAAATAACATGCATTTTGAAATTTTTCATAAGTTAAACGTCAACTTTCGATACGTGGGGGCAACACAACAGCAGCTTCCTTATTTGCTCTGCCACAGAAAAAAGTGAATAAATGCAAATAAATACATACATATATACATAGCATGTGTGTGTGTATGTGTATGTGTGTAGATGATGTGTAAAAAAAAATTGAATTTTCATGTAATAAAGTCAGTGAAGGGAAAAATGTTGCGGAGATTTTAATAAAAAAGAATTATGTATAAATACAGCATATTGTGCAAGCGCAGAAGGGTTAATATGCGCAAAAAAGGGTTGACAGTGGGCGTGGCAGAAAAAACATAAAGCTACAAAGGCGATATACAATGGGCGACTAATTTCATAACAGCGGACAGGAGCAGCAGTAATTGCTGTTCGTTTATAAATAATAAATTGAAAAATGCTGTTAAAGAAATGTAAATATATATAACAGCAGATATTAACAACTGTTATACACAGTGTTATACACTTGGTATACGATTGTATTTCACATGCTGTGAAGTCTAACGCAACTAATTCTTATTAATAAATACTTACGCAACGAAGTCTGACAGCTGAACAGTGACGTATAACAGTGCATAACCTCAAGCTGTGCAAACATATATAAGTTTAAATATATATACATAAGTATTCCTATATATTTGCACTTGTATTATTATCAAGTTTTAATTAAAATGTCGTCACCCGGCTACAGTTCAGTTGGCAATTAGGCAATGTCTTGCCATACATTTCGTTTCATATCGCACAGATCATATCACACATACGTCACGTACGCCCAGCTGCAGTAGCATTGTCAACCTGCTAACTAAATGTGCATAATTCTCGCTAGATAACACGCCAGGCAAATGCAAATGCAAATGCAGATGCAAATTATAAGTCCACACAGTGCTTGCAGCAGACTTTAATATATATATAAATTGCTAAACAGACATCTTTCTAATCTAGACTCAGAGACAGACACAGACACAGTCACAGACAAAGCCCGCACACACGAGGCTAATAAGTTATTTGTGTGACCCACTTGACTGGCAAAGTTTGTCAACGTGCCACAGAAATTTACAAATCTTTTGCTTGGACAACTTCTGCTGCTGCTGCTGCTTCAGCCGGTATAAGGAATTTGTTTAATTAAAGCAAACCTCGTTGTTCTTGTTATTTCAACAATTATAAATGATTTATGTAATTTACTTGCCAGTCGACCATGCAGCTATCTCTCTCTGTGTCTCATTTCCTCTATTTCTTTCTCTCTCTCTCTCTCTCTCTCTCTCTCTGTCTGCTGCACTTGTCTAGCCAATGATAGTGTCTTTAACTTGCCTAGCATACTTGGCTTTCTAAAGTTGTACATTAAATTATTCATGGCTCAGCTGTTGGCAGAGCAAGTTATCCGACACATACTGAAATATAATCGAAATGTATTGCAACATTTCCAACAATTTCTAGGAGAGTGTTTACTAGCAAGCTTCCTGAATTTCTGCAAGCCTTAAACTAAAATCTATAATAATAAGAATTTGAATAAGCGAATATTATAGATAGGATGCGAGCGAAACTGTTATACTACAAATGAGTAATTTGTGGGCGTATATAGAATGTTTAAACTAGTCAATATATATTAAATGTTATTCAAAAGAGTTTGTATATAACTGTTATATTTAGAGTAGGAAATAAAAATAAGGAGAGAGTGTTATACATATGTGAAGAAGTTGATCTGGTTTAGTGTAGAAAAGTTACAGGCAACAATTGTAATACATACGAGCAAATGATTTACAGCTTTAGATTAAGAAAATAAGAAACAAAAAGTGTTATAAATATGATAACAAGTGTGACTATTTAAAATAGAGCAAGAGAGGCTATCAGTGTTATATCTATTGACATAATCTTGGTATTTTTAGAGACACAAAATGAAAAGCAATAACTGTTATATTTATGATAAAAGTTTGATTACCTTAGAGAAAAAATTCAGAAACAGTAATTGTTATACATATGAGCTACACTTGAAATGATTTCGAGTGAAATTTTATAAAGTACAAATTGATAGATAAAACTATATAAATGTATTAGCTATATATAACTTGATTGATACAGATTTTATTGCATTTCAACAATTTATACATATACTTGCAACAGTTTTATATAATTTAACTGAATTTAAATCAAACGCATACAAACAGCTAACTCAAATCTTCACAACATACTATTACATCTATCAAAGCCAACTACAATTGAACTACATTCGAATCTCTTTACCCCAAAGAGAATACGCACAGAATGAGAAATATCAATATAAGAGTCATGTCCCTAAGCTCAGTTTCATTTATTTGTTTTTATTTAAACGAGCTTGGTAAAACTTTAATACAATTGGAATTGTCATCAAATACTCATAAATTACATCATCCTAGCAGCCGTAAGAATTTGGCGAGTTGTAAACAAAACGGCAGCCTGGCAGGCAGGCAAGGCTAAAGACTACTTCAACCATTTAATATGCAAAACGCGTCAACAGCTTTTATACACACAAACACAAACACACACACACATATACACGCACACATATACACACACACATATGCATACAAACCATAATAGATAGAAACCAAGTGATTGTCGCGTCGTATGGAATGAAAGGCGTCAAATTGTTGTCGTCTGACAACTTTTTGCGCTTAGTGTAGAATTTCCATTCATTCGTGTCTAGTACGTGATAATTGCATACTTTAGCCAGACATACTTTCAAGTACCGAACCGCTCTCTTTCACACAAAAACTTTTTGATGATTTAAAATGAACGAAAATTTAACAGAAAAACATGTAAAATTCTTTTCCCTTCCCAACAACAAATATATATATATATATATATATATAGTCACCAAATTCATACGCATTGGCATTGCCGATAAGAACGATAATCCACCCTATTTCGACAAATCGCTGTACGAGGCCGAAGTGGATGAGAATGAGGATATTCAACATACAGTGCTCACTGTGACGGCCAAGGATCACGACGAGTGTAAGTATATATGACACAACATATTTCCACATAGGACACAATTTTTTTTGTTGACTCGAGTTGAGTTAAACGAATTGCTAACAATTATTTTCCAGCCTCACGTATTCGCTATGAAATCACCAGCGGCAACATCGGCGGCGCTTTTGCGGTTAAAAATATGACGGGTGCCATTTATGTGGCCGGCGCATTGGATTACGAAACGAGACGCAGGGTAAGCTCTAGCTTTTCCACATTTTTTTCTCTTGTATGTTTAAGCAGGACAACTGATGTGGTTGTTATTGTGTTAGGAATATGTTTATATTTACGATATACGCAACGGTTAAGTCAACTGTGAAATTTACTTTAACATACCAACTGTTATACAATAGCAGAGAAACCTTAATTGTTAAGCTACAAGCTGTTATACACATAGCTGGCAAAACATTTCATGAAATAGAAAATGTATGCGAGCATCCTTCATCGAATAGTTACAGGCCTTGAGCAAGTATTATTAAAACTGTTATACGTTTAAGCAAATATGCAAGGCTGCTATATAGGTTTTAATGTATCTCTTATACATTTTCGTCAACTTTGTATAAGATTCGATTTGGCTAAAAAACTGTTATACAAAATTGTATAACAGATTTTTATAACTGGTATAAAATAAAATAAGTATACTATTTTTACAAGAAACTTGTGTAGGCACAACTTTAAATCAAATTTAAAGTGGGCAAACTGTTATACATATATAATACTTAAGATCACTATCATTTGACTTGCGACAGGATAATTTTGCAAGTAGTTGTTCCTGATAAACTAAAAAAAGTGCTTAAACTGTCATACAAAACTTTTGCAATGCATTTGCATTCCTTAGGTACAAAATAAAAGCCTCGTTAAAGCATATTAACTGTTATACATGTATGTATGTATTATACTTAAGAGCAACTCTCATGCACATTGTTTCAGTACCTTTAAACAGTAACTGTTTTTGATTAGCTACAAGCTAAGAACCAAATTTAATTATAATAAACTCTTATACTTATGTGAATAATACATTAGACTAACTAGACATACAAGTTGTGGTAAATAAAAGACTTTTGTTAGCAACTTGCATTGATTAGTTAAAACAAAACCTACAAGCAGAATATGTATATGTGTGTCATTGTGTGTATAACGCTTGGGCAATCAATTTAGCAATTCAATATGTAAGCAAGATCTGAAAATTCATTAAGAAACTGGAAAGCCAAGTGCAATTCTCGCTGAATTTCATTACGTGCGCACGAAGAGCACCGCGAGGCTAGTTAAATATTTAAGCAATTCAAACAAGTTTTAGTTACACACGACGCTGCGGTCAAAAAGTTGTGCAGGACAAAGCCAGAACCAGAATTGAAGAAATTCTGTCGAAACATTAATTGAATTTCAATTTGAACAATTGGCAACTTTGGTAGCACTTTAATTGAATTGAGAGGACGAGCGAGAGTGAGAGTCAAAGTCAGAGAATGGAAAATAATTATAGCAAATGCATATTTGATGCTGACAAATGAAAATGAATAACTAAATGCATGTGACCTTTAATTAAACAACATTCTGTCGCAATAGTACGAGCTCCGTTTGGCTGCCTCCGATAATTTGAAGGAAAACTATACGACAGTCATCATACATGTCAAGGATGTTAACGATAATCCGCCAGTATTCGAGCGACCCACGTATCGCACACAGATCACCGAAGAGGACGATCGCAATCTGCCCAAACGTGTTTTGCAGGTCATTAAAAAGAAAATAAATGAGAAAAATCTTAAGATTTTTTTAGTTCAAAATTAGCTGTGATTGTCTTGAGTTTTTTTTTTTTTTGTGTTTTCTAGCTTTCTAGTTTGTAGCACCTAGCGCTGTTCCACTTTGATATCCCACGTTTTGCATATGTACATCAAGCATACGACACGTTGTACCCGCCGTTAAATAGCTCATACGAAATATGTTTTTTCCTAGCTTTATATGCATGTATTTTGCTTGACTTAGTTTTCCCTTTTTTAGCACACAAAATAAGTAAATAAAAAATAGTTTTTTTTTTGCGCTAATGGCATTTCAATTATGCGCGCCCAAAGTAAATATTTATTTCAATTATCTTCATTATGTTAAGGCTTAAATACTTTTCACTCAATTAAAAGTTTTTTTCTTTTTTTTTACATTTTTTTTTTACAAATGTATTTTCGTTTGAATTTTTGTTAATGAAAGACTTTATGTATTTTCAAAAGTATTAACACTTTTTGCTTCATATGAGTTTTTCAATTAATGGATATTACAGGTGTTTTTTAGCACCTGTTGAAAATAATATAAAAAATTTAGAATAATAGGCAATGAAAAGAAATGTAATAGAACAAAGATTATATACACTGGAATACATAGACAATACTTCTCTATTTCTACCTATAAAATTGATATCACATCGTAATCTGATCATATATTACTATATGAGCTTTTTATTGATAAGTTCGGTCCAATAATATATGCGTATATATTATCATATATTGGATAAACAGTTTCATTTTTAAACTCAAGATATATATATCTAGAAAAGCATAAAGCAAAATATTTGTAAACTTGTATATATGGTTTCCACTAATCATACTGAAAACTTCAAAGAATACAACCTAGATATATCAAATATTTTTTCCCGTGCATTTAATTATGCTTAAAAGGTTAAATAGAAAAAAAATCAGCCAATCAAACTAAAATAATATATTGATAAAACATTAAGCTCGCGCAGCTAATTAACAAATGAAAAGTCAATTAAAAATAATTAAAAAAATAATCTACATATTGAAATAAATAAATAAACCGAGCAAAGAGTGCCACAACATCAGCGCAAAATATATAGAAAAACCAAATCATTTATAGAGACATTTGTAAATGGCATCGAAAAGTTCACTTTAAATGTAATGTAAATATATTTATTCTTAATTTATATTACATTATTTTGTGTATTTACATTTTTGTATTTTAAATTTATATTCGACGACTCTTATTTATATTTGCATATTTCTTTGGCTTTATTTTTTGTGTGTTTTATTTTTATTTTTTCCCTTCTTATTTATGGCTTTATTTATTGTCCAACCCTGTTACACGGAACACGCAAAACATTTGTTGTCGTTGTTGTTGTTTCCTTGGGTATGTGTTTCGTTAGTACGAACTGAAATTGGTCGCATCGGATAGTTTAAATGAAAATCAAACAACAATCGTGATAAGCGTGCGCGATGTCAACGATCTGCCCCCCGTATTCCCGCAAACACTGTACGAGCGCAGCCTGAACGAGGAAATGGCCACGCCCTTCACCATCATGCAGGTCGCTATGATATTTACAATTATGTCAGACAAATACATATATATCGTATATAGTATTGTAAATATTAAGCGTGTGATGTGGATGTTTATGTGTGTGTGTGTGTGTGGGTGTATGTGTATAACAATAGCAGAGTTCTCATTAAACAATTAATTTAACACGACTACAACAAATAGCTCATTGTATTCATTCCGCTCACTCGTACACTATGTTAACACAACAGCAGTAAAACACACACACACACACATACACACACATGTATTCATAAATATTTGTATATTAAATATCATGTATAGCAGGTGTATAATATATATATATATTCAATTTAATATTGAGCAAACGTTCATGTAATGTTCATAATATGAAAATTTAAAAGAAAATATTTTTGATATTATTAAAATTAAATTATATTTTTATTAAAATTATTTAATTAAATTCATAGTCCTGCATGTTAAATATTTTAGATATTTTAAATATTTCTTAATTTAATATTAATTTTAAACGAATTTACCTTCAAATTTTAAATGTTTATTTGTTTATTTGCGGTCATGCTTCAAATGCATGCCTAAAAATATTTTAAGCACTTTGACAATTAATTCACACACACTCAAACACACTCACACATACACTCCTAATAACAACTGCTAATTAAATTGTATGTTTTATTTAATTTTTAATGCGCTTAAATCCACCTTTGCCTGTTTTGCATTTCATTAACTATTGAACTGAAAATTAAATGAAATATGGATTTACAGCAGTTTTACAGCAATTACAATAGAAATGCACTAATACGCCATCTGGCGTACAAATCTGTAGCCACTACCCAATCCCCACCTAACAGCTTAGCTTCTGCATGCACTCACATTTATTGTTTTGTTCATTTGTAAATAGCAAAAAAAAATGTTTATGCAGAAAAAATGAAACTAATATTGAAATTTATATTTCTTTTCGTATTTACTTTCCACTGCACCGCCACGGATTTGGAATATAAACAGGTCACAGCCACCGATGGGGACAAGGATCGTCCGCAGAATATTGTCTATTTCCTGACTGGCCAAGGCATAGATCCCGATAATCCGGCTAATAGCAAATTCGACATTAATCGCACAACGGGCGAAATATTCGTGCTTAAGGTAAGTTGAGTAAAGCATAAAATAGAAATGAAAATAGAATCATAAATAAATCCAGGGCATTCTTGAATCAACACAAATGAATAAACTGCAATTGAAGCATTAACAAACTGTCAGCAAAACCGCAACGAACACGCAGGCAAATAAATGAAATTTGTATATACAAACGACTATAAACTGAGACAGCTAGTCAGTGCATGACTAGAAAATACCTCGTAATTAGGGAAGGTTTTAAAATGGAACGAATAAAGATTAAAAAATCAGTTGACGAATGATTAATAAGGCAATATAGTTTGAATATATATGTATATAAAAATAAAGCATAAGTAAGTTAGAAGCCACGTATGACTGGAAGATACCCTAATGAAATCAAAATCTCTCTAGAACCAATTCTCCAAACTTTAAGTATTTTATGAAAAGTTTTAGTTATCCTTTATATCATATCTAGTACTGAATGGTATTTAAATGGTGAATAAAGAAACATAAAAATAAGAAAAAAGAAGTAAGATTGTTGGGAATGACCGACTTGGAAATACTCCGAACCTTGCGAACGATCAATCATTCAAATGAGCTATACACTTAATTTTTACTTCCTAATTGTTACTTGGTTAATAATTATAATAGGCAACATATCAGAAATAGACATTCGCCTGTCTTCTGACTTATAATCAGCATACACAACTCGACACTGACTTTTGGGTAAACTTGTATCGCCGCGCTTAAAAAATGCATCAGCCCCGGGTCACATCGGAATTCGCCGCAACTGAAAATGATTGCGCAATATGCGCACTGATTAAGCTCCATCAATGCCGACTTAATCCCCAGGCAGATGCAACAAGAGCTGTAACGGTTGCCCCATTTTTCCTCTTTTTTTATGCAATTCACTTTTAACTCAACGCGTGAAACTCATTATTTAACATTTAAGTTGTGGCTGGAAGGCGGCTACGAGTCGGACTCGAGCTCAATGCGTATTGATTTACGAAGGTGTCCCATTTAAATTAAAAAAAAAAAACTCGTAGTTTCTGCTGCATGAAACACTTTTTATATACCTATTAAAAGTAAGGGTACAAAATCTTTGTGGTTCCGTATGTAACAGGCAGAAGGAAACATGTTAGGTCCTATGTAATCTTTATAAGAAGGACCGGACCGTCTGACTAGATCTAATCTGCTCTAGCGACTTTTTATAACTTTTTCCCTCCTGTAGATATGATCCCATTTAAATTTAAAAAAATACTTGTTGTTTCTGCTTTGTTTTTTGTATACCCATTAAAAGAAGAAATTAGGGGTGTAATAGCAAAAGGAAACAGGACAGGTCTTGTCCATTTTTATCGGATCGGCTGACTAGATCTAACCTGCTCTAGCGATTTTTTATAACTTTTTCCCTCCTGTAGATATGATGTATATATTAATATATTTTTAACTTCATAAGATATCAAATTTTGCTACAAAAGTTAAAGACCCTAATTATGTTATAACTCTTTCAGTTTGTAAAGTTTTGGCATATGGCTTAGAATACTCAAAACTGCAGTACAGGGTATCCTATCGACAGCCACTTGCGATTACTCTCACCTATTTAAACTGAGCAAGTGTATCAAGTGGTTTGATAATTAATAAAGTTTACATAAGTCAATTAATTGAAGAGAGCTATGTGCAATATAACGGCGCTGCTAAGTAGTCATTGCACTTTAAAATGTATTTCAAGTGTGCTTTGAGTGGTATTAGAAGGAGTAGTGGAAATTTTCTTTAAATTTCAAATGTTTACAATAGCAGTCTCATAAGAAATGTTATATTTCGCATAATTAAATGAAAGAAAATTGGTGAGCTTTGGTTAAAGTCTTCGAAATATTCTAATTAAAAACTGTTATATTGACAATAAGGAATATAACAGCTCTATAGTTGTTAGACTGTCGACTTCTGTAATTTTCTTGAGTTCTCGTGCTTGAGCTATCATATTGTCAACAAACATTACAGAAATTTGTTACACATTTGTTAAACTGTATTGTTATAACAGTTATAACAACTGCCAGTAACATAACATCATACTGATTAGAATAGCTGCATGTTTTTATAGTTCTGAAGTAAGCGAAAAACTGTATATCCGTTAGATATTAAATTAAAAATACCCATAAAATCCGACAAAAAGCGCACAAATGAAATAACCACAAAAAACACTTAAAATAATGTTTTCCTTTTTATAGTTTTTTATTATTTTTTTTAAAACCCTTAAATTGTATTAAAATATGCAGTTAAAAGCGCAAAAAAGTTCTGTGGTTAAAATAATAATTTAGAATGAAAAGAAAAAACATGCATACGCAGGACAAAGCAAAACGAGCTCTATCAGTCTATCACTCATACTATCCACACACAGACGGACAGAAGGACAGACACATTCGTAGCTCAACTAATCCTTTAAATTGAATATGTCATAACAATGCTGTCAAATTTGTCATGCAAATTAAAGCGATGACGACGCATGTGGACTTTTGCCTTTTTTTGCCTTTTTTTGTATTTTGTGGGTTTTTTGCTTCTATCATTTTTTACGACTAATCCAATGTCAGCGCTATGAAAAGCTGTTCCTGTTTCTGTTTCAGCATGTCCTGCTGTTATTGTTGTATTCGTTACGTTACAGGCTGCGGCTGTCAGGCATGTAAGGATCTAGCCGGAGTGCACAGGTGGGGCGGGCAGTTTTCGGGATGTGGGTCGGTATCCAGGGGTCTGGCTTACTGCATAACAGCATGAGCCCAGAGAGATACAAAAGTGCTGATTAAAATCGTTTTTTTCTGCGCGTTTGTGTTATTATAAAAAGGTGAACGTCAACCCGCCAGCCAGCTCCAAAGCCATGCCCAGGTGGGGTTGTGTTGCGTAATGGCTGCCAGGACATACACATCACATACACATCACTCAAGCCATGCTCTCTGCATATGCATATCAAAGTCAAAATCAGCACCGGGAAAACAGAGACGACCCACAGCTCAGCTCGGATGTGGGCTGCCATTGTGAATGGATAATTTCACAGGTTCACACACGGCGAGTTTCGGTTGGAGTTTTGTTAAGTTGCACTTGTACGCTTTGCGGAACACAATCCTGCTACACTTGCAAAAAGAATACTGAGCACATTTGATATATAGAGATTTGTGATATCAGAAAATATTCTAGAAAAGTTTTTAAATGATTATATTTTGGAAATTTGGGGAAATTATTTTATAAATCTTTATGTATATCAGAAAATTTATTTGAAGACAAACTATTTATGTAAATAATATTTTTGGAAATTTAGTGAAAATTTTATAAAACTTTTATATATTATTATAGTATTTTAATCGTCAGGAAGATACTAATTTAGTGAATGTGCCTACCGAATGTTTTATTTTAATTCATAACTCGGAAATTCATTTTTAAGAAATTTATCTTGTAAAAAATGTATAATTAGAATAATATAAAAATTTATTTATTTTTATTTTGAGGAATTTTTTTTAAGATTTTATTTTATCAAAACTTAAAGCCTATTGAATTTATTCTTAGAACATTTGATTCTTGAGAAATTGTCCTACAGATTTTATTTCTAAAGAAATTATTGCTTTAAATTTGACAAATTTACTTTTCATATTCGGTGAATATACACATAAAATTGCATTTGAAGTTTTTTCAAGTGTTCCTGTTGAGTATTTGCTCGAACAATGTTTGTTCTTTCTTTCCCTGATGTTAATCGGTTTTGCGGTTGTGACAGCTAAAAATTATATAATAACCAGGACAGGCATACAGCTCATGCTGCACGTGTAACTCCACTTTCTATTCAATATTTACACAGCCTTTATCTGTATCTGTAATTTAATTCTCTTGCTCTACTATGTCTGCAGCCTTTGGATCGTGATCAACCGAATGGACGGCCACAATGGCGTTTCACAGTCTTCGCCCAGGACGAAGGCGGCGAGGGACTCGTAGGCTATGCGGACGTACAGGTTAATCTGAAGGACATCAATGACAATGCGCCCATCTTCCCGCAAGGCGTTTACTTTGGCAATGTGACTGAGAACGGAACTGCCGGCATGGTTGTGATGACAATGACTGCAGTAGACTATGATGATCCCAATGAGGGCTCAAATGCACGTCTAGTCTACTCGATTGAGAAGAATGTGATTGAGGAGGAGACAGGATCGCCCATCTTTGAAATAGAGCCCGATACGGGTGTGATAAAGACGGCCGTGTGTTGTTTGGATCGTGAGCGTACGCCGGATTATTCAATACAAGTCGTTGCAATGGATGGCGGGGGGTTAAAGGGCACGGGCACGGCGTCTATACGTGTCAAGGATATTAACGACATGCCGCCGCAGTTTACGAAGGACGAATGGTTCACGGAGGTGGACGAAACAGACGGCAACGCGCTGCCCGAAATGCCCATACTAACAGTTACAGTGCACGATGAGGATGAAACGAACAAATTCCAATACAAAGTTATCGATAACAGTGGCTATGGCGCCGATAAATTTACGATGGTTAGGAACAACGATGGCACAGGTTCGCTGAAGATTGTACAGCCGCTCGACTACGAGGATCAGCTGCAGAGCAACGGCTTCCGCTTCCGCATACAGGTGAACGATAAGGGCGAGGATAACGATAACGATAAGTATCACGTGGCCTATTCATGGGTCGTGGTCAAGCTGCGCGATATCAACGATAATAAACCACACTTCGAGCGCGCCAATGTGGAGGTATCCATGTTCGAAGACACCAAAGTCGGCACCGAGCTGGAGAAATTCAAGGCCACCGATCCGGATCAGGGTGGCAAGAGCAAGGTCTCCTACACAATAGATCGCTCCTCCGATCGCCAGCGACAATTTGCCATCAATCAGAATGGTTCGGTTACCATACAGCGATCGCTCGATCGCGAGGTTGTGCCCCGACATCAAGTCAAGATCCTGGCCATTGACGATGGTTCACCACCAAAGACAGCAACGGCTACGCTGACTGTTATTGTGCAGGACATTAACGACAATGCGCCTAAATTCCTCAAGGACTATCGACCTGTGTTGCCGGAACATGTGCCACCACGCAAGGTGGTCGAAATTCTGGCCACCGATGACGATGATCGCTCGAAGAGCAATGGTCCACCATTCCAGTTCCGTTTGGACCCCAGTGCAGATGATATCATACGCGCCTCTTTCAAGGTCGAACAGGATCAAAGTGAGTAGAACAGTTTTTATATCATAAAATACAATTTTAATAGGATTTGGGGATTAAATGATTTAATAAAAGAATATTTTGTGTTGAAGACTTGCAGAATTTATAGAAAACTTTAAAGTGTTATTCTAGTCACAATAGAAACAAACATATAATTCCACAATGTAATACTAATCATAACGAAATAATCAAAACAATGAATAATAGCGTATGTAAAAGCCTAAAACAGTTATATGCATATTGTATATGCCCAATGCATAACTCAATTTGCAACATTGAAAAAACTTATGCATAAATTTAGGTTTCTCGCTTTAATTTTTGCCAAATTCAAATATGAAAAGTATTTGCAACATTTTGTTAAACAATTTGCAAAAGTTACGAAGCAAATAGCAAAACGTAACGTATACGCAATGTGGACTAGAAAGAGAGAGAGAGAGAGAGAGAGAGAGAGAGAGAGAGAGAAAGAGTTGACTGTTAACCCCAAGTTCAGAGTGCAATTGCCAAAAAAAAGGGAAGCAAAATAAATAAAAGTTAGCCAAATATTTGGGTCAAAGCTTAAACAATGCAAAAGTGCAACATTTCCGGCAGCAACTTTTGTTGTTGTTGTTGCTGTCCATACAAACTATGCAGTCAGCGTATAATAAAATTGCCGTTAGAATGGATATGTCGAATTTAGAAATTCGAATTCGAAAACGAATGCGAATGCGAATGTGAATGTGAACGCGAAAGCCAACGTGAATTCTCTGTCACAATGGCAAAGCATAAAAATGCAATTACCCCGTATATAGGATATCTACATATAAACGTAACATTCGGCCATAAAATGGGAACGAAATAGTAAACCACAGCAGCCGCACACAACATGCAAAATTTAAATGAAATAAGCTAAAGCAAAGATACACACACACCCACACACACTCATACTCACACCTGTCCAGTCAAAAAATAAAATATCAAATGTTCAAGTTTTCAATTAAATTACCCACGAAAAATTGGTCGAGTCTGTAGCCGGAATGGTCTCTGGCTCTGGTGCTGGTGCTGGCTCTGTCTATGGCCAAGTCAACAGCAAGTCGAGCTGCTTCAAGCGCCCACTGAGACAAAATCAGTCTCTCTCTCTCTCTCTCTCTCTCTCTCTCTCTCTCTCTCTCTCTCTCTCTCTCTCTCTCTCTCTCTCTCTCTCTCTCGCTCTCTCTCTCTCTGTGTGTGGGTGGCAATCCAATTTTGATGCGCCAACGGGGAGTCGAAAAACTTTGCGTGGCTTGACTTTGTGTAGTGCTGGCAACATACATATATGCACAAGTGTGAATGTATGTGGTTGTCTCTGCATGTGTGTGTGTGTGTGTGTTGGTCTTGTCGACTTGAACGTATTTGCATACAATTTGCCTAAAAACACACCATGGAGTGTCTTTAAAAATACATTTGAAATGTGCGTTGGCCCCATTGGAGGAGTAAGCGAACTTGCCACACAAAATTCCAGACTGTGTGTTAGAGATGGGCGTGTATTGTGGCATGTGGGCGTGGCTAGTGGTAAGTCGGATTAGCAATGACATTTGTCGTATGCGACTTGCCACATGTGCACAGATAAAGAGACAGAGTGTGGAAGTGGCAAGCGGGAAACTGGAAAAGCCTGAGTCTTAACACTTGTTGGCCCCCCCGAGCGTAATTACAACAAATGGGATAAAGGATACCTTCCTATAGCTACTTCCATTGCAATCAACCGGAAAACGTGAGCACTACTAATAAAGGTGCTCACTTTTTGAGGTTCGGTTTGTTTGCCTTGTTTCGCCCGCACAGATGCCCTGGAACAATTAACTAGAAAATGCTTTTAAGAGCTTAACACTAAAACTAAATTTGTCATAAGAGATTTCACTTATTATCCAATTGTTTGTGCACACACGGCATTCAAGTCGTGTAGCTAAAGCTAATAAAGCAAAGGTGCTTTTTTTAATTAACATTAGATATATCAAATGTTGAAATAAAATTTCATTTAGCAATTTCTTAGAATTTCAATGATAGATAGCAACAAAATTTTGCTTTTAGGACAGAACAAAAGTGTGCCATTTAAAGTGGGAATCAATAGCTATTAAAGTACTTTGAAATTATATTTAAAATTAGTGAAATGAATTGGATTCTTCTATATAATATATATTATTTATAATAACTAATATATATAAAAATATTTATATAAAAATATTTAAATTAAAAATATTGTGGTATGATTAAGGTTTTTTTATTTTTATTTTTTAGAAAGTGCTCTGATTAATAATATTTAAATTTAAAACATATTATATTTACATTAAATAAACATTAAAAGTATTACTTTTACATTTTCGCTTAACATACTTAATTATTTTAATACTCACCAACAGACAGAAGAAGAGGAGAAGCAGCGCGCTGCACTGGACGACTGACCACCAGAAGATGAAGAATGCGACTGAAGCTGCGCTGCAGCAGAATTGCCTTTATATAGGGCAGCGATAGCTCCTTGATTGGAGCGTTCGCTCCACTCAAGTCAAGCTCAACTCTTGAGCCTCTATCTGAGTCAGTCCTCACACTCGGTCGCCTAATGATCGAGTGTGAAGACTGACTCAAGAGTAGAGCTTGACTTGAGTGCAGCTGTCGCTGCCCTATATAAAGGCAAGCCTGCTGCAGCGCAGCTTCAGTCGCATTCTTTATCTTCTGGTGGTCAGTCGTCCAGTGCAGCGCGGTGCTTCTCCTCTTCTTCTGTCTGTTGGTAAGTATTAAAATTGTTAAGTATGTTAAGCAAAAATGCAGAAGTTCTACTTTTAATGTTTATTAATGTAAATATAATATATTTTAAATTTAAATATTATTAATTATTTAACGATCATTAAGATAACGATCATTTAACAAATTTAAAGCAAGAACTTTAGCAGTCCGTATTTGCGTTAAGTCTATTTTTTAGTCAAGCAAGCCCCCAGCATATGTCCGAAGTTTGTAGAGAGAAATTTCGCATATATATGCTTTGGTGTAAGGGAATATATAAAATAGCTAAGATACAAATTTTTTCTTATTTTTTGTAGTTTGATACTCTAATTCCTGCTCAATTTTTTGTGCATTAATAAGTGAATGAAATATTTACTTAATTTAAAAATTTCCCCTATTCTCTGCCCATTTACAGAGGGTGCCAACGGCGATGGCATGGCTGTTATATCCTCGCTGCGTTCATTCGATCGCGAGCAGCAAAAGGAGTATATGATACCCATTGTGATCAAAGATCATGGCTCGCCCGCCATGACAGGCACCAGCACACTGACCGTGATCATTGGCGACGTCAACGACAACAAAATGCAGCCAGGCTCTAAGGACATCTTCGTATACAACTATCAGGGCCAATCGCCAGACACGCCCATTGGACGTGTGTATGTCTATGATCTTGACGATTGGGATCTGCCCGATAAGAAGTTCTACTGGGAGGCACAGGAGCATCCGCGCTTCAAGCTGGACGAAGATTCCGGCATGGTCACGATGCGTTCAGGCACACGCGAAGGTCGCTACCATCTGCGCTTCAAGGTCTACGATCGCAAGCACACCCAAACGGATGTCCCAGCCAATGTAACGGTAATGGTTCGTGAGATTCCGCACGAAGCGGTCATCAATTCGGGTTCGGTGCGTTTGTCGGGTATTTCTGATGAGGACTTCATACGAGTATGGAACTATCGCACCCAGAGTCTGAGTCGCTCGAAACTGGATCGATTTAGAGATAAACTGGCGGATCTACTGAATACGGAACGTGAGAATGTAGATATATTCAGTGTGCAGCTGAAGCGTCGCAATCCTCCGCTCACTGATGTTCGCTTCTCTGCCCATGGCTCGCCCTACTACAAACCGGTTCGACTAAACGGAATTGTGCTGATGCATCGCGAGGAGATCGAGAAGGATGTGGGCATCAACATCACCATGGTTGGCATCGATGAGTGCCTCTACGAGAATCAGATGTGCGAGGGCAGCTGCACCAATTCACTAGAGATCAGTTCTCTGCCCTATATGGTAAATGCGAATAAGACAGCTCTGGTGGGTGTAAGAGTCGATACGTTGGCCGATTGCACTTGTGGTGCTCGGAACTTCAGCAAACCCGAATCCTGCCGCAGCACGCCCTGCCACAATGGCGGACGCTGTGTGGACACTCGCTTCGGTCCACACTGCTCCTGCCCGGTGGGCTATACGGGTCCGCGCTGCCAGCAGACAACGCGCAGCTTCCGCGGCAACGGCTGGGCCTGGTATCCGCCTCTGGAGATGTGCGATCAGTCGCATTTGAGTCTGGAATTCATAACACGTAAGCCGGATGGCTTGATCATCTACAACGGACCCATTGTGCCACCGGAGCGTGATGAAATGCTGATCTCCGACTTTATAGCACTCGAACTGGAGCGTGGCTATCCACGATTACTCATCGACTTTGGCTCGGGCACCTTGGAGCTGCGCGTGAAGACGAAGAAGACGCTGGACGATGGCGAATGGCATCGCATCGATCTCTTCTGGGACACGGAAGATGTGCGTATGGTAGTTGACTTTTGTAAGTCAGCCGAGATTAGCGAAATGGAAGACGGTACGCCACCGGAATTCGATGACACCTCGTGCCAGGCACGCGGACAAATACCGCCCTTCAATGAGTATCTTAATGTGAACGCCCCGCTGCAAGTGGGCGGCTTATACAGAGAGCAGTTCGAGCAGTCGCTTTACTTCTGGCACTATATGCCCACAGCGAAGGGCTTCGATGGTTGCATCAGGAATCTGGTGCACAACTCGAAACTCTACGATTTGGCCCATCCGGGACTATCGAGACACAGTGTGGCCGGCTGTCCCCAAACGGAGGAGGTTTGTGCCCAGACAGAGGCCACGGCTCGCTGCTGGGAGCACGGCAACTGTGTGGGTTCACTCTCGGAGGCGCGTTGCCACTGCCGACCTGGCTGGACGGGACCCGCTTGCAATATACCCACAGTGCCGACGACCTTCAAGGCTCAGAGCTATGTCAAGTATGCGCTCAGCTTTGAGCCGGATCGCTTCAGCACCCAGGTGCAGTTGAGATTCCGCACACGCGAGGAGCACGGCGAACTGTTCAGGGTGAGCGATCAGCATAATCGAGAGTATGGAATCCTGGAGATTAAGGATGCGCGTTTGCATTTCCGCTACAATCTGAACTCGCTGCGCACCGAGGAGAAGGATCTGTGGCTCAACTCGGTGGCCGTCAACGATGGCCAATGGCATGTGGTGCGCATCAATCGTTATGGCTCCGCTGCCACCTTGGAGCTGGACGGAGGCGAAGGCAGACGCTACAACGAGACGTTCGAGTTTGTGGGCCATCAATGGCTGCTGGTGGACAAGCAGGAGGGCGTCTATGCAGGCGGCAAGGCTGAATATACGGGCGTGCGCACATTTGAAGTGTATGCGGATTACCAGAAGAGCTGTTTAGATGATATACGGTGCGTATACTTAGTATATATGTATATATGTAGCATAAACTAATATAATAATGGAGTTATAATAATGGAGTTTTAACTACCATTTGGGTTCCAATTCGGGTTTTAATACCCTGAACCCATTGAAAACGGGAAATCGGGGTATAATGGTTTTGGGAATGTGTGTATAACAGGCAGAAGGAGGCGTGCCACACCTCATAAAGTACATATATTCTTGATCTGCGCGACGAGTCTATAAAGTCCTGTTCGTCTGTGCGTCTGTTCGTCCGTCCGTGTGAACGCTGAGATCTTCGAAAGTACACAACATAGAGACTTGAAACTTTACATGAATACTCGTGTATACCATACACTGAACGAGTTTATCAAAATATATCGATAACTCATTCCATTTTGTTTTTATCGACTTTTATGCGATAATTTCATTTCGTTTTTAAGGCGTGGTTTATACATAGTTTGAGCTAGAGCTCACCTCAGGGTTCATGGTATCTCCTAGTCGAGTAGTCTCGACTAGTGCACTCTTACATGTTTCATTTTTAATTTAGATATTTTCCACAATCTATAACTCATTGCCTTTCATTTTCTCCTTCACAGTCTGGAGGGCAAACATCTGCCTTTGCCACCGGCCATGAATGGCACGCAGTGGGGTCAGGCCACAATGGCACGCAATTTGGAAAAGGGCTGCCCCTCGAACAAGCCCTGCTCGAATGTCATTTGTCCCGATCCCTTCGAGTGTGTGGATCTGTGGAATGTCTATGAGTGCACGTAAGTTTATTGAAATCAATTTATAGCCAAAACACATTCACATTGCTCACTTTTTTGTTACTCATAATGAAAACCTTTACTCGGACTGTGTACAAGAAATATGACTCAAAAAAAAAAAAAAAAAAAAAAGAAAATCCTTTAAAAGTTCTTTAAATTTAACACCCAAGCAAGGCAGGGCGCACACACTAAAAATACCCACAAAAAATACCAAAAATACCGAAATTCATTGCACGACAATTGGCGGCCAGCATTTGATAGGCTTAATCAATTAAAGGCTATGCCAAAAATATAACACAGCAAAAAAAAAAGTGAATGTGGGCGAAGCAGAGAAAAGTCGAATTTGTGCCAAGTCAACGGCAGCTTAGTGCACGTCAATCAATTGACGTTGCCAGCCTGTTGAACAGCCTCCGCCTGCTACAGGATACATACACAGACAGACTCACACCAACACACCAACACACACCCACACACTCACGTAACTGAGTTAGCGGGCGGCAGTTAACGTTGCGTGACAAATCAATCGGATTAGGTTTAGGGCAGGCACAAATCGATATGGTCTTGTCTCAATCACCTGAACGCAACTGTACATATTCACGCTTTTTTTCCACCAGGCACCAGCTAAATACACATACACACACACATCATACACACACACACACACATCATACACACACTATAGCAAAGTAACTATCGCATCTATACATTTCTGTGGCATTTGCCAACACTGTTCAGGCCTGGCGTTGCTTAGTTGGCTTCCGGATGCGCTGTTTAGCGTAAAGATTTTGCTGGCCAAGAGCAAACGTTAAAATGGCTGCACAATGCCTAAACGGGCCAGTTTGCGAAACCGTTAACAGTTAGCAGTTAAGCCCAGAACTTATTAGAAATATTTATACAGATAAACACTTGAACTAAAGTACATATTTACTCTTTTAGTTAATTCTCGATTTGTCGAAATATAGTTAATTATCAATTGGTCGAAATACTTAAAAAAAATAATTCGAAAATACGAAACGGTTAACAGTTAAGCCCAGAATTAATTACAATTAATTAGACAAATAAATAGTTCAACTAAAATACTTAATTTACGCTTCAGTTAATTATTGATTCGTCGAACTATTTCAATAATTATTCGAAAGCACACAAACAGTTAAGCCCAGATCACAGAAAAAATTTCCAACTAAAATAAGCCAACTTTAAATAACTTTTAGTTTAAATTACATCAAACTAGTCTTCACTTAACTAACCCTAGTTTAAATTACTTTTAAGTTATATATCAATTTTTCAATTGGTCATCATACTGGGCTTCACCTTGCTAATCGGTTAATGGACATACAATTCAGACCCGTTTTATACCTAATTCTATTTTCTGTTACCATCAAAACACACTTCGTTGCCCCCACATATATGTATATTTAAACGACCCATGTTAACTTACAATACACTTTCGACTATCGAATGCGATTGTTAATGTTAATTTAGTTGCGGCGAGGGACGCATCATGTCGCCCGATTCAAAGGGCTGCATGGATCGCAACGAATGCCTCGATATGCCCTGTATGAACGGTGCCACGTGCATCAATCTCGAGCCGCGTCTGCGCTATCGCTGCATCTGTCCCGATGGCTTCTGGGGCGAGAGCTGTGAGCTGGTTCAGGAGGGTCAGACCCTCAAGCTGAGCATGGGCGCCCTGGCAGCCATACTCGTTTGCCTGCTGATCATACTGAGTGAGCGAATTCAACCGTTAACTAATCTATATAAATATCTAGCTAAAATGCAACAACAACAAGTCCATATACATATTTATTACTATATACCCTAACAAATATATATATATCCATAAATATAGTCAGCAATTAGTGCTTTAGCGCCTGCCTTTAGTTTTATACAAGCATATCTAATATCATCTATCATATATCATATATCATATCACACACATATCGTCTATCAAATCATATACTGGCTTATCATTTGAGTTTTTCATTTGCCCCGCCCACTTAAAGCATTTTGCCTCAATTGAAAACTCATTTAGTTCACATACATCATATCAATATCATGCCCCATATACATATGTCAAATGCACAAAATCCAATCATTCAGCTACACATGCATCAATTCATTCATAAAACAAAAACCAAAAAAGAAAATCACGGTTCACTGAATATTAAATTTGTTCGTTTTATCAAAAATAAATTCAACTCTGATATTTATCAGCCGCGTGACTCTTATATTTCATGATATTTACTTGTGTTTCAAAAAAATAAATATATGCATATAGATATAGTACAAAATATATATTTCTACATGCATATATAGCTTTGTTATTTCACATTCATCTGCATTCCATCAACATCATTCGTTGCGAACGTTCAACATTTTATTTATGGCACAAACATTTTTTTAACTGTTTCCACCCAAATGTTCTATGAATAGTTATCTTTCTGTCTCACTGTTTGTTCGTAATGTGTGTAAATATATATACAAATATATCTAGACTTTTATAGTAAAAACTTATATCAAGAAAATTGCCCACTAAAAAGGTATGTACTCACATAAATGTAGTTGCGTTTTTTAATCACAAGTATACTCTGAATTTAAATGAAAATTAATTTTAAAATATATATTTTTGAAATTTAATACTTTCTATACAAAAATATTACAAAACAAATATATATTTATATACTACAATTTTTATTATTAAATTAATAATTTAAGAACATTTCACCTTAATAATTAAATCATATATACAAATATAAAAAACAAATTAGACTGTTACAGTCGTTACCACCATCGACTCCTTCACGGTGCCAAAATAGTTTAATAATTTTTGGCAAATCTCAAAAGAAATTCTTGAGTAATTTAATTTTTATGTTCTGAAGCTCTAGCCACAAAAGTTGGGAAAATATATTTTCTCAACTTATCATATCCCTAAGAGAATTATATACGTAATTTATAGTAAATTGATAGAAAAGGGGTTTGTAATCCACTTGTTAAATTTAAAATCTCTCTTTAAAAAGTAATTTGGAATTTGTCACGCATTAACTATGGATAAATTCCAACACTTTTCCATATACAACGTTCCCAGGTCCCCAGAGCTCAATAGCAAATCTAATATAGGATTTTTATTTATTCAGGTTCAAGTCTTAGAAGAGTTTCAAATTTGCGTATCTCTGTTCTCTTTATATCTATTACAAATTGTAAGCATCTATTCAAACTTAGAGGCAATAAGAGCAAAAAATTTAAAAAAGCAATATTCCTTCCTTACACATCGAGAAAGATGAAAAATATACAAAACAAATTCTAGATATAATATCATTTCTTTTATATATATCTAAGTTTGTTTAACCAGAAATCTCAACATTATGACACATTGATAGCCATTTAAAAATAGTTCTATTATTTGTTTACAATTTAGTAAACAATGACTTCACATTCCAAAATCTCTACTAAATGGCCAACAATATCAAAATACATAAAGTATCTTACAGAAATATAATTTAATTAAAAATAATTCTTAAAAAAAAAAATATAACAAAATTGCGCAGCTAAAATGGCTTGTTAAGAGCTCTCGAAGAAATAATTAAGATAAAGCTTAAAGTGCACTTACTAAACAGAAAAGGACTTGGCAATTTTTCTACACATATCACGTACTTTAGCTGTCACGCCCCCAGCCAACACACACACACACAGAGACACAGGCACAACCATACACACACAGCTACTCTTGCTCACCTTGCGCGTACTTTGTAAACTGCACTCAAAGAAACCAAGTACAGTGTGTCCTGAAGAGCTTAAATGCCTTCAGGTAAGATAATAAATGTGCAGTCAAAGATACACACACACACACACATACAGAGATACAGCAATAGAAGTTGGGCAGGCGCAGACAAGTGAAAGAGCAATGGCTGATTTTAGCTTTGGCATTTGGAAAAATCACGATGCACTAAATCCACTTGAGCAAACAGATAGAAAACCAGACGAATGTGTAGTACAACAGTCAGCCAGGAGTCAGGAGCGCTTACATCTGACTTCAGCTCAGCTTCTGCTGTTCAGCTTTCAGAGCTCAGTTCGCAGTTGGCAGTCCTGCGGCTCAAAGCAACTGCCAGTTTCATTTGCCAAGTCTCGCGAGGATTTGCAGACATTTCACATATACCTATACATATATATACATATATATAAATATTTCTTCTTCTGCTTCTTCTTCTATCTTTCTGCTTATGGCAAACATTTTTTTTTTTCGGCTACTGCCTTGCGATTTTTCTTTTTAAATACAACTTAAGAGCATTTTCCGCTGCGTAGCCAAGTGTACGCTTGAACACACACATACAAGCCACACACCCACACACCCACACCAACGCACACAGTTCAAGTTTAGAGCAAACATTTTGTAGGTAAATAATGTTCAAAGAACTGGAATAGGAGGTTAAAACAACTAAAAGTGTTTGAGTGGGCATTTTACAGTAGTATATACTCTCTAAAGAGGTACGAAGGGTATGATGATTGGTAGATAATAAAATATAATATATATAAGTTGTTCTTCTCAGATTTTTTATTTTTGATACGTATGATATCTTTTTAACACAATAATGAACTGTTAGAAATCGGGTTATAAGATAATGCTATATATTGAATAGTATTATACAGAATTAGTCTTTTTTTTTTGTGAGTCAGGTACTCTGGTTATAGATGTGTTTTATGAACTGATTGGTAAAGAATATATAAAACTATCTCGAACTATGTTATGAACAGTCTTATTTTTTTAATATATCACAGATACATATTTTAAATACAAATATCAATAGTTTTTTTATTGTTTCCAAAATTCTCAGAAGGGCAAACTTTTAGTATCGTACTAAGTTGTCAGATACTAATTGAGAATATAATTAACATATTAATAATTTCAAGATTAGCATTGTTAGACATATGATTTAAAAGAAACGATAATCATTCCTTCCTCAGAAGTTACTGAACAAACTGATAAGTAAAGCGAGAGAGAGACTTGTAGATATAGTAACATTTTCATATGAAATTAGTGTATTATAAATATATTATAAAAGTACTATTATTTTCTTTAGTTCACTATCATACCCATTTCTTAGCATCTGGCTTATCTACAGGGTATCGTAAGAAATTGTTTCATGCCAACTCTAAGTAAAACTTAATGACGTAAAATATGGCGAAGTTGGGTCCAACAACTGGACAAGCCCGAAAAACTTTACGCACATATATATACATACATACACATACGTATATCTATATATATGTATATGTATATATATACTCTATCAAAATGCCCACTTTTGATCAGCTTCAACTACGCACTTGGGAGCAATCACTAAAAGACTGAGCGCAAAAAACTATGCAACACTTTTTTCGCTCGATTTTTGTTTTCTCTGCTTTTTGCTGCTGCCGCTGATTTAGTGTGAAAGTTTTAGCTTTGGCTTTTGCGTGGCTGCTTACTTCCTGCTCGCTTAAATGGCCGTCGCTGCTGCCGCCGCCGCCCGCTGTGGGGCGCTTTTGTGCGATTTGTTGGCTCGTTGGTCAAGAAGTCTCTGGTATTTGCCAATAATCGTCAATATATCAAAAGTGTCTTATGTCTGCATTTGAAAAGTATTCAGCCGCAAAGTCTGTTGACTTTCGCGCTTCTTCTTTTTCTTTCTATTTCGTTATCAGTTTTGATTCATGCATGGGGCGCAGGCTGGAGGCAAACAAGAGTTTTTTTTTCAACTTTTTTTTGGCATTATTTTTGCATTTCGCGCACAGCTGAAAATAGAAGCAGCTAAGTGGAAAATGAAATGAAAATCAAAAGCCAAAGTTTATGACAAAAAAAATAATAATAATAGTTTTTTGGGTTCTCTTCAATAATAATCGCTTTGAAAACTTTGGAATTTGCTGTGACACGCTAATAGCTTTTCAGCACACTTGCAATATGAATGCAAAATGAGTGTCAAACTATGTCTAGGTGACAGTTGAGGGTGACCCCTGAGCCAGAGCAGATGTCAATTGTAGGTTGAGGACAAACTAATCAAAACAAAACTTAAGCAAGTGCCAAATGCATTCAAAATTGTCAAACACAGCACTCACACACACACACGCACACACACACACCTAAAACTTTATTCAATTCTATCAGCAACAACTGCATAATAATCATAAAACAAGCAGCAAACAAAAACACACGAAAGTGTGAAACAAAAGTGCACTTAGGAAATTCTTCAACACATACGCAAATGCATAAAGTTTGCAACAGAAAAAAATCCAGCGTAAACTGAAAATTGTGAATGGAAATGCGCAAAAGCGTAAAATAATAACAGCAAACGGAACAAAAACCAACAACAACAACAAACGAACATTCTTTAAGACTTTTTGACAGTTGTGTGCTCAACGAAAATTTACATTTTTTATAACTGCGACCAAAAAGTGTTATACAAAAATGAGAGTAACAAAAAAATAGTCTGTGGGAAACTTTACAACACTTAGAGCACAACTATCACACGTTGCCTTGCATGATGTACAACAAATTTTAAATAATCTCTTCTTTTTTGTTTTCCAACACTGTTTTGTTTTCATATACATTTATTTACACACACACACAACTCCACACTCTACACGTTACGTTCGCGTTACGTTACATTATGTTGCGGTCATGTCGTTGTCACGTTTAGCTGCCCCGCGGGCTATAAAGTCTCTGGCAGCAGTTGCGTCAATGAAAACGAATGCCTCCTCTACCCGTGCCGCAACGGGGGCCGCTGTCGCGATCATCAGCCGCCCAAGAAGTATGAGTGCCATTGTCCTCTGGGCTTCACCGGCATGCACTGTGAACTGGAATTATTGGCCTCGGGGGTGTTGACACCATCCCGTGATTTTATTATTGCCCTGGTGCTCTGTCTCAGCACGCTGCTATGTAAGTATACAGCTCTCTATAGATATACATATATATTTATGCCAAGGCAAGTAAATGGTTAAGCCATGCAATATGCCGGGGCTTAAGGTTAAGTAGCTTTAAGCAAATATGCTTAGTGTTTGAGTGAAAGCGAGTCTGCGACGTGAGTATGCTGGCAACAAAATATGCATGATGCCAAATTGTAATAATAAATACTAAATTATATATACAATATATGAATATATTCAATAATCTAGCCAAAACACTTATTGTAGTTTAACTGTTGTCTATGCTCTTAACTCTACTCTATTTAATTTCTAAAATTTCTTAATTAATTATAATTGTTTCCATAATGACATAAATTTATTTGACTTTATATAATTCCATCTTTATCGCTTTTAATCCCTTTATATAATTGCCATATTTTTGCCTCGATTCGTGTTCAATTTGTAAAATCGCATTAAAGAGCGCAAATAAATGTTAATTTTCTTTTTACTTTATTTTTATGGCTCTTGTAGGCAGCTTAAACGGCATGCATATGTCATTTAAATATTTATGAAATCGCCGAGACCTGGAAATTAATTAAGCCATACATTTACCAATTGGGCCACGCCCAAAGCAAAAAACGCCAAGACAGAGTTACAGATGCCGTGAGGCAGGCATCAAAAGTCATTTCCGTAAATTACATGTGGCCGACCGATGCACATAAATTAAAGTTTATTGAACACGCGAAACGAATATGTGTGTGTGTGGAGAGTTTTTCCAAAATGTCAAATGTAGAATGGAGAGTGGAGAAAGAAAAGCAAAAGAGAAATGCGAATTTGAGTAACACAATAATTGCAATTACGCGACGTCCCTTTTTGGCCATTGCCAGCTGCTAGGCAAAAGTTTTATTTTGTTTGTTGTCTGCACACCTCTGTCTCTCACTCTCCCTGTCTCTGTCTCTCTCTCTCTTTTTCCCTTCTTCTCCATCTCTCTTTGACATACAGAACCCGCAGCAAATTACTTGGGGGCCAAAACTTCTACGGCTGCTTAGTCGAAATAAGTAGAAAAACTTTGCGCTGTGCAACAGATGCTGCAATATGTTGAAGCAAAATTAGAAAACAGAAGCAACAGCAACAGCAGCAACGGCAGCAACGAAACAGCAGCCAAAAGCAATGTAAGCTAGGCAAAATGAAACGAATGCCAAAAGCACACAACAAGTTGGTCAGAATAAAGCATGGACAATATCGTCCGCCCCCTGCCGCATGCCGCCTGCTGCCTGCTGCCTGCTGTCGACTGTGCCTGCAGCTCGATTTTGCCATTTTGGCCAGCAATTTTTGGCTGCCACTGTGGCAGTTACAGTCACAGCCGCCAACTGTAGACAAAGCAAGTGAAAGAGACAGAGATAGAGAGAAGGTAGATAGAGAGAAAGGAAGTGAGCGCAAAGCAAAACTGGGACAATGTGCGCCATATTTGTTTGTTCATTTTACTGCTCTAATGTCAAGAGGTATAACAATTTGATCATGCTACGTGAAACGTAACTGAAACAAAGCCGAGAGAACTTCAAATGTTATATACATTTTTAATTTAATATCAAACAGTCAAAAATTCAAGATAGTTGCTTATTACGGTCTACTTAGACAATTGGCTGAGTTCGAAAATGTATATAAATAAATATATAGTGCAAAATCGAAGGATAACTAAAACAATGTTACAGCAATACGTTGTCCACATAGTTATCATAGGTTAAGCAGTAGGATGTTCTAAAAAGAACTCTTCAAAAATTTCTCAAATATAATTCAAAATTAGCATATAACCTGCTACATCAATCTATATATATAGTCTCTGCTAGTGTGTATGGGTATATTAATTTCCTCACGGCTTTTACATTGTCGAAATTCTTTTACAGCTATAAAAATATATATAAATATAGTCGTTATACTCCGGTCTTACTGTCTTCATATAATATTCTCTCAAATTTATACCTCATTTTTTCACAAATCACAGCAATATTTGCTGCATGGATTTTTCTTATATATATCCATATATAAACTTATAGCACAATCACTCCACCTACTCAATTCTCACTATATTCGTGAAACTTGTTTTACTACATATATATCTATATGCATTATATTCCCTATCATCCCTAATTCTTCTAGGGTATAAGGTCTCTGGTATTCAGCAAATAATACACTTTTATATCCATTTTATCCTCCTCTTTATATATTTTTCTTTTATTTTTTAGAAAACGTCGCGCATATATAAATATAAATATACATATGTACATTTATATATATATATATATATATATATATATATATATATATATATATATTATATATATCTATATATATATATTTATATTTTTTATATTGCTTATTGCACATTTTTTGCCATTCCTTGCGTTTCTATTTTTTATATTTTTGCAAGAATTTAATTAAGAACCTTTCTGCATTTGTAAAGCGCGCAAGGAGCGCAAATTTGATTTCGAGTATTTTCCCGCAAAATTGCTTTCGTTAACTTTAAGCGTTTCACTTTGCATGCCCCAACTAATATCTATATTCATTTTTGTATTTATATTACAGTAAGCTGCACATATTGTTGTTGCATTTGCTACAGCTAGATATTGAATACAAAATTTGAGTATACATTTCGAAACTAATGAAAATATCTTGGATTATTCGTACAGTACTCGTTCTCGTATTTGTGGTCTACAATCGGAGGCGCGAGGCGCATATCAAATATCCCGGACCCGACGACGATGTCCGCGAGAATATTATCAATTATGATGATGAGGGCGGCGGTGAGGATGATATGACCGCCTTTGATATAACGCCACTGCAGATACCAATTGGCGGACCCATGCCGCCCGAATTGGCACCCATGAAAATGCCAATTATGTGTAAGTATTTTTAATATCCATTAAGGCGAACAGAAAGTCGTGAATGAAATCTTTTGAAACTTTCAAAAACGTAAAATCAACATAAAATGCCGCAAGCTTTTTATCTGATTGAAATGTTGAATTTCAAGTGTAAATTCTCTTTTAGAAAAAATCTCAAATTGAAGTTTGTTATGTGTCCAACAGACAACTGTTAGAAAATTAAAGTATGACGTTAGACTTGAATAGAACTTTAAAATTGTATGAAAAAAGCTTTAGATACAAATGATTTCTGTTTTTCTCTGATACAAAATGTTAGCTAACTTTGAACTTAGCAAGTGCTTAAAGAAATTTTTCAATTAACTGCTGTAAACATTGTAGATCAAGTCTTTATTTTTATTTTAAATTAAATTAAATTCCATAAATTTATTGTTGTTTGCATTTATTTGATTGAAATATTATTTAATATATATTATTTTTTTCTTTTACATCTTACAGATCCCGTGATGACGCTGATGCCCGGCCAGGAGCCCAACGTGGGCATGTTCATTGAGGAGCATAAAAAGCGAGCCGATGGCGATCCGAATGCCCCGCCCTTCGATGATTTGCGTAATTATGCGTATGAAGGCGGCGGCAGCACAGCCGGTTCGCTTAGCTCATTGGCCTCAGGTGGGTTAACTTTTATCGATATATATATACATATATATAGATATATTATTCGATTAGCATTTATAACAGCTCACCATGACTAGATTTTGCACCCAATATTGTGCGGCAAATGTAAAGAAATAAACATTGTAGCTGATGCGCTTGCTCCCAACAAAGTATGCTACTTAAAGTAGTTCACAATGTCAGCAAAACTTTGTTTCTATTTAAAATTTATGTTCTTCACATTTGCAGCATGGCATCAAGGCTCAAAAACTGCTGAATATTGGGTGTAAAATTAAGTAAATACCGGAAATACTAAGAAAACTCATAGAAAAAATACCAAAAAAATATTTGAATTATATTATAACTCAGTTCAACATCTAATTTCACATTTTCATTCTTGCACCGCGCGTATAACACTTTGTATTTTCTGTTATATTTTCTGCAGGCACCGATGATGAGCAGCAGGAGTACGACTACCTCGGCGCCTGGGGTCCGCGCTTCGATAAGCTAGCCAACATGTACGGCCCGGAAGCGCCTAATCCGCATAATACCGAGCTCGAATTGTAAGTCTCCAGCCGAAAGAAGAGAAATGAAGGGAAGCAAAGCAGAAGATCACACAAGATGCGTGAGAGCAAACGCAGTTGAATAGCCACAAAAGTTGCATTTACAAATTCTAAACAACAATTGAGGTTAAGCAAACTGATTTTCCAGCTCAACTCAAAACAACACAAAGAAGCGCAACCAAAGAAGCATGGCAAAAGAACTAAAACAAAAAAAAAAAACCTAAGTTAATCGAAAAACTAAACAATTAATGAGATTAAACAGACAGAAAAAAATACCAGAAAAATACCAGAATCAAACACATTTGACACGTAAAATGACATTTGTAAAAAATACTTCATCAGCATTTAAATTTAACAATTATTATAATTAATTTATTAAGTGTGTGTGTAGAGAGAGAAAGTGAGAAAGAGACGCAAAATTCGTTGAGAAGAATTTTTCGAGAAACTTTTAAGGAATCAGAGTATTGGAGCATCTAAAGCAGATATCGAACGATAGAGAGAGCATACCAAAGTTTAGTTTAGGCCGAGTGCATAAATTACACAAAAATATTAAAATTTAGTTTTGTGTGAAAATGGAGAATGGAATATGAAAATTTTTTATATATTTGTTGTGCATATTATTTTTTAGGTTTGACGATATACATATATGTAATTATGAATATGATTTTTATTTTAAGTAATCTATATAACTAATTTTAAGTACTTTTTAGTTTTTAATTTTTTTTGGCTAAGCGAAAAGTCAAGTTTATTTTTAAATTTGATTTAAACAATGAGTATTATATTGTTTTTGAGTTCGACTAACTTTTTAAGATTTACAATTAAAGAACATAATTAAAATTTACATAAATGAATACCCAAAGACTGTTTTCGTTCCATCATAACAAGTACATATATACACAAAAACAAAAATTACATTTATAAATAAATTTAAAGAAGAACACAATTTTTAACTGGCATTAGACGACGGGGCGTTATGAAAAAGAAATATAACTATGAAAACAAAAAAAAACTAAAATCGAATAGAAGTTTCGAAATACCCGTTTCTTTCAAGGCAGAAAAAAACACATCGCATGAAGAAAATACTCCTAAATGATATTCTAAAAACAAAAAAAAACAAAAAAAACTTAAGCTAAAATGAAAAACGAAAAACGTGTCGAGCAGCAGCTGAAGACAATTAAAAGAAAAAGAAAATTTACCTTTAGACGAACTTAGCGCAATTGATATAATTAAATGGAAATACTTAAAACAAAAATGAAATTGATAAGAAAATCGTATATGATAAAGCAAAGTATTTTACATTGTATATATTATTAGTTTTTAGCACGTAAAAAATTGAAAAGAAAAAAAAAAAGAAAAAGTAATTAAAAGCATACGAAATTGGTAGCAGAACCTAAAAAAGTCTTATTAAGTCATTTAAACTAGAAAACGATTCAAGACGAGGCAGCATTCGAACGGAAGTATATATATATATATATTTGAATATATATAAAGCTATAAAAAACAAACACATTTCATATAAATATATACAAATATACTACTCGTACAAAAAAAAACAAAATGAAAACAGAAAACCAACTGCATTTAAAAACTAAACTTTTTCCACACGACAAAATACAGAGAGTAAAAAAAAAAATGTATACAAAAATAAATATTTTCAGTTTTTTATTTCTTATGTTTTATACAAATCTTTTTTTCTTCTCCACAGTGCAATTTAAAATAATAATGATAATAATCCAAATGTTTATTGTTTTAATTGATCGCATATATAGCATATACTATGATGTAGTTGATTATATATAGAAGAGTGAACAGATGAAGCCAGATCATTGTTGATTTTCATGTGGTTTTCTTTTCTTTCCATTTTATTTGTTTTGTGCATTAAAAAGTCAGCCAAGTTTATCAATTGAACTGTAAGTACAGAGAAAAAAATAATAATAATTATAAAAATACACTGCAATAAATCAAGTGCATGCATGAATCATAGCGTTTTCCAGGCAAACTGCCCAAATTCCTAAACAATTTTATTTTGATTTTATTTACCAGATGAAAAAAAAAACAAAAAATATATACAAAAACAAAAAACATACTGCAACTCGAGTTGACTATTGAAAAGTGCAAAGATTTTAACGTAATTGTTAAACCATACAGCGAAAGAAATATTAAAGAAAATAAATATTTAAAAATAAAAACACAAAAACAAAAAACTACAAATAAATGCAACACTTTGCTGTACTTGTTTCAGATTCAAGACAATTTTTAAAGCACATTAACTGTTACAAAAATATATACAAACTAAACAAAAAAAAATACGAATAAAAACTCAACATAGAATCTAGCTGCAGCAGCAAGAAAAAAGAAAAGAAAGAGTATTTTCTATTCGACTTCGGGGCTACATATATATATTTTGCAAAAAATAAATATAAAAAAAAAACTTCTTTTCGATGCTTCTAAATAAGAAAGAGACAGAGAACACAGTACAGCAAAAAAAAAAAAACACTTTTAAAAATATATAAAAACACTGCCAATTTAACAATATAATTTTCGAAAAGACTTCAGCAAAAGGTAAATGGAAATTCAACGAAAATTAATTTTAATTATTATTTGCTTATTTCGGCAAAAAAGAGTTTTCGGTTCGACTATATACAGATTTTTGCATAAGTATATTAATTATAAATAAATATATCAATTCTATGAAACAAATTGCAGTCAAAAACCAAAAATAGTTATCAAATATTTTATATATTGAATGCAGCAAAAAACAAACAAGACAAGATGATGATGATGAAGTTATTGGTAGAACGCAAAATACATTATATAATCATTTACACGATATTTGTTATATATTTTGTAATGTAAGTTAGAGGCATATACATACATACATAATTAATGCACACAGCTCTAGCATTCATATATAAAAAAAACTCCCAGTTATATACACTCACACAGACACACAAACACACATACACACACACATGCGAGGCATCATACTATTTGATAACTATGTATTTATAATATATGCATTTTTTACCAACAACAACAACAACAACTCTATATAGAGCGCATTCCCATTGAGTCAAATGAAATGGAAAACCAGAAAATAGAAAAACACAAAAAACAGAAAAACAGAAAAACAGAAAACCGAAAAACCGATTTCAAATGCAGTTTTAGATAAAAATTTGCATATAAGTACATTATTATGTAAAATCACTTAAATATACAGTAAAAATAATAATAATAAAAAAAAGAAGAAGAACATTAAAATTAACAAAATGGCAACTAGTATTAACAAAAAAAAAAAAAAAATTATGAATAAATTACGAGTAATATTTAAAGAAAGAAAAAAAAACTAAAATGCAAATGCAAACTTTTCCCTTGGCAATTGCAATGCGAAAACTACATGAAAAACCGAAGGAAAAACCAGTTGAAAATTATGAAAATTGTGGGAAATTATGTAAAAGCCGACGGCAGTCGAGCGCGTGGGAAATCTTAAGTTAAGGCAAAAATATACACACTCACACACATACACATCTATATACAAAGACATACATACACACATACACACATACATTTATACAAACAACAACTGCAATTATATTAAACGAAAATTATTATAAAAGCAACAAAATGCATAAAAAAACAGAAAACTGAACAAAAAAATAAAAAACAAAAAAGAAACTAAATAAAGAATCTGTAACGTTATATGGAAAACCAATTAAAAATGCATTCTACTTTTAATTGCACATGGGGTGAAATTAAATTGCGGGATTTTTTGTGTGTATTGAAGCTAGTTAGAGTTGGGAAAATTTCGTGTTTTTCAGATGTCACGTGAAATAAGTAAGAATTCACTTGAAGTAAGTAACCGTCATAGAGGTAAGAACTAGGTGTAATCGGCTGAATATATCGATAAAAGTTAGAGTCATGAGTTAGGAGCTATGAATGCATTTAAAGTGAATATGAAGTACTAGAGATGGCCACATCTTTTACCCTTAGAGATACAAATATTGATATATAACTGATTCTTAAGTCTTCCAAAAAGTCACTTTTATGCATAAAACTCTATATTAGAAACTAGAACAAGACAACGTTTAACTTACTTACTTAATGTCAATGTTCATTAGAGGCCTTGTATATAAAAAATACTATATCTTTTTATACCCTGAGCCCATTGAAAATGGGAAATCAGGGTATAATGGTTTTGTTATTTGTATGTAACAGGCAGAAGGAGGCGTGTCAGACCCCACAAAGTATATATATTCTTGACCAGGGCGACGAGCTGAGTCGATTTAGCCCTGTCCGTCTGTCTGTCCGTCCGTATGTTCGTCTGTCCGTATGTTTGAACGCGTCGATTGAAGCATCCAGACAAGCTAGAGATTTGAATTTTTTTGTGTTGGGTCCGTGGATAGCACGCGCAAGTCAAGTTTGTTACCAAAAAACGATATCTATATAGATTCATGTGAATTTTATGGAATTTCTATTTTTTTTATTTTTTGGATACCGGCTCTTTTTACTAATTAACCCCCCCCCCCTCGGACGGGGCTCAGGGTATCTCCTAGTCGGGCACCTCCGACTAGAGTTTTCTTACTTGTTTAGGTTTGTACAACTTAGATTTTCCTTTTTTCACAGAACATTACAAAAAGACAACAAACATATAGAAAATTGGACACCGTACAAATCTAACCCTGACAAAGAGGCAACTGATTATATATAGAAAATAAATAAGAAAATAAATAAGAAAAGAAATACAAAGAAATACAGTTCTTAAACTTAGCAGATATTTAGAGATAAAAATAAACTTGTATATAAAGCTGTATAACTCACATAGTTTCACAGCCAATACTATGAAATTGTCACATTTAATCAATATAAATCCAAATGGTATTTCACTTAATATTCAATATTAGTAATACATTTCTTAAACTCTTGAGACACTAGGTAAAACAAAAGCCATTTGAAGTGCATTTAAAGGAAAAACATTCTTAATTTATTCACTTTGTCAACATTTTTGTAAGCCAAAGCACTTAGCTTTGATATATTTTTGTTGTTTGGGGTGAAGCAACTACAAGCTTGATAGCCAAGCAAACATTGTGAGCAGTTAACAACCTGAAAAAAAAGGAAACATAATCGAAACATAACCTAAGCTGCCTTGGCTCATAAAATTTTTGCCGAAGCTAAAATCAATACAATTTGTTGGATGCCCCAAAGTGCGGACTAGGGCAATAACTACTATATACTATATATATGTATACATATATATAGATATATCTGTGTGTATATATACATACTTTTTTACTGCAAATGAGCAGCGACAAAATCCAGAGCAAAAATATTGCCAACTTACTCGATAAGATGAATGAGCGAAGGGATTCATAAATATGCGAACAGGCAAAACAAAAACAGAAAAAAACCGAACAAAAATGAGAGCAGGAGCAGAAGCTGAGTTTGGAATTTGATGGATAACAAAATGACTAAGTAGAAAACAAGGCAAGTTAGATAGAAGAAGATTGAATTTACTTGGAGACAAAGAGCTGAGTAGAGATTTGATAGAAAAGCTTTAAGCACGAATTATAGCTAAAGCAGATATATGAGATAGTAGTATGACTTGGATGGTTTACGATTATGAAAGAATCAAGACGAGAATAAACAAAAGATGATAGTGTGTTCTGATATGGGTTTTCAATATAGAAGCACGAGTTAAGCTAAGATCGATATTCGAATATATAGAAATGCTTGAATGTTGCTTTATAGTTAAGTATAAATGAAGCATATCTGTAATAACAGAAACGCTAATTAAAATTGATGATATTTCATATATAAAAGATAAAACATTTAACGAATTTAAGAAAGAATTTTTATCAAGAGATATAATGTTGAAGCTTGATAAAATATCGAATTCGATTTATATATTATAAAAAAATATTAAAAAAAAAAAACTCTTCTTATACAATAGTTTTTTCAGAAATACCTCATACAATAACAACTAAGAGATATAGAGAATTCATTTGATCTATGTAAACTTATTTACAAGCTTCACATAACTACAAAACCAATAACAAGGAATCTATTTAACTCCAATATATAGATAAAATTCTTCACCACTTCAAGCGATCTCGAATCTATATAGTTTACAGCCATACATAGTGCGTGACACTATTAGAATATCGCCTGACAGTGCCTGCAAATAGTTGACGCAAATTGTGGCTTTAAAATATTGTTGACGCATTACTCATTTGGCCTTTGCTCCGGCTTGCGCCGTACCACTCGTCGTATGCGCAATTTGTTAGACGCCTTAAACAATTGCCCGAACGTGCGACCAAAGATAAACCGGGTTGGAAGACTCAAGTTTCGCCGTGCAGTTTTGCTAGTGGGCGGCGCTGCTTAACTGAAACGCGTAGACAAATGTTCAACAGGGAGCAATAATATTGTAAATTTGATGCTTCAATGGCGGCAGCAGCCGTGCCACAAAAAGAATGCGGAAGAGTGTAGCCGTTTATTATATTTGTTTTGTGTGCGCGGCCTTTGCTCTTAGATACATATTTATTTTGCCTATAAAAATGCCAAAATGAAGTCGCACAGCACCAAAAGCCGGGCGCACAAAGCAACATTGTCGCAAATTTTAAAAAGAAATATAAAACAGAAAAGAAGAGAAGAGAAGAAGAGGAAGCAGCGCAAAACCCGCAACCAAAGGGGCACAAACATACAATATTTGTTGAGGAATTCTTTTTTTTTCTCTTTTTTTTTTTTTTGTTGTGCTCGAAGCTAAACAGATTTTTATATAGTACAATTTGTGGTCACAGTTGCTCGAGTGTGTTGAGCTGCTGTTGGCTTTATTTGCTGAGAGTGCAACAAACAAACACCGAACGCAAAGGCAATTCAAATGGGAACTTAAGGTATCTCTTATGGTGCACTGTTGATCCTGACCTCGGGCTATTTAGCGCTTCTATTGGCTTTCGCTTAGTTGTAAAATATGCAACTGCTGACAGGAATAATATGTACATACATATATACGATACACACATGCACACACATGTAAGTGCGCATTGTCTTGAACCCCTGGCTGATAAGAGATTACGCTGAGCATAAATATTTGCATATTGCTTGGTTTTTCATTTCCCTTAGGTGTGCGACGAGAGCTTCACGTAATGAAGTGCGAAACTTGTTGAGCTTTAAGATTTAAGTTGAAGATGATGTTATAGAGAAATTAGTCTATAGAAATTTTATTATAATATATTATAATGTATTATATTATATTACATTATATCTTATATTCATATTTTTTTATAGCTTAATCAAAAATTTAGAAGTTTAACATTGAGCAGCTCTAATAAAGTTTGAATTAAAATAATTTTGGTATAATTTTTCATTGAGTTCATTTCAAATTGAGTTTTAATTGATTTTACTTATCAAGAGCTATAAAGTATGTCTATGTCACACGTTGACCAGATCCACAAAAACACAATTTAATAACAATCTAAAGTATATCAAGTATAGAATGAATTAGACATATATAATATGTATTTATAAATGTATGTATAAAATATATAAAATCCATTATATATTTTATATAATTTATTTTTAAATTTTATTTTTTTTTTTTTATAAATTTATACATATTTTTTTTTATTACATTTTCTATTTATTTTTTTAAAAATACTTTATTGCAAATTTAATTTAATTTAAATTTGTAAAATGTTTATTTAACAAGCACTTCGACTCCTAGTTAGCTAACAATGTATATATATTCATATTTTATCTGCTTTCATTTTCAATTTTTTTTTTCTTCGAATCTCCCCCTTTATTAAAATGAATTCTATTTCTAGACAATGTGCCCTTAGAACAAAATCTCATCAAACGTAAATTCCATCTGCTTTATGCTGCAAATACGCCTACAGGATAAGCACACACATCATCTGCTTCAGCAGCTGCTGCTGCTTCTTCTTCTGCTTCCCCTTCTATTGGCGACATATTTCAATATTTTGCCAACATGTCACATAGACGACATTCATTTCCTACCGTCAACACGCACAATTTGTCGCTTTCAAATGAAATGAAATGCTTCAAGACAACAAGAATATAACAAAAACCAAGTGCAAATTCTGGCCAAGGCTAGACTGATAGACTAAGCAATACCTTGTAGAATTTTCATACTCTATTTGATATTATATATATTGTATATTTAATATATATTCATTTTTCAATATATTATTATAAACTCTGGAATTACTCAAACTTATCTACCTAAGTTCTCAACACATTTTCCAACCGTTTTTTAAACACACTCGCCAATTACAGGGTATGCGTAAATCGTTTAAAAAGCATACAAAATGTTGCACCGGAAAAACTTGCGAAGCGAAAATACAAGTGGATTCACAAAAACATGAAACTTGTGTATACCCTGTTAAAAAAAAGCAACACAACCACGAATAGTAAGTGCAACAAGGCATACCCTGTAACTGCCAGTCTGCAGAGTATATTAAAAAAATATAACAAGGTTCAGCCTAAAAGTAAAAATCAACACCCATACACACACACACCCACACACAACGAGCTCGAATTGAGAGCAGAGACAGTTATGGTAAAGCTGTTAGCCGGAGGCAAGTCCGCTTGAATGGGATACAAGGCAATAGCAAATGGGTTGCTGTGTTTAACTAGAGACACGGGTGCACAGCACGGAAATACTTAAAAGCCCGGGAAAGACATTCTATTTAAGCTTAGCCAGAAGGTTATGCGAAAATTTCATTTGATTTGAGATGACCCCAAAAAGTTGCCGACGAACAAATTTAAGCCGCAATCATACTCAATGCGGATGTGAATGTGGATGTTAGCTGGAACGAGACGTGGGCCAGCTCGTTAAGGTCAACTTGTCAGTCAATCAAAGGTCAAGGGTTGAAAGCTGCCACAATATGTTGTAACACCGCAAAAAACCCGAAGAGAAAAGGGACAGTTTTAACTGAACGCCCCATGAGCCCCATAAGCAGCAGCAGCATTAGACAAATAGCTTTGAAAACATATTAAATTTTGTGGTTACAAATTACTTAATGAATGCGAATCAAACCGCAGGCACGCACCAAAATGATTGGGTTCGTTAGGGATGGGTTGTTTGCAACATGTAACGAGCAAGTGTGAGATGGTAAGTGACTAGTAGATGCTGTGTAATAGAGGAGATAGATTGAGATTATGCTATTTAGTAATTATAAAAGATAGGTGATTAATAGTACTATTGATATTTATTATTTTTCTTGATCAATCATTTATTTCAGCTTATTAACCCTAATTCTAGTTTTAAGTGTACTTTAAAGTATATTGAGGATTTGATATATAGGTCGACTTATTGATAGTTTATAACCTAGAAAAAGTCTTTGACAGATGAGCTAGAGTTTGTTATTTGAAATCTACAAATCTACATTTCATATGGAATTAAATACTTGTGGTAATATATAAAAGAATATTCATTTATAATCAAAGAAAGAATAAAAAAAAAAACCTTAAAATGTCTTCTGCCTATCCATTAATTAGAAACCATGATGATTCGTATTTTTTATTTATTTTTCATAATATGACTTAATCTATAATAATACATAATTAGGAAATTTATCGTATACATAATATGTAAAAGTTATTTTATTATTTTATTTCAACAATTTCTTTCATTTAATAATACTTCTTAAAAAATTTCCATAATTTTCAGTCAACTTCTTTAGGCTATCAGTAACAGAACCATATATACAAACTTAATTTAACTAATTTATTATATATTCGGTTTTATTCCGGAACTCTCTTCTATCTACCTATAGCACATCCTGTACTATTAGCAGAGTACGCTCTTTCTCTCTGCCTCTCTTTATCTCTTCGCTTATAAGGAACAAACGTTTTTGTATGCCGTCCACATTTTGTGCCACTCACTGGACTTACACACATTTGCATAAGCCCAAAGTGGAGCATGTCCCGTCGACTACGGTCCGGACATTGTGAACGACATCAAAATATGCACAACTTAATGGCGCCTAAAAGAGTTTTTGGGTTGATTTGTAAACTAAGCTGCTTTTAATTGCATTACGGAGCTCAGATTTCTATGTGGACAGCGACACACATCTCTACACACATAAGACACATATTAAGCGGTTAACCGCTATTTGGAAAATTAATTGGAGTCTTTGTCTCACTCCCACACACACATACACATTGAGACTGTTGTTTATGTGGTATGTGTGTGAGATAAACCTTGAACGTTTATTAGATTTGGTGTTTGTTAAAGGGCTTAATGCGGTCAATGAACTAGTTGAGGGTATTAAAGTATTCTTCTACATTACACACAGGTCGCAATGCTGCGTCTTTAAATTGGTTCATGCTATTTAATAGCTGCTGACTAATTGACAACTGCAACTGGCATTAAATGTTAGAGCTAGCTACGCAAGAGCCAATTAATTAAAGATCAAATCAGCCTGGCTCAAAGCATTTGAGCAGTCAACCTGTTACCGCTCACAACATTGAACATTTATAATGCACTTTATGTAGGATGTTAGCTTAGGGCAAATGCATTCGGCTGAAGACTGCACTAAGCTAAGTCAATTTATTGGAGCACAGTATTGAAATTAATATTGCCAACTGGCAGTTTATGAGTTTATGCATATCGATAGGTAAGTAAAGCCAGTGTGACGTTCATATATATATATATAGCCACATAAGTAGAGCTCTTCAATTAGTCTACTTAAGAATTCACTAAGTGTATTGGAGCTGACAGGCTGAAGGTTGGCCATGATAGTTCATATTTTATTAACTGTTATTAGTGCAAAGTAGTACTATGGTAAATCAATAAATTGAAACCTTCATATGTTCAAGAATGAGCACTTATAAGTGTTAAAGATAATATAATGATGATAGCAGTATGACACATATGATATTTCCTATGACGATGTAAATTCTCATACAAGTCTAAGTTGTTAAGTAAATAAAGGAGGATATTTCCTGCGTCCATCAAATGTGGAGGTTATTTAGTATTTATTTAGTAGTTATTTAGTACTTTAGAGATAGAGATAGAGATGAAACGAAACTTAACTCCAAAGCGTGTACTCTCTTGAATTTATGCATCTATATATGCTCGGCAATAATAATAAATAAGTAAATAAAAGTATTGTTTAATAATACATTTTATGTACAATTAAGCAACATTTTTTATTGTATTTAATTTATTATTTTTTATTACTTATTGCATATATATTTTAATTCATTTATTTATTTTTATTTTTATTTACTTATATATTTTAAATTAATTAATTTTTTTTTATTATTTATTTATGTACTTATATTTTATATTTTATATATTTTATATATATTTTTTACTTAATTTATTTTATTTTATTTTTTTTTGTTTTGTTTATTTATGTTTTATTTTTTTTTATTTTTATTTATTTTATTTTATTTTATTTTATTTTTATTTTTTTTTTTTTTTTTTTTTTTTTTTGAGGAAATTTCTAGTATGGGTGGCATTTATTTTAAGGTGAATTTTTTTTTTTTTTTTTTTTTTATTTGAGTGCAACCTATATAAAAAGTATCTTTTAATTTTGTAAGCTTATAGAACTGATACTGAAAATTATTAAAAAATTTTCTATGCAAAAACACAAAACTGTTGAGTCATAAATCCCTCAAATTTCCATATCACTCTCCAAACTATAATTTTATGACTGGTGAAAAAAAGTTGAATTTTTGATAAACTCACAATTTGAAGTCTGATATATTAAATTTTCTTTCTTTATTATTTATTTTTTATTATAAACTTTTTTATTTCTGATATTACATATAATTTGTATATTAAATTGATTATTTTATACAATTTTTAGTATATTTTTGTTTTATATATATTTATATTATTGTATTATATATTATTATATTATTTTTTGCATATCATATCATATTACGCATATAAATCCTTAATTGGTATCAGCAAATTATCTTTTACTATAAAACTTCATTACATATTATTATAAAAATTAATGAGATTAATTTGCATTCGGCTACCTCAAGAAGTCAAGTTGATTTTCTTTCGCCTCACTCAGACACAAAATAAATATTTATTGCCTTAAATGCAGTTGCTGATGAAAACAATTACCGTGGAAATTATGACAGAAAAGAAATAAACAAAGAACATTTAAATTGCCAGCATAATTCCAGGCGCAATTATTAACTTTTGTAGCTGCATTACGATGTGAGCTGAAGGAATATATATATAATATATATATATATACCTACATATATGTAGATATATAATGCATATAGTGTGTGCATGCAGAGTCAGCAGTCATTGCTACTTTATAGGAATTAATCGGCGCAATTATGCCCGGACGAAATGTAATTTACGTAATGAAATACGGCACAGTGGAGCAAACGTAGCCAACAAACAATCAACTCTTCAAGCACTCGCCCATACACTTATATATATATATATACAAATATCTTAAGTGTACTTTACGCAAATTGAGAAACTCATAATTTACTGCCGCCGCTTTTTCTGCCCCGTTTATATCTTTATTTAACTTGTAGGCGCTGTCAAGGCGAGTTCCGTGCCATTTTTAACGTCTTTCTGCTTCACATTCATTTATCGTATATACACAATGAGCACACACGCACACGCACACACACCCATACACACCCACACAGACTTGTTCAATTGCAATTGGCTGCTTCTCTTTGCACTGCAAATGAATTTTACACATTTTTTATTTGAGTGCATGTCCTGTGCCGTTGCTCTGGCATTTATTATGTCCTTTCAGCGGGACAGCGCCGCACACATCAAAAGCGCCGCCAAAGAGTTTATCAGAGTCCATTGCAATGCAGCCCATAGGAAGCCAACCCATCCCACTCATTCTCCCAACCCCCACCCACTCTTTAGTCCCGCCATGCCACTCTACCCATTGATGCGACGATTGCAACTGCCACAGCGACTGGGGCTGTTGTCGCAGACTTCATTGACGTCGTCACTGTTGTTGTTGTTGTTGTTGTTGTCATTGGTTAACGTTCTCGGGCTTCGGGCAACGGGCTTCGAGCTTAAGGCCCACCCACACACCCACAGTTACACACGCGTTCGCACTCTTTCATTAAAATTTGTGCGCTGTTGGCTTTTATTAAATGAATATCCATATGCCAGCACCCAACACCGCTCGCATTGCCCACCCTAGAGCACCTGCTCGCCTCTCTGCGCTTTCTGTCACCATATCCGCTTGGCTAACAGAAATCTTTGCCCACCAAAATAAATGCAATCAGAAACTTTTACATAGTTGTTGCCCTCACGCAACGCAACGCAACGCAACGGGAATTCAACTCAAAAGCGAGTTTTATAATCTGATTTTTCCTATTAAATGAACGCCTTTAAAAAAGTAGTATCAAGGCCTTCAGGGCCTTATTCAGCATTAAGTTAAAAAGGCTTTTAATTGTATATGCAAAAATTAAAATGAAGTTTCAGAAGTTAATTTTTAAATATTTTTATTAAATTATATTATTATGCCTTATCTCATTGAGGACTTTAAGCCTATTATGATGCACTTTCGCTTATTGTCTATCCGTTTCTTTATTCTTATATCACTTTCAGTCTAATTTTCATTTTCAGTTTCCTTTTCATTTTTATTTTCATTTTCATTTCAGTTCTATCTCAGTCTGTCTCCGTCTCCGTCTCAGTCTAAGTCTCAGTCTCAGTCTCAGTCTCAGTCTCAGTCTCAGTCTCAGTCTCAGTCTCAGTCTCAGTCTCAGTCTCAGTCTCAGTCTCAGTCTCAGTCTCAGTCTCAGTCTCAGTCTCAGTCTCAGTCTCAGTCTCAGTCTCAGTCTCAATCTCAATCTCAATATCAGTCTCAGTCTCAGTCTGTCTCAGTCTCAGTCGCAGTCTGTCTCAGTCTCAGTCTGTCTGAGTTTCAGTCTCTACATCTTTGCCTCTTTCTTCTTTTCTCTAACTATGTTTATCTACATGTCCCTCCCGATATATACTTATATCTCGAACTATGTTTATCTACCTCTATCTCTCTCTTCCCCTCTATCTTTCTCTCTCTTTATCCCACACACTGTTTCTGCACCTCTTAGCATTTCACTAATGCCTTATATCTGCTCCGCCCCCCTTTTAAATGAATATCAACTTTCTGCCTCACTTTGCTCAGGTACAACAGGAAACGCGTGACATTCGGCACATACCATCGACGGATGTACACAATTTCTTCTACAGAAATCACGTAAATTTCATTAACAATACTCGGGAAATACTCGTACAAGAGCAACAACAACAATTGCAACAACAATAACAATAACAAGTGTAATAAAAATAATAATAATAATTGCAACAAGATTTAATTGTGCTTGGTCGTCGTGTCCCAAAACGTAGCGGAAGCCACACACGCATGCAACACACACACACACATATATATATATATGTATGTATGTATATATATAAAAATCACACCCACACACACAGCAATACAATGCGCACAAGGTGCAAAGGGCTGTGCGCCGTGCAATCCATGTGCTTTTAATGTTGAAAAATGAGTTTGTGAGCACGTCGCAGCGCCGACTCCCTCACTCCATCTGTCCCTCTCTCTCCCTCACTCTTTTAGCTGCCCAGTCCTGCCCCACTCCACCCCTCTTCCTCTGCTACCTTCTGCAAGCACTTTGTGTGTGCAGCGAAGCAATTTGGCGTATGAAGCGGGTCAGGTCAGTGGCTACCTCCTCTACCCCACCCCCTCCCGCCCCCTTCATCCATATGCCCCCTACTACTGAAATTTATACAGCACTTTGGAAAACTTGTTCACGTTTGTTGTTGCTGTTGTTGTTGTGGTTCAATATATGCACAGACTGCTGCCCCTCCCGCACACATTCCTCCCCACACACCCCTCAGGTGCTAGCACTTTACCAAGTCATTAAGCGTGTGTGTGTGTGTGTGTGTGTTTGTATGCGAGTTCGCTTCTTTTGGCACATTTAATTGAAGCAAATTAGTTTTAAGTGGCTTTAATATTTCTTTTTTCTCTCTCCAATGCCAACTTTCAAATAAAAATCGTGTGAAAATTCAAATTGCAAAATTGTGTTGCATACCTTCAGGAGCTGAATAGATTTTTGGTGTTTGCGAAGCACTTTGGAATGCTATATGAATTTTATTGTTGGAGTTGAATTTAAATCTGAGCAAATTTTATTTGTAGAAATACATTTTTTGAGAAATTTAGGCTGGCTTCTAAGCTCCAACATTGTTTTCATTTTGTCTAAAAATATTTACTTATTTATTTACTTTTAAAACTATAGGCATAAAGCTCTGACATCTTTGGCAACTTAAGCTCTGTATATTTTCTATTTTGATAGTTGTTTCATACTTTTACAATAATATTACTTTATTGAGTTGAATGTGTTGGCCACTTTGCAGTATTTAATAATTGAGTCAATGTGTCATTATTATTAGAATTAGCATTGATGTTTAAGAAACCTATTGAGTTGTAATGCTTTGACCTGGGAGCATGTTGTTGAGTTACAGAAGAAGTGATGTTTTAGTAAGGAATTCCAAGATGAATTTGATACTCAACAATTTATATTATAATATATTTTAAACTCTTCTGTTTGTTTATATATTTTAATAAATATCTAAATAGTTTCCTTTTGCTATTTTCACATTAAATTAGCCGATTTCCTTTCATCAATCAAATCTATCCGCTTCCGCCAAAAATCTAGCCACTATAAAAATGAACAACAACAGCGGCAGTAGCAACAAAATAACCGTTATATTTTACATTTTACCTGCTTCGCTGATTTCCGCTTCCGCTGCTGCTGCATCTTATTGATTTCTGCCACCGCCACATGTTGTGCGAATCGAAATAGTTATGACAAGCAGACGATGGAAGGAAGCAACAGCAACAGGAGCGGCAGCAGCAACGACAGCATCAACGGCAACGGCAACGGCACACGGGTGGGCGAACGGCAAGTGCGTGTGCCAAATTACCATATAAATGGATTACAGCGCAACTGTGCGCAAAGGGTTTGAAAAATACTAGAAAATATATGGAATGCTGTGACGAAGACTAGATACGCTATAAGAGATGGTGTTTTATGAGAGAAATTTGAGTTGATGGATAAAGGGAGGAGGGAGGGGCTAACAGCTTCGTGATATGCTAGAGATGGAGAGTATTTTAAAATACTGTCACAAAAAAAAACCATCCTTAAAGAACTTTCCTATTTAAAACCAGGCTACTTCAGCTCCTATCAATCTATCTATAACAAACTTTTTTAACATTCTATTTTAAGTCAAAAGTTTTTCTCTGAATAAAGGAGAATTATTTCAGATATGCTAGAGATTGGGAAAAGTTGGAAAGCTACAAAATTTTGAAACGCAAAATCTCTTAAAGAACTTCTCTGTCTAGAACTGTATTATAAGAGCTTAGAGTTCCTATGCTATATCTCTTCTTCGGCAATCTCCAATCTTCCTCAATAACTTTTCAATCTTTATCAATATATCTATAACAACTTGCTTAATTTCTTCTATACATAAAATTAAATTATGAACTAGTTTGCTTATTATTTGCATCTGCATTACATTTAGTCTTATCCTCAAGTCCTTTTCTTATATATTAATTGATGGAAGACTGCGCTTTCAATGTCTCTACAATACTCTATTCTATACAAGAGTATGCTGAGCATAGAGCGACAAAGACAGAGAGTGAGAGAGAGAGAGCGCGAGCGTGTGGAACAGAGGAAGTGAAAAGTACGCAATGGCATCCGCAAAACGTTTTTCCAATTTGCCAAACGGAAATCATTTTCTTATTATAGTTGCAGCTAGCTGCAATGGGCACACGCCACAAGCCACGCCTCACACCGCACACTCAACGCCCCACGCACACTCCCTACCATCTAACATCTAACTTCGCGCCATTGCTGATTAGCCTCGTGGGCGCTTTGCCACATTAGCAACACTTTTGCTGTCAACTCAAAAGGAATTATGAGCCAGCTGCCTCGCACGCAGGATGCGCAGAGTTTGCATTCGAATCAGCGGAAATTGCAGCTGAGAATATAGAAGACGCTAGTGCGAATACAATTTATGCTGCCTCTTTCTACACATCTCCAAGTACTTTGGCTGAAACTTTTTGGCATAAAAAATGTGCAGCCAGCAGCAGGAAATTAATCGAAATCTTTTCGCAGCGACAGTTAAGGACGAGCGTAAATGTTATTTATAATGAAAAAGATAATGAAATGCGGAAGTGAAGTGGTCGACTGTAAGTTCGATTTATGGACAATCGAAGTGTTAGTTATACATAGTTCAAATTCATTTTATGCAATTATAATTCAGATATACAAATCATAAATATTATTTAATACGAAATATAAGTTGTTTTAAATATATAAGAAATCAAGCTTTGTACAATAATACTGTTACTAAGAGAAAATAAGAAAAAATTGAAATTTTTGTATGCTGCCGATTTCCTGTACATACTTCGAACATAATGCATAGATTGGAGAAGAAAGAAAAATACTGATTTTGGGATTTTATATGAAAATCGATTTGAATAGTCGTTCGAAAAGGCGCGATCGAGTCTGAGAGTAGGAGACAAGTAAAAGCAAGTATGAAGTTGAGTGGAACTTGGAAAACTTGTTTGCGAAAAAATGTAATTTATGTAAACCTCATATACTTAAGATCAAAGTATATAAGAGATTATATATGCAAGTAAAATAAGTCTATAAGAAACATATCTTAAGTGCTGCTAAAAAGTTGAAATTTTTACCTAAGATTTCACTTATCACGTTCTTAATATATGGTGTAACAGCCAATAAAATACTATGATCACTATATTACATTATAATATATAACAAATAAATAATATTATATACATAAAATATAATAACAAATAATAATAATAATATTATTATATAATATTTCTTATTATTTCTACTGCCATATCTCGTTGGGTCACTCATTTTAGTAGTTTACTTACTTTAATCTAATTACATTTGTCTAAAACCAGTGCCATTTGTTGGCCAAGCTGCGCTTCTTGCTTAGTGCTGCTGGCGCAGCTGGCAGAAATGCGCGCGACTGCAACAATTGCCAAAAATATGGCAATAAATAATTAAAAAATTTAATTAGTTTTCTGTGCAGATGCAACAATGTAGTCGGCCACACGCACATACACACACGCATGCACACAATTACACAAATTCTCTGCCTCTCTCTCTCTCTCTCTCTCTCTCTTTCTCTCAGTTGGGGTGTGCATTTTAAAGGATTTTTGGAAACATTTACAATTTTAATTCCTGTTGTTGTTTTTCCAGCGGCGCAAAACTAATTTAAAACATTTTAACACTTGTTTTGTAATGTTAGCGCGTAAGGCAGCTGTTGCTGCTGCTGCTGTTGTTGTTGTTGTTGCTGCTGCTGCTGCTGGTGTTGTAATTTTATTAGATTTCACTTTTGCTTTGGCAAAACACATTCACGTGCCCATTTTGGCCACATTAAATGTGCCAAGCCTTATTATAACACTCCTCCTTTCGCCTAACTCTCTCTCTCTCTCTCTCTCTCCCACTCTCTCCCCATCTCCTTTCTCTCTTCAACTTTTTCCCGTTATTTGTTTGTTTTTGTCATTTTATTGCCCAAACATTTGTTCAAATAACGAGTGCGCAACACCAACAACAACAACAACAGCATAAAATATGTATCCACTTTTATGGAGTTTTAATTTGTTTTGTCGCCAAAAAAACGAAAAGCAACAACAACAACTGAACAACAACAAGAAACACTTCGCCAGGACCAATATCCCTTTACAGAATTTTTGGTAATGCTAAAGCACTCAAAAAGTGTAATTACCCAAATGGCATTATAATTTAGACCTGTAGCGAGGGCAATCGAAAGGGCTGTTGCCCAAGTCCAGAGAAAGTTTACGGGATTTATAATATATATATATATATATATCTATATACACATATATATATATATATATATATATATATATATATATATATATATATATATATTTATCTGAATGAGGATTACGTACACACAATAGCATTATGGCAATCACTTGTGTAGTTAGCAACAGTTTTAATATGCTTAAACGTCTTAGATATATAAAATAAGCATAGCTATAATTTATTATAAGCCTTAAACACTCTTCACATATTTATGTTGAATAAGTTGAATGAACAAATTTCCATACAAGACAAAACTTATTAAAAAGTAATTCAACTCAATAAAACATACGAATATGAACTAGAGAAAAATTTAATGAACTAAATGGAGATTCTTCTTCAAGCGAAATTCTATCTGCAGCAGACTTCTTAGACAGTGTTGTTATTCAGTATTATTAAAATACTGCAGTATTTAAATCAGTAGTATGTGTTGTATTTTAGTATCCTCGCTCGACTAACCAAATCTCATTGCCATTAAACTACTGTGCCCCATAGCTCTAGCTTTAGAAAATTATAAATCTATCAATAATAATTATGTATTTAATATTTATTTAACTTTAATTAAGTTGTGCAAAAGATTTTTTAATTATTATATTTTTTTTAATGTATTTTATTTTCAAACATTTTATTTTCATTTGTTGCTTTATTATTATTTACTTTATCATTTAATTTCATTTACTTTTTGATTTTGCTTACATGATTTTTAGATTTTTTTAATTTTATAAAATATTTTCATGTTATTTTTTATTTGCTTGTGTGTATATTATATAACAAACTCATTTAAAACTATTTTTATATTTCTTAACCAGTAAAAACCCATTTTGAAAGTCTATACACACTGTAACGTTAGCTTAAATATTTCCCAATTTAGTTGACTCAGACGCTACACTCCATAAAAGAAAGCAAAATAATTTGCCAACAAATAATCTCCAGTGCAATAGTAAATTCAATTAGAAGACGCAAATTGCAAAGCATTGCAATTTGAAATATGAATTCCAATTTAGTTTTTGGGGCTTGCTGCATTTCAATATCAGTTTGATAAATCACTTAAATATAAAACAATTTTTGGAATTCACTCCCTCAAACAGCATAGCATTTAAACATGTTTGTCAAACATATCAGATGCGCCAAAAACTTGCACAGCCTTAACATCAATAGAATTGCAAATAAATTACAAGCGCAACAACAAAAAAGTGTCAAGTGTAGAGTAAATGACTAATAGATACCCTGTAGACTAGAAATTTATGGAATATCTACATGTTTATAATATAGATGAAAAAGAAACATTAGAGAATAATTATAAATATTCTTCATAAAAGACTCTGAAAAGAAGCGAATCCTACTCGACTAAGAGATACCCTGTATGCTGTAGACAATTATGAAATTTTGGAATAAAAATATATGAATAATATATTTTGGAGCAATATTTACTATATCAAGATGTGTACGAGTATAACAGAGCGATAGGCTACGAAATACCCTGTATACTATTGATATTGAATTATATACATATATTTAGAAGTAAAAATATATATGTAATAATATCTATGTATATATAATCGACTAAGAGATGCCCTGTATACTTGAAATGGAATTTATATAGAAGTAAAAATATTTATGTAATTATATTTAACAATATTATTGATACCGAAATACTAAAAAAAATTCTAAAATTAGTGAAAAATATAAATATATAAAATAAATATATATAGATCCATATAACAAATTTTATTTTTAATTTATTCATACCTATTAAACCATTATCTTATTAAGCAACTAACTATTCTCATTATTATTTACAGGGTATTGCCATACGTGAGCTCAATTGAAATATGTTTTGCAGAATGCCGCACAAATTTGTTGAGCATTAAAATTTGGGGCAACATGTGCGCGCCTTTTGCTGTAGCATTTGCAATAAATTTTCGTGATTTACGCGAAATGGGGCAAGCGACAAGGATGCACGCTTAACTAACTAAATAAATGTTGCAACTTTCTGTACAGCTACCAGCTCTAGCTTTCTCTCTCTCTCTCTCTCTCTCTCTCTCTCTCTCTCTCTCTCTCTCTCTTATCCTCTCTGTGTCCCGCAAATAATATGTTGCACTTTAATGGCTTTGACGCAAAGTAAATGCGTGCAACCAAGTTTTTAAGTAATACTCTAACTTTTTTTTTTTATGTTGGCAACGAATTCAACATTTGACATTTGAATAATGCAACAGCTGCTTGCAACAGGTGTAGCCGCGAACATCAATATGTGTGTGTTGCAAAAGCTTTTAGCGCGTAGAGCTGTGTATGCTAAGCAGTCTGCAGGGACACACACACATAAACACACAAACACTCACACACTATGTAGCACGTTGCACGTGGCATGTTGCAAGCTGCACTTGGAATGCAAACTGCAGTTGTCATTAGCCAGCGCTATAAGCGTTTGCCCAGCCACCCAACAGCTTCAATCTCGAACCACATTCCGTTGTAATCTTTGGTAAAAAGTTTTCGCATTAAGTCGACTCGTGATACTCGAAAAACTATTATAGAAAAATATTTTTGCAAAGCTTGGGCACTTTTACATTGTATTAGCTGTCAGCAGAAGTGTGTGTGCGTGCGTGTGTGTGTGTGTGTGTGAGAGAGAGTGTGCGTGTGCGTGATGCTATGAACTTGCTATTGACAGCCAACAGAAGCTTTGCGGCATGCCGATGTGGGTGCGCCAGAGCCTCTGGCAAATACAACTATTTGCCGCAATGTGTTGGTGTGCATGTGTGCTATGTATGTGTATGAGTGTGTGTGTGTGTGTGTGAGGGCGCTAAAGCCATTGCATAGTGGAACAAAAGGGTTTTTATGTAATGATCTAATTAATTTTTTTGATTACAAAAAGTTAAGCTTGTTGAATGAAATTAATTTTTTATTAAACTGTTATATTTAAAAAAAATATTTATTATTGTTAGAATATAATTATCTAATTTTAAGACAATTATATGTACATCAATATTAATATACGGAAGTTTTTAATTAGATAATTATATTGCAACAAATATATAGGTATTTTAATTATTTAATAATATAATAAAAAGGAACTGAGAATATTTTGGTATTTTTTTGTTTTAATCATATGCAGACAATACAATGTTCAAGAAGTATACAAACTAAATACATAAAAAAATGTATATATATGATTAATATATATTTAAATGAAAAGATAAAGATAGGAACTTAGTTTACTTTAACAAAATATAAAGAGTTATATAAAATAAAGTAGTTCATAAAATACGATGACCCAAATTTCTGTTTAAGATCTATAGAAAAAATGCTCTATCTTTTGCTTAAATAAAACAACAAAAATTTACTTCTTTCAACTTTGTAATACGATGAAAAATTCATATCAAAATGTTATAGCCCTTTAATGCTAATCAATTCATAAAACATCCTATTCCATTTTCCATAAACTTACACCACGGTGCCTTTTCGCCCATTTTATACTGTTGCAAGCAAAGATTGGCACTCGATAGACGCAAGTGCATTACATTCTCGCTTCGTCACTGGCACGCAATAGCCCAGCTCTATTCGGTTTTTGGGGCGCAACTTGTATGCATTTTAAGCTTAGTTAACACAAAGGCACATATTTACTTTTTTTAGATCTCTTAGAGCAAGTTGCTTGCATAAAATTTGATAAATTCCAGAGCTGGAGCTAGAAGAGCTTTGAGTCTTCGGCTCAGTGACTGACGGCAAATCTAATAAAGAATGCCAGCCCAGCAGAGTGTGTGTGTGTGTGTGTGCTTAGGTAGAAGCCAATGCGGTCAAAAAGTTAAAATACGAAAAGAGAAAAAAAAGGAAAATGAAAATTGATTTTTGTTGGCTAAACTGTTTTAGTTTTATATCGAAACTCTTCTTGGCTTCGTCACTAGTCTGGTTAATTTAAAATTCAACCAATATTATTTTCAGCTTAAATTGGAAATTTGCATGGCATATATATATGTATTATATATATGCTCATATCGAGTTAAGAAAACAATTTGGCAAAAAACTGAAACATAATGGTTGCAGCGCAGCTTGCGTCGTGGAACCAACTGTTGCCCTGGTGATATGTAACTTGTCAGAAGTTTGTTGACGCGCAGATTAAGCGATGTCTGAAGCAACAACATGTTGATGCTACGCTAGGGATCATTTATCAAGGAGCTGGCTGCACACAAGCACACATACGAATATATATATATATTCATATATACATATACGCACAACCTAGCGTCTGCATAGTTCATAAACTAGGTAAGCGGAGGAGTTGAAAGCAAATTCATTTATGACTATGTGCTGAGTTGTTGTGTTAACATGATAAAGCACTTGTATTTGAACATTTGTGAATTCATCATGTATTCTGAGCATAACAAAGTCTTTTAAAAAATGTATTTTTGAAGTTTAGATAAAAAATGTTTTTTCTTCTAACTCATTCACTTTGCACTCTTACAGTAAAAAGTTACCGAAAATGAGTTATATTTATATATATTTTACTTAACCAACATTTCAACTGTTTCTGCTTTAACTCGAACCTAAGTCTCTCTAGTCGTCAACTTGAACCTAACTTATCCAGATTGCACCAATTAAATGAAACAAACAGACCTTTTGGCTCGAGGCATTGTTTAGGTTCAGCTTGTGTCTGGTCAGCGCCCGCTGTGCTAGTTGATTAAGTTCTTAGTGCAGGACGAGCGTATTACTGCTGGCCTCTGCCGTGCCCCTAATGTCCTTCGGCAGCACAACAAATCACAACAATCATGCGCGTTCAATTGCGCATATTGATTGTCAGCATAATGGGACACAATCGCAGCGTTGCGGCCAAGGAAACAGTCGAGGATGTGGCTAAGGATGTCAACTATGTGTGTGTATGGTTGTCTTAGTGTATGTGCATTGGCATTGGTTTTCGGGCTGGGTGTTGATTATGTTTACAGGTCACATAGCAAGGCCGACGCCCACCTGCTGTGCCTTATAGCTCAAGTCCGTTACGTCTACTTTTATGCCTGACACGGCTGCTTGGCCCTGTCAACTGTGTCGGCAATACCCTGTAACCATTTAAAATTAGTTTAACAGGGTATTATGGTTATGTGTTTAAAGAGAGAGAGAGAGAGAGAGAGAAGAAAAGATAAGATGAAGAAAGAAACTAAGACAGGAGATAAATAAAAAAATAAAAAGAAACAGAGACGGAGACGGAGAGAAAGAGATAGAGAGTGAGAAAGAGAGAGAGAGAGAGAGAGAGTGAGAGAGAGATTGAGAGAAAGTGAGAGAGAGAGAGATAAAAATATAGAGAGAGAGTAAGAGAGAGAGAGTGAGAGAAAGTGAGAGAGAAAAAGATAAAAATATAGAAATAGAGAGAGAGAGAGGGAAAAGGGAGAGAAAGCAAAGGGAAAAGAAAAAGTAAGCAAGGAGAAAAAACAATAGAAGAGACAGAGAAAACGAGAGATAGAAAAAGATAAAAGAGACAGTGAAAAGGAGACAAAAGAGAGAGCAGAAAAACATAAAAAGATTGTCAAACAAATATAGTAAGTCAGGCAGAGACAGAGAGAGTGAAAGAAAAGACAGAGATAGAAAGAAGATATAGAGATAGAAAGCTAAACGTAGAGGGATGGAGAAAGAGAAATGACAGAGAGGGGAGGGAGAACGAATATAGAGAGAGAAAGAAGTTGAGGCACACAGACAGAAAGACGCAGAAACACAACCCAGAGTGAGCAGAGATCTATAGATTAAAAGACGACTTAAAGGCAGATAAAATGCTACAAGATCTTACTTAAACGCTTCCTATACAGCAGAAGTAAATATACTCAATTTCCCGACTATCTTTTACTACCCAATGGTCCCCTTATGGAGAGTTATACAATTTCCAACTTTCTAAATAGCCTTGATTTACATTCAATGTGTTAATTTTTCCTATCAATTGTGTAAGTATTGGGTACAGGATATCTGTTAGCCCGTCATTATCAACATAAAAACACAGCCGGATATTGTTGCTGCTGTTGCTGCTGGTTTGTGTGTCTCAGTTGTCATTTGTCTGTGTCAGCGCGTGTATTCGCTGGCAGCCGAGACGCCGAGAGCGGCAAGGACGTGGTTCATCCATCTCACATGTGCGAGTCCTCTAAACATTGTCGCGCAGCTGTCTGGCCTCTGCATTGCATAGGGGTTAAGAGTTGCGATGGGGCGAACGCCCCTAACCAAAAACCCCAATAATGTTGCCTCACTGCGTGTTTTGCGTGTATGAGTGTGTGCGTGTTTGCGTCTGTACGCGCGCGTGTATGCGTGTGTGTGCGAATGTGTGTAATTGTGCGCTCCATGGGCAACCTCGTTTGTCATTGTAAATTATATGGTTAAATTGTACGTATGCCTGATTCCGTAGGCCCCCACTGCCGCAAATCTCTTTTCAGTAGCTCGTTCCTCTTTAAGCATAAACTAGACAATCATGCTTTACTCTTAAGGCTCCAACTAAACATCACCAACAATAAAATGCAAACTCTGGTCAAGTTTTATTATAACTGAATATTCATAACCAAATAAAACTGTTACTGCTCTGGCGTTGCTTTGGGTCCAGACTTAGCCCAAATTCTCTCAACAATTTCCATATCCATATCTTGCACATATGCGCAGCCAACAAACTAAAAAAAAAAAAAAAAAACGGGGGCAAAAACCATATTAAAAATACTGTTACAAAGTCCAGTTAAAGTCAGGCCAAAGCCGAAAACAAAATGCAAAACAACAACATTAAAAATATAAACAAAATGGAGAAAGATGTAAAAATTGTGCAACGAAAAAAATAGGCGAAGGATATTCTAAAAGAAAAAATTCTATATGGTTTTTATGCAACACAGTTAATACTCTTTACATGCTATATACTCTAATAAACATAAATTAAATACTCTTTGTAAAGAATAAATTATAATAAACTTAACAATTTTTCTATTCAAAAACTGTACAATAGAGAAACAAGTTTTAGTCATAGTATATAAAATACATTTGATAAATAATAATAATAATAATACTAATAATAAAATAAATAATACATATACATATAATAAAACATTACATTAAAATCATAAAAATATTTATAATATATAAAATATATAAGAAGATTATATATAATGTATAAGAAAATAAATATACTTGTATTGTAAAAATAAATATTTGTCATATATAAAAAATAAAAATATTATGAATATAATAAAATATCCAATATATAAAAATTCATTAAACAAAACTTATTTTTTTTATTTTAAAATATATATAAAATTAAAATATAATTTAGCAAAACATATATATTAAGATTTTATAACCACAAACGTATAAGAATCAAAATATTCTACAGGAAATATTTACTATCATATTTGAAAATATATATATGAATATATAAAGATTAACTTGATAACTTAAAGTTAATCTTTATATATTCATATATATTTTCAAATTATTAAAATAAATTATAAAGCCTTTGTAAGGGTATTAGGCATATAATGCCACCAACTAAGACCTTTATGTGAGCGAATGTTTGTTTTTATTATGCTGAGTAAACTGTGCTCAAACACATTTGCATTTATGCACAAGCACTTGAAGCGCATATGAAAATGCACTTGATACAAACTTTTTCAGCGAGTTTATTAAATTTCACTGCTGCACTTAATTAAAAAAAAAAAAAAAATAAACGAAGAAAATAAGAGACGGCGAATTGAAGGCTAAGCCTTTAATTAACACTCTCTAAGTGAATTTCCGAGCTGGCAAAATCCAGCAAAATTCACACGACCTCCGCGCCCAGAGCTGAACAACCATTCCACACACACACACACACACACACAGAGAGTACTTGATGAATTAATCTCTCTCTCTCTCTCTCTCTCTCTCTCTCTCTCACTCGTTCACATGTGTAGAGCTCACTTTTGTCGGCGCTTTAATACCCTGTAATTGAGTATTAGGCAATTTAAAAGGTGAGCATGCGAGAGTAAATGAAAATATTTAAAAAAAACAATAAAGTTGATTTATTGAACTCATCAAATATGACTAAAAGAATATATAAAATATTTAAAAAATACATTTGTCAGAATTATTTCTTAAAACTCAAATAGATAGAAGAGAACAAAAATAGAGAGAAGTAAATATATATTTATTCCAAATTAATTTTATTTAATATTTCAATTATTTTAATTAATAATCTGACTTCAGTTATATCATAGAACAAAATTAAACATATAAACAGAAATGACATTGAAGTAACTGAATATGAAGTCAACACTTATAGGAATAAAAGAAGCGTGGTATTTTTGATTTATATTTACCCCACACTCAAATATTTTAATGCCTTTGAGAAAGTAAATATATATTGCAATACCAAATCTATTTCTTTGACATATAAACTTTTCTAATAGATAACCAGACTTTAGTTATTCTAGTTATTCAACTTCCTCTCTAACATATCTGCCAGTCTATCATTTGCAGCTTAATCATGCTCCTCATATGATTTTGTTTGTTGTTTGTATGTCACTTTTAGCCGCACTTTTTCCCCGATGTCTGAGCATCGGCCGCGTCGGTCGCATCTTCATCATCACAGAGTCGCGGGCTATATATGGCTGCCATCATAAAGTCATTTAAGCATATAAATTGCACTTTTATTCTGCCCGCTTGTCACACACAACAGAATTATCCGGCCACACGTTCCGTGGATCCGCGACGCAAAGCTAAAAACACATGGGATACTTATGAGTTGCACAGTGCACAGAAGCCAAGTATTTTTTTTAGCTTCTTTTTTTTTCCTTCTCTGCGGCTTGGCAGACACAAAGCGATTCTTTAATCATGCCTCAAGAACGTGTTTGTTGCGGTTGGAGAAACAAGACTTGGATTTGAGTTGGAAAAAATAAAACGAATGCTTGCAATATATATCAGCAAAAATACAAAAGGAATTCAAAATCAGGTTAAGCATGTCGCCGAGAGAGAGAGAGAGAAAAAAAGTCACAGCAAGAGTTCTCAATTATTTATTTTAACCTGTTTCAGCAGCAACTAGTTCGGAATAAGAATGTGTGATGGTTAAGAGCTCGCTCAACTTTAAAATCCTGTGTAAAGCCAAGCGTAAACTAAATTTATGAGTTATGAAAAGACGAACTGTTTTGTGTTCTTTCCGAAATGGAGTTCCATTAATGTGCGCTTGAACCTCCATGGAGCAGGCTTTGCCCCTAGGAGAGACGGGGCAACCTAATTAATGCAACAAGCCCACAGTTAGCTCATGTGCTGTAGCTGCTGAAAATGATGCATTAATAATGCTTCGGCTCCCTCGCACACTGACCAAAAATGACAACAAGCTCATTTGACCATTGCAACAGGATGCGCAGCCAGTGTCCTGCTGGCCAATGCTTTGCACACTTTTTGGGCCACAACAACAAATTACAATGCAATTGCAGCCATTGCATGCGTGTGCTCATATGTGTGTGTGTGTGTGTGTGTGTGTGTAGTCAGTTGCAAAATTTATGTATGTTTGGCAGCATTTCCTGCATTGACATTTACTTGCGGTTATTACCAATGCACCCAACCCATCGGGGCTGACCAAAAAGCGAGACTAATTTTGCATAAATGAAAACTGAAAAGTGGCAAAACCAAAAACTGGAAAACTGGAAAGCTTCAACTGTATTTTGGGTATATTTTTCGGGGCCATGTTTACAGCTTCGACGAGTTTTCAACACTTTTGGTGCTCGCCTCTGTTCTTCTTCTTTTTTTTTTCTCGTTTGCGGTTGACCACATCCAGTTACATGTTCGCCATCTGTCTGGCTTTAATGTGAATGGGTGGCCTCTGCATTTCGTTATGCAGCTGTTCCTCTTGTTTATTTACCAAAGTCAGACAATTCCCACATGGCCAAGCAGCAAGGTATGAGTGTATACACACAACAACCAACAGCAACACAAACACATGCATACACACTTACACATTTGGGCGCCCTAGGCAGACATTGAAACATCTGCATTGAAACAATTTCAATCATGGGTGGGCCACAAAACAAGGATCGAGTTCAAAAATTGCATTTGTGAATTGATGCTCTTTCGAACCGTTTTAATCGAAGCTATATTTATATTAATATTATATATATATATATATGGCACATATGATAACAATGCTTTAATGGTTAGATATTTAAATGGTGGACAATATAGATCAAGCTGAAATAATCTATATATATATATATATATATATATATATATATATATATATATATATATATATATATATATATATATATATATATATATATATTATATATATATATATATATATATATTTATATATATATATATATATATAAAATGACGAATTTTTGTCAAAGTTTGATTATAAATATACCTACGGATTTTGTATACCCTCTCTAAGGGATTATCTATTTTATTTCTTTAAATATTTGAAAACATTTCATTTTAGACTTTTCTTATGCTTTGTCAAGCTTGTTTTGAAGAACTCTGCGAGATTAATATGCTCGACTTAAAAAATTCAACAAATTTTTTTAAGATTAAACTTCAGGTATTAAATTTGATGATACTAAAAAAATAAATCGAAAATATATATTCAAAGCTGAAATAATATATTTATTTAAATCGATTTTCGGCTTTCAATTAAAATACATTTTTTCTTCGAGTTATAACTTAACGACAAAAAGCGATACTAGGAAGAAGTATCTATAGTTTATATTGAGATCGAAGCACAAATGTTGGTATATAAAAAAACTTCCATAAAATTTCAAATCTAAAATACAACATTTCATCATTTGATTAATAATAAAAATTGTTTACACTTAGTCCTCTCCTGCTAACAAATAATATGATTTATGAACAATTCATTCAAAATCTTCAAAATATTGTTTCTTCAAAATCTTTAGTTTTTATCACTCTTTTATTGCAGAGTATTTATATAAAAACAGTTTAAATAGTTTACCTGATCTTCTCTGTATTTCTTTCCCTTTTCTGTATTTCTTTCTTTTCTCTATTTCTCTCTTGCCTCCTCTCCAAGACGATTATGATTTAGCTACACAAGACAAGTACGAAACCCGTTCAAGCACATTTCAATTTGGTAAATGCCAAAGGATTTCTTTCTAAGTGATTGTTGTTCTTGTTGCGATAGCTCTGAGACTATTTGTTGTCATTGTTTTTGTGGCAGCATTTGAAATATCACTAAAAGGCAACGGCAACTCCCAACAGCTTGCATTTTTACCTGGCATATAGAAAAACAAGAGAAATTACAAATGACTAAATAACAAAACAGCTAAGCTAACATTTAATTGTTTATTTTAAATTAAACTTGCATCATTTTCAGATTTATATTCAAATTAAAATACTAAAACTGACAATGAAATTAGAATTATTTTGTTTAAATTCAATTGAGTAAAACTAACTGGAAATTTAAATGTTTTTTTTTTTTTTTTTTTTTTTTTTTTTTTTTTGCTATGTTCCATTTATAATTGGGTTATAAACCTCAAGTAGCTGGATCAGCTTGGATTAAATAATCGTTTTAGTAACATTTTTATTAAAATTGTTTTGAATTTTTATATATTTTTATTTTGAGGACTAACAATAAATATATAAATATTTATTTCTTATTTCTTATTAAAAATCAATTACAATGAAGGCTGCCTTAATTAAAGTAACTAGAAATATTTCTGCTTTTAATAAAACTTTTTAGTCGGTGACAGCAGCAACAAGTCTTGCTTGTTGTCAAGTTGTTGGCAGTTTCGGTTGAGAGACAGGCTGCCGAAATTCGATTAAATTCGACACGACTCAAACCACACACAAATAAACACACAGACACGCACACACCCGCACACTCACTTGGAGCTATCTATAGACAAGGACATAATTTTAATGCTTACATAAACTTTAATTAAAACAACTTCGGTGAACGTTAAATAGCAACGCCGCAAGGCAACAAAATACGCACACACACAGAAACATATATATGCACGCACACACACACACATACTCTTACACAGCGGGAGTTTTTTGCCACTTGACATGATGGTGCTAATGAAGTGCATGAATACCTTAACAACGTGGAACGCTGCCTGTTGTGTGTGTGTGCCGATGTGTGTGTGTGTGTCTCTCAGTGTATTTTGTAGTTGTGTTTGCCTGCTCATAATCATTTTGATGGGCACGTAAAACTCTAACTAAAATCACTCGAGCACCCATCTACCATCTACCATATGTATGCATACATATATGTATGGCCGACTCGCCCAAAATAGCAGCTTACTAAGCTGCAACAACAACAACAACTGCCACAGCAAACAACACAACTACAACTACATCACGAGTTGGCCAAAATTAATATACAACATTTGCACGTGACTTTGATATTGAAAGCGTTGCTGCTGTGCATTTCACAGACTGGCGGAGCCTCTAGCAGCTGCGCCCCCTTAAGTATGCTATACAAAACAGCGCTCAACATTCATTGCGACACATACACACACACACATGTAGCCTGTATTTCACTCCTTCTGGATTTATGCAAAAACTTTGGCGAAACAAAAATAGAAAATGGAAAAAAATTTAATAATTTTTGCTTTTTATTTACAAGTTTGTTTTAGTGATAAAGCGCTGCAGAAATAGGCGAGGCACATATTTTTGTCGCTGTGTATGCGTGTGTGTGTGCGGGCGTGACTGTGTGATAATATGTGGGTGCACATGTGTGTGTGTGGAATAAACTATGCTGCTAGATCTAGAGACGTTAGATGTAAGGCTAATTTAAGTGAATCATGAAGTAATATTAATAGATTTTTAAGGCTGCTGTCATTCCTAATGTTAAATTTGACATTGACATGTTGATAAAGTTACTTAAAATTACTTTTGTTTCAACTGGCAAAAATGGGAAATTTTCATATTTTTTGGTAGTAAATAAAAAATTTCTAAGGAATTATAATCATAGTGATAAATTATGTTACTATCTAAATATATATTTCAGTATAAGATACCTTTTAGATAAGTTTTGTTCGAATCTAAATAATTTTTTTATTTATTTTTGTTTCTTATTAATATTTATATTTTTTTTATTATTTTTATTTTTTTAATTAATTATTTATTTTTTAATTATTTATTTTTTTTTAATTATTTATTTATTTATTTATTATTTTTTAATTATTTATTTATTTTTTTTTCAATTTTTATTTATTTTTTATTTTTATTTTTTTATTTATTTATTTTTTATTTTTTTTTTTTATTTATTTTTTTTTATTTTTTTTTTATTTCTTATCAGATTTTTCTGTGCAATTTGTTTATTTTTATTATTTTATTATTTTTTTTTATTATTTTCTTATTATTTTATTTATTTTTTTTTAATTATTTATTTATTTTTATTTATTTCTTTTATTTATTTATTTTTATTTATTTATTTTTTTTTTTAATTATTTTTTTATTTATTATTTATTTTTTTTTTATTTTTTGTTTATTTTTTTTATTTTTTGTTTATTTTTTTATTTTTATTTTTTTTATTTATTTATTTTTTTTTTATTTTTTTTTTTATTTTTTTTTTATTTTTTTTTATTTTTTTATTTTTTTTTATTTTTTTTTGATTTATTTTGTTTTTTATTTCTTATCAGATTTTTCTGTGCAATTTGACAATCAGCTAATTTTATTGACGAAACATTTCCATTTAACTATGATGAACCTCAAATTTAACAATCAGTTTTGCCTGTTGATAAAGCTGCAATTTATTACCTACATATAAGTTCCATGAAACAAATTTAAAGTAAACTTCTGATTAACAAATGTTAGTAGAAATTTGTCAATACTAATTATCTGTTAAGTTTTTCAAATATGTAATTATTTTTATAGCCTGACAATAAGTGAAGACAATGCATAATTGACATTCAGTTAAATACATGGATTCAGTCTTTTATATTTCCTATTATAATTAAGAGTAAATTTCAAAATTGATCTTCAGATCAACATTTGCCTTCTTTCTTTTTCATTTTCTACCATATTTTACCTTCATTCTCAACTAGAAATTCATCAATATTACTTATATCATTCACTTCTTTTTTATACTGATAAATTTAACCCGATGTTAAACATGCAAACAGTTATCAGTTGTACTCATTGTATTCATAGCAATTCAATGCCAATGAATACTTTCAGTTAAGCAAAAAAAAGTCTTAAATAAATTGAACAGCAAACGTTTAAGCGCACAAAAACACAGTTTAAGCACCCACACACACACACACACACGCACACATACTCCTATTAAACCTTACGCTGACCCCAATTGCAAAAAAAAAAAAAAAAAACTATCAGAAATAAGTCGAAAATCCTTTCATACAGTGTAAACGTCTTGGCATGGCGTATTTTACAATGCTTAGACATATAGAGAGCAGGAGTACTCGCACTCGCATTCACACTCGTATTCGTATTCGTATTCGTACTCGTATTTATAGTTCTTTTTCCGGGTGCACGTGTTTGGAATTTCAATTGAAAATTATTTACAAAAATCTTTCTGGGGGCTTCCACAATTGTTTTTGAGGGGGGCATAAACTGTTGCTGTTTGACCTTTTTTTTTTTTGTGTGTGCATAAAAGATGGCAAAAAAATAATCAATAAATGCACGCACACCCACACACACATAACTTAAATATCTATATACATATTTAGGTCTATGCGCTCGAAGGCACATTTCTCAATTATTAAACAAAGGCACGCTGACCGTGGGCCAACTCAAAGATAGAATACCCACAGCTGCTGGATAATATAATACAATAATTAGGTAATTAATCATATAATGCACACAACAACACTCCAGGCGGGTCATTAAGTCGAATGAGCCAAGCCACCTCCCTCACAGCCCGCCCACACACAAATTGCTAATTAAAGATAAACAAAACACTTTAAAACGCAACAATACGTCTACGTTTGCCGACGGCACATTATGGAAATTGAAAAGAAAATATTTAATTATAAACAAGTGGACCAAGTGGAAACTGAAAAAGTTTACCTCTGTTGTACACACAAAAACACATTAGATGATGATAAAGGCAGCAGGCAGTGTGAGAGAAACTTCTTCGGAAAAGTTGCAGGCGAGCTAATGATATTTATTATGATATTTAACAAGCTTCTACTTGCTTTGTACGCATTTACACACTTAAATATACATATGAATACACAGCGCAGCGTACCTTCTGAGCAGAACAAGAAGTTTAAAGGGAAAAAGTTTTGAAAAGATTTTAGAGGAAATTTGTTGTGATTTGAAAGATTTGCAAAGAAGTTACCTTTAAGAAGTTTTCAAAATTCGATTTATTTTCAAGTATAAATTTTGAAAACACATTTCGTGTAGTTCCGATTCAATTGTCGAATCGATCATGTCTGTATAAAATTAAACTAAAACAACAATTATTATCATTTAAACAAATTTTTGCGGCTAAAGACTTTAGTGTTGAAAATGTCATCTTTAGCAATGCGATATGTATCGATAAGTACGTGTACCATATCTATGTCATAGGTACCATATCTAAGTTAGTCACAAATAAAAACATTGTTGTGAAAGCACACAGGCGTGGTTTTTTATCTTTCAATTTAAATATAACTTCCGTCCATTTTGGGTAGAAAAAGGTTTTCTATCCAACATTTAGTTATTACTATTGAGTTGTAAAAATAACTTATAGCTGAAAGTTAAATATTTACTTATATGATATAAATATTTTTATTTTTTCTCACTTTTTCTTTTAAAGTCAAAGGTACTAACACAAATTCATTCAATGTAAATATAAAGCCAGACCACACTTCTTTAATTTATTTTCGTTTTTCATTTTTTTTCTATTTTTTTTTTTTTTTTTTTTTTTATTTTTTTTTTTTTTTTTTTTTTTTTTTTTTGTGAACGTAAACTAATTAATATTTATATAGAAAATTAGTATATTATTAAAAATTATTTATACAGAGTTATTTATATATATAATTTATTTTATATAATAATATATAATATACAAACTATCAAGTCAAATTATTTATCAGTTATCTATAATATACAAACAAATTGTCAAGAGTTTAAGCAAATTAAAAAACATATAATTTTAAAGCGCTTAAAATTTAATGTAATTTGATACGAAACAAAAACAGCTGTCATTAAGCTAGAAAATTCAAATAAACTCAAATACAGCAGACAAAAGAGAGAGAGAGAGATAGAGAAGCACACAAATAAAAAGAACATCAAATAAAATAAAGTGTCAGTGAAGTTTGCCAAAAAAATAAAATATATATATATATATATATATATATATATATATATATATACGTCTATATATATGGCCAGGCAGACAATTTAAAACTCATCAATTCACCTAAAAGCCGCGCTCCAAAAACAATTGAGCTATAAATGTTTGTTTACTTAAGGCGACAAAACGACAAATTGAAAGTTTGGTGGGGAGCAAACCAAAAAAAGCAACAAAAATAAAATAAATAAAAAAAAAAAAAACAACAAAAGTTCCACGAAAAAAAATAAATATTAAGATAAAGCAAGACCGCAAAGAAAATTGCAGGCATAGTCCTGAAAAATCCATTTACTGCTGCGTTTTTCTTATTTATGCTCGCATTTTGCGTAAAAAGTTTTCATAATTGAAATAAAATACGAAGAAAAAAATATACACCGAAAAAAAAAAGTAGTCAAAAAGGAACAATAGGATTTTTATAGCTTGACGCGCTGCGTAATGCGCAAGGGAAATGCCCCGCCCCAAATCAAAGTATCAATGAAAAGCTATCCCTGCAAGCACACGCACACACACACAAATACGTATATATGTATGTATGTATATACATATATGTGTGTAGGTATATGAATATAATATACCGTATGCCCCCGGCGGAGTTGTAGCAAAAATTTAATCAAGCTTTGGCCAGGCGCACAAATAATTTTCGCAAATTCGTTTACGGCATTTTCTTTTGCAGCCTCCGACCACACTTTTCAGTTCAGCTTCCACCGCCCCGCCCCCTGCCCGAACCCGCCGTCGACCCCTCGGGTAATGGACATGCAAAACGCTTTTTAATCCCAGCAAAAAGGGAAAGCTGGACAAACGCATTGGCCAATTTGCGTCCGAGTAGAAAAACTGTTACTGAGCACCGCAGGCCGAACGCAGAAGGCAGTAGGCAGAAGGCAGCAGGCTGTCAATGCCGCAGGATGCGAACAAACTGACAGCGTCGCAGTGTGAAGGCTATATAGTTTATAGTATATATACATATATATATATATATAAGGCAAAATATATATTTGATTATTTAAGTATGCGCTGATGCAATCAGGACATCCTTGACAGCTATAATTGAATGATGTTCAATTTGAACCAGTTCTGCTTTAAAAAAAAAAAATTTTTTTTTATTTATAGTTATTGTTTATCGATTTTGAAGTTGTTTTGCTCGTAATCACACATATATTTAACAAGAAAGATATTAAGTGAAATCATATTTTGTTATATCTTTATAATATATAACTAAAATATTTTAAAGCTATTTTATCCGTTATATATTTAGGTCTGATTTCATAAGAACATGAACATATATCAGCAGCAATTTTTTGAGACTTTACTTTTTTGAGTTAAGTTCTAAAAATCTTAAAATGTATTAACTGGAGATGAATGTGTGATACATGAATTAAGTGAATGAATATGAATAGTCTCTCTGAGTATTTACACACTTAAGAATCATATTCGCCCATCATACTCGTAGAATTTCCTTATCACATAAGTCAGGTCAATTTATGACCAATTATTTGCATATATGCATCATTTTTATATAGTTTTTTATACTTTTTTGTTTCTCACTCATATAGAATACATATCATTCATATTTTAAGCTAATAATTTCCATAGCTACTTATTTTGTTTAAGGAACTGCATTATTCCCACAACCAATTGTGATTTATTCATGTTTTTGGCTTCAATTTTTAACGCTTCGTTGCATTATTTGGTTGCAACTCTGTGCGCCTTATTATTGTAACTTCTTTTCTGTTTCTGCCGCATTTTCTTTTTAATACTTTTCTATTTACGTATTTCGCATTTTATTATATTTTATTTTGCTGGCAGCTGCTCTGCAGCGCACTGCTCTCTGCACTGCTTTCAATAACTGAACTGAATAAAATGAATAGATGGCATGGCACCCATTGGCAAAATCTTCTTGCCCCGAAAGTGCTTGCGGCAGGACAACGAGCAAACAGACACTAAGGCGTTTTTGTGTTCCCGCTGCGGTTTATTAAAAATAATATACATTTTATGTAGCTATATGAATTTTTATAAAAAACTAAATATATATCTATATATATCTATATATATCTATATGTATATATAAATATTTTATAAGAATTTAGTTGAGCTCAAAATTTAACAAACTTTTCCAGCTGGCAGCCAAAGGCCGTTGGCCAAATGTCAGCTGAAAGTGGACAGCTTGCAGTTTTGTGGAAAAACCATACACACACTTGATATTCCCCTCTCTCTCACTCTCTATCACTCACACTCTCTCTCTCTCTCTCGAACAGCTTTTCATTTGGTTTGGGGTTTTTCTCGCTTCTGTTTTTCTCATATTGCGCATTTGCATTTGTATCTGAATCCAGGGCAGCTCAAAGATTTATTTGTCAGATACGCTTTGGCTTGATTTATGAAGGTGTGTGCGTGTGTGTGAGTATGTGTGGCCACTGGGGAGCTAACGCCGAGCCGAGCCGAGTTCGCGACCTCCCCGTTCACCCCAAACTCTGATAAGCTCAGCTGCCCGGCAGTAAGCTGTCAAACTTTAGCTGTGTCTCAGGTCCAACAACCTTAAAAAAAAAAAAAAAAAAAAAAAAAAAAAATGCTTCATTCAAAATTTCAAAATACCAAATTGAAAGGGAAACAGAGTGAAACGGTTGGAGCTCGTGGTGATGGCCAGCATGTCGCCGAACAAGGCGCCACCGCCATTGAATCCGCATCAGCCCGTGCTCTATATCGAGTGCTGTCGCGCTCACACCGACTATCGAAGACGGGCCACCGAGCTGCATGCCTCACTGGCGGACGCCTTGCGTGCTCTTCAGCCCGACATGCATCTGCAGCTGCGTGTCAATGAGAACAACATGCCACGCCTCGGCGCCTTCGAGGTGGCCATCGCCCCGGCGCCCACCGAAGACCACAGTATGCGACAAGTGCTGTGGACGGGCCTGCAGCGCGTCCCAGTCTCCGCAAAGGTGCCACACGTGGACGATATCATAGCGCCCGCCTGCATGGCCTTGAGACTGCGCCACAGTCAAGCAGGCCGGAGCAGCATTGACCTGGTCCGAACCAGCGATGGCGACATTAACAAGATACTGCAAAGGCGCAGCCTGCAGTAGCTTCAGTTTCACTTTCACTCTCTCATTTCATTTTAACACCTTATCGAAGTTTAAAATGTAAAATTCAATTAAATGAAAATTATCTGTGAGTTGATGTGCTCATTTAGTATTAAACTTATCTTTCTATCATCATAATGGCCTTTTCAATTTTTCAATACAATTATTTACCTATAAATATCTCTACATGTATATATAAATGTTTGACTTTATTTTGCATGCGCTTTGATGCATAACATTCATAACATTTTTCTCACACGGTGGCCTTTGCACAACAATTGCTTGCCATTCATAAGTTATAAAGTTTTTGTGTGTACGTTGCGTCCACCAGGACTTGTGGAAAAACTAAATAAGAATGCTCGACTAGCAGATATTCTTTAAGCTGACTTAACTAACAAGACTGTCATTTAAGAAGTTCAAGGATTTTAATTCTTATTTTTAAAGTTTAATGTTTATTAAAAAAGGTAAGATAGGCCATAAGAAGCGTATATAAAGCAATTAAAATTGTTAAAGCTATTGATTTTATATATTCATAATATATAATATAGGATATTGTATTCAAATTATAAAATATAAAATGGAAAATATAAAATATAGAATATAGAATATAGAATATAGAATATAGAATATAGAATATAGAATATAGAATATAGAATATAGAATATAGAATATAGAATATAGAATATAGAATATAGAATATAGAATATAGAATATAGAATATAGAATATAGAATATAGAATATAGAATATAGAATATAGAATATAGAATACAAAATATATAATATAATATAAAAAATAAAACTAATAACAACTTGTAATATATATCGAATCAAAAACTTTAGCGAGAGTTCCCTTTTTCTACCTATGAATAAACTTATATTCCTCTTTATATCGACACAGCAAGTGATGCAGATGCAAACTTTATATTAAGTAGACAGCATCATATTTTAACAATGATGTGTAATTGCCGGCAATAATAGTGCAAATTTCGCAGAGAGGCAGTTGTGAGCCGCATGGCTACGGTCTGTGCCAGCAGAACCTGTCTTCTCTCTCTCTCTCTCTCTCTCTCTCTCTCTCTCTGCTCCTTTTTCCGCTCTGCTTTGTGAGACAGGCGGCTGTTCATTTTCGCTCTTGACACAAAAAGCGCTGCGAGTGAAGCGGGGCTTGGAGCCAGAGAGATGGTTTTAGTTGCCGTTAAGACTTTTGCCTGGGACTGATAGCTGCAACAGCCAGCAAGTTGAGTGCTGAAATTCAGCATCATTGCACATACACACACACACACACACACACAGATACACTCTCTTGCATGTAGCACAATAAATCCCTTTTTAAAGTAAGTGGTGCATGTGAATATGTGTATGTGCATTGCATTTTGTTTGGCTAGCTTTGCTGCATGCCTCACGCTGGCTTGCTGCATGACTTAAGTTTTCAACACACGCAGACACACACACACACACACACACACACATATATGGCATGGCAGTCATTAAACCAACACATGCGCACTTGGCAACTTGTCAGGACGTGCTCTGTGCGTCCTTTAAGAATCCGGCTAGCTTGAAAGGCAGCATAAGTAGTAGAAAACGGCAGCATATTAATCTTATCAACAACAACAACAAATGTATAAAACAATAGCTGAAGCACCAGCAGCAGCATCAGACAGCAGCAGCAGCAGCAGAAGCTGGAACAGCACGCTGCATTCTTTGCACTGGCTGGAAGGAAGAAAGCCTTCGTCTTGCCTTCCTCATGCCTTGCCCTGATATTAAAGCCCTTTGTATTTCACACAAAGTACGAACTGAAGTTCATTATAAATAAAATGGATCACGAGGCTGACTTTTTGATTTTTAAAGTCTGCTTCAGACAGGCTGCCCTTTGAGTTATTCTAGCTTTTTGCATCAAAAGATGTTGCTTTATGCATGAATGTGAATCTTATGACGTGATATAAATATTTATTTGACTCATTTAAAATATTATAGCACTAGCTGCAAATTGAATAATAATTTGTATAACAAATATGTGCATTAAATATTATATTTAATATTTGAATTATATGCATAAATATTTGTGTTTATTTTATAAATACATTTCAAAGAACTTAAAATATTTACCACGAAAATTTGTATTATAATTTGTTTGCAATTAAAGTCCATTTTAATTGTTGTGTAATTTTTAGAAATGCATTAATATTTTTATCTTTGCATATATTTTAATCCATTAATTTATTAATTACGAGTCAATAAAATTTTAATTTAATCATATTCCGTTTTTTGCACTGTCATTCTCATTCTATAATCTTTATTTTATTTTGTTTTTTATTCATGCATCATTTATATTTGCTGCTGCAGCGAATCTGTAACAAGATTAAAAAGGTAAGTGGAAGCAGTGTACGACTATCAAATACTCTGTATAAAGATATTAAAAGTCATTTAGTTAATGTCAAGTAACAGTTAAAAAACCATTTGTATCTTGCTTTAATTCTTAAGAGAGGAAGAACATCTTTCACTTATTTACGAGACTCTGAAGTCGTCATGAACAAACGTCAACAACCTGTGAATCTATATATCAACCTCTTTTCTTATAGCTAAAGAAGTTTCAAAATTATTGATAATGTATATTCATATATTGAAGGTGCTCTTGGTTTTATTAAACGCTGGTCAAATGAGTTTAAAGATCCCTTTATAACAAAACTATTATATACTTCGCTGGTTCGACCTATTTTAGAATATTGTTCAATTATTTGGTCTCCACAGCATAAACTGTATCAGGATCGTATCGAATCGGTCCAGAAACAGTTTCTTATTTTTGCGTTGCGTGATTTAAACTGGGATCGTAATCTTCGCTTACCATCTGAGTAGGCTTCTTCTTATTAATCTTCCTTCATTAATCAATCGTAGAACAATTCTGGGGATTGTTTTCCTACATAATTTGATTATTGGTAAAATTGATTCGCCATGTCTGTTAGTTCAGCTTAATTTTTCTGTTCCCTCCAGAACAAGCAGACACTTTCGTCCGTTGTATTTACCTTTATGCACATCGGATTATTCTTTGCATAGCGCGTTTCACGTGTTATGTAGTAATTATAATAAATAATATCATGTGTTCTCCATTGAACTCTCTCTTCCCTTAATAAAATCATTGCTTGCAGGTCATCTTCGTGGTAGCCTGTAATCTTACATTTGTACTTATATCTAAGACTATAATTAATTTAATTTGTAAGTTTCCCACAAATACTCTCTATCTTGTATAGCTTCAATAATATCACTGACTAAAATGGCTGTGAATTGGGGCATAGCTGGCCGTACTGGCAAATAAAGTACCCCCACCGAGTTGGTGGTATTATTGATAATTTATGTTATTTTAGGCTTTATAATTATATAAATATTTCTATTGTTTACATTTAAGTTGACTCCAGTTTTGTCAATGTCTTTTTTAATAATAAATACAAATAAATAATAATATTACGTCAGACTAATGATAGTAAAGTTTTTCCATAAGTAGAAATTCCTCATCAGCTAAGCACACTCATTAAGCATACGCATAACTCTAAATACCTTTACCCATTTATTATTTAAGGGGTATTAAATAGGTAGGTACACCAAGACAAAAAAAAAAACGTGAAAAGGCTGCTGCATTTTATGCACATTTAATGCTGTTGGCGCACATTTTGACAAACCCCGTGCAGGATTCGCAGTCAAAGCGACGACTCGGCAAGTCTTTGGCTGCAGTTGCAGTTCTTTAGATGCGCAGCGCCAACTGTCAGTCGCCTTAAGGACTTTGACGTTCATTTAGTCGACGCGTTGGCGCGCGCTCTGTCAGCTGCCTGGCCGTCTTTTAAGCCAGTTCTTTCTCTTTTTTGTTCACTCTCTTAATAGATTTTATCATTTGACTTCCATTAGTCGGAATGGGATGGCGCGACAAGGCTTGAAAATTTGCGACGCTTTCAAGTTGCTAAAAATGCACTTTTCTGATTTATCTGCAAATTGGAACCAAAAAAAAAGAAGAAAACATGCAAAAGATTAAAACTGCAAATGGACTTTTATTTATATTCAGCAGATTATTTTTGCCTTTGCTTCCAATTAATTTGTTAGTAGTAAGGCGCACTATTTAATATAAATATTTTTCATAGTCTCCTTCGCTGTTATTGGTTTTTATTTTCCGCTGCGCGTAAACAAATTCCAGCTGTGTTTAGCTCTATTAAAACGTATTAGCACAGTGCCTTTGGCTTATAAATTGTATAGCTACTGCACGCTGTGCACGAGCAATCCATTTTGAAAAGTTAATTAAAAAATTGTGCTATTGCCTGAAGTGGGCGTCAAATGCTGGCTGTTGACAAATACTCGAACCTGCACAATTTCTAAACAACAAAAAAATAAGTAAAGAAATCAAACAAAGTATGACTGAAAGATACGCTGTAAACAGTTGTGGAGATATAATCAAAATATTATTGAAAATATATTTATACATGAATAGAGTATATGTTAAGCAGAATCGATATTTATCGATTTGAGAGGTAGTTGCTTATGTTTAATGTGTGCAGTGGATTCCAAATTTTTTAAGTGAAAAATATTAATTAAGTATTCAAAATCGATATTAATCGATTTTAGGTAAATATTCATATTAAAAAAACATATTTAATTTTCAATCAAATAAATTTGATATTAATCGATTGCAGCATTAACTATTGTACGGAAAATATGTACACCAAAAATTTGATTTTCAATTAATAAATTTATATTTTTCAAATACAATAATATGTTATAAACTATGTCAGAAATAATCCATTAGTTCTTTGAGGATATTGTCTATCTTAAATGTGCGTGCAATAGATTCAAAATATTCCTAAAGTCGATATATATTAATTTTATCAGTTTTTCGAAATAAAAAATAATTGAGTTTAAGTCTGCATTTAAATAAGTTTCTGTTCAGTTATACTAGACAGAATATGTAATCATTATGTAGAAGTTTTTGAGTTATAGAATATTTCGTATGACTGCTAACTCTGCTAGCTTTTTGTTGTTATCAAACTGTTGAAAATATCCCCTAAATAGTTATCAAAAGACTTGCCAATTGTATATATAATATAAATAATATTTAATATATCTTCAACTTCAGCTTCAACTGAAAACTAAGTCGACTCTATTTCCATTCCAAAAGTAAGTTAAACTATTAGTTATATTTGTCACCTAACATTGTCGCTCATCGAACGAATATACTCTAAATTTATGCATTTTCAATGCAGGGCATAGCAATTCATAAAAAACCTATGCATTTTATGATTTTTTATCACAGTTCGTTCGACTAATTGCTCTCTATGTGTGTGTGCGTGTGTTTGTGAGCTTTAATGTTTTTTTTATTTTTTATTTCTTCTTTTTGTATTTTGTGTATAAGTGCATAATATGATGGTATTATAACGAGTTTGCATTTAAATTGACACGTATTTCCGTAGTTATCGACATCAAATGCAGACAGCTGAATTCAATTAAGGAAATTAACATTTGCCATAACTTTTTGATTGAAATTGTTTGGCTAGCAGGGCAGCAGCTTCTCCATTAACGTCAAATGTTTGCCAATTGACATTGATGATTGAGCATTGTTTTCTATCCAACCAAATGCTCAATTATCTGAGGCCAGTTTGTCAAGGTCGCTTTGTGGCTTAAATCAACAATTGGGGCATGAAAGTGAACTGCATGTAGAGCATCTCGATTTCAATTAAGAGACGATGGCAGCAGACAGCAGACAGCAGAAGCAGGTGCTGGCAAATACACGTTACGGAGTGTACGAAGTGTAAAGCGAAATGAGAAAAAAATGCAAATACGATTGTGACATATTTCCTGAGCGAATGCCAACCAAACAGACAGAGAAAGACAAAGACAGGTGGACCGGAAAACTGGAGCGTTGCTTGTGAAAACTGGAACTGTCCCTGGCTACGGTTCTGGCTCTGGCTCTGGCTCTGGCACGGGCACAGGCACGGGCACTGCCACTGGCTCTAGCACTGGAGACGAGGTCAGGTCAGTCAGCCATGCGGTTGGTCAACTGACAACTGACGCGTCTCACTTTTTGGCAACTGAGCACTGCAGATTGGCATTGGATATCGTATCGTCGTTGTTCTGGCAACACTCAAAACTGACACTGAAACCTCAAGGAAATGAATGTGGTTTCAGTTTTTTTATTCAGCAAATGCAACATATGTGCATGACTATATACGTAAAGTAAGCAGAGAGCAGATATATTGAATAATATTGTATCATATATCAGTAAAATGCTGAATTGCACTTATTTCCATTTGATTTAAGTGTGAGCAGCAAAGCATTCCATTGGCATTCATTAAATATGTAAATATATATATATATATAATAATATAAAATATATTAAAATTAAATTCCTCGTGTCATGCAATGCAAACAAACTTGTTTGAAGTATTGGCTTACAGACGCTTGAATAAAAAATACCAGCATAAAAATATTGAAGTACTCTGAATGAGAAAACTGAATTTTCAGTTTTATCGACTATCAAGTGAAAATAATATTTATATATGTTTCCTATATATATATATATATATATTTGCAGAAAATCAATATTGATGTTGAGTATTAGGACTTTATTCATTAAGACTTTAAAGCTATTCAAACTAAATTGATGCTAAAGCGGATATATAATATTATTATATTTACTTCAAAGCATACAAAATAAATGTTGATCAAAGAGAATTTAGACTTTCGGCAGTGCACTAAAGATAAATATATTAATAATTACGCCTATTACAAATTAATCATTATTATCTAATACAAAAATACTTTATTTTTAAGTTGACATTTAATAACCGAATATAGATATAAACATGTATACGCCGTAAATGAGTTGTACAAGTGATTTATACATGTTTGTATCTTCGACAAATATATTTGAATGTAAAAACAAGCAATTTGTGACAAATGTCAGACATGATGAATAGTTAATATAATATATACTTCATGTATATTATATAATCTAAGCTAATTTATACTCGATAGATAATAATGTTATATACGTATTTATAAAATAAAACTAATAAAAATATTAAAGTTTGTATACATACATATGTGCGCTAAAAAGTAGGCAATAATTTAAAAAATAGTAAAAAAAAAACCGTGAACCAAAAAAAATGATAAATTTAAAGGGAGTTTTTACTTTGGGCTTATTTATTTAGTATTAAAAGGGATTAAAAACAAAATATACAAATATATCTTAAGGTTGCCGATGTTATGCAACAAAGTGTAACGAAGTATTAACAAAGCCTGTTAAGACTTCTTATATCAAGCCAAGAAATAGAAAACTTAAACGGTGCAATTATTTTGAACTATCATATCCTAATTTTTGTTAATTTTTGTGATATATTGCAAAAACTGTAATCATTTATTTTTATATAATAAAATATATTTGCAAATAATCAATATTTTAATATACATATTAAAAAACATTTTTCTTTCAACTTTGATAATTGTAAATTTTCCCTTCTAAATAAATTGAATTATTCAACATTCAATATTCTTACAGTTTTCTATAACACATTGATTTTGAAAACTCATTGATTTCACAGTGTTTTTGTTTATGGGAACACATCAACTGTTGCAAAACCCCAAATGTAGGTGCAAGGCTTGTCCCACTTACACCAACAATTCGCTGCAAGTGTCGCTGGTTGCATGATCTATGAGCGAGCATAAATTTTTACTGCAGCGGGCGTGAGGGGAAACCAACTGGCATAGATACTGATACTGCAAACAGTGCGGCTGGCTTCGATGTCAACGTCAACGATTCAACATTTCGATACGAATTGAATTGGCAAACAAAAGTTGGGCAAATTATTATAACTAGAGATAGCGAACAGAGTGGGAGGACTAAGTTTTTTTTTTTTTTTTTTTGGCAAAAATTTGTAGGCCGCGCGCTAAAAACTGATTGCCGGAAATGTTTGTAATTGGTTACACATGGCCAACAGGCAGAGACAGTGGCAGTGGCAGTGTGAAGTGGGGCTGGATGGCATCACAGCAATGCCACATGGGCATTGTGGCAGCCCGCGTCGACTATTGCAGTTTTAAGCATTATTGTTATTATTTGTTGCAGCTGTAGGGGCTGGTTAATGATTTATGCATTCGCTGTGCATAGAAATGACATTGCGGGGGGTCCGAATGCGCTTGGCTAATTTAAATGCACATTTGGGGCACACAGTGTGGCAGTCGTGTATGGAACCAGCAGCAGCAGGGCAGAGAGTGAGGCTGGCCGACGCTGTCAGCGACTAGCTGTGATTTATGCCTCAAGAGCCCTAACAGCGACCACAAGTATATTAACAGCCACTGTAAACAGCAGTCGAAGAGCGCAGACTAAGTGAAGAGCAAATTTCCCAGCAACATAAAAAGAGCTGCAGTTAACAGACGCTGTTAAGTGTCTTAAGAGCATGCACTAACAGTGGCCATAACAGTGCAGTTCTCTTTGCTGTTAACCTAACAGCGGAAGACAATTGTTTTGCCATATGAACGTAGGTCAGTAATTTGTGCGACACGTGCGATATTTATCAATTAGAAGTAGGGCTTCCCTCCGTGTTAAGCTTACATTTATTATTTTTAGATTTTAGGAGTTTTTATTGTTGTTAAACAAGTTACATATTAAAGAACACAATAATAACAGCTTATTTTACTTTAGTTTTACACAAACTTAAGAATTTTATATTATGCAAAGAGCAGACTTAACTATTAAAAATTTAAATGCATAAAATGTGGAAGAACTACAAAGCGTAGAAAACAGTTTTAAATGGAACAATTTATTTATTAAAATAATTTTTTACATTTTTGTTAACTATTCCGAAATTAAAAATTATAATTAAATAAGACTTTTCAAGAAAATAATAAAAAAAATAATTTTAAAAATATATATAAAAATTCATATTCCAATCTGTCAAACATTAAATAAAAATATAAAAATAAAATAAAAAATTACAAAAACAAATTAAATATAAAAAATTGCAATAGATAATAATAATTCACTATAAAACAAATACAAGATAATTCTAATATAAAGAGTTTAAATAAAAAATAACAAATTCATCAATAAATAAAATATAATAATATAGTTTTAAAAAAATTTAATTTTTATTATACGAAACAAAAAACTTTGCTTTAGCCTGTTTTACAAAATTTCCTTTCTATAGCATACAAATTATTAGACATACAATATAAAATTGCGAACCTAATCAAAAAAACACACACATTAAAAACTAAATAAATTATACAAGCTACCCTCGCAAATCACTCTTACAATAGGTAAGTAATACTATACTAAGCTAGAAGCGATAATTAACTATAGATTTTGCTTACGCTTTATTATCTTCAATAAACGGAAATCAAATACGTTTCGAATAACCATATTAATAATACATACATATGTACAAACTATTCATTTCAAGCAATAAATTTAGTTTCATTAGAACACACACACACACACACATACACACAATTAAATATAATTTACACAATTTCTTCATGTACTCAGAAATGCTATACAAACAGGAAATTATTCCAAAATTATATTGATGATAGTATCAGTTAACTTAGCATAGTTCTCACATACGCTTGCCTTTGTTTTGTGCATATCTAAATGTATTGAAATTCTCAACATAACTTTGATAATGGCTTGTGAGAATGTATATTAGAGAATATTATTATTAGCAGAAAATATATTTGAGTTTATAATTTATTATTGAACACAATTTGCTTTGGCCATTAGCTGATTAATGAGCCATATATTTTTGTGAATCATAGTTTTCAGTGTGTCATGTTACACTAAAAACATTTAGACACACAATGGAAACACACACATACAGAGAAAGTGAGAAAATGCTATTCATAAGAGAGCATAAACTAAAAACAATTTACAAAATTGTTGCTTTGTTTTAATTATGCGTCAATAACAACAACAACAGCTACAACAATTACAACCACAATAACAGCAAAAGCTTCTAGCTACTATATCATGCAACGTCATGGCCCCGCCCACATTTTATACGCCTCTCACCACATTAGCCCAAAATCTAAATCTGTTTTTAAATTCAGCAAAGTCATGAACAAAAACAAGTTGAAGAGCAGAAAAGAGAGAGGAGAGAGAGAGGGAATGTGGAGGGTCGGGCGAGGCCGCTGGATCTGGCCAGTAGCTTCCTAATGGAGCCAACAATCAAATCCACAACCAAACACAAATCCAAACAACAACAACAGCAACAACACTTTAAAATCACATCTGTCCGTGGCATGTGCCGAGGTCGATGCTGTATTTAAGTTCATTTAGCTGCAAAACAAGGAAATGAGCCACCAAATGGGCGCTAGATATAGCTTTTTATGTATAGCTATAGTCGCCTAAGGTTAGCACTGTAAATGTTCAGTTAGAATATGATGAATCTTTATATATTGTAGTTTCATTGTATTACAATGTGAACAACATGAATAGACTAAATCAATACTAACTTCAAAATAACCCTTTGCCAAGCCATAATAGAGAAAATATCTTATGCTGAGTATTGAAAGTTTTGAGTCAATTAAGTTTTTAATCAAGAATAGCCACAGCTAAATACAACTTTAACCTGGCAACCTTCCTATTCTCTCTTCTCTCTCTTCTCTCTTCTCTCACAATCAGAGCTAAGCAGCTCATTTCATAAACATAAACCTAAATCAATATCTGGCTGCTGAGTCTCATTAGCCAGCAGCTGGATCCTTTTCAGCTAGAGCATAATGAATGTCTGAACATTGTAGACGGCACAATTGTCACTAAAAATTGAATGGCTCTGTAACCGATTTTCGCTGTTGTGCAGCAAATTTAGCAACAAGATAGAACCAACAATGGCTACCCAGAAACAACCGCAAAACGTGGGTTAGGCAATTTGCAACACGCGCAATGCGAATCGAAAAAGCACGTGAAAAACCAAAAAGAACGCAAATCGAGGTAACGAGTTGACATCGTGTGTGTGTGTGTGTGTGGTTGTTCATGAATGTACTAAAGCGTGTGTTTAAGTGCGTCCTCCATTGAGCAGCAAAAAATGCGAGGTGAAGCGCTTACAAAATGTACAAAACTCTTTGAGTCCTCGCGTAAGACAAGCAGCAAAAAATGCGACGCAAGAATGCAGCGTGGAAGGCAAAGAAAAGGAAACAACAACAGCAACAAAAAAGCGCCAAGCAACAAGCCGAACAACAATAATAAAGCAAGTGAAATGTTTGAAAAATAATGCTGATCGACTGTGAGATACCATGTAATTGAAAATATTAGATTTTTAGATAAATTCTTAGAACTAATTACATATTATTTGAATGGAATTTAATGGAAGTTTGTTTGGAATGCAAATTTGTTATATTGTATTCAAAATATACACCATACTATAGTAGATAGATTATATTGCTTCTCTAAGATATTGTAGATATTTTATTTATTTATTTCAAATATTTGTATATGGAAAAATGCAGTCTATGAAATTTGAAAAACAAATTCTTAGAAAAATAGTCTTCATATATTCAATAAAACTATCGGAAGTTCCATTGAAACTTATCTTAATTTTGGATAATTTTACTTAATTGAAAACAAATAATTATTAAATAAAAGAAATTAAAAATATTTCAAATATATAAAATATTTCTTTTAATAATTTAATATATATTTAAAAAAAGTCGGAAATACAAATTTTAAATAGCACTAATCCATATCTTCATTACAAACTCAAAATAATTCTCATTTTTTTATCAAAGTTCACACAATTTCTGATAACTGCAAGATAGCCCAAACCTAATGAAAACTTCAAGATACCCCATTTTGACAGCTATTTCGACAGGGTATACAACCGATATAGTCTGTGACAGGCGCAGACAAAGGCGCACCCGGGAGACAATGACGCCGCCAAACGATGATGAGTATCCTGCCACAAGAATGTGAATTCGGAGACACAACGCGTCGAGTGTCAATATGAAAATATATGCGTATCGTTTGTGTCAATTCTGCTAGTGTGTCTGTGTGTGTGTGTGTGTGTGTCTGTATCCTGGTATGAATTATTCATAAAATGGCAATGGCCCTGCGAGCAGCACGAATAAAAAGCAGCAGCAGCTGAAGGAGCTGTCATGACGTTGGCCCCGTGGCAGTCTACAAAAATTTAATTTCTTGTTGTTGTAGATGAGAGCGAAACCAACAACAGCAACAACAACAACAACAACAACAATAAGTACAGCTGAAAGTGTTTGTGGGTAAACAAACTAAAACACAAACATCCATCCGCACATTTGCAAGTCCAAGTTGTTGCAGCTCAGCGGACGTGTGGTAAGTTGCAGCCAAAAATCGAAGAAAAAATCACTTTTTAAAATATTCATAGATATCAGCGCATAAGGAAAGAGTTAAAAAATAGTTGTCAGTATGTTATATAATACTGTAATTTATTTATTTACTAATCAGCAGAGTTTGTGGGCAGCTGAAGAAGGATTAGAAATAAAGCTTAGAACAGGAAACTCTGAATTATTTTATATTTAATGCAGTCTAAATTTGGGGTTGACAGCTGTCATTATTAATTATGCAAAAAGTATAACAAAAATTTATAATAATTAATTATGAAAGCATATATTTTTAAGGCACTTACCCTAATGAAAAACGAATTATCCAAATGCGGAGCATTTCAATCTGCTAGCACACAAAAGGCTAGTTGCCTGAAAAATAATAAAATACAAATTTAAATATAAATATTTATAAATCTGCATACTATCATATATATTAATTATAAATTAGTAAAAAAAATGTAATATATATTTTATGAATTGAAATATTATAGAAAATCAGTTTATATATTTAAATCAGTCTATACATTATTCTTTACATGAGCTATCTTCCCTGTGATTATCATAAATAAACATATTACATCCTATAGATCAATTGATTAGGTTGTTTAGGTCTTTTTTCAGTTGAGTAGCCCACTTAAAAGGAACCTTTTTACTCTCGCGAATGAGTCAAGTGACATGATGTTGGGTCAGAACTCGACGTCGACCGCGCTTTTCATCATTTTTTTTATCGTATTAATGCATTGTGGATCATTTTATATCAACAACCCATCAAGCGACCAAGTTTCCTGTTAGAATTTCCATACGAAATCAACTTTTTGATGAGATTGTGTTATTCGGTAGTGCAATGCTTTCCAGGACCCACTTTTATGCAGATTTTTACAAATTTTGTAAATTAACTAATTAAAATGGATGTGTAAACAAGAAATCTCTTCAACATGTGCGTTTGAAAAAATGCAACTGTGCGAAAAGTAAAGGTGTTCATACAAAAAGAAAAAGTAGTGCTATTATTTTTTCAGTATTTTTTCGACTTTTTCGAGAATTTTTCGAAATATATAAAAGCGTTGAATATTTTGATGATACTTGTTATTTGTTGCAATAATGTATTGTTTTCTGCTTTTATAAAAGTAATCAGTAGATCAATACACTGATAAATGTACCCAGGAGAAATCATATATAAAAGTTGAAGCCAACAAGACTTAAGAATTATACACAAATTTCTGACATATTATTATTTACAAAAATTTGCAAAAAAGTTTTCAAAATAAGCGGAGTAAACTTATTTTTAGTTTCAATAATTAATTAGCTTTAAGTAAAAATTAATTATTACACAACATATTCATAGTAAGATTTCACTCGAAGTTGCTCAAAATACTGACAAATGCGAAAAAATTATATTATAATCAACCCAATTATGCAAGTCAAACATACTTCAACATACCAACAGTCATCAAATAGACATTTGAGCAGATTACAAACATATGAACAATTTTTAACTGTCAACCTTATCAGATAGCAGAATAATAAAGGTTCAAAGGTTCATCACTAGACCTTCTAAACCCAAAAACAAATCAATAACATATGTATCTAATAATAATACACATAAAAATATTTATAAATCTTATAATACATTCATTTACAATATCTATCAAGTTTTCTAAACACTTAAAGCCCTCCTTCCTTTAAATCTTTAAAAATAGTTTGAACAACTTTTCGGAATTCAGCAAAATCACAAAAGAAAAGAAAATTTTGTTTTCTTTTCTGTATACTCTTAGCCATGAGTTAGGCTAATTATATAGCATCATCTGAATAGGCCAGTGTGGCCTCACGTATTGTAGATTTTGAGCTCACTTTGAGCTTGTATCAAGTCGAAACACTTGAATATTATTCACATTTGAATAAGCCCTAAAAGTCGCGCACATTTGCAATGCTAACTAAAAAGCGGACGAAAACTTGCAACACACAAAAAAATGCACACAGCACACACACACACACACACACACAACACACATACATATACACTCAGCCACACACATGTATATTGAAAATGCAAATGCTCAACGCATACGCAGCACAATTTTCAGGCATTTTTGCCTTTTTTATGCTGTTGCTATTCCTTTTTCTTGCTCTGCTATTTCCTACCCCTTTTTCTGCTGTTTGTTGTTGTTATTGTTGTTGTTTTTTGCAAGTTTTCAGTTTCGATTAACTTTTTTTCTGCACAAATAATATGGATTTTCACGTGCTGTTGCTTGGGTCTGGGATTATGCTCATGTGGCAGTGGGATAAGGAAATAGCATAAGCGAAGGATTGCTAATAATCATAATGATGTTTTTGCTGTTGCTGATGATGATGACGTTGGGGGATAATGTCGTTGCCGATGTTGTTGTTGTTGTTGTTTTTGCTACTGCCGCCGCTGCTGCTGTTGCTGCTGCTGCTGCTGCTGCTATCGTTTGCCTAATCGCTTTGCATTTTTCATCGCTTGTCAACTGTAAAATTTGCGAGCGGCAACTTTTGCCACTTAATTTTCGCAACGCTCGACAAAGTTTTTCAATCGACATAGTTCGATTAGGCAACGCATTTGCCTAATTAGCCAAGAGTTTCGAGTGGATGGATCGGGAAAAACAATCCAAATATGAAAACTTGCAAGAATTTTCCAACAATCAAGTGAACCCCCTTCTCGAGAATGTTAGAAAACAAAATAAAATTAATTTAACTATAATATAGACTGTTATTTTATTGTATTAAAAACATTCATATATTCATATTTATTTATATTCTGTAGTTTAATATGATATAAGACTTGATTTCAATTCAAAAAGGTTTTAAAATATGAATGCAATTAATACATAATTTATATATATTTACATATATATCTAGCTATATTATACTATATAATAATATACTTAATTATATTTCAACTATATATACTATATTATATTATAATATACTGTCATACTTGACTCGAATTGAAGAAAACTTCATCATAGTTCATATGCAAATTTTTATAGATTTTATATTTATACAAATTTTCAACTTTAACTTTAAAAACAAGTAAACCAAATATAACTTAATCTTAAATCTTAAACTTGTAAATTCTTGAATCTTAACTAACATTTAAATAACCCAGATAATAAAGTCTGTAGCTCAGCCAACTGCTCGATCCCTCGACTACTTTAAGCCCCTTTAAACAACAGACACTTCAAAGCTCTGGCCGTCTTAAAGGATTCACAATTGGTTACAGTTTTGCTCTTAGCTTAATATTCCTCTTTGCACTCGAACTGCAGCTCAAGTTAAGGCTTGTGATTTGTTTGTGTGCCTGGCTGAAGCACAGGCGCGTGTCCTTTGCCACTGGAAGGCTTTTGTGAAAGCGCACAGTCATGTCGGCTGCCTGCTCTCGGCCCGTTGGCCCGTTGGCCCATTGGCCCATTGGCCATTTGGCTTTCGGGCTCCGCGTAACACACACACACACACACACACACACGCACACTTCATTTGCGGTAATAGTTTGTTAGAAAGACAGTAAAAACAAAAAGGACGCATAAAACAATTATAGTCCCGACGCTCGGTGACATAAAAACCTTTGACAAATTTCGCTAGCTGCTGATGTTGCCTTTATGGTCGCGCCTTCTGCACTCAAGGCGGCCTTTTGAAAGCGCGCGCGCGACCAACAGCAGCAGCAACAACAAAAGCAACAACAACAACAATAATAATGACAACAAGCTGACTTGCTAATGAAAAGTTTATGGCCACGGGGCATATACTTAGAACACCATGAGGCTGAATAATATGCCGACATGCACTGCAAGAAAATGTAGGTGTGAATAGCTGAATTTAATCAAGCTTTGATTTACTGAAAATATATAAAAGAATATGAGCGAAATTTACGAATTTAATTTAAAATATCTTTGGAGTCTTGGGATTTACCAATTTAGTTGTTTAACTTCGAAATACAAACTTGAAACTAACCCTATTCAGACAATTTATTTAAAACAAGTAAGAGGGGTTTGGGGAGATGTCGGAGGGGGACCCTGGGGCAGGGGAAGACCAAAATATAAAATTTTGGGTTTTGGTAAAAAAAAAAAAAAAAAAAAAAAAGAGGGGGGGGGGGGGGGGGGGGGGGGGGGGGGGGGGGTGGGGTATGGAATTTATTGTTTTTTTTTTTGTTGGGGGGGAGTGTAAATTTTTTATTTTATGGTGTTTTTTTTGTTTGTTTTTTTTTTTTGGGGGGGGGGGGGGGGGGGGGGGGGGGAAAAAAATTTTGAAAAAAAGCTAAAAAATTGAAAAAAAAATGGAAAAAGGGGGGGGGGGGGGGGTGGGCTCTTTAATTATTTATAGAAAGCTGCCATAAAACATTTGCTGAGCCTTCATTATTTAACATAAAACCCAAACTATAAACTTTTTTATATATATTCAAGCTCTGCTAGTTTCAGTCTAATTTCGATAATAAAAGTAAACTGTACTTTTTTGGACTCATAAACATTATCCTTCATTTTATTTAGTAGTTTATAAACACTCTTTAGATGTTCTTAAAATATTTGAATTATAATTCATTTACACTTTTAGGAACTTAATTTCATTTCAATATATCGCAAACAAACTACTAAACAGTTTTAAAAATCATAAGAGCACAGGAACATCTGAATAGTTCAACAGAATCTTTCGTTTTCCCTTTCGTTCTAGTTTAGAGTAGCTGAAGAGTGAACGTATCGCTGAGCTAATTCAACTTGTGGTTCATGAACAGAAATAACCGCTTCAACTGAATAAAAAGTGTTAAGAATAGAATGAACTATATTAATGCCAGAACATTGCAAAAGCTTACTAGTTCAATATTTCTATATATCTAAAGAACCCTTTTCAATTGAACAATCTTATAAATCGAGCAGCATGCACTGAGGAACGCATAGTGTTGATAAGAGGTTGATCTATATCGTTTCCTGATTGCTCAAAAAGTATACTAGTTCATTTGAACAAACTCTTAAGCCAATAACTGAGGAAATAAAATTGTTCATATCCAACTTAAATTAACCACTAAATAATCCATGAACATTACAAGAGATTACTAGTTCATTTGAACAAACTGTTAAATTGAGTTAAATTCAACAAAATACATATATTGTGAATCATGACCAAGGATTATTATTCATAGCCTACCAAAACGAATCGACTTACTGATCATTAAGTAGTGCATTAGTTCTTTTGAACAAATCGTTGAGTAGATTTGAATAAGTTCAACAGCTTATTACTATGAGTCTTTCAATTAATTGCTATAATTTTATATATATATATATATATCCTCCAGCATGATTCATAATATTTTCATATATCTAAAGAACCTTTCTCAAATCAGTTTTAATCTTTATAAAATTTTGTTATATTGCTTATAAAACTTAAACTACCGTTTATAACAGTGTAGGCAATGCAGGCCATGTTGCTGCTGTTGCTGCGAGCTGCTCGCTGTCTGTCTGTCTGTCTGTCCGTTTAGTGCTAATATTATTTACACCGGATGGTGAGACAGGGCAGCCGGCTACACGGCTGCACGACTGCAGGGCTGTAGAGCTAAAGGCTGGTGAAGGCAACAAATGACAATGCGACATAGACACACGAGCACTTTATGCGAATGACGCCCACAGGCATCAACTGGAATTATAACGCATACGCAGTGTGGCCGGCGCACACAACTATGCAACAGTCTTTTCTGTGTACGTGTGTAAGTGTAGTTTAAAAACAACAAAATGTGTCAGGCACAACCGACACGAGCGGCTTCCAACAATGCCAAAATGAGCATGAGGCATTACAGCCACAGTTTGGCCAGACTGCCGAGAGCCCGAGGGCCCGAGAGTAAAGGGTGCGGGCCCAGCTATTTTATTAGGCAGTTGTGAGCCAACTCTGACTGCGTGTGTGTCGGGTTGAGTTGTTTGCACAATAAACTCAAGCAAAGTCATTAGAAATTTTCATTTTATATAAGCAGCAGCAGCAGCAGCAGCAGTAGAAACCCTGCCACATACAACTCGTATGAACGAGCACACAATTGGAATTCAGAGATGATCGAAATGCAATAATGGTGTGAGAATACAGCTAGCAAAAAAAATATTTATTTCCCATCTGTATTACATTGAGATTATGTTATTGTAAGTCCATTTACAAGATAATCAAAAATTGTAATATACTCACATTACTTTGATTTTAATATACATTGGCAATTCTGTACAGTTATCTAAATAACAAATATTTATTAAATTTTTCTAGATAATATTTTAAAATCTATAGTAATAATAAGAGAAACCAATAAAAACAATATTGGGAAAATAATATTGCTGTTAAGTTCAACAGGAGAAATAGACAAATTGTATTTATATTTATTACAGAAATTAGTTAACATGTCAACTTACTCTGTTAAGCTTAACAATAATATGTCTCAAATCGTAGCTCGTGTAAGAAATATGGTCAAAATAGATTATATTAATTTTTGACAGGAATGTGTTAACATGTTAATTTGCACTGTTAACTTTAACAGCAATATCTATTCAATTGCGAATTCATTACAAAGGTTTTTTGCCAGCAATTAAGTCTAAGCTTCTGCTATGAATATTCCTTACAACGATAAATAAAAATAAAAGATAAAAATACTTAAAGGAAATATGTAAGATAAGCTGAAAGCTGAAGCATTCCTTGGAGTCTGAAATATATATGCATAAGAAAAGTATGAGCATAGTTTATAAGCTTTAAGTAAAACTAATATCAATACCATAAACTTTAAGTATACGGATATCTTCTAGTCAAATACATATATGTATAAAATTAACGGCATGTTAAATCATCACAGAATAATAGACTCAGCTGTTAGCTTTGACAGGCGCATGTGAATATTATAGCTATAAATAAAAGATTTCACACTTAAATTAAATATTTATCAGGTGGATAAACAGCAAGCTAAAAGCTAACAACAACCTTGATTTTAAGATACCCAAATTTACAAAGTCCATATTCATTACTTAAAACTTTTCTATTGAATACAAATTTATAATATAGATAAATTGTAAACTTCCCAGCGAAAACCCAAAGCAATATACAACATTGATTTTAACAAGAAGTAGGTCAATTGTTAACTTTGACAAGCACAGCATGTGCGTGCTCTAACATTTATAACAACTAGACAAACAGCAGGCTAACTCTCGGCAAGAACAAGTAAAGCCCGCTGTTAAGTTTGACAAGCACATGTGCGTGTTAGTCGCAACTTCTTTGGCAGCAGTCACAGCTTCACTTGCTCAGCTCTGGCAGGTGTGTTTAGATGGCTTCTCCAGTGTCAGGTATTTTACGAGCATTGTATCGATAAACAATAAAATCACACAGCAGACACACCCTTACACTCACACTCACATTCACACTCACACTCATGAACATGCAGTTAACAGAACTCTTACTCATGCAGTATTGACGCAACGTTTTTCTTCTTTTTTTTCTTTCTTTTATAAATTTTTATTCTAATTTTATTTGTTTCGTTTGGCCTTTACATGGGGTTGGCTTTTTATTGATGCAAATCGAAATTGAAAAGGGCTTGTATGCTGCTTCTTCTTGCTAAAAAATGATTACGAGCTGCTTGCAATATTTATAATGCAATAAATATTTTTTATTATGTGAGAAGTCCCATTCACGGGCCAAATAAATAATCAGCTCCAGCTGTAGATGAGGCAACAACAGCTCGCTGCCTGCATATAAATCACACGCAAATACAGTCTTAAGCACAGTTTCATAAATATAACATATATATATATATATATATATATATATATATATATATATATATATATATATATAAATGTACATATAAGCATTCCTTTGTTCATTTGTGTTGATTCCATTAAGTTTCGTTTCATTTCGAGTGGCATTAGGAAATGAATTTTGCGATTTCCATAGACATTCATTCGCCCATTGCAACTGGCTCGGCTCATTCGCATACCAAAGGGGGCACAGTGGAACCTGTAATCCGCAAACATTGTTAGCCTAAGCCCAATGACTGAGTGGGCCCAGTCCCAGCGGGCGATAAACACATAACTTCGACAAGACAAACGATATGCGAATTTAAATCGAAGTACCTCTTAAGGCATGTTAACAAAGGGCCACAAAATGTTGGCAGTCGAGCATCCAGAATCAAGCTGCGGCTTTATTTAACGCAATTCGTAAACAGGTGAACCGACAGAGCGAAGAGCGAACCCTGAACAGTGAACGGCGAACGGGCATTAAAGGCTGTCAAAGTTAATGTTTGTTTAATTTAACAAACAATTCAATTCAATTCAATTGCAAAGCCCGCTGTCAGCTAAATTATTCGATTCCGTGCAAATGTTACATGTTAAATTACGTTTCACTTTGCTATTATTCTTGTAACTTGTAACACACGAGCCACAAGGAAGTGGCAACGCCCCCAGATATGTAAGAAATGAGCATACATTATCTGAAATGCTGGCAACGCTGTTGTTTAACCACAGGCTAAATATTTGAAATAACATATTTTGGCCTTGTTTATAAAGTTTTAGAAATAAACTTAAGTGAAATGTAAATTAAAATGAACTCCATGTGAAACTAAACTAAACTGAAGTATCCTGATCTTTCCAGTTAAATTAAGAATTCTTGTTCTTGTTCATGACAAATTTATTTGGGAATCTGATTTGAATAGCTTAAAATGTAATATAACATAAAAAACATAAATAAAATATTCAAGTTAATACTTTTGACTTGTAAAATGAATTAACATTAGTTGCTTTCATGATGAAGTATTAAATCTATTAAAAAATTATGATAGCATAAATTAAATATAAATTTTATAAATCTTACAAATTGAATGTTCAATTAAAATTAATAGATTAAAATAAAATTTCAAATGTAAAAATATTTATATACTATACTATAATACTATAATATTCTGCAAGTTCTAATTAAAATCCTTTTTTCTTTACGAATTTCTCGTAGCTAAAATTCTTACAATTTCATTCATATAATTCCATTCCCTACAGTTGTTTTTTCAAAAGATTTCCTCGAACCAAACTTGGGGCAAAATCTTAGCTTCACAATATGTTTACTGAAAATTCACCAAAAATGTATTTCGCCTTGCCCAAATGTTATGCAAATCTTATGTGGTTATAACTGTAATCTGCTGTGGCTTTGGTGTGCAGCTGCCTCTAGCTACGACTGCGTATACTTTATTAGATCTCTGTTAGTTTTTCATTTCAAGTGAAAATGATACACACACAGACACACATACAGGCACATACACAAACAGAGTGCATGTATATTGATAAATAATAATTTGTCGCAACTTCTACTCAAAGCGAAAATGTAATTGCATGTCGAGCATTCGGGCCAAAACGGGCCATGCAGCTGCCAAAATGGGGCAGGAGCAGGCACGGCGACGGGCTGTTTGATAGTTTGACATGGCGGTTCTAATGCAACTGTGAAAATTGTTTGATTAGGTTGACTGCAAACATTTTCTGTGCTGCGTACACGTTCACTTCGGCCTGGCATATGCAAAGTGATAAAATTGATGACAGTGATGGGAGCGTGATGATTGCAGAATGTAGTTGATAGAATGGGCGATAAGTATTTGTTATTTCAATAATTATTTTATAGACTGAACTTCAAATTAATTTTGCATTAATTTGTTCGAGAAAGTCACGTGAATATAGAGATCGCAGCGTTAGCTTCGACTCTGGTCTGATCAAAGACATCGTTTTGATAAGAAGGAAGAGACAGTAATCTAGGAATCCTAGAGATAAATATGTATGCAAAAATATAGATTTCATTTTTGAAATCCTACAACTAAAGAATTGAAAGCGAAGATATATGAGACAAAATGTCAAGCAACTCAAACTTTTTCCTGGAATCCTGGAATCCTAGTATTCTGGACCTGAAGGGCAACTTAATACAAACTCAGAGAAAATTCACCCTAAAGAGAACATAGGTTAGCTGGCTCGGATGTACCTAGAGCAAACTTTTACGCCTTTCATTTTCAGTGCGCCTACTGAAAATTAAGAGACATTGACTTCTATAGACTATTCGTGTCAAATGGATCAGACATGAGGTAGACGATGAAATTTTATCAGTCAAGTTAAACAGGTCTGACCTTATAATATAACAAAATTCGCTTAATGTCATGTATATAAATGTGAAAATTGCTGAACATGATGAATACAATATAGAAAATAAATGATGTAAATAATAAAAAAATTATTTTAATTAATTGTAAAATCATATACGATTTAAACAAATATACCAAAAATTTTAAAATTTAATTTGTTAAACTATATCGTTGTTAAATTTTTTAAATAATACGGAGAAATACGATATAAACACGAATCACAATAGTAAATAAAAAATGAAAAAATAATAATAAATAAAATAAAAAATGATAAAAATATACCAAAAATATTACAATTTAATTTGTTAAATATATTGTTTTCAAATTTTTTAAATAATACGGAGGAAACATGAATCATGTAAGTATTAAAAAAAATGTTAATAAATAAAATAAAACACGATAAAAAATATACCAAAATTATTACAATATAATTTGTTAAATATATTGTTTTCAAATTTTTTAAATATTTTTTTTTTTAATTTTGAACTCAATTGTATTAAAATTTCTCACGATAGAAACACGAATCAACATGAATAATCACTACTCAAATACAGTTATAAATTTCTTAATTCTTAATTCATAATTCTAAAACTGATTTACCTAAAAGCACGAGCTCAACTCTAGTTGGAATATTGGTCTAGTTGGACTTTAGAACCAATGAATGGGTTGGTCTACTGCGCCTGGATCATAGCTTTTGAGTGGGCGAGAGATGCAGCGCAGAGAGATGCAGTCAGACACCGCAACAGCTTTGACTCCACTTTTGATTGGCTTCCGCATGGCTTGATTAATAAATGGCGCGCTTTTGTGCCGTATTGACAAATATTACAGACCGCAGATAGCAAACTACAGTCGCACTGTAGTCGACTCAACGCTGGCTAGGGGAAAAGTTGTCAATTGCCGTGTCAGCAGCGTGGAATTAACGCTATTCAGGCAAAATAAAAAACGCCCGAAGGCACATCGAAATTCTTTCACATTTCGTTAACGTCTGCTGCAGATGCCAAAATGCTCCATTCCCCTCACTCTCTGACTGGGGCTGACGACACTTTCAATCAGCAGCCGCCACGGACTGAAGGACTTTACAATCGTCTCGCGAACATGCTGAATAAGATGAAGATGAAGAAGAAGAAGAAGTGGCAGCAGAAGATGCCGTTCAATAAATGTCATTACATTGTCAAGTGCATATTAGAGCCATAATTGCGCGACGTGCGCAGCATGTGAAAAAAGCTGCGAAAAAAAAATTAAATAAAGAATTGAGTTTTCTGTGCATAAGTGTCTGTCACATTTACATATCAATAATAAAAAGAAACCAAACTAATGCCAACCAAAGGGTGCACATGGTGCAAACAGAGACGCAGCAGTGAAAGGCAGCAGGAATTCTCACATACATATACAATTCACACTCGCACAATGCCAATGAAAATAGGTGAGTGGAGAGGTCTTATAGCTTAATATGGTCGTATATGACTTTAAATACTTTTAATATGTTTTATAGAATTTATATTTTATAAATATGTTATATATACATATACATATACATATACATATACATATACATATACATATACATATTCATATACATATACATATACATATACATATACATATACATATACATATACATATACATATACATATATATATACATATACATATACATATACATATACATATACATATACATATACATATACATATACATATACATATACATATACATATACATATACATATACATATACATATACATATACATATACATATACATATACATATACATATACATATACATATACATATACATATACATATACATATACATATACATATACATATACATATACATATACATATACATATACATATACATATACATATACATATACATATACATATACATATGTACATATACATATACATATACATATACATATACATATACATATACATATACATATACATATACATATACATATACATATACATATACATATACATATACATATACATATACATATACATATACATATACATATACATATGTACATATACATATACATATACATATACATATACATATACATATACATATACATATACATATACATATACATATACATATACATATACATATACATATACATATACATATACATATACATATACATATACATATACATATACATATACATATACATATACATATACATATACATATACATATACATATACATATACATATACATATACATATACATATACATATACATATACATATGCATATTTTGTATCACATTCAAGAAATTTCAATTTTGGCCCATACAACTTCCAATAGAACATAGAAAACTATCAAAAATCTAAAAATTAAACCTGCTAAAAATGCTGTTAAAGATGCCGCAGGCAGCAAATCATGTTCAAAATAATATCAGACAAATCAAGCAAAAAATTTCGTTAGATAGTCTTAATTTTGGCAAGGCCAACGCCATTTCGGATACACTTAATTAGTTAATTAAAATCGCAAAACCCAATTAATAATTTTCAATTTTCAAAAAAAAAAAAAAAAAACTGCTCAATTTTACCATGAAAATTAGCAAAGAAAAATTTGTTTGACTTTTGGCAAATTACTAAAACGAATGTAAACAACAGCAGCAACAGCACATTTTTAACCAATTAATATTTTGTGTGTTGTCCAAAACAAACAACGCAAAAAACATCAAACTTGAAAGCAGCGACAACAACAACTTCAGCAAAATTAACAGCAAAAATTCTTTAATAAATTGATAGAAAAATGCGTGGAGAGAAATTTCTCAGTTTTGCCTGTAATTGCAGCCGAGTTCATGTTCTTCTTGGGCTTGGGAATGGTTGGCATTTTCCGGTTGAACGCTTGCAGTCAAAACAGAATTCATAAACCAAATGGACGTTAGCGTGGGCCACGCCCACCGTGGTCGCAGCCGCAGGCAAGCAAACTGTTTGTCTGCGGCTTTTGCGGTTGCTGTTGCTTCAGCAAGGACAATCAAATAGGACAACAACAACAACAACAACAATAACTACAACAATTCTGATTACTGCAACAACAACAACAGCAACAACAACAACAACGGCACAAATTTGGTGCAAAAGGCGCAGTTTCTGGACAGCAGATTTGCTAGGACATTGCCAGGACGTTGGCCTTGCTCTTTTCTCCAACTTTCTGTGCCATTTTGTTGTACGATAAAATTGTGTGGGCGTGGCCGTCGGGCGTGCAAAATCCGCGCCAAGCAAAGACATTGTTATTAGTCGAATTTTTCATATTTCTCGCGTTCAACGTTAAGCCATTTTTTTATGACCCAGAAGCGATGCGCGGAAAGAGGGTGGAGTGAGCGGAACGAGTATCTATGCGGCACGAAAAGACAGCAGGCATAGGAGTGAACTAGTCGAGGCTTGCTAGACTGTAGGATATCCTGTATAGAACTTTGAGTTGAAAAGCGACATTTGTGCATTTTGGCTTCTTCCAACAGATCTGTCTCCTTATAGAAGTAGAAAAACATGGTATAAGAAAATAAACTATTCATTATATTCTATTAATTTAAATCTTTTAATATGGGCTTATACTAAAAATTCAAACTTTCTTAATATAATTTAATAACGAATTGTTATCCACATACTATCAAAATTAATTTACAATATAATTAAGATATATTAAGATAGTTTGAATTTTTTGTTATAAACTAAAACTAAAAATGTTTATTTTATATTAATATATTTGAACATAATCCATGTAATAAAAATTAATGTGATTCTGTTATACAATGAATCATAAAACAAATTTTATGTTTACAAATCGTCAACTGTCTGGAAGTACATTTAATTATACAATTTAGAGTAAATACATTTAAGTAAGGAAGTTAAATGTTATTTGAATTTCTTTATGATCATTTTTCTACTCTAGTAACTGTCGAAAATATATGTATGAGCAGATAAAATGATTTGAAGAAAAGTCTCTTCACATACATAAAGAAAAGCTCTTCTAAAGATCATTTAACCGCGTCTTATATATATTTTCTTAACAGGGTATAGAAAATGTAACCTTAAAATATATATCTATATAATTAATGTAATTAACTTTTTTATCCCACATAAAATATCCAAATTTTAATTTTCTCAAAAAGTAATTCGAATTAATCAAAAATATTCAATAAAATTAAATATATATACAATTATTTCAATATATACCTATATCCCCGCTCCATTTACCTCTATTTATTTACAGGGTATTAAAAGGCAAGTGGAAGTAGAAATTCTATGGAATAAATTCTGTAAAAAAAAAAAAAAAAGAAATATTTTGTTGTTGCAGCTGTTGTTGTTGTTGTTGTTGTTGTTGTAGTTGTTGCTTCACTGTGGCATATTTATGACTATCGAGCATTCGGCAAACACAAGAAACTAAGAGAGGGGAAAAGCAAAATAAACAAATACAAAATACAAAATACCAAATGCGAATATACGAAAATACAAAGCAACATGGTTTGGCTCGGATAACAGTTAAATATATTCCTCCATTCGAGTTCGAAATTTTTTGGACTCGAATTCGCAGGAGGCGGGCGCCGGGCAGCAGCTCGAGTATTTTAACTTTTTTACTCGTTACGAGTGTTGTTGTTGTTGTTGTTGTTGTTGTTGTTCGAGTGTTGCAGATTTATGTTTTATGACTGTCTGGAATAGAATTTTAGCCAGTTACCAATGACCAAAACTGTGACACTTGAAAACTTATGTTTGTTTGTCTGTGTGTGTCTGTGTGTGTGTAGGTGCTCGTCTGTGCACAAATACATTTACATATGCTCGAGGTTCAATTGAAAAATGACAAAATTATGAGGCTTAACTTCATATACATGAATATAACATATATATGTACATACATTCAAGATTTACATAAACTTTGGACAAGTTGAAATCCTTTTATATAGAAGTGCCATAAAAGAGCAAAATTGACTCTTAAATAAATAACAAGCGCAGTAAGGCAAAGGCATTATCTGTAGCCCAATGAATATTCAAAACTCTTGTTTACCAATGATAAATGAACAATGGAATATTTTTAACATTTGACAGCTCAGCTTGTTTGTGGAAGAATGAAAAGTGGATATGTAGAAGCATACATAGAGAAACAAAGGGACTTACATATGTTCAAGGCAATAAGAGATGGCTTAAAGTTATAAAATTCTCTATATACTTTTGAAAGAAATTTAAAGCTTTAGTTATTATCAAGTCATACATATAAAGACTTTCTTTTCAAAACTTAGATAATTTATAAACAAACAAAAAATATAATATATATTCACAAATCAATTCGTTGGCTTTTGGGTCATAAAAATGAACTCCAGCACTCAAACTCTACTTCAATGAATGCATAAAAAATATTTTCAAAGAATTCAACGTGCAGTAAAAAAAATACACAATGAATATTAAAAATTCTTGAATATAATTCAAATAAATAATACAAAAATTGAAATATAATATATATGTATATACACATTTATATATAATATAATACATGATAATAAAAAAAATCAGCACACAAGAATTTTTGCATATTGAAATACTTTTCAAAATAGAAACTCTCAATAAAAAGCTCGCACACAATGCAAAATTCCGATTCAATCATTCAAAATATTTTATGAAATCAAAACACTAAATAAAAAATAAACAAAAAATTTTAAAAAATAATAAGAATATTTTTCATAAAAACGCAAAACTAAACAAACCTAACAAAAGCTAAAAAATTTCAAGGCACCTCATAAACAAATACACTAAATATTTTCCGATAAAAAATAAAATAATTTGTATACCCTGAGCCCATTGAAAATGGGAAATCAGGGTATAATGGTTTTGTGAAAATGTATGTAACAGGCAGAGGAGGCGTGCCACACCCCATAAAGTATATATTCTTGATCAGCGCGACAAGACGAGTCGATATAGCCTTGTGTCTGTCCGTCCGTCCGTCTGTCCGTCCGTCCGTCTGTCCGTCCGTCCGTCCGTCCGTCCGTCCGTGTGAACGCTGAGATATTTTTAAGTACGCAACGTAGAGACTTGAAATTTTACATGAATACTCGATAATACCATACGCTGCACAAGTTTATAAAATTTTTCCGATAACTCACTCCATTTCGATTTTATGAGCATTTATCGATAATTTGAATGTGTTTTTAAGGCGTGGTTTGTACATCGTTTAAGCTAGAGACTTCAAATTTGCTGTGTAGTTGCGTGTAATGAATACGGAGATAACGTAATCTTTAGATTTTGGATGCCACGCCCCATTCGCCCCCAATAGCCCCTATTTGTAAAAAGCGCAAATCAAATACTAGAGACTTGTGCTTTGGCAATTACATGCATATGGATGCTATTAATAAGTTGTGAAAGTTTGATGACATTCGTCAATCGCTAAGAAAAGTTATTAAACAATTAGTTCCATAGTAATGCCCACATTGCTGCCCAAGCGCAGTCGCTGCGTCAACTGCGCAGTTGGCAGAGGCGCTTATACTTGCGTGCATATGTGTGTTTATATGCATACATAAAAGATGCGTAGAATGATTTGATATTTGGCTCTTCACAGGGCTCAGGTATCCCTAGTCGAGCTGTCTCGACTAGAGCACTCTTACTTGTTTTATGCATGTATACTAAAATTTAATCAATATTTTTCATAGCAAAAACAAACTGATGAATACTTTGAAAAAAACATTTTAAATTTATTTACACTAGACTGCAGATTGACTTTTTGTCTCTATTTTATTACAATCTCTCAGTCAAGTCTCTTATCTGTTCTCTCTTCCTCATGTCTCTGTTTTTCTTACTCACATTTACCCCATTTCTATTCCATCATTCTTTCATATTTTAATCTTAATCTATCTCTTCTCTTTCTCATTTTCCAAAACTCTTCTCTTCTTTCTCACTCTATTTCGCTATCTTTTTCAAATATTTTTTAACTGTTAGTCTCCACATTTCTGTCTCTCTGCATCTCTATCTCTCTGTCTTACTCTCCGTCTCTGTCTTTTTCTCTACCATTCCTCTCCTTTCTCAGTGTCTCTTTTTCTCACTCACATTCTATCTCACTCTCTTTTTCTCTGCATCTGTTTTTCGCTCTTTATCTCGTCCTCTCTCTCTCTCTCGCTCCGTTACTCTGCCTTTCTCTCAGTCTCTCTGTCTTTTTCTCAATATCTCTTCATGAATCTTCTATATTTATATTTCTGTTCTCCTCCATTCCTCTCTTTCACTCTCTCTGGCTCTCCCTCACTCTCTCTCTCTCTCTCTCGCTGTTACTCTGCCTTTGTCTCTTTCCTCAATATCTCTTCATGAATCTTCTATATTTATATTTCTGTCCTCCTCCATTCCTCTCTCTCACTCTCTCTGGCTCTCTCTCTCTCTCTCTCTCTCTCTCTCTCTCTCTCTCTCTCATTCTTTCTTTCACACTCTATCCCTCTCTCTCTCTCTCTCTCTCTCTCCTTCTATCCTTCATACTCTATCCCTCTCTCCTACACATTCTCACCCTCATACTAACACCCCCTCCCGCTTTCTCTCACTCTCTCTCTCTAACTCTCCTATTCCCCCTTCCTAATAAATAATTTCCAGCTAAGTACGCAAAACCCTTGCTAAACCAGAATATTCCCCACGCCATCATCCACCATCATTCGCCATCGGTCGAGTAAATATTTATTATAAATATCGGAAGCACGCAACCACACAGCGACATCAGAAACTTGCCTTGCCTCTTGTTGCGCTGTCTGCTGCACTTGTGGCACAAACATGTTGCCTGTAATTGTAACTGGTGACTGCAACTGTAAACAGTGGCCGTGACGGCCTGCCTCTGTGTGTGTGTGTGTGTCCTTGCAACATTCTGTTGCAGTTGTTGCTCGCTTGTTTTCACATGAGTGGCGCGTGGCAAGCGCGATAAGTTAAATCAGTTTGCGCCTGCAGTAACAACAACAACAACAACAACAACCAGAACATGAGCTACAAATTGTTTAACACAATTCGCATGGCTGGGCGGCTCTTCTCGGCTCAGCATTGCATTTGCATTTGCATTCGCATCTATGTATGTATGTATGTGTGTATATCCGCTAAATGTTTTCAGGAATCGACTATGTTTCAAATGCTGATAACAACGGCAGGTGAAGAGGCAGGGGATACATGTACCGTTACGTTGCCACCAAAATATGCAAATGTGATAATAGATAACATTAACTAGCCACACGCACAGTCGATAAATTTAGAGCTTGGAACTAGATAGCAACGATAGTGCAGAGATCGAATAGGATTATCCTTAAGTCTTCTGAATAATAACTCATTGAATCAAGGTTTATATATTTGTCTGATTTTAAATATGTAGTTCATACGCAATGCATATTCTGAATCGAATGCGAATATTGAGTTAACTCTACTTTTTGTTGTTTATTTTACCTGTTTTTTAGATTCGATATTAAAAAAACACTAATAAATAATATAATTAGTTATTAACTTTTACATAAATATAATATAATATAATTAATAAATTAACTTTTACATAAATAAATATATAAAGAAATTAAAAACAAAACCAAAAATCAAACAAAAAATATAGTTAAAAAATAAATAAAAATAAATCAAATTAAATAAAATAAACTAAAGAAAATATGTTTAACAAATATTTAATATAATTCAATTTTTTTTTTAATTAGATTTGAAAAATAAAATTATTAAATTTTAATGATTTTTTACGCACCTTATAAAACCATATAAAAGAATTTTAAATACTTTAACTTTTCTTTTCGTAGCACTTCATATATCAAAACAAGAAAAAATAATAAAAAAAATATATATATATTGAAGAAAAAAAAACACTCACTTTACATATCTGTGACATTCCAACCAGATTTTCGCTTGTGTCACAGATTTTTTGCACGATGCGACAAGACACAAATCGAAACACGTTCAGACGTCACAAAAGAAAAGATTTCTATATTCTATATACATACATATACACACATATATATTCATCTAACACAACACGCAGCGAGCTTTCAAAATATATGCAAAACTCTTTTACAACGATTTTGTTCATCTTCGCATCAGTTTTCTATTCTCTTTTCTCTTATTTGTCAATTTTGTTTACTTCTAATCCGACGGGCGTGACAGAATCGTGAAATTTGCGTGACACGAGCTTTAAACATTTACTGTTGTAAAATTTTAATAAATTCGTTTTAAATTATGTAAAAAAAAACATAAATAATAAAACACAATTTATAATGTAATTCAATTAACATTGCTTCTGTGCACACATAATTAAATTAATTGTGACCGCATTGTGAATTACTCAAAAGTGAAAAACATTAAATTTAAGTACAGTAGTCACTCGTTAAGTGTAACTAGTTGATGTAATATTGTTGATATATAAATAGAATATAAGTTTGGGCTGATTTGAAATAGAAGTTTAAGGAGAATTTGCATAGAATTTAAATGTTTAATAATTTATTATAATCATGAGTTATAACTGTACTAAAATATAAACAAAATTTTAACAAAATATTCATATTTAAGGCCTTAACAGAAAGCAAAATTTCTAATTTTCAATAAACTAAGCTCACTGAGTGTTCATTATATTGACTTATGACTGTACTCAACATTTCACACTAGACTTTTGCTCTGCAATTTGAGGTTATGTGCAATAAAAGTTGATTGAATTAAAGTTAAACTACTGAACCTGAGGCCGCTGAGCAGTTAAAGAGCGGAAGCTGGTAAATGGATACCATTGCCAAAGGGTGTCAAACATTTTGGAGCGCTACTCAAAGAGCAATTACCTATTTGTGTCACGTGTGTGTCGAGCCTTTACACCACACTCTCTCTTTCCTCTCTCTCTCTCGTTCACTCTCTCTCACGCTCTCTATTTCTCTCCATTTCTATTTTTCACTTATGCACTTAAAGCGTGAGTACATCAAAGTCAGTATGGCGCAACGTGAAATGCTCCTGATTAGGAGGCACTGAAGCAGTTGGTTGAGTTTTGTCAAAATATGAGAGAAACGCTCAACACTTTGCACTTTACAGGGAGAGCTGAGCGCGTGACACGAACTAAGAGAGAATTGCTACTTGTAATATTATATAAAAAAAAAAACACTGCAAAAATTTCAATAATATATGTACATATATCGATCAATGTTTTTATTAGAATATCATAATCTCTTATTTACATATAAAAGGCAAAAATCTCATAGCAAAGTCTAATCTAATCTAATCGTTTTTCGCCATTCTTATTCGAAAATAAGCACACCTACAACTGTGTTCACAAAAATAGCAGTGCAGTGCCAAGGCGTTATTGCCAATAAGGGTTCCACGGCTAAGTAGTAAGTGCTAAGAATCAAGGGTGACCAGAATTTAAAGTGTCTAATAGTTTGAAATCGACAGATTTTTATATTTCCTATATTTATATTTATATTTAGTACTCACTGCTATTTTTATGAACAGCACAAAATGTCATTTTTTCACTACTTTGTACAATTCTCAAAATGGTGGACTTTGTTTTCAACCCAAAATGTTATTAATTTTGTTATAAATATATATATAAATTCTAAACTTATAAAAGATTGGTGCAATTATGTTTGTTTTTTAATATGATTTATCAACTCAAGGGCACTGCTATTTTTGTGTACACAGCTGTATATAAAATTATAATATAAATACATATATGATATTCGTAAACTTTCGCAATTTATAAATATATTATATTCTAATATATTTTCTTTTGTAATTTACTAAATATTTAATTAATTACACTTGCTCTCACTGCACTAACCGCATTCCAATTGGACTTGCGACTCTTATTGAACACACTCAGCACGTGTCCATCTCTATTGTAACGGCAATTCCCACACATTCTCCCACTCACTCACTCTCGCACACACACACACACACATGCCCATGACGCTGGCAGCTACGTGCCAATTGTGCGGACAGCAACTGGCCTGTGCACAGCAGCCGCCAGCCGCCAGTCGACAGCCTGCAGCGCCAGCGCCCCTACGCTTCAGCGCAGCCATTTGTCTGCTCTGACTGTTCTGTCAGCGTGGTTGGCATTGCCATCCGCCTTCTTCGCTTCAGTTTAGTTGCCGGCAACGTCACGAAGTTTAAATCACGTTAAGATTTTCAACGCGACGGCTGGCGTGTTAACGCGCCCTCTCTCTCTCTCTCTCTCTCTCTCTCTCTCTCTCTAACTATCTCTCCCTCTTTCTATGCCTCACTCACTCTCGCTTTCGACAAGACACGAGACACGCGCAACGGCAAAAGCCGCAAGCCACACGGACATGCACAAACATGACGAACATTGTTTTAGAGCCTCGGTCGCCCTTGTTTGATAGCATTTGAATATGCAAAAACATTTCAGTCTACAGCTGCGCTGCTGTTTGTTTAGCACAATCAATTAACTAGCACGACGCACAAATCACTTTAATTAACTTTAAGCGCATTTTGATCGAAATAATTTTAGTTAGCAACGCGCGCACGTGCATTTTTTCCAATTCTCTTTTGCGCTCGTGAGAGAGGAAAGCAGACTGAAAAATACTGCATTTAACAAATGTCACAATATGGCATTCCGATGTGCCTAATTATGCTTGAAAAAATACCTAATCAGTGGCAACTGCATTGGATCAGAGTTGGTATTTTCTGTCAATTGGCAAACGCGTTTTACTTTAATTAGCATATTTATGGAGCAAAGTGGGCATTTTTTAGTAAATAACAATATTTCGCACTCTCCATGCAGCATATGCAAGTTTTCCCCATTTGTTAACCCTTTTCTCAGCTAGTCGATTCGTTTTCAGCCATGATTTAGACCCGCTTCTGGGCATGTTATGAATCGTTTGTGCTTGCCAAACACACATTTGATTCATTTACCAGTTCCGCATCGCTGCACCACCTACTGTCGATTTTAACCACTTCAAACTGCAATATCTGCAATAGAAATTCGCCGGAAGCCGACGCAGCAACCACTTGAAGGCATCCCAGCCAAACTACAAGCTGCAAGCTGGAAGCTGGAGGCTCGAGTGTATGTATGTACGTGCTATCTAACGGCACTGTTCAGTGCGCCTATGGCAAAAATATTTACGACTTTGCGCCTAAATTCCAATTAAAAATGGATAGCTTTAAGTGTTCGCCGGCCAGTGTGACCGTATTTTTTGCTTGATTTTTTGTTTGTCGTCCCCTAGTTCACTTCACGGGCTATCGGAGTGTGTGAGTGGGAAAACAATATTCAAACGATTTGTGTGCATCCGAAAAATGGAAAAGCCGCTATTGCCATTTCCATTGCCGATCCCATTTGCCATGGCCACCTTCGCTGCCATGTGCTGCCTGGCAATTAGAGTTCTGCACCGGTGGTTGACCACCGCATAGACACAAAAACTGCCAATAAAAAAAGAAGAAGCAGAAGAAAATACATACATACATACATATGTATATAGAAGTAAAGGAGAAATGTAGAGGTAGCAAAGTAGAAAATCGTACAATCAAAACGAAACTGCTGAAACAGCATCGAATTGGACATGGGACTTGGACTGCCAATGCGAGTTCGAAGCGCTCTTGGCCATTAAAGTGTGGCCAAAGCCACCAAACTACCCAAGTTCCTTCAAAATGCATGTTTGTCAATGTGTCCCTCTGATCTATGCATGCGTCCTTCAGCTGGCATGTGGCCTCCAGACAGTGTTGCCAGCTTTTGCAAAACAAAACACAAACAATAATGTTACTACTAGAGATGAGAAAGTAAAGTAGCCAAGAATAAAAAAGCTGAAATTGATACATATTTGAAATGGATGTGAACATAAGAAAAATATATAAAAAAAATATTGAATATATATGTATTTTTTAATAACAAAAATTAAAAATATTTTTTTACGCTATTTAATTTTTAATTTAAATTTAAAATTTTAGATAAAGCTAATAAATGTTTACAAATTGTATTGTCTAGAATTGTCTAGTGCTAGATATATTATAAGATATGTACATTTTCTAAAGCAAAAATCATAAATTAATAAATAAATAGAACTAATAAAGATTAATAAATTACGAAATATAAATGCAATTGATAGCTTAAGAAATATGTCTTCTAATATTATATGGTCCTATAGTATAAAGTTGTAATTTGTATTTTAAATTTGTGAAGTTGATTTTTTTACCTGAACGTACTTGATAAAAATAAAGATAAAATAAATATTTTTTATTTCATTTCCTGTTCTCTTTTAGTTAGTATAGTTTTTATAAAAAGCTATGTAAAATTATGAAATATGAATATAAATGCAATAAAAATAATAGCAAATATGATTACACAAAATTTGAAAATATATAATAAAAACAAAAATTACAAATATTTATTACTAATATTTTATAATAGGTCGTACAAAAAATGTGCAATATCTATATATATAGAATTATTAGAATAGAAAGAACATACACAATTTTTCCACATTTTAATTTTTAACAAATGTTAAAATTAAAAGCAAAATAGTAAAGGAAAATTCATATAATAATTGCACATAATTGCACATGCATAATTGTATAATAATTTTACTGCACAAATTTGTCGACACATTTTTTAATAAATCATTAACAAATTTATTTATTTTTATAAAAAAAAAAAAAAAAAAAAAAAAATATATATATATATATATATATATATATATATATATATATATATATATATATATATAAAAAAATATATATATAAATATACATATATTTCCGTAGAAACTTGATACCTAAAAATTTTTTATTTTCAATAAATATTATATTTCTATACTATCAAAAACTTGAATTCATAAACCTGTTTTTTTATATTAATTACAATAATTAAACACATTTAAACAAAGTTTTATATAGAAAACATATATGTTATAAAGTTCATTCAGATAAAAAATAGTTTTAAAGCTAAATAAACGAATGTGACTGAACTGTTTCTAACGGACAGTGCGTGGTTCCTTAACACTGTCTGTGTGTGTGTTTGTGTACGTGCATCTGTGTGTATGTGTGTGTGTGTGTGTGTCGTACTTCATGCATTTCAATCACAAAACACAACACAATTTAAATATTCTGATTGGGTGCGGAAATTTGGTTGCTCGTCACCAGCAAAAACCAGGAGCAGACCAGGAGCTGCTCTCGCTGCCCAGTTGGGGGCGTGGCTGCGGGATGTGGGAGCGGGTAATGTTTCCCAATGTTTTACAGCATGGTGCCACGCCCACCAAATGGGGCTGCTGCTGCTGTTGGAGCGTGTCTTTAATTAGCTTTGGCTTTGGCGTTGGCTTTTTTTTTTTTTGGCTTTTCTGCTGCTGCTGCTGGTTGTCCTTGTTCGCTGCAATTGTGTTTTAGCCATAAATTTTGTTTATTGATGAGCTTTATTCAGTAGCAGCAGCAGCAGCAGCGAGCTAACCGCACATGTGACATTGCCTTAGCTCGAAATAATTTAATTAATTTTCATTTTTCACTTTTTAGTCAAATTTTCGTTGCATGTTGTTGACACATCAAATGGCTTTTATAATTGCTTTGCGCTCGCTGCCTATTAAGAAAAAGAGTATTGGCTAAAAATGTTTGCTAAAATAATATTCATTCAGAAATTGGCGTGAACAATAGATCGCATTATCAATAATAAATCAGATATTGTCGGAGAATTAGTAGCTATTATAATTGATAACAGTTTATTAATAATCGAAAAACGTATTAAATAATTATCGATGGCAGGTGATAGCCAAAAATAGCTAGAAAATGCATTTGTTATCATCAAATTCATAAAAACATATATAATAATAAATTGTAATTATTATTATTAATGTGTATATCCGAAAGCATAATTATATTTTATTTAATAATAATTAATAATGATTTAAAATATGTTATAGTCGAATTAACATGTATAATTAAACTTTGTTTAATTAAATTTTATTTATAATCATTTAAAATATATCATATTCAAATTAAAATTTGTTTAATTAAATTTTATTTAATAAAATGTAAAAATCACTTAAAATATTTAATTTCCAAAAATGATCGAAAATCGCTTAATTATGTGCTATCGATATTCAAGCGAATTGACAAACTCGTTTCGATAAGCCATAACGAGCTGCAATCACAATTTGGTATTTCATGCACTTGGCGTGAGTGGTCACACCAACAGCCTCTCCCCGTCTACCTGTCTTCCTCTCTCACTCTCTTTATCTCCTTTGCCTTATCGTTGATTTCCCTGGACAATCTCTTTAGTCGCATACCGTGATGGCGTTGCCAATAAACCAACGAGCGTAACGGGTATCTGCTGCCGCTGTCGCTGCCGCTGCTGCTGCTGTTGCTGTAGAGGCGTCACCAAGCTAATCTGCTAGCTGTCAAAAGTCGTAGAAACAATTGGAAATGACAACAAATATGAAGCAACACACAGAAAAGCGCACAGTGTATATTGTCCATGTAAGCTAAGCCAAAGCAAACACAATAAACATACACACCCACACACACTCACATACTCTCACACACACATACAGGCAGTCAAGTAAATCTCCAATTGTGAGCGAAAACTTTCTCAGAAACGGGCAACGAAAACTGCTGACAGTTGCATAAACAATAAAGGCTACCTAAAAAAGAAAACAAAAACAACAACAAAGACGACTGTAAGCGAGCGTGAGAGAGACAGCATGCGCCAGCCAGCGATTGCGGTCAACATCAAAAGGAACGCAGCAACGAAACTAAGCTGGCAGCGCAAATGCGAAAACGAGAGAGGGAAAGCAATAGCGTGCGAGTCAGTGCGAATTTGGGGGCACAGAAAAAAAGGCAAATGTAACAAGAAACTAAAACTAGAACTATTACTAGCTGCACTCTCACACACACGCACACAGATTGCAATGTAGAGAGCCATAAGCGACATGTGTGTAAGTGAAGAGTGTGGGCGTGGCGGGGGCGGCTACTGCTAAAACAACAAACAAGCTGACATTTTTTTTGTTCACTTTGACGACAATTTCCCTCGCGGCACAAAATGCCAACACCAAATGCGAAAGCGAACTTAACGAAACAACGGGAGTAACATACGAGTCGCAACAAAAATGCAACAGACTATAAAGCGAAAGAGGGAGGGAAGAAGTAGTTGTTGTTGTAACAGTAGTAGTAGTTGTTGTTGTCGTTGTTGTCGTTGCTGTTGTTGTTGCTTTCCGCATTTGCCGTTCGCCTTTTGCCGCATCACAAAAGCTCGAAATTGATTGTGTAAATAAGAAAACGAAAATGTCGTTAGTTTACGTTTTCCGCTGACAAGCTTTGAGAAGCGCAATAGAAGAATTGGATAAAATGGCGATGGAAAAAAGCTGAAAAAAGGCAAAAAAAAAACAAAGACAGTGGCATGACGAAATTAAAAATGGAATTTGCTCGTTAGTCGCTTGCAGTTTATTGCCACCGACTTTGAAGCGAAGTATTTTTTTTTTGTGTTTGGGCGAAAAATTGATAGCCAAATGGCGAGGGGGCGGGGGAGAATGAGAAGGAATCGGCAATAGCTGAAATATTGAATGGCCAATAAATACGTATAAGAATCGCAGTTACGGGATTAATGGCTAAATCCAATAAGCCAGAATACTGCAACGGGCCAAGAACTTCACTTTGAGTCTGTCACGTATTTGTGTCTATCGCGCGCTGATATAAATAATTGAGTTTAGCGACAACAATGTGGCGTGGCGCGCTTTAAAAAGCCGTTTGGAAATCAAACGGTTATGGAACGGGTTTCTATTGACTATTTTTTAAGATGTAAGAAAGTGATATTTTAATGAAATATTGAAAATGTTGGGGATTTTATAATGAAGACATTTTAAAGAAATGTAAAGGGTAATATTTATATGTAAAATTCGCAGTTCTGCGCTGATACTGAAACGGTTTTTAATCGGTTAATATGACAGTTTTGTATAATAAGGAATTACTTAATAATATAAATAAAGAGAAATCTTATGCATTAGGTTAAAGCAGTGTGATAGGCCTATGAAAAAATCTTATGAGAAATTCTAAGTTCTACGCTGATACCGAAACGGTTATCAATCGGTTAATATTCAACTTACCTTAAGTAAATGAAATACTTATATATGTAAATAAATAGAAATCCTATGTTTCGTGCTGATGTAATGTGAGAGGCCTGTGAACCGGTTATGCAGTGGTATTGAATCGGTAATTAAGTTATGATCAGCCTATGACAGCCAGTAATAGCCTCTATTAGCCTTTATGAGTGATTTAACTTCATGACGTTATATACCAGCTTAAAGTGAATTGAATCGGTTATGAATCGGCTATCAGCGGTTAATAGCCGGTTCTGAAACAGCTCTGAATCGGGCAGTAAATTCTTATATATGTATATACCTCTTCGAATTTAAAAATTAAAATAATTCTTATAAGGGTATAAACCGGTTAGGTTGTAATACTCATATGTTACAGTAAAAGATTTTTAAAAACCGTTATAAACCGGTTAAGTCACATTAATCTATTGCATCTATTGCTTTAGTCAGCTCATGTTATTTGCATATGAATCCATTATATTCCGGAATTCTGCTCGATAATTTACCGTTTTTATTACCAACAAACTCTAAATGTGACTTTAAGCCAACTAGCCGGCATTTTGGCAAGAGGCACGCAAATATTTGGCCAAACAATTTCCCTAAATTGCGGTGTCGTTTGAGTTATCTTCGATGTTGACATTGCATATCCAGCCAGGGCCCAATGCGGATACACAATGTACACACAGACAGACGCACACACACACACACACACACGCACACATGATACATAACTGTATAAGTGCTTAGCTGACAATCTATCAGAGAGTTTCCTTTTGCCGATAAGAAGCTACGCCCGTTGTCTACTTTTTGGCGCCATCAAGGATTGGCAATAGTTCAAAGTTGATGCAGCCTTTGCCCTTTTTTTCAGTTCACATTTTTTTTTTTTTACTTTCTACTCTTGGCCGGCTTTTCACTCTATTTCAGCAACTAAATTGAATGAAAGCACATTTTGATTGAAAGGAAATTTACGTTAAACCGAGAGAGGGCTAGAGACACCCAAGGACTTCGACTTCTATTGCGAGTCGGACACGGTCAACAATTTGGGTTGTTGGCTAACAGCGTTCCTTGGCTACATCAGTCAATGTTACAAAATTAGTTAAATGCTTTCACACACAGAGCAAATTGGAAAGTTTTTTACGCCAAGTTTTGGTCAACAAGTTGCAAAGTATTTGCCAAATAAGTCAAGCCAAAAGAGGACGGAAAGACGAGACTTTGACTGCATTCCCTTTCAGTCTGTTGGCCACATTTGATGGCAAGTTTTTAATAGGCGACTATTTGCCACATTAAAGGAGACCAAGAGAAATTGTAAGCCATCCATAAAACAGACATGATTGACTGATTGACGGACTGAACGATTGATTTGCAAAAGTTTGTACAGATTACACAAGGTTATCTTAGATATATTTTAAGTGAAAAATTCTGTAAAAATAATATAAAAAAAATAATAATAAAAAAAAAATGAAAATTCAATTAAAGTTTTATAAAGATTGCAGAAAAGTTTTGGTACGCGTAAAAATCGATTAAGAATTAAATTTTTTGTAGAGAAAGTTTAGCTTATTTTTGATATTTCTGTTAATCTCATTAAATTTAATGAAGTTCGATAGAGTTTTAAAATGGATTTTTATAGAAATGGAAAAATATGGCATATTTGAAACGAATATGACGTACGCCTGCTATAGAAAAACTAGAACTAGGACTTTAGCTCTCAATTCTTGCTTTAATGGGAATAGATTTCTACAGTTGATTCTGATCAAGAATGTCTATACATACTTTATAACAAAAATGTTTTACTCTGAGTTTTTAAAATTTTAATATGTAATTTAAAAAAAAAAAATTGCTTTTTGTAATAATAAATCCAGATATTAAACAAATGAGAGTGATCTAGTCGAGACTGCTCGACTAGGAGTTACCCTGAGTGAAGCGAATAGGGCATGGCATCCAAAATCTAAAGATTACGTAATCTCCGTATGCATTACACAAAACTTCGCTATGTAAATAGCCTTTTATTATGTTTTCTAATTAATGTATACAAATTATATACCTAACAATAAATTACTAAAAACACAGCTATATTTAAACAACTCAGAGTTAGAGGAGAAGTCAAAGTGCTAGTCGGGCTTGCCTGACTAAAAAATAGCCTTAACGCAGATGCGGACTACTAAAGTCCTTGGTATTTGCATAGATGAAGACTTGATTTGCATTTGCTAAATGATCGTTATCTTAACGATCATTATAATAATTAATAATATTTAAATTTAAAATATATTATATTTACTTTAAATAAACATTAAAAGTATAACTTTTACATTTTCACTTAACATACTTAACTATTTTAATACTCACCAACAGACAGAAGAAGAGGAGAAGCACCGCGCTGCACTGGACGACTGACCACCAGAAAATGAAGAATACGACTGAAGCTTCGCTGCAGCAGGCTTGCCTTTATATAGGGCAGCGAGAGCGACAGGACTCCACTCAATTCAAGCTCATACTCTTGAGCCTCTCTCTGAGTCAGTCTTCACACTCGATCATTAGGTGACCAATCAGAGCACTTTCTGCTGTTGCCTGCTGCGAGAAGCAGCTCTGCTGATCTTCAGCTGCCTTTATATAGGGCAGCGACAGCTCCACTTAAGTTAAGCTCAACTCTTGAGCCTCTTTCGACCAATCAGAGCACTTTCTGCTGCTGCTCCTGCAAGAAGCAGCTCTGCTGATCTTCAGCTGACTTTATATGGGGCAGCGAGACTACCACTCGATGTCGAGCTCAACTGTAAAGCCTCTCTCTGAATTAGCGTAAGCTAAACTCTTTATCAGTTAGCGACCAATCAGAGTATTTTCTGCTGCCTCTGTTGCATTCAAACTAACATCTCCTCTTCAGAACCCTAACTCTTTTTCAGCTCTTCTTCTTTCTGGTCTATTGATTAAATTTGAAACCTCTAACTCAAACGATGTACAAACCTTCACAATTCTAAAAATTAATTCAATTTTAATAAGAAATTAAATAGATATTTGAAACAAGTCAAAAATAGTTTGAAAACTTGACTAGAAATGGCGATAGAACAATTGGTCCAAAAGAAAATTAATAAATTCAGAAAGTAGTATTAAAATATTTAAGAAAATAAATTTTAATAAATTGAAAGGATAAATTTATTATAAAATAAAATAAAATTAAAAATAGAGTGAAAGTCAAAGATTCATTTCAATATCCATAAGAAAAATCATAGATCAAACCAAACATTCGCTGCCTGTAAAATCTTTTAAATATTCATAAATATTCATAAACCTATAAAAGTTTATATGAAAACAAAAGCATATACTATCATATACATATATACATATATATATACACATAAATGTATGCATATATGCATGTATACATATATATTAACTTTATTAGAATTAGATTTTTTTATATATATGTATAATAGTTTTATAACATGCTTGTTTTGATTATATAGTGCGTAATTAACTGAACTATAGATTGGTATATTCAATAACATTTGCTACATTCAATTGTCTAGTTATATAATGTTCCATGTTTGATTTCAGCAAAAATTAAAATACGTATATAATTTGTTTCAAAAACGTTTTCGATTTGTTTTTTGTGCCCATTTTGTACTGAAACCCTTTTTATTTGAAAGGTTTAGGAATATTGGAAAGCTGCTCTACAATAGATTGCGATTAACTGTTTTAGTATATATATTTAATATATATATATATGTTATATATAGTTAAATTCTAATAGAGGTAATATGCTTAATTAGTGTTTATATCCTTCATAGCCCACTGCATATACATTTTATATATAGTATAAGTATATATATATAATCTTCTGACATAGCTTGCAAGCATATACATATTTAGTTTCATCTTAGGTACTTCTTGACATACGTAGCACATATAAGTATATTTCAATGTAAGTATGAATATATCGTATCTATTTTTATAATTAAGTTTTTGTTTTTAATAAAAGAGTAATTGATATCATGGAAAGCACATACAGTTTTTGGGTTTTACTACTATGTAAATACAGCAGGATCTCGTTTGTGGTTTCTTTTATATAAATTATATTTATTTTTTATATTATATTATTTGTAATTATTATATTATTATTTATTTATATTAGAAATAAATAGATATTATTGTAAATAATAATAAAATAATAAATTTTGTAATTTATCATTACACTTTGCAGATACATTTTATTTTAAACTAGTTTTATGTTAAAAATAAAATTTTTTAACATAAACAGTTTTTATATTGATAAAATATATTCATATTGAATAAAATAAATTATGTATAAAATGAATTAAAATTAATTTTTTTTGCTAATTTTACATTTTTAGTTTTTTTTTTTTTATATATTATTAAAGTATATCAATAAATTTTATTTTTTTTTTTTTAAATAAATATAATAATTGAATTTTTGTTTAACAAAATATATAATTAATTAAAAAATTGTATATAAATAATCTTTTAATCTAAACTAATTATCTAAAATATAAATTTACGTTATATTATTAACAAAATTATATGTTTATAATGACAATAAATTTTCAATTTAAATAAATCCAAATACGTAGTATTTTTCAAGCATTTTTTAAATACAGAAATTTTAGGTAAATCTTTAATTTAGTGTTTTTTTTAATAATAATAATAATTAACTATACATTTTTCTAGTCATAATTTTTTTCTGTAAAAAAAAACAAAAAATGTAATAAATAAAAATACCAAATAAATAATAATAAAAAATCAAATTACATATATTTCGTTAAACAAGAATAAAACCTGTCAATAATTCTTTGAGTAAATGAACAATTGAAAATAATAATGTACATATTTTGTATATGTTTATAGGATTGTAAAATTTTTGTTAATTCCGAAATTAATTAACTGATAGAAATAAGTTAAACTCACAAATTTCATCGTATAGCTAAAACCTTGATGTTTTATCTGTTCAACATTTCGAGATCTTACTGTAATATACACATAAATGACTATAAATAATTTCTTTTCATTAACATATACATAATTTGTAATATATATTTTAGTTTTATATAATTTGTATATAATTTGTGAATATTTTGCAAACCCGCTCAGCATTCTTCTTAAATGTATCCCTGCAAATTCCTAGAAAATTTCTTAGCCACTTTGAATTCCCTGCGGATGAAGTTACTTTTGCCCCTTTAACAGCTCTGTGTTAACAGTTTAACAGCGAAAGCTCTCGCTGTGTGGATTCTAATTTTTGGTTGTTGTCTTCGCTGTGGCACTCAAGTTGTTGGCTGTTGGCTCCTGCAGCGGCACCCACTGAGCCGTTGCGTTCTTGGCTCGAAACATTTCCTCGAAGAATATCTTTTCCTCGTGCTGCACCTCAGGTGAGTTGCCAATTAAAGCACGTCCCAATATTTCGCTCGAACCTGTGCGCAAAAGCTGCTGTAGTTAACTGTTATATTAGCATCCACTTGGGCTCCACTCACCTAGCAGGCCATCGTGCACGACATTGAATTCGAGGACACAATTCTTGAGCGTTTCCTTGCCGACATCGAAGGCCAAAGCTTCGTTATAGACCGGATTAACGGTGTTGCGCTGCACTCCTGTCTTGCGTTTCTTCAACTTCTTGCCACCAGGTCCCAGCAAAGTGACCTTCACATACGGATCCGAGGAGTTGCGTGCATCGTCCACAATGCGTAAGTTCCGGGCCTTGATCAACACGACCATCAAACGCTCAGCCGACGGTAAATAGGCCAGCGATACCATTATATCGCCCAGATCCATTTTCATGTCCTGCGCCGAGGCCGAAGTTAGCGGCGTCCACAATTTCAGCTGCTCGCTCAGATCCAATTGGGCCAAATGCAATTTGGTTCCCCCAATGCAAACGTGACGAGAATATGCATCGAAATCGTATAACAGAATCTCCACGGTGCGTTTGTCAATCACTCCGGCGGTTACCTCAAACACAAAGTGCTCGTCGAAAACTGATAGAAATAGATATAGATATAGATATAGATATAGATATAGATATATAGATATAGATATAGATATAGATATAGATATAGATATAGATATAGATATAGATATAGATATAGATATAGATATAGATATAGATATAGATATAGATATAGATATAGATATAGATATAGATATAGATATAGATATAGATATAGATATAGATATAGATATAGATATAGATATAGATATAGATATAGATATAGATATAGATATAGATATAGATATAGATATAGATATAGATATAGATATAGATATAGATATAGATATAGATATAGATATAGATATAGATATGATATAGATATAGATATAGATATAGATATAGATATAGATATAGATATAGATATAGATATAGATATAGATATAGATATAGATATAGATATAGATATAGATATAGATATAGATATAGATATAGATATAGATATAGATATAGATATAGATATAGATATAGATATAGATATAGATATAGATATAGATATAGATATAGATATGATATAGATATAGATATAGATATAGATATAGTATAGATATAGTATTAGTTAGATTAGTATAGATATAGATATAGATATAGATATAGATATAGATATAGTATAGATATAGATATAGATATAGATATAGATATAGATATAGTATAGTATAGATATAGTATAGATATAGATATAGATATAGATATAGATATAGATATAGATATAGATATAGATATAGATATATAGATATAGATATAGATATAGATATAGATATAGATATAGATATAGATATAGATATAGATATAGATATAGATATAGATATAGATATAGATATATAGATATAGATATAGATATAGATATAGATATAGATATAGATATAGATATAGATATAGATATAGATATAGATATAGATATAGATATAGATATAGATATAGATATAGATATAGATATAGATATAGATATAGATATAGATATAGATATAGATATAGATATAGATATAGATATAGATATAGATATAGATATAGATATAGTATAGATATAGATATAGATATAGATATAGATATAGATATAGATATAGATATAGATATAGATATAATATAGATATAGTATAGATATAGTATAGTATAGATATAATTGATATAGTATAGATAGATAATTAGATATAGATAGATAGTATAGATAGAATTGATATAGATAGTAATTAATTGAATAATTAGATGAATAGATAGATAGTATAGTATAGTATAGATAGAAAATTGTTATTGATGATGATAGATTGTTAGTATAGTATAGTATAGTATAGTATAGTTAGATATAGTATATTAGTATAGTATAGATTAGATATAGTATAGTATAGTATAGTATAGATATAGATATAGATTAGATATAGTATAGATATAGTATAGATATAGATATAGATTAGATATAGATATAGATATAGATATAGATATAGATTAGATTAGATATAGATATAGATATAGATATAGATATAGATATAGATATAGATATAGATATAGATTAGATATAGATATAGATATAGATATAGATATAGATATAGATATAGATATAGATTAGATATAGATATAGATATAGATATAGATATAGATATAGATATAGATATAGATATAGATATAGATATAGATTAGATTAGATATAGATATAGATATAGATATAGATTAGATATAGATATAGATATAGATATAGATATAGATATAGATATAGTTAGATATAGTTAGATATAGATATAGATATAGATATAGATATAGATATAGATATAGATATAGATTAGTTAGATATAGATATAGTTAGATATAGATATAGATATAGATATAGATATAGATATAGATATAGATATAGATATAGATATAGATATAGATATAGATATAGTTAGTTAGATATAGTATAGTATGATATAGATATAGATATAGATATAGATATAGATATAGTATAGATATAGTATAGATATAGTATATTAGATTAGTATAGTATAGTATAGTATGTATAGATATAGTATAGTATAGTATAGTTAGATATAGATTAATTGATATAGTATAGATTAATTAGATTAATTAGATTAATTAGATTAGATATAGATTAATTAGATTAGATTAGTATAGATATAGATTAGATATAGATATAGATATAGATATAGATATTAGATTAATTAATTGATTAGATTAATTAGATTAGATATAGATATAGATATAATTGATATAGATTAGATATAGATATAGATATAGATATAGATATAATTAGATTAATTAGATTAGATATAGATATAGATATAGATATAGATTAGATTAGATATAGATTAGATTAGATATAGATAATTAGATATAGATATAGATTAGATTAGATTAGATATAGTATATAGATATAGATATAGATTAATTAGATTAGATATAGATATAATTAATATAGATATAGATTTAGATATAGATTAATATAATATAGATATAGATATAGATATAATATAGATATAGATATAGATATAGATATAGATATAGATATAGATATAGATATATAATATAGATATAGATATAGATATAGATATAGATATAGATATAGATATAGATATAGATATAGATATAGATATAGATATAGATATAGATATAGATATAGATATAGATATAGATATAGATATAGATATAGATATAGATATAGATATAGATATAGATATAGATATAGATATAGATATAGATATAGATATAGATATAGATATAGATATAGATATAGATATAGATATAGATATAGATATAGATATAGATATAGATATAGATATAGATATAGATATAGATATAGATATAGATATAGATATAGATATAGATATAGATATAGATATAGATATAGATATAGATATAGATATAGATATAGATATAGATATAGATATAGATATAGATATAGATATAGATATAGATATAGATATAGATATAGATATAGATATAGATATAGATATAGATATAGATATAGATATAGATATAGATATAGATATAGATATAGATATAGATATAGATATAGATATAGATATAGATATAGATATAGATATAGATATAGATATAGATATAGATATAGATATAGATATATATATAGATATAGATATAGATATAGATATAGATATAGATATAGATATAGATATAGATATAGATATAGATATAGATATAGATATAGATATAGATATAGATATAGATATAGATATAGATATAGATATAGATATAGATATAGATATAGATATAGATATAGATATAGATATAGATATAGATATAGATATAGATATAGATATAGATATAGATATAGATATAGATATAGATATAGATATAGATATAGATATAGATATAGATATAGATATAGATATAGATATACATATAGATATAGACATATGTCAATTCCCACCTGGATTCAATGTCTTCTTATGGATGCGCGTCTGCCAGAAGTTCTTCTTGTCGGGAAGCAATCGTATCTTCGCATAGGGATCGGCGGTTCCACTGAATTGTCGGGGCTGCAGATTCTGTGCCTCGAGCAGACGCACGTTGAGCAAGCCGCCAACCGGATCGTAGCTGAGGCAGACATGCAGATTGCCCCGCACCTCATTTAGGCTGGCCGAGGAGCAGATGGCCTTCGGCTGGGCGTGCTGCTGCGGATAAGGAGATTAGATTACTAATGGAAGCAGGCTGACTAATCCGATTGGGTGTGCTTACGCTGCGGTACAGGGTCATGTCGATTTTGGTATGATCCAGCTTGGCGTTCATGGAGGAAACGCGTGGGCGACTCGGGTGCATGGCCAGGACGACGTGTTTGTCGGAGCGAGCAATGGGCACGGATGTGGTTGAGCAGTAGGACAAGGTGTTCGATTTGAGGCTGCCTGTGGGCGAGGTGGGTGTGGGCGGGGCCGAATCCTCGGTGGTGTTGGAGACCTGCTGCTGCACGGCAGCTGTGGCTGAAGTCACCGAGGCGGGCACCCAGAAGGCGGGGTCTGCATCCTCCGACTTGAGCGATGTGGGACTCATGTTGCCTCCGTTGTTTAGGGACAATTTGCCACGTGCCACGCACTCGTTCAAGTTGTCCACGTTGTACCCGACGGTGCCAGCCACCAGCGCCTCCCGACTGCGAAGCAGATGAGCTCTTAAATCAACTTAAATGAGAGTAAGCACCAGGCAGCACTCACCTCTGTTGCTCCTCATCCTTCTCGCTGGCGGACTCGAGCAGATTCTGCTCGAACCAGTTGAGCCGATAGCGCCTCGAGCAGGTGGTGTACAGCGCTGCGCCCACGGCGGATACAACCAGAAACGAAACGGAGGCATAGATGCCAATCTGCGTCAGCGACAGCTCCTCCTCGCGTATGACAATATCCATTTCGCTGAAAGTAATGAGAGGCCATGAAAGGGAAATCGTTAATCTCAACGCGGAGAATATCAATTACTCTGTCGTAGTGTGTGCCGGGAGATTAACTAATATCGAGGAATTTCAAATACCCTTTCTGTGATTTGCGCTTTCTCTGTTATTTTCCATATGTCGACCTTAGAACTATAGCTCTTTCTATCTGTCATTTGCGTCTCTGTCTCGCTCTCTCTCTCTTTCTACACCCTTCTCTTCATTTCTGTCTGTTCTCTCAATCTGCCACTATCTCTATTTCATGCTCTCAGTCTCAGACAGTCTATCTCTTTCTGTGTTTCGCTTTTTTTTTATATCCTCTCTCTTTTTCTCCATCTCTTCCAATCTTGATCTCCCTCTGTCTCTCTTTCCCACCATTTCTGTCTATCTCTTTCTCTTTCTCGCTCCGTTTCTCTCTCTCTGTTTTTTCTCTGTCTCGTACTCTCACGCTTCCTCCTACTCTCTCTTCCTCTCTTTCTCTCACCTGTCCCTCTCTTTCTCTCTCTCTCTCTCTCTCTCTCTCCGTATCTCTCTTTCTCTCTCTCTCTCTCCTTCTCTTTTTCTCTCCCTCTCGCTCTCTGTCTCTCTATCTCTTTCTGACTACATGATCTGAATTACTGAATTTTCAAATATCGAATGACTTCATTCCGATGTCGTCCCTTTCTCTTCGGGTCAGACAAGTTAAGACTCAATTAGTTCTTGTCCCTTGAACCCTTAAAGACGGATAATGGCACCACAACTACATGGTCGTAAAACTTTCATTATTTGGTCAAGCCACGGAATGAGGCACCTTGTAAATAAATTAGGGTCACCATGCCAGGATTTCACTAATCCCCATTTCTCTGCCTACACCCCTTCCCCTTCCCCTTCTCCATTCCACCCCTCCCACCGCCCTCTCACCCTTTTGTTATTAATTACGCTGCTTAAGGCGCCATTGTGGCCAAAGCCAAAAGACCTGACTAACTGTGACCGCAGCGACACGTGCTGCCAGCTGGCAACTGGCAAGGACACGTTGAGCACAATAGGTGCCAGGTGCCGCCAGGTGCTCAAAAGGAAAATCAAGGTACGAACGTGGTGGATGCTGTTTGCAATTAGCTGCGCAAACAGCCGGCGACTTTAAGGTTTCTCTTTCTCTCTCTCTGTGTTGGAACTCAAGCAAAACCAACTGTTTAAATACGCATTTTTCATCCGGCCGGTTAATTAATTAACACTTTGTACCGTTACCTTTCACAATTTTAAAAATAATTTCCATCTTTCACCTTTGCCTTTGCTTTTGCCTGGTTTTTTGTTGCTTCTCTTTGGCATTTTCATGCAATTTGTTCTCAACTTTATTATTTATTTATGAAAACTTTTTTGTGAGGCTTCTTTGAGACAGCAATTGAATGAGGTATATGAGTGGGCGTAGAGGTGTATGTGTGAATGTGTGTGTGAATGTGTATGTGAGAGTGTGTGTGTGTGAGTGTGTGGCTAGCATGTTAACCCTTAGTGTATTTCTTTGTAAGGCCTACATGATTTATAAGCCTTTGTAGAAGCAACACGGACTCAATGATTCATGATATCTCCAAGATGAATATTTCATTTAGAATTTAGCAAACAGGGACTGTAATGGTAATAAATTTAATAAGCTAGCCACAGCTGGAGGAAACAGCACAAATCAGGTGTAATGTGATGTCAGTAAGGCAAATTTCAAAAAGTAAATACATTAGCATATGAAAAGTTTGATATATGCTTATGAGTTGATTATATAGATATCGACAATATAATATACGGTCATATATATAAATTACCCACACATATCTGATATAGGTACATATATTATCTCAGGTGCCATCAGACACAGAGCTTTATCGATACTCATAATTTATATCGATAGACATAGCATATCATAGACATATAATATCAACATGCTCATATATGATATTTTTCGTATATCTCTAAAATTAGACATAAATATTTTAAGCATTTTCCATAATAGAAGATATAGAATATATTTTGTGATATCGATAAACTAATCGAAAACTTTCCTAATTATATTAAAATATATAATTTGTATTATCAATACACTAGCACAATAAATGTACAATATAAACCTCACTTCTATCACATCTTTTTCTTATCATATGAAAGACAAGTCAATCGAAATGATGTCCCTTTATATTATCGATTAATCTTTAAAATATTTAAATATAATACCTATATAATAGAAGTATTTTTGCTTTTTCCTTGTGGAATTTTTTTCTAAGTTTCACTAAATTGAGAAAATGATTGCCAATTAGAATAATCGAAAACTGGCCCATCGTTATTATCGATAACCAACATATAGTAGTATAACAAAAATTTTGTATATTTGGCTTAAGCTTCATTCTTACTTTGCCTAAGCTCTGAGAGGGAAAGAGAGAGAGAGAGAGAAAGCGAGAGATATAGAACTAAACGAGTATGTTAATCGAAAGGTTATTTATCGATATATTCGATTAGCTTTATAATTGTAAGAACAACAATTAATGTGATATCGTATGCATTAACTTAGGTATCACATAAAGTTAGCCTAAATTAAGAAATCAATCAAAAACGTTGCGTATAAATAATTAATACTATCGATATTAAATCGATAAAAATAACAAAAATTTATAATTACATTTAAAGTTCGTTTATATTTCGTATTAACTTATTACCTCAACAATAGACTAAAAACATAAATAAACAATTATCGAAATTACATTAATTCCTCCTATCGATAGCCCGCTTATCGATAAAGCCAGCATGTGAACCTTTTCAATTAATCAAGGTGGTAGCTTTGCGAGCACTCTCGATGAATCACACACCAGACATAATCAATCAACTTATCATGTCAAAAGCAATCAATCAATCAATCAACCAGTTAACCTCCAGAGCTCATTTGGCCATAATTTGTTGGCCTAGTTGATACCCAACCCGTGTGCATTGTAAATAAATCTCGTCTCATCCAATCATGTCAAATTGATCAGCTCACAGGCGGCGCTGTAAATCGATGTCAAGTGAATCTAACCCCACGGCATCCGCCGGCGGCACAGTTGCTACAAATTGTTGCGCAGTTTCTGTGGCAACCTGTGTGCGTGTGTCTTATGCCCTCTTAGCAGACTTTGTTACATGTGGGATAATGCTATATGTATATGACGATGCGATTTATGACAGTTGCCATAAATTTGCAATATCCAGCGGCTTTTGTGCTGTTTGCTTTTGGTTTGCGGCATGTGGCAGAGCTGTGGATGTCTGTGTCTGTGTCTGTCTGTCTGTCCGGCTGCCTGCAGCAGCTGGCTTTATAAACAATTTTCGGGCTTTTATCGCATACTTTCAGTTTTTTGTTTTTTTCTCAGATAACAACGGCGCACTATTTCCGGCCGAGGCGAGGGCAGTCGTAAATCGCCAGCTGCGTGGCTCTCGAATATACTATATTGGACTGGATGACTAAAATTAATTTTATCTAATCGATAAGCAGGGGGCTTGGGTACGGCTGCCTGCCACACGCAGTTCCTTCACTAATTTCATGAAGCACTCTCGCAATTTCAACATCGCTTTATTTTACCTTATTATTTTATCATAAATTCAAAAAAAGTTTATAAATATATATATATATATATATATATATATATATATATGTATATATATATATTTTGAAACGGGAGTTGAAAGAGAAAAAAAGTACGGTTGTTCCCAGCGGCTAACACAATTACGGTAAATTATGTTCATTAGTCTAATGAAGTGTTTGTCACACAAAAGCAGCGCCCACAACCACAATGACCACGCCCACGTCAGCATTAACGCCCACTGTTGCTTGATGTGGACTCTGAAATGTGCGAGCAGCAGCTGCAAGACCGTTATCAAGGCAGGCGCCAATACCCTGCACTTGATAGAAGAAACATTCAACTCAGACTAGAAGTTGTCAGATTATAATATTTGAAATTAAATTATTATTATATTTAATTATTTAATTCTAATATGTATTTTTTAATGAACTGCATCGTAGAATTATATATATAAAGAAATATATATAAAATTATAAAATTAAATTAAAAATATAAGAATAGAGTAATTTTTAGCTTACTTAAAATAATAATTTTCTCTACTGTCCATGTTATATATAAATTAAAAAAACAAATAAAATATATATATATATATACATATATTAAAAAAAGACAGTTATTATATAATACAATATATATTTGAGTACAAAACACTTAAGTGTAGCAAACGCGATTCACAAACCGAACTAAACAGCGAACCTCTGTTAGCAGCTGCTAACGAAATCAATTTAATTTATTTGCAGCTCAGTTTCAAATGTCAAAAAATTTTAATATTCTTTTTCAGCTTTGATGCTTCAGAAATGATGTTACGCAAATGGAAATGAAAATTAAGGTTGAATTTTTACCTTGAAACTTTAAAGCTAAAATTATTTGATATGTACAAGAAGGGTAATAAATATATAAAAAAAAGTTGTTGTATAAAAATTAAATTTAATATATTAAATATTTATTTAAAAATGATAGCTCTGAAATTTTAATGGTAATTAAATTAAAAAATTTATAATAAGAAAAATAATGAAAAAATAAATAGAAAAAAATAAAACAAATAAAAAAAAATAAATTAAAAAAAAAAAAAAAAAAATTTTTTTAAAAAAATTATATATAAAAAAAATAAAAATAAAAAAAAAAAAAAAAAAAAAAAAAAAAAAAAAAAAAAATAAATATATTTTTAAATATAAAAAAAAAAAAAAAAATAAAAAAAAATAAATAAAAAATATAAATTTTTAATAATCTTCTCATACTTTAAATTAAAAAAATAATAATAAGAAAAATAATGAAAAAATAAATAAAAAAATAAAATAAACAAAAAAATTAAATTAAAAAAAAATATATAATAAATAAAATTTTTATTATAAAAAAAAAATAAAAGAAATTTAATAAAATTTTTATTATTTTCTTTTATTTGAATAAAATTACAATTGAAATTTGCTATAATATGCTAAATGCTGTAATTAAACTAAGTTAAATTATAAATTATTTTAATTATTAATTATTTTTGAATAATGATAAATGAGCGTGCACTTTAAGATAATGAGAAACATTAAAATTATTTTTAAGTTGTATGCTCATAAATTCAGATAATTATAGTCCTGTATATACATTTGTGTTCACAAAAATAGCAGTGCCTTTGAGCTGTCACTTCAAAGTTGATAAATCATATCATAAATGTATATACTAATAATATAAATAATTGTATATTTGTATAAGCATATGAGGTAAATGATTGCTATTTACTTATGAGTAATATATTATTAATATATTTATATATAAATTAGTTAAAATGTTTATACATAATTATAAATAAATTAATATAAACTTATATTTTGACAATTTATTGAAATCTTTTATATGAAAGCTTAAAATTGTTCCTCTGAGTTTTAAACTCCACCCTCAAAATTCATAAATAAAATATTTGTTTATGAATATCCATAATCAGAGATAAAGAATAATTTTTATGACAAGAAACAAATATTCTGTTCATATAGGAACTATAACTTCATCTGCTTCTCTATTGACCGCTTGACTTCATTACTTAATATATTTCTATATATTTCCTTCTATCTATATATAATAAAATTTATATGAACTCTGTTCTCCCTTAACTTTATATACTTTCTATACTTTCTATAATATTAAAGCAACTTTTATTATAGTTTTTATCCGGTTTGCTGAATTTTAAAACTTGTTATCAGAGCTTAAAAATTTCAGCTACTTTTTCCATTAATTCTCATACTAAATTCTTAATTTATTGTTAAAAGTTGGCGCAATTTTATTTCAATTTCTATTATTATAGCAACTTGATGGCGCATAGTCGCTGAAAACTTGCCATCCGAAGTTTCCAGTTTGTTTGCTCGAGCGCATTGTCATAATTTGATTAACGCTGAACGTGTCCTGTGGAACGAGCGTCAGGCTAAAAGCGAGCAGCAGTAAGCCACAACCTCAACAGTAGCTCGGCATTTATTTTCGCTTTTTTGTGGCAAGCACATGTGTGTGTATACGCACACACACACACACACACACACACACACACACACAATTTGCTACACTCGCTGCTCGTTTGTAGGTGCGAAGCTGTGAAATGCACAACAAAATTTAATCCTTCACATGCGCACAGCTTAAGGCTAGGCGCACACACGTTAAGTATACGCCCGAGTAGCTCAAGCCCAAGCAAACGTGATGAATGCTACTTAAAGGCTCACACACACACACACACACACACACACACACACACACAAATACAGCCTCGCGCCAATCAGCCATCAGCAATTTGTAATGCCCCCATAATGATATACTCATAGCTATATAGCATACCTCGCAGCATCAACAACATCATTATCAAGCTTGGACTCTTGCTCCCTCGCCCTCTCTCTCTCTCTCTCTCACTTGCATTCTTTGTCTCTTTCTCTGTTATTTCCCCCAAGTATTTGTGCTGTTTATATCGCTGACATTGTTGCCTGTTGTTCAGTTTGCTGCTGCTCCTGCTGCTGCTCCTGCCAGTTGATTATTGCTGCCATTGGCATTGACTTTGTCCCTATGCCATTATGTTTTCCCTCCAACAGCACAACAACAGCTGTCCGCCTGTCCATAGAGTCCGCAATTAACGGCCTCTGAATATTTATGGCTAGTCCATCGCCTGGAGCTCCATAAGTAGCTAAAGTTGGCTTCTAGTTGTTTATGTTTGTATAATTGATAAATTCCAAAGAAATTTTCGCTAATTTCTCTGGAAGCTAATGCGATTTCATTTAGGCAATTTGCAATTAATTTCATTTTAATTTCCATCAAGTTTCTTTTGGAAAATTAATCGGAGAATTTGAATAAAATGTTATATTAAAAGTCAAAGCAGCTTAGTTATGTGCTGATGAAATAAGAAGTATAAAGCTGATAAACGGCTGAGCTGATCTAAGCCTAAAGCTATGATATTTTTGACAAGCCGAAAGCCTTATACTCTCTCTTATACTCTTATTGGTATAAATGACATGTTCTCTGTTTCTGCTGAATGACGCATATTTCTATTTGATAACAAAAATGGAAATTTAAAAAGGATTAAAATATTATTTAATAAATAAATAATTTAATTCAAAAGTTATTATTTAAAAATGAAAATTTAAAAATGATTAATGTATTATTTACTAAATAAATAATTAAACTTATAAGTAAAAATAATTGAAATACAAAAATTAAATGAATTAATATTTAATTTAAATTAAATGATTTAATTTGTAAAGAAAAATTAAATTCTTAACTTAATAATTAATTTAAAAAGTATTTAATAAAAAAATTAAATTTTAAAATTATAAATAATAAAATTTAATTTATGCTTAATTTTAATAAAATAATTTAATTCGAAAATAAATAATTAAAATCAATAAACAACAATTCAATATTTAATTTAAAAAGCGATTCATCAAAAAATAATTATATATAAAATTTTAAATATTTATAATATATAATTAGTATTAATTTTAATAAAATGATTTAATTCAAAAATAAATAAAATAAATTTAAATAAATTCAATACATATTTAATTAAGTAATTATTAAAAAATAATTATATATAAAAATTGAAAGCAATCAAATATAATTAGTATAAAATAATTGAATCCGAAAATAAATAATTAAAATATATAAACAAATGATTAATTTAATTATTAATTAAATAAGTAAAAATTAATATAACAAAATATAATTAATATGCAATTTATATAAAATAAGTTAATTAAAAAATAAATAATTAAAATAAAAATAAAAAATTTAATAAATTATTTAATTAAATAATTAATCATTACATAAATTATTAAATAAAAAAGAATATAATTAATAAATAAATAAATTTATTTGATTTATATTTAATTGAAAATTAATTATAAATTAAATAAATTTTATTATAATTATAATAATTTAATTGGAAATTTATTATAAATTAAATAAATTTAAAAAATTTGTTTAATATATCATTTTTTCCAATATATTCCATACACTAAGTCTGAGGTATCTTCTATGAGACTTTAGATATTTCATCAATAAAATGCCAATACTCTAGAGTATTTGCCACAATTCCACACCGCTTACCAAACAAATTTCATAATATTATCCTAATACTCAAATATCCGCCCCTAAGAGTATTTACCACATACTCGTATTCTACATGATTTAGTAAACAGCAATCAACACGTCGACACACTTAATATCATGTATCGTTTATTATGTATTATTAATGAAGTTTCTTTCTCTCTCCGCGCTTTTATTGATATTCATGATGTGCTGAAGCACGAACATAATCTAAATTAGTTTCACAAATAATCAAAGTAGTCTCGCTCATCGCAGAGAGATTGAGTTTTGACCACAAAGGAAAAGTTTTGCTCAAAGTTTTTCTTAAGCTGAGAACTTTCTGCTTTCTCTGCAGTTTTTCAGCTCATTTTATTTCCCAGAATATTTATAAAAAATAAAACTTTTTTCGTTTTTACATATTGATTTCCTGCTGTCACAAACAACTTTGGAGACTCAAAGGCTAAATGGCTAAACAAAACAGATTCTGAGAATCCAACACCAATGGAAATATGAGTGCCTATTAAAAGCCTGCTACCATATGCCAATATACCACGGGGCATTCAACAATGGGGCTCAATGCAGAAACAAGCAAAACCAAAATAACAACAGCAACAACAACAACAACAACAAAACAGTTGTCAAAAGCAAGATAAACAGCAGTTTATTAATAAGGCCGACAAAGTTATATGCGTAGCATGGCATATAAACAAAAAAGCGAAAGACAAAGAGAGAGGGAGAGGGAGGCGAAGGAGAGGGAGAAGGAGAGGTGGAGGGTGAGGGTGAGAGCAGGCTTAGCAAAGATTGAATACTCTTATATGGATAAAAACGATGGGAAATAGATAGAGGAGAATAGATAGAATAAGACACAGGAATGACAACACAGATGATATTATATGATATTAAAAGATGAGGTCAAAGTTTTCCCTATATCTCCTTTATATTTCTACTTTCAGCTTTTCTCTTCTTTTTTCATCACTTTTAATCTCGCTTAATCTCTTTCATCTCTTTCAATCAATTTCCCACTTAAACTTTGTTTTCTATAATATCTGAAGTTATATTTACTTTCTTTTCTCAGCGGCAAATTAATTGTAAGAGTTGAAAGAGATTAAAAGTGATGAAAAAAGTGATGAAAAAAGTGATGAATAAAAGTGATGAAAAGAAAAAACTGAATGTAGGAATAGATACAAGCTATATGAAGCGAGAAAGAAACAAACGAGAGAGAGATATGAGATGGGAAAAGAAAAATTAAGAAATTATAGAATTATTAGAGATAAACTAAGAAAAGAGAAAGAATTGATACAAAGAGATGAAGACAGATAAGATGAGGTTTAAAGAAATGATAAGAAAAGAAATACTAAAAGAAGAAATAGTAAGAAGACAAATGGGACAAGAAATGAAAGAGAAGATAGAGCGATGAGAAAAGAAGTGAGAAGAGATAAATTTCGGTTCAAATAGGTGAATTAAGCGATGAATCGAGATTAAAAGTGATGGGAAGAGATGAGAATGCCAAAATCTAGATAAGACAATTGAAGAAAAGAAGAAAGAATGAAACTTTATATAAGAGATAAAAAATTATGCAAAGAGTGTAGACGTCATAAGGGCAAGTGAGCAAAAATGTGATGATGTGGGCGACGATGGGAAATGAATGAAAAAATCAGAGCATAAAGAGATGAAGATCAACAAATTTCAGAAATGAGATGATATGGGATTGCACTGAGATGAAAAGAAATCAGCAGGAATAAGATAGAAGAAATGTGATGATGTGGGCGGCGATGAGAAATGATTGAAAAGATCAGATCATAAAGAGATGAAATGATCAACAAATTTCAGAAATGAGATGATATGGGATTGGACTGAGATGAAAAGAAATCAGCAGTAATAAGATGGAAGAATTTTGAGAGAAGGTGAGATGGTAGAAAAAATTTTTCAAAAATATGTTGATTCGAAGAGATTAATAGATTTAATAAAAACATATATGGTAAGAGATGATGGCAAAATAAATTAGAAAAAAATTTGAATTTTACTACTCTTCTTCACATATAATATATATGAAATAATTAAAAACTATAAAAAATATACATGTGTAATAAAATCAGTTCAATAAATAATTTTCCTAATTCAAGTTTGAGTGACTAGACTTCTGAATGGTAGTTTTAGAGTCACATAGCTATCTTTTTGTCGACCAATTTATGGTATAAATATAGTGACAATAAAGCACGACAATACAGAGCATATAATGAACAGCTAATACACTAACAGAACTTGAGTAGATGTTTATGAAGCTAGCAGCATTAGATTCAAAATGTAATTTTGGAAAGTCTACAATAATAATCAGATAAAACACTTTCAATATGGATATTTTCATGGCAAAGCTATTACAGTTGCTGCAGCATTTCATTCATTTATAATATTAGCTTATTCACATAATGCCCGACTATAGCTACATACCCGTCTTTAAGAGCATACGAAATATGATCATTAAAGCGCAATATGCTCAGGACACTTGTTGTTTGCACACGCGGCACTCGCCGTGCATAAAGCAACAAGGCAAATAATAAGTGGGCTATTAATACACATACACAAATACAGAGAGACCTTTGGGCGTGTGTATGAATGTGTGTGTGTGTGTGTGTGTAAAGGACAAAGCTGCAGCTGGAGCTTGTGACCCGCCCTGCCAATAACTCAGCATGTTCACAAATATTGAAAAGCTGTCTTTGCGTTTGCTTTTGCCTTGTGCCTGGTGCCTTTGGCGCTTTGGCGCTGACTGAAAGCCCCACTACCTCCCCCCCGCTTGGGCTTGTTTATTGGCGCCACGCCCCGGGCCATGAATGTCCTTTGGTGGATAATGCGGCTTGTGGCATGCGGCTTATGCATTAAAAATGCATTAATCCCGGACATGTGATAAATATTCATGGTCTCGCCATAGACTTGATTATTATGCATGCAAGTTTCTTTCTATCATGCTTCTTCCTCTTCTGCCTCCGTTTCAATTTAAGTTTAGTCCGTGCAACGCAATATGTTGGCCAACTCTGAGTGCTGGCTCATTCAGTTTCTGTTTGTTTCCGTTTTCAGCTGCCGGAAGGTCGGGGTCGAGTGTTTCAAGGACATGGCATCCGTGTTTGAGTGGCTCGGCCAAGGTAAATAGAGTTGGCCCACTGAGCACTCGGCTGGGTTAAACAACCTGAGGCCAGGTTACATTTTATACAGAAATCTCAGCTCAAGCACACACACACAAACACACTCTCGCACACACACACACAGGCACACCCACATGCAATGGGGCTTAAAGTTTGATTGAAGGCGTGCTTCCGCTTCAATATGTCTGAAGTCTCAATATTGCGTGGAATTATAAAACAATATGAGCATAAGCCCATGTTGCCACGCCCATGCCCTACCTCTCGCACATGATTAAATTAAATGTAAATGTAAAAACAAAATTCTTGTTCTTGTTGTGTTTGCTGTGGGATTTATGCATTTGCTTTGGCTTTGTCGCCCACGCTGCGTATGCATGTTACATGAGTGCCGGAATCTGTAATCAACTGATAAATATTGAATTAATTTTGTATTTTTTTTTTTTGCTGCTTTGGCAAAGGTGCAATTTGTATTGATTAGAGAGAAACAAAAGCTATTTCAAGTAATTGGAATTAAAATTTCATGTATTCCATTCGGAATCTATGGCAAGTGTTCAGCAATGCAGGCAGCCTAATTGATGTGAGCAACAATATTAGTTTTGCTTTGCTGAAGCATGTTTTTAATTAAATTTATATTATATGTATTTATATTACATATAGTTATATACAGTATATGCATGTTTATATTCATGTATACAGATTTCATGGGCATACATTCTTGTAAATTTATTTTATATTTATTTTTGCCCTTTTCAATTACAGCATGAAAACAAAACAGAAACCCAAATTGCGGTTCTGACAATTTGAATGTGCCTTTAGATATATTGTTTTGACAAATTTTATATGGTCTTATGTTAGCTGGCTGCACAGTTATTTTTCCTGGATTTAATTTAATATTTGCTTTATTTATTGAAAACAAAATATATACAATTTGTACAGTGAAGTAAACATCTACAATTTTATATAAAAATCTTTAACAAATTAAATAAATTGAAATAAATAAAAATATTAAATAAAAAATTATTTAACTGAATTTTGATGTTATTATTATTAAAACCTTTTGCCGATAGACATACAATATATTAAAAAAAAAATAATAATAATAATAAATAATAAATCATACATAATATTTTTTATATATAATATTATTATTTAATAATATTATATATATAAATATATAAATATGTTGTGTCTTAATTATTAAGAATTTTGTCGATTAAAATTTCATTTATTTTGATTCTTGAAAAAAACTAAATTCTTCAAGATTTTTCCACATCTAATTGTAATGTGAACTATATTTATTCATAACTAAAGAAAATTAAATCTAGAAATACATTTAAATATCTATGTATAAAAGTCTCAACAGCTTTTAGCTTCATCTTGGAAATGAAAAACTAAATTTTGTATTAGTTTTTTAAATTGATTGATTTCGAAGCTAAAATTTTACATATTTTAATTTAGACTGAGAAACCTTCTGTTGACAAGCACGTATGAAACTTTAACATACCAAAAAGGAAGAGTGTAAACTGAATAATATCTTCATTACTCATTACTAATATCTTCATTACTACTCGTTCACAGTCGATAGACCATTAAATTTATTGAAGAATTGATATTTTCCATATAAACTTAAAATATAAATGGGAGATCTCTTTTATATACAGGGTTGCCCATATTCGACAGATCCATCTGGCAACCCTGTATCTCTTGACAGAGACGTCAGAATATGGGCAACCCTGTATATATGGTATATATATCCAACAATACATAATATAAGTGTGTTATAAGTATGTTATAGATATAAGTTATATATATAATATAAGTATGTCAAGTATGTTAGATATACTCTTTCTTATATATGTATGTATCTTTAGTCATTAGTCAACCTGTCGATGAGTCTTACTATGGCAAACATAATTTTTTTTCTCAAATTCTTAGTATCTGCAGTAACCCAAATAAAAAAAAAAAAATTTTAATTTTAATAAAATAAAAAAACATTGATTTTTTCTCTTCAATTCTTAATATCTGTAGTAACTCAAAAAAATAAAAATAATAGTAATTGTAATTTTAATAAATATAAAAAAACATGTTAAAATTCGAATTAAAATATATATTTAAATTGTCTCAGTTACTAAAAAATATGATAAGAGGCTTTTCAGCGAAAATATCTCATTTTCAAACTTCAATCAAAAAGCTTCATCATTTACTCAACACTCCATCAAAAACAGATCTGCAATAGATATATATATATGTATCTGATACGCTTATAAAAAACGTCCTTAAAACTTTGAAAACTTTCAGTTTTTTTTTTGGCGAGCTCCCTTAAAATGAAAACTCAATTTAGGGCTACAAATACTCGCACCAAACAAGATCAAAGTTTGTTCTTTAGCACTTACCCGTTATTTGCGTTTATTTACAATGTGTCAAATACAAACTCACACACACGGACACACACGCTCACTCAAACACACACACACGCAGACAGACAGTCGGATACAAAGCTAAGCAATGTGTACGAAAATAATTTATGGCTTTTGGATAGCTGCACGCAAATTTTTTCGCAACAATATGTTTGCTTATCCCTGCGCTCGACGTGTCGTATGCGCAATATGCTCTAGCGGCGCTCGCTGGCACGCGGCATGCCGTTTGAAACGTTTGAGTTGAGTTCAAAAAGCAATTTCCTTATTTGTGTGCGTTCGTTAATAATTAATTCTATTAGTCCAGCGCACTTTGATAAACGTTTTCGACAATTTAACAGCGTACAAGTATATATATATATTTATATATATTAGTATATATATATATATATATATCTGTATATTTATCTGCTTTGGCTGCTGCGAATTCAGAGCAGCAAAACAACTTAACCAACGCGTCGCTGAAACTCGACTGTGTTGTTGTTCACCAAAAAAGTACACACAGATGCCTTTGCCGTATTCCCTTTCAAATACACAGACACACACAATCACACACACACACACACACATACATTCAGTTAAGCAGAAAGTTGTGCTTCGCTAAATGCGCGCTATCTTTCAACATGCTTTACTTTTTGGTATTGATAAGCACAGATAATATTACGTTAGAATTATTATTTATTAACATGTTTTCTAGATTTCTTTCATATTTTCTATGTTATAAATTTATAAATCTACTCTAAACTCTTCGCAAACCGGCTTTTCAATTCAAACAAATAAATATGCAACGTTTGTTGCGCGCATCAAAAAGCTCTCTGGGCACAAAGCTTTCCACATAAGCAACAGCTGTCAGACAAAAGCTTTCTCATGGTCAAGCCAATTGTTGCTCAATGTCAACGTCTGGCTATCAAAAGCACAGCGAAAGCTTAGCAAAGTACAGTTAGTTTTGGCGTTGCCAGCGGGGTACAAAATTTAAATTGAATGACAAACGAAATTTATTTGAAAAATAAATTATAATATAATACAAATTAAAAATAAATATTTTATAAATAAATTAAATTATATTGTAAGCTTTATTTGAAATTAAATAATTGAATAATATTTGAAATTAATCATGAATTAAATAATTGAAAATAATAGAATGAATTATTAGCTGAATAATAAAAAAAGTATTTTGTGTGATTTTGTAAACAAATCTAAAAATAAATGTAAAATATATACATATATTAAATTATATATTAAAATATAAATAAAAAATAAGTAAATAAAAAAAGTTTTAAGTTCAGGTTTCATTGATAAGAACTAAATGTTTTTTTTTTTAACATAATAATGTGTTTGACCGTAAATTTTTTTTTTATTTTTTCTTTTGGTTTAATTTTTTTTTTACAATGACAATGAACTTGATATGTGATTGCTGCGTCAGTCAATCAGAATATATGTCGTACAATTGTACTTAAATTTGATTATACGCAATTGATAAGAGAATATGTTGAAGCTGCGTTATAACCAAGCATACCCTATAAAGAAATAGATGCTACTGCATACAGATGGAATAACTCGAGAGTATTTCAGATACTGTCAATCACATTCATTAAGAACAACTTTATGGCACGCGTGCTCTCGAAACCTTAAAAAAATGCTCTACATATAATCATTTTTCTATATTCGTAATATATACTAAAATAGTTTCCAACTGATAGAAAAAAAAAAATATCAAAACGCTTAATTAGTGCTAAGTTGGCTTTATATTATCTCAAGTTCAAACACGAAACATGATATGGATTGCGGTTGGCAAACACACACGCTCGTGTCGACCTCCACAGTCAGAGTCACGCCGCGTAACCCAGTTCGAAGAGACGCAAACGCAATACGTTTACTAAAAATTACGCATTGACTGTGGTTTTATGACTAAGCCAACGCATACGGATTGATCTTAACATTGACTTAGTTTTGGAATGAAACATATCAGGTTGACAAAGTTCTGACACTATCAGCATTTGGTCATTACGTGCGTAATTTTTGGTGTGAAATTTTCACAAAAATATTTTTGTATGATTTTTTCATTCGATTTTTTAATCACAAATATTTGTGTTCATTTTTGTTATTATTTATTTAGTTGTTAAATTGCGTTGTAAATTTTCATTTTTTGCTAAATTTGCAAAAATATATTGAAAAAATTATAAAATTGATTAATACCTTAACTGGAATTGTGTAATCTTATTAATATTTATTTAAAAATACATAAATGAATCGATACTCTCATTGCAATACATTGCCACATCTACAAATTTGGTTAGAATTTTAAGTCTAATATTATATAAAATCCGGGTTCGAGAGTCGAACTAGTTTAGAGCAGCTCTTAAGTTCTAACACTGCCATCATTGTTGTTGATAATGACATTTTTTTCCATAATTCCATTTAATCAATATATAGAAATTTTTTGGTTTTTTTTGTTAATATTATATATAAGACATGACTCGCAAAATTCCAAATATTCCCAATTAATCAACCTTGAGCTTAAAAATTTGCTGATTTTAGCGAACGTCACAATTTCAATGCGTGAGAATGATAAAGCCGCTCGCCTTAGAGCGATACGATCAGAGTTAAAAACAAATATGATCTTTATATAGGTTTGGGTCTCGACTGCATAATATTCGCTCGCGGTGTAAAAACTGTTCAATATAACTTAAATTTTGGGGTTTTTTTTATTAACTTATGGCAGATTTAGAATAATGCAATATACCACGCCTTTAATGGGCATAGTTATATTTATAATAAATTTTTTATTAATTTTGGTCTTGGATTGATATGATTATATTCTATAAATCTCAGCTCTGTTTGTTGTTAGAAAGCAATGTTAGGAGTTTAATAGGTTTTTATAATTTTCCTAGGCTCTGAAGTAACTAAATATAAAGAGTAACAAGTGAGAGTGCTCTAGTCGAGACTGCTCGACTAGGGGATACCCGAGCCCTGGGAAAAGCAAAATTTAAAATCCTCCTATAAAACCAACACAAAAACAAAAACATAGCCCGCACGCATAAGCCCGCCCCGCCCACGGGCGGGGGGCGCGGCGGCGGGCAAGGGGGGAGGGGAGATAATGTGGGGTAATTAATTATAATTTTTCTTTGGAGGAGGCTCACTCATTTATCTTTTACAAATTATTGCTGGCATTGGTGTGGGGGTGGGGAACATATTAGTTTTTTTTTTGTTTGGGTTGCGATTAGGGGGGGGGGGGGGGGGGGGGGGGGGGGGGGGCGGAAAAACAAAATCTAAAGATATCGTAATCTCCGTGTGCATGAAACGCAAGAACACAGAAAATGCGGGGGCCCAAGCCAAAACAACACCCAAACAACAACTAATAATTATTATTGATAAAAATAAAAAAAATAAAACAACAAAAAAAATATTGATACGCACAGAGAATACCCGGGGGGCGGCGCCCCCACGGACCGGAGGGAAGAAGAGGGAGAGAGGGGGAGAGGGAGAGGGGGACAGGGGGACGGGCCCGGGCGCGGGGCCAAAAAAATATTTTGTGTGGGGGGGGGCGCCCCCCCCCCCCTTTCTAATACAAATTATACACCTTCCCCTGGGGTAGAAATATAATATAAAAACTAGCAATATATAAAATAAGATAATATATTTTAATAAATAATAATATATATTATATTATGAACATCCACAATAAACCTAATATACTCTTATTCACTCTGTTAATGCACAATTTTAATATACAAATTTTGATAGATATGTATATATAGATAATGATAATATACATATTTGTATATTAAAATATGTACATATATATTTGTCTTGTTATATTTTTTCTAGGAATATAAATATGAATATATATTCTTTTTTTTTTCTAAATTTTTATATATTTTTTCAAATATAAATATTAATATATATATGTATATTTTTTATTTTTCTTTATATATGTATTGCAAACACAAATTAATAAAAATATTGTAAACACAAACAATTATGTGTATATTATATAATTATACAACATATATAAGCATACATTTATAAATCAATATAAATACATATACATATGTGTATATGTACATGTCTGACTCAATTAAACAAGCAACAAATAAAATGCTTCGTAAAGCATTTAAATGCGCTTTTAATAGCTCGCGATTAATTAAATGTGTTTGTAATCGTTGGTTGCCTTTAAAGCATGATGTGAAACACAATTGTTTTTATATTTATTTATTGATTAGAAATTTATATATTTTGATGGACTTGCGCTCAATTTAATTTCTTTAATAAATTGATTTATTATTGTTAAATTAAATATTGAATTGAATTTCAGAAAATGAGAATCTGAATTGAAGACTTTGTATTCACAAGTATTGAGTATTTTCTTTAATAATTGTTTCCCAAAATCTTGTTAGCTTAATGAATTTGTTTATAATAAAAAAGTTTTGATTTTTTTTTCTAAGATGATTAACATCTCTTATATTCTCTGCTCTATATTAATAGCTGAACTCTTGCAACTAACAATTTTTAAATGTATTTGAATGGAGATTTGAACATTGATATCAACATTCTATATCTCTTATAGTTCCTCTAGAAAGTTCTTAATTAACTTTTCTGAATCTTCAAAACATTTACTCATTCCTATTTCACTCTCCCTTTTCCAATAGAGACTATGAGCTCTCTCAGAAATACTTTCACGCACAACTCATCGTGAGCTGATAATTGCACAAGCACAAGCATAAATTTAATAGTCGAAATAAATATTTTCGCTCTATGTAACAATTTGTCTAGGCGCCCGATCGTTGGCTGCGGCTGCGACTGCGGTCGGCCGCTGGAAACCTTATCAGCGCTCGCAGCGAGTTCGTGCTTCAGTTCGAGACTCACGTGTTGTCAGTTATAAAGTGATTACGGCTGATGCCACGATCCACACTCGATTGCCAGTAGCCACACGAGGCACAACCAAATACCGGACCGGTCCAACAGCTAAGCCCAAAAGAAACCAAAGATCAGACAGATCGACAGAGATAGACAGGCAGACGGAGAGAGAGAGAGACTAGTTGACGCTCCAATTGGCACGCCGTTGCGATAAGAGCATAATATAATAATAAAATAAAGACACATATTGCAATAAAACAATAAAAAGTGAAAGTTAAGACAGCGCCGTCTAGTAACACTTGTAAAAGCCAATTACCGGAACCAAATGGCATTCGCACTGACAAATCTGCTGCAAACGCTGCGCATTGGTTCGCTGGGCATCAGCAAATCGGATGCCAACGATGCGATTCTCGTGGAGAAGGCCAAGGCGAAGATCGACTTGCAGTTGGCGGTGCCGGAGATAACGCTGGAGGAGGTGGCGCATCATGATAGCTTCGACGATTGCTGGATTGTCATCTATGATCGGGTCTACGATGTGACGGACTTTCTGCGCGAGCATCCTGGCGGCGATGACGTCATCATGGACCATGCCGGAAGAGATGCGACCATTGCGTTCCATGGCACCGGCCATTCACGTCACGCTGTGGAGCAAATGCGTCAGTTCCTGATCGGCGAATTGCCGCCGGCTCAATGCATCTTTCGCACGGGCAACAACAACAAGGTTCTGTCCTCGGGCATACCGGAGTGATTGGCAGGAGAAGGACATCCCGAACATCCAGCCAGTTAGAGCTCGCCGTCCGACGTTCGTTAGCATTTCTTTGTATACACATATATTTATTTCGCATCTAGAGTATTCTCATCTTATTAGATTTAATGGATTGTTACTAATCAATTTATAGACTTGATAGCAAGCGCTATATACTGCCTTGCTATTCTAACTATTTCGTTCTTAAGTGTGTGTTGTCTTATATAAAACTATTAAATGTTATTAGATGTTTATTATTTTTTAATGAAAACAAATTCGATGATGCTGCAGTTTATGAGTTGGCGCGTGCGAAGTGCAATTTGCTAAAGGGGAAGAAATGATTTGTCGTTTATTGTTTTGAATTGTGTAGAATGAAGTGGATCGTTTATAATGAAATAAGTGAGCTGTTTCTTGAGAAACATTTTGTTTAAATATATACTTATTAGCTCAGTTATACATATAATTTGAATAGGGATTTAGCCTCTTGTGTAGAACAATGGTATTTTATCAATCTGCTGCCGTTTTCCTTAGCAATGCGCAAGTATTACTTTTGGAAATTATATTACTATTTTATTACTATTACTATTAATACAACAAATCATTGATAATGGATTATTGTAGAAGATGACTCAGTGTAAAGTAAATGTAATTAAGTCAGACTGTTGTAGTGGGAGCTGGTAATATACTCAACTTGAAATATAGAAAATCTCTGTACTAATTTCTGAAACTTACATAGAAAAAGTGAAGCTGTTAGCTTTAGGCTACTTAAAGCTAAATCGACTCTGCTCGTCATCTTGCTTGCTCCATTTCTATCTACAATATATATTTAGAGATATATATATAATTACTCACCACTAATTTTCTACCTCTTACAAACATATTCACAAAACTAATATTCCCTGAAATAATAGTTTCGATTTGTATGGCGTAGAAATAACTTGAATTTGAAACCCTATACACTATAAGTTTAGGTGTTCTCTGGTTTTATTTCAGGTGCTAACAACATCATTGTATTTCTTGTCATGCCAAGTTCTTTCAAATAAAAGCTGCTTACAGAAGTAATTTATTTTATTTAAGCACTTGAAAGTCAACTACTTAAACTAAATTTAACTAATAAAATCAATTCAGAGAACTTTAGTTAGCAGATACCAACTTTAAACTGTGTTGTACATTCAAAGTAAAGTCTGAAAAATCTATGGCTGATTATATATATTCTAATTTTACAGATTTTAAATGTATGTATATTATCTGAAATTTACTTATTCATATAGAGCTTCTTACAGCAGAAATTAGTCATGTCTTCGTTGTAGCATCATGAAGATATAGCTAATTCTAGGCATTTCTATAAATCATCACAAAGAATTGACTAATTCTAGCCGTTTTAATATGACTAAGTAGATTTCAGATAATGCATATAAATATATATTTAAATATTTATATATATATAAAAATATATATGTTTTAGCAGCTATTAAATTTAGTAGTTTTCCTTAAGTGACAACGGAATTATTAGCATCAGAAGACCTCATCAAGAGACAATTACTTAAGAATTGAAGCACTAAGTAAATTTAATTATAAGTATTAAGTATGACATTATATACAAAAATAAATAAATATCAACATAAACAAATAATATAAGCATTAATTAAATTAAATTAAATTACTTTGATTTATATAATTACAAAAATTAATAAATATAAAAACAAGTACATAATAATTTGATACCCATATTATATTAGTAGTTTGAAATCATATACAAAAATTGCGTCAGACCAAATATGTTCCCTTCGATAATCTCAGAAAAAAAAAACTATTTGTTATTCTATAATGTTGTTTATTGCTCATACTGATTATTTTCGTCTTACAATCTAGACAGACATCATATACATATATATAAATGCATAAAGGAAATGCTTATAAAAGAACTAAATATCACTTAACAGATTCTCAACCTCGTGCTTGACTAGTACACAAATATTTGGCTTCTCAATTGACTTAAATATAGACGTATTGCTTCTCTCTCACTCTGACTCTCTCTATCTCTCTCTTACGCTCCTTAGCTGCTGCTGCTTGTGGGCGGCTCATTGTGTGGTCCTTGCAGTAGAGCCTGCAATTTGGCTGCTGCCGGGAAGGCGCCCAAGTCTAAGGGAGCTGCGCCCGTAGTGCTCTGTATGTACGCCAACAGCCTGAGCAAAGAAATTCGATTAAATTTCTGTTTTTATAGCTCTGCATGGGATTTACTTACCTGCGTAGTTCTTCCAGCGCATTCTGCTGCATCAATATATAGTTCTTGGCCAGCAGCAAGGTCGCAATTTTAGACAACTTACGCACCGATGGGGAGTGTGCATAGGGTATAACACTGTAAAGAGTTAAGGTAAGAAAAATATAGTTTATATGTGTTAAATATATATAAATATATGCATAATGTATATATTGTTTAATATAGATATGTTTTGTCAGCATTGACGGATCTTTAATCAAATATTATAATCAATATATATCTCATATAGTGATTGACTAACTTTTATTAGCTCTAAGGTTCCTGTCTACAATTCCACCACTAAAAGCAACTGCCTGAAGAAATAAAATTTTCTAGCTATTTAGCTAAGGTCTCTACGTTGATCTTCAGTTCAATAAAATCATCAATCAAATATATTATGATAACTATAAAGTTTTCATTTAGTATTTTCAAAAATTTTGCTTTCTAGTTTTTCGGACAAGGTAAATACGATTAGATCTTCAGTCAAACAGAAACCATCAATCAAACAGCAATTGAATGATCTGTCAGATTCATTTACTGACTAGAGTTTATCTTCAATTTGGGCATCACATCGAACTACTATAAGAAATTTAGTTATAGCTCTTCGGATTCATTCTGCAGCTCGATCTTCAATAAAACAGTGATTGACAGTGAAGAATTGAAGATCAATTGTAATAATATATTTTGAATGTTAAGATCTAAGAACAACTACTAAAATAAATGCCGTTAGTTCGTCTCCTCATTTTTAACTTGTATATTGACAATCAATGACTAAGTGTTTAACATTGATTGATTGATTGATCAACATCCAATCTGCAACTTATGTTGTGTGAAAGTGACTATAGTCCATACGTCATCTGTCCAGCTCCTCGGGTTCATCCTATACACCTAAGCATGAATCAAATAATCGACTATTTGCTTGACGGATGCTTAATGCATCTGTTAATCAGGTAATTTAAACTAGTTGATTGATTGATCTGCATTCTATCTAAAATTTATGTTGCACTGGTATCATCGAATGTTACTCAGTCAAAATTTCATATATATTCAGTTCCTCAGGTAGACACCTGAGCATTGATCAAACACTAAACTATTTGATTGATGGAAGATCAACGCACCCGTCAATCAGTCAATCAATCACGTATTCATTTTAATTATCTATGCATTTCCTTTTAAGTTCTTTACCTGCGCAGCTCATCTAACGCATCGTTCAAATCGTGCATTCGCCTTCGTTCCCTCGCATTGATATTCAGCCGCACCGTCTTGCCCTGGCGATTCTTTTGCTTGCCCCCGTTGGGTCCACTGCCGCCTGGACCGCCGCCCATGCCGCCGCCAATGCTCGACAAGGCCGCTGTTGTGGTGCCGCCACTAATCGCTGCAATTGCTGCTGCCGTGGGACTCAAGGGCTTGTCTTGTGCACTCGGTCCGGGCTTGTTCTCATCCGTGGGCGTCAGACTCTGCTGCGACATGCCCAGACCCTGGGCATAGAAGCCGCCCAGCCCGACGGATCCGAGGGGCGTGCGACGTCCGGGCACACTTTGCGGCGGACTGGCCGTTGGTGTTGGATGTCCATGGGCGCCCAGCATATTGGCAGTGGGCGGTATGGGCAGATGTCCATGACCGGGCAGACCGGGAAAGCCGAAAGATAAGTTCGAGGGATCCATTTATAGCGCTGACCCTGTAAATGGTACGGAGTGCAAAAAAACAACGTTAAGGCTGAGCAGGCGGAAGATGTGTAATAGTAATAATGTGTAATAGGGTAGTCGACTCGATATATTTATATTGTGAATAGAACAGCTGAACAGGGTGGAAAGTGCTGCGGATGTGACGCCATCTAGCGGACAATGGAGTAGATTGTTAGTTGTTCAAGCTTTGTACAGATGGCGTTTTGTGCTAGTTTCAGTTGATTAAATGGGAATGACTTTGAAAAGGATGCCAAAAGGAGTTTTATTTTAATTTGTATAAATTTTGACTTGAATTACTAAAATGATAAATAATTTTTAAGAGTATTAAAAAAATAAATGAAGCTAATAAAATATTTAAAAAAAATAAAAAATCTTTTTTAAGCTAGCATATTTCCAAATTTGAAAAAAATAATATTGAACAAAATTATATTCTTATACAAATTAATTTCATGTAACAATGACGAAATTATAAAATCTATTTTTAATAAAATTTCTTTGTATATTAATTAATTTATTAAAATAATTTCATAAATCAATTTATGCGGAAATAAACTTAAAATATTTTTATACTAATTAAAATTATTAAAAAATTTTATATATTTTAAATTAATTAATTTAATTTCTGCAAAAATTGTTTTTTTTTTTTTATTTTTAAAAATATAAAAAATAAAAAAGTATTATAGATTAAATATTAAAAAATATATAATTTTTTTTAAAAATTAATTTTACTATTTTGTTATTTTTGCATTGAATATTTTTTTACATTATTAATTTTAATTTTTGCTTTTATTTTATTTTTAAAATTTATTTTTAAACAAATTTCAAATTTTCAAAATAATATTATTTATATTTATACTTTATAATATTATTTATATTTATAATTTATATATTTAAAAAAAAAACTTTAATATTATTTATATTTATAATTAATATATTTAGAAAAAAAATTTCAATTTTTATTTTTTAACAAAATTTATTGATTATTTATTATGCAATATTATGGATTCAATATTGATAATTGATATAGTATTTATTGCAAGTTGAAACTCTCGCAAACCGCAGCATAGATGGCGCTTTCTTAATATGTTAAAATATAAAAGCGAAACTCACTTATTTTTCACTATTTGCTTGCTGTACAAATTACAAATTGAATTTAATTACAAAAAAACTTCAGTTTGTTAAATATTCAAAAGATATTGAATATTACTTTCTGTTTTTTTATTATTAATTATTTTCCATAATAAATTATTACTTTTATTTACTTGTACGCGCGCTTGCATTCAACGACCGTAAAAACACGCCGCACTTTAAGGATTATTTATTTAAATTAACCACAAAACACCACAGAAGCGAGCGTCAGAGTGAGAGCGCCGATAGCGAAAGAAATCGAAATGTGTGTATATATACATATATATATATATATATAGAAATGTATTTATATGTATATATATATATTAAAACGCACGCACCATAAAATTAAAATGCGGCTGCTGCTGCTGCTGCTGCTGTTGCTGCTGTGGCAGGACTCGAATTCGATGCGCGAGTGTGAGTCGCCAGGAGTTGCGGGTGCCGGCCAAAACAGCGCAGCGTAGATGCCGTTGCCGACCGCGATTTTGTGGTAGTATATTCAACGTATAACGATTTTCCGATTTTCAGATTTTCACTGCTGCCGCCGATGCTGGCTTCGTTGGCTGAAGCCGCTGCTGCTCTGCTACGTCAGTGCTGCGAAACGATTATAATTTTTGCCTCGCCGGCGTCTGTGTTGCCTGGTGTTAATCTCGGCAGCGAAAGAATATTACAAGCACATACACACACACACATACACTCATCTGTGTATATACACACTCTTACACACATTCATAAATGTGTGCCGTTGACGTTGGTGGTTGACGTTTAGTGGTTGTCCTTAATGCAGCATTCAAACCAATACCAGCACAAATGAAACCAAAACCAAAAACGAAAAAAAAAGCATAAAGCTGGATGGGAATCTCGTACAAGGACTATGAATCACTGGCCGTAGCACTTTTAATGCTCCGGGTACTACGAATTCGACTACGAGGACTACGACCAACAGCAACGGCAGACAAAAATCATTCATTCTCGCTCAGTTTTTGCAACCCTGCTGCTTTTTGTCTCTGATTTCAATTTCCATTGAAACTGAATCTAATCATCGCATGCTTGCCGCTGCTGCTGCCGCTGCTGCTGCCGCCTGCTGATCCTTTTGCCACCGTCCACCGACCCCGAGTCTGCCGACTCCTTGTCATTCGCTTCTCTCGCTCTCAATCTCTCTCTGGGGGTTGGAGGGCTCATGCATCATAATACCAAGCAACTACAACTGCATATAGAACTGATATATGAGCACAGATGGCTGTGTGTGCGAGTGTGTGCGTGTGTGTGTGTGTGTGTGTTAATGCTGCAAATTATGGTATCTCATTGTTCAAAGCGAAAACAATGCCAGCGTTTGGCACATGCCAAACATTTTCTGTTAATTTCATAGCCAGTGTTGAACAGCGTTAAGCGAGTAATCGATACCTTTATCTATGACCAAGTACTTGGTTAGGTTAGCTTGGGCGTTGGGCGTTATTCCACATTCAGCCGCTCGAGCGACTGCACGTGGCTTCTGTCATTCTCTGACGTTTTTATATATAGAAATTTTATTTTGCTTTATTTACGATTATATTTTTATTTTTCTGCACAATATTATTATATCCTTGTTGCGGAACGTCTACATATATATTTTATATTTTATATATTTTTATTTTCATCATAAACTATTTATATCTTGAAAATGCAGAAATTATTGTGAATTTTATTTATTTTATTTTATTTTTTTAATATTGTTTCATTTATTTATTTATTTATTTTTTCATTATTTTTTGTGTTTCTCATTTTCTGTATTTCACTCTAAACACTTGAAGCCATTACATCAGGATTTGCGTAGATATAGTATTGCTAGAACATTGATTGTGCTATAGCAGAGAAGCCTTATTTAGTCAGAGTGATTAAAATACTCAAAAACATTTTAAAAACTTAAATTTTTGTATATTGGATAATTTTACTCTCCAAAATAGAATTGTTGTCAATGAGTATCCGGAAATTTTATTGGGAAAATGCGAGTCCAACAGAATCAAACATGGCAACTATTTATAGTCGAAAATGATATTTTAGTTTATTTTAGTTATTTCATACTCTATAACATTACAGTTTATTGCAAGTAGTAGATTAAAACTACAACAAATTATAATATAATAATTAAAAAGAATATATAAATATATTTTTTAACTAACCATAAAAATTAAAAAAAAAAAAAATAATTACTTGTGGTAATTTAAAGTCAAACTATGCTTTTTGGGTAGAAAATAATAAGGAGGAAAATAATCCGTGTAAAATAAACTAACTTATAATAAAGTGGCTAGGCCAAATCAGGAATATCTCGATTCCTAACTTTTGCTAAAGAAATTTTTGAATGGTCTATTATCTTTCATTTCAATATTGGTTCGAAGATGTACGTCAAATTTAGAGTGATACCTGGGGAGATAAGTAATTAGTCTCATCACTTTATTCTTGACAGATTTGTAGTTGCTTAATATAAAACTACAATATATCAGTCCACACTGGGGCACTGTACAAACTTTACTGGAATTATTGAAATTAAAAATACCAATGATATTATATACACGTTTATGTCAAGTCAGTTTGGAGCTAACTCGAAGTACTATGTTTTTAAAATGATGTCCTGTAAGTTTTATCGAGACGCTATTGTTCTATCTCTGTGAAGTCTGTCTATGAAAGTACGTACGTTCACTGTTTCGTTCAGTGTAGAAAATTGTCTTTAGTTTTTTATTGACAAAAACGTGTGAGAGCTGGAACAGATTGCTGCCACCTTATCGCCAGATATGTACAAATATAAATTATTTATATTTAAAATTGTGCACGGGCAGGTTTACGATTGATTCAATCATGAATTTTTATAGTTTTCGAAAAGATTTATTTCCGTTTGGCACACTGAAGTTTTTCGGGCCTCGTCAATTATTGTGTCAGATGTTATGGGCCAGGCGGCCGTATGGCATTATTTCTTAGCTATTTCCCAAAAATTCTTTGCACCCTATGCGAATGTGGACAGCCCTCCATTTGTGTGTGCATTGTGCGAGTCGTCGGCTCGGGGCCTCTTTATATATAGAGTAATTGCAGAGGTTTTCTACCACCTCTCTGTTCTCCTCTCTCTCACTCTTTCATTTTCGCTCTCTCATTTGGAATTGTTCGCGTACTAATTCAGTTTTTATGCTGCATTTACATTGCAATTTATTTTCCACCCTCGAATAAAATGTTTGATTTTCACATTTCATCAATATACAGGAATATATACAGATATGTATAAATATATATAATGTATATATGGCATGGTGTATACACATATATACATATATATAATGTAATTTTTGGGCACAAAGCGGTCTGCATTGCCTTTCCATGAGGAATTTCATTATAATTTACATAATTTATGCACGACCGTGATTTGCATAATTAAGATTTGTACATTTGCGCCCAGTCATCATTAGCTGCCTTCGTGCTGTCCAATTGTTGGCCGTCCTCGCATTTACATAGCTTACATATAGATACCCAATTTTTGTTTCGCATATAATTACAAATGCAAAAGTCAGAGAACCCCAATTTAAAGTCGCAACCCAAAAGACTTACACGTGGAGCCCGCCCAGTTGGGAGGAGGTCCTGCCAAACTGCACTCCATGGGGCCGTGCGAATCAATCATTAGCATTTTATTGTGGATGCCACATTCCCGCCATGGATGGCTACAAATTCGAGACTTTTATGGCTTGCTAACCTTATTATCGATGGTTCGTGCGCGTATTTATGGCTGGCGTAAGAGTCTTGCATCTAATGATTCCCTTGCGTATCGTTTTCAAGGTACGGCCAATACGTTTGCCAATGATTAGCCTCGTATTTGTTTATTTCTACCCGAAGAAAATGTGTCAATTGTACGCTGGGGAAATTCGCCGACTCTTCAAGCTAAATAAAAATAATAAAAAAAATAGAAAAAGAAGTAGAAAAATACGACTTAGTATTTATATTTATAGCACATTGCCTGATGGCTGGGCCATCGTTTTGTTGCTGCTCGATATCTGTTTTGGCCATTAGCAGAAAGTTTTCGTCGCAAAACTTTGCACATTTTGCACTGCACGAGATTCGTGGGCGAACAGCTTTAATTGGATTATCAAAGCAAAGTACTTGCTGCGTACAGTCAAACTTCGCTATGCAATACAACTTTTGCAATTGTTTTCGATTTTAAGTTTCTCTGCGAAACTTTGGCAACAACAAAATTAAAACTTGGCTTGACGACTTTCGATGAGGCAAAACTAGGCAAGGCTGTTGCATATTGAAAAACAATCAACAATTTTATGATAAATTATATAATTGGTTATTAGAGTAACGAGCTAACTGTACAAATTATGCATCCTTTATGGGTGAAGATAATCAACAAACTTGCTCCGGCAACAATGGGTGAAGATAATCAACTCGGGTATCATTCATCAAGAAAATCTTTAAAATGTTGCCAAAACAGATGGCTCCTAAGGTATGTTATTTAACATTCATGTTATTGTTCATGTTATTTATTTACAAATAGTTTTATCACTAGTGAAAGTAAGTCTCCATTTTCAAAAATCTATATAAGTTAGATAAAAAACTTTCTTAGAAAATGTTCGTTGAATATATCTTTAAAATGTTGATATATGTCCTATCTTATTTGACATGTATGTTATTTCTTATGATATATTTTATTATCGAAAAACTTGCTCAGGCATTGTTAATTGACTATATCTTTAAAATTTTGTCATAAGACATATCTTATTTAATATGCATGTTATAAAAGTTAGCGTCTATCCTATCTAATTTAACATGCATGTTATTTCTCATGTTAGTTTTCTGTTCAATTTTCTTGATCGCTAATGCAAGTCAGTCTCCATCTATGATAATCTCTATTACTTAATCGGCAAGCAACTCATTCGTTAAAGATATCTTTGTCATTTATCCTTCTTTTTAACTGCTGTTATTTGTCATTTCATGTTTTTTTTCTCTTTGAAGTAACTTTCTTTATGAGCTAATCGACTGATCTACTCAGGCACTATTCATTAAAGATATCTTTAAAATGTTGTTGCATGTTGTATGTTTTCAGCACATCGAAAACTTTATTTAGGTCATCTCTAAAAGTTCTCTAAAATGTTGCCATATGCCACATCTTATTTAACTTGACATGCATATTATCTCTCAAGTTATTTTTCTTTAGAATTAGTTTTTACTCTAATGAGAGTAATTTTTCCTTATAGGCTAATCAACAAACTTGCTCAGGCATCATTCATGGAATACATCTTCAAACTGTTGCCATTTATCTTATCTTCTTTAATATGCACATATCTCTTTTATGTTTTTATCAGGTAGTTTTAATGGTGCTTCTCTGTCTCTGCACTCGTGTCCAGGGATTTTATTGATTACATCTAATGCTCATCATATGCGCCCTTCTACACGTTCAAACAATGAAACGCCGTGCAATATTTTATCAAATTATGCGTTCTATGCAACTTCCTTTTACTTTGCTTTAACACCCCTGTGGGACGCACACAGCCATTACCACTCCCAGTCACACACACAAACACACACACTCAGAGAGAGCGAAGTTGAACCCAATCCCAGTCCCAAACTCAGACCCCGATTTCAATCCCAATTCCACCCAACGCACTTACAATTTATCAGCATCAAATGGAAACCAAACAGTCAGTCGGCGCAGTTGTAGCGTGAGTGCCACGGCTACAAAAACAACAATAACAATGCTTGCAATACCAATTCGAATTAAAATGCCGCCAAGAGGGAATGGAAAGTGGAAAATGGTGAGTGCGAGCGTGAGTGTGAGTGTGAGTGTGAGTGCGAGTGCGAATATGCCCACCCCGTCTCAATCGCAACGTCATCGTCTTTCCAAAGGGGTTGTTTGTTGCCATTATTATTGTGTTTCACTTTTTTTGCTGTTGTTGTTGTACCCTGTAATCACTGAACAAAATGCGTGCAAATGAGTCGATAGTTAAATACGACTCTCTTGACATTATAGAAAATGTGTACTATACTACAATACTATACTATTGACGAAGATTTCCATTTGATTTATGGACTTTAAGAGCTGAGAGGTATGCGAGGTGTGCTTAAATATTAATATGAATTTTATATATATTTTTTTGGGGTCCTCCTAAGAAGTTCCCATCAGAAGTTTTTATATTTTTATCAATGTTTTTCCCAATTCTCAAATCACATCAACAAATTATTCACTGTAATCTCATTTTCAGCTACAACTTCAATTGCGTCTTTGTTTTCTCTATATGAATACTATATATTTTTTTTTTTTGGGTTCTTCAAAGTAGTCCCCATCAGATATTCTTTTTTATTTTTATCGAACGTTTTTCCCAATTCTCAAATCACATCAGCAAATTATTCTCTATAATCATTGTTCAGCTACAATTTCAATGGCGTCTTTGTCTTCTCTATCATTGTAAGAATATCATCTTTCTATCATGGACCAGTTTCTATCATAGAATTGTTTAAATTTTGGGAACACGAGCAAATTCTGCATCATAGACTTCTGAAATTTTATTTTTGAAGTATATTCATCTACATCAAAAAATATATGTTAGTTTGGTTTGTTAAATAACGCTTTGTGCTTATGTATGAAATCGATAAGTATTGATCGATAAGTATTGATGAACCGATTTATATTTTCTCTATTAGCTCTCAGCTCCATCTATCTGTTATCTCTTAGATTACCATCTGTTAACTGTTTGATTACTTGAGCTCCAGAGCTCAAATATTCATCTGCAACAAAAAATACATTACTTTGGTTTATCGATAACTCTTTGTGATAATGTATAAAATCGATAAATATTGATGCGTCCCTTTGACTTCTATTTTCTCCATTATCTATCAGCTCCGTCTATCATTATCTGTTAATCTCTGATTCCTTGAGTTCCATAGCTCAAATATTTTATACACACAAACATTTCATCATATCCAACTATTTACAGGGTATCTGGTCTATCATTATGAACAAAAAATCTTGTTTTTTTTTGTTTTGTTTTGCACGTTGTCACAAATGGATATGGAATGTTACACAAACAACAAGCGTTAAGTAAACGCAGCAGAAAAGCTCCAAAAGAAGAAGAGGCAACACCAGAAAACAACAACAACAATAACACACACACGCACAGATAGAGAGGGCACGCACACACACAAGACGCGGCTGCTGAGGGTACTTTCAGAATTTGAAGCTAAAAGTTTGACAAGTTTCGCAATGAAAGTGCCCACAGCTCGATAACTGGGCGACTGAGTGGGCGACACTGGGCCGGTGAGTCAGCATTTGCGTAAATTCTGTTGACTTCTCTGCTCGAACCACCCTGTTCAACGCCCACTCATATGTTTTGCTTGTATGCCCATGTATGTACGCATTTTTGATGCTGCCACTCGGCCCGGCCCGAACCGAACCTGGACCTGGACCTGGACCAGCAATTACGTTTGCTACTACAGCAAAGGACTTGCTGGTTGCCATTGAATTTGGAAATTTCGAGCCGAAGTCAACTCTTGTTGCTGCTGCTGATTGTGATGAATTATGCACCGATCCCATTGTGAATCAATGTGGCCGCTAGCTGCTGTGCGTGCCGATTTATCCATCCGCCCTCCTGCGCCCACTCCGCCTCCGCCTCCGTTTCCAGTTGTCGCCACAGGGCCCATCACCCTTGATGCTTAGACCATTGCCCGTCGCCTGCTGCAAATGGCTGCTCCTGCTGCTCCTGCTGCTGCTGCTGCTGCTGCTGCTGATGCTGCTGATGCTGCCTTTAATGATGTGTCCTTATTTCTAATGCTTTCAACGCAGCATTGCCAAACGCGCAGAGATTAGTTCAACGATGGGCCCTGGGCATTAGATTGCTAGCTAACAATATGTAGTTTTTTGTTTGATTAATGTTATTCAGAGAGTTACTCAACTATATTAATCAAAACAAGGCAATTGGATAATTTATCTTTTTACAAAATATTAATTGTTGAACATTATGTTATTTTCAATTTTATGTCAATTTACAATTTCTTTTTAATCAATAATTTGAAGCGGTTTCAACTTGAAATAGTTAATATTTGTAAATATTTTCCAGAGTAATATATGTTTATTTAATACTAAAGATTTTTTTTAAACAATGAATAAAAATTTAAATACATATAAATATAAATATACATGGATATTTAGTATTTTAAGTTTTGCTAAATAATTGATTTTTTTTTAATTTTTTTTATTTATAGAACTTTTCAGATATTTTAAGCAAGTTTATATATCTCATATATATTGTTTATTTTACTTTATGTAAATTATTTATGCATATGTACTCCATATTTGGCAATTTCTGTTCTTCTAAAAATCTCCACCTACTTCTCATTTATATATGTTTGTTAGCTTGCACACTCGCTGATATATAGAGTATCTGCAAGTCAACTTCTGCAACATTCTCTGCATATTTTTGTATCCTGTGCTGCGCACACAGAGTTTATGCGACTGGACGACAACCGCATGCGTCTGGTTTATGTCCGGAACGCCTCCTGAGTCCGCGTGCTACGGCCTACAACATCCATTAATAGCGGACATGCAGCGACCAAGTGACATGTACTGAGCCGCGTCTAGCTGAGCCTAGCTGAGCTGAGCTGAGCCTGGGCACAGAATTCATAACAAATTGTTACGCTGATGTTGATTAGACTCTGTGCACCGCCCACGCCGACCACACCACCCGCACCACCAACGCACGTCAAACCAACCACCCAAAAAGCAAAAACAGTGACCACTAGCTTTCCCTACTACAGCATCAACGAAATTGAATAGAATCGACTTTGCTTAGATCCCAGCATGTGTGTGTGTGTGAGTGTGTGTGGGTGTGCTGGCAGGGTATGGGGGCGTCGTCTATTCGTTCCAATATAATTTTGTTTTTCTTCCTTCTGCATTGATGTTAATGACTGATTGTGCGTTTCTCAGCGTTTTTCCAAATGGAATTTTGATTGTATCCGCTTACGTGCACATTTGCCAACCAAGTCTTTCGGGTGTTAATCATTGTGAGAAGCGAGCGACGGAATGGGTATAGGGACGGGGAGAGCGGGGGAAGTATTTCTGTTGAGTTCGCTCTGCTCAGCTTGTGGACTAGTTGTATAAGTTTATTTTGCTGGCATATCGAATAATTTGATTGCATTGCAAAATAAAAAATATTTTTTTTTCGGAAATTTATTGCAAATTTATGCGCATTTCATATTTTTTCTAAACATTACGAATTCCGGCTTTTACTCTATAAGAGGAGCAGAGTATGTGTCACGAGAGGGCAAACTGTAATTGATGAATTTTTGCTGATAATATAAATATATTTTTCTTGGAATTAGATTTATGAATTCTTAAAAAAGTGATGAGAAAAAAATCATAAATAAATGAAAATTTCATTCAATTTTTCCTTAATGAATAATACAAAAATATATTTAAGGTTATTAAAAATATTGTGAAAAAAATGCAATTTCAAGTAAATTTTGTATATTAAATAATTAATTAATAATAATTAAAAATAATAAAAAAGACACAAAAATGGATGAACATTTTATTACATTTTTAATAATAAATATTAAATGATACAAAAATAATGAGAAAAGAATAAAAAATTAATGACAATTTAATAAAATTTTTAATATTAAATTAAAAATAATACAAATATATATATTTGAGGTTGTTAAAAATAATGAGAAAATATTTGAATAATTAAATATTATGAATATAATATATATAATGTAATTTAATAAAAAAAATCTAAATTTTTGAATAATATAAATACATAAAGAAATTGAAAAATTAAATATTATGAATATAATATATAATACAATTTAATAAAAATAATAATACAAAATAAATAAATCTAAATTTGTATATAATATAAATACATAAATGGGATAAAAAAGTGGTAGGTAAACAACTTCTTCTTTAATCGTTATATTTTAGAAAGTATTTTTAAAGGTTACTATAAAACTATTGCTTCAATCAAAATGAAAACAAAAATTCTTATGCATAAGAAAGTGTATTCAAAGTTCGTTTTGTTTTCTGGTGCAATCGAGCGTACGAAATTTGCAATACTAAACGCTGTTGACTCTCGTCCAGCAATGTCTTTGTCCTCGCAGCGGAGCTCAAATTTTATGTGCATATAACATGCTTGTATATTTCTTTCTTTTCGCTCGCCGAACAAGTGTACGAGTTAAAGTTTGGTCAAAGGGGGTGCTGGAGGCAGGGGTTGAGGGTTGAGGGTGGCCTGACATCGTTAACATCATCAGTGAAGCAGTCAAATGCTAATAGCTGCCATTTCCTGCAGGTCCAGCATTCAGGAAAAATTATGCGCACAAGCGAGCTGCGTTCGCCTCGTCTCCCATTTTATTTATTTTTCCTCAGTTTGTTTGCAGCAAAATCAGCAGCCACAGTGATTATGTATACATATACTATATATATATACGTCTATATATATCTGTATATAAAAATGTTGCATTTACATTTTAGAATATGCAGCAAATTAGAAGCGGAAAGTGCGCACATTAACGAGACTTTGGAGTGGTGTAGGAGTTGGCAGAGTTTTGCTGCAGTTGCAAAACATTTTCCAAATACTTAAAAGATTTTGCACGTTTTTATTTTACTTTTACGTTAAGCTCTAATATTTTAAATGAGTTGAAAATTAAAACTCTCTCTTAAGCCCTAAAAAGCCACATAAATTTTAAATAATGAGTGCTGATAAAGTTCCCGACTGTTGGCGTTTGTGAAAATATAAATCTTTTGATTAAATTCAGCTGAGCTTTAAAAGTTTGCAAAAATGAAAATATTTCAGATGTGTGGGTTTTTCTGAGCAAATGAAGGCTATGTTTAGGTTAAATTTCAGAGAAAATACAAAATTATAAGGCGAAGAGTTCAAATAAAAGAATTTTGAGCTGAAGATATAAAATTTGCTGTATAGTTGCGTGTAAGAGATTATGATTATAACGGAGATTATGTTATAAGTAGATTTTGGTTATTCGATTTTGGATGCCATGCCCCATTCGGCCCCCAATTCGCCAAAAGCCTGAATCAAATACTAGAGATATGATATATATTTAAACTATTGTTATATATTTTTACCTTTTTTAATTCATTTTATATTATTTTTTTAAATATTTTGTTAAATTGTTTAACTTCGATATTTTTGTTTTTATAATTTTTGTGTTATTTAATTTTGTCTTATATTTAAAGTTCTTTATATATACTAATGAATAGAAAATGTGTCTAGTTTTAATAGTGAAAATACACAACAAAAAGTCATAGAAACTATATTCCCCAAAATAATACTTTAAGAAAACAGGAAAAATAAAACTTAAAAAAATTGAATAAAAAAAAAATTCTTATTTCGATCAATTAAATTTACATTTTTTTTTTGTATTTATTAGATTCTATTTCTTAGAAATTTATTCAATGTAATTGAATTCCTTGAAAAATTGCAGAATAACTGTGGAAATTCGTAAAATAAATTTGTTTTCTTTGTCTTGAAAACAAAGAGAAATTATTTTACGTGCTCTTATGTGCAGTTTTCTATTGAAAAATAGAAATTACACAGAAAATATGAACTAAGAAAGGCAACAATATTTTTAAAACAACGAAGATATAGTTTTCCTTTAAAATTTTATAGAATACAATCCAAATTCAAGTATTAAATAAATTTGTTTGTTATAATCTCAAATTCAACTCTAATCGAAATTGCATTAATAAAAACCTTTAATCAACTGATAATGAAAAGAAATTTGAGCTAAAAATTAAATTAAAGCATAAATAAATCTTAGCTTTGGTCCATTCAAACTTCAAATATATGACTAATTTGCAAGTCAAACTAGAAAACTTGATGAAATTCTAGTGTCATAAATGCCAGCAACAGAAGCAGCAGCAGCAGGAGCAGCAGCAATAATAATACGGTATTTGATTGAAATGAATGGAAAATGTGTAGAATGCATTGCAAGCAAAGTAATAACAATTTTAATAAAGAAATTCCACAAATCATTACCAAAACCACAAATACACAAAGCACACAGCACACAAAACTCTGGGCCGACTTTTCTGACAGGCCAAACAAGAAAAATTTTGAAACGAAGGACAAATCCGAGTTGGAAAACTGGGGGAAAATAATGTGAAGCAAACAAGTTTTTGTTGAAGAGCCTGCCGGTGCTGCTGATGCTGCTGATGCTGCGTCAAATAAATTGAATCAAACGTGGAAGTAGGTCCAACAACAACAACAACAACAACAATAACAGTAACAACAACAATAGCAATTGAAGCGTTCTTCAAGTTTTGAAGCAGCAACAACTTTGCATGCTTCGAAATTCAATTCTAATTAACATAAATTTGCACAAATGAATGTCAACCACAAGAGGCAGCAAAAAGAATGCTAAACACGCCCACACACCGACACGCACACACACACTTGCACTCACACACACACACTTACACTCTCGCAGTGTCAAGCAACTTGTAATTTAATTTATGTCGCTTGGCAACTTTTTCGTGAGTCATAAGTCAGCTTCCATAAAGTAGACAACAGGTGTGGGTGGGGCAGGACTTGGGCTTGATTAAAGTGCGCTTAAGCCCACACACACACACTCGTGCTCGTGTGTGTGTGCTGTGTGAGTGACTGTTTCCGGTTGCCGTTGGTTGTGCCTCGTTCGCTCTGTTACGTTGTTCGTCTGCTGCTGCCAGCTACTAATGAGCTCCACAGCCAGCACAAATATTATTTGAATGGAATTTATGCATGGATAGAAGAAGCTTGCCTTCGACTTGTATACCCTGTATTTGCGTGGGGCATGCTGGCATTTTGAATGCATTTGTAACGAGTGGCAGTGTTGAGGATCGAACATAGTTGTAGAGTTGTAGAGTCTATGGCAACATCAATCAAATTTTTAAGAATGGTTAAATTTATCATTTACTTATATAATATACCTAATATAATCTTAAGATAAACTATATTGGAGATTATATAATTTTAACGAAGCGGCTTTTCCAGATCTAAATGTCAAAAAAAGCCGAGATATATACAAGATATACAAGAGATATATAAGCACAAAAGTACGAAAAACGCGCCAAAACATAGTAAAAGTAGCCGAACTTTTCGTTATTCCTGTCTATATTCCATTTAACAAAAAAAGTCCAAGAACTGAATGTGTAAAAAGAAATATACAAACAGTTTTGCAATCTCTGTTAGCATCAACTGCACTGCTATTTTTGTGAACACAACTGTGTACATATGTATTGTATAATCTTATGTATTACATCGATCGAACTGACTTTGATGTGAGATCAGAAAGAATTTTTATATTATATATAATAAATACATATATACTTCAATGGAATCTACATGAATATGTGGGATAAGAATAATTTATATAAATTCTGAAAATTCTATTAAGCTTGATTTTATTAACATATACATATATTGAATGAAATTTATATTTTAAATTCATTAAATTCATATATTTTATATTGTATTAAAAATTCACTAATTAAATATAACATAAATAAATTTTCAAATAATATTTTATTAATTATTTTATTGAAGTAAAATAACAATTTATATTTTCAATATAATATAATATTAATATTGACAAGCGTATGACCACGTCGTCTTGTGCATCAGAGCTGCATCCATTTTGCTGTACAATTTTTTGTACGTCAGCGCTTTTGTTCTTTGGGAAAGTTGCCGGAAACGGAAATGGCATTTTGTGCGAACGCGCGCGCGCTCGCTTGATGCGGGGCCAAGTTGACTTAACTTTGCACTTCAAGTTGCCGAATAAACTTGGACCGAAGTCGTGCCCAGCAGAGCCCAAGGGAACGATGGGAGAGGGGAGAGGGGAGGGTGGAGAATGTTGATGGTTAAGTCACGTTGCCAACGCGATGCAGCGATGCAGATGCACAGATGAAGGCAGCAGCAGGCAGTTGTTCTACGGCTATGCAGGGTAGTCCACTGCGTAGCGAGTGTGTGTGAGAGAGTGAGGGATAGACAGACAGAGAGAGAGAGAGAGAGAGGGAGAGAGGGCAGCAGCAAAATTTGCCAGCGGTTGTCAGGACAACGGGCCAAACAAAGGCACACTCGGCGGCGCATGTCAGGATGCGCAGTAAGGATGTCGACAGCGATATGCAAATTAGATACAAATAGTAAAAAAAAGAAAAGAAAAACCAAAAACAAAAATGTACAAAAACTGATACCAAGTGCGCTGGCGAGCCGAATGTAAATTTTGAACAAAATAAATTCCACAAAATCCTTGCACGTATCCGTATCTGTAGCCGTGCATCTGTAAGGTAGGCCAACCTAGCGCAGCCCGGCCGCAGTCCGCCGAGTCCTTGCAAAGGGGTGCAGTACCGTTGAGAAGGGCTGCAGTGCCGTCGCCTTTGGTGGGGTGGCGGCGCGTCGTCTACCCGTGGCCGTGCTACATGTTGCCAGCCATTTGATATGCGCAGCGTCATAAATAATGTTCAGCATTTAATTTCATTTCCATTTTCATTTTACGATATGATATTCAGCACTCACACTCTCCATACAAATCGCGCTGCTGACTGCGCTGTCGACGCGCAGCTGCTACGGCTACGGCTGCGGCTGCGGCTGCGGCTGCGGCTGCTGCACACAAATTGACAGAATGGAAAGTGTAATAAAATTGGAAATTGTATTTTTCCTTTGGCGCACTTTCCGTTCACCGGGGCCGCATTTAATTTTATGATTTCTGATTTCGATTGCAACATTTGTGTGCCGCATAAAGTTTCGCCTCAACTGTTGCCCCACTACAATGCTGCAAGTTTGCTGTTTTGTTCTTTTTTAATGGATCTTATATTGAAAAAGTTGGCAAGTTAACTAAAACAACCTAAAGTGTTGCCAGACGGTGCTTTTTGGTTTAAAGAATAACGTTCTTTCTATAATATTATTTATATGTTTTATTGGTGTTACTACTCTATTCTTTTAGCATACCTAAAAAGTATTAAAAAAGTATAAAAAGTATCTCCCGCACAGCTAATGATGTATGAAAATTTAGTCTCTTATAGACCCAGAGACAGACGGCATCAGAGCAAAAACTGAACAAGGTCGCAATAAATATATTTTTTTTTCAGTATAGAAGTCTATAATATCTGTTGGGGATAACTGTGAAAGGAAAACAAAAAAAAAATAAAAGTTTTACAAAAAATAATTCATTTTTGAAAACGAAACACAAAAATCGATCAACTGTAACCACTACTCGTATATGTATATAGATATTTTAACACAAAAATGTTCAAAACTTATTTCTTACTTTTTTCCAAAAAAACTATATGCATTGATATAAAACTATTAAAATATATAACGATATATAAAATTCCCTACCTTTAAAACATATTAAAATATTATACAAAAAATGTAATATCGATATTTATCGATTTTTCATAACACATAGATATTGAAGTTATTGAAACAGATATGTAAATATATTTAAGATAATTGTCTTTGCAATGGTAATAATATGATATTGTATCTGCATATATATAATATGATTTTGTATCTGCATATGATTTTGTATCTGCACAATCATATATCAATTACAATATTAAGTTTTATATCGATAGCCACAACGATTATTGTCACCATGTACAAGCTTGATATCAATACATTTCAGTTCCATGAATTTATAGACATCTGAGTCTGTTAGCATTTATGAGTTTGCTTATTCATTATTGCAATAAGTTTTATAAAGTAGGTCACAAAATGTAATCAACTTTCCAAAATAATCTTCAAATTCAAATAATTCCAATTGCGAAAATATTTGTTTGCCTGCATTGAATGCAGCTATAAAATTCAGTCGAACTAGAATTTGTAGAGCATCAAATCAACGTAATCCAAATTAAGCCAAGATCAAAGACGCAATCCTTTATGCCAATGCTTGTAATATTGACTTGGCAATGTCATTGACAACATTTCAAATAGTTGTTTACAATTATGTCGATGTATAAATATTTGTTGATGGAGACAATAAGCCTTTGCATCGGCCATGTCATATTATTTGCACTGCTATTTTGTAGCCGAACAAAGCAATTGACAGATATTCCGAGTAAATCCTTTTCAATGGAGCTGGATGGCATCCATTGTCTGTCAAAATAATCCATAAACTAGCAGATATATATGTATATGTATATACACGTATTTGCTATCAGCAAAGTCACAGTGCAGGCAGAATGCCAAAGACAAAGGGACTAGCGATTAATTAAATGAAATACATTAACTATTGAAGGCAGCCGAGAGATGGAGCACACAAAGGCCCAAAGACGTATCGAGTGCGGCTGCCTTTAATCGATTACAAAGGCTTAAGCCTAATGGAACCCACGCACACACACACACACACATACACCCACACACACTCAGTGTCAAGCACAACTGTACGCTGAAATGGATTTGCATTGATGCACTGTGAGAAATTTGTGTGATGAAATTTAAATACAATTTTTATCATAACTGAAATTATAATTTAGCTGAATTTCAGCAAAAATAAAGAGTTAAAATTGATTTTTATAATATATTTTAATTATTTATTTACAATTTTAGCACAGTGCACTAAATGTATATTTATTTATTGATTGCTCTTGCGTGAACTACACCAGACCAGAGGACGACCACACCTTGACAACGCTGGAGAAAGCCTCAGGCTTAGCAGCAGTCACTCAGCGGAGGCGTCCATATATCTTCAATCTTACAGTTGCCATGACAGCGGCTTATGCATGTGTGTGCGGGTGTGTGTGTAGTGTGTGTGTGTGTGTGTGTGTTTGTGGTTGTATTGGCTATCAGTTGTTTAGCCATTGGTGATTTACGTCAGCCCACAATGCTGATGCTGACAATGCTGTTGAAATGCGACCAACATCCACAGACTTTAGTCAATTTCTTCTTTGCGTTTCGTTTTGCTTCGCTACGATTTGGTTTTGTTCTTCCGATACGCTTGGCTTTCTGCTTGTTTGTTTGCATCTCTTACCTGTCTATCTGTCAAACCGTCACTCTGTCCGTCTGTCCGTTCAGTCGATCTGTCCATTTGTCAGGTAGCTCGAATTATTATTACCAAGTGCACTCGGGCGTATGTGCAATGTTTTCTTCCACTTGAGCATGCCGTTCGCTGGAACAAACAACCATTTGTATTCTATTTGAATTTTTGTGAAAATGAAAGAATTTTTAGCTTTGACAGACAGCTTGTTATGTCGACAAGATAGATAGATAATAAATAGTTTTGATATTTTTTTAAGAAATATGGAAAAAAACATGTTTTTTTATGTATTGTATTTTAGAAATTTTAAATTTTTTATGTATTTTTAAATCCACGCATATACTTCGAATGTGCAAGGAAATACGTACATCATACATTCGTCTTTTGTGGAGGGGTATCAGTGAGAAAATATCAACATGGCAGAGACTAACTGTGAAGTCAAAGCAGTGATTATAATGGGACAAATGTACAAAGACAAAGGTGCTAGGAAAGGAGCCTGTGATATCGCTGAAGAGATATTGTGGCGGAAAACAGTGAAATGGGACACTGAGATAAGATGTCAGTGAGAGCACAGAAAAAGGCTTCATCGTTAAGGTTGATGAGGGATAATGAGGTGTTTCAAAGTGAGGCAACCGAAAGGAGTGTGTGTGTGTGAGAGAGAAAGAGAGGGAGATAGAAAGAGAGAGAGAGAGAGAGAGAGAGAGAGAGAGAGAGAAAGAGAGAGAAAGAGAGAGAAAGAGAGAGAAAGAGAGAGAGAGATGATAATAACAGAAAACACAATTCAATTATCATTCAAGTTAACTGTTGGAGCATAACGCATTATTAACTACTTTACCCAAACAAATGTATGTAAATATATACATACATACATTTTTAAAATTTATTAAAGCTGTAATTAAATACTCAAATTTTTGTATTTAACATAATTAATTCAAAATTGTGAGTAGATAATTATGGTTTATATAATTTTATTTTATTTTTCAAAAATAAATATAAGTAGATGTATGTATATAAGCTATCATCAATTATACATACACATATCAGATTTCTATATAATCCCTATATTTATAGGTGATTAAAAATATACAAATAAATAACAATAGTTTTCCATTCACATATGCAATAATTGAAAAGTTTCATAACATGTAAATTGCACTCTATTTATTATCAAATATAAAATATATACAAAATATACCCTACTTAAATTAGCTTAAAGTTTAATGAACTTAAGTGATAAAAATACTAATAGCCTATACATTTGTTATGCCTGTAAGGGCATCAAGAGTGCCATCCTGTCATCCACTTTTATTTGCTTTGCTCTGATTTTATTTCTTGACTGGCAACTGGAAGCAACAATTGCAATTTGTGCTGTGCAACAATTCTGGATTATTCATTTGCAAAAAGTTTTTGCTCGACAATCCCACATATACAATAAGTATTTTGTTTCTACTGCACATGATGATGATGATGATGATGATGATGTGATGATGATGTTGATGATGCTTGTTGCGGATGCTGTTATCAGATAGCAAGCATTGCTGCCATTTTCTGCGAATTAAGCCAATTTATATGTATATACGTGTGTGTGTGTGTATCTTTATAAATGTTGCCCTCGAGCCAGCGCTCTGATCTCTTTTTGAAAATTATGCAACACTGCAAATGAGTAACCGAAGGCTTTAAAAGTTTTTTAATAGCCCGCCTGCACTTTTGTTGCTCGGGCTAAGCCCCCCGCCGCTTCATTAGCGCACAAAATGAAGCGCTCGCAAATTGTTTTCCATTAGTGCAACGTTCAGTATGTATGTATGTGTGTGAGTGTGTGTGTGTGTGGGTAAGTGGGCGTGTATGGGCGCGGCTGGTTGGCAAAGTTGGCACTAAGCCTTTATGCATTTGATGGCTTTGATTGTAGCTATGCCAGCTGCTTTTATGTGGGCACAAGCGTATGTGCAAAAACTTCGCCCGCCAACTCGTTAGACAAATTGAAATTTTGTCGTCAATTGGTTGCCTCTCCTCTCTCTCTCTCTCTCTCTCTCTGCCTCTCTGTCTCTTTCCATTTCCCTCTCCTTGTAGGTGTCTGCCAAAAGTTGTTCAGCACTTTGTGCCTTGGTTTAAGCTCTTATCGCATAAGCTTGTTCAATGTAGGTGCCTACATTTTGTTTTTCTTTTCTTTTTTTTTCAGCTCCACAGTTTGCCAAAAATTTAATTTGCGCTGAGAGACTTTTGGAAATGCTTTTGGCATCTGCCAAAAAGTAAACTCGAAAATGCTGTCAATCGATGGAAAATAATTTTATTAGGCTTTCAGTCCATTCCAAGTAACTCAGTCAATCGAGCATGTGCATGGGGCGTAACTGGCCTCGAATGGCAGAGCAGAGTTTTTAAGTTCTTGAAAATGGATGATGTGGAATAATAATATGAATTAATAGATTGTGAGTGCCTTAAAGGGATTTTCTATGAAGATTAGTTCAATTTGATATATACTCTGGCGGAGGTATATTGAAGCTATTGTAGAGTTTGATGAAGATATGATGTTAGGAGGAGGAGGATTTATCTTTATGCTAACTATCTAAGAGCTGTAACGCTATAGTAGGAGGCTAAAATTAAATTATTATTTTTAAGCAACTTAGATTATAGCCCTTGATTCTTGAACTAATTATCTAAAAACTATTTTATGAACTGCAACAGAAGATCTAATAGATGAAAATTTTCATAAATGTAAGTTGTCTACTGAAAACGGTAAGAGCATTCTTAAAATACATTTGAACTATTAAATATGATTCATATTTCATTCATTCATGTAGCCCACATCAGTCTACACTCACATTAAAAGTCCGTAGTGTATAACTTATATGATCATGCTAATAAATTCACATATACTTATATAAGTTATCTACTAAGGACTACTAATGGTATTACTTCAATACAGGAAAACAGGAACTTTTGATACCAGAACTAAATATCGAACCAGAAGTATAGAATATATAGAATAATATAAAGTATATAATATATTGCATATGTATGTATGTATATTTGCGGAATTGAATGTTGATTGTACATGTCATCCTTGTTATCTTTTGTTCATGTCTAATTGCACATATTTATGTATTTAAATATACATACATATTTAATTGGAAAATCAGAGCATAATGTAATAATATAAATATATATATTTATTTTATTGCAATTAAATTTATTTGTTTACCGCCTTTTCATCATTTGTTGCAGCTCTTCAAATAAATCGTAATACAATTACAATTGTTGAGCACAGAAATAAAAAAAAAAAATAAATAAATATATATATATAATAAAATATATTTAACAATTTGTATTACTTTGCTTTTACTTTATTAATCTTGATTTCTATTGTCAGATTTTATTTGCTTTTCGAATATTAGATTACAAATTTATTTAACTTGTTTTTTTGCACTCATTGAATTTGCTTGATATTATTTGCATGTAAAACTTAAATTTAAATATTTGCAAATGCAAAAATATTGAAATTCAGTCAGAATTTTAAATCTCACAGAGCAGAGGAGAGGAGAGGAGAGGCGCGCTGGCAACTGCTGTTTGTTGTGCGTAACTCAGTTTATTTGCGTATATTAAAAATGCCCTTTGTGCAGATCAAACAGCACAACAAATACGGAAAATACGGAAAATACGTTTATATGGAAATACTTGCTAAATAAATATTTTTGCAATAAAGAGAGAACCAGAACCATAAGCTGGCCATGTGCATTCGCCATGGAACTTGCTTCCTCGTTATTTGCCAATGCAATTGAAGCAGTTGCTCGCTGGCTCGCTCGTCGCTGGTCGTCGCTCGTTGGCCAGTTATTCACGAGTGGGTATCTAGGCAACCGATGCAAGCGATTCTAGCTGGAGATACTTTTGTATCTCGGCGATTTATTTGTTTGTGTTTATTTTCGTCTTCTCTACTTTTTTTTGTGTCTCTGTTTGTCTCGTTGACTAGCAAACCGTAAATAAATCAATTTCCATTGAAAAGTATATTTTATTTGCATTTGCTCAAGTGCAAATATTGAATGTATATATGCTGCATAAAAGTATATATGTACATATATCTCTAAATATATATATGTAGGACTTAGCTGGCAGAGCACCTGATGCAGCGCCCGTGCTTAGAGCTTGCAAATTTTTTCCTGGGAATATTTATGCAACGTGAAAAGCCGCTTTGTGCTGTTTCTGTACTTTAATAGGCATAAGCTGAGCATGCTTGGAGCTTAAGAAACCAAGGAATGCAAAGGCTTTTTGCCCGAAACTTTGTAGTTCTAAGCCTCAATGAACTTTGGATATCTTAAAAGTTAGATTTAAATTGTAGGTAGATTAGATTATCACAAATTTTAAAATATTCAATTTCGACAGATTCAATTTAAATAGTTAAAATTTAATGAAAAAAATCCAATATTAAGCAAATATTAACAATTTATGATTTAATAAAAATCTTTGTTTTGATTTTTTTTTTATTAAATTAAAAAGTTAATAAGAAAGAAAGTATACTAATTTGTATAAATTTAATTTTTTTATAATTTTAAATTTATTTATTAGTTTTTTATTCCCCTTTATTATGCTGAAAATTTTGTGGGTATTTTTTTTTTAGCTTGGAAGAGTTTTACCTTGAAGACGAAAGTCTTCTGCTTTTTGTTTTAAAAAGTATATCAAATTTTTCGAAAAAAAAAACGAAGCACTAATGATGCCGCAGCCATCGTATTACCCAGACTGTATTTTTCTTACTTTCAAAACGATGAGAAGCCCATGAAATGACGAAACTACGCTACAGTTGAAAAGATAAAGTGGAGACTGAAAGAGAAGCTGAACAAGTTCAAAGAAGATGATATTTTGCAATGTTTCACAGCTTGGAAACAGCGGACGGATATTACTTTGAAGAAGAAAAAATAAAAAAATGGATTTGAAAAAAAAATAAAAATAAAATAAAATACATAAAATAAAATAAAATATAATATTTTTTTTACTATATCTGATATAATGAATTATCTGAAAAATTAAATAATTATAAATCTATAAAAATTAAAATTAAATCTTTTTAAAAGCTACAAAACGTAGCTTTCGGCTTAATTTGCTAGAAACCATTTATAAATAATATAAATTTAAACACTGATAGAAATCTTAGAATTTCATTATTAAAAACATTATTTTATTATTCTCAACAATTTTCATTTCTATCTGAGATGAATTTAAAATAGTTAATGTTAATTGAGAAATCAAAATTAAATATTAACTTTAATAAATAATGTTCCATCTAATGTTGCCTGATTCTTGCTAATTCAACTAAATGTTCATGTCAAAGGTATACGAAGAAATCTCATTTAATGAATTTCTTGCCTCTGATATACCCAGAAATACAACTAATTCGACTTCGCAGAATATTCAGCAAGCTGTAAATAATTATGCTAAAATTCATTTGAATACTAATAGCTTCCAGTTGAATTAGAATTCCACCAAAATATTCATCTACAGTTTCCAGTGAAGGATCAGAATAAGCCCCATCAATTGTTTTCAGCTAAAGCTGTATATAAATGCAGCCACTTCTTTTGGGTTATCTTTGGGTACAGCTGAAATGCTAACTGGCCGTGTCTCAAGTGCTCTTTTATGAGGCCATCAGCACTTTAAGCCAGCAAAAGAACTGGCTAACCAGCTAACCTACAAATGCGTCGACTGAACGCCTTCTGCTGTAGGGCGAAAAGTCGTTACCTGGCCGCATCTTGGTTTCAGGCAAGCCTAAAATCTAATCAGCACACGCCTTGTCGCCCCACCTGTGCACATATACATACATACATACACCTACGTGCCACATGCCACATGCCACATGAATACATGCATACATATACATATATAAACATATATCTATATGGTGAGATATGCTGTCTATATACACGCAGCGTTCACATATGAAAACATTTTGCCCTGGCACATGCCAGGAAAGGAAAACTTTGGCTGCCACACACACACATACGCACACACACGTGGAGTGCAAAAGTTGTAGTTATAGGGAAAGGGTGCCAAAAAGTGCCTCAAAATGTGGCCGCTGTGGCGAAAAGTTGGAGCTGGAGCCTGCTGTCAGGATGTTGCTGCAAAGGATCCATCGATCCATTAAAACCAAAAGTCTGCGCCAGAAAAACTGTACAAAGGCAGCCGAAGCCGAAAGCTGAAAGCCGAAGCCGGTATCAAAAAAAGGCGAAAATATACGAAAAAAAATACGAAAAAAAAAATCTAAAGCGAAAAATGGCCGCAACATGTAGCAACGAAGGTGGCAGCTGCGGCCGCCAGAGCGAGTGACGTGGCAGCTGGCCCTGGTTAAGCTGCCGGGGCATGAGCACAGGTAGTCAAGGTTGCCATGGCAATATCTGGGAGAGCACAGCACGCACTTCTCTACATATTTATTTAACTATATATGTGTGAGTGTGTGTGCGTGCTTGTGTGTGTCGTATCTGTTCGTGTGCGTTGCTCATACGCCATGTTGTGCGCAGCCAAAAGCCAACGCCATTGAGCTTGTGGCCCGACTATAAAAGCCGTTGCCAAGCATTGCTCGTCGCACAGATGCGTTGCCAGGTGGCAGCCACAAGGCCAACAGCTTCGCAGCTCCACAGCTCCGCAGTTCCGAGGCTCCACTGTTGCCTGTTAGCTCCCCAGAGCCTGACAACGTATCTCGAGTGGCTCCTGGCCAGGATTTTGTTTGTCATGTTTGCCTGCAACCTGCACGACCAAAGTACGTGTAACTTGTTGTCCTACTGGGGGATGGTTAAATGTGTGTGTGTGTGTTGTGTGTGTGTGTGTGTGTGAGAGGCTGAGGGTGTGGGTGTACTTGTGTGTGTGTGGGGTAGCATCACTAATGCGGTTAGCAGTAATGACTGAATTTGAAATGCATAAAGGAACTGCAGCACTTAGCAATAACAGGGTGAGGCTTAGCATACAGCAAACTCTTGAAATTTTATAATATTTTGATTGGATATCCATTTGTAATGGGGCTACCAAATTATTTATTTGTGAGCAGAGGTAACTTTGAGTAAAGTTAAGCACGATCTGAGCAGCAGTTGGAGATGTTGTATGGGGGTTAGTAATAGGCTAGGTTTGAAGGTCCTTGCAAGCTTGTAGTATTACCTCAGTATCATCCAGCATATGTTGCTTTAAACTGTATATTTTATTTGTATATATCTCATGCTATTCATATTTTTAATCTTTTGTTTATTTTATGATTACTGATTTATATATATTTATATATATTAATGGCATATGAATGTAATATGAATTTTATGTTTATGGTTTACCTATTTTATTTTTGTATTTATGATTTTAACGATAATTTGAGTATAAATGCAATAAATATTATAATTCCATTAGCTACACAGAACAGAAATTTGTTGTAATTTTTCTGAATATTTTGAAGCACAATTTTAATCAATTTTTTCAAAATATTAAAAATGAGCAGGATATATAAATTATTGTATATGAATAATTTCGAATTATATATTTTTATTATTTTCCTAATCTCTCAATAACGAATCTGTGAATCTTGACAAACTTAATTTTATATAGAATATTAGAAAATATTGTTTTTTGAGATACCTATTTCATGTACAATAATTTATAGCCTCGATCAAGTCATAATCACAGCAATAACAAAACATCATTTGAATTATATATATTATACTACAAAATAATTTTGGGTTAAGAGAGAAAATTATAGAGAAATATGAATGCCCTACTAAAAAGTGAAGTAATAAGTTCATATAATATAATAAGCATAAGTATAAGCTAAATTTAATAATTAAAAAAAAAAAGTTTAAAATTATTGATAAAAATTTTTCTTTATAGAACTTGTAAATTACGAATATAAAATATTTAGTATTTTTAATAGACAATATACGAATTTTCTGCTAAAAAATATATATATATATATATAAATTTGAATTTAAATTGCAATTTTAAATATAAAGGTTTATATTGTAATATAAGTATTTCAAGTTTTCTGCAGTAAGTTAATACTTAAATGAAAATGATTATCTATATCAAATGATATTCACAACAATATAGAGTAAACTCATATTCATATCACATGTTGCATTATCTATATTTGCACACATTTTTTTATTATCAACAATTTTCTTTCAGTGCACTAGCGCTTGCGCTTTGAAGCTCGCTGGAAAAAAAACATGGCTGCGCTCACCGCCAGGTCACCCACTCACGCACACACACACACACACACACATTCGTATAGTGACTGAGACAGACAAAGGCCATTTCCCCTTAACAAATGAGCAAGCACTGAGATACACACACACACACACACACATGTGTCCGATTTGCTTGTATTGGTTGCTCACAGTTGTGCAAACGATTTTCAACACATTTACAATTATTGTAAATGTGTGCAAAATTTCAAACATTATGCGCGTGTGTGTGTGTGTGGGAGTCAAACTGACAAAGAGAGAGAGAGTGAGAGAGTTCTCTGTATGTGTGCATGTGTGTGTGTGTGTGTGTGTGTGCCAAGTGAACATTCGATTTTACCGGTTGCTGCTTTTTGCCGGTCTTTTGCTACCAAACATCAGAGTTTGGGGAGACGATGGCACGAACTCCTCTGAGTGCCGCTGTTTTGGGTATTTTATACGTTGCGGGCGGGCTGGAGCTGGGAGTCGTTGCCGTTGCCGTTGCTGGAGACCGGAGCCTGGAGCCCGGACCTGCAACCGAAGCTCTTGCTCTTGCTCTCTCTCTCCCTCTCTTTCTCTCTCGCTGTATATCCCTTGTGTGCGGCGCTGTTGAGTGCCGCCGCCATATTTGATGTTTGCCTGTTGGCCTGTTGTTATTTTCGATTTGTCGTTAAGCAACAACAACAACAACAACAGTAACAACAACAACGGCCACAACGACAGCATCATTGAAACTTGGCCAACTGCTGTTTGTTGTCTTGGCTACAGTTCAGTGCACGTTCTCCCAAGCGTACAACAACCATCTATCTATCCACCTTTTGACCAGGTCTAGGCCAAAAACCCACCAAACACGTTTAGCTGCGTTCACTACGAACGTGCTATTGCACTATTTTGGATAAGGTCATTGTAACTATGACATGCGGCTTGTCATGAGTAGAAGTAAATTTGCCATGAGGTTTGTCGTGAGAAGCACTAAATTTGCCATTAATTTTGTTATTAGGAAAAGTAACGAAAAGTAACGAATCTCTAAGTGTAATAGTTGCTGACTGCATTGCATCAAATAGTTATGTTTGGGATATTTTAAAATATTTTATTTAGATGAAATAGGTATGTGGAATTGTAGTATGGAGCTTGGAAGTTTATTTATCTTTTTGTCAGATATAACGTAAAGTTAGCCATATAATATGAGCTAAACATTTTAGTAGTCATTCGTTGACAAATAATTCGAATAACAGCTAAGGTATATAAATTGGAAAATGGATGAAATGGTAAATTCTTTTTCGACACAGTTTCCTACCTTTCAGCGTGTGCTTTGTACTTTTCATTACTTCATTGTAAAGCCTATCATGTTAGCTTAGGTGATATAACATTGGAAAATGGATCATAATAGTTAAATTCTCTTTCGACACAGTTTCCTGACCTTTCAGCGTGTGCATTTCGTACCTATTTTCAAATATTTCATGTGTATTTCTGGTAAAGCCTATCCTGTTGTTAGACTAACAATAGTCGGAAATCTTGTTAACTTGCGTAAATAGTAAATTGCCATTGAAGATAGGAGTCTGTTTTGGATTTGCTATTGTTCAACAGGGTCCTCACGTTTTTGTATCAAATTGATGATTATTGAGTAATATTGAAAAAGAAAATTGTTTAAAAGACAATTTCAGTCTACTAATCACAATTTAGTTAACTATATACATTGAAAACTAAGTTAATTGATGCTCTGCACCTTAGCTTAGCCTCAAATTCAACTTTTTCTTAAGCTAAGCCACGCTTCAAATACAAATTTGCTGCAATCCTCGTGACATCTTGATTAGCTTCCATGAAATTTGGTTTAGTTAATGATGCAAACCGTCTAAAATCTCTCTCTCTCTCTCTCTCTCTCTCTCTCACTCTCTGTCTCTCTCTCACTCTCTTCTAGCTATTTGCCTAATGCTAACATATACTTCCTTTCCTCTGTACTAAAGTATAATTGGCATATCAAAGCTTAATCCGCGCTGTCAGCTTAGCTTATAGAGTATATTTAATGGCTACTTGATGCGAATGTTGTTTGTTTCCTCTTTTGCTTCTGCTGCTCCTTGTCAGTATTGTTGTTGTTGTTGTTGTTGTTGTTGTTGTGTTATACTAATGGCCAGCCAGACGCCATTGGAAAACGCGATGGCGGCCATTGCGCGAAATGTTTTCGCGTTGGCGTAGCCAGGCAACAGTCAAACACACACACATACATAAAGAGAGTCACACACGCACAGCAGTCACAAAGAGACAAAGACCAAATGAAAATTTCAACAGCAACAACAACAAATATTCGACTGGCTGCTAAATGAAATGAAATCAACATGGCTGCCCGGGATCCGCAGCTGAATCCGTGTCCATGTCTGTGTCCGTGTTCATGTCCGTGTCCGTGTCCGTGTCCGTGTCCATGTCCGGGTCTGGGTCCGGCTCTGAACTGCAGCGTTGGCAATTTTTAGTCGAGCTACGCTTTCATTTGCTTTCGTTACGTTTCGTTTCGTTTCAGTTCCATTTTTGCTCTTGCTATTATTGCTGCGGCACTCCCTCCCTCTCTGCCGTCCCTCTTCTTCCATCTCACTCTTTATCGAGTGCAAAAACAAGAACAGCTCCGGCCAAAGGCGTTTGTAATGCCCTATCGGGCTCATTAGGCCGCACCGAAATTTAATTGAGCCAATTTAAATTTCTTTTGTGCTTTTCGCCACTGAAAAATGCGAAAACTAAAATGAAACATATAAAAGTTCTATTTTGAGCTCGTTCCGTTAGTTTCACTTTTTTGCCTGTTGTTGTTGCGCTTGCCTTTTAATTAAATTAAATGATTTTCACAATGTTTTTGCGTGTTTTTGAAAGGCAATTAATTTAATTGAAATTTGTTTTGTATTTCCGTCAAATGCATTGGCAAAGAAAAAAAAATACAAAAAAGACAACAAAGAACTTTTTACACAGCTTTTGTTATTGTTGTTTTTGCCTGTTGCTTTGCCCTTTTGTTAGCTTTTATTTTAGTTGCATTTTGTTGCCATTTTCTTTGTTTTTCTTTTTTTTTGCTGCCAGGCTAAAAGAGTTTTCCGATGCAATTTTGCAATACTTCAGCTCGTCAAATTGATTGGAAAATATGCACACAAATCGCAAATGGATGAAAGTTGTAAAAGCAATAACAGCATAACTTGTTTATAACTTTCATATTGATATTACAAGTGTAAACTTTATTTAAATATAAATTGGTCGGGAATAAATATTTGTTCTCCAATAATCTAGTTATACAAATATTTTCCTATATTTTTAGACTGGTATTTGTCGGGCATCCAGAATCCAGAATATGAATATGGAATATAGAAGCATTTCTTAGCTCAGCGTGTGAAATAGTTTATTATGAATATTAATTTATGAATAATAAGTTTGTATTATTATATGTATATATTTTAAAGCTGATCTATTATAAATACATGAAAGATATATTCTATGAAAATAAGCAGAAATATGCCACGTGTATCTATTTATATGTCATATTTGGATAAGTTTTTTTAAAGTAAACATTATTTATGATTGTTATGAGAGTATTATATATAAGTATATATTATATAAATAGGCATATATTATATAAAAATAGCAAAAATTATAGCAAGGCATATAACAAGATATATTTAGCCAGATTTACAGCAAGATATACAGTAAGACGCATTGATAGATGTGATTATAACATTACTTACAGCAAAAATTATAGCAAGACGTATTGAAGATGCATAGCAAGAATTATAGCAAGGCTTATAGAAAGATGTATAGCAAGATGCTGAGTAAGATACCAAGATGTAAAGCAAGATGTATGATCTTGAAAGACGTAATTATATCATAATTTATAGCAAACCTAGCATAGTCCATTAACATATATTCATTTGATACACGACTATAAAAAGTGATCATATATGCACCAAATTATAAACTAGTATTGAAAGCAATTTGAAAAGCTGATACAACCTAACAAATCAATTTTATTTTATTTATTTTTAAATTTATTAATTCATAAGTATATACTTTAAAAATTAAATTTTCAAAAGTAAGAAGTACTTAAAAATATTATTAAATAAATGCTAAAATATGTATGCCCGCTATTTAAGCCAGCTGCAGTTTATAGCCAAATAGTTCCACAAGCTCAACTTTAAGTCGCCGTGAAATGTTTTCTCTTATATTTTAAATCTATATATATATAATAAATTTGGTGTGAACTTTTGCCCACATGCCACATGTGGTATGGAGACGGCGACAACACTTTAATTTATGGCTCAGCGACGAATTTTCCATGCCCTTCTCATATTTTTTTTTGCCTTTTGGAGCCTGGGCTGGGCTACTCTTGGCTGGTCGGGTTGGTGTGGTGGCGTTGGCAACGTTTTTCTAGCTAGGAAAAACCACTTTTCATGCACATCAGTTGCAGCTGTTGCAAACAGCGACCGACAGACGGGGCAATTGCGAAAGCGAGCAAATCTCCGGCAACAACAAACCAAACGAAATTTTTTCCAGTTACAACATTTGATAACAGTCTCACTAGAGACTGAGAGAGAAACTCCAAAGTATAAGAAGAAGAAGAAGAAGATACAGAAAGAGGAAGCAGCTGTAGCAACAGCAAAGCTTGTTATCATTCGGTGTCCACATCTGTCACCTTCTATAAATCAGTAAATGCTCCTTGTAGACCCGCACATATACTTACAGTCTTGCTTATAAGTGTACGTACACCCGTTCCACTTTTCACTTTGTTGCATTTCTGCGTCTTCTTCTTCGACTAATTCCCTTAATGGAAAATTGCACAAGCATGTTAAGAGAAAATGTGTAACAGCATTCAACATGACGGCGAACCATAAGATATGTAAAACTAGCCCGTGACGTTGCTTAAGTATCCTGGTACAATGCTTGCGCGTTGCACTTGCAGAAGATTTATTCTGGTTAAAATTATTTGAAATGGAGTTTTGTGCACTTTGTGATCGTAATGGTAGTGTTATATGGATGAGGTGAGTTGCAAATATTATAATAGAATATATGAATTATTATATGTTTTTATCTTATACTTATACTTATACTTATACTTATACTTATACTTATACTTATACTTATACTTATACTTATACTTATACTTATACTTATACTTATACTTATACTTATACTTATACTTATACTTATACTTATACTTATACTTATACTTATACTTATACTTATACTTATACTTATACTTATACTTATACTTATACTTATACTTATACTTATACTTATACTTATACTTATACTTATACTTATACTTATACTTATACTTATACTTATACTTATACTTATACTTATACTTATACTTATACTTATACTTATACTTATACTTATACTTATACTTATACTTATACTTATACTTATACTTATACTTATACTTATACTTATACTTATACTTATACTTATACTTATACTTACACTTAAACAACTTTGAACAGTCATACTAACAATCAAGTAATTTCATATTCAATTCCGTTCGTGTACATATTGCAGGTCTTTTCCGCTGCTTTTCCGTTTCCACAATTTCGCTTTCAACTTTTTTAATATTCACACTACTCATTGTACAGCCCTCGCTGCTGTGTTGTCCTTACGCATAAAATATTAGTTGCCGCATTGCAATTGTTCTTGTTCCGTGTTGCGGGCGTTGCATTGTCTCAATTGTATGTACGTCTGTCCCCGCTCTGCCCTCGCACTCTCTCTATCCCTCTCTACTTCTTTCACTCTATCTGACTCTATATCGTTCTCTGTCAGCCTATATATTTTTTGCCATTGTAATGCACCCGCTTTGGCATCTGTAGCAAGCACTCCGCCCTCCACTCCGCCGTTCTGGTCGTCTGTTGTTCGTGCTGTCGCATTATTCTTCCGCATTTGCTGCCACTTTTCTTTATCACACACCAAACAGTGGCCTGGTTTGGCCTAACCCCGATACCGTGCCCCCTGTGCCCCTTTGGCCCGTGGTTCGTGGCTTGTCCGTGGCCCCATGGTCTCTGCTACAGCCTCGAATTCAATATCTCGTGTTACATTTCATTGCATGCACAGATTTATTATGGTGCAAATGGAAAATGGGAAATGGCGCTAACAAAATGCTCGTGTTCATCACATTCAGTGGGATTTATGGTCGTGTTTATTCTTAATGCCATCCAAGTCCTTTTTGCTCAGCTCAGCATTTCAGCCAATCTCCGTCTTATCACTTAAAAAGATTGCTTACGCACTTAGTTTCGCACAGATTGCGATTGAGTACGTTAAAGTGGGCATCACTGTGCACTATAATATCTGTACTTCTTTTAAAGGATTAGATAGAAACAATGGCAGAGATATCAATTACTTCAAACGTCCGATTATATATATCTATCTCCATTTCTATGTATCTCAAATATGAAACAATTTACTATCTGGAATTATTTTAGTCTATACTATCCCGATAGATTAAGCGTTTGATTGAGAAAGTCTTTTCTTAGAAATACTTTAATAAAAAAATAAATATTTAAGAAAGTCAGACGCTGCCTAGACCTAATTGTAAGACGTTTACGCATGTAACACAAAATTATGAAATTCAGAATTATTTAGTCAAAGAATATGCGAAATGCTTTGTGTTAAGAAATCGAGCTATCTTTTGGGAGAGAGTTTTAATAAACCACATGTACCAAATATTTAAAAGAAAGACTTATATTTATTAAATTTTAAAGTTTATTTCCTGATCCTTCCAAACTATTTGAAAGTGATTTAATAATATGAATATTTTGATTTTACGTATGATTAAAATAAAATTTTATATTTAAAAATTTTAAAATATTTTGCAGAATATTTTTTTCATTTTTTTTAAATCAATTTACAATAGAATGTTTAAAAAATTTTTTAATTTATATATTTAGTTGTTTCAACATTGAATACGTTTTAAATAGCATAAAAATGAATTAAATAAATTACAATTATAAAACTATATATTTTACTTGTCAAATTTAATGATAAGTAAAAGAAATAGATATATTTTAAATTTATATAATTAGTTTATATTTTCTTTTAAACCAAATCAATATTGAAACAAATAAATTTTCTAAATTTTTATACATTTTTTTATTGTATATCAAGCAAAATCAATCAATCCAATAAATCTATGTACATATATTCAACATAATTAAATGTTTTACTTCGAATACTTTAGTACTTCCCACTCAACCTCGGTCCTCCCCACAATTTCTGTTCATCTTTGTTCTCTTTCAATTAAAATCAAATAAGCAAGTCAACGACAAAAGGTCTTACTCCTATCACAAATTAATAATTATTAATTGTTCTCGAGCTGCCTGCGGCGTTTGGAATTTACACAAATATTTTGCTCTGAACTACATGAGATATTGCAATATGTGATGAATATTGCTTTTGGAGTTGAATATTAATTGATTATGTTTGATTATGTTAAAATGCATAGTATGAAATGTGTGTGTGTTTTTTTTTTTTTTTGGGTCGGTTTGGTTTGCTGTACTTTGATATGCTGCAACTGGCAGCAGCTGAAAATGCAATATCCTATTGCCAGCCAAATGCGTATGTGTGTGTGAGTGTCTGTGTAAGTGTGTGTGTGTGTGTGTGTATCTGTGTGTGATTGTGTTTGTATAAGATTTATATAGTTTCAATTTCCGCTTTTATGAGAGCAATGCGAACATTTTCATGCATGAGCAAATCGAATGACCTCGCCAGCATAACGACCGCATTCATAAATGGCAATAGCTATATAAACGGCACAAACTCCATGAATATAGCCATCTATATATATCTGTGCATAGATGTGTGTGTGTGTGTGTAGAACTAGGCATACACATATTCTTCGATGGGAGTCTGTTTGGGTTGAATTTTTCCACTGCTGCTGAAGAATGCTGAAAGGCAGGCGAAACCACATGCAATTGCATTGAACTGCTTATGCAAATGGCAATCAAAATGTTGTTGCTGCCTGACAGCAACCACACACACGCACACACACATATATGTATGTACGTATGCAAAGGATGTGGCAACCGCAAGCACTTCAAAGCGAGAGCCAGAATGAGTGGGAGTTGGAATTGAAATTTGCATAAGAAAAAGGCAAACAATGTTGGCAAACGCAGTTCACATGCTTTTACCCAGTAATCTGCATTGAACTGTTATTAAGTTTTTGTGCTTATTGCTGCCAAAATACAGAATGAGTCACCCTGTGGCTCAATATATACAATACATATATGTGTATGTGTGTGTGTGCCTTGAGGCGCTTTAACATAAAACGAAGAAAAGAGGAAGCTGCCCACGCAGTCGGTTTTATGGCTATGCAAAAACGCCACGCATACGCTACAATGTCCCATGTGTGTGTACACATATGTGTGTGTGTGTGTGTGTTTGTGTATATATGTACAAAAGAGGTTCGAGTTACTCTGTGCTATGCCTGGGCAACTGCCTTCATTTTCATGCAAACAAATTTGCATGCCAAAGCAGTCGCCAGCCCCAGGGACTTTGAGAAGCGCGTAGAAAAGCGCAAAAAAAATATAAATAAAAAATTCCAAACGAAACGAAACAGAAGTGAACAAATTTGCTAGGGTGTGCACACACTTGCATGCACCCACACACGCACACACACACACACACTCACACTACACACACTCACCCACACACACACTTTTCTATCTAGCTATATGCATATATTTGCAGCTGCAACGCTGTTTTGTTAGAGTTTGCTTAAACTAAAGCTGTCGCCTAGCTGCGCCCAGTTACGCCCACACTTTAGGGCGCGCCCGCTGTGCTCATGTGTCGCATCTAAATCCCAGCACTTCGCACAGAAATGCATGCAAAATTATTTTTTGCACTTAAAATACCATGCAAGCATTAGATATGGGTGGGTAAGTGGTAAGCTAGCTGATGAATATATTTATATAACTTCTTTTTTTTTATAATAAATATACGTAGGAAAATTTTCATTATTTTCTAGCAGATATATAAATAATATATAATTTTATTTACAATATTTTAAAATTTGTGTAAAGTTTTTTTTTGAAAATATTAGAATACATCAAATATGACTTTTTAATTTTACTTTTAATTTTAATTTTCATTTATCATATTTTATTTATTTTCTCCCATTACTGGTTTTTTTGCAGAAATATATTTAAATATAATTTTATTTAAATTTTTTTTAATGTTTTTGATGATTTTTTTTATAGGTATGTATGTAATACAATATATCTGTCATTTTAATTATATTTAATTTTTCATTTATATTATTTTATTTATTTTATTTCATTTCGTAATTTTTAGCTTCAACTTTACTCTTTTAGCACATGTTTAAATAATTTTAATGCAGGGTATTTTCTAGTCTATACTCTACATTTTCTCTATCATTGTCAGTCCCTATATTTTACGTTGCACACATATTTACATGCATTTTGTTAGCTCAGAGATTTTTGAGATTTTGCGTATACTTGCTGCCTCCGTCAGCCTTGTTAAAACATTTTAATATTAAATTCTAGGCGAATGCCTTTACCTTTTCTCAATTTTCTATATATCTCTCTCTCTCTTTTTTTTGTTTTGTTGCTTTTCTAACTGCACTTAAATGTCAAATAAGCCGTTTATTGCAATTTTTCTAGGCGTTGCCTTCACTTTCTTATAAGCGAACATTACAAATTTGCCTTTGTCAACTTGTCTAGCTGTCTCCCTCTCTCTCTCTCTCTCTCCTTCTCACTGTGAGGTGGCGCATTTCCGCTTCCGCTGGCCTCGCACACATCCTTATCCGCCATCTTAGGCTACGTTGTGCCCTTCCCAGGCAGCTGCACTAAGCTCCAGCTAATGCATATTTGCGCAAAAGCTTTCCTTGTTGCTGACGTTAAATTAATTTCCGCCAAAAGAAATTATAATCTTCCTCTTCCACTTTGTCCGCAGCTTGTTACAGCTTATTGACATATTTTAGATATTTTATAAATATATATAAAAGGTTTTTTTTTTGCTTTTACCTGATTTAATCCTTGGGGAAGGAGAATTTTCAGTAATGTCGTTCCGTAACTTAAGGCAGGCGACGGTAGTAGTGGAAAACGGCGATCGAGTATTAAATGCATTTTAAAATACAATCTGTTATTATTATTGATTTCAGTTTATAGATTTTTAGACAATTTCATAAATTCAAACTATTTATTGACTTAGAAAAACACAAAATTTAAAGTTTATATCTATTTACTATATAATTTTATTAAAATAGATATTATGCGCATTGAAATGATTCGACTTCTGTTTGTGGAAGTCTTATTTATTTAAAGTTTTATACGTTATTATATAAGTAAAAAACAAATCTGAGCTATAAATATAGATTTAATGTATTTTATTGTATTCACATGATTTTACAATCTGCTACTGTTATGCTGCTATATCTGCTAGCAGTATCTATGGATGGAAAGCAATACCAATTAAATCATAAACTATACAGATCTATTGTATTTATTGATGAACAGCTAAGTATCTGTAAGTAAGTATCTTGATAGATACACATCTATAATATCTATTACTAGACATAATATGTCTTTGTATATTATTTTGTTACTTTCTGTCATTATGAATTCATATATCTTTCTATCTATATTTATTTCTATCTATATATCTTTTCGATTATCTATGTACCAAGCTATGGGTCGCTTTATTAATTTATATATTAATTTATGATTATTTTTTTCTACTTTTTCATCATCCATCTATCTATCTTTTTATGTTTGGCAATATCATTCAATCTGTACTCTCTTGTTTCTGTCTTCTCGCACTCTGATTTTTTTAAATCTCTTTTAGCTTCATGCTTTTTATGTCTTTTTACATTTTTTTTCTTTTTTTTTTTTGAGAAATTACTTAATCAGTAATTGGATGGTATATTAAATATATAAATATTTATGTAGTTCATTGGAATATACAACATTAAAATTAGTTTTTTAATAATCTTGTACTATTTGATAAAGTTTATTGTTTTATATTTTATATATATAATATAAATTTCTTGGTAGGTTTATATTACTAATTTCCAGTGATTATAATCATATATAATTCGTATTGTATGTAAATATTCCAACATTAAATTATGAATGAATCCTTCTTATATAAAATAAATCACAATCACGAACTTGCGTAAATTCAAATTCAAATCATTTCATAAATTATTTTTGTTTTTCACATTTGTTTAGAGGTCGCTTGTTAGATTTTGTAGAGTTTCGTTCGCTCTTGGCATTCACCGCGTGCCTTATGGTCAAAATTCATAGAGGCCTACAGTGGATACCAGGAGAAAAACGTACCAAACGACATCACTCGCGGCGAGTCCCGCATGCTGAGCGCAGGACAATTGACTCAAAAACAAACCGGAACTTGCGTAATGAGATGCAAAACACAGCTGACGACCGAGAATGGGAACGGGAACGGGAAAACGGGACCGGGATCGAAATCGGTACACGCACATAAACACGCAAAAGGCGAATGTCCTTCGCCATTAGAGGCCACCTCTTGGGCTACAAGGAGCCCAAGCTAAGCCACTGACCCAGGCCACAACCGGTTCGCAGCACTTGGAAACTTTTTGTTTTGGCACAATTGACGTATTTGGGAGCCGAAGCCGAACTGTGATCCTTGTCAGTTGCTCGCTGGGAGCTGTGATCCTTGCCAATGTCGCGATCGAACTGCTCGAAATGTTGGACGCGCAACGCTACAAAACTCTCGATCCGGGCAGAGCCTTAAGTAGTCGCGATCCCACCTTTTAGGGGTTGCTAACAGCGCACGGTAACAGGATCAGCAGCAGCACCACCAACAACAACAACAACAACAACAACCACAGCTATGCGCTCTCCCTCGCTCTGAGCGAAATTCGAAATCCGGTTTTTGGTACATTGGCTTTGGCTGTGGGTTATCCTGCCAGGCAGCTGCCTGCCTGCCAAAAAAAAAAAAAATAGAAGAAGAAGAGAGTTTCATTCAAACGTACATTGGCTTAGGACATACGCAACGCGAGCGCCCGCTGCTCCTTGTTATTGTTATCCTTGCTGATTTTATGATTGTGTGCGTGTGTCTGTATGTGTGTGTGTGTCCCTTTATTGTTGCTGGCGTTTACGGCGTTGCAAATGCATTTTTATATCCTGTTTATGCGCGCGCGTTTTTATCAATGGAACTCTGATTTATCCCTCGACACCCCCTTTCGTCCTGCCCGACGAACGGCAGCAGCAGCAGCAGCAGCCGCAGCAGCTGAACTGCACTAACGGTAAGTCAACAACAAAGCATCAAAAGGTGCATGTCATCCACAGGACTTAAGATCCTGATGGTTTCGTCAACTTCCACAGTCATTATATATTTTATTACTTGTTTTTTTATATGGTTTTTCTGTTGCCTTTGTATATTTATGCTGATTCTTTGCTGCAGATAAGCGTAATTGTTATATAAGGTTACAGTAACAGGGTTAACTTTTGTTAGCATGTGCTTCATAAGTGTGGTCTTTAGCGATAGTATTCATATCTGTAATACATCAGCAACGTGTTTTGGTTAGCTAGTGTACGCAGTTTGTGCTTTTTAAAATTGTATTACTATGCATATATATTTAAAAGTCAGTTCAATGAATAAGTATATAAATATAGTATATAATAGATAAATAATGAATTCTTATATAAAACTCAACCAAGGTTCAAAAATAATGTTTTTTTTTTTAAATAAAGAAATTTTGTATAAATAAATTTTTAAATAAAAGAGAAAATTATTTGTTCATTATTATAATATGAATAAGTAATATGATTATTTATACATTTGTTATAATATTAATATTTATTCATTTACTATTCAATAGACATGGTTGACACTTCCAACAGGAAATTCTCGAGAACATATTATTTCTTTAAATATTTGAATATTTAATAGTTTCATTAAATCATTAAGTATTAATTAAAAATTAAATTTAAATGACAAAGAAAATTCTTTATCATATTGTAATTTTAACACAATATATATTTATACATTGTTCAATATATACATACATATGTAAATGTATAGAAAATACCAATTCAGAAAGATTTGTTATATATACATATTTAATTTTTTATTTTGAATATGTATACATATATAAATATATTTAGTGAAGAAATGACCTAGGGAAGAATATTTTTTTGTATTTTTTTTTTTAAGTCTTAGTGGTGTATAAGATTCTTACTGAATTTCATTTATGTATCTATTTATTAGAATATTTTTTTTATTTGAAATTTATATTTATTTGATTTCTTTTTCACAATTTTTCAAGAATTTAAAAAGTTAATTTTTTAGTTTATAGTAAATCTCAGGAATATAAGTCAATAAAGTTTTATTTTCTTTATAAAACTCTAATCGTTTTGTATATAAATCAACTAACAACATAACTTAAACTAAATACAGCAACTGTTATATTTCGATCAATATCAATCAAACACTCACACAAATAAACAAACACACACTCACACACACACACAGGCGACGCGACATTTCAAAATCAGAGCGCATCTGGAAAGTGCAGTGAGAAAGTCATATGTATGGGTAGACGAGTAGCTGAACAGCAATAGACGAAACAAAAGTGCATAATGCCCATTGTTGTCAAAGGGCGACAGCAGCTGATCGAAGCAGCCAGCAACTGACAACAACTGCCAATTGTGTTGGTTGAGGCCCCTAAAGGACGAGTGCAGCCAGGCAGCGTGGCCCGTGACACACATTTGCAGGCAGATTTTCCATTTCCCATTTTCCTAAAGCGAATTGGCGCCCGAAAAGGCAAGATAACAATGGAAAAATGCCAGGCAGCGTTTCATGAAAATTGCATCAACTCGGCAGCTGTCAACTTGGTCTTGGCTCATGCCAAAGAGAAGGAAACCAAAAATAAAAAAAAAAAAGAAACACAAAAAATAACAGCTGAGGCTGCTCACACGGCGCTCTTATTGATTTTAGCTGTTGCTATTTAAAATTCTCATGACTGTCGTCTTTTTATCGATTCTCAAATGCCTGACGCTTCAATGAACATGCACTCACATACACACACATACACACACACACTCAGACATTCTGTGAGTGATAAAAATAATATGCATCTCTCATATTTCTTGCTGAAAGCATTCTCGACTGGGCAAATGGCGCGTCACATCATAAAATTGAGATGCCCGTCAGCGACAGACCAAATATATGCAAAAATCACAGCCGCAGCTATGCACTGCGAGAAAACAGGGCAGATTGGCTAACAAATGTATAATATGTAATATATATATTGTATATAATGAAAGAGGCAAAGAAAAGTAAAAGAATATTGAAATTCTAAAAAAAAAAAAAAAAAAATTTAATCTGAACTTTAAAATTTTTGAAATTCAAAAATTGTTGACTGACGAAAATGTATTATATACATTTTTGTGAAAAGAAAATTTGAAGTAATGGATTTTAGCCTTAAGCCAAGTAGGTCTCTGAGGTTTAGGCCTTATTCCAAAACATCTTTTTACTAGGTTTGAAGTTTACAATAAAAGAAAGAAGAAAATTATTGATTTTTTAATTTACGCTGAACTCTTATCAAATTTTCTGATTCAACTCAGTTGAATTTGAATAAGATCTGTAATATAAATCTTAAACTGTTTTTAGCTTTTATTATATAAATTGTTATAGTAAGTCAAGCATATATCTAGAAGATATAATCGTCATCCTCAGATACTTTTTTGACTATAGAAACTTTAATAATTTGAACAAATAAAAGTATTCAAAGTATTTTGCAGCTTATCTATCGAAATGTTTTAAAATAAATTTATAATATATAAATTCTATCAGAAAACTATATTTTAGTTTCGATCAATGTTATATACTGAATACCTATTGCACATTTTTATGCACATCAAAAGACTAAATGATCTGCTCAGATAAGAGGCAAGCCTAAATTATCTCCCTTCTATCTGATCTATAGTTGCTTCACAGTGAATTTCAACGTTCTCTTTGTTGCATACATTCCTACATTTTTTTTCATGTCCTTTATTATTTTTTTCAGTGCACTCATGTTACTCAAGCTTTTATGGTTTTGTTTTTGCTGGCTGCTGCCGTGGCATAGAAATTTTTATGCCTGCTCTCTTGTGGCTCACACACACACACACTCACACGCTTACACAGACATGCAAATGGTGTCCTGTTCATAGTCTGGCTCTTGCACTCATATATCCCCCGATGCAAAACTGTCTCAATGGCTGGCAATTAGCTGTTGTTGTTGTTGTTGTTGTTGTCGCTGTTGTTGCTCTGCAGTCGCATTGCTGTCATATGAGCACTTAAACATGATTTTAATGTCAATGGTTTCCACGCTTCGCCATATTGCCGCAGACTTAACTAGAGAGCAAGATAGCAATAAACTGTGAGAGACAGAGAGTGAGAGATAGAGAGAGTGAGAGAACGACAGAGATAGTTCACTCAAGCAAGGGAAAGGACAACGAGCGACAGTTTGTTTGCACGCAAGGAAGATGAAAGTGTTAGAGGTCGTAACACCTCTTCTATTTCTTTCCTTTTTTTTATAGATTTTCCCATTCACCCCAGCAGCTGAGTTGTCGTCTGCTGCTTGTTTAATATGCTGTTGAATATGCAGCGAGCAGCGAGTAACATGTTCCTCAATTTATGGGTAGTTGAGGAGACTTTATAAAGGTGAATATACATCCGAGATTATAATATAGATTATATTATATATAATACTATAAGTATAAAATATATATATAGTTTACTGTATATGTTTACTATGTATATAAACGAAAGAACTGGTCTAAAATTCTTTGTTAATAGACTAGATTAGTGCTTTATGTCATAGTAGAAATACAATGAACTAGGCTAGATTAGAACAACAGAGAAAGATGTATATAACAGGAAATATATGACTAGATTAGCCGAAACTAACAAAGCAGTTTTGTGTTTATTTGGGTATGGCATATACATACAAATAGAAGAATATATATATAAGATAAGTTTACGTGTTAGTCATTAGTTCTGTTCATAGATCAGTTTCAGGGACACATATGTTGCATAGAGTATTATATAGAGATAATACAATAGAATTCATATATCAATAATCATATTTATACTGTGGAGATCTATGCCTATGCCCACATACCATGTTTGGAATCACAAGAAATATTCAATCTGAATATTCCATTTAACATACTGTACTTTGAATATTTACCAAACTATACATCTATATCTATATCTATATCAAATGTTGAAGTAGGATTAACTATCAATGATTAAAATTAAGCTCGATAATTTATAATCCATAGTTACAAAATCTTTACATACGGAAGATAATCTAAGATAAAGATAAATACGGATAGGTACGTATGACTCTATTAAGATCAGCCTGAATAATTTTTAAGAACAGATGATTAATGGACTTAAAGAATCCACCTTCTATTTATCGTACAAATGTTATAAAAAGAGAGCAGATTAAAAGAAGAAGATTAAACCTTTTATTTTTTAACAAAATTTTTCCCTCTAAACAACCCTATAAAATTCTGTATTATATATATTTGAATCTATCATTTAAGTCTGAAGAAATAATTAGATTATGTTTACCTCATCAACAGCTTGTGTCATAACTTTCAATCTAAAGAGCAAGAATTCCAAATACAATTTACACCTGCCAAAGTTTTCAGCTTAAAGGCCCAAACTCAATTTGGCATTTGGGCAAAAACTTTGCTGGCTTAAAAACTGGCTTCAGAGCAAATGTCTTTATCACTTCCAAACAGAAATTAAGCTGCCTGCAGTTGACGTGAACAAAGTTCAAGTAGAAGAACATAAAATTCGCAAAAGAAAAGTAAATAAAAAGCGCAGCCAACAAATTTTTAACGCCAGCCAAGCGTAAGAGCTAGAGATAGAGAGAGTGAGAGGAGAGAGAGAGAGAGAGAGAGAGAGAGAGAGAGAGAGTAGTGTGTGTGCGTTTGCTTTCTATGCAAAGCACGTAGTTGAGTTTCTTCTTCTTCTTTTTCATACAAAAAACTTGCACACCGTACAGTCAGGCTTGGGTAAGGACAAACGAGCAGCATAAAAATGTCATTTCCTCGCGCGCACCTAACAAAAACAACAACAACAATGGCAACAAGGACAACAGCAATGCCAACAACCTGCCCATTAATGCTCGCATATGCACACACACATACACACACACACACACACACACACACGTGCACACCGTAAAGCTGCTTCCACAAATCATCTAACAGCATCCACGGAACACCTCATCAGAACCAGCCTCGACGCAAAAAAATAAAGGATGAGCAAAACGAGGGAAAAGAAAAAGAAAAAGAATTTACGAGTATTTTTGGGTGCGGTCCTTGACATCGCGTACGACGCATGACGCTTGCCTCGTTCCTGCTGGTGCTGGTGCTGCTGCTGGTGCTGCTGCTCCTGCTTCAGCTGCTGCCGCTTTGTCTGTGCTTGAGATTCGCAGAGTTCGCTGCGTTCGCTCGTTTCGAATTCACGATGAACTCGATTTTACGACAGCACCCGCCATCAAGCTATACACAGGCAAATGGACACAAACAAGGACACGGACACGGACACGGACACAAATGCAGAGGCAAACGATGCCGATGCTCTGCAGAGAGCCGCTCTGTGTATGTGTGTGTGTGTGTGACTTTATAGTTGTAGTAGTCAGTCACACGCCCACACATATACACTCGCACAACTTTTGGTAGTTCGACCAGGCCCAAAGGCAAGAGTCTAACTTATTATTAGTCGATATTGTTTGTGAAATGTTCGCATTCCCTGGAGCGCTTTCTAAGGTCTTTTGCTTTATGTAGCACATTCATCATCATCATCATCATCATCAACATTATCATCATACCCTTATTTAATTAGCTTTCTTAATTGGTTTTGTTTGAAAACTTTTTTAATTGTTAGGTGAATATTTCTGAAGTCATATTTTCATGATATAGAAAGTTTCCTTTCTAAAATAGGTTTTTGTATAATTTTATATAAATTCAGACAACATGAAATGCACTGAATATTTTTTTAAATTTTGTTTTCAATTATTTAACCTTTAATTTCAGTGTTAACTATATATCATATATAATATTTATTTATTTCTTTTTTTTTTTTATAAATTCTTTTGTGCATATATAATTATTTTCAATTTTTCAGGTTTATTTGGTGATTAAAAATGTTGATAAAATATATATAGTTTATATACAATAGAATATACTAATATTTTTAATAAATAGGTAATAAAATTTAGTTAATGAGGGCGTACATAATACAATATAATAATTGTATATATATATTAGTAAATTTAATATAATTAAATAAAAATATAGTATATTATATATACAATGTTAAGTATATCGGCTAATATAATTAACATTAAAAAAAAAAAATAAATATATATAGCTAAAATTGTTTTCAAAATATTTTGCTTTAGAATTTCTTCAAGTCATATCTATTATTGTCCTGAATAAATACTAATATAAAATTTTAAATTTTAATACAATTAATAATTTCAAATATATATAAATGAAACGTTATCATAAAAATAAGTACAATAATTTATTTTAATTGTTATATTTTATAATTATGTTATTAGTATTTAGACCGAATAATTGTTATAGTAAATCGAAGTACAAGAATTTAATTATCAATTTTTAAGTTTTGTTAACAGATATTTATATACGTATTTTATTAAATATAATAATAATAAAATAATATATCAACTAATAAAACTTGCAAAAAAAAAAAGTTAAAATAGATATATGAATAAAACAAAATGTTAAATTAAATTTTCAATATAAACATGTAAAAACATACGTGAAAAAAACTAAAATGCTTAAATTAAATTATTAATCTAAATAAAAAGTCTTTCAACACACTTTTAAGTTAATTGTATTTAAATAATATCCAAAATATAGATCCTAACTTATGATATGATATTAATGAATTATTAAACACAATTTATACTCACTTTCTAAGCTTGTCATTAATTCTTTTTTTTTAGTATTCATTTATTTATTTATACATTTACAATAACAACAACAACAACAATGACAACACCAAATGACAAATTTGACAGACATAGAGTAGAAGACGTAGTATATTCCATTACAACATCAAGTACATACCCAATTGGCGTTACGACGCGCACTTTTTGAACGAAACGTTCGTTAAGTTTTTCTATTATTTCTATTTCGGCGTTTTTATTTTCTATTTTTGGCAAAAATTGAATTCGGCTTCTTGCATTTGTTAGAATCGCATTAAGCTTTATTGAGTTATTGTGGTTGATTAACACTTTTCTTTATTTATTTAAAATTATTATTATTATTATTATTTAAAGCACATTGTTTCACTTTTGGTGGATTAACAAATTTTTATCAATAGTTTTCCAGCTTGCTAAAAATATATTTGTGTGTCGCAGTCGAGTTTGAAGTGCCTAATTATGATTGTTTTTTTAGTAGAAGTTTTTGTGGTGTATTAGAGTGTGTGTTGGTGTGTGTTAGTGTGTATTGTTGTGTGCTGGTGTGTGTATGCTCGGTTGTATTCTTTGTGCTTTAGCTGCTACGCTGTCTGAATGTTTGAAGTTTTCGCTTGGTCCAGTGTCGAGTGTCGCGTTGTCTCTGGCGTTGTTCTGATTTTGCTTTCTTTCATTTTTGCCTGCCTGTGTGAGTGTGAGTGACTGTGTATGTGTGTGTGTAAGAGTGAGTGTGTGTGTGTGAGTGTCTCTCTGTGTGCATGTGTGTAGCAGCAGCAGGAGAAACAGTTGATAGCCGTGGCAGACGTTGATCGCTGAGCGTGGTTACGTGTGTAAGCGCAGCACCAAGCGCACTAGTTGACGCCTAAACGTCTACTACGAATTGCGTTTGTTGTAGCGAACCCCAATTTCGAAAAATTCCAAATGGCGGCACACGCATACAGCTGCAAAAGCAGCAGCAGCAGCAGCAGCAGCAGCAGTCGCAGCAGTCGCAGCAGCAGTCGTAGCAGCAGCCTCAGCAGCATCATCAACAGCAGCAGCAGCAGCCGCAGTAGCAGCAACAGCAGCTGCAAACGCGCAGCTCTCAGCTCTCAGTTAGCTGCTTGTGATTTATGTACAAAATGGCAAAAGCAACAACAAAATAATACAAAATACACCCATACACATAAACAGTCGTATCTCCTATATATACACACACAAGTACAGCAGCCGATACACACGCATAGGAGACAGCGCTGCTCGCAGCATCGACTTAATCCCAGTTGTGTCCTGTTTTTGGGGGTGGCATTGCCAAGCTCCCGGCTGTGCCTGCTTTTATTACATAGTTGCTTATATATAAAGCAATTAGTGTGTGTGTGTGTGTGAGTGTATTTGAGTGCACACACACACTCACACACATAGACAGACTGTTGCTGCCGGCTTTCGATTTTGAGTTAAATCTGTCCTTAAAAGCTTTTCCTTGAGTGAGTTTTTTTTTTTTTGGCTTTGCGGCTGCCTCCGAATTTATGTGAATGAAATGAAACTTAAAAATAGCTTTAAATTTAATTAGAGTTATATTTGATTTTATGCTCTATAAACTACGCAGCTGCATTTACTCTAGTTTTATTCATAGCTGCTGTAGGTCTTCCTCTATATATATATATATATATATATATATATATATATATATATCTATATTTCAAATGTACTGTGTCTCTATCTTATCCTCTCCCTCTCTCTCTCTCTCTCTCTCTCTCTCTCTTTCTCTCTCGTTCTCTTCTCCCATACATTCTAACTACCTCCTACCTCTGCTCACATAAAATGTAGCTTTAAAATTTCGTTGACAATTTATCTGCCGTATTTTTCTTTAATTATTTAATCAAATTCAACTTTCTAAATAGCGCCATCTCGCTCGCTCGCACGCACACACATGCACACAAACACGCGTAAAGCTTGGTCAAACTTTTGCTCAAAGCTCAAAGCGCTTTCAATGCTAACCGTTATGTACGCGCGCTGAGAGAAACTTTTCAGCATCTCTGCCTTTGCCCACAGAGATATCAACAACAAAGAGAAGAAGCAGCAACAGCAGCAGCGGCAGTGGCAGCGGCAGCAGCAGCAGCAGCGCAGCGGCAGCAGCAGCAGAAGCAGCAGCATAATAAAAATCCATTTTATCGTCCCGGCAACATCGCAGTCGCAGTCGCCGTCGCCATCTCTGTTGCTGCACACACACACACACACTCAAACCACCCCACCACTAACAAAAAAAAGAAGCAAAAAAGATTTACTGAAATGGGCAGAAGGGAGGTCACGGTATGTTGCTGCTTCTGCTTGCTTCTGCCTGCTCCTGGGGTGGTGCTGCCAAAATGTATGAAATTTTACTGCCTGCCAACGTCAACAGAAACTTCAAACTTTTGCTGTTGCTGCTGGCAGCGCTGCTACGGCTGCTGTGGCTGCTGCTGCTGCGGCTGCTGCTGCTGCTGCTGCCGCTGCTTGTGCCGTTGAGTGAGCGCGTGGAATGTTGCCATATGCCGCCATATGTACATCTATACATATTAAATGCTGCTCTCTGCTCTCTCCAATGTATGTCTTTCTCTCTTGCACTGCCTGTCGCTCTCACTCTCGCACATACTGCAGACTGGCCTCTCGCTGAGTTGTTTGCGTTGTACACGCTGGGTACAGTCGCTGCCACCAGCAGCAGCGACAGCGACGCTGGCAGCAGCAATAATGTCCGTCCCTTTATCCCAATCGTCCAGACGTGCAGACTTTTGACTGTGTGTGTGGGGGGTGACCACTTTTTCGTGCTTGACGATGTTGTTGCTGATGCTGCCTGCTGCCTGCTGCCTGCCGCCTGCTCATGCTGCTTGTTGTTGCTGCTGTTTCTTTGATTGCCATAAACAGGGTGTCACAGTTGGCGCTGACGCGAAAGGGAAATTGGGATTGGAATTTGAGCATGGTCAAATGTGATATATTAAAGCAATGCAAAATGAATTAATATTGTATAAAATTGCAGTTGCTAACTGACAGATAGACTGAATGATTAAATGATTGATGAGCTAGGCGTATTAGGGAATATAAAGGGTTCGATTTTGCACAGCTGTATAGAGTTAGATCTGAAAAAAATAGACCCGAATAAGGGTGAAAAAATATAGAAATCAAATTTTAACTATATTTTTGTATTTATTTTTATTTTATTGGTTTTACTCCTTTTAGTTTTACAATTAATTGTGAATTAAAATTACAGAATTTAGAGTATAATAATAATAGCATAAACACTCTTTATATGAGTTAAATTTTTGAATGATTTGCAAATTGATCCATTAGCTATACAATAAAATTAGCAACTTAACAGACTCTAACACCTTGTATGCTTTCATTATTTTTTAGAAAATATTTCTTACCTACCTTGAACACCCTGTATATGCTAAATTCAACAATGTCAAATAGGCAGCAATTTTGATTTAATAAAGTCAAAATCAATGCACGACCTGCATAACAATGTACACAACCAACACACAAACACACACACACACACACATAGTAAAAATTGTGAAGCACCCTGTATGCGGAAGATATTTAAGTTTAACAAGTACATAAGCACTTGGCTTCACAAGCACATAAATAGCGAAATGGAATTAAGTTTGCATAGCAAAGAACATAAACTGCTGCAATTACAATAACACCAAATTGAAACTAGTCTAAAGCAACAACAACAACAACAACAAAGATAATAACACACAAATAAACACACACACACATACATACAGAAGCGCAACTTTTTCCTTTTGCCAATGGCACTGAAAATAATGTAAAAAAAATGTCCAAAAAGAGAAAACAAAAACAACAAATTGTAGGGAAAAAATGGAAAAGGAAAATAACAGAGTATGTAATTTATAATATCCTTTGTGAGCGAGTGCTTTGTGCTGGTGAAAAGTGAAAATAAGTATGTGTAGCACAGTCGCAGTGTATGTGTGTGTATGTCTCTGTGTGTAAGTATGGGTGTCTGTGTGTGGCATTAAGTATTTGACATTTACAAACAACAGGCACACACACACTCGCACACATTTACAGCTGCTGTCGTTTGTGCCGGGCAAATAGTTAAAACTAAAATAAATTTAGTTGTTGTGCGCACACAGACAGAGACACATCACACACTCACTCACACAGTCAGACGGACAAAAGATAGCGACAGCCGCCATTTTGGTGCGCGTCCTTCGTGCCTTGGCCGCGCTGATAAGTATGCAATGCTTGTGTTTGGCTGCCGCACAAAATCTCATTATATTTGTTTTATTTTATTTGCTGCCTCATCGTCGTATTCTTTTTCTTTTTCTTTTGCTTCTTCAGCTGCTGCAGTCGCTGCTTCTGCTGCTGCTGCTGCTTTTACTTCTATTTTCGTTTTATTTGAGTTTTTTTGCAATGCCCTGTAATTTACGTCAATTGGGTTAATTTGTGAAGCACTTCGGTTGCATTTTTACAGGAATTATTTTTTCCATATATATATATAAATAAATACTATATCCTCTCTATTTACCTAAGTACTATATCCCATATGTTTAGATGTAATAGACAGTAAATAATCAATGAAGCTCAAACTAACAGATGCAGATAAACATATTAATAAAAACAAATAACAAATATAAAAAATAAAATGCCTTTATTGCTGCAATGTCTATTGTTTTCGGATTAAATCATTTCTTATATCCAATGGATGCAATTTATGCAGTCCTCTGCTTATATTGGTAGTGAATCAAGTCGGCTGCAAGTTGTTGTGGCTGAGTGGACATTCTGTTCGTATACCTTGTGATGTGTAAATATAAAGAAGTATATTAGTAGAAGACACTTAATTTGCCAATTACATTTTCATAGCATACTTATAAGGGCCTTGTGCTTAGTCTACCCTCTTATTTGATAGCAATACTTACACATGGCATATACATGATGTTAAAATCTTAATCCCTTTAAAATTTACTAATTCCTTAAAAATGCTTAGTTCCTTTTAAATTTTGAAATATTTTCATTTCGTGTTAGATTTTTTGTTCATATCAAAACATTGCTTAAGCTAGAGCAACGTCTTTTCCTTTGTTCGTTTTTCATAGCATACTTTTCTGGGCATATTTTTTATTCAACAGAAATGAACTTATTTTACTCAATACGCACAAAATATATATTTTATATTATTTATATAATTTAAAAATTTTTAAAAAAAGTCATTTTATTTTTTTCTTAAATTATTTCACAGTCAACTTCTACCTGTGTGCCTCGCCTACAGAACATCTGCTAGTCCAGCACTCACAACTAAAACATTATTTCTTGATTTTTTCCCCATTGCTTGGTTTCTGTTGCTGTCTATTTCTATGGTTTGACCAAAGTACTTTTGTGTGTATATATATATATTTATATATCTATGAACGCGACTGACTTTGGCCAGTTGACCGTCTACTCCAACGCCCCGCCTCCAGCCCCGCCCATGGCATTGTCATCTACTTACTTACTACTTACTGCGTGCTTAGTTATTGTTTTAGTGTGGCCTTTTGTTTGAAAATTATTAACAATGGACGTTGCCAAGTGAAAGGTGCTCGGCAAGTGAACTATGAGAGGAGGGGGGGGGAGCAATGCTTTTAATAGCATTTAATGCACCTGCACTCACACACACACACACACACACACTCACGCATCGTAGAAGTTAAGTAGCTTTTTGTTCTTAGTTGGCATTGTGTTGCTGCAACGGCTGCTGCAGATACACTTAATAGAGAGATATAGAAAGATAGATAGCGAGTGAGAGAGGGAGAGAGAGAGAGAGAGAGAGAGAGAGAGAGTGCAATAGCCATACCTGCAATAACAACATCATCAACATTATTATTAGCACCATCATAATTGTGATTCATGATTATAACGCACAGGAGGCTTTATAAATGCTTCGCTTGCCGTGCGTTCGTTCATTATTTATTTATTTATTTGATTTCAGCTTCAATTTCACTCACTGCATGGCCTTTAATGGCCGTGTCTTCGCATTGCGTTTAGCTCGTCATTTATAATTGCAATATTATGCGCACATTACCTAATTTCATAATTAAATAATGTGGCACAAAGCTATTTCAAATTATGTGAATTATGCCAATTATAGTGCCATCAAGGCCGACAATTAGTTTAAAGAGATGTGAAACTTGTTTTATTTAGCAGATTTTCACATGGTTTAACTGGATGTTAAATATTTGAAATGGGGTTGAAAGTGAAGCGTGAACAAATCGTAGTCAATATATGGTACAGAAGAAATTTGATGGAGTGCCTGCATAAATTATTAACTAAATATTTTAGGTCGAGTTGCCAAGTCGTTTTAAAATGTCTGATATATTTAAAAATAAAATAATCAAATCGTGCGCTTATCAGCATATTCTAAGAATCACAATTGCGATTGATCTGCCTCTGTAGCTTCTTTAGTTTTTCTTCTTTAGTTTTTAATTTATAAACCAGAAAGAAGAAGAGCTGAAAAAGAGTTATGGTTCTGAAGAGGAGATGTTAGTTTACATACATATGTATGCAGCAGAGGCAGCAGAAAATACTCTGATTGGTCGCTAATTGATAGAGAGTTTAGCTTACGCTAACTCAGAGAGAGGCTTGACAGTTGAGCTGGACTTCGAGTGGTAGTCTCGCTGCCCCATATAAAGTCAGCTGAAGATCAGCAGAGCTGCTACTTGCATCAGCAGCAACAGCAGCAGAAAGTGCTCTGATTGGTCGAATGTGAAGACTGACTCAGAAAGACGCTCAGGAGTTGAGCTTGAATTGAGTGGAGCTGTCGCTGCCCTATATAAAGGCAGCTGAAGATCAGAAGAGCTGCTTCTTGCATCAGCAGCAACAGCAGCAGAAAGTGCTCTGATTGGTCGAATGTGAAGACTGACTCAGAAAGAAGCTCAGGAGTTGAGCTTGAATTGAGTGGAGCTGTCGCTGCCCTATATAAAGGCAGCTGAAGATCAGAAGAGCTGCTACTTGCATCAGCAGCAACAGCAGCAGAAAGTGCTCTGATTGGTCGAATGTGAAGACTGACTCAGAAAGAAGCTCAGGAGTTGAGCTTGAATTGAGTGGAGCTGTCGCTGCCCTATATAAAGGCAGCTGAAGATCAGAAGAGCTGCTTCTTGCAGAAGCAACAGCAGCAGAAAGCACTCTGATTGGTCGCCTAATGATCGGGTGTGAAGACTGACTCAGAAAGAGGCTCAAGAGTTGAACTTGACTTGAGTGGAGCTGTCGCTGCCCTATATAAAGTCAGCTGAAGATCAGCAGAGCTGCTTCTTGCAGCAGCAGCAGCAGAAAGTACTTTGATTGGTCGAGTGAGAAGACTGACTCAGAAAGAGGCTCAAAAGTTGAGCTTGACTTGAGTGGAGCTGTCGCTGCCCTATATGAAGGCAGCTGAAGATCATCAGAGCTGCTTCTTGCAGCAGCAGCAGCAGAAAGCACTCTGATTGGTCGCCTAATGATCGAGAAAGAGGCTCAAGAGCTTGAGTTTGACTTGAGTGAAGCTGTCGCTGTCCTATATAAAGGCAAGCCTGTTGCAGCGCAGCTTCAGTCGTATTCTTCATTTTCTGGTGGTCAGTCGTCCAGTGCAGCGCGGTGCTTCTCCTCTTCTTCTGTCTGGTGGTGAGTATTAAAATAGTTAAGTATGTTAAGTGAAAATGTAAAAGTTATACTTTTAATGTTTATTTAATGTAAATATAATATATTTTAAATTTAAATATTATTAATTATTATTAATTATTGTAACGATCATTTAGCAAATGCAAAGCAAGTCTTCAGATCTTATATATGATGGACAAAGTGTTGGCAGGCTGTTAAATGTATTCATATGCTTAGCATTAGCATTATCACCCGATGTTCATAAATATGAATACTACTTTTACAAAGATTAAATTTAAAATTTTCTCTTATTGACATTGGGTTGATTAACAGGAAGTTAATCAAATTAAATTTAACTGATCAACTGTCAAACACGATATCTGCTGAGCCTTAATATGGAGTTTTTATAATAATAATACATAAACGATCTTCACACTTTAATGATCATCAAGGAGCATTACATACCTGCTATGTTAAAGCTTCTCCCAACAAAATCGAATATACCTAACAGATTGAGACTAGAACTAGTTTAGGTTAGGACAACTCCATAAAGCAGGCATTTCGAATACACACATACGTAATGTTCATTTAGATTTTTCGATTTATTAACTAAAGAACGTTCTTAACAATCATTTCTAGGAGGTATCCACCCGGATTCCGTGCTTCACAGCTAATAAATTGATCGCCTCAATCAATGACCGGGCACCAGTAGAAACCTTTCCTAAACATTCTATTTATCATCGTCATAGAAGATGGCTACCAAGCCGGTGTCATCTGGTCGCGTGAACCTCGCGAATTTGGCTCTGGAGAATCGTATTGTTGGGGGCAAATATCGATTGCTTAAGTCGATTGGCAGCGGATCGTTCGGTGAGATCTATCAGGGCATCAACACGCAGGACGGCATGGATGTGGCTGTCAAAATCGAGGCGATCGATGTCAAGTATCCATTGTTGCGCTACGAGGCGAAGGTCTATGAACAAATCGGTCCGCACGCCGGACTTCCAGCACTTCTGCACTACGGCAGCGAGAAGCGTTTCAATGCGTTGGTCATGGAGCTGTTGGGTCCCTCGCTGGAGGATCTGTTCAACCTGTGCAAGCGTCACTTCTCGCTGAAGACAGTTCTCATGCTGGCCGATCAGATGCTGATGCGGCTCGAGTGCGTGCATCAGCAAAGCTTCATACATCGCGACGTCAAACCAGATAACTTTCTCATGGGCCTCGGCAGGAATTGTAACAAATTGTATATGATCGACTTTGGCCTGGCCAAGCGCTATCAGGATCCAGAACGCTGCCAGCATATACCGTATCGTGAGGATCGTAATCTAACTGGAACGGCACGGTATGCCTCCATCAATGCCCAGCGCGGCATCGAGCAATCGCGTCGCGATGACCTCGAATCTCTTAGCTATTGCATTATGTACTTCAATCTGGGTAAGTTGCCCTGGCAGGGCATCGTGGCGCCGAACAAGCAGCAGAAATATGAGAAAATATTGGAGATGAAACGCAGCATGTGCATCGACGAGATCTGCAAGTCGTGGCCCGTCGAGTTCGCCCTGTTCATGAAGTACACGCGCAATCTGCGTTTCCAGGACGAGCCCGACTACGTCTATTTGCGTCAATTGTTTCGCCTGCTCTTTCGCACGCTCAATCATCATTTTGATCATGTCTACGACTGGAGCCACTTGCACCAGCAGCAAAAGGAACGCGAGCGTGAGCGAGAGCGTGAACGCGAGCGTGAACGAGATCGTGATCGCGGTCGTCGCGATCAACAGCAGCTCGTGGAGTTGGAGTTAAAGCGTTTGAGTCGCTCGCGTGTCGAACAGAATCGAAATCGTTTGGAGATAGGCGATGGGCACAAGTATAAGCATTATGATGAGAAGCAGCTGAAGTGATCAGCAGATCGAAATGGAATCATAGAAAAACATAGATACAATCAGATGCGCTTCCAAATTATTTAAAAGACAGACTTGCATACGTTTATGTTAAATTGTTCATGTTTAGCGTTTATCCACTGCGTTTTATTTAAATTTTTCTTAAATACTTGCTGCATATGTATATTTTGATAACCCCGTCCAGAGGATCACGAACAAATGTAACGCACATCCACATCCAGATTCATGAAAGTCGGCCTAGAATGCTTTATTCAGATATTTAAGTAACAAAGCAATCGTTTATCGAAATCGCTTCAATTGAGTTGTAGTCAAATGGATAACATTACGATATCATATATCATAGTAAAGCTCCCATGCTGAAGATCAGAGCAATGTGAACGCATTTCAAATCTCGGTTAATTATTCTATGTAGCTCTCTAAAACAACCAGTCTATCCAGTTGAGTTAACGAAACAAATTTTGGCATTAATAAATATACATTGCTACTTTATTTCACTTTTAAGTTGTTAATTGAACAGTTGATCAAGTTGTTAATAATATTTTAATAGTTAATTATATAACAATATTTTTTAATTATTTTATAGTAGTTTGCGGAGACATAAAAATATAGATTTCATTTATTGAAATATTATATATCTTGAGTGTACAAATGAACCTAATTTTATTCTTATTCATATTCGATATTTATTCATAGATATATTAATTTATTCGTTAATAGATTTCCTTATTTATATATTTAATTATTTATTTATAGGTAGTAATACCTAATGAATTTATTTATTTAAATAAATATTTCATAAATCAGTAAATAAAATATGAAATAAATAAATAATTACATATCTAAATTAATAATAATTATATTATTATTAAATAATTATATAAATTATTAATTAAATAAATAAATAAATTATTAATTATAAAAATAACTTTAAAAAAAATGGCAAGTAAAACTTTTTTGTTGTTTATTTATTTAATGACTTATTTATATAATTCATAATTCATTTATTTATTTATTTACTTGGTTTTTCATTTATTTATTTTATGTTAATTTTTGTTTGTTATTTAATTATTTTATATTTTATTTACTTATTATTTACTGATATTTGGTCTGATCATATATATATATTTATTTTTTTGTTTTTAATTTAACATTATATTTTTTATATTTATTTAATTTTTTCATAATATAATAATTATTTTATATGATGTATTATTACACTCTATGACGTTATATTTGAAACATATATTCATATAGACCTGTGGATCGTAAGCGTTTATGGTCCATATATTGTATTGTATATATCCATTGGTTAAATAAGAAAATTTACGACTCCGGCATTGTCTTTAGAGCAAGAAGTAAAAAACTAAAATCTTTGCTATCTGTATATATTATACAAACGAAATAAATATATCTTAAGACCTTTGCAAATACTAGACCTAGTTGTTCTTTCAGAACTACCATCACAACGGTTTACAAGCGAATCACTTTTAAGCTCATCTCAAATGCTAAAAAATTAATGCTACAAACAATAAAATTTATGTATATTAATACATAATACATACCTCATCTACTGGATCACACCAGCATCCTCTGTCTGTTTACTAGTCTCACGCAGAACAATTATTTATAGTCGACTACATATTATATATATATATATTTTTTTTTTAACCCCACCTACTTATTTTTCTGACAAACTTTGAAACATTTTCATTTAGTATTATAGGAAAACTATCTATTGTGCTTAAAATTTCATACGATGTTCTTCAGTTACTTTGGCGAGCAACTTTTGCAAAGCTCATCAGAAAGGGAAGCTGTCAAATTGTCATGTAAACGCGACCTGCTGCCAGCATCAGTGGAAGCCATTGAAAAGACTATATAGCGCAAGTTTTTGCAGTTGAGTTGGGGTTTATTTTCGCATAGTTATTTATTGAGTGGCAGGCACACATATACACAGAGAGAGGGAGAGGGAGAGAGAGAGAGACAGCGCAGTACAGGTGAAAAAAACACTTGCAAGTTATGCGAAAACAAAATAAATTTTATAGCAGCCATGACCCCCAAGCAGAGCCCCGACTTGTCCCGCCCAACACAGAGCTGCACAATACACTGGCAAATAGTTTAGCTCCGACCGCACAGAGCAGAGCGAAAATAAAGAGAAAAATAGAAAATGTTTCTCGTTTTTCTTTTCATTTCTGCTCGGCGCCCGGGAAAAGTAAGTGGAAAAGTTTTGCTAGCTTTGACTGCGCTGCTTAGTTCTGTTAAAGACGGGGTCGTTGCGTTGCACCTGCTGCCAAATTAAATAGCAAAAAATAAAGAAAAAACAAAACAGAAAACAAAAAAAAAATGAGAGAAAACCACAAATAAAGCTAAAGAATTGCAGAAACTAAAATACAATAGAGCGAAACAGAAACAGAAACAGAAACAGGCAACTATGGCTATGACAGACTGGCAATTTCAATAATTTATGATGCCCGGCTTTGAACAACGGGCGGAAATCATTTTGACATTTTCCAGCAATTTTTCTTGCACTTGGCAAAACTTCGTCCTCGTCGCCGCTGCACTGACAAAACATAATTAAGTGTCGTCTTGAGCGTCAACCTCGCCTACTGCTACATCTTCCCCTGCTCCTGCTGCCCCACTCCTTTCGCTCTGCCTGTTTCTCCTATTGTGCTCGGCTGCCAGTTGATGAAGAGCAACAACATCAAAACAACTACGAATGCTGCAATCGAGTGGCACTGACTGGTCAATACTCTGTTCAAAAAATAGCTTAAAGGGAATTTATAAATGTCTTTTTTTCTATAGATTTCTATATATAAAGCTTTATAGCATAGTAGAATATTTTGGTAAAGTTTTTTATCAACGGTCAAGCTTAACAAACCAGGGCAACTGTTTTTCAAATACTCGTCGGTTACAACAAAATTTAAAGCACGTTGAAAATAAAAAAATAGGGCTTAAATTTTCTTTTTTTTTTAACATTCTTCTTTCATTTGCTGTTTCCCAGTGAACCATTTAAGATTATCCAGCTTATGCGAAGGGTAGAGTGCAATTTTTTTGACAATCAAAGAGATATTGTATTTATATAAAAATATTTAAGTAAAAAAATTTATTTAAAAATATATAAAAAGTAAATAGTTATCTAATATATACATATATACAATCATATTGTCATTATTTTTGTATATAGTACCTTAAATATATATAAAAATAAAATAATGCGTTTTGAAATTAAAATAAATATATAAAATTATATATTATTAAACTAAAAATATATTGAAATAAAGCTTAAAGTTTTTATATATAATATATTTTGATCTGAAAACCAAAAGAAAATTCAAATTAAAATTTAAAAAAATAAATAAATTTAATATTAATTTAAAAAAATTTTTTATATATATTAAAAACTTAACTTGACTTTATTACTTAAATTAAAAATGTTCATTTTAATGATTAATATAATATTAAAAGGAAATATAAATTAATATTTCCATATTTAAATGTAGAAGCAAGTTCGCAAATAGCGTAATATTTGTAATTTCTTAAAAAAGAAAACTAACTTTTTCATTAAAATTCAAAACATTTTCCAATATGCTTTCAGCGACATGTTTAATTAAGTATATATTTAGAGCTAATTTAAAACTGCTGTATTTACTTGGCTATTGACGCTTATTAAAATTATTTAATCTCTTATATTATTTATTTAATTATGGCGTTAATTATTATTGTCTTCTTTTTTACTTTAAATTACATTTTTTTATTAATTATATATTATATCCATTTTTAAGTAGTAGCCACATACAACATATCGCTTCATATAAGATTATATACCTGACAAATGTTATTAAGTATATAACTGAAGTTGTTAAATCTCTATAGTTTTTTAACTAATCTGTACCAGGCGAAGCAGTGGAAAAAAGTTACGTACATTTGACAGCATCATCTATGCTCGGGAATAAAAGAGTACTACATATTATTTTTAGCTTTCCATCATTGTGCGCCTACAATCAATAAAGCCTTGTATCGTTTTCTGTATAGAGTATTTGGAAAAACAAAAAGTTTGCAAATACCAGGGGACTGGCAACTGGCAACTGGCAGCCGGCAGCCGGCAGCCGGCAATACGGAGTAACACGGCCAAAAACTTGCAATGTGGCAAATAAAGCGGCATGACAAGTGACAAGTGGCAAGTAAACCGTAAGCCGTAATACAAAATGCCACATAATGCTGCAGCCTTTTGGTACTGCTACCGATGCTGATGCTGCTCATCCTGCCCAGACTGCTGCCCTGAATAACTGACTGACTGACAGGAATCGGCATCGGCACCTGAAGCACTGACAGTTGCCATGTCAACATATATGATAAATTGTGCTGCGCGTCGCGTTGTCTGCTTGAAATGATGTGTTATGGAAATTCGACGTCCGCTGACTGCAAATGTCGCCTGCCAGTTGCTTTTGGTATGTCTCTGATGTTAGTGTAAACATTCATGTAATGTAATTGCACATTTTGCTATCTGCATGCCAAATAGCTGTTTATTTAATTTGCTGAGCATGGCATTGCGAATTGGGCGTCCACGTAGCAGCCATTTAACATTCACTGCCAGACTGATTTGATGCGACAATCTCGAGTTGTGTAGGAGGTACTTGACGTTCAAATGTTCGTGTGGAATTGCATAGAAGAAGAGGAAAATCAAAATCAACTACGGCAAATACTTTAAATCGGTGCAAAGGGAAAGAAAATTTAAGTGAAATTATAGGAAAATGAAAAATGTATATAACATGCATGTTAAAGTGCTTTGTAAATCTAAGATATATGTCAAATTTATAGAGGTGCTTTGTGTTTCAATAGTTATCAAATCAAACAGAATTCAACGTATTTTAATTTAACATGCATGTTAAAGTAACTGGTAAATGTAGTATTGCTAGTTGATTATTAAGTGAATATGAATAAAAAGAGTGTATATTACTTGAGGTAGTTTTCCGACATGAGAAATGGATTCTATATTTTTTGGAATATCTAACTAAACGAAATCATATGTAACATGCATGTTAAACTTACTTGCAAATTTAAAATTACAATATAAAACAGTATAAAAATTAGATTTTTAACTGAAGTGCCTGGGAAAGCTAAAAAATACAATTAAACAAAAATTCTAATTTGACATGCATGTTATAGAGCTTGTTAACTCTAATGAATATTGTGTATGAAAAGTTTATAAGAATGTTATCTGGAGTTACATGTCTGGAGTTACATGTCTCTAGCTTTCCAAGGCATCAAAATGAGCTATGTAGATTAATTTTAAAAAAAAATTAACATTCATGTTAAAGTGCCTTGTAAAAATAACTTCTATAATTAACTGTTTAAAGGGTAATCAAACAACCAAAATGAATTCACACTTCCATTTAATATATGTATTAAAATATGTTTTAACTCGAATTAGCATTGGAATATGAATTATTTGATAGTAAATAGACTTAAATATAACAAACTCCTCCTGTATAATGTGTTTTAATATACATCAAATCACAGCCAGATTCCACAGTCATGTTAAAGTTGCAACTTAAATGTTAACAGATAAAATACAAAGTAAAATCTACTTGTACAATATAATAAAAGCTGGCCGTATTATCTTCTGCAACCAGCAGCAAAATCTTGCTTTTACATAGTAATAAAAAAACGCAGCCACTTAGCATTGGCTGACTAATCCAGTTGCAGAGGTGGGAGCGAGAGTGCAGGATTGGGAGTTTGTGTGGCAGCAGCAGCAGCAGCAGGTAACCATTAGCAACAACACGATAGACAAAAACTAAGCCAGTAAACTACAAAAAGCAGAGCTTAAAAACTTTTGCAGCTTCTACCTGCATTTATATTCGCCCAACTAATGGCAACTGAAAACGTGAAAACGCAATGAGATAATGTAAGCCAAAGCACAAATGCAACAGCCCGGCAGAGTAAAGACTTTGCTGCCATGCCAGAAACTCTCAAAGTTTTCGCTCAAATAATTGCGTCTGCTTGCACTAATAGACGTTCAGGTATATATAGATATAGATACATACATATATATAGATGCTTTTATATGTATATGTATATCCTGCATACCACCCGATTCGACCCACGCCCAATGCTAGCCCAAAAAAAATGACTAAAAATCCGTGCACAACTTACAACAAATAGTAGCTTCAAATGATTTTGTTTTTGCACGTGTTTTTGACGTCTTAGCTGCTTTGTTGCTGCCACAGCTCTTGTTTTTCGTTAGAGATGGAAACGTCTTAGAATTTTCTAATTAAAATATATATCGCATATTATACACAGACACGAGTCTAAAGTAAAGTATAATACTAAATTATAAGCAAGATAATATAGAAACAATCAACTATAGGAAATTGTTTTGGCATTTATTCATTTTTTTTTAATTTATGAATTCTTATCTATATAATTCTTATATATTTCTTATCTATCATATATATTTGAGCATCTTAAATGTCTATTTAGAATAAACAAATTTTAAAGACTCAATTAAAATTCGAAACACATTCCAACATTCACTCTTATTCACTCGATATTCCAACTTATTCAAACAATGCTGAATCGTTTAAAGTTTTACTTTATGTAACTCGGCAAACCTCTTTGAACTTTTACGTACTCTTCTTATATATAAACTGTATAGAAAATAATTGTTTAAGAATTAAATACATAAGATACAAATATATTGCTTTTACAATCAAAGTTTGATAAAGTTTTAAAAATCAAACCTCTTGCTATACTAGGGAGAATCTAATTCTATTTGTTTAAGAATTATAGAGAAATGAACAGTGAAATATATTGAAAAAATTACATAAAAATGAATAGATTACTTTCCAATTCTTGTAATTCAAATAAGTCTCTCACTTCAAATTAAATGAATGTTGCTTTGATCACATAATGTTGAATATTCAAACATTTAATTTGTTCCAAATCATGAAAAATTCTACATTCAATGTATATTTAGAGACAATTTAATTCAAAACCAAAATCAATCATTTCGAACCCAAAACACATCGGATAAAATAATCAGACCTTCAATAAACAAAATGTTTTATATCGGCTCCGATCGCATCCATCTATTTCCATTAAAAATCAATTTTCGTAATTTGTTATAAATATGGCTTTACACAGTTTCGTGCCGTATGGCATAGACGCGTGACGCTCTCATCTCCATTTTAGTGGCATATGCGCTTTGAATTATTTATTACAAGAGCAGCACTCGCCGCAGCAGCAGCTGAAGCAGTAGAAGTAACAGCACAGAGCAGCAGCAGGTTTCATTTTGGCAAAAGCAAGCAATTATGTGTAACGTGGCGTATGCGCAATCTTCAAAAGCAAGAAAATTAATTAGTTCGCCAGCTGGTGGAGTGAAGCTGAGCCGGCCTTTGTGGTTAACAAGCGAGCTGATAATGAATCGATTTGTTTGAGCAGCAGGTGAGCCCAACTTAAGCAGATTTCACTGTCTGTTGGCCAGCAAGTGATTCCAACAAACGACCCAAACAAACATCAATGCCAAAACAACTTCTCAAGTTGTTGCTACTCCGACTACTACTGCGGCTGCTGCTGCTGCTGTCTAAGCTTGAAATAACAGCATGCCTGTCGAGCTGCAGGATAAACACGAATCGAATGTCATTAAAATAAAGACAAGACAGCACAAGGCAGGCCAACGAGCGGCTGGATGGGTGGGGCGCAGGCAGTCACTGCGGTTCGAGCAGCATCATGTTGAGAGCTCATTAAAACGAATACGAATTTAATGGTACTTAAAGCGGAAATTGCCTGGGAAGTTTCCGCCATGCCAAGCACACTACACCAGACGCAACAACAACAACAACGTTAGCAACAGCAGCAGCAACAGCAACAACTACAACAACCACAACAACAAATGCCACACAAAGCAAGTCGAAGCAAGTCAGCCCAAGATCGAAGCAAAGCTTTTACGAGCTGAAAACTATTAGTGGCACCCATTGCACACACACACACAGATATATACACACACGCACACACCCACACATATTCGAGCAGGCAACAGCTCATCTGTGCACTCACTACTTTTCTTTTTCGCCCTACGATATTGTGTGCCAAATGAAGCCATCGCCATTGCACACCGGCACAAAGCCGATGCATGCTGTGCAAACGAAAAAGGGAAAATAACACACACACACACACACAAAAAAAAAGAGAAATAAGAAAATGGAAAATCTCGTGCAGTTGGCAGTCCACTCGACTACAGTTTACACTATTCTTGTTGTTTTGTTTGATCTGTTGTAGAATGTAACGAGTTGCGCTCATAACACTTAATGTAGGGCTTTTTATGATAGGAAGAGAAACGAGAGATAGAGAAAGAATAACAGAATATGAGGGAGAGAAAATATTTTAAAAAAAGAAAGAGACAGAGGGAGTCGGAGCAAATGAGAAAGAAAGAATGAAATTAAGAGAACGACAGATACAACACCCGAGACTAGATGAAAACGTTAGAGAGAAACACGGGAATTTTATAGAGAGGAGAAAAATGGGGAGAGTGAAAGAACGAAAATAGTATTGACCGAAGAGAGAGAAAGAGAGAGAGTGAGAGAGAGGGGTGAAAGAAATAGAAAAACAGTTAGATGAAAAGATGCAACAAAAAAGGGGATAAGAAAGTGAGAGAGAAACACAATAGAAGAACAGTGAGGAGGAGTGTAAGATAAATAAATTGAATCGAAACAGATAGATAGAGGGAGAGAGAAAGACATAGATCGAAGCAAATAAAGAGAGACAAAGAGGAAGAGAGTGAATATCGAAAATATAGAGAGAAAAATAAAGAGAAACACAGAGACAGTTAAAAACAGAGTATGATGGAGATAGTGAGTATGAAAACGATATAGGAAGGAACAGTAGTCCGTCTCAGATAAAGAATGGCAGAGAAAAAGGATGAGCGAAAAGGTCAGACTTAGAATATATAATTAAGATATTTATCTTATTATGCAATCCATTAGCATTAGTATTTTAAGACTAAGCGAGGCTTAAAAACATCAGGTTCTTAGGGAAGAAATACAAATGAATCTGAATATGTTTACCATTGTAGGAATAAGTTCAATATCTTTGACTCAAAACTTAAAGCAGATTCTAACAATTTTGTCTAATCAAGCTTAATAAAAATTTTATTTGGTTATCGTAAATCTTATTTGTATATTACATTCATATGCATCACATTCAGCTAAATGGACAAAACCAATATACCCATTTTACATTCAACAACAGAGTCTTAAAGCTGGGTAAGCTCCAAAAAGTAGAACAAAACTATATGTTAAAATGAAAGCTCCGACGAATATTGTATAGCCTTCCATACTAAAAACAGCTACTGGGATAAAAACTCACATTTAATTTGTATAAATTTCCAAATACAAATATTAATAATTCAGCATAAATAACTTAGAATGTCATGTAATCACAAAAATTTAGTAAGTTACTGCTTTATTTCACTATATTATTTTTTTGTTGAAATGAAGTACATGAAATTTTTTTTATATTGTAAAATGAGCTAAAAATTGTATTAATATAATAAAAATACACATAATTCATTTAAGATTAAAGAAATATTTTGTTTTTTAATTTTATAAATATAATAAAAATACATATAATTTATTTCAGCTTAGACATACATAAAAAAATAAATATAAATTTATAATACATTTCATTTTCCATGATTTGTTTTTGCTTCACATAAGAAACGCTGTTACAAATGATTATTTAAATATGATATGCCCAATGTTGAGCTAACTGAACAGGTGAAACAGCAGAACAGCAGAACAACAACAAGAAAACAAAATGAAAATAAAAAACGAGCGACAAATGTAACTCTGCTGACTGTGCGAAAATGCGCGACGCCATTTTGAGCGAACGCACAAAAGTATGCTATAATTGAATGTTTGTTTGTGTCGCAGGTGTTTACGCTTTTGTATGTATGTGTATATGTATTTAGATGAATGTGCGTGTGTGTGCGTATGCAAAGAACTGGAAAATTTGCTGCACATATGCATGTCAGCAGCGCCCATAATGGCAATACCATTGTATGTACTTTGAGTTTTCAATTTCAGCTTTTCGCAAAACAGAAAGAGACAGTGGCGGAGAGGGAGAGAGAGAGAGAGAGGGGGGGAGGTATAGAGAGAGCGAGGGTGAAACGAGCGTGGGATTATGCGGCATATTGACTGAGGCATACATTCATACTGGTTTTGCGTTTTGCCATCGCGCGACAAACAAAAACAACCCAAGCTCAAAAAAGTCAATTCAAATGGTATTTGCTTGTTTCAGCTTATGGATTTTTCGCAAAAACTGCCAGCGGGGGTAAATAAAAATGGTTCACAAGTTGCAACGACTGACGCAAACATCGCCTGTCAGCCTAAAACCAAGAGTAAAAATATCATCAAAATGAAAATTGATTGCGAATTTCGAAACAGATTTCAAAAGTGTGGCGACAACTTTGCCAATTCTAACAAATGCAATAAATTTTCAATAACTTTGACAATTTAATTGGCAGGCTGAAATATAATGGTTGCCACGGGCAATATATATATATACAATGAATGTTCTGCAAATAGTCAAATAGATTTTATAAAGAAATTAAAAATATAGAAAAATAGGCAATAGGATATTTATATTGTGCATGCATACATATACATTAATATAAAAACTTGCATATATATTTTAATCTCTTTTATATATTTTTTTCTCAGTATGACTATTTATTTATTTATTTATTTATATGAGGCTAATGCTATCGACTTTTAACCATGCGTCAAGACAGAATTTAGACTGATGGATTTCTTCAACCAAATTTACTATTTATATGTAAAAGAAAGAAGAGCAAAAGCTTTAAGTAATTACATTTAACAAATGTGTATAAATTCTTTAAACTGGACATCTATCGCAGACATTATGTATCTTCAGAAACGAATCGATTGTAACATTTATAATCTTTTATCGATTATTCATACAGTCTTTACCCTTCCCTCTAAGAAACAATCTTATATACTTTTCCCAAAGCCCAACTCATTCCAAAATATCGTAACCTAATAAAAAATCTCTTTTATAATATCTTCAATATATCTCCACAGTGATAGAGCATTTTTCCAAGAGCTCAACGCTTTTCTAAATATTCTAACATAGTTTCAAATCTCTGTTAAAATATCTTCAATAGATCTTCTTTGTTCATTTTCGAAAGAGCATAACTATTTCCTAAGTCTTCTAACTTAGTTTCATATCTCCTTTATAATATCTCTCATATATCTTGCCAGCGCGAGAGCATTTTTGAAAACTATGAAGGCTCAACAGCTTTCAAATTTTATTATTATGTTTGTAAATAGCACGCATAGCATTGAATGGCCGAAAGACAATCCAAGTGAATCAGATGATTCGTTCGCATAACAACCGCCAGGCTTACACACGTGCACACCCACTCAGACAAGCAGACACACACGCGCACACACACACACACACACTCACATAGTCGTACTTTGAAGTGCACTTAGTTGCCAAAAAGTTAATAAAAATAAGTGCCTCTTAGCCGTTGCCAAGTGCCAAAGTCCGGCAAGCATATGAAGTGGCTGGAACTCGAATTTGGACATGAGCTCCCGGCATCCAGCATCCGCCATCCAGAACCAGAGCCAAAGCCAGATCCAGCTGGAGCCGCACCGACATAAGTAATTTAGATTTTCTGCCGAGTAGGTTGGCCGCACTTCAGCAATGCACAGCTGCAAAATGTTACCGTTGTTAACTTGAAGGACCTGACCAGCCTCGCCCCCAGCTGGCCAAAAGGGCGCATAAGAAAAATACCACAGACTTGAAAATATATAATAACAATAAACCAAGCCAAGGCAGCCATGCATAAATGTTGATCATAATTGCTGTTGGCGAAACAACTTTGTGCGTGCGCTGTGCCTCTCAAAATCTCAATGAAATTCACAATGAAATGGTCGAAAATTGTGAATTGCAATTATTTTCAAAGCTATTTCAACTAAATTGCGTATAGCATAATTTCGAAAGAAGTGTGTGGTCGAAGGATTTCAATTAAAATTTCAGTTAATTAAGAAATTTTTGGAAATTATACAAGTTGCTGTTAAATTTGACAGGCAGTTTAACATTTTGAAATGAATTTGTTTTCAGTTGGGCAAACACACAACATTTTATTGAAATATTAAATATATTTTTGAATAATTAAATATACATATATATATACATTTTTGTGTTACTACCTTTATATTTATATTATGTGTGGCAACTCCGATATTTTTTGATAATGAAAGCTGTGACGAACCAATAAGAAAAATAAGCAGAGCAAACTTATATAAGTATACAACACATATGGCAACGCCGAGTAACATATCTAGATAAATTTTTAGTGCTGCCAGTTAGTAATAAACTATAAATTTGGTAACACCGAGTAAAAGTGATTTGATCAATTAAGAGTGTTGCCGCTTAGTGATAATAATATGTAATACATATGGCAGCACCGAGTAGAATCTTTTAAAAATATCAATGATTTTCTTTAATGTTTTATAAATCCTATTAAAAGTGCTGTCACATAATAGTTCAGAAGTAATGTCTTTAATGATTCTCCATTTCTTAATTAATGTGTTGCTAACTTGTGAAAAATCCTCTCACAAGTTATCAACGAAGCGTTGCCACTTGAGTTAACAACTCTTCAATCTTAGAACATATTTTTACAGCCACGATTTCCATCCAATAAACAAATTTCGTTGCCAGTTTGTTAAAAATGCTTAGTTAGCTTATCAGCAAAGCGTTGCACCTTGAGTACACTATTCTACAATATCATTCGCTTAATTTGAATTAATTTCGAAAATATTTTCTTCCCAATAAAAAAAAGCTTTGCCAGCTTGTTAAAAATGCTTAACCAGCTGTATACTATTCTACAATTTTATACACTCTATTTGAATTAAAAGAATGAATTTAGAAAATTGCTTTCGGCGAAAAGGTTTCTCCCCAATATAAAATAAAAAGTGTTGTATTACGTGCGCCTGCTCTGCCCCATTAAACCTGAAATTGATGTGCGTGGGTGGGCGTCTTTAAAATGGCTGTGACCCAGCAATTTAATTAAGCTACGCAAAAATGTGCCAACTACTTGAAGGAGAGCGCACAAAGCCGCACGGACTAAGACCTCGTAATCGCAATTCTAATTAAGTGCGAATATCCAGGACAAAACCCGGCAGCAAACCTAAAGGGAATATGCCCCGCAAAAATGTGTTGTCGCCTAGTTTATTTCATCTGGAGTGTATATATATATATATATATATTTCTTTTTTTTTTCTACCACGCCAGCTGAATTTAATTAAATTTCCACACTTCAAAGCGTGGGCAATGTGCAAAATTGTGACCCCGCAGCTAGTCAAAAGGACGAATAAAAAAAAAGAAGTGAAAATAAAAATGCTGTATAAGGGCAAAAGGAAATCTTAATTTTATTTTTCCTCCAGCTGTGTGTGTTTGTGTCTGTGTGTCTGTGTGTGTGTTATTTTTTTGCGCTTTTTGTATTTCTCTGTTGGCTTCGTTATTTTCTTCAACTTTGTTTCCGTCAGGTTACAAATTGTTGAAATCTGCCATTGCCTTTGCCATTGCCATTGCCAGTGCTTGGCTTAGGTTTCTCATTCTCGGCTTTGGCATTCGCCTCCCTCACTAATTAATTTCGATTCATTGAGCACTTTACAAGAAATTACACACCCACTCAACGCCCCGTGCGGATCCAAGTGTCCTTTTTGCTTGTCATTCCTATTCACATTTCTAGCACTCGGCTGCCATTCCGAAATGCGATTGCGATTCCGATTCTGATTCTGATTCAGATTCTGATTCCGATTCCGATTCCCATTACGCTTTCAACTATTAGTTGAAAAGTTTATTTTCTGTTTCTGCTTTATTTCAACATTCTTCTTGCTGTGCTTTGCTTTCGTTTCCCTTGAAGCCAGCATCAAAGGCCCGCCCCTCCCACTCCTCCCACACGTTTCCAATTGTTGGCAACAAATTTGCAGTCATTGAGCGACAGAGCGAGGCGGATAGCTGGCTAAACAATGGAGCTCAATGTGGTGCATCAACTTTTCGCAGGCACTGTGTAGCCCTGGCAACTAGCTCTCTATGGCTCTGTATCAGTGGCGCCTCGTTACTCGCCACGCCTTATCGATGTGTCAATTAGGAGGTCTTACTGTAATCCACGATGTTCACATTAAGTAACAGTACATATCGTAGCTGTCAAATGGCTCGAAACACCAAACCCAATTCTCATGTATTCCCCAGCTTATGTCGCCAACTCTGTATCTGTATCTGTCTCTCTCACGCTCTCTTTCAATATGTTCAATTAATTTGGCAGACTTCGCTATACTCTACACGAGTTTCATATCAATTTCATATATTTCGCATATTGGTTTTACTGTTATGAATCAACAGTCATTCGAAAATTAATTAAGTTGAAATTAAATAAGTTGCAGTTGATTCTGCTGAATGTGGGTGACTTGAAGATACCCTGCAGAGAAAGTCACAAATGTGGCAATACAAAATTTGACAAACACAAAAGAATTGTATGAAGTCTTAATAGTCTGCTAGTTAATGTAATGCATGTACGTAACTTATATATACCCTTTACATAACTTTAGATATTTTGCGATAGATTGATAACATTTTAATTAGATGAGCATAAACTGAAACTTATAAGGTATCAAATATTATATAGAAGGTGTGGAAGTTAATGTGATAGATAAATCTACATGACTTAATGATTCTGTGTTAACAAATTGAAAACTTATTATAATAAAAAAATATAGGTTTCACTACATATCTGAAAAAAAGATAGGAACCGGTTAAATATCTCAAAAGTATTCTAAATAATAGATATAATATATATTGTTCTTTATATACTGATATAAAAAATTTAATGCAAAATATTGTATATTAGTTGTTTATAGATATATTTTAATAACAATATTGATTAATCTTTTTATACATACTATCAAATTTATTATATTTAAACTCTATATTCTATATATAAACAATTTCAAAATATTAGTTTACTGACTGTGGGATTGAAATATCTACTTGAATTGCCAGATTGAGTAACCTGTAAACATTCACTTCTCTTGGTTTTAATAAAGGAGTATATAGTATACATATAATATAGTACCATAATCAATCCCAACTAATAACAACTTTAGCTATATCTAAACTTCCACCAATATACATATATACCCACTCTAAAACTTTCCCCATCTACACAGCATACAAATATTATTGCTAACTACACATATGATACGATGCGAGCACACAGTTTGTCAAGCGCGTTCTCAACTGCTGAAACAACAACAGCATCGACAGCGAAAACTAATTGAAAAGTTTATGAAACTTCAGTTTTCACATATATAGTTTGCTTCACAAGGCAATGATGAAGCACCTTTTGCAGCAGCATCAAAGGTTTGAATTCTTTATTAATTGGTTAGCAAATAGAAACTACTGTCAAAGTTAATATAATATACGATGGTGATATGAAAAAAAAATTAAAATATAATAAATAATAAAAACAAACTTGCTTACAACTTGAAAAGTTGCTTGCATGAAGGTAACAAGAATGTATAGATATATACATATATAATAATATTTACATATATGTACATATTTAGTTATATTCAATTGGCTGGCAAAAATAAAAATATAAATATATAAAATATGCAGCGCAATATGCGAAACACACGCTTTAAATAGCTGAGATGCCAATGGATAAACTTTCCATTAACTGAAGGCCCGCAAAAGCCTCAGTAGCAAAAACCACATGCGAGAGCGTCGAGTGGCTGTGCAATAAAACAGTGAAAATAAAAAAAAAAATAAATGCCATAAAAAAATGTAAAACAAAATAAATGAAAGGACGCAAATGCAAGTGTAGCAACAACAACAACAACAACAGCAGCAAAGAACCGCCACATATACCAAAAATGTATTAAATTTTTAGCATGCTCATTAAAAAAATATTAAAATAAAATTTCTATGGTAACACACACACACACACAAGCACACTTATAATGCCCACATGTATTGTGAGCAATGAAAATAAAAATGTGAGACCCGTCTGCTAGCTGGCAATAATACGAGTTGCCTCCCCATTTGCCACAGTGTATGCACGTGGCTGTGTGTGTGCGGATGTGTGTGTGTAAAAGGGTGCATGGAGACCGCATGAAAATTGGCAGTACACACACACACACACAGACAGAGAGAGATACACACATGCTTACTCAGTTAAACAGTACGCCTGCACATTAAAACAACGCCATGTACTGCCGGCTAAAGCCCCGCTGCCACGCCCACTTGCGAGACGAGACAGCAGCAGGGCTGTGGCAAAGGGCGCTGAGGGCGAGGTCAGAAGCGGGCTAGGGGAACTGGAGTCAACGATATGTGAATATCAAGATTTAATTTAAAGTTAACTAAGTAAGATTAAGCTTTAGCAATGCACACACACACACGCACACACAGAGTTAAAGAGATACACACACACACACACACAAATTTTCAGGGTGTGTGCGGCAAAGGGGACTGTGCTCGTATCAAGTAGAGCAGAAACTCTTAATAAAGCAATTGCCTCTGGCAGTCAAAAAGTAAACGTCGACGTCGTGCAGCAACCTGATTACGACAGGGACGGAGGCTGAGGGCTGTAAGCACCTCGGTCCAGGGCCACGACCTCCCATATATCTGTGTGTGTGTGTGGCATGTGGGTGTATATAAGTGTGTGTGTGTGAGCTCTCATACAAACGACCTTTTTTCTTTTTGAGAGCCATGACATAGCGGCAGTTAGTTCGGCCAGTTTATAGAGACTGCTAAGGTGGCTGGGTGGTTGGGTGGTTGGGTGGTTGGGTGCTCACTGCGGATGTGTGCAGCTGCAGATGTAAGTTGAAGGAACAACGGGCCACAATATCAACTAACCATAATTATATATCGAATAGCGCAACCAGAAGAAATTTGAAACGCCAAGCCAAGCAGAACCAACTATGAACAGAATTTAATTAGCATTTCCCTATGGATTGCAAGGCACAGTGGAACGAATGTTAAGATAATGTGTACCACAAAAAATTTGTATAATATATAGAGTGAATTGTTCTTTAATCTCTATCTATTTTTCTATATACCTTAATTTCGTGCACTAAAATGAAATACAAATTTAATTTTTATAAAGTCGAGTTGTTTTTATGTACATATTGTAGTAGGCTTTTAGAATTTAGGGGAGCACTATAATATCGATAATTATAACTAACTATAACCCTAACTAACTGTAACTAACTAGAACTAACTATAACTAACCATAACCAACTATAACTAACTATAACTAAGTATAACTTGCTATAACTAACTATAACTTACTATAACTAACTATAATTATCTATAACTAACTATAATTATCTATAACCGACTATAACTAACTATAACTAACTATAACTAAGTATAACTTACTAAAATTAACTATAACTAACAATAACTAGCTATAACTATCTCTAACTGACTATAACTAACTATAACTAGCTACAACTATAATGTCAACGATATTAAACTATAATACATTTCCCTTAAATAAACTATCGATAAGTAACTATAAGGTCAACGATATTTAACTATATCGCTATTCACTTAAATCCTATTAACGTACTACAATAGATGTCTTAGATGAGTATTAAGTCATTATTAAGAAAACTTCCCAAATCTGCAATTACTGAATATCTTAAGTCTAAGCCACATAATAAGAGCGTAAGCACTATATAAAAAATAATTTAATATAGTAAATTAATATTATTTAATATTATTTAAAAAATTTTTGAATATAATATCTATATTTTTCGCCACTGAAATTTCAATTTACGACCCACTGTGCGCTGCAGCTATCAAATCTGTGCAGCAAAAGGCAAATTATAGCGAAGCAGCAGCAGCAGCAGCATATTATTTGCAGCAGCTCGGACACATGAAATACAGCATCCATAGCAACAATGACAACAACAACAACAATAACAACAACAACAACAGCAGCAGCAACAATGATTTTAAAGGCTGTAAAGACTTGCCATGCGCCCAAGCTACAAAAAATCTCTTCCACTCGCATTATTATCTACATGCATGAAGATATTCAAAGCGCTCTAGGGGGCGCTAGAAAGAGAGAGAGGACGACAATAGAGAGCAAAATGCAAGTAAAAGAGATAGCTGGAAAATAAATTTAATGTAAACATAAAAGCAAGTTTTTTGGGTAAAGCTAGTTTTGCATTTTATAATCAGCGCAAAACGCGGGGGTTGGCCACGTCCCCGGCTCGATTAAGGGTTGAGGCGCCTGGGCGGAAGGTTGAACGCTGAACGGTAAATGGTGAATACGTTGACTGATGATGAAGGGTAAAGGGCAAAGGGTGACTACTACTTGACTACTCGACTACTACTGTCTGCCCGGCATGTGCTGCATTTGATGATGCTTGGCTGCTCTCGCACAGGCCGCTGCTCTCGTTCGCCGCCTCGGCGTTCAGCGACGACCTCAGTGTCGGCCAGGGAAACAGCGGACAGACAGACAGACAGACAGACGTACATAGCCCGGAGCCTTAATAGTGCGGACGACGACGATGGTTTTGGTATTGGGCTACGGGCTTTCGGGCTTCGCTCTTCTTCTTTCTACGAGTTTCCAGCTGCCCTTTGTGCTTTGTCAAAGGGAAATTTTATATGATTTTTAATGCTTCGCGCTTCATAAAAATGTTGCCGTGGCTACAGAAACAGAATGCAAATAAATTGGCTTCACATGGCTTCACATCCCCAATGGCTGCCCCGAAGCCTTTAAGCCAATTTCTGTTATGTTCATCGCTATCTCTCTCTCTCTCTCTCCCTTTCCCTTTATGTACATAATATATATATATAACTATGTCTGCCTCTGTCTAACTGGCGTAACGTGGCAACGCTGTGTTTGATTAACACTCTCTATGCCAAACTGCTTCAAATGGCCAACGAAATTTTTGAATATTCCCAAAAATTTACATCCAAAAATTGCTTCCGTTCAAGTTTGGAAAAAAAAAGAAGAGTAACCCGCATTTGCATATTTTATAAAATTTGTTGAGCGTAAAGTTGGTATACTATAACAACAATATTCGTATATAAACTTTTATTAGGTGTGCCAATAATTGGGTTCGAAATATATCAAGTTCAAACGACTTTCCTTTTTATGATTTGACTTCAAAAACTTTTTTATTGAAAATTGGAATAAAAGCTTTGAATATCAAATCAAATAATTTTTGGGATGTCTAAAATATTTAAGAATTTTTCTTAAAATAACTAACAATTTTTAGGTTATAGACATGCTCTTAGCCTTATCTAATTATATCAAATTTTGTTTAAGATATTCAGATATTTTGCATCTCATATTATAAAACTTTAAAGTCTTTAAGAAAAAAAAATGTTTCATTTTTAATTCCAAGCATTTTATGTTGTCCCAAAGAATTGTTAATTTTTCGAGCCTTGTGAAAAAACCTACAAAGTCTGCAATCGAAATGCAATTCTTTTAATTTTTCTGTAAATTATGTATATTTAATTAAAGCAAATGGTTAAAATGTTCATATTTAATGAAGCCACACTCCATTTGAAGCGAATGAGGCTGCTGAAACAAAATGGGCGCAAAATTACAGTGCATATAAAAAGTATGCAACCGCATTGCGTTAATGGTTGCCTAGCAACGAGCTCGTTATGCAGCCATTTCGTAAAAAGTAAAACCAATTAAATATAAAAAAATGCTGAACAAAACCAAAAAGAAAATACAAAAAATGACAACAAATAAATGTAAATGATAATAATACTCACACATATACACAGCAGCTCACACACACACACGAACGCAGAAACCATGTACACCCGGGAGCAATAAACGATTACGCAATTTAATTGCGCACAAAATGGCAGCCAAAAAACAACAAAAATTATAATAAAAATAAAGAGAGAAAAATTAAAAATAAAACCGCCTAAAGCTTATTTTAAAATAGCGGTATAATTAATATGAAATAAAGTATGAGCGGTCAGGGCATACGCGAAAGTAAATATTGCCAATAGACAGAGGGATTGAGATAGAGATATAGATAGTGATAGAGATAGAGATAGAGACAAAGATACATATACAGTCACAGATAGAGACAAAGATACATATACAGTCACAGATAGAGCTACAGAAACAGATACAGATACAGATACAGATACCGATCTGCATCTGTATCTGTATCTGCATCTTTATCTGTATCTGTATCTGTATCTGTATCTGTATCTGATACAGATCTGTATCTGTATCTGTATCTGTATCTGTATCTGTATCTGTATCTGTATCTGTATCTGTATCTGTATCTGTATCTGTATCTGTATCTGTATCTGTATCTGTATCTGTATCTGTATCTGTATCTGTATCTGTATCTGTATCTGTATCTGTATCTGTATCTGTATCTGTATCTGTATCTGTATCTGTATCTGTATCTGTATCTGTATCTGTATCTGTATCTGTATCTGTATCTGTATCTGTATCTGTATCTGTATCTGTATCTGTATCTGTATCTGTATCTGTATCTGTATCTGTATCTGTATCTGTATCTGTATCTGTATCTGTATCTGTATCTGTATCTGTATCTGTATCTGTATCTGTATCTGTATCTGTATCTGTATCTGTACAGATACAGAGAGAGATTTAAAAATATACTAAGAGAAATTTAAAAATATTCCTGAATATTTTATCCTTATTCCGTATTAAAAAAAAAAAACTCTTAAGCTGTTGTTATCGTTTTAACTCTTTTTTCTTAATCCCAGTCTAATCAATCCTCTTTTGAATATATTTATTTATGCGATTACGTCACAAGTCAGCTTCGGCATGTAAGATGGCAACGCCCTTAAAACATGCAAATTGAAAATTCAAATTGAGCTCCGCACACGTCAGATATATGTCAATGTATTTGCATAGAATTTGGGGTACATTCGTATGCGAACGTGTTTATCAACTACCACCTGTCGACAGGAGAACATTTGAATGCTCCGGCAATTTGTACAGTTCGCATAATTCTGATAAATAAGCAAATATTTAATGATGACTCGCACAGATGTCAATTAAGTAAATGTCGGGGCTATTTAGTGCATGGCAATCCGCTTTTATTAGGGGCATGCCACTAAGCCGCTAGGCATCTGAGTGCTTTCTGCTTATTAGGAAATATACGTATATACACACATACATATATATATTTTTTATATTTGCGCCAAGTATGCAGCACATTTTGCCTGGCGGCTTCGCGTCTCTCTGCATTTGCCTCATTTTCATATTGCTTTCGCTTCGGCTCTTCATAATATTGCGTCGCACCCTTGGCTCAGGCATCAGGATCAGCAGCAAAAACCGGGAGCAGGAGCGCCCACAGGCCATTCTTCAGTGTCAAAGCCAGCACACACACACACACACACACCGACATACACGTTCACTCTCACACACACACTTTTAATGCGTGTCGCTCACATTTTATGAGCTGTCGCAAAGTGCGAGAAGGCAAATGGCAAACAAAAAAGTAAAAGGAAGTGCGCGTTCACCCAGCTGTGACCAGCATCGCAAATAAATGAAAAAAGTTCACTGAAATCAAGCACAAAAAAATTGACAGCGCGAAGTCGAGCTTTAAATACCCTAAAAAATGGATGTAAACGATACTTTAAACTAGATAAATATTTTATTTTTAAAGACCTTTTAAATTTAAAAAGTGGATTTCATTTCCATTAAGAAACTTTAAAATTATATTTACTTAAAATATGCTATGCTACACATAAGAATGACTTTTGTTTAGTTTGGGAACATAGAATTTTGTCAAAAAAAAAAAAAAAAAAAAAAAAAAAAAAAAAAAAAAAAAAAAAAAATTAAAAAATTAAAAAATTTGAAAAAAAAAAATATTAATAATTATAATTTTTTTGTGTAAGTTTTATATTCTACAAAAAATACAATAAAAAAATCTTCACAAATGTTTATGGGCTTAAAATGTGTATAGCGTATATAGTACAATAGATTAATTTTGAGTGCATACTCAAAATGAATCGATGAATGAAATTATGAAATCAAAAAATTAAAAAAATATATTTATAGCTGACATTAATTTAAAAATAATAATTGACAACATTTTTTTTATAACATTTTTTTTTAGAATATTCTGAAATTGTTAGCAAAAATTCTGTTCAGCTTATTATTAAATCTTGAAATCTTGTATAGACACCAACCCTCATACTAGATACTCCATCAACTTGGTTAAATATACTAAAAAAAAATATTTATATCTATTTTACAGACAATTTATACAAAGTTTTACTATATATTATTATCTACAATATCTTTAAAATAATAGGCATAATTTAAAATATATTGTGCAAAATATACTTTACTAAGATAACTTTTACATCATCTACAATAATCATATAAAATTCCGACATAATCTAATACCAATATGCCCAATGAAAGGGTACTCAAAGCGTATAGTATATAAAATCAAGCAGAAAAGCAACAGCAATATTGCGACCATAGGTAGAAAGTTATTGGTCATGTTTGAGTCCCTTCTCTCTTATTTTGTCTTTCCCTTCTTTTATTTTTGTTTTGGGTGCCGGTCTCTTATTTAATTAAATGTCAAACTCTGGCATTCATCTGTTTGATGAGACTGCCATTTGATTTGATTTTGAAGATATAACCAAATAAAAGCCAAACAATTGCGCAATTTGCTTTCAAATTTAAAATTTCATTTGGAGCTCGGATTTATTGATACACACAATAAAATTGCATAAATGGGTTATAAATTTAAAAATCCGTTGTGCCAATTAAATGTTTTTTCTTTAGTGCATAACGAAAGCTATTGGGTTTTTCAAGAACTAATTGGTAAACACGCAATGACAGGCTATAGAAATTTTGCACTTGATTAAAGCAAGAGAGAAATGGCATTAATTTATAACTAATTGATGAAGCTTTAAGCTAAAAGAGATTTGGAATTATGGCTTTAATAGGCTTTAAATTGATGTGAAATAGTTAAAGTGAAAAAATGTATAAAAGCTATATTTTAATCAAGGAATTTGGCAGAAAAAATTTAATAATAACTATGCGTACATATAAATTAGTAAAACTGCACATGTTGGGAGTTTCTGACTACGTAAGATTTGAAATTTTATATATAGAATGCTTTATAATAAAAAAAATATGTAGTATATCGTATCCCATTAATAGCGATAAATATCGGTATCAACTAGAACAGCAATAGATACGAACTAATATCGATAAGCATCGATGTGGATATGAACTTAAAATGCATATAGATTATATTAATATTGATATTGATAATCAGGGCATTACTGGGCATAGCTGCTATTTTAGTAACTCCAGCTTTCTGTAAGTATATGAATATTTCAGATTTTAAGTTGGATTTAAGAGCATAAGATGCATTCCTATAATAAATAATCAGAATATGAATATTTCAGATTTTAAATATCATGTGCATATGTGTGGTTTACATATACACATTATATTTAAAATCGAAAATATTAATATTAGAATTATTTATTATAGAAATTCATCTATGCATTTATGCTCACATATGCATCTTATACTCTTGAAACCAACTCAGAATATTGATTCTTACAGTTTTTATTTATATGAATTATCATAGAGTATTTCTTATCCACATCAATGCTTATCGATATTATTGTTTTATTTATATCGGTTAGAATTAATTTCAATTTTTATTGATATTAATGGCATAAGATATAAAATATGTGTATTAAAGATTTTTTGTGAGAGATAAAAGATTCAATATATAAAATCTGAAATATTAAAATCTTTAGCTGTTTTGGTTTATAAAAGGAGTGCATTTATTAGTACAGACAGGTAGACGGACAGTTAGCTGCATTGACGAACTCAGCTTATAGTTCTAAACAAGATTTTCGCTACTCTATACACTATTTACTCTATGCTATGCAATTTGCAGGGTATATAAGACAGAAGTTCACTGTAATTTACTAAAATAAATTTTAAGCTTAAATACACTTAGCTAATTAATAAAAGAGAAAGAACAAAACGCAACACAAAGAAATTTTATGCACAAGTGAATTCCACGGAAATGTGTTTGTCATGCAGCCTTTGAGCTGTTTTTTCTCTGAATCATATCCCGGCGCGTATCTGTCATATATGTATGCAAAAAAATACATATACTAAATAAACTGCATAGCTGGCATAGTCTTACGGCTGTTAATTTAACTCGAAATAATACGCATACGCAGCGTGGCTCATGCTATTCCTTTGAATTGCGTATTTGACAAGACATTTAATTAAGAGAAATTTAATTTACTTGTGCATGCCAAAGCCTTTTAATTAGCTGTCAATACGAGTTGAAGGTGATTTTATATATGTATGTGTGTATACATATATGAATTCCATTTATAAAATTCCCATTTTGTGCACTTTACGCTTCGCCGCACAAGATGAAATCGTATTATAGTTTTATTGAATGCGAATGTTTCGTTTAAAAGTGCATGAAAAAGCAATTTTCTTTATCACTTACATTAGTTGAGCTGGATTTCATGGCAACAATTTGGGCAGCCAGTGCAGCGAATAATGTTGTAATTACTCACATTCCGTCGCACACACACACACACCCACACAGGTGCACACGTGTGTGACAGTAAATACCGCAAATGTTTGAAATGATTGTGCTAATATGTCATTACATTTAATTAACCACAGTTACCGGGGCACCACTTCGGCTCCCACTACCGCACGCTATCTCTCTGAAATACCACCAAGCTTCTTGCGGCAGGACATCAAAGGATCTCCATGCGACATTTGTAATTAGAGGTAGCCGGCGCCTGGACTCCAACCGAATATTTTCAATTATGCACAGTGGTTCTGGGAATGCCTCTGATTGGTATTCAGGCATTCTGAGTTTTGGCTTTAATTAGCATCAAGTGCAGCACACGGACACACAGATACAGACACACCCACATACCCACACACACACACACACACACACAGGGAAATTGAATTAAAGCAAATTGCTTAATTTCTATACAAATACGATTCTATTTGGACGAATTCTTCGTCGAAAAATGTTCATAATTGCATGGCCCAAAAAGTTTCGCAATTTCTGTTTGAGTTCCTCAACTTGATTTACCCTGAAAACGACAACTTGTTGTTCGTTTTGGTTTGCGGTGGACTAAACAATTTTCCAAACTAATGCGCCCCAAAAACCCGAAGGAGCAGGGCCTGCACATGTGCAGACAAGAAGCCCCAAAGAACCCCAAAGAAAGTAAAAGAAAACAAAAACTATTTGAGATGTCTGGAGTCGACTATGAGTTCTCCTGTATTTGGAGCTATTGAAGTTGATTATGGGCTATTAAGGAGTATTAGTTATTAGATAATCTTAATTCTTAGGTTTATCAATCGAATTGAAATTTGAAAAATTCATAAAGATCTCATTTTCAAGGCAATGGTTTGTAATTGTATGATGATATATGATTATCTATCAATTTATTAATACCTATTAAAATATATTTATAATTTTTTAATATTAAAAAATTTATATAAAGTACAAAAATAGTTTCATAATGTTCAAAACTTATTTATTTAAAAAAAAATTAAATATTTAATTGTTCATATTAAAAAGATATTAGTCAACGTTTGTAGCATCAAATAGAAATGGTATCTAAATACTTATAATTTCTTGTTTTTATTTTCTTCTACTAGAGCTACAACTATCTTACGAAAAAGGAATCTTTCCAGTCCCTTATAACATCTCAAATTTATACTACCCTTTTCTGTCATAACTTGTATAGGATATATCACATATAAAAAGTAAACGAAACTAAGTAAAACCCAAAATCCCAAAAATCCCTTGATTTATTTCTAATGCTAAGTAACACACGCACTCCCACACACACACACACATGCACACACACACACACACACACACACAAGTATACACATCCTCTAATACGTGGCATGGTAAATAGAGCAAGTGAACAACAACAACAACAACAGTAATAACAACAACAACAACAATAACAACAACCAGACGCAGAACTTCAACACATCCCGCAGGAACTAAATTGTGCCAGCGGCGGTTTCTTTGCTTGTCCGCCCCCCAACCCCCAACCACACCCACACTCCCAGCCCTCGACCGTGCCCACGCATACGACCACGCTAGGCCCGCCTGCCATCGTTCAGATATTGTTTAGATACTCTCGCATCCTGCTGGCGCTCAAGGCTCTCAAGGAAGTGCGCAAAAAGCACGAACATGCAAAGTGAAGCTAAACGAAAGTGCCTCAATTTAAGTTGTAAGCTGATTTGCTAGAGCATACGAGTAATATGCCCAACACACACACACACACACACACGCACTCAGGCACACACTCTGTCACATTTGTGTATGCGTTCGCTCTGCCGGCAGCTTACTGAAGTAGAAAAACTTTTGGCTGTAACTGTAAAAGCAAATGCTCAAAATTAAGGCAAAACTTTTGCTATTCGTCTCTAGCTCTTTTTATGAAGTTGTCGAGAGTATGTTATGTTTGTGCTCGAGTTTGTATTTCCGATTTCACATATTTTCTATCTTATATATGTACATATATTTTATGTACATATAGATGAAAAAATATTTTTCGCGATTTTCTGACGCTTTTCAATTTTAATGAACAGTCTGCAGAAAAGTTTTTTGTTTGTTTATATAGAGTATATGCAAAGAGCGAGGCAGGTGGAATATACAGAATATAGAATTTTTAGATTACATAAATGAAAACAATGAGATATACATATCAAAAAGAATGAAGGAGAACAATAATTCGATTAATATCCATTAAGATTGTGCAATATGAATTAATAGAACAATTATTTCAGTTATTATTTGATACTTTATAAATAAATATAGAAAAATATATATATAGAAAAATCTTTTTAAAAAAGTATGTATATGAAATATATAAATATATCTAAAAAATATTATATATTAAAAATAGAAAAAAATTGTATTGTATTCTGAACTAAGAATTGATACTAAAGAAAAAGTCTTTGGAAATCTGTTATTTTTTTTTAATACTTATTTTAGAAAACATATTTTTATAAATTTGATAAAAATTGGGTTGCCAAAAAGCTTTGAAGATAATGATAAAGATAAAGAAAGAAAAACAAGATATATAAAGATATAAGTGCACGTAAGATATGAATAGAAAACAGATCTGGAAGAGATTTTTCGAAATGAGAAAAATTAGTTTAGTTTCGAAACTCTGTTAATAATAGTAATATATTATGAAAACTATATTAGTGTATATAATCTCTGTTGCCGTCAACAAAATATTTATCCATCACATCCCGCAGAAATCTTAATAATTGCTAGAGTATCTTGCATTCATCATGCCGAAGACAGACTATATTTCTCATTGGACCGAGTGCGCCTTGTCTTTGCGTTGGCTTCCTTTTGCTCTGCTTCTTCTTTTCTTATTTCATTTCTTTTTTTCTTTTTTTTTTTTTTGGTTTTTTGGTCTGATTTTGACACAAATCCCTTTGGTGCTAAAGCAATTTATGCGGTTGTATCTGCCGCAGAGGCGCAGGACGAAAAGGACTCAAGCAACACACAGACGTCCACACACATATAGACATCTATTCACATATCCTCACATGTGTCTGCATATGTGTGTGTGTGTGTGAGAGTGAATATATGCTTTTTGTATAGGACACATGCACTTGACTGGGTTTTTCGGTTATGGTTGTTTGGTTGTTCGGTCGCTTGGTTTGGCTGCCTCGGCTGCCTTGGCTGCTCTGCTGCTCTGCTGCATAAGTGCAATTTTATGTTTGGCCCAGGAGTTGATAAATGGCAGCCAGTGGGTGCCCAAAAGTATGCATTCAATATGCGAACACAAATCTCAAAGCCAAATCCCAGACTCTGGTCGCTCAACTAGTAAGCAACTACAACAACAACAACAAAAACAACAAGAACAACACGAACCATAAAAAAAATGTAAATTTCTGAGCATAAATCTACAAATTGTCAAACATATTGCGCTTTCATATACGTATATGTATAAGCATATTTTTATGGCTGTCTACGTGTGTGCGTCTGTGACTCATAACACGCATATGCCACGCCCAAGCAGCCCAGATCACGCCCACCTTTAGCCAGGAACCTGGTCGCAGATAAAACCCCCCGAAAATAATGCCCAAACATTTCGTGTCATAAATTTAACGATATAAGCGCGAAAAAACCTGCACAAAGCCAATGCTCCAAATAAGAAGAAAATAAAAACGAGAAAAAAAGAAATCCCGCAAATAGAAGGACATGGGAATTCTGTTAAGCCGAACTTAAAATACTCTATTTTTAATGCTGTTAAATTGTTTTAGAAGATATTGTCGAGGAGACCAGTCTTAAAGAAAAAGCTATATATTATAGCTCAATCTTTTATCAATTATTGTATTTCATATTCCGAGTTATTTTGAATGGAATGGAATCGAATTTCTTACTTTAAGTTCGATACTTTAAGAACTCATATACATAGAGCTGAGGCTATCCAAGTTACTTGGGTAGTTTTTCCATAAAAAGTTGTGAAGCAGAAATAAAAATCGATTCTATTATAAACTTGAATCAATATGAAGTATATATTCATAAGAAAAGCTAAACTCAAACAAGAATTAAAGCGTGATACGCATTAAAAAATAGGTAGATAGAATGAAGGATCGATAAAAAAAATGAATAAAACAGTTTTCAAATAAGATTTTTCATTGATAAATCCAGATATGTCTATAAATAACAAAGTATAGCAACAAATAAATATAAAATAATTAAATTTATATGATTTGAATGCCTTATTAAATCAATTAAAAAATATAAATTTAAAAAATATATATAAAAAATTAATATTACAAATATATATAAACAAAAAACTTTGTCTTATATAGTTAATTTATCCGAATATCTTAATTTTCTATAAGATCAAATCAGATAGATATCATATAAACAAAAACTCCTCACTAACAAACCAGCTAATGCATACTTATGCACTACCTCCAAATACCCTAACCAAAAAATATTGATTTACAATTTTTCGTTCTGCTTAGAACATTAATTTATTTGGGCATAGCCCGGCCATTGATATGGGCTTTACGAGACGTGTGTGCATGCAACGTATCCAAGCGATAAATTAATTTAAGTGCTACCGCAAACAGAAAGCAAAATATTTTTTTGATAACATAAAAAATCAAATAGGCTGATCCGCAAAAGGGCTAAAAAGTCGCCCATTAAAGGAAATGAGCTGCATGCATTACTACTTAAATGGCTTCATTTTGTTTGGGCCCAATAAAAAGGGCCTATAGTATATATAGAAATATATTATATTATATATATATTCCTATATATATAGTACATTGTATATATGCAGCACTTTGCACATTTTATTTGTCTTACGCTTGAAAATTTAATTAAAAAACTCGGAAAAAACATTTCAGGCAAAAGTTTTTAAGAAAATGTTGCTGGCATTAGCGTTGGGCCTGTAGCTGGAGCAGGAGCCGGAGCAGGAGAGGAATGGATACGGCTGATGGTGCCTTACCATCGGCGTGGCAACTTTAGCAAAGTGGGCGCATCGTTATCGGAGCCATCAACAGCATCAGCAGATACAACACAGCCCGAGCAGAAACAACAACAACAACAACAGCAACAACAAAGGGATTTATCTTCGATTCCTTCGTTAGGAATACTTTTTAGAATAAATTGTTGGGGAATGGGACGGCGGAGATGCTTTTTGGCAGCGGAAGCTGCGTTACGCTTCGTTTGATTTTCTGCCGTTGTTGTGGTTGTTGTTGTTGTTGTTGTTGTTGTTGTTGTTGTTGTTGTTGGTTGTTGTTGTTGTTGTTGTTGTGGTCCTCGTCGCTGGGTCCTGGAAAATTAATTGCATGCAAATATTGGCGGAGCGGCACAAGTAAATATAATTTCGTTGTTTGCTCATAAATACACATTATTATTTGGCAGAATGAAAATGAAAACGAATGAAAAACAAAACGAAGGGAAACAGAAAAAAAGAGAGAGAGAGAGACAGCAAGCTGAATACTAGAAAATCAAGCGGCATTACGTTGGAGATTATGCTAATTAAAGTTGTTTGCCGAATAGTTACCCTGCAAACAGAATTTTGAAAGTGAATTTTATGAGATCTGCGGAAAAGTAAAGATTTAGCTTTTTTAAAGTGAAAAATTGTAAAAATCGTTGAAATTTACTACACATGAATTATGGAAAAAATTACATCGATACTTATTTATGTTAAATTATAAATATGTATATAAAGATTACAATTAAGCTAAAAACCTTCAAAGTTCTGGTAAGAAACACATCAATTTTAAAGACTTTGTAAATAAATACTTTAAAAATAATGATTAATTCCTAAATTAAGAAGACTATAGTTTGTTTACGTCTTTCGACAAGTTCTTTAGTCTGAAATTAGTTTTATTTTACAATATTCCACAAGATATTCTTACCTGAACCAGTTTTTAAAATGTGTCCAATTATTTAGTCTGATTCTTGACTAAAAACTTTCTTCACATATTGTTAGATGTAAAAATTATTTAAAAATTAATTGTCTACAAGTGGTGAAGCATTTTTCATTGACTTCAAAATATTATATATATTTTTGTAATATCTCAAAATAATAAAAAAAAAATACAATAAATTAAAACAATAATAAAAAAATGTTATATATAAATTAAATAAGATCATAAGACATAATAATAAATAAATATAAATAATAAATAAAATAAATCATAAAATTAACTATATAAAAAAATAAATAAAAAAAATTATAAAAATAATAAATATATATAAATAATTATAAAAAAAAAAAAGAAAATTATAAATCCGATATACATATATAAATAAATATAAATATATTAATATACTAATAATTCTTAAAATTAATTCACCTCTAAACTCACTGAAACTCAACTACAACCGCATTCAACTAGACTTCCACTTTAGGACTACCCCATAGCCTCATAGACTACAGGGTATAACAAATCTAGACAACGACAGCATCTATTTCTGTTAAAGAAATGACGCGGATTTGGGGGATTTCCTTGCCGTCGCTGTCGCTGCCTCTGCATCAGCAGATTTGAAAATTATCTAATCGGTTTAAACAGTTGGTGAAAATGTTGTTGCTTAATTAGCATCATTATCTTTGATGGGGTCACGCACAGTCGAGCGAGCAGGAAAAGAGCAAATGAATGAACAGCAGCCGAACAGACAACTGGGAGTGGCTGCTGATAAATGGGCTGCTCGGCCCTGGAAGGTGGTAATTAATGGGCAAATGGAGTGAAACCATTTTCAAGCTATAGAGTGTTAGAATTAATGGGTAGCTGGTACAGCGCTGGGCTGCCGGCAACAATTGGTCCAATATAACTTCATGCTACACACATTTTCGGCCATAATTCATAATTGACCTTATTGCAGGTATCTCCGTTTCAAGTGCTGCGCATAATCGTCTGGCACTTCTGTTTTTATTATCACAACACTTTGGCCCAATGAAAAACTTTCGCCATAAATTATTCGACAAAATTAGTCGCACAAGCAGCAGCACAAAAGTGTGCAACAATTTCAAATTGAAAAAACCCCATAGCTTCAGATGAAATATGGCTGGCAAGCCGGGCTAAAAGTTAAATAATCACAGTCATGTCAGATAATAAATGATTAACGTGCCAGACGGGCAAATCCAAAATGCTTCTGGATTTTAAGCACTTTTGTTTTGGGGTGGGGGAGGGGTACTTGAATAAAAACCAAGGAAAAAGCTGAAAAGATGAAGGAAAACAACAACGACTTTAAGGTTTTGTGTCATTATTCCGTTTTCTTACTCTTTTTCAGTATGGAGAAATATGAAGATATTAGCTACATTTTATAGTTGTATAAGAGGTTTGAAAAAATAATAACTGAGGGAAATTTTAAGGAATACTATTACAAATTTTATTTTCTTTATTCCTATTTTATGGTATTTTCAATTCAATTCAATTAAATATTAAAGTATTTCTTATCTATGCTAATAGTCAGCATGGAATATATAATTATAGACCCTCAGTTTTATGAGCACTAATAATAATTATAACAATCCTAGTAGTGAAATATGAAGTACTTAGCTCGGACATTTCAGCCAATTTGATATTTTCATTTCGTTTTAAATTGAAATTGATGAGCGCAGCCCTAATTACGCCAAAGACGAAATCCTTGAATCAAACAATTCTCAACAGATTTTAGCCACCCCCAAAATTAACTCAAATACAAAGACAAAGTTATAGCCTCTCAAAACTTTAATATACGTCTGAACAGCACATCTTGAGCATCTGCGGCATTTTATTTTATTTTTTTTTTTTCAATTTACTATAACACGCACACAAGCTCAAATGCCAATGAGTTAATATATATATATATAGCACACTTAGATATATGCTGAACATGAAATTTAGAAACTCAATTGGCAGAGCAGTGCCGTACCACGTATGATCCAATGGGCAATGGGCGTCTTTGGATTACAATCCAATAGCATGCCGACCACAAAGTTGGTACTGTGTCCCGTCGTCGAGAGAATACCACGACGCTCGGCCGTCTTATAGAGTGGGCACAGATAGTTGTGGCGCTCGGGCAGATCGACGCGTTTCAGTGGACGCAACCATATCAAGGGCATTGTATCGAAGAGCATGCGAGGACGTGACTCGGCCAGGTACTTGTTCTTGCGATCCCAACAGGCACCCTCCAAAAAGATACCATAGACGAAAACACCATCGGCTGGTGCAGCGGTGGTCCCTATTTCGGTCTCCTCCAGCGACAGCACCTCATAGTCAAAGGCCAACAAATCTATGGATATTACATATTTACGGGCATAATTTTGCTGGGCGCCCGTTAGGAAAGCCTGTGTGAAGAAGAATCCAGACAGCCAGAAGGTAGACGGCGCGCCATGTTCGTACCAGTGCTGAAAAACAGGGAAATATGAGAGTGCTGATAGGAATTGAAGAACGAAAAGATATATATTAGGGGCAGTTAAATAATATAAAGTTTAATAATATGTTTTTCTGATATACAAATTGTTTGCTAAAAAAAAAAAAAAATTAACTTTAATGATACGGTTTAATAATATATTTGACTGATATACAAATTTTTACTGGAAAAAAACTTTATTTATATTAAAATTTTTTCAATTTGAAAATCTGCCTAGATACCCTAGATACAATTTTAAAATGAATTGAATAATTTAAAAAAATTATTGAAACATTTTATTATTATAACATTTTCATATATAAAAAAAAACTTGTTTTGTTTGAAAAATATTTAATAAAAAACATGAAATACATGAAAAATTTAGAAATCATATTTCTATTAATCTAACGCCATTCTGCTTCAGCATGTGCTATATTATATAAGTAAATCACATCTAAACAATATGAAAAACTAAAAAAAAACCAAATTCATCGATAAGAAAATTATAACTTTATAGCTCCCTTACGATATTATTTGCACTATATATTTCCCAGCCGGGGTCAGGGCAAGGACGAGTGGCCTAGTAAGCATTTGTGCTGCCAGGGCAACAACTATGCCGTTGCCATGTGATTGTTGTTAGCTCGATGCTTGGCGCTTAGTGCACGCAACTCACCTGGAGGAATTCGAGGCGACGCATAAAGTCCGCAACGTAGCTGCCAAGTGGCTTTAGACTGGGGTAGGACTTGCTGGCCCACATGGCTGGAATTTTGGCAATCAGCACAGACTTGTAGACCGCCTCCACGGCCGCGGACATGACCACGAGACCTGAAATAGAACAGCAACGAGAAATGAAAGAAACACTGAGAGGAAGAGGCAAATACACATAGAGAGCAGGCAAAGAAAACTTTGTCAAGTTGAGACAACAAACGGGCCCAATTAGGAACTACGGAAAATTCAATTAGTAAACTGCTAGCGGACGTGCTTAACACTTAAATGATTGAAACAAGTTTTTATTATTTTTCGAATTTTAGTAGATGAAAAGAAAAAATAGTTTTAATTAGCTTTCTCGACAAAAACATACAAATAAAGTGAAGTAAACATGCCGGGGCAACAGCAGGACATCATGAATGTCCTGTTCCAGGCGCATCGCATGCGCCGCACCAGCAACACGTCCATTTACTCCGCGCCCAAGCTTGACCAGGTCAAAAAAATGTCATCCAAGGAGCACCTACTCGTCGAGCCGCCGAAGCACGCAAAGCGTGTGACCTTCGACAAGAAGCGCGTTCAAACAAAGCCGCGCCACATTACGGTCAAGGAGAGCGAGATGCAAACGGGTCTCACCTCCTGCCTGATTACTAATCCGACAATGGATCTACGCGTCACAGGCGGTAAGTGTTTCAGATAATTGAAATAGGATTAATATGTCAATTACGTGTCTGTAGGTGCCAATAATCCGGCGGAGCGCAAGGTTGGCTGGCTGGCCCGTACGGACAGCGAATGTCAGTTCAAGGCACCGGGACTTGATTTCCTAACTGGGCGAGAAACCGATGTGACCACATTCGAAGTGAAGATACGCCAGTCATTGCCGATCATCGAGGATTACACCACAAAATGCGATTACTTTCCCAGATATGAGGACAAGCGTCTCTACAAGGATCAAACCACACAAACTCTATACAGGTAATTGATGAAAACTTTATCCTACACTAGCAAATTCAATCCACGTTTTTAACTCAGGGAATCCTCGGCCCAGACTCTCGCCTACTTGCCAGACATAATGGACAAGGAGGTCGATGAGAACTTGGAGGTCTTTAATTTGTCCACACTGCTGCCTGGTGACAAGCCACCCGGTCTGTATGAGGTTGAGGTTTTGGAGCGTGCCCGCAAACGTTGGGCCTTCAACAAGGCGCTGAAGACAAATTTCAAGAAGCAACTCGATGAGGAGCGCGAAAAAGCGATCAAAAGCAAATATCGACCCATACTCGAGGCGTTCGAGTGGGAGCACTGGATGGAGAGGGAGGAGTACATACAAGAGTGCCAGATGATGCGACTGGAGATAGTCATACGCATGTTTGACAAGCGCGAGAGGCAGATGCACGAGGCCTCCAAGACGCGCATCGAGAAGGCCTGCGAGTACATCGAGGCAAAGCGTCAGCACGGCCTCAACAAGAACGAAATTGAGTATCAGCGGGCATTTCGCCGTCTACAAATCAAGAATGCTGGCATCTCGAGACGCTGGGTCAAGCAGAGTCCGATGTATGCATTGGGCACGCCCTGCTCTGAGTTCTATGGACCCCTCATTCGTCATGGCGTCGATCCGGTGCGTCGCAATTTCGTGGGCGACGGCCGTAAAGCGTTTGATATGCGCATCGATGACCTGGAGAAGCGCGTGGATATGAATCAACTGCAATGCCGATTCACCAAGCTGAAGGAGTGGTCCAAGCCCAAGGAATACGTCAAGGAATACGAACAGAACTTCTGTTCTGACAAACATCTGCAGAAACTCTACGAATCGCTCAAGACTTTGCGCTCGCAGGCAACCAGACAAAAGACAACGCCAAAGTGCCTCATCCGACGTCCTAAGAAATCATCCGACAATGACTTTCGCCTCGAATACAACTACAAGGAAGTGGATCACCATGACTTCTTCGGCCGACATCGCACAGAAGAGGAGCAGACAAAGACGCCGCTCACTGCAGAACAGATCCTGGCCATCCAGCAGCATATGGCGAACGAGAAGCGTATGTCTCGCCGTCCGGAGCTGGCTAAGGAGATGCTCAAGGAACGGCGCAGTGAGGATCTGGAGCATTTGCTGCAAATGTATGAGGGCAGCACCATCGGCTGGATAATGCAATTCCTATCCGAGGAGATGGAACGGCTCAAGGAGCAGCGCAAACTTCACTTCTTCTCCATTTTGACGCAAAAGGAACGCTGGCGTCGGGAGGCGGCCGAAGCGGGTCTACGCCAAAAGGAAAACAATATGCGTAGCCTTTACGAGGACATGTTCCAGGCGAGCAATGTGGTGCACAGTGAGGTGACCGATGATTATATCAATACGATCCTAACAACCGACATGGCCCACATTGCCGAATGCGAAGCAGCCGAGTCGGTTGTAGCCATTGCCAAGCAAATCGATAAGGATATTCAGCGCTGGCTGGATAGCTTCAAGCTCATCCAAACGCCCTTAACGTATGTGCCACTGCGTGAGATGCTAGGCAAGATGGTCTTCCCGGAAATGAGCGAATTGCTGGAGAAATATGAGAAATATCTGATAGCCAAGTACATTGTGGAAGATGTACTCTTCCCAGGCATTTGGGATAAACTGGAACACTATGATATAGCCTTCACAATAGCTAGCGATTTAATCGATCGTCTCATTGATAATGATCTATACTTGTTCTCAACCGAAAGCGAAAGTGAATCTCCCAAACGAAATGAGGTAGAGGCTATCATACGAAAACTCATACGACAGGCGGTGCCCGGTAGACGCTGGAAGACCGAAACAGAGCGTATTGTCCATGAGAACTATGTTAGTCTGCTGGACGATGTGTTTGATGCAATTATAGCGAAATGTAATGCAGAGCCCCTACCGATTGATCCAATAAATTTGCGAGCAGATCGATCAACAAATGTATTACGCGATCAAGACCTACGTAGCTTCAATGTCCAAAAGTCCGAAAGTAGTCACCAGTCAGTTGATGGGAATTCACAAGTGCTCTTGAACACGAAAACATTGACGTTAATGAAGAAAATGAAAGAGGATAAGATAACAAAAGAGTTGACTAGAGCCATGCCTCAAGTCGAATTTGAAGAAGATCAAGCGGATGATTTACTGGATAAATTGATTAATACACAGCTTTTCGAGCGAATGACGGAAACACACCCCCTAAGTGAGGATACGGAGATGTATCAAATCTTGAGCACCATGGACATTGTACAAGAGGATGACTTTACAGTGTTTCGCAAAATACCGCCGAGTAGAGTGTCCATACAGACGAGCCACATGTCCGTGCCAGTTGATAGCATGGAAACTCAGACGCATCAGATTGATCAATTGATTGGGGCACTTCAAGAAGTTGTAGCTGACTACAATGTTAAGGCAGAGGAGGAAAATACCGAATATGAGGCAGATGACGAAGGTAGTTGGTGGAATGATGTCTCCGGCGAGGAGGGCGAGGGTGGCGAAGATGACGAGGATGCTGAGGATGGCGACACTGGTGCCGATGGCGAGGCTGACGACGCTGGTGACGCTGGTGAAGCAGCTGACGCTGATGAAGCTGCTGCCACTGGTGACGCTGGTGATGCTAGTGACGGTGCCGCGGGTAGTGAAGGAGGCGATCGTCCCAAGGATACCGACCAAGAAAACATCGAGATCTCTCATAAAGTGACTGTGGTAACCTCCGATAATGTGGTTGGCGCTGATACCTCAGATAATGTGGACGTAGTTGAGCACGAAAGAGACATAGAAACGAATTTATCGATAGACCTTAATGTGAGCGACTCCCTAATCCAGTCTCGCCATGAACCTGAATCGCTTTTCCAAGCTAGGCTCAACTCCGATGTAAAAGCCGGTACGTATAGTAATTACGAATTGGAAGTAGCTAGCACATATGTCAGTGAACCTTAACTTCCCTCAAAAGAAAATCAATAGTTTTTTTTTTCGACATAACCTATATATACATACATATATACCTATATACATGTGTGTATGTATAGGCATATACATTTTCTTTGTCGACCATTATATTGTTAAGATAAATTTGAAGAAATTAAAAGTTAACAAGTTAAACATGCAACACTTACCCTTGATACCCTTTCTCAAAGTTATCAAACTGGTGCGAATTGTATTTAGCAGCACATTGAATCGCACCATTTCCTGTACCAACACCGTGTTCATGCTCTGATGGTATTGGGTCGGATAGCGAAGTAGTGCCGCCTCGCGATCAAATAGTGGGGGCAATTTATCCAATATGTCTGTGGCGACGTTCGTAACCACCTCCTCGGGTGTCAGCGCTTTGGAGCCTTCGCTGTCGTCTGACGAGCCGCTAGTGTCCTTCAATGGGATTTGGTAGAGTGAAAGGAATGGCGGACATGTTGGAGAGTTGGGTAGGTGTAGGTTTTCTGGGTAGCGTTGCGACAGCACATCTACGTAAACTCTTTGGGTTTTCTCCAGTTTCTAAAGCGCAAGCGTGTTCAAAAAATTACAGAAAAAAAGCTGTTGGAAAACGAAAAGCAAATGCCACGCAGTAAACAACTTACGCGTTTCTCATAAAGATCCTGTACGGCAAGCATGTTGTAAAATAATATATTTTTTTAATTCTCAAAGTGTAGAGCACACACAAAAAAAATTGTAACTTACCCATCGTTCCTTTTTAGCGGCAGTGAGTGGTATAAATAAGCAAAAGTTAAGCAACAATTTAAGCGTTATAGAAGGCTGCATTCTAGATTGCAGAGATATTTCGTGAGACTAGCTAACGATAACTTATAAGAAATGAGACTAGAGACACAGAAGTAGGACTAAGATATGGATGACCGCCAGGCAGGGACAGATACGGACAGATAAAGATAGACAGGGACAGACCCGGACAGATAAGTACAGTCAACAACAGACAAGTCTGTACCTTGATCGTAGATAGTATATGTATATACCTCCAAGACAGTCAAGGACAAACTCTAAAGCCTCTACCTTGATTATACACTGAATATATAACACAACTTAAGGACAGACTCGGACGGACAATTTATATACCTCCAAGACAGTCAAGGACAAACTCTAAAGCCTCTACCTTGATTATACACTGAATATATAACACAACTTAAGGACAGACTCGGACGGACAATATATATACCTTCAAGACAGTAAATGACAAACTATAAAGCCTCTACTAGACTGAATATATAACAATGCTTAAAGATAGACCCGGACAGACACGACTCTACCTTTTCAGCTTCTCAGCTTCTTCAAGCTTTTTCTATGAAAAAATATTCTATTAAGCAAAAACAATTAACTTCTCTCTTTAGCAGATCGTAAAAGAGGGCATATAAAATCGATTACAAATACAACAAAAATAATGTTTTTGCGCTTATTTTAAACAAGAAAAATAGGAAAAATATACATAGTTTATAGCTTAACCTAAGTTCCTGTAAAGCAAAATGTTTTAAAACAAGGCTCAGAAGAAAGCATTACAAGACTCTAATTTGTATAACTTTCAAATCTAACCAAAATGCGAATATTAGTGAAACATGGAAAATGTATAATATATATAGAATTCAAGCTAACGAACTACACCGCACATACCTGTGTCAGGAGCGTGTGGTTGATAAGCATATCCGTTTCCTGTTGATCCTTCATGATATCCGCATTCGCATGGAAGCCAAAGATCGATGGCGGCGATATTTGCGGCAAATCACGCGTGAAATTAATATACAACTCGACGTCCTTAAAGACAGGCACATAGTAATAGCCCGTCTCGTCCAGATAGTAGGGCTTCTCGAGATCAATTATACTGGGATTATAGAACCGATCCAGTATGGTCTTCAGTGTGCGACGATCCCAGTCGTCAGTGACACGACCACCGTAATTACACTCGCCCGTTAGATAGCGTAGCGCATCATAGTTGACCGTCTCGTACTGATTGAGGAACATGCGCAGCTGCATGAGCGAAATGCGTAGATCCGTCTCATTGAACTCGTAGGGTATGTTCCAGCCAATGGGTCCAAAGTACCGACGCTCCTGGATGACGGCATGGAAGAAGCACAGCGAATAGATCAGCTGTTTGAAGACGCGCGGCTGTGTGCAGGACTCGTACCACTCGAGATCGCTAATCGGATCGCTGAGCATCGATCGCGTGATATTCGACCGCAAACCCTTTGGCGGTTCATTTGTCATCTTGATGCCGTTCTGGAGCACCACAACCGGAAAATGTTCAGCCGGATATGAGGTGAGCCAAAGCCGGAAATCTGGATGCGTTGAGTCGGGCAGCAAATTTTCGCAGACCTTCTCCAGCGACGGCATAAAACTGGCCGCCAAATGGCAATTCTGTAGAACCACCCAATTGCCCAGCTTGACGCCCTCGTCAATCATCTTGATGGCAATGGGTCCTTGGCCCTGGCCCAAGGACAGGGAAAACAGACGATTCGTGCCGAAGCCCTGGTCCTCGGCAAATTTCAACAAAGTGGCTGTCGGATCCGAGCCTGGTGTCAAAATAAATATCAATGGTACACAGCAATGCGAGTCAGCAAAGGAGGCCATCAAATCGAACTGAGGCGGATCCACAAATCGTGCACCCATCTCGCCGGACACAAAGTTGAGCACAGCTGGCACCAATTTATCCGGTCGGAAGACGCGCAGCACCAGCAATTGCTGAAAGACGGTCAAACGTTTGAGCCACTCCTTTGGTATGGATTGATTGTCTTGCGGTGTCTTCGCATCGAACAGCAATTTCCAGCTCTCCTGATTAGCGCTGACATCTTCGCGCAATCCTTTAAAGTTGGGCATGCTCGATAAACGGCAGCATTCATCCCAATTTTGTACGCCCAGCCATGTGGTGGGATTCTTATACGGATTCTCGAGGCCAATTCCGCCAGTTAAGAGGAACATCCATTCCGAATTGTCAATCAAATTGTCGTGCTTCATCAGATTAATGTTCAATATGAGGGAGAACAAGAGCTTATCCTGTCACAAAAAATTTCATTTGTATTTTCTTTATTCATTTTTCATTTTTCATTTTCATTTTTCGGACACGCATTAAAATGACTTTTCAAATGGGGTTACATAAGCAATCAAAGCTATGGCTCACAGATACATTTTCACAATTTTCACAATTTTTTATTTTTTTCTCTTACAGACACAAAGAACGGATCAAAGGGGAGCTTACACGGCGAGGGCACATAGCATAATTGACTGAAAACATCATCAAGTCAAAAAGGACTTGGTTGAATTTGTTCCTTTTTCCCCCTTTTCTACCCCCTAATGATTCCAACAAGGTTAAAATATTATAGCCCTCTGTGTAAAAGTACAGTGGATAGAAACTAAGATGTTTTTGATACTTTTATACCTATATATTATCGAAGCGTTAATGTTAAATATTATTATATATTTTAGAGTCTATATTTTATTTAAAAACCCGTTTGATTGAAAAAAGAAGTTGAATACATTCAAATTTATGTAAAAAAAAATCTGCTCGTTAAATATTGTCAGCAAAAAATATAAATTGTAAATTGGTGTTAATTATTTTTTCTTATTATTTTAGTTTTTGAATTTATTACACATATTTTAATGTGTGATGAAGGGTTTTTAATATGCAAAGAGAAGAAATTTGCAAATGTGATTATCAACTTTGACAAACACATTGAAAAATATCTTTTATCAAAAAAATGTGAGGTTAGATTTTGTAATAACAATTTTATACTTGCAGTCAAAGTGATTGTCAACTTTAACAGACACTTTAAAAGTTATGCTTTAATATAAAATATGAATATAGATTTATTTTTAAAAATATTAATTAAAAAAAATATAGATTTTTTTTTTAGGTGACTGACAATTTTAACAGGTACTTTGACATTTATATTTAAGTCAAAGATGAAGCCTTTAATATAAGTATTTGGCATTCATATTAAAGTAAGAATCAACTTTCTGTCAAAGTGACTGTCAACTTTAACATAGACTTCAAATTCTGATTTGATGAAATGTAAGGGTAGATCTTATAACAACTAACAGTGGAATATGAAATTAACTTTTAGTTAAGATGAGTTTTGAATTTGACAGGCACTATAAAAATGTAGAATCAAGATGGAAAAAAAAAATATCAACTCACAGTAAGAGTGATTGTCAACTTTGACAGGTACTTTCAAATCTAAGAGTTTACAAAAAAAAAAAAAGTTTGATTTTGTAATTTAATAATTTAAAACTAGAAAACAAATGCTGACTTGTAGTTAAAGGGGCTGTCAACATTGACAAGCACATTAGGTGAGTGTGTTTTCTCCTAGATTCATTGTTAAGCTCCACAGTGCGGAGGAAACACACCTGGCACACAACATTAGCTGAACGTTGTCAATTGGAAGTGACGGCAAGGCGGCAAGTCCTTAAAGCTGATGCTAAGGAATTATTAAAACGCACTCAAGCGCAACGATACGCAGCCACAAAGAAAATTCAAGCGCCCAGTAATACGCTTAAAATATAACGCAATAGGATTATATCGCAATTACGCTACACACACACGCACACACACACACACAGAGTGAAGGAAATGGGAGCCACAGCAATGACCCCAGCTGAACTAACGTTTGATGATAATTGACATTGGAGGATGGAAGTACTTACACGCTCGAAGAGACTGCGACAGATGTTGACGTACAAGCTGTAGGTGAAATGATTGCGTAAGTCCAACAGACGCGCCTCAATATCATCTACCTTCTCCGTGTTGTCAATGGAGGACATGTACAGATTGACAAACCAGACCAAACTGTATTGGTACATAGGATCAATGTTAGCCAGATTAACTGTAAAGTAACAGAGAAAGACAATGTTAGCATTTAACTTACTTTCTGTTAAGCAACAGTGAGTTAACAGTTCACCTATGGTAAAGAAGAGAATTGTCGAATGCTCTGCTATGGGCACGTAGCTGAGACGCGCCAAATCGATTTGCTTCTCGGTGGCCTCTGTAATAATCTGCTTCTCGCTGATGTCATTGGCCAGAGCCTTCGCTGAGCTCAATATCTGGACAGCCGTTTCATCCTCTAAGATATTCTCGGCCGATGAGAGCACCTCCAATATCTGATCTTCAGTTTCCTTCAACATGCGCTTATTCTCCGCTCCTTGCACAATGAGATTATTTTTCTCAGCCTCCAGATCGGGTCGTTCTCTGGCCACAGTTATGCCCAGCAACTGATCCTGCAAGCCCTGCGTGGTAATCATGAAGTTCAACAAGGTGACCTTCACCGCCACCTCGGGCAGATAATGGGGATTTCTCAGCTTCGTTGTCATATAGAATCTGTTGAAGTGAAATTAAGTTTAAAGTTGTTTATATTTATATTAATGGAACAATATATATATATTATATATTATATTATTTATACTATTATATTTATATTAATGGAACAATATACATATATATTAACCTGTATATATACATTTCTCACCTGAATGCATTATTGTATTCAATAACCGTGTCGCCCAGCTTAATGCACATTGTGCCGCCCTGTTTGAACAGCTGCTTCAACAATATGGACTCCAGTATGGGATCCAACTCCTCGCCAATATTTTCCAGCAGCACGGGCAAACCGAATTGTATGGCATTCTCCAGCACGCGCGTATAATCCGCCTGATTCAAACGTATGACGCACAGCTTGTTGTTCTTCTCATAGTTCTTAATCCATTTATTGGCCTGCCCCTGCGGATCAATCATCAACGGCCAACGGCGCGCATTCCTATAAACCAATTACACAGTTGAAATAAAATGTGAAATTAAATTGGCAACAAAATAAATCGAAAGGGAAACGCAGCTGTGGCAAGGCTCTGAATTGTTGTAGACATATCGCTTGATGTTTTTAATATTATTAAAAATTTATTTATAAAGCTGAATTGGGTAAATGTTGTTTATTGATTTTTCTCTGTAGCGAATATAATTGAGTAGTTAATTAGGTAATTAAGTAGCTTAAAATAAATACGGTGAAAATAAATATTTGTACTAAATTTGGGCGACGTAGTTTCTATAATCCTTGAAGCTGTTGCCTTGACAAATTACTAATAATTAATATGGAATGTTAAATAATTAATTGAAATTCATCAGTTTCATTCGTTTACGTATTAATTGATAATTACTAAACAATATTAACAAGAGGAAAACTTGTTTGCAGAACGAGTTTAACAAATTCCTAAGAATTTATCAAAATTAGATTCATGGGATAATTGCTATGATATAGTAAAAGAAATCTTTTTCTGAGAATTATAATAAAATTTCCTAGTACAACCTTTCATTTAGATTTAAATTAGAGAGATTTTTAAGCAATATGTTGAATAATTATTCTATTCGCGTAAACGAAATAATTAAACTATAACAAGTTTCTAAGTAGAAATTATATAGAAATTTTCTGTTGAATATTCTCTATAAGATAGTGATCTTATAGAGAATATTCAACAGAAAGTTTCTATAGTTCATCTTAAACAAATACTCAATTTATATAAATATATATTCGATTTTTTTAAAAACTATATCACACTACTTAAAGTTAACTTAAATAATAACTAAATACTTTAAATTTAATTCAAAAATTATTATAATAATTAGAGATAAGCTCTTTAATATTTTCATTTATTATTAAAATTTCCACTTCTACATTTAGGGCACACTTCTAAACCTCTTTAAAAATGTACATTCAATTTGCTATCGACATTTATTTACGCTACACAATTATAAATATGATATCAAACATGCAAATGAATTGATGGGAAAAGCCAGAGAGAAAAGACGCCAAACACATGCAAATATTTGCTTTCAAAAATATAACTATACAAATATATATATATATGTGAGTGTGTGTGGCTGTGTTTGTGTGTGGTAAAGTCTTTATATGACTGTGCGATAACTCACAGATGTACAGTTTAAAGATACAATAGGCAAACATAACAACAACAACTACAGCAACAGCAACACTGCAGAGCACATGACAAATTCACACCGAATACAAATTTGTTCATGCGAATGAATGAACATTTTTGTAAATTGAAAACTTGATGAATGAAAAATATTTGATGCAAAAACAAAAGAGCCAATTTCAACCTCTCTCCGCAGAGAGAAAGAAAGACAGGGAGAGGGAGTGGAACGTAAGAGAGAGCGAAAGAGAAAAGGCTAGAGGAGGGCGCAGAAAAAATGTCAGCGAATAAATGCGCATACAAAATACCAAACGAGCTATATAACTATGTATATATGTGTGAATATCTGTATATGTATTTGTATATAGGTATGTACAAATGTATACATATACATCTATGTATATTCATATCTGTTTCACGCTGAGCATACCAATACAATTGTAGTCTCAAATGTATAGAAGAACAACTCGCGAATGTTTCGACCAACACATATGCTGTAATTAGGACTAATCCGACTATAATCAGAATGTGTTTTATTTTCATTTTTAAAGACAGGTATAACATATAAAAATTATTAAAATATATATTGTGATAATATATATATTTGTGATAGTTGTATATCCGCTTCTCACTTTCTTCTCTCCATTTTTATACCCTGAGCCCATTGAAAATGGGAAATCAGGGTATAATGGTTTTGTGAAAATGTATGTAACAGGCAGAAGGAGGCGTGCCACACCCCATAAAGTATATATATTCTTGATCAGCGCGACAAGACGAGTCGATATAGCCATGTCCGTCTGTCCGTCTGTCCGTCTGTCCGTCCGTCCGTCCGTCCGTCCGTCCGTCCGTCCGTCCGTGTGAACGCTGAGATATTTTTAAGTAGGCAACGTAGAGACTTGAAATTTTACATGAATACTCGATAATACCATACGCTGCACAAGTTTATAAAATTTTTCCGATAACTCATTCCATTTCGATTTTATGAGCATTTATCGATAATTTTAATGTGTTTTTAAGGCTTGGTTTGTACATCTTTTGAGCTAAAGACTTCAAATTTGCTGTGTAGTTGCATGTAATGAATACGGAGATAACGTTATCTTTAGATTTTGGATGCCACGCCCCATTCGCCCCCAATAGCCCCCTATTTGTAAAAAGCGCAAATCAAATACTAGAGACTTGTGCTTTGGCACATACACACATATGAATGCCATAAATAAGTTGGGAAAGTTTGATGCACTTAGTCCATCGCTAAGAAAAGTTATTAAACAATTAAGTTTCCATAGTAATGCCCACATTGCAGCCCAAGCGCAGTCGCTGCGTCAACTGCGCAGTTGGCAGAGCGCGCGCTTATGCGTGCGTGCATATGTATGGGTGTATGTGTTGTTTGTATGTGTGCATACAAAATCGTAGAATTATTTGATATTTGGCTCTTCACAGGGCTCAGGGTATCCCCTAGTCGAGCAGTCTCGACTAGAGCACTCTTACTTGTTATACCCTGAGCCCATTGAAAATGGGAAATCAGGGTATAATGTTTTTGTGAAAATGTATGTAACAGGCAGAAGGAGGCGTGCCACACCCCATAAAGTATATATATTCTTGATCAGCGCGACAAGACGAGTCGATATAGCCCTGTCCGTCTGTCCGTCCGTCCGTCCGTCCGTCCGTCCGTCCGTCCGTCCGTCCGTCCGTCCGTCCGTCCGTCCGTCCGTCTGTCCGTCCGTGTGAACGCTGAGATATTTGTAAGTACGCAACGTAGAGACTTCAAATTTTACATGAATACTCGATAATACCATACGCTGCACAAGTTTATAAAATTTTTCCGATAACTCATTCCATTTCGATTTTATGAGCATTTATCGATAATTTTAATGTGTTTTCAAGGCGTGGTTTGTACATCGTTTGAGCTAGAGACTTCAAATTTGCTGTGTAGTTGCGTGTAATGAATACGGAGATAACGTTATCTTTAGATTTTAGATGCCACGCCCCATTCGTCCCCAATAACCCCCTATTTGTAAAAAGCGCAAATCAAATACTAGAGACTTGTGCTTTGGCAAATACATACATATGAATGCCATTAATAATTTGTGAAAGTTTGATGCACTTAGTCCATCACTAAGAAAAGTTATTAAACAATTAAATTCCCATAGTAATGCCCACATTGCTGCCCAAGCGCAGTCGCTGCGTCAACTGCGCAGTTGGCAGAGCGCGCGCTTATTCGTGCGTGCATATGTATGTGTGTATGTGTTGTTTGTATGCATGCATGCAAAATCATAGAATGATTTGATCTTTGGCTCTTCACAGGGCTCAGGGTATCCCCTAGTCGAGCAGTCTCGACTAGAGCACTCTTACTTGTTAAAATAAATTTTAAAATTTTTTAGAAAATTTATAGAATTTTTAAATGAAGCTTGTGATTTTATAAACTCGTAGTATGTTCAAATTTAATGATCTAATTGATGAATAAAATATATATCCTAAATTAATACTGACATAAATAGTAACTGATAAAATTCCATTAATCAAACTCGATATTGATCTAGGCACATGATAGTATAATGTAAATCTATATCTAAACGTTTGAAAACATAGAAAGTAACTAGACTGCCAAACTTATTTTCATATATATATTTGATATAGAAATAATAAATTTATCAATTAAAGATTTGAAACTGTTATTGATATAACATATATTTATATATTTGCTGAGATATGTAAATACTTTAAAGAAGTAACATGTTTTTAATTTAAAGATTCGAGACTCCGAATCGCTACAATACATATTTAATTAAATTTTGCTGAAATTAGTACTTCTTCAAATACTTATTTCTAGCTCAGCTATAACACACTTCCAAACAACATTTTTTGAAATTACAGGGTATCATAACGTTTTCTAGTCTAGCTTCCGTTAGGCAGTTCAAAAATTTAAACATATATCGAGAGTTGAAAAAAAAAAACAAAATGGGCATCAGCACAGGGGAGTACATTCCGAGTACGTTGACTGTGCAAGCGCCAAAGAAAACCAAAAAAAAATTTAAACAATGTAAATGCAATAAAGGAAATCAGAGCTGACAACAATAGGAGAAAACGTTTGTGAATCACAAAAGCTTCCACTTGGTTTGCTACAATAGACAATAAAAATGAAGAATGACTTAAAGCTGGAGCACACACAGAAGTGTTTCGATCGAAACTCTTAAAGTGCCTGCTTAGAATTCAATTCTCTAAGCGAAATGTTGCATGGATTGGCCCTTATCCAAATTAACATTATTTAATCAAACATTTATGCAAAGAGACACGACCCAAAGCGGACCCCCAATGAACGACTCCACACCTGCTGCCCCACATTAGCAATTTACGAAGCAGTTGCCAGAGGGCATCTGGTGAGCGACGTGTCGGTACCCCAATAAAACAGGAAGAGCTAAGGAAACAATAAGGAGAGTTGTGATAAATGAGAGTGATCAACTTGAAAATACCCTGTTGAAAGGGAAAGCATTAACTTTTCATGCTAACTAGCAAGAGCTTCATTAAATGTGATGGTTATTGAATGAGAGAAAAATTATATTCCAAGGAAAACCCTCTAAAATAGTCAGAGCAAATGATTCACAAGAGAAAATTACTATATAGTAATACCCTGTAAAGTTCAAAGAGAGGTTGGAGAGTAAAGAAACAAAGAGAATGTTTTAGTTTAGAGAAAAGACTCATGCTAAGCATATAGAAGTGGAGGGGATGAAAGAGTTTTGCTAAATATCCTAGAAGAGCTAGAGAAACTTTGAGGAAACTTTAGAACTAGTTGACAGTAAAGATATAATGTAATGGAAAACTAAAAGAAAAGAAAAAGTATTTTGATACTTAAATATGATATTTGGCTAGGGTCGCACAAAGAAATAAATTTACAGAAATAAAGTTTTTGTATAGAATAAAGAAGGGGGTTTGCTTTTTTATATATACCTTTTTTTCCAAAAAAATATAAAACGGCGTTTATAAAATTTGTGTTTATGTGGTGTTTTTTTTATTTTTTTTTTTGAGAAAAAAGGGGTGGTAAATATAATAAGTCGGTCTCTCATCCATATAAATAAATAAATAAGAATATCGAACATAGATAATAGATGGATCGATAGATAAATAGATATACAGATATATAGACAGATAGATAGATAAATAAATAGGTTGATATATATGTGAATGTATTATATTTATGCGTATAAGATATCATGGATACAGAAGAGAAAAAATGTTCATAAAACTGAGTTCTTATATATTTTGAAGACATTCTCAGGATAAAAAAAAATCTTTTTAAAAATGAAAACATTAAGACGATCTCATTTCCTGTACTGCTCTGCTGCTCATTATTAGGTGTATATCTTTCACTATATAATATATAATGGACAGCATTAATACACCCTTTGTTAACACCCCCATTTACAGGGTATTTAAGGACAAAAGACAAAAACAAAAAACAAATAGAAATTCATTCGTCTTGTGTCCGGCAGTCAGAGGAGTTGCAGATAGTATAACTAGCGGCGTCTGAACAAATCCCTACATCATTCATTTGCCATGTCTATGGGTAAAAATTAAACGTAATGCGCCCGGAGCGCACATTAATCAATTGCTTATTCTTTGTGCAGCAGGAGTAGCAACAGCAGCAGCAGCAGCAGCAGCAGTAGCAGTAGCAGGAGTATCATCAGAGGTGGCTCACACCTCAGGTATTTTGGGCATGCTCCAAATTACTTTGAACACTCGTGGCGTGGCAGCAGCCAGGAATTTCCTTTATTAAATCGAAATGGAGAGACATGAGAAGAGTGGCATGTGGCATGTGGCAACGCAACGCCTGCCCCCTTATATTTTGGTGGAAACTCACCAGATGCGTAATGCTCTCTCTCAAACGCACGCATCAAACATGAAAATTCTTTGCCGGGCCCAACCACCTACTCGCCCAGTGGACCGACCGACCGACCGACCCTTAGCCCTGTGTACCTTGAGCTAAAGCAACCACCGGTGCTTGGGCAACATGCGGGTGCCTCACACTCGCTCACGCACATTCGAACACCCCCTCCGACCCAGCCCTGTGCAGCATCCGGCGCAGTTCTCACACCCTACACGCCGACGCTAAGCGGCATATCTTTAATTTTCTTAATATGCGTGAATTCTAACATTTTATGTTTTGTAATTAGAAACAAAAACCGAACCGAAACGGGGTATGACGAATATTTTAATACCCTAGTTGAAGTCATTAATCAAACAAACATCGCACGTGGCGGCAATAAAAAATTCTAAAAAAAATATATAATCATAGTTGAATCTTTTGATGCTAAAGATTTAATATGTGTAGATTAAGGGGGTCTATAAGCGAAGATTTCGTTGATTGATAGCTTACAATACTTGATACATTTTATGTAAGACTTAGAAACCATATAAGTTCAAGTCTTCAATTAATCATTAATCAAGTTCCGAACGTAGCAGCAAAAAAAAACTAAAAAAAAATATATAATTTATAATCAGATCAGTCTTCTAAAGATTTTAAAGATTTAAAAGAATAAAAATAGACTAAACTTGGATCTATTTCCACAGATCAGTTCACTTGATATATATTGATTATATAAGCCCTAAAAATCCTATAATTTTAGCTTTATGATTAATCATTAAGCATATTTAGAACCTAATAATAAGAAAAAATTTCAACGAAAAGTAAATAATAAAAAAATAATAAAATCTAATTTCTTTAACTATATGTATTTTAAATGTGTTTGTTATAATTCCAAGAAACCTTTTGAAGTGCAGCTCTGAGAATGCTTCATTTATAAGTGTTCCATAGTATCCTCTCCCTTAGGGTATACAAATACAGTGAATCTTCTGCTTCTGACAAGCGCTCAGCCATAATTAGCGTGTCAGGTTATTTAATTGAAAGTAGGTATATATAAACATATATACATACATCTATATATATACATACATAGATATATACATACACATATTTATATTTTTATATATACCTACATATACACACATATTTATGGTGGCTTGGATGGCTGAGCCGCAGCTGTTGTAGCTGAGATGAAATTAATGAAATTCGTGGCGCAAAGCTTTTTGCATCGATTTGTAAGCTAATGACTTTTTGTGGCTTTAACGAAGCGTAGTTTCCCCATAAAACTTCGCCTGTTGCCGATTAATGTGAACAAGCACTTCAGTGTAAGTCTTTAAGCTGAAGATTTACACTCAAATCTACGTCTAAGCTAAAATTTACTAGGGAAATTTTCAGAAATAACTTATGCACACTCACTTCATCATGATGGCGCTCTCCACGGAAAACGCATCCGTTGGCAGGCCGCATATATTCCAAAAGCGAATTTCCACCGGCTCTCCCAGTACAACAGCCAGCTGGAAGTCCGCCGAGCAGGTCACTCCGTAGTCCAAACATTTCGTTACCCATTTGCGTATTTGCGTTACACGAAAATCAATCGTAAATGGTCCCAAATAGGCAACAACTCCGGATGAAATGAGCACATCGCCAGTGACGCTCTTGAAGCTCGCTTGAAGCACTCGAGCCGTCTCCGACCAACGCGTGCGCTCGCCGCCCAGGCCAGAGATGAGCTCCTGGGCACGCTGCAGTTTCTTTGTGCAAGCTTCGTGCTCGGCCAGCAGAATACTAAGATGAGGTTGATGAGATGCGTTAGAGTAAGACCCGGATACTCATCATAATACTCACCCATATTGTCTCAGCTGTTCATCGAGGATCTTTTGAATGGCTGCTAGATTGGCCTCGACTCTGGCCAGTTGGGCCAGCTTTTCGTTGAGCAACTTCATCGCCGCATTGTAGTCAGCCTCGGCGGCAGCCAGGGCGATCTTCTTGGGTGCCACAATTTTGGCAACCACATCGTATTTGGTCAGTGCAATGACCCAGCGGCACAGACCTTCGCATGCCGTGGACGCCATCTTAATCTTCTCTGGATCGAAGGCTTCGTTGTTGAGGATGCGCTGCTGCAGCTTCTTCATGACCTCTGGAGAGATGTTGTCCTTGTCGAAGTTGATCAAACTGTCCAAGAATTTCATGTCACTCAGCACACGCTTCGAGGGACCCCAATAGTCCTCCACTGTGCCCACGCCACTGGGATTGGGCACCTTGTCCGGCTTCATTTCCTTCAGGATGCAAACAGCTTCCATCACGATCTTCACACCGATGGGTGGACTCTTCATGGTCTTCACCACAGCGATATCGGCAGTGGTCAGGGTGTTCAAGGCGGATAGGGCAGCTTCCAGAATGGGCAATGCCTCACCCAACTTGGCGTCGCAGTCGTCCTTGATCTCCTGAGCAACGGCTGCCTGCACCTTGGCTGCCTGCTCGTCCTCCTTGACCAGCTCACGCTGCTCGGCTGCCAGTTTACTGTCCGCCGTCACCTTGGCCACTTGCTCGGCCACGATCTCGGAGGCCTCCTTCAACTTGGGCTCCAGGGCCTGCAGCTGCTCCTGCATGACGGCCACCTGCTGGGCGGCAATATCCAGCTGCGAAATACCCGTCAAATAACGATTTCGGTTCGTGGTGATGTTGCTGCAAGATGAAGTCGTTAGATTTAAGAGAAATATTCCTTCTTCCCCAATCCTGACTCACTTTCTCTTTTGGCCCAGCAACGCCTTGAATGTCTGTATCAACTCCAGATAGGATGTGGGCGTTACATAGTTATATCGATGCAACATCTTGAAGAACTTGGCGGACAGATCCTGTGTGGACGTATGGAACTCCATGCACATATCGATGGCTGTTTTGCGCTCCAGGACAGTCAGCTCCTCGGAGGCCAGAAAGCGTGTGGATACGGCAAGTAGAGCATCCTCAGGCCAAGGCTGGAACCAATCGATCGTACAACAATTGACAATCGAGGGGAATTTGCGAATACGATTACGCAAGGCATCGCCAATGGGCGACATGGCCAACACGATGTGCAACTGATCCTTACACGTCTACAAGGATACATATATATGTATAGAACAAAGTATTATTAGCTGTCAAGGTAGAAGAAATAATGCAAATGCAAAGCTCATCTCCCACCGTAACGAAAAAGTTAAATAGGGCAACGGGACTGCCATCGGTTTGTACGGCCTTATCGCGCTGCTTGTCGATCTGAGCCATCTTCTCGACCACTTCGATCTTCTCCTCGTTGGTGAACAGATTGGGCACCTCGCCGGAATTCAACAGATTGTTAATGTCCTCCAGAAATGATTCGTCTTTGATCTAGAAGTCTTACAAGCATTAACAAAATACCCCAAAAACACGAAATTGCAATTGATCCAAAATCATTTGGTATGCTTAGCCCACCTGTACGTCCGTAAATAGGAATACGCCGTGCATTTCAGAGGCACCAATTTTACGCAAGATGGTTTTGATATCCTCGTGATACTCATACGGACCATACAATCGAGTTATTTCCACTTGAAAGAGCTCATAGTCGCATATATGCGAAGCCAATCGAGTCAAGCTCTGGCGCCCGGAGCCGCCGACTCCGATGAGCAGAGCATGACTACGTGGCTGCTTTATGATGCGACATATGCGCGATAAATGTTCGATGGCAAAGCGGAAAAGCACCAGATTCATTGGTTTCTTCGACATATTATTATATTCAACTAGATACGCCTCCACAACAGTGCGTAACTCCTCCACATCCATGACCTCGACATAGTTCTTCATATCCGCTTTCGGATTGGTGAAGTCGCAATAGATCAATTGCCGGAAATCGGACTCTTCCAGTTTTTTACCCTGTTGCACTATGCGGGAGAACAGACGCTCCGCCTCGATATTGAACTGCTCCTGCACCACACGGCACAGCTTCCCGAATAACCAACTCCGATCGGAGTCCTCAACCAAACGATCGCCGTAGACGCGCAACACCTCGTGCACCCACAGGCGACGCATCGAGTTCATGTCCTCCGTAGCCTCCGGCACCGACAACAGAACACCCTGTATGACGCGTGAAAAGTCACGCAAATTGAACAGATAATGGGACTTGGCGGGCGTGGGCAACAGATTCAACTTGGCATCGTTGTACACGGACAACGTTGCACCCACAATCTCATCAATACAAGGATCGAATTCCTTCGAGAAGCCACTAATATTAGTTAAAAGAATCTGGATTAACCAATACTTATTTGAGAGCGCACCCCACTTACCGCGCATCCAAATGCCAGAGAACGATCTTGCCGAAAATCGTATTCATAATTTCATCGTTGAAGTCATCAATGGAGATAACATTAAAGAAGCGCTGGAAACGCGGTGTCACCGTATTCCCCGTCGAGGGCGGACCCATGGCCACAATCATCTGCAGATCAATCAGCTTCATGGGCACAATATTCTTGCGATCATACCACATCATATGATCGAGCATCATCCGTAGCAGTTCAATAGGCGGCTGGGCACCGTAGTTCTCCTTCAGCGGCATCGAGACATCATCCACGAAGATCACAAAGCGACTATTCAGTGGCGGTCCAAAGACGCCCTTACGCCTCTTATCCAGCTTGGACATTATAATGTCCTGTGTCTGATTAGCCGACGTCTGTGCCGAGAAGCTGATGAACAGCGGCTTGTACACCAGCAAGTCCATCTTCTTCAGCATATAGTCAATGACATAGACGCTCTTGCCTGTGCCAGTGGGCCCGACAAGCATCAGGGGTTTACCGTGCCGTACCAACAAATCCAAGACCGCCGCTATGCGTACGCTCTCATTGGTCTGGATGAGAATCTGGTTGACGGGTATGTCCCGAGGCAGTGGCGGTGCTGCGTTGACATCATCCTGCCAGGGCTTCCACTTGCCCTTGCCCTCCTTTATGTAACGGTAATCGAACACCGACCCATGTTTGGGTATGGGAAAGATGAAGGGCTTGGATAGCTGCTCCACATACAAATCCTCCGTAACGCCATACATGTCGTACAAGCTTTGCGGAAAAGTCTTCTCCATCAGAGCGCGAAAGACGATATTGAATTTCTCCCGACTCTCGGCTGTCAGCGAACCACCAATCGACCAAATGGCGGAGAAAAGGAAAATTCCCTCTGTCTGTGCCCGGAAATCCAAATCGGAAATATTCGCCACATATTTCTCATCGCGGAAATCATCGATGAAGCACTCAAAGAAGTTCATCAGACTAACCATCAGATTGGTGTCCGACGTGGGCGCAATCTCACGCAGACCCTTCCGCACGATGAACAGGAGCAGCGGACAGAAGCGCGAGATCATCATGGAGATGAGCTGTTTGCTCACCGTGTGAAAGGCTGCGGGCAGCGTGTTCTTCCAGGAGGTGACTAGCGGCTCCCAGCCCAGCGAACTGGGCTCCAAGTAGATCATGCCACAGCGCGAAACGGTGGCCGGCGACGCCACCTCCAGATCCATGGGCTCAAATACCAAATTGGTCGTATTCGACAGCTGGATGATCTCACCCGACATGAGGCACAATTTCTTATTATCGTCCAGCACAGTGTTCATGTTCTCAATCCAGATGGCATCAACAGGTCCATCGAAGATGAGCCACTTTCGGTCCGGTGAATCGGATACGGCAAAAATACGATAATTGACAGCCAAGATGCCATCGCTCCACTCATGCGACACGGCATCGAACTGCCCGTACAGCTGGCCCATGGTTATAGCCTTGGGATTGATAATCGTATATATAGCTCGATTTTCAGAGCCATCCTTATTCTCCATGCACTCGAGCGCCTCGGCCAGGACACGATATGTTGTGGTCTTGCCACCAAACGGATAGCCCACCAACATGAGACCATGTCGCACCACAATCATCTCATAGAGCTGCAAAGAAATTGAAGTAAAATATATAAAATATGATATAAAATATATATATTTTTTAGAGTTCCCTGTTCCCTCACCTGTTGCACCTTCTCGAGTACGAACGGCGTGCATTGCTTATTCTGTCTCTCGCATGCCAGCAATGTGCACGCATTGAAGACCACGTAGTCCGCCTCGGGTAGAGTGACACCCGGGAACAGATCGGAGGTGATGCCCTGGAACAAGGGAATATCCTGGTTCAAGAACTTGGGTAAATTTACATCCTTGATGGAGCGCAGCACAAGTATGTCCTCGCTCTCGTCACGATAGCGCAGCTTCAGAGCTCCAGCTGCCTTCAGCACCGACTTGACAGCTCGCATACCATAATCGTAATGGCACTGCGTACTCAGCTGCTCGGAGCACAGACGGTAGGTGGCCACAATCTTCACCGAGAGTGGCTTGGCCCTTAGGAATCCATACGAATACAATTCGATTTCGGAAATCAAGGCATAGTCCGGAACCATCATAGCCACTGAGCGGAACAGAGCCTAAGGAAGAAAGGAAATTTATGCTTATAATTTGGAGTGGGAATTTTGAGTCCTACCTTCAGATTATCAGGCAATTCGGATCGTCCCGCATAACCGGGATTCATGGTAATAAACACAGCGCAAGTAGGATCCAGCGTCAAGGTGGTGCCCTCAAACACCAAAGTGGGTGAGCCCGAGTTGATTCCGCGCTGTATTGTGAGAATCTGTTGGGCGACCACGGACAACACCTCCAGATCGATACGATTGAACTCGTCGAAGCAGGACCAGGCTCCGCAGGAAGCCAAACCCTTGAAGAACTTGCCCAGAGCCAGATAATCCAGGCCATCGGAGCAATTGAAGACGACACACTGCTTGGCCACGGCCTTGGCCAAATCTTTGGTGGTCTCCGTTTTGCCCGTACCAGCTGGACCCTCGGGAGCACCGCCCAAATGCAGATTCAGGGCGGCGAATAGAGTGCGATAACAACGATCTGTCAGTGGAGTGACCACCAGGCGAGGAGTATTGCCCAAGTACTCATAACCATAGGGCAGCGAGCAGTTGATCATGCGCGTATCCAAGTTGTTGTCCTCCCAGTAGTAGCGCAGTTGACACAGCCATTGGAAGTCCTGCAAATCCTCGACTCCTTTCTCAACGATCTCTGCCAGGACGTCGCGTGCATGGACATCGAGCACTACCAGAGCGCCTAGGGTAATACGATTCTGTGTGTTGAGGTCACCTCTAACCAGATCCACAATCTTCATAATTTGATTCATGCACTTCTGCAGATATTTGGCCAGGCTCTCCTTTGGCGTTTCGCTTAGGAAGCATTCGGTAATCTCTAGGGTCCAATAGGTCAGCGATATCGACTGCACGGACTGACCCGGCCAGCTAAGCACCCAAATGTTGCGCTGCATCTTAACGTAGCTGTAGAAGGCCTCCGATATCTTCTGATGCAAACTCTTCTTCATGTCAATTTCAAGCTCCAGCAGCCACTTCTCCACCTGTCCACGTGCCTTGGCTGTCGAGATGACGTCGGCCAGGACGACTTCTTCTCGCTCCGACGAACGCATCGCAGTGACCTCCAATTCCTCGGTGAACGTGAGTGAGCCAATGCCCTCGAAGCACTTCTTGAGATGCGGCTGTACGCGTGTGGGATCCTTCGTTTCGGACAGAATCTCGAGCAGCTCGTCGTTGGACAGAAAGAAGAAGCGTGGAAAGTACAAACGCTTCTTCTCCAAGTAGGCATTGAGACCCTTCTGAATGATCTCCAGCAGATTATATGCTCTCTTCAGTTTCTCATTCATCTTGTCGATTTGGACAACGGTCATCACGCGTGAGTCCAGGGAAACTTGTTTCATCAGCTCCTTCCAAATCTGTGGCGAGTACAAAAGAGTGGGCATTGAGGTAACGTCAGAGTTGTATAAAGTACTTGGAACAGCTTAAGTTCGACTGGGAGTGACTACTAAATACCCTGTATACTCTAAATACCCTGATTTCCCATGGTTTTTAATGGGTTGAGGGTAGAAACACTATGTTTCAGATCTGTAGATTTATGTTAGTTTATAAAAAAAAAATTTGACTAGTCTTTCTGTGTATTGTGAAATTTCCGATATCCAAAATATAAAAATAATCAAAATTGCAGAAAATTCACATGAATCTATGGGAAAATTTTGGAGGCTCTAGGTTTAAAGAAGTAGGAGATATAATTTTAAAAATTGAAAAAAATTCCGATATGGTTAAAAATCGATCGCAGTACAACAAAAATAGTTATCGATAATACGAAGCAAACTTGACCTGAACGTGCTATATACGAGCCCACAAACAAAATTAAGTCCCTAGCTAGCCTAGTTACAGAAATCGATGTGTTCAAACATATGAACAGACAGACAGAAAGGCAGAGCTAAATCAACTCAGCTCGTCGCCCTGATCAAGAATAAATATACTTTGTGGGGTCTGCCACGAATCCTTCTGTCTGTTACATACATTAAAAAAACATTATACCCTGATTTCCTATTTTTAATTGCTACAGGGTATCTAGTGAAGCAACCCACCTTATCCACAGCACTGAAGCGGCGTCCCTCCTCGGGCATTTGTTGCTGAATATCTGGACTGCTGAAAATGGGCTCCAGATACATCCAGGTGGCCTGAACGCGCAGCCACTCGTCCAAAATTTCCTGCAGCAGCATCAGCTTCGCCTCCCACTTGCTGCAAGTGCACGAAACGCGCATTAGTAAGGGGTGTGCGAGGGGTGTGTGTGTGTGAGCGTGTGTGAGTGTGTGAGTGTGTGTGAGTGTGCGTGTGTTTATGTGGGAGTGTGATTGACATTGACAAGTGCTGAACAAACAGGCTTGGAGTGCACTCACAGTATTTCCGCCTCGAATGGTTTGATGTAGGGTGAGCTCTTCATTGTCTGCGTCTTGATGATTTGATCGTCCAGCAAAATTTGTATGTCATCCACGGCGGACAGCTTAAAGGTACCGGAGTCCCTGTGGGTGGCATTTCAATTAGACTAGACACACAGACAGACAGACAGACGAAGCCTTACCTGTATGGCGATATGCCAAACTCGACGCCCTCCCATTCGTTGGCCATTTTGGCCATGGCCTTTTCAAGGTTATTCTCCTTGGTGGCACTCTCCGAGATGGCTTCAAATTTGGGCACATACTCGTCCAGCTGGTAGTCAATGATCTTCTCAAGCGTCAACTCCGGCGACACTTTGATGGGGAAGCCAATAATTTCGGATACTTGCTCCCAATGGCGCGCCTTCATGCCGGGATTGCCCAGGGTATTAATGATGGGCATATGACCCCGGAAGAGTTCCATTTGCTCCTTGACATCCATGATGAGCTGCATAGTACTGGGATGATCGCCCATGATCTTCTCCAGCTTTTGTACGATACGATAGAAGTTCGACACATCCTGATCAATCTCGTCCGGATCAAAGGAGCCCACTTGCGAGTACATCCACAGCTCCCACTTGTCAATGAAGTCCTGGCCGGCATCGAAGAGATTCTTGTAGGGCTTCAGCTGATCGTGCGCCTTCTTGCGCACAGCATATTGGGACAGATCCCAGCCGTACGAGGTCTCCTCCTCGTTTATCTGATCGATGGTGTCCATGGCGTTGACCAGTCGCTGATCCAGCAGCCCGGCTCGCTTCTTATACTTCGACAACTGCTTGATGTCGCCCCACGTATCGTACAGCTGCACCTGATCGTAATAATTCTGCAATTCGCGACGGAATATTTCGATGCGTTTCTTGAGCAGTTCTTGGTACTCGATCACCTTTTCGGCAATGATCACGCGATGCTGATCGAAGACTGAGGCCAACTTCAAATACCATTGGAAGGAATTACTGTTATTCTTGATCTCCAGCGGGGAGTACAGCGTGTGATCCATTAGCCAAAGGATCTCGGTCATGTTGACCTTCAGGCGTGTCTCCATTTCGGGCACCAGATTCTCCTCGGCATGCACCACATAAGCCTTCAGTTCCATTAGCTCCGCCGTATCTTTGGGCACCGTCAGCGCCTTCTTCGCTATCATATCGTACTCCCTGCCGAGTCGGGAGATACGCGCCTGCTGATCCGCCACCATGCGAGCGAGCAAATCTGTCTGGATCTGTCGGGCAAGCTGCTCGACATGTATAATGAAATTATCCCGATGGAACTCGTAGAGACCCATACGTATGACGCCCCACACTTCTTTCGCAATACGATCCTCCTTCTCGCGATACTCGTATACCATCTCCGTGTACTGCTGAAAGGTAGCATCGCCGTCCATGAAGCGACCAACACGCTCCGAGTCCATGCCGTTGATCAGATCAATGAACGCATCAAAGTCCTGCAAACGCAACTCGGGACCAATGCGCTGCTCCTCTAACATCATGCAGACCTTATTCTTCGTATCAGCCACAATGCTATCCGGCACCGTCGGCGTTAAGAAGAGCTTTTTCGATATCTTCAGATCCGTATAGAGTTTGCCCTCGATGCGCGGCATTATCTGCACCGCATGCACAATCGAATCAATCAAACGCATGAGTTCACTTTGTATCTTCGAGAAGCTCGGATTGAATGTTATCGTGTCCTCATCCGCCAATATACAGGAGATTTCGAAGCCAGGATTTGATCTCTGTGTGGAAAAATGGATTTACAGAGAATTTCGAAGATGATCTATTTGAGTTAAGTGTCTTTCTATAATTACAATTTTGTAGCCTGGCAAAGCTTGACTTAATTAGTCTCGCTTCCATTATGCTAGGGGTAGATTATCGTAAATAGGGTTAGGTTAATGAATGAGTGCGTTAGGTGGAGTTGGGTTAGATTGGATTGGATGGGTTTAAGTGAAATTAAGGTTAGTTAAGTGAAGAGGTTAGATATGGCTTATAGGCCCAAAGCTATGAAACCATTCCTTTATTCTCTATATGTCTACGGAAATAAGTAGGAAAAATTCCTTCCGTGATCCTTAAGATTCCGTTCATTAGAGTCAAGTTAGATTGGATAAATTTAAGTGAAGTCAGATTAAGTTAAGTGTTTTTTTTTTTTAAATTGACATAAAGTTCAGAAGGTTTAGCACCCTTTCTTTATTCTCTATATTCCTATATGAAAATACATACATAGAAATTAGACTAGGAAAAATATTTTCCTTATGACCCTTGGGTTAAGTTAGAGAGAATTAGTGTAAGTGAAGTTAGATTCTAAGCCAGGAGCAGGACCCAGGAAGTATGGTACCATGTCTTTCTATATATCAACGGAATTAAACAAATACCTGACAATAGAATTGTAAAATTCCTTAAGTGACCCTTTTAATCAAATAAGACGGGATTAGTTTAAGTGTAGGTATATAAAGTTAGGATTATAGCCATGACTTATTGCCCTGAACGTACAGGACCCTTTCTTTACCGTATAATATTTCAACGAAAATAAATAGAGTTCAGACTAGGAAAGCATACTATCTTTTGACCCTTGCTTTGACTTACTTCCTGATACTAAACTCACGCTTGTTCAAATGTAGCAATTCCTCAGTCCATTTGTACTTCTCTTTTGGCACTCTAGTGAGACTTACGAAGCGCAGTAATTGCTTGCTGGATTAATGAACTATCTCAATCAATTATGGGCTCTTAGATACTTACGCCAAAATCGCAGACATAGTCGGCAAATGCTTTGAGGCTGCGTATGCAAATATCCTCGAGCTGTTGGGTCATCAAGGCGGCGACACAGTTGAAGAAGCGCTTGACCAATGTCATGCGTCGTATATCCGGCAACTGGCCACGTTTGCTGGCCTTTAACAAGGTTGTGTGTATCTCGCCATACCACACATCCTCCAGCATGGCTTTGCCACTGTCGATGTGAACGCCGCATGAATACTGTGTGCACGGATGCACACAGAGGAGGAACTCAATTAAGGTATACTCTCCAAATTGAATTTTCTGTATTAGTGCAACTCACGATAAAATTGAATAAAGTGAATGGCTCTTCGACCTTGCTCAGCTCATCAATGTTGACCAAGGTTTTGCTGCTGTACTTCATGCTCCACACTTCCAGAATGCTGGCCACACTGCGATGGATGGAAAAGAGTGTGGTTTTCAAGCGATTGCGGTTCTCATCATAGCTGGAAAGAAATTGTGTTGGAAAATTAATTAGATTGACTATAGAGAGAGGAAGAGGAAGAGAGAGAGAGAGAAAGGGAGATAAAGAAAGAGAGAGAGAGGGAAGTGCAAATTTGTATAACTTATATTATAATATAATGATATAAATGCAAGTTGTAATGCTAATAATAATGCTAATGAGAATGTGGTAATGTCAATGGTAATGTTAATGGTAATGGTAATGTTAATGTTAAGGGTAATGTTAATGGTAATGCTATTGTAGCTCTAATGATAATAATTATGGCAATGCTAATGACAATGCCAATGGTAATGCTAATGATAATGATAATGATAATGTTAATGCTAATGCTAATGCTGATGTTAATGCTAATGCTAATGCTAATGCTAATGCTAATGCTAATGCTAATGGTCATGACAATAGTCATAATAATGAAAATAACCATAATAAACAAAATTACTAAAAATACCAAATATGAAAATGCAAATCCTAATTGAATAATTATATTTTGAACAAATTTCCCATAATAATACTTATAGTTATAGCAACATTAATACAAAATATCCTCGACTATAACATAAGAAATTGGCAAAGTTTCTCATTGAATCATTTCGTTTTATGCAAATGCTGAGAGCTCGCAAAAAGTTTACAGTTGAGCTGCTTTTAGCACGGCCCATTAGGCAACGCATTGGTCCAAGGCGAAAAGCGCCTACGCCTAACTTGCCCTACATTTTAATGAAGCCAAATGCTTCTGGCTATAAATTAGAAAAGCTTCCAGCCCCGGCCCGAACCCCAGCCTCATCTCCATCTCCTGCCCTCCACACACACACACACTGGAAAAAGCATTTATCGATGTTCGACCCACTTGGGCAGCTGCACAACAAAACTTTTGCCCTTTGACCGCGCCACACCTCGCGCTGGCCGGCTGTTATACCCCCCTCCTTCCACTTCTCCATTCATTTTAAAGCATATCCCATTTACAACTTATGTCTGCCACGCCCACTAGAAGAAGCTACTCCTTGCCGAAGCTTTACTGTTGCTCATCAAATGTCAAACCAATACACAGGAGAACTTAACTTTTCCTCAGCGCGCGTCTTCTTCTTCCTATTCTCTCTCTTTTTTTTGGCTGCCACGCCTGGTCCACAAAGCAATAGCTACTCCCCAGCAGCCACGCCCCCCCCCTTTTGGGGTACCCGCTGGTTTTCCATTTCCGCAGCAGCAGCCATTGTAGTGCGGTTAAAAAGTTTTTTGGCACGACGCAAAGCGATTTCTCGCGTTTCCCATGGCTGGCAGCTCTTAATAAAGTCGCGACAACTTTTCCAACCAGCTACTATATATAGTATATATATAGGGCCTGCCCCTACATACATATATATGTATATATGTATAAGATATGCGTATATATAAAAGAGACTTATTGTCAAGTTATTTTATCAAATTTAGTGCCAGGACAATTCGTTTTGAATGAACTTCGCCTTTTTCAACAGAGAGAGAGAGAGAGAGAGAGAGAGAGAGAGAGAGAGAGAGAGGGAGAGAGAGTATGTGTGAGCGTGTGTGTGTGTGTAATTGCATGTCAATTGCATGGCCATATAAACTCCCTTTCAATTTTGAAAAGTTTTTAACGACTTTAAAGGGTCTCTCAATTCCCAAGCGAAGCGGTTTGCGTTTCGCAAGTTCAAACATTTTTACAACACAAGACTTAATTTTTTTTAAGGAAAAGTCAAGAAACCTAAATCGGAATTACTTATATGATTGCAGCTGAATAATTGACTAAACTTATTAAAAAAAAAAAAAAAATATATAAAAATATAAATTGTAAACAAGCGTAGAAAGTTCATTCAAAGTTTTTAAAACAAACAAAAAATTTCCAAATATTTAATTTTTAATAAAAAAATTAAATAGACGCTAAATTATTGAGTATCAAAATAATTGATTGACAAAATGGATTCATATCAAGAAAAGTTTTAATTTTTAGTAATTTTTTTTAGATTTCACATTTTAAAAACAAAAAAAAAAAAAAAAATATTTTTTTTTACCTAGCACTAAAACTTGTATATTCATGATAAGATCGCTTATTTCTAAACCCCGACCCTTAATCACAAATACAAATGTATTGTAAACTTACCGATATCGAAAATGATTCATTAGTTTTTCAACTTCTCGTCTCTCGGCCGTATCAAACTTGGGTGGAGCGCCCTCCTGAGTGAGACGATCCAGGACCGAGTGGCGCAAGACGAAGTCGACCACAGCTTTCTTCATGGCGAACACATAGTCGGAGCGCACCTCGGCAATGTTCTCCACAAAGGCTGAATCCCATTTCTTCAAGAGCACCGGCACCAGATTGTCAATTCTAAAAACAATTATTTGAGTATATCTTTTGTTGATTCATAGAGTCCAAAACTCACCTCTTCAGGGTCTTCTTGCTGATGGTGGAGACATGAATGGTGTCGATGCCGTGTTTGATGTAGTAGTAATAGCGTAGGACTTCGCGTTCGCTTTGGTCGGGAAAGGATTCGTGCTTTTCGTTGCCCTCTTGATCATCGTCCATGTGCAAGATCAGCTCCACGAGCTTCGTGCGGAAATGCTCGCGCTCCTGCCGCATCACCATGTAGTTGGACGTGGCTTTGCTTCTGGACTCGCCATCTTCGGACTTTTCGGATGGCTTGCGGCGTGCTCGAGACTTCGCACAGGTCAAACTCTCGGGCATATCGGACAGCATTTGGCCATCGAACAAGTGACTGGTGCATTCGGGCATATTCAATTCGTACCACAAGCGACGCGATTTGTAGTCGGCGTTTGCCTTGGATTGCAGAATGCTCTGTAGTACGTCGGGTTTGGGACGTGTGTAGAGCATTTTGGATTTGCTGCAGATGCGGGGAACGCCGCATACAGACGTATAGCTGGGTATATTCTTGTTTGGGTTTTGTTTATCCATCTTGTTTGTTTGCTGTGTTCAAAGTTGGCGCGCAACAACAGCGACAAGGTGGCAGCACTGGTCAAAAATATATATTTTTATCGAGTATAAATATTTTCAGTGATGCTTTCGATTCATCGAAAGCAGCACAAATGTCTAAATTGTCAAATCGATAGGTATGTCGATAAGAACTAGAAAAACACAAATATTATTTTTAAGTTATTTAAAGGCAAGTAATTATTGCAGAAGCAAATAATCCGACTCACTTTCAACTAATTAATTGTAGAAGCAGCACACATCTTTTGGCTATCAAATCGATAGCCAGGCAAAAAGCCGGTGCCCGAAAAACGCACTAAAAAACACCAAATAGAAAATATATCAAAATTAAATACGGGAAGCAAAGTATTGCACAAGCAAAACAACATGCAAAGCATTCTACTTACTGGCAATTAGTTTAATTTAATAGTCAATTGTAACATTTACAATTGCTGTCGATTTCTTCTCAGTGTTTCAAGACCCACAACCGGTGTGCGCACTTACCAACGCATTGAAAACAAATGCAAATTACACGCACGCCCATTGGGAATTGAAATTCAAAAATTGATTAAACAAATTTTTGTAGTCAAGAAAAAAACAAAACAAAACAAAAAAGTCACCGTCGTCCCTGGCAGCAGGCCAAGCGCAACAAGTAACGTCGTTTCCTATTCCGAAACATACAAACCACATCTGGTCAAAAGCTACAAATTTACAGGAAACAAAACAAATTCCAAAAATCATCAAAATGTTGCTGCAAAAAACATTGGCACGCGCTTTCCACACCACGCGCCAGTTGTGCACTGCAGGAGCCGGATTGGAGAAGAGCGCCCTGTCCACGCTGCGCAAGAAGACTGGGTACACGTTTGCCAATTGCAAAAAGGCGCTCGCATTGCATAACAACGATGTCACACAGGTGGGCAAATACAGTTACAATATGCAAATAGATACAGTTATCACGTATTCCCTCCCGCTTTGCAGGCAGAGAAATGGCTGCACGAACAGGCACAGTCGCTGGGCTGGTCCAAGGCCACCAAATTGTCGGATCGTGTCACCACACAGGGCCTAGTCGGCATCCTGGTCAGCGGCAATCGCGGCGCCATGGTCGAACTCAACTGTGAAACGGATTTTGTGGCACGCAATGACACCTTCAAGCGCTTTGTGGATCATGTGTCACGCATTGTCCTGCACTACACCGATCTGACAGAGTTCGACGGTGACTTGTGGAAGGTAATGAATAATGGAGGATAAGAGATATACTATATAAACTGAGCAAGGATTTGACCTATAGTTTGTAGGAGTGAATTATGCTAACCTTATCAACATATGTTAGATTCTAGATACTATAAAAACTAAGCAGGGAATTGACCTATTGATTGTAGGAGAGAATTATGTTAACCTTATCAACATATGTTAGATTCTATAGATAGATATTTTGTATTATAATTGATTAAGCTGATGAGCTTAAGATTTGGTAAAAGCGATAGCAGGTATATAGATATATGATAGATTTTGATATATATCACAAATATTATTAAGTAAGATTAAAGATATTTTAGATGTAAGATATAATAGATCAATAGGGTGAAGATTTAATGTGTAATTTAAAGATGTCAAATGAGATAGATCAGTATTAGGCAGATCAATACGAAAGATCTTAAATAAATTTGGAGATGTAACATACGATCAGTAGATTGAATTGATAAATCATTGGATTAAAGACAGAAAACGTGGAAGTGAATGTAAGCTTTATATAAGACAAAAATTCGATCTATTTTCACTGTGTTGCTTTATAGAATTGCAAATATATAATATAAAATATATATAAATTAGATGAAATATAATATAAATATCGATATATAGTAGCTAGTAACCTTGTATATAATATTAGATCATTTGTAATAGCTAGCTGAATGCTAAGAAGTGCTCTACGTTCAAAGGCATAGATGAGCTAAATGTTATAGAAGGATGATCAATATAACATTTGTCAGTAATGCAAAGTAGAAAGACATAGAATCATGATCAACATTAAATTTGACGGTATTACAATGTAGAAAGTTTAAAGTAGAATAGCGAAGATTTTCAATTGCGTTAAGTACTACATATAATACTATATATATGATATTAATGCTAAATCTTGTATTGAGCAAAAAGAAAATATATTGATCATCCTATTTATATATAATTATATCGTATAAAATATTCTTTATCATTTTATATGATATAATGATATATTGTGATCAACATATTTTGTTTATGATCAACATAAGATTTGGCAGTAATAGCATGTAGAAAAGTAAAGATATATTATGGTTTTAATTAATTTCTATAATGATTTATTATTATTATGATAGTATGTTATATTATAAACATCTTCAGTAAAGTAAAAGCATGTAGAATTTGTAGTCGATCAATAACTTCTTTAAGGAACTATTATAACTCCTCTACCAAGCCGATACACACTGACTGATAAGCTTCAAAATCCTTACAAATGATATTCGTACATTATATATTTTACTTATTCTATATTTTTTACTTATATTCTTTATTTATATCTATACTCATATATTCCCCATATTTACAGCTCGGTTTCGACTCGGATGCGCTGAAAAACTTGGAGACGCCTCAAGGCGGATCGCTGGCCGATCATCTGGCCTTGCTGATCGGAGCGATGGGCGAGAATGCCAGCATTAGGCGTGCTCTCTGTTTCAAGGTGAACAACGATTTGCGGCTGGCGGGCTATGCACATCCGGCACCGACGAATGTCAGCACCACACAGAATATCACACAGGTGGGCAAATACGGTGCGATTGTTGCGTTTCGCTCGCAGCAGGATGTGGACGATCATGAGATCCAGAAGGGCATATGCCAGCAGATTGTGGGCATGAAGCCAGTTAAGGTGGGCGAATATGGCAAGGATATGCCAGCGGAGAACAAGGATGATGAGACATGCCTTATACATCAGGAGTATCTATTGGATGCGGAGAAAACCGTTGGCGAAGTGCTCAAGGAGAATGCCATAGAGATCGTTGACTACCATCGCTTCGAGTGCGGCGAGCAGACACAGCGTGACATCAAAGAGATCATTCGTGCCCAGCAACAGAATAGCAACTGAGAACCGAATCCCACTCAATCCTGAATCTGACGTAGTATTCAAATTTTGTTGTACACTTGTTAAACTCTTCAATATGTAAATTTTGGCTAGCAAATACCGAGATTAGGAAAGCAACGAAAATATCAAAAAGAAGAATACTGAAAAAAAAAAAAAAACAGCAAAAACTTGTAGGTGCCTTTTGAATCGTATGCGTCATGCTGCCGCGGGGGTTGCACGCATGCGGGAAGCACGCTTCAGTGCCTTCTACTGGCTAGTGCTGCCAACGTCCTCTGCCGCTGCCACCGTCCACTGTCACTGTCTCTACCTCTGCCGCCAACCTCTGCCTTCTTCTACTGTCGCTGCATTAGCTCTACCTCTGCCTCTGCTGCCGTCCTCTGTCTTCTGCTGCTGACTCTGACTCTGTTCTACCTCTGCCTCTGCCGCCGTCCTCTGTCTTCTGCTGCTGACTCTGACTCTGTTCTACCTCTGCCTCTGCAGCCGTCCTCTGCCTTCTGCTGCTGACTCTGACTCTGTTCTACCTCTGCCTCTGCCTTCCGCTCTTTCGCTGCCTCTGTCGCAGTCTCTGCCTGTCATGCCGTTGGCATAGAATGCTCTGTTTATGAATCGAGTTTTGTTCTGCTTGTGATAATTACCCGCACGTCACATTTGGACCCTAAAATAAGATATGCGGAAACACAGGTGGTTAGTGTAACAGAACCTTCTCTCTCTCACTCTCTCTCTCTCTTTCGCTCTCTGAACTTTGCATTGACCCTTCCAATTGGAGTTTCAATTCGAAAAGGAAAGTAAGTATTGAATGTTAAAAGGCAAAACAGAGATTTTAAGTGAACCATTCAAGTGGAAACTGAAAAGTAACTATAAAAATATATATATAATAGATTTTAGATGTATATTATATACATGCCATTCATATTTAATATCATATTATTAACTTAAGGACTTTTTATTAATTAATTACGTATGATAAAACAAAAATAATTCTTATAAATAGACCCACAATCTATGACCTAAACTTCAGCTTTAACCTCAACAAATCACAAAGATTTTATCAGTACATCACATTATTTATTAATAGATATTTAAACAAGTAAGAGTGCTCTAGTCGAGACTGCTCGACTAGGGGATACCCTAAGCCCTGTGAAGAGCCAAATATCAAATTATTCTATGATTTTGTATGCATACATACAAACAACACATACACACATACATATGCACGCACGCAAAAGCACGCGCTCCGCCAACTGCGCAGTCGACGCAGCGACTGCGCTTGGGCTGCAATGTGGGCATTACTATGGGAATTTAATTGTTTAATAACTTTTCTTAGCGATGGACTAAGTGCATCAAACTTTTACAACTTATTTATGACATTCATATGTGTGTATGTGCCAAAGCACAAGTCTCTAGTATTTGATTTGCGCTTTTTACAAATAGAGGGCTATTGTGGCCGAATGGGGCGTGGCATCCAAAATCTAAAGATTACGTTATCTCCGTATTCATTACACGCAACTACACAACAAATTTGAAGTCTCTAGCTCAAACGATGAACAAACCACGCCTTAAAAACACTTTAAAATTATCGATAAATGCTCATAAAATCGAAATGGAATGAGTTATCGGAAAAATTTTATAAACTTGTGCAGCGTATGGTATTATCGAGTATTCATGTAAAATTTCAAGTCTCTACGTTGCGTACTTACAAATATCTCAGCGTTCACACGGACGGACGGACAGACGGACAGGGCTATATCGACTCGTCTTGTCGCGCTGATCAAGAATATATATACTTTATGGGGTGTGGCACGCCTCCTTCTGCCTGTTACATACATTTTCACAAAACCATTATACCCTGATTTCCCATTTTCAATGGGCTCAGGGTATAAAAATGTTAAAAAAAAAATAATAATTATTAATTCTTTTATCTTTTTGGTAATATAAATATAGATGTCAGCCAAAGATTTGATTTCCTAGTACAAATTTTATTTAATAGTCCGATTTACCCTGTTATGGAAAAAAGAAAATTCCTTTTTAGACGCCCATCTCAAGTAGTCCAATCCCGATCAGTTCTAGTCCAATTTCTTCCCTAAACATTTACTCCTTGATTCTCTACCTCTAAAGATAAAAGAGTCGATTACCCTCAAATTATTGTGAGTAATCCATATATGTACTATATCATTTAAAGTCAAATACTGATTATCTAATATTGGAAACAATATTTTTGTTTTAATATTTAAAACTTCACTTTTTTTTATTACAAATAAATAAATAAATTTAGATAATTAATGTTGGCTAGGTTTTTAATTGTAATTGGAGTATTTTTAATTTTTTTTCTATTCTATATGTATCAAATTATAATTATTACAAGCCAAATATGAACCTTAAAGTACAGTAATTACTGTCCATATACATATGTTCATCATTAATTTGAGATTCAAATTATCTAAATTAATTCTTATGAATATACATTTATTACTTTTTTATGAATAGACAAAATTTTTTTCTTGTTTTTCAACAAATAAAATTTTTATTTTTGACAGTAGTCCCCATATAATATATTTTAAATACATACATATATATAATCTTTTACCTTATTCGACAGATTTTTGTTTTATATTTATCAAATATATTATAAAATATATTATCTGTCAAATATGAACCTTGAACAAAAGTCCGTTGTAACCTCAGAAAATAGGAAACCCTGGCAACAGATCTGTCACAAAATCTTGTCAAACCTGATTGACAAATAACAGCAAAAAAAAAAAATAAATTATAATTTTACAAAAATGGACTATTTGGATCTGGACTCTTTTCGTTCCAGATATAGTGATATAACGGTTACAGCTGTGCCCGCCAAGCCACAAATTGTGGAGGAGCAAGAGACGCTGCCCGAGTACTGGGCTGGAGCTGCTGGTGGAGCGGAAATGAAGCCGGCTGCATGCGTGGAAATCATTCCAATAAAAATGCCGAGCGTGCCAAGCAAGTCGATGATGATGATGCAACACCAACAGCAGCACCTGCTGCAGCAGCACCAGCAACAGCAGCAGCAGCTAAAGTTCAGCCAGGAGGCCGTTGCCTATTCGAATGAATATCAACAGGTGTTGGCCAAGCTGGAGTACACGAAGTATGTGCAGGCGCAGTTGCAGCTGATATCCAACAACAATGGCTTTGGGGAGCTGCTCTATGGCTTGAGTGGCAGCCAAGTCCAGTTGCCCAGCAACGAGGCCAACGGCGCGACGACCAGCAACGGCAACATCGTGGACACCTATGGCAGCCTCTTGCGGGTCATTGGGGACATGCAGAGCAATCTGGCTCCGACGGCCATTGGATTGCGTGCGCCAAAGGAGCGACTTTTGCGTGACATAGCCCATGCACGGGTCCTGATCAGGGAATGCATTCTAATGCTAATGCGTAATCAGCAGCAGCAGCAGCAGCAGCGGACAGCGAGCGACGAGTGACGTCACAATACAACGTGTTAATTGCCCGACTTTGTTTTCACAGTGTGTGACATAATAAAAGAGCAGAAGCAGCAACAACACGCGTGAAATTCCCAGAACTAACACACACACATACATGATTTTCACACTTAGCAATCTCTCTCACACACATTCACACTACACTCACTCACACACACACATGCAATGGTCACACTCCAACAACGGCCTAAAATAAAGTTAGTCCAAAAGGGGTTACAAAAAAAATCGACGTCGCGTCGCTGCTTTGAAACGCCTCTCACACACTAATGTGCAGCGAAAGGGTCACGAAGTATCGACTTCAACGTCGACAGCGCTGCCTGCAGCCGCGCTTCAATTGTAGCTCTCTCACATACTCATACAGTGGTCACACTCCAGCTCTGCCCAAAAGGCTCACAAAAACAACAGAAACGCCAACGTTGCCGCTGCCGTCGCTGCTTTGACATGCGACGAAGCCGCGCTTCAATTGAAGTTCGTGCGCTGTGTACGCGTTCAGTCATAAGCCGACCTTACGCAGGTTAAGCCATTGCTCTGACGCTCACGCATTAACAATTGTTGCTCAAATTTCTGTGATTGGTGGCTCTTGTTTCCGTTTACAATTCGGGTTAATTTGTTTGGAAAGTGAGCAGAGCTGTGCTTTTATTTCCGCTGCACAATTTTCGCAAGAAATTATAAATTACGCAAAAAAGCAACAAACAGCAGCAGCAGCAGCAGCAGCGGCTCAAAACGTTAATTATACTAGCACGCCGATCTGTACGCGCGCCAAACAATCTCCCTCTCTCTTTCTTTCTATTTGGTGCCTCGCTCGTGTGTGCGCGCGCGCAACGGTAAATTTGCGAAAAACGAATTAGAAAAGCGAAGCAGCGATAATAAGCTGGTGACAGCAAAAGGAGTGCGAAACAGATTAAAATTGTTTAATTTGTTGCTGATTGCGGTTTTGCTGTAATTGGGGAGCGACTTTTAAGTCTATTTATGCTGGCGCAACAAAAACAATAAACACAACAACAGCAACAATAAAAGCAAACAGCTGCATTTGTCGTTTGCAGTGTTTTTTTTTTCCTTTTGCTCTCTTCATTTTGCTTTGCGGTTTGCATTTTTGCATGACTGCAAACAAAAATAACAAAAACAAAAACAACAACAGCAACAAATTAGTGCACAAAATGCCGCCGTTTAATTTCATTAAACAGGTGAGTGTGAAAATTAAAGTTGAAGTGTTTATTTATTGCGTGTGTTAACACGATCCAATTAAATTTAACTAGCTATGCATGTACATATGTATGTATGTGCGTGTACATATGTATGCATTTGTGTAAGCTATGCAAAGCAGCAGCTAAAAATTATTGCAAACACTCTGGCATCACTGCATTCTAATTGGATTAGAAAATACTTAAATGCCAATAAGAAAAATACATTTTACTAGCGCCTTTAAAAAGTCCAATTGGAATATGCAGACAAATTCATCAAATTTATATTAGCTTTAAATAACTGTGATTTGATATACAAATATCTATAGGTTATATGCGTATATGTAATCAGTTCGTTATAAAATTAGTTCTTTTTTTAATATTTATTATTTTTATATGTATCTAACGTACAGCTGCTGGGGTATTTACACTTCTTCACTTTAAAGCCAAACAATTGTTGCTTGTTCCATAGAAAACATGTAACATCTTGAATAAACTGAAAGTTTTATTGCTTTCCAGTTAGGGACAGAAAAAAAGGGTCACGACTAAAGCAATCCCAACCAAAAACAAACACAAAATAAACATGCAAACAAACATTTTACAACGCGTGTGTAGAAATTGTGTTTTCTAGATCACGACTTTAGTTTTACATTTGATATTCCATTAAACAATTTCGTCACCTAAAGCCGGAAGGTCGTTGACTGCTTATTGAGTAGGAAAAAAAATTCAAGATTATATATGTATAGATATTTTTTAAGCTGTTTCTAAAGCCAAATGTTTTCCTTTCAATAAATCTCTTCTTATACACATTTATATGTCTAATTACAAACTATGAATCACGTAAGAAAATAGAGTAATATAAACTACATATTCCGCGAACCTTCCCTATAGATAACAATATCAATAACTACACTTCTGTGCACTACATCATATTTCACAGTTAATTAATTTGAATATTAGCAGCACAGCTAGCTAACATTACATTGTCTCATTAGCAGTCTCGCTCGAGAGACATAGATAGAGCATATCTAGAGTTCTATGACTACTGTAAATGTCGGTAGTCATATTTAACAACAGAGCGACAGACGTGTCTAATTGGCGCTACTAAAAAGCAGAAGGCGACAGCCAAAACGAAAATTGGAAATGGAATCAAATGCTACGAAACGAATTTGAATACGACTACAGCTCATATATGTTGGAGCGCTACGAAAATAGATTTATCTGAAATCAAAAACAACAAAAATACCGAAAACAAAAACACAGCTGGAAACGGAGACGCGGCTTTTGTAATTAAGCGTGTCTGCTTCTGCTTTTGCTTCAGCTTCAGCTTCACTTGCTTAGAGATGCTCCCGGAGATAGCTTCCGGTGATTAAACATTCAAAACAACAGAAAGATGAAACGAGGCTGAGTAGATTAGAAGAATGCTAGACTGCAACATACCCTGTAATCAGTTGAATATATATCTAACATTAATTGAAAATTCTTGTGCCTCTTTCTTGATGTAATATAAATTTTATTATCATTTTTATTATATATGACATATTTGATATAGATCGTTAGATATAAGACTTTTAAAGTATTTTTAAAGGAAAATAAATTTGTATGTGTTTCAATAGAAAAAATTTACAAATGATCATCATGTTTATATATAAGATCAATGCATTTTTAATTTGGCGAATCAAATATTTGATTATCGACTTTTAATTCATTATCATTGAATATCTTTTCATTTAAAAAAATATATTCCTATATTAAGAATTGAATAGTTAACTTATTTATTTTTCATTATCATGATATATATCATTTATGTATACCATTACTATAAATATAATTATGTATATATACAATATATCGTACATATCCACAACAACAAAACACACTTCATTCAAAAACATGCCCAGGGTAACAGAAAACTCAAGAAGACGTAAATGGAATGAGAATAGAACAAGAGATTATAAAGGTGGGAATAATTTCTACGGATGGTCTAGCCGCAGTTAGCTTGGTTGAGCTTTCTACAACTTTGATGTTCGGACAGTAGATCTTTGTCTTAAGACACGAAATGCAAATGGATTGTGTTTTAGGAGGCTAGTCCGGGGATGCGATCATATTCCGTTTCGGCTGGAGTTGAAGTTGGGCTGGGCCTAATGAATTTCCAAGACCATTAAAGCAACATTTTGCTTTAATTTCGAAGGCTTTTCTTTTTCTTTTTCTTTCATTTTACATTTCTTTTCTTCTACTATTTTTTTTTTTGTTTTTTTCAGGGCCGTGTGATAATTAAGATGAATGACCCAAGTCCGAGAGAGTTCGAGTCCAAGCTGGAGTCTTCGGGAGGTTTGGTTTGGTTTGGTTAGAAAGTTATTGCACCATAAAATTTAGACAGCCAAATAGGCAATGGGGCTCAGGTTGGCCCGATCCATATATTTGCATTTTTTTCTCTTTTTTAAGTAACTATGGCCGGGTTAATTGCATGTTAAATAACTGTTAAATAACGGTTAGCGTACATCTGTGCAGCTGTCTGACTCTCGGTCTGTATCTCTCCCTCTCTCTCTCTCGCTGTCTGTCGGTTGTTATGGTTCAAGTCAAGCAATTGTTGTTCAACTTCTTGTGCAATTGCCAGCCTAGCTCTGCCTGCCTGCCTGCCTGGCTTTCTTTTATTTCGCTCTTTGTGAGCACCCACTGTAATAACGCTGAAATTATTTTGAACTCCATCTCTCTATGTCTTCGCACCCACAACCAAAGTGTTTTGTTTTGTTTTTTTTTTTTTTTAGCGTGGGAAGACAGCAGCCAAGAGATCTTTTATTTCGTAAGGGCTTGACTAACGGTAGCCATCGAGTGCAATGCACCAAAATCAATACAAATCGGAATCCAATTCCAAATTATATCTTTCTTTCGAATCTCAACTTTCAAATTATTATTATTGATTAATGTTGACTTTTTCACTATATATTATCAATACTAATTAACAATTATAAACGCTGCACAATAATAATACATTTTGCTTATTGGAGCAATGCCTTTTATAGCCGTTTGATTTCATAATTCTTTTTAGCTAGAGTTTTTTACAAAGCGAACTCTAAGTACACTCAATGTATAATCAATATACATTTATTATAGTATTTAAGATACGGTATTTAATGAAAAAATTTGATTTTGAATACAATAATAAATATATTTAAAAACTATTTTTTTTATGTAATTTTTAAAAAAAAATTTTAATGATAAGACTTTCTAATCTTTTCAAAAATTAAAAGCGAAATTAATTATTTCCTAACCTTTTCGCTCATTGAAGTTTTTTTTTATGAATTTTATTTTATTTACAAAGATTGAAAATATTTAAAAGAATTTTTCATGGAATTTTTATGAATTAAAAAAAAAAATACCAAGGACTATGCTTATAATAAGACATATAGAGATTTCATATTTATTTTATTTATTTTAAATTTGTATATATTCATTAAAAAATGTTTTTAAAAGTATAAATTTTTCAAAAGTATTTTTTTATATTTGTTAAGAATGTTCGTGGCCATACAGAAAAAATAAATTTTATTAGAATTGAAAGGTGAACATAGATTTATTATAGTTGAAAGTTATAATTACTTTCTAATTCTTTGCATTTTAATTTGCATAATATATAAATATTTAATAGTTATTGAATTGAATAAATATTTAAGATGAGAAATCTTTTTAAGTATTACCAAATATTCTTTATTTTTTAATAATTACGTAAAATTATATTACATTAAAAAGATTCCCTTATTTTATTATATTGTATTATTGATCGCACACATCAATATTTGTAGACCCACACTCTAATGACATTATTATAGACTTTTTGTCTATAGTTAGAGTCATCTCTGCTAATCTTAGTTGACATCAAACCAGATGACATATTCCGTATGCTCCATCATCCTATTTACGTTTAAGAGATCAAGAACATTTTTGCCATTTGTGATGGAAACAGCTGGATAGCTGGTTATTTAGTCTAGTCTGGTCTGGCCTGGACGAGTCGAGTCGAGTCTTTGGACAGATGAAAAAACGCTGGCAATTAACGTGCGGTCGCCAAAGAGAACGCTTTGTGAAATGTCTTGATATTGGAATCGGACTCAAAGACTGGGAGCGTGTGCAGCATGTTTGCCATATTTGAAGCCATCTATAGCCTGGCCGTGGCTGCGCTAATGAAAAGACCACAACAGAGCACAGATCACAACAGAAGCAACAGAAGATGAAGCAAATCGGGGCCAAAGCAGATGGAATACTACAAATCAAAGCGGTATCTCGTAGTCCCCTCCGCACTGTCTGTCTGCGCCATCCGCAACGTCTGTTCGCAACTGTGTAAAATGCATTTAATGCGCTCCCCTGGCATTGTTTAAACTTTACGTAAATGTCGTTAATCGTTGTTTGTCTGCAGCTGGGAGCGCATATTGCCAAACAACAACAAAGCAAAGTTTAACTAAAGTAAACAATAAAATTGTTGCACTTATTTGTTGTCTACCTTCCTTCTTTTTTTTCGTGAAAAGGAAAAGTCAATTGTTTGCATTTTGACTTGACGTGTGTAATTACCATAAATTGTAAATTACATTTTCATCATTTTTCCTTTTTTCGTTGGCTCTGTTGCTGTTGTTTGTGTTGTTTAACTGTATGCTAAAAGTCGCACAATTTCAAATACCAAATGCTTTGCATTTACAATTTGCTTTCATTTTTTTTTCGGTTCACGCCTCAGTCTCAATGGTTGATTGAACTTGACTTGCAGTCGGAGGAGATTTGTGTTCAATGCAATATAGCTATTCAAACTTAGTTTTCGAGAGTATAGTGGATGATATATTCAAATGTCTTAAGACAGCTGCTCGAGGAATCAAAGATAACCGTTTGTGCTTATTAGTTATCATATATCTAGTTTTGATTTCAGGCAATTTACCACACAACATGAAAAATCGATAATTATCGATCATATTATATACTTGTCTGCTTATATCTTCTTTCACTTACATATAAGATGTAGCTAAATTAGATTATTTTTGTGTTAAATATTTGACTTATAAATTTATTTAAATTGATAATTAATTTAACCGATATTGATATCTCGCAATAGCAACACATCGATATATATTAGTATACATTCAACCTTTCAGAGCTGCTTGCAATTAGAATTGATTTATGTATTCATTATATAAAGAGAAAGAGAAAATATGTAATTTATTGGAATAAGATATCTCTATATTTCTGTTTGTCTGCAGATTTATATTGGTCGTCTCTTTACAACACGTATTGCCTTAGCTTAGGAATGAATATCATAAATCTAGATCTAGTTTATTAATTATGAAACTTTTCGAAATACAAATTTATTATTGTAGTTTTGAAATCAAATGTAAAATATTGTTGAACAAATCTTATTTTATGTACGGATGTATGTATATATTATAAAGAATCATACCTAGAGCTATGTAAACTTCAAAGTTTAATAAGATTTGCTTTATATAGATACAGAAATGAAAAATAAGTATATTGTGTTCGTTAACTTCTAACTTATTTTTATTTATGATTTGAATTTTTTTTTTGAAAGGCAACGCATTGTTGCAATCGATAATAATTTCCAGATACTTAGATACTTGCACACTTAGTTCAAGCCGAAGGCGCTTTATATAGTCCCCATTAGCCTCTTAAAACCAACTTCATAACTCATTAAAGTGCCACGGCGCAAATGTTGACTTAATTGCGTTTAAAAAACAATATTAAAATGGTTAAACTCAAAATCATAAAGTAAAGTTCGCTAACATTTCGAGTGCTTTTCCAAAGATGAAAAAGATATATTGAGAAACAGAGACTTTGAAGTCTTTCGTCAATCGGTTCCCGTTAATGATTAAGGTAAATGTTTGTCACAACTCTTTATGCATACATAAATCATAAAAGTAAATGTGCCCAGCGAGGCGAAGACAATTGACAGACCATCGGGGGAAACCTGATAGATGCCAGTTACTCTAACTAATATGCATCATACGTTTACCTCTCTCTGTCTCTATGCATGATTGCATGTGGAAAATGTCAGCGGCACAGCAAGTGGCTAATACTAATGCCAAACAAGAGTTGAAGACGTTAAGACGACTTGTTGAAGTACTCTAAAGATGGTAGTTAAATATATACAAATTACTAATGACAGCAACATGTGTGCTTTCCAGTTGCTTGTCAAGGTGTTAGCATGACCTTTGGAAAGCCAAAATTTATAACGATTAAAGATAAAATAAAATGTTGATATATGATATGATAAATATGAAATTTAGATTTCTTGAAAACATAAACATTTCAGATATATTAGTCTGCGTTTTAATAGACCTGCATTGCTAAGTTCCTTTTAAAGTTAATGTTAAAGTTACTCCAAAAGTATTTTTTCATATACTCATATCATATGTAATACAAGCTTTTGTAAAGTAAAGTTTTGTTAGATTCGTAAAAAAGCATTATATATTGTTTAAATAAATATAAACTTAGATTCGTAACATAAGCATTATATATCGTTTAAGTAAATATAAATTTGTTTAAGAATTTGTTTAATTTTAATTTCCTTTTCTTATTTGATTTTTGTTTTTTAAGATCAAATATTTAAACAAAAATTTTTTATTTTAAATTTTAAGCAGCTTATAGAGTTCATGTTAACTTTTATTTTATAATACTACTTTGGACTTATTTATTAAGTGTAGAATCTGTACATTTATTTTATAATACTTTCGAAAACGTTAAGTATTAATAGAGTTAATAATACATCAATAAACATTTTAAGATCACTGCAAAGCTTTTTCTAAACTTCAAATGGAAAATAAAAGTATAATGAATAAATGAACTCGAACAGAAACTTTCGAATGCACTTATTTTGTTTGTTTCGAATTAAAAAATACACTGATTTTATAAGCCGATATTTGAAGCAAGGAATTTCAAAATGAATTCCCAGCAAACTGGCATTTAAAACGCATAAAAATTGTTGTCCAACTGCCAGGCATAGTGCCCATACCCTTAGTGGGCATAACAATTGCAACGACTTATAGGGTAATGACAGAATGACAAAAACAACAACAATAATCGCAACAATAACAGCAACTATCAACAACTATCCCTTTTCTAGCTTTGCTGTATCGAGTCGCATAAGCGAATGCGAATGGGAATGCGAATGCGGGGCTTGATGTGCCGTTGCCTTTTGCTAACCGCAAGCAAATGCAGCGCGCTGCAGCGCTGCCGCTGCCGCTGACGCTGACTCTGGCGCTGGCGCTGCGCTTTCTGCTTTTTCTCACTTTTCTCTCAGCAAAGACACATAACTGATAATTTCATTCATGCTCCACACGAACTCGAACCAGTGCTGCCAACTCTTCCGGACAAGAAAATGCTAAATTAATCTTTCAAACCTGCTAGAAACGGCTAGATCAAATTTAAGAATAGCCAGAAAAATAGCCATTTTAGTTTTTATGAATTATAAATTATAAACATGGTTCCAAATCATTTTTAATTGCATTTGTACACCTCGTTCTATGAACTTTCACATTTCCTCCATCGAATTTTGTGGCGTATATATCTAAATGGTCTATTGGTGAAATCGCAGAATTGGTAGCAATGTACAAACACAAGGCTGCTTCTTGTTGTTTTGTTTTAGGAAGTATAGTTGATGAAAACGTGATTTTATTTTTTTGTGTGAAGCAGCTTGTTTGCTGCTCATGTGCCTGCAAATCGTATATTTTAGAAACTATGCTAGATTTGCAATATCTGCAATAACACTTATTTTCGTCATTTCGATCTATAGTTAGCCAATCCTTAAACAATGGATCTTGCAGGTTTCCCGCGGTTTCTGTTTATATTGAATTTTTGGCATTTTAGTTTGCTGAGTCTGTCGCATCTTTAGCTTAATGAACGATTTTAATAATTGTGAAATTCTTGTTAGAGATGGAAGAATATACAATAAGATGGCAGGGCTGCAACGATATATTGTAGTGCAACAGCTATCAATTAACGGATACCACCTTTCGTAATTTGAAGGAGTACTACCAGAATTTTAAAAATGCTATAAAATGCCAGTTTGATTTTCAAAAGTGCCACATTTCCCGCCACCAGCTAGTTTACAATTTTTCCTGCATTTCGCAGTTGAAAAAGGCCAGATCTGGCCAGTAAATGGCTAAGTTGGCAGCCCTGACTCGAACTAGAAGTCGCAGGCGAAGAGACGCACACGAAGCCACACGAAGTCGTCGTCGCAGTCGCAATCACAAATTGAAGTCGAAGTCGTTCTCTGAGTCACAGACGCAGCAGCGCTTCCCCAGTTCGCGGCTCTGGCTCTGCTGGCTGGCCATAAACTTGATGGCATCGCATTAGCTGCGACCAGTCTGCATTCGTCTTTCTGGCAGCGACGACGCACGCGGCCCGCTAAGTCGCGAACCTTGCTTAATACTCCGCACTCTTAGTCTCCAGCGACAACAACACACGCAAACACGAGTTGTTAACGGTTCATACGCGACTGTGAGAAAGGCAAGCAGCGCGTTGCCTGAATTCGATTTGCACAATCTGTGAGGCCTTTGCCTCCTAATCAACTATACTTCACTTTTACTTTAGTTTTACTTTTTTACAAAATTTCCGTAGACAACAGATTACCCAGATTACAGATTACTAAATTTTAGAGGTATTTTTTAAACAAAACAAAGCAAAAAAATTATAAAAAAAAAACGTTAAAGCAAAAAAAAACCTGTGCAAAAAAAATTGATGTGCGCGATTTTCAAATATTTATCACATATGTCTGTCGTGTGTGGGGAAAAGGATTTCACTTTTGAGTGCCAAATCGCCGGCAATTGAAAACTAGTTCAAGGCTGCCTACCTGCTGCTCTACACCAATCTAGTGCCACAAACAGTGACAGACCCAGATTGACAGAAGGAGACAGAGAGGGAGCGAGAGCGATAGAGAGAGAGAGAGGATTGAGGCAGGCAGAGAAAGATACTGTCAACATGGAGCTAACGAAAGAAACGGTATTTACAATTTACAGGCTTTTCATTATGCATACTTAGCGTCCGCATCGGGCGTATCTCTTTCATTCGATTATACAGTGGACATATCTCTCTAAGAGTCAACAGCAACAACTTGATTTGCTCGTTTCTAGCGCTAATCACGAGCCGACATTTACTATATGCCTTTATCGGTATTATTAATGTTATTGTGCTTGGATTAGGATGGTCTCACTAATTGCTGAAATGCTGCAACCGCATTTAGCATGAGTTCTCTTGAATTTCTTTGCGGGATTAGAACTTGAAAATAATAAAATAATAAACACTTATTTTTTCCTGTTTCGCAAAGATATTTAAAAGATCATTTTTAAGAATTTCTTAAATTATATGATTTTATAATTTAATGTTTACATGTTAATTAAATGTTTATATGTTTTGTACTAATATGTAAACAAAATATGTTAATACCTAAAAACCTAACGTATTCTTCTTTTTTATCTCCTTCTTTATTATCATTTCGAATTTTTTCGAGCAATCAGTTCAGTTCTCTTTTGTTTTTAATTTCATAAATGTTTTCATGTTTGTTTTAACTAATTGCCCACGAGTATATACATATATACAAATATATACGCAATATATGTATAAATCGCGTGAGTCTCGTGCCACTCGCTCATTAAAAACAGTGGATAAAGTACATTATATCATTTCTATATAGCTACTCTATCAACTGTGACAGAACTCAACTTGACAACTTCTAAGCATGTGGTGTGACTTCAGACTAATTGTTTTTGTCGTTAAACATATTTTACATGACTTATATGCATATTAATTTGTATATGTGTGTAGTCTCGAAATCTTATCTAAATGGATATTTTCTATACAGAAATATTTGAAAGAATCATTTAATTAATAAACTAAAGAGCTATGAAAATAAAGTGTATTTTTTTGTTACATTAAAAAGAAAAAAAACTATTTAAAAAATTAAAAAAAAAATTTTAAATAAAAAATTTGAGCAATATTTTTACTAAAACTTGTTTCATAAATCTTTGGAAATTAAAAAAATGATAATAAAAATGTTGTTAAAATTGTATCATATAACCTTATAAAATGTACCTTAGAAAGCATATAATATAACTCAACTAACTTTGAAACCAAAATAATTTTTAACTATATTCGATTTTAAATAATGCTTATTAAAATGTTTAAAATGTTAAAAATAAAGTCAGATTAAAATGAGTTAATAAATTTAAATAAATATCGGTTAATATTTAAAATATAAATTATACGTATATTTTGTGATCTAACTTAAATGAGATTTTAATGAATAATAAATAAACGTGAATACAATATAATAAATAATTTAAAATTTATATAGCTAAAACAAATAGAATTCACTTAAATATTTATTAAATTTAAATTGAAATTTTTTATATTTTAACATTTACTTTTTAATATTTTAATAATTTTATATTATATTCAATAATATATGAATATAAATATAAATATAAATTTCTTTCATATATTTTATATATTTATTATATATATTTAAGTCATTAAGTACTACATAAATATATATAATAATATATATATAAAAAATATGAAAGAAACATTTATATTTATATTCATATATTATTGAATATAATATAAAATTCTTAAAATATTCAAAAATAAATGTTAAAATATAATACATTATTTAAAAATTATTTTCTATTTTGTTTTGCAAACATTTATAAAATTTATTATTCATAATAGTTTCACAATAATTGTTAAATATTTAAAAATCGATTCACAACAATTTACACATCATTTTCATCTTTTGTTTCTTAACAACTTTTAACTGTGCCAAAGGTGTTTTTGTTGTTTCTCTGTATGGTTTTTTTTTTTGTTAAGAACATTTCTTGTAGGTCAGATAATTTGTCACTAATTACTGCAAAGCGAAAACAAAAGCTGTGAAAGTTTTCAACAAGTTGGCAAAGTGTCAAAAAGTAACTGAGAGATGTTTAACTTAGATATGTGTGTTTATATATATATATATCTGTATATCTGTATCTGTGTCTCTCTGATGTGCCAGTTATTCGAACAGACTCTATAATGTTTGATGATAAATGCAGTTGAAGCTGTCAACGATGGGGCTCCTTCATCAATCGTTGTCAGCAGCAGCATCCTCTTCTTCTTCTTTCTGTTTATCAGCAACCATGGACATGCTACCAATATAATTAAAATGTTTACCACTTAATTTGACGAATTGTATTTACCTTCCCCCCCCCCCTCCATGAGTAATTAACAAATTAAGTTATAATTGCTATTTGTGCGCTATGATTTCTGTATGACAAAATGTCATACGAAGTTTATGGTCTATGGCGTCATTTCAATCCGTTCGGCCATGCCACGCCCCCACGCACGCCCCACAAATAGCAGTCAGGCATAGACTGAACTCGTTTTTGATGAAAAAAACACAAAAGTTTTTTATTTGCTTAAATATTTGGACATAAATAAAGCTATTATGCAGTCAGTGTCAAAGACACGAACTCTGATAAAGATCATTAAGCTAATGCACTATATATATATACATATATATCTGCAGATAAGTTAATTGAGCTGAATGAGGAGCCGCCCAATCGTCAATATAACGGCAACCACTTTCCACACGTTCCATAAATATATAAGAAAATTAATGTTCAATAAAAAAATAATAAAAAAAACTTCACAAAAAAAAAACAAGAAAGAATGGTGCATCGGGCGTTAACGACTATTTGACACTCGGCTAGAGTCCAAAAAGTAGCAGCATAATTTTTGGTAAAACTTAGGAGGAACCTTCTATGTGTTACACACCTCCAAGAGGTATATGAATATATATTATATATTCATAAATCAATGAAGAAGATCAATAATAAACTTTGTTCTTTACACTTCTGAATTTTTCAGATTTTTCACGCCCCTCATAGGCGTAGATTTATCCGCGAATACATGAATCTATATTCCAAATCTCATCTTATATAATAATATTACTATCCCTAATACTACATATAGTATTTCCCGCTTCGCAAAACCAATATACTCTTTTCACTCTGTTGAACGAGTATCAAAACTTGCTGCCCGTCACTCTGGTACAGTTTTCACTATCATTTGACGAGCACTGGCCGAGGCGTGCAAAGCGCAATCGCAATCGGGAAAAGCCAAATGCAGAGCGTGCTCGTTCAGCAGGTTTTTCTTTCTTTTTTTTCATTTTTCTTTTCAATTTTTCTTTGATTTTTGATTTTTTTGGTGCATCCTTTTCTATTTCTTTGACCAAAGCCTGCGAGCTATGCGAAAAGTGTCTCATGTTTGGGGAAACAATTGTGAAACATTTGAAAGGTGTTTTTCGCTCAGTTCGCTTTTAATAGGCTGACAAGCGTCTTTAATTACTGTATTTAAGTGTTGAAAAACACTAACACAAAATGTGGCTTCGAAAGTTGATTAGGCCATTAAATGAAAATCAATTCGGTTTGAATAATAAAGCAGAAATAATTAGCTGGAAGTTTTTTTGGAGCTACTAGAACAGTGGGTAAAGTTTAAAGTTATAAGCAGGAAACTGGGAATGATGAATATGGGTAAAATAGTTTTGTCAAATTTGTCAAAATATATATGTGTATATATATTTTTAAGTCTTCTTTAAAACAAATTTTATTTTTGCCTTTATGTTTTCCATTTTGTTAATCCGAATTAATTTATATTTATATATAAATCTTTTTTTATAAATATATTTTTATACTTTCGTTGATTCTTAGCTGTTATATGCTAAATGTTTTTAGATAAAGGATTCTCAAAAAAGACTTTTTTCCCCTATATAAAGTTAAAATACTAAAAATTTACGTAGTATATTGAGCATATATCGAACTTTATAATGTGCAATATGTAATATATGTACCAATTCATAATATTATTTTTTATAAGACTATCAACTTCTGCACTAAATTTTAAATCCAATTTTGACAATTGTGGATGAACATAAACTTGTACAAACTTTATATATTTTAATTAGTTAAACTAAATAAATATATACTTTTATAGTTTTCTATATTTTTCCCATTTAGTTTCCACACTATAAACTAAATAAATATGAATTTTTATACATTTTTTCCATTTAGTTTTCACACTTTTCATACTGTCCACATATCAATCTTTTAAGTCCAATTGTTAATTATAATATTCAAAATTTTTATATAAATATAATTAATTGCATTTCAATTTTATTCCATTCTTTTTAGGAGGTGCGTCCGGATACAATACCGGACTTGAAAGTGGACGCCACATTCCGTAAGTTGCCCAAGCATGCGATTAGCTTTGCGCTGTGGAAGATCGATGAGGATCGGCTGGAGGCAGTGCCTCGAGCGCAATACGGCACTTTCTATGACAATTGCGCCTACATCATCTATGCGGCCAATCTAGTGGGCCATTATGCCAGTCACGAAACAATCGTAAGTATATCTCTAAATTAGCTATAGACTCTATAAATGCAATGTGCTTCCGTAATCCCTTGTAGACGCGTGAACAGAAGCCGAACGTGCCACTGGAACGCTATATACACTATTGGCTGGGCAGTCAGGTCTCCGAGCAGAGTCGCTCCAATGTGGTGCACAAAATCCAGGAGCTCGACACTTATCTGGGCAATGTGGCATCGATATACAGAGAGTCGCAGCATCATGAGAGCGCACGCTTTTTGTCCTACTTCAAGAATGGCTACGAGTGAGTATATCAAGGATCCTTCCTCCAAAGGATGTCCTGCTAATATCCTCTGTCCCCCTTTTGTAGTGTTCTCTCCGGCACTTTGCTGAATGCGCCCAAGCAAACGCGTCTCTTCCAGCTCTACGGCCGTAAATGGCTGCGCGCCATTGAGCTGGCGAATGTGGATTGGTCGCACTTCAACTCGGATTACATAATGGTGCTGCTAATGGATGCCATGACATTTGTTTGGATTGGACGCTCCAGTGCCGGGATTGAGCGACGCAGCGCCCTGGCCTGGGTGCAGCGACAGCAGCACAAGGATGTGCCGCTCTGTGTCGTGGACGACGGCTACGAGCAGTCGATGAGTGCCGAGCAGAAGGAGCTGTGGAACAAGGTGTTGCCGCTACAGCAGCGCATGGTCTATCAGGCACGTAAATCAGGCGGGGATTACGACTCCAGCAATTGCTGCAGCAACGGCATCAATGGCAGCAACGGCATCAATGGCAGCAGCAAGAGCGATGCCAATGCCAACAAGTTCCGGATCTACAAGTGCAATCAGCGCGGACGACTGCATCTGGATCAGCTAGACGTGGGCATGCCCAGCAAGGATGACCTGAGCGATGCGAACGGCGTCTATTTGCTGGACAACTTCGGACAGAGCGTCTGGTTGTGGGTGGGCGCCCAGGCGACCCAAGCGGATGCGCTCACTGCCATGGGCAACGGGCGCGCCTTTGTCAAGAAGAAGAAGTATCCGAACAGCACGCTGGTGGTGCGTGTGCTGGAGGGCCGTGAGCCCGTCGAGTTCAAGCGCCTCTTTGGCAACTGGCTGTCCGTCTGGCAGGACAATACGCGCGGCCACAAGCCCGTCTCCACCAAGTTCGGCAAACTGGATGCCGTTCTGCTTGGCGAGCGGCCCAAAATGGCAGCCGACACGCAGCTGGTCGACGATGGACGCGGCGAACGCATCGTCTATCGCATCTGCGGCAACGAGCTGGAGGAGCTGCCCGCCGCCAAAGCTATGGTGTTCACCACCAACGCCTCCTATGTGGTCAACTACACGGTGCAGGTGAGTGCGCAAATAGTGTTGGCGGTCGAATTAGTGCTGCTGGCTGGGTCTCTGAGCAGAGGTGGGAACTGAGGTGGCAACTAGTTGTGGGTGGCTGTGAATTGACTTGGTGGTTTATGGTCTTCAATTATAATTATGGGTATAGATTGGGCTCATGTTTAACTTATAGTCTGGGATGAGGTATATGAAGAGTGCCAAAAATTTAATGACTATTTAGTGATCTATTGCTATCTCTGTTGGTCTCTCTCTCTTTCTCTCTCTCTCTCTCTCTCTCTCTCTCTCTCTCTCTCTCTCTCTCTCTCTCTCTCTCTCTCTTTCTCTCTCTTTCTCTCTCTCTATTATTTGTGATCCATCCATTCTATGGAAGTTTTCTTTTTTAAGCCCTGTTTCTATCATCCTTCTCTGTAATTTTCATAAATCTACTTCTAGCATTCTCTCATTATATTCTACTCTCACTCTCGTTTACTCAACGTTCTGTCGAAGTTCCGTCTCTCATTCTCCATTTCCTTACACTATTCTGTGTAATTTTCATATATCTTCTATCAAACTCTACATAAAATATACCCTTTCTCGGTGATTTTAATAATGTCTAAAAATACCATATCTTCTACTTTTTCTCATTCTTGTCTTTCTATTTCCATTTAATTTATTCGTATTATCCATTTCTAGATATTCCCTCTCTGCTTGACCCTTTGATTTGCTTAACTCTCACTTTCGTTCCCTCATACTCTCAACATTCTTTCTAACAACATTCTTGCACTTCACGTATCTTCCAATTTCCATCTACATATGTTACTCTCACTTTCATTCACGTATACTCTCAGCTTAATCCCCCCATTCCTTCACCTAAGCGCGTTACTCACTGTCAAACATCGCCTTTCTCTGCGATTTTCATTAATCTTCAGCTAAGGTCAACAGCTTTGTAGCTATGTTTAGTGATATTTTTATAGTTTATGTGGGTGAACAGTGTTGCATCGACGTCTTTTACTATCTCTGTATGCAAATGATTGTTTGGACAGTTCAAGAGCTGAGTGTAGGGAATCCCCCCGCCCCAGCCGAGTTCACTTCGGTTTGCCATTGTATTTTAATTGATGATGCTGCAAGCGCACAATAGTGTGAAAATATTGCTGCATATTGTTAACCGAAATATTACGAAAATATTTCAGTGCGCAACCGTTGTGCCCGCCGATCTGGCCTCTGTGGGCATTAAGTGCATCATCTATCAGTGGAATGGCTCCGAGGCGTCAGCCGAGACAATAGCTAAGGCCGACAGCTTTGCCATGGCCAGCTTCGAGTCGCTGAAAGAGCCCGGCATGTTCGTGCAGCTCTACGAGTTCGACGAGACGCCACACTTTTTGCAACTGTTCGAGGGCAAGCTGATCATCATGCGTGGCCAGCGGAGCGAGCTGCTGCACTCGAACAACAACCTGAACTGGGACTTCAAGACGAACATTATGCTCGAGACGTTTCTACTGAAGATCTACGGCGATGCCAGCTACAATGCGAAGGCTGTCGAGGAGCATCCGCTGTCGTCGATCAGCTCCAAGGACTGCTATGCCATCAAGACGAACCATGTGTGGGTCTGGTGTGGACAGAGCAGCACGGGCGATGCGCGTGAAATGGCCAAGGCTGTGGGCGCTTTGCTCGGCGAGAGCTCGCTGGTGCTGGAGGGCAAGGAGAGCAAGGAGTTCTGGCAATCGGTGGCCATGTACTTCAACCAGACGCTGGTCATCAATGGTCAGTCGTGCTCGAGCAGCACCACCAGCAGCAGCAGCAGCAGCGGCGCCGGCAGCATGTGCAACGGCAGCAACAATAGCAACAGCAACATAAACGGCACTGGGAATATCTCCCCGACACTGAGCAACAATTGCTATTTGAATACAACGGTGCCCATCAAGCCGCGTCCACCGGTGCAGCTCTTCCTGGTCTGGTGGGAACAGAGACATTTGCGTTGCGAGGAAATACTCGGCTTCGAGCAGCGGGATCTCAGCGCGGACTGCACCTACATACTCGACACGGGCACCCTGGCCTATGTGTGGCTGGGCGAGCATGCGGTCAGCCAGGAGCGCGAGCGCTACACGACCGTGGCCCAGAGCTATGTGCAGAATGCGCCGTTCGGCAGACGCGCGGCCACAGCGCTGGCCGTGGTGCGCCAGCATGCGGAGCCGAATGTGTTCAAGGGTTTCTTCGAGACCTGGGACAACGAGCAGGGCAAGGTAAGCTAGACTTCTATATAGAGGTGGAGAACTATCGATGGCAATATCGGCCATATCGAGCCTCAATAGATAGTATCAGACTCTTTCGATAGTGGCTCATCCACTATCGATTGTGCTATCGATAGTGGGCGTCTTAATCAAAACTTTTGGCTGAATTAAACCATAAATTTCTTATATTTGTTGAAAATAAATTTGTTTGTCGGGCTACACCATCGAAGGCACTATCGATAGTGTCGTCTAGCACTATGGTCACTATCGATGGTTCCGAAAAAACAATTGTCGAATATTGATAGTGCCGACTATGGATAGTTCGCCACCTCTACTTATATATACATATATAAAGACCTATACTAATATCATATTTCTCCAACTCCGCAGGGCTTTGTGACCTATGAGAAAATGCGCCAGCAGCTGGCCACCCTGGCGCCCAGCAATGGGCTGAAGGAGGGTTCCGCCCTCATGCTGAACAACAACCAAAAGGATTTCGATGGTCACAAGAAGTATCCGTTACCCGTGCTGGTGCAGGAGATGGATATGCTGCCGCCCGAAATAAATCCGCTGAGACGCGAGGTTAAATAAGAAATCCTAAAACTTAGTCAAATTAATTATTATAATATATATTCGAATCTCTGCTCTTTAGGTACATCTCACGCATGACGATTTCGTGTCGGTCTTTAAAATGTCCTTTTACGAGTTTGATGAGCTGCCCAAATGGAAGAAGCAGGAACTAAAAAAACTCTATAAATTATTTTAAGCAATCAATACTTAAATTGTTTTTAGCACACACACACGCACTAAACTTTTACACATACCCTGTAAATAGTACGTTTTAATTGGCCTTTTTACTTATCTGGAATAGTAATAAAGCAGTTTTAGATATATTTTACCCTTCGTAGATGATATATTTAAGCACCGTGTTTAATGAATTAATAAGAAATTATATCATGCAAATCATAAATCAACGTGTTTTGGTGGATACATAGACATATATGGATATGGATATTATTAAGTTGTAGTTTCCACCTCTGAGGAGTCTGGCTCATCATCGCCTCCATCGGAACCTAGAGTTAGTATGCTTAGATCACTTTATATTTGAAGGCAACTTTACTTACTGGGAAATATCAGACCCATGATGAAATCAAATATGCCGCCCAACAGATCCCAAAACATATTCTGCTCGTCAAGCCTAACGTACTGTAACTAAATCACGGCGATTGCCCATTTGGAACATGTTGTGTCTGGCAGAAGTCGTTTAATGAGCCGTAAAGTAAGCCTAAATCAATCTCGATTATATCGCAATTATATCGATCGATGCACATGAATTATTGGGTCAAGCGAACGTTGATTGAATCCGTTTGAAAAAATATAAATATTATAATGGATGTTCAAAACAAATTTATTAATAAATTGCGCAGATCTTTGACATTTTTAGTAATAATAATAATCATCATCATAGTATTCGCCAAAGTATTCCTCATCAGCTAATGTATAGGGAGGGAGAGAGAGGGAAAGATATAGATATAGAAGATATATATATATAGATATAGATATATAAAGACATAAATATAGATATAGACGTAGATGTAGATATATATATATAGATATAGATATAGATATAGATATAGATATAGATATAGATATAGATAAAGATATAGATATAGATAAAGATATAGATATAGATATAGATATAGATATAGATATAGATATAGATATAGATATAGATATAGATATAGATATAGATATAGATATAGATATAGATATAGATATAGATATAGATATAGATATAGATATAGATATAGATATAGATATAGATATAAAAATATAGACATATATGTATATAGAAAAAAGTATATAGGTTGATTTATATAGATAGATATAGATCACATTAACTTACTGATATCCGAGAAGAACAAATCGTTTAGAAATGCCAAAAATATCTCCACAATGGCGCAGCAATCCATTTTTATATAATTTTTAACTCATTCCACGGTTTTCACCGGAGGTTTTATAGCTTAATTTAAACAATATTTTTATATTTTATTTTTATTTTATGATTTTTTTTTCAGCAATTTAATTAATCTTTATTTTTATTTATTTTTATCATCGTTGGGCTACTTCGAAGCACATTTTATTAATTATAATCGTCGTCCTCATCAGCTAGCAAAAGGCGGAGTTATATTATTATAATACTCATGAATTTTTCAATAATTTTTCTTACAGCCAAACAAAATTTCGCCTATGAATTCGAATAAAATGCCAATTATTTCACAATCCTCCATGTTTTGCTCGCCGCGAAGAACTTGACCAAACTTTAAAGTCAATGCGAATTGGCTTCATATAAATCTAAAAAATTTTGTTTTGTTTTTGCATTCAACCTTGAAAAACATCCATAAAATTTAATGTGCAGACTTAATTTAATGTACGACTATTAGAGAAACAAATAGTTTGTTTAATAATCCATTGCAATAATTGCCCTTGGCGTAGTCTTAAAATTTACGTTTATTGAACTTTTTTGGGTTTAAAAAAAACCCCCCAGTTAATATACATCGTATCCATACAGAGGTGCCTCCATGAACGCCTTTTGCTGATCCATTGAATTACGCCGTATTCTACGTCCAATGGGCTCCAGATCCGCATAGCACTTGGGAAAGACACGCTCGACTGCAGCAACCGCCTGTTCGTGGGTGACATTCCTCACGGCTAAGACCGAGGCCAAGGCTTTGGATTTGACGCAATTCTGGAAGATTTAAATTAGATTAGATTGATAATATATAATATATAAATGAGGGAAATATTGTAAGTTAAGTTTATACACAAATTTAGATAAATTCTAGAATAAGGATTCTATCCAATGGCACTTGACACCCTCTCGAATCCATTGCATAACTATGACTAGATTTCCATGATTATGATGAAATGATGATGCTGATTCACATATTTCTACATACGGACAGACGAACATGCTCGTCATCTTAATAGAAATATATACAGAGATTCTTCACAAGGTAGACCACTCCTTCTACGGTCTACTCTTCCATACACATTAACAGTCGCAATATATCCTCAATTCAGTTCTCATATACCTGATGTGCTTCCTTGACATTGAAGGGCGACGCATCGCCCTGCATCATGGCACTCAGGAAGGAGCAGTGAGCCAGATTTGCGGCACGTATTTCCGTACAGGCCAGATGATCCACATTGCGGAAGTCCAAATCGTTATTGCAGTAGTCGAACATGTGAATCATTTCGTGGGTTAGCACACCATGCACCATGCTCTTGTTTTTGGCCATATTTTGGCAGACGACGATCTGATTGAGCACTGGGTCATAGCCGCCGGTCACACTCGGATCGCACACCTCGCAGGAGATGTGTCGACGCAGATCCATGGGACAGCCGGAGCTGCGAAGTGCGCCCATCATCAGCTTAACCAATGGGCCATTCTTCACACACCAGTAGACATTCTGTTCGCATTTGTAGCGATCGATATTCTCTTGACCCTCCAGACCGAATAGAATACGCGACCATTTGGGCTTGAAGGCTTCGCCGCGACGTTCCGGATAGAGATCATAACCCCATTCTTTGCGCTCAGTTTTGGGTTGCTCGGGCTCTGGCTTTGTATCCGGCGCGGGCTTGTCATCTGGCACCACGACATCTGCGGGCGCGGAGTCCGTTGCCGCTGCCGCTTTGGCCCAAACTTGTGTCAGGAAACCCATAATACCACCAATTCACAATATTTGCTCCCAGACGAAGGCAGGTAAGTTAAATAACAAACCGGCAGCTGATTGCCAGAGTTGCCAGTGCGCGCAAAATAACGTGTCCACATACACGCTACGACTTGAGCACCGGTATAAATTGCTATGATCTGCACACATACAACAAGTGTAAACAAACAAGCAATTTCAACATGTATACGCCTCATCAAATAACTGCAGTGCTTATATTGTACACAAACATATTACAATATGAACATGCAGCAGGCATATTTATTATAAACCACAATACTTCTATTATACACGCAAAAAAGCACAACTGCGTTGCCACTTGTTTCGCGCGCATCGAGTGACTGCAGTATTTTACTTTTAAAAGCTTGGTATTTTTCGCCATATCTGTTCTCACAATCCCAACTGTGCAAAAGTATGCACAAACAAGTGTCAAAATCAAGTTCTGACGTGTATGAGCCACACTGAATAACTGTAATTGTGATACAAATACAGTATTTTCGCAACAACAGCTTGCAGCACACTTAATCGCAGACCGGCATTTACGAGTGTAAAATTTCCACGTAATTCATTATCAAGTGCGCGGACTCTGTTTTTAATATGCAGCAAAAATTTTCACAGTTAACATTATTAGCTTTATCAATATATGCACTAAGTGGTGTTCAGAGCATTGATGTACCACGGCCACGCGGCGTTTCTTTGGTAAAAGCTCCGTTGTATCAGCCGCAGCCGGATGGCAAATGGACCTGTATCGATGGAAGCAAAACAATACCATTTACGCAGATAAATGACGATTACTGTGATTGCGCCGATGGCAGCGACGAGCCCGGCACCGCGGCCTGCTCCAACGCGCAATTCCATTGCCTTAACAGCGGGCACCAGCCCGTGGACATTCCCAGCTCTCAGGTTCAGGACGGGATTTGCGACTGTTGCGATGGCAGTGACGAATTGGAGGAGACGAAATGTGAAAACACTTGCGTCGCCTTGGGTGCCGCCGCCGCCATTCAGCGACGCAACGATGCGGAGCTGCACATGAAAGGCGCCGAGAAGCGGCAGGAGATGATCAACCGTGGCAAGCAGATGAAAGCGGATCGATCCGCTCGTCGTTCTGAGTTGAATGCACGCATCAAGGAGCAAGAATCACTTAAAGCTGAGAAGGAGCACATCAAGCTCAATGCCGAAGCGCTAGAAACCGAGGCAGTGGAAGCCTTCAGAGAGCAGCAACGGGAATTGGATGCGGAGACAGCGCAGACGGAGCAGGAACCACAGCAAATGCGGCAGGAGGCGTCGCTCGCCTTTGTGCGCTACGATGCCAACAAAGATGGCTTCGTGGAGATCACCGAACTGATGGTGGACATGAATCTCGACCGGGATCGCAACGGAGTTGTCACCGTGGAGGAGGCCAAGTATTTCCTGGACGAACGCGATCGCATGGACCTGGATACCTTTGTCACCCTGGCCTGGCCACGCATCAAGCCACTGAAGATGTTAGCGGATGGACTGTTCCAGCCACCAGTGGAGCCACAAGCGCCGCAGCAGCCCAACACAAAGGATGCGGAGCACGTGGATTCTGAGCCAACTGGAGGTAAGCAAAAAGTGATCTTAATGGGAATTTATTATATTTAAGCTTTTGCTTGCAGAACACGCGGACATGGATGTGCCCGATGAAGAGGATGGCGAGGATGAGGAACCATACGACGATGAGGATCCCGATGTGGGCGTTGGCGAAGCTACCCCAGATATAGAGACAACGACAGCAGCGCCCCTCTACGATCCAGAAACTCAGCGTCTGGTCGAGCAGGCGAACGAGGCGCGCAATGCGTACGAGGAGGTGGCTCGACAAATCCGTGAGATCGAGCACGAAATCAAGGAGCTGGACGATCAGGAGGGCAAAGACTACGGACCCAACGAGGAGTGGGCGGTGCTGGACGGCGAGTGCTATACGTTCGAGGATCGTGAATATGTCTACACGCTGTGTCCCTTCGACCGAGTGTCGCAGAAGCCGCGCAACGGCGGCGCCGAAACCACCTTGGGCCGCTGGGAACAATGGGTGGGCGAGGGCGCCAACAAGTACAGCAGACAGAAGTACACACAAGGTGCAGCCTGCTGGAACGGACCTCAGCGCTCGGCCGTCATCAATATCAAGTGTGCTTTGGAGCCGCGCATCACTGCGGTCAGCGAGCCGAACCGTTGCGAATATTTTTATGAATTTGAGACGCCCGCCGCTTGCGATAGCGATGCTTACACAGCCTCGGCGCAGAGCCAGCACGATGAGCTTTAAGAGAAACAATCTAGCTAAAGAGTTGATTTGGAAACAACAAAAAAAAAAAAACAAAAAAAACAATCTATTGGAATGTATTCTAGTTTTTAACGAAGAGAAAAGGAATGAGAGTTGGAGGCGGAGTGAAGTTAATTGAAGTGTTAAGTGATTTGCTGATCATTCCCCATAGGTGGCGCCCATCATTGTGCGAATCAGTCGTAGACAAATATTATTCAGCGTATGCATTTAAGCCAAGTAAAAAGTTTCATTTTTTTAAATATACACATATACTACTACATTCGTAATTGTACAAAGGCCTTTTCTTTGCTACGGCTCTGTGACGGCCAGTTTGATGTCCTCCAGATAGCCATCCACTTGGTGCTCCAGCGCCAGGATGTGGCCCGTGTTACAGTCCTCGGCTCCCACGAAAGTCAGAATCAATGGCAATTTGTTCATTTGCACCACCTGTCGGAAAAGAGTTGAAGTTTGTTATACTGTTATAACTGTTTAAGCGAATGGCATTAATTAGGGTATTTTAATGCACACTCACGTCAACCCCCACCCACCTGATAGTTGGAGTACATGGAAATAATTGTTTTATTGCGGCCCAGGCCCAGTTTGCTGGCCTGATCACAGGCTGTGGTGAATGTGGGTATAAACGACGGCATCAATGCAAAGTCCACGTTCTTCTCCTGGCTGTTGCTGACTCGTAGGAGTGGCACTCCATCTCGGTCCGTTATCTGTATGACGTAGAGGCCGCTGACCCTGCAACCGAATGCAATTTTTATTATTGCGCTGGCAACTATTGCTAAAAACAAAACCTACTTCTGCAGCAGACCATTGAAATACTTTTTAATGTCATCTGACATTGCACAGCTAACAATAAAAAAATATATATTATAATTTGTATCTTCTGCGCTAAACAAAACAAACAGCAAAAATTACCTAAATTTATCCTTTTAAAAATACCTAATTAAACGTTAGTCAAAATATACAAAAACCGTCTTTTTTTATTTATGTGAACTTTATAAAAAATTAATTAATTAAACTCAGTAAAATTAAAAACAATGCAGGAGATAATACATATTCATGTATAATAATAATAAAAATGTTAGTACCCAAATATTTTTTATCAAAACAAACAAACAAAAAAATCGCTAAATTTACCCCACAATAAAAATACCATTTGCTTACAGAACCAAAACAAACATAAATAGCCTAATTTACACTCAAAACGGCTATAAAAATACTAAACTGAAGACAAGACAAACGGCAATGTACGTGTTTTATTTTATTTTTTAGTGTTTAAATAACTGATATAATAATATAAGGCGTTAATTAAAATACTCCATTAGGGTATCCAATTCGATGGCTGGCAGTACAACTAATGCCAGTAAGGAAAAATCCGGCTTGGATAGTGATGACGACTACACCTCGGCCATGTCACATCTGACCATTGGGCTGCAGATACAGGAGCTATCGAAACGGCTGCAGAACACCACGGAGGAACTGCATCAACAGGTGCGCGACAAGCATGGTGCACTGCTGCAGCAGGCAACTCATGCCGGCCGCTTCGATGCGGCACTCAACTCGCTGGCCGAGGACGTGCAGCGGGTTCGAGCCACAGGACATCGTCTGAAGAGCCAAGTTGATGGCCAGTATCAATTGGTGGAGAATCAGACCCAAGTGCTGGGTCGTCTGCATGACGTGTCACACTTGCTGCGCTCCGCTGGCACCTTGCTCACGCTGACGGCCAAGCTGAAGAACACTAAGGATGTGCTCAGGCAGGCCGAGCTGCACTTCGAGCTGGGACAGTTGATCGAAGATCAGGATCTGAAGGACATTGAGTTTATACAGGAGGAACGCGCATATGTGCTTAGCTCCAGGCAAAAGATACGTAATCTAACACAGATGCAGCTGGTCACGGGGCTGCAGGAGCGCAATCAGACGCAAGTGGTGAATGCTCTAAAGGTAATCTTGTAGCTAAAATCTTGGCCAGATACTTAATGCCTTCTTAATTCCTTTCTAGATCTTTATGAACTTCAACACACTGGAGAAGTCACTTGAAAATCTTCTCGCCACATTCATCGCCGACATGGAGCAGTCGCTCAAGGAGTGCTTCGCAGGCACCGATATATCCGTGCTGAATAAAGCGGATGCCGTGCGCTCGCCCACACATGGAGGCAATGGCTCGAGCAAGGCTCAAGCGAGTCGCGGACCCGGCAAGGCGCCACAGTTGACTACAACACAAAATTTTCGCGCCAAGTTCTGGAAATCGCTGCACTGGCTGCTCTACGATGAGCTCTACGAGAGCTGCACACAGATCAAGCTGCTGAAGATGTCGCTGGAGCAGATCAATCAGTTCGGCTACACCAGCGAATCGTCGGACCAATGCATTCCACAGCGCTTCTGGCAGCGTGTGCAGCAGCTGCTGCGCAAATCCTTTGACGAGTGCACCCAGCACGTCAACCAGACGCTGCAGGAGGGTCTTTCCAAGCTGCTGACATCGGCACGTGGACTCGAGCAGCGGCTGAACAATGAATTCCAGTTTGACAACGAACTCTTTGCGCCGCTCGAGGTGGGCTACGTGAGCAAGTGTGCGGCGAATCTGAAGGCGTGCTTGGCTGGTGTGGATCTGCCCGGCAATGAGACCGTGGATAACTTCATAAGAGTCGCCTCCACGGAGCTGAGCGCCGCCCTGATCGACAGCCGGCTCAGCATTGCGATAGCAAATGTCTTCACTGCCTGCGGCAAGGAGCTGTGCACCAAGCTGGAGGCACAGATCAAGCTGGGCGCCGACTCCAAGCAAGTTGTGGACTTGCCCAACCTGCAGCAGCAGCAGAACACACAGCTGGCGAATGTGCTCTACTACTACAAGGATTCAGTGCGTCGCATGCTGAGCGATCTGCAGCTGCAGTTCGAACGGACGCCAGGAGCAGGTGCGGCACGCACAAACATCGCCCGTTCGCTGGATCAGGCGGATTTGTTGATTGGCACCATATTGCAGCAGATTATGGAGTCGATTATCACAGCCATTAGCATAATCATTCTAAGCATGCATCGGGAGCCGGGTCTCAATACGGATCGACTGTCCACCACGGGGCCGTCCATGTACATGAAGGAGCTGCAGGTAAGGAAATTGTGTGTGAACATAATTGAATACAACTCAAATGTTCCTCTTCCGCAGGAATTTGTTACCCGCTCCTGGTCGAACCACATCGAACTCTTCGATGATAAGGAGATGACTGGCAAATGTGGCCAGGAGCTGGCGAAGCGTTGCATCGAGCTCTTCATACACAACCTGTGCATATTGCGGCCATTGAGCGCGGCTGGCAGGCAGCGTCTGAAGCACGATTGCCAGCACATGGAGCAGGCATTGAAACCCCTTTGTCCCAATTTCGCGGAGCTGGGCAAACCCTCACGTTTGCTCCGGGCAATGTCACTGCTGATCGTGCAAAGCCCCCAGGAGCTGGTGAAGCAATCAGTGGGCGAAGACTCGCTGGTGCCCAGCTATGTGGTGCTTCTACTCATGTTTGGCCATGCCGGCGCAGAACTCCAGTCACCGCACACAACTGCAAATTGGTCAAATGAACGCCTCATTGAATGGCTGGATGGGCATACGGCGGAGCGAGAGAAACTGGAGCTGATATCGGGCGCACTGCAAAGATATCGAGACAATGCTAGGCGCAAGAATATTCAACAATATGATGAGATATATCCCATGATGGTGGACTACTTCGAGCAGGCCTTAAAGGCAATCAGTGTTTAATCTATGAGAGTTTTTAAATATTTAACAAATAAAGTATTTTACGTAACTAGCTATTCGTTACTCGATATCGTTTATATAAGCTATCTTCTATATTGTTGCACATTCAAAATTTATTGACTACCATAAAAGGAAATAATTTGAAAAATACATAACTATTTCATAATATAATTGATTTATTCCCATAACAGCGTATTCCTTTTAAAAACTGTAACTTTCAAGCAGTGTTTGATACTTTTGCAATTCAAATATTTATCGAAGTAGTTTATGTGACTGGTTATTCGTTACTTGATATTTTTGCCGATAGTTTGATCGAACTATCGAAATAGCACATCTCATCAAGTGACATCACTGGCTAGACACACCATTTTGTTTGAGAGAAAAAATCGTGGAAGACGTTTTTGCTGTGTAAAACCGAATTGTAAAAGTAATTATTAGAAATAATATAATTGTTAGGCAATCACAATGGACAACATTGAGCGACTTTATAAGTGTTATGAAATATTATCCGAAGCGGGAGATAAAATAACTGAGGTAAGCGCCATTAAAAAACGCGTCAAAATGAACGGTAGTTGCCAATGTGCGCGTATGTGTGGGTGTGTGGGTGTACACATTTCCGAACCGCGCCGGCGCTCGTTAGGTAAATTGCAAACTATAATATATTGCATTTTTAATATTTGCAGCATGTGGCGGAATACAAGGAAATACTACAGGCCGTAAAAGGCACATCGAAAGAGAAACGTTTGGCATCCCAATTCATTGGCAACTTTTTCAAACACTTTCCCGAACTGTCGGACACCGCAATCGATGCACAATTCGATCTATGTGAAGATGATGATACACAGGTGCGTTTAGCTGGCATATAGTATATTGAAATCAAATGAGGATTGTTGCTATGGCAGTTTTGCATATTATATATATATATAACAACGGTTACTATTATGTCCTCTTTCAGATACGACGCCAAGCTATCAAAGATTTGCCAAAACTCTGTCAGGGCAATCCAGAGGCCACCGTGCGCGTGGGTGACACCCTAGCCCAGCTGCTTATCTTGGACGATCCAACTGAACTGCAGCAAGTGAACAATTCGCTGCTTAGCATCATAAAACTGGATACGAAGAATGCAATAACTGGTTTATTCCAACAAATCACAACGGGCGATGAGACGACGCGTGAGCGTTGCTTCAAATTTATTGCTACCAAGCTGTTGACAATGGGCCCGAATGTCATAACTAAAGAGATTGAGGATTATATTGTAGAGGAAGTGAAGAAGGCACTTCAGGATGTGACGGCCGATGAATTTCATCTGTGCATGACCATATTAGGTGCCACCAAGTTGGGCAGCACAATAACCGGACACGCCGAGCTGGTCAAGCTGGCCACCGAACAGGCTGAACTGAACGCAGTCGATACAGATACCCTAGCGGTAGATGACGAAGTTGTAGAGCGTTTTATACAATGTGCCACAGCAGCTGCACCTTACTTTTCGGTAAGTAAATGGAAAAACATTGCAATCGATAATGTGATATCTAATCTTATTATATTTATAGAAAACCATTAAGTCAACACAATTTGTGGCCTATGTTTGTGACAAGCTGTTGCCAATTAACACATGGAACTTGATTGCCACTGCAGTGGCACAGGATCAGATACAGTTGCGTCTGCTTAAAGTATTCGCTGAGATGATTACCAACACGGACAAGCTAGATAATGCCAACGAGCGTATTAATGCCGTGTACAATGTATTGTTGGTAAATATTTTGTATTATAGCTTAGACGAAATCATTTGCTAACTTGCTTTATTCTCTGCTCTATAGGAATATATGCCCTTGCCAAAACTGAGTGATGAGGATACGGCGGATGTGCCGCCCTCTTTTCAATTCTCGCACGCTGAATGTTTGCTTTATGCATTGCACACGCTGGGCAAGAAGCATCCGGGCAATTTAACATTTGTTGAGGATGCTGAAAAACTAAAAGACTTTCGAGCTAGATTACAATATCTAGCGCGCGGTACACAGGGGTAATTGTCATTTATGGAAAACCCACGAAAATTGTGTATTAATTTATTTCATTTTACAGTTACATTAAGAAACTGGAGGAGGCTTTAAAAGGCAAATCAGCGGAGGAGTTGAAAACTGAGGAGAACCAATTGAAGCAAACGGCTTTGAAGACCACATCAAACATAAACGTTTTAATACGCGATCTATTTCATTCACCGCCCATATTCAAACACGATATTGTACTCTCCTGGGTTGTACCCAAAAATGTATGAATTGCTGCTGAAATTTCTCGAAAATCAGATCTCAATATATAAGTTTAATTGCAGAGCAAACTGGGCAAACGACATGTGCCCATCACCTTTGGCGACAAGGGCGCTGCAAACGGAAATCAGGAGCAGGACCAACAGGATAAGAAATCGCGGCCATCCAATGAACAGAAATTCTATTCCCCACCATCGGGCAAATACTCTGGCAAAGTGAATTCCAACTATGGCAACAACAATCGCGCACGACAACGCGGTGGTGGCGGCGGCGGCGGCGGCGGTGGAGGTGGCGGAGGCAACTTTAGGAATCGACGATACAATAGATATTAGGTGTACCAGATATAGCCAACAAACAACTTTTACATCCTAGTCGTTAAACAACAACAAACTGAAGAAACTACATAAAACAAAAAGAACTTAAGGAGATATTAACAACGTTCCGCGTTTAATAAACAACAATTATCAGAAATTACACAACAACCAGGCTATAGATGAAACTTCCCTCAGCTGCTCCAGCGATCCTGGCTTTCGATTTCGGGTGAGTATCGACTAAGCTTTCCATGTAACTGTCTCCCCTTTATATATTTCAGAGCCTGCAACAGATCAACAAATAAATATGCAGTATGGTTAATAATTCTCATATTATTTATTTGCCTTATTTCCAAACAAAAACTCAATCACTCACACACAAAAAAAAAAAAAAAAAAAAAAAAAAAAAACAAAAGAAAACAAGATGTTTGCAAGTTTTTAGCGTTGATATTTTAAAACAATGAAATAGCTCTGTGTGCACTTTGTTTTAACATATCAGGCTGTTTTCCTTCTCTCTGATCTGTCCAAAATGCTAGATGTAATAATATATAAAAATAGTTTGTAAACAACTTGCAATATCTGCTCTTAACCATATATAAATAATCAAATCAAGTTAATGAAATATAAGAAGCTCCCCTTCCTATAATATATATATATATATATGAAAGATATATACAAACACTCGTATAAACATTTTTGAAGCACAACAAGATTTACAAACAGAAACGAGAGAGTTTGTCAAATCAAATCGAAATCACAAGCATAATTATCATTTTACTCATTTTTTTTGTTTGTTCACACATATTATGCCCCACTATTGTACTTCGTAGCAACTGCAAAAAACAAAAAACAAATAATAATTACAGATCTTGAATTTCAATAAATCGGAAAAATAAAAAGTTTCTAAAGAAACAAAACATATGGAGTTATTTTTTATAGCTGAGTTATTAACAAAAAAAAATACATTATAGAAATTATAGGAGAATATAAATGGAATAAAGTAAGTAAAAGTTAGTAATAAAATTATATGAATCATTTTGCTTATAGGAAACTTGAAAAATTGAAGTTTTAGCATTCGTAAACTTCGTTTTATAAATATATAACTGTATAAACTATAATACATATAGCGCACAGTGTGTTCATCATACAAACTTAATCTAAATATTTTAAAGAGATTTTGGAAATTCAGGAACAAAAATTGTATTTATTTATATTTATTACAAATTTGCAACCTTATAAAATATGTCTGTATTCAATTAGAACAGACATGTATTTGTCAAACTTCTAAATCTACATATTTGTAATGTATACTATATTTTAAAAGAGACAAAATTTTATTTTGAAACAAATAAGAATGGTCTTTACGAGCGTGCCAGACTAGGATATATGTACACTGTAGTTAGAGTTTCTTAATCTTGTTTTTGCCGACTCGGTTCCTGATCTATGGATCATATGCAACTTGTACAATTTAATTTTAAATTTCAAAAACTTTGGTTTATAAACATATAGCTATATAAATTATTATAATGTATATATTCATTTTAAATCTATTTGAAGAATTTGTATTATTCTATTCTTCTACATGTTACTTGAATTCTTATAAATTCATTATACACCAATCTCTCAGTTGTAATGGACTCGCAGTATAATCACCATAAACACAGGGGAGTCCCAGTTCTTTTGTTATGTAAGTCGTTTACCTACCTCATATGTTTTCGAATCTAGCAGCAATATGATATCTCGCTGTCCACGCATTGCAGACTTCATACATACAAGTATTATATGGCCCGACATATCATGTCTTTAGTTGACTAAAGTAAATTCTCTTGAAATTCAATTCAACTCCCGATCCCGATCCCCCCGCATGGGGCTCATATTTCAATGATCCAGTATATGTTTTATTTTTATTTATTATCAATTATAAATATATATATCATCTGTCTGCGTGTGTGTGTATGCGTGTGTGCTTCTTTAAACTTTTAACACAATTGATCTCAGCTTAAACCATAGTAAATGTATGATGCGCTCTTCTGTTGAACACTAAATGGATGCACACATCTAGACACTGGGTGGCGGCTGGTTGCCGGGTGGGCCGCCCGGGTTGTCGCCTCTTGTCTGATCCCGCTGCTGTTGGGCGTCGGCCACCTGGGTGGCCAGGCTCTGGAACAGCTGCAACATGTCGTTGGGCATTGGTGGCACCTGGCCGGGCGCACCGCCACCCGAACCAGGTTGAGCGCCGCCCGGACCGCCCAAGTTGAAGAGCTGACCGATTGTGTTCATTATCATCGGATTCTGTGTCATCGACTGCAAGTGCTCCAGATCGATCTCAGCGCTGCCGAACAGATTGCGCAATGTGGGATTCGATAGCATGGCGTTGAGGCCGTCGCTCAGCTGCGACAGCTGGGGCGGCTGATTGCGCGCATTGCGCACCACCTCCAGATTGTTGCGGTAGTCCGCATTATCCGGCTCCAGCTCAATGGCCTTGGCATAGGCGTGCTCGGCCTCAGTGAATTTGCCCAGATTGGAATAGGCGACGCCCAGGCGGCAATAGGCCTTGCTATAGTTGACATTATAGAGCAGAGCGGACTTGCAGTCGGTCACGGCGCGTTCGTTGTCCCCGAGGCGAATGTGAGCGGCGGCCCGGTTGCAGTAGAAGATCGGATTCTTGGGGTCAAAGGTGATGGCGCGATTGTATTGCAAGAGCGCCTCATTGTATTTGCCATCCTTCATCAGGCGATTGCCCTCGTTCTTGATGGACTCGGCCAAAGCCAGTGATTCGGGATTACGTTCAATGTAGAGCGATTGGAAGAGCTCAAACATATCAATGGTCTTTGTATTGACAGCGAGCTGGCTGCCGCTGCTCGAGGCACTTGGCTCGCCCGACGTGGGGGCACCATCCGCTGCAGCGGCTGTTGTGTCGCTCTGGGACACCTGTTCTAAGTCGTCCTCCCCAACATCGAAAGCGGCTTGCAGACATTGGATGGCCACTTCAATGCTTTCGCTCTGGTCCGGCGACATGACATCCACTTGCTTCTTCAGATAGTCAATGAAAGAGCGCACGAAGCTCTGCTGCACTGCGTCCGGCATTTTTTCTTTTAATTTCTATTATTTACTTTATTACAGATATTAAAATCACTTATGTGGCTCTCTGAACATGCGACTGGATTTATAGAGGCGAACCAAATTTCTAGGGCTGCTGTATTCTGACATAGTGCCGCTCGGCGTTGCCAGACTGTCGAGCCAAGCAAATGACAAGCAAATTTCGGCTTATCGTTATCGAGCGCGAGAAAACTCGTTTGTGTTGTTACTTGCAAAAGCTTTCGGTCCAGCAAGCTTCAAAGCTTTGCGGGTAGCATGCAACAAAAGACTTTTTAGTTAAACGCTCTCTGGCTCTGCTGGCGTTGGCGTGTTTTGGCTTTGTGCGCGTCTTACCAACTTGTTGTTATTGTTATTGTTATTGTTGTTGTCGTGGCGGAATTATTGTTGCTGTGTGTTTATAGAATAGCAAAACGCAGAGATTATTCAAAATTACTTTTGAACATATGTGGAAGCATTGCCAAAATTAGCAGTCTGCTGACCGAAGAGTGTTAGTTCATCATTGTGTGAGTGTGTATATGTGTGTGTGCGTGAGTTTGCTTCAGTGACGTCAGTCTTCCTTTGAACACAATCCTTTGGCTTTGACTTGGCTTGAGTCATTCTGTGGCGCCAACATGGTGCGTTGGAGTGCACGTTCGCGTCGGGCGCGGCAGGACCAGGTGGAGCTGCTCGCCAGCAACAACAGAATTGGCGAGGACGACAACTCCGATAACGGTAAGCACTTTCAAATAACAGTATTTTAAACTGCAGCTTGTGCCAAACAATAACAAAGCGAGTTTGAGTTTCTTATGCTCATTTGCTGTCCCTTTTGCTCCTGTTATAAGCTCTGCTGCTTACTTGCCCTGTCTTCTTTTCTCCCTTTAGCTGCCTTTCGCAATTCAGCTGATCTTACGCACACAGATGATATCTTTCTGAAGGGCCTATTGCTGAGCAATCCAACAACGCCTCATAAGGAACTTATGGTACGTATGTATGTGTGTGTATGTATGTATGTATGTACATTTATAGAATGTAAATTAACACGCACTCAACTTATTCTTTGGCGCATGACCCAGTTGCAGAAACATTCGTAGTCAAACCATCTGCCAATAAAAAAAAAAAAGACAATGATTTACCGTATTTTGTTTTCCACATTATTGAACATGCATGCTGGCACGCAGTGCCAGACAAGAAAAATCATTGTTTACGCCATTGATACGTGCGTAAATACACTGAGAGAAAAACTGTAAACTTAACGCCAATGTGAGCTAGATAGAGGAAGATAATGGACAATAATAAATACAAGAATAATATAAAAGATTATTTTTACTTCCATTTAAATACCTGAAAACTTAACATTTTCTCTAAGTGTACGTCTTCACATATAAGATTCGTGGAGAACAATAATTTGAGTGTGCTTACGTTTTCTTACGTATATTTTGACTTTTATGTTTTATTCTGTTACATCATTTCCCTTCTACTTTACGCTCGATTACTTGCAGTGCTCGAAAGTAAAAGGGTCAGGGATGAGCATACATATTTGCGATGCTTTCGCTCGAAACAATAACGGTACAATACACAATGCTGTGCCATAAAGCCGGGCATAGACACTTGGTCTCTCTTTTGTTCTGCTTTATTAAGTGCGAAGCACTTGATGCCACTTGTGTTCATTGCGAGCGGAGACTTTTACGATAATCATTATGGCATAGCTATTAACACAATTTCCCCCTCTCTCTCTCTTCCTGTCTCTGTCACTCGCTCGCTTGTTAACACATTAAACTTGACCCCAAATTTTATGCGAATAAAATGATGCAAATAATTGAACAATAAGCGAGTGTTAAATCTGGATAAAACTAGAGTGATTTGCATAAATAAGAGCCTAATTATGATCGATTTTTTGTGCCTATAAAATTCGCAATAATATACTAATAAAAAATGCCAACAAAATTGTAGAATGAGCCTAATTACTAAAAACAATATTTTCCTATTTTATGGGCGCTTTGCTTTGTTTTTATTTTTTTTATTTTTTTATTATTTTTTTGTGCAAATCTGTTAAAAGAGAATCCCAACACACACGTAAAAGTCAACAAGCACGCGAAATAAAATAATCAAAAGCGACGTCGCGTGTCGCGAATAATTAGAATAAGCATTTTAGCATGGAATGGGCGTGAAGGGGGGGGAGGGTCTATGGCTCAGTGGTTGTTACACTGTGACCTGCTGTTGGGAAAGGCAGTGAAAGTAATTAGAAATTACAAGTCACGAGACTTGCTGATAAGCGAAATGCCGCATATGAAATGTCACTCTAAAATTCCAGTTGCCTATTAAAGCGTCGCATATAAAAAGCACGCAACAGACGACGACGACGACGACAGCGACGTCAACAGCAACGCCCTAAGAAAAAAGAGTGGCAGCGAAGCTTTGTAAACCGGTTTTAAAAATTGCTTTTCGAAGTAAATGCGCATGCATGTGTTAATTATGAAAAACTTTATGCTACCTGGCCGCAACAACAGCAGCAATAACAACAACATCAACAAATGCAGCAACAGCCACAGAGTGGTTGGCCTACTAATGCAGCGACAGCAGCAGCAGCTGCCCAAAGCTCAGAGAGCGGCTTCAGCAGAGTCGCTGTTAACTAACAGCGCTCGCAACAGCGGCGTACAGTTGTAACGTAAATGCTCATAAACACAGAAACAAGTGTGCACCAATACTAATGTGCGTCGCTAAGAGCGCCAACTAAGCTCGCGTACCACTTGGCACTTAGCCCTAGCACTCTAGCGCGCTCTCACTCTCTTGGCGCGCACACCCAGCTCTGCTTAGCTGAACTGGGTTTCGGTGTGAGTCAGTCGGTTAGTTACTTGCGAGCTGTGCTAAGGTGAGGTTCTGCTATTGTTGCGTGCGCTGTGTGGCGAGTTTTTGTTCTGTTTATTCACTGTGTACGTGTGCAGCATGTGTGCGTGTGTGCGTGTGCGTGTGTTTGTGTGTGCGCTTTGCTCATTTGAGCATGGCTTAAACGGGGGGCAGCGACTCAACAACAAACATGCAACAGTTAATTTTGAATACCCGCTCGATCGCTCGCTCTCGGTCTCGCTCTCACTGACTCGCTCTGCCGACATCGTCGCGTTCATTTCATTTGTTTTACTCGAAGACGCTTTTAGTGTGAAGTCAAAGTTTTGCTATAAATAAAACTGTAAATGTGCTTGTTTTTGTATATGTGTGCCATTCAATAAATGGAGCACAATTGGAACAAGTGTTTTGCCCATGTGCTACCTTGGTTACTCAGTCAATAACAAACCCAAACCGAAAACCCGAAACCAAATTCAGTTTTAGCCTGGCTAACTCTGGCTAACTGGTTAACGACTTCTTACTTGATGACGTAGTCGAGCCCGCTCTCTGGTCTCTGGCCTATTGTGTAACGTCTTAACTGTGTTTTGGCATTTCCAAAATCGTGAGTGCTCACACACACACACACACGCACACTCAGCTCGACACACATATACTGAAGCTTACTCTCCGGCTTACTCACACAGATACACACATACACACACCTTTTGGACCGCTCTTCTTGTTCGCTCGCTCGCGCGTTTTGGGAGTGGCTCCAAAAAAAAAGTGAAAAATAGAAGTAACAAATAAAAAAAACGAAAAGTGCTTGGTAAAATACTATAAAAAAAACTAAATATAAACATTTACCAAATGCTATTAAATTGCGCTTAAACTAGACTTGAATTGTTTACCTATAAAAGAGTTAAATTTTTAGGTTAAATTTCTTAAAGAAACGTCATACGTTTAGCCTTCGCACGCTAAATTTCATTGTTATTTATTACACAAATATACATGAGTGTGTGCGTGTGTGTGTGTGTACGTGCAATTAACAGTTTTGTCTAATTAGACATTACCTGTTGTCATTTTTGCGCAATTTGTTATGACAACAAGCGTACGAAACTCACAAAACTCAAAGGTGAAAGCCCTTTATGTTAGCAACCAGCAAGAAGAAGAAGACGAAGAAGAAGAAGCAGCAGCAGAACAACAACAACAAAGCTTCGTGTCAATAACAGTTGTCATTTGTATGTGTGTGTGTGTGTGTGTGTGTGCGTAACTGTTAGGGCGAGCATAGGAAGCGCATATTGTGTGTGGGGCTTCTTTTCACACGGAAGAACTGAAATTCGATATGCGGCAGACAAACTATGTGTAAATAAATAAATAATAATCGCTGCTTAGCGATAACACTAAGGTCTTGTCTGCAGAGGAACAACATAAACAGATCGAAAGGCTTAAGACGATTGCTTGTTGGGCTTAAAGGGCTTTGAAGTACAGTGAACGCTCCCAGAAATGTTCTTGAATGTGAAAACAAAGGATTAGTAATTGAAATTCCATTTTAATGCATAGATTAAGTAATCCAAAGAGAAATGATTTATCTACTTAAGTAGTTCTCTGTGCTTAATTCACTTTATATAAAGTAAAAGCTCCACCTAGCGGATTTCTTTAGTTCTACGCGTTTTTCTGCTGCGTGTGAAGATATTTTGAAGTCAGCAATTAAATTATGCATAAATTATAAATAAAACATTTTCAAAAATTACAAAATATTAAAACCAAATATTTAAAAATATTTCTTTGGTTAATTTTTTTAAAATATGAAAAAATTGTTAAGTGCTAAATTATCTAATCTAATCTAATTGTGAAAGCTAAATCTATCGTAAGATCTTCATTTTGAAAATTGTTTTGAATATACTTCAAATAATCTTTGAAGTCGAGATCTGTCTTAGTATCATATAAAGTAAAATTTTATTTAACATAAAATTAAATTTAAATAAATAAATAAACATTTTGTACTCCATCTTTAAACTTCAGATTTAAATTTTTAAAAATTTTTAACATTTAATATAATCAAATTATAGAAAAATATATTTAAAATACATCAAATTATAGAAAAATATATAAAAAATTGAAAAAAAAATTCAATTTATTAGATTAAAATATTTACATATTTTTAAACTCTAGATCTTTCTTAGCCTTAAAATAAAAAAAAAAACATAAAATAAACGTTGAATTAGTTAAATTTTATATTATTTAATTCTATATAACATTTAAAATTTTGTTTTTTAAAGATGTTCATACAATATTTGTAGTCATTTATTGAAATTAATTATATATATATATATATATATATATATATATATATATATATATATATATATATATATATATATATATATATATATATGTATATAATTAAATTACATTTTATATATTTTTTTAAATTTCGTATACATATTATGAAATGGAATTAAATTATATATAAATTTGATGCAATTTTTATAAATTTGTTTAAAAAAATAAATAATTTAAATCAAAAAAATTTAATTTATAATTATTATTATATAATGTTACATATGTCGACTTTAAAGATATGTTTCAACTTCCGAATTTAAACTTGTAAAAAAATGTATTTAATTTATCTATTAGTTAACAATAATCTCAATCAATAATCTCTCTTAATACAGTTTTTGTATTTTTTTACTTATTTTTAGCAGAAATAATATTAGTTCTGCTTAAATCCAAATAGTTCTATATAAACTCTCTCTCTCTCTCTCTCTCTCCGAATCGTCGTAGCTTTCGTTCTCTATAGACTAAATATATATAATTTTCTGCATTGCGTTTGTCAAGTAGAGAGTGAACTTTTGCTGGCTTATAAATATTGCATGAGTGAGTCGCCGTAGCGTGGGCGGAAACTGTGGCACCGACTCATAATACTAATCATAATAATAAATACAGAAATAACAAAGACAGAGACAGAGACGGACTCGCTGCTGACGATGAAAGTAAATAAATTTCGCAAGACAAATGCGGCGGAAGACGAGAATTTAATGCAATTACAGCGGAAAGAGAAGTCAAGTATGTCGAGCAAGGGTTCTACGCCATGCTCAACACGACCCAAATTTCAGACACGAAACAACCCAATTTTTGACCTAAGACTCGAAAGCAAAGACATACAAATATGGAGCAGATCAAAGTTCACAGGGGTTAAATGGGGGTAGGCCACGAAAGAGAGCGGACAGAGAGACAAACTGCCAAAAACTAAAAGAAATATGTGAAGAAGAAAAGTCACCAATTAACGGATGCGAGCGTCAATTAAGCAGAAGTAAAGTTGACTTGACCTAGGGCAGTGCGAGACGTTGAGAGACGTCTATGTCCAACGCCCCACTCAGAGCTTAATGCGACAAATTTAATTATGCGTATATGCGTCTCGCCATCCCTTTCCCTCTCTCTCTCTCTATCTTTAACTTACTTTACAATCATTTGTCTTTTTCTAGCTAAATCCAACCGAGCCGCAGCCCGTGCCCGCCTTTTTGCCAGCGCATCTGAACAACAAGCCGATCTGTGACGATATCATACGCAAATTCTCGCCATCGAGACGCTTAGAGTCACGCGAACTAGCTAAGCTTTTGGCTCAACCACACTTTCGTGTAAGTATTTTGTTTAATTATAATAAAATTCTAATGAGTTTTATCTAGACTATAAGATGGGACCTCTTCATTACTCATAAATCAGTCAATCAATCAATCAGGCAGCATGACTAAATTATGGTATAATAAAAGCTTTTGTGCAAGCTCAGTTCTGCTAAGTAGAAGCTCTAAAAAAGCTTTGGACTGCACATTTTTCTTTTCTCAGTCAGTAAGTCAATCAATCAATCAAACAATTAACAGCACTTTAAATTTTTAAGTTAAGCTGATGAATGAACATACAGCTTTCTAGCACTTTGATCAGTCAGATATTCAGTCTTTCAGCTCTAGTTCTAGCTCTTTGATTACTCAGTTAGATGGTCAGTCAATCAATCGGTTACTCAGCTTTAAAAATTGGGCCCATTTGGTTAGACTGTTCAGAAATTCAATTCATTCATCAGTTAATGAATAGATCAAACTAATTTTACCACTTTAAGTACTCAAAGTTAGACTGGAAGAATATTTATCGAATTGATCAATCAGATGGTCACTCAGTCAATCAATTAATCAAGCAAAATTCAACACTTGAGGTGTTCAAAGACTTTAATCCCTCAGACAGTCAGTCAATCAGATAATCAATCAATCAAAATAATTTAAACATTTAAGCAGGAAAAATAAATTTCTGTCAAGACTTCGATCAACCGGATTGTCGATCATACACCCTGCTAGCTCTCAAGCTTTGATCAATCAGACAGCCAGTTAGTTAGTCAGTCTGTTATCCAATCAATCAATCAATCAATGTAACAAATATCAGCATTTAAGCTAGAGAAATTAAATTATGTGTGCTATCTCTAAAGTTTCGGTCAGTCGGATAGTCGATCATTCATCTTGCTATCACTCAAGCTTCAATTAATCAATCAGTCAGTCAGTCAACTTTAACTATAAGCGATTAGTATGTAGTTTTCTCAGAATTTCTAATTGCATATATCTTTTATTTATCAATCTATAAACCAATCAATGAGTCTAAAATTAAATCTAAACTGAAAGCAAATTCAGCGTGTAAACACTTAAATTTCGAACAGTTAGACAAGCAGTCTGTCAATCAATCAATCAATGTCTCTCTCCCTCTCTCTCTCTTTCTCTCTCTCTCTCTCTCTCTCTCTCTCTCTTTCTCACTCTTTCTCAGTTAGACAATCAAATAGTCCACTTTTACAATTTGTCAATTTATCATTTATTCCAGCTTCACCTCCAGTTCAACACACACTAACTCACTCTCCCTCTCTCTCCCTCTCTCTCTCTCTCGTTCTCTTTCCCATTCTAGGCTCTGCTGCGTGCTCACGATGAGATAGGATATTTGTACGAGCAACGTTTCAAAAGTGCCGGCGGATCTATAACTAAACTCGAGGCGAACAGCCAACGCCCCTCTGGCACCTATCTCTATACGGAAGACATACTGAACAGCAAGATGCCTGTGGAGACGATCAAGATGGTGGGACTGCGACGCGATCCCAAGCAGCCGCTGGGACTGACTGTCGAACTGGACGAGTTCAAGCAGCTAGTGGTGGCGCGTATCTTGGCCGGGGGCGTTATCGATAAACAGGGCATGCTCCATGTGGGCGATGTCATACTGGAGGTGAATGGCACGCCAGTGCGTACGCCCGACGATCTCCAAGTGGAGGTCTCGCGGGCCAAGGAGAATCTCACGCTGAAGATCGGACCGAATGTCGATGAGGAGATCCGAAGCGGTCGCTATACGGTCAGTGGGGGTCAGGTAAAACAGAACGGCATCACAAATCTAGAAACGGGCAAGAAACTAACGGTAAGTAATCAATGTTTGTGTGTTTCTTGTGAAAGCTTTTCGTTCGCTCTTAGCAAATGCTAAGAGAAGTTTGGTACTTTTTTGCATGGATTCGAAATTTGTAGAGACTTAAAAGATTTTTGCCTAGCTGCATATATGTTTTCTCTTTTTTTGCTAACTACAGTGATCACTCGAGAGTGGGTACAAAAGATAGTAGAGCTCCAAGCTTTGTTAGCGATGTTATTAATGGTTAATAGCGATTTCTTATATGGTTCATGATTTATAAAATTTTATCCATATCTATATTAAAATCACTCGTAGATTTTCAACAAGTCTATAAACAAGGATATTTCTTCACTATAATCTAAATAATTTCTTGAGTACAAAAAGAAAAAATAAATAAATAAAAAAAATTTATAAATTTATAAATACAATAAAACAAAATCAAACTTATTTTTATATAGATTCATTTTATTGAATCAAACATTTTCTTACTCTCTTCCCATAAAGTTAGAATTATTAATATAATGATTCAAACTTGAGTATAAAAGATCAAAAATAAAATGAAATTCAAATTTATATATATTCCTTTTGTTAGCTAAAAACTTTCCTTACTACCAAATCTTTTTCCTGAGATATGCACAAAAAGTTATAAATATCTAAAATTTAGACTCGAATTTTTCACCTTAACATTTTCAGTTCACAAAAATGTTAGTTAGCGAGCGATCACTGTAACTCATTATAATAGTTGAATTACCTTTAAATGGACTATATATAGTTATATATTATATATATATATATATGTATTATGATATGATATATTTGAATGCATCTGATAAATATTATATGTTACAATATGATAAAGTTTTTATTAGGCCAAGAAGCTAGCAAAATTCTAAAAGACCTGCATTAAAGTAAGTAAAACTTAGCTGAAACCCCCAGATAAATGGAATGATTCTTTTGATAAATTTGAAATATCTAAAGATACATATTTTTTTATTAACTTTTTCAATCTCTAGTGCTATATGCGCGCATTGTTCACATATAATCCCTCGGAGGATACGCTATTGCCCTGCAGGGACATTGGATTGCCCTTCAAGTCGGGCGATATATTGCAGGTGAGCTGGCATTTATTTAGCTGTAGATCAAGAAAACCTATATTAATCTGTATTCTGAATTCAGATCATCAATGTCAAGGATCCCAACTGGTGGCAGGCAAAGAATATAACTGCTGAGTCGGATAAAATTGGGCTGGTGCCGTCGCAGGAGCTGGAGGAGCGGCGCAAGGCATTCGTAGCGCCCGAAGCCGACTACGTGCACAAAATTGGCATCTGTGGAACGAGGGTAAGCAGAGCTAGACCCAAAATTTCCCATAACATTATTATATATATGGACTTTTCACAGATTTCGAAGCGCAAGCGTAAGACAATGTATCGCTCCGTGGCGAACTGTGAGTTCGACAAGGCTGAGCTGCTGCTCTATGAGGAGGTGACACGCATGCCTCCGTTCCGCAGGAAAACTCTGGTGCTAATTGGCGTCTCTGGCGTGGGCAGACGCACGCTCAAGAATCGGCTGATCAACAGCGATGTGGACAAGTTCGGCGCCGTCATTCCACGTAATAGCTGACGCCCCCAGCAAATTCGAATTAAATCTAATTATAAGTTTTATTACTGTACAACAGACACGAGTCGTCCGAAGCGCGCCTTGGAGGAGAATGGCGTTAGCTATTGGTTCATGGACCGGGAGCAAATGGAGGAGGCTGTCAAACAGAACGAGTTTCTCGAGTATGGCGAGCACAATGGCAATCTCTATGGCACGCATTTGCAGTCGATCAAGGACGTGATCAATAGCGGCCGCATGTGCATATTGGACTGTGCGCCGAATGCATTGAAGATATTGCACAACAGCCAGGAACTGATGCCATTCGTCATATTCATCGCAGCGCCCGGCATGGAGCAGCTGAAAACCATCTATGCGGATCGCCGTGCCACCGGCTCCAATAGAAATCTCTCTGTATGTTTAGATGAATAGATGATGTTGACATCGATCTTAGCTAGTTGTCGTAGTCGTAGTGTTGATCGCTAATCTTGTAAACCTATTCCAGTTCGATCGTCAGAGCTCCATACGCTTCAGCTCCAGGCGCGCACGCACCCTTGAATCTTTGGCATCGCTCTATGAGGTAAATAGCAAGCGAGCCTACCTACCAAGTGGATCACTCTCAATCTTTGGGTCATGTCCATAATCCCCTGCTCTCACTAGGCCAACCTTGTAGCGCTCTTAGATCTCTGCTTGAACACACAAACATTGCTTAACTCATATTCCCATTACTGTCCACAGGACGACGATCTGATTTCCACGGTCGAGGAGAGCAGCTTTGTCCAGCGCAAATATGGCAAATACTTCGATATGGTCATTGTCAACGAGGACTTCGATGAGACCTTCCGCCAGGTGGTGGAGACCCTCGAGCAGATGAGTCACGAGGAGCAGTGGGTGCCCGTCAACTGGATCTACTAGAGCGCAACGCAATCCGCGATAACGAACACTTCTAACTCTATATAGTATCTATTGAATTCCAACAAAATATATCTATAAATCTATGTGTATGCAATATTGTATAATTGGAAAATGCCCTCCGCTTCATTGAATATTGTTTTCCTTAAGCTTAAGCCTAATGTTATTGTATGAAACGAATTCGTCCATTTGCAAAGCTGTTTATAATTTTAATTATATGTTTTTCTATGCATTTCATAAGGCAGAAACGAAAGCTCCTTTGCTATTTAGCTATATATAAAACTTTTTGTATGCATATCATTTACACATACGGACTATATATACATATATAATTTAATGAATCTCTCGAGTACAACCGATTCGCATATACACATATAATTTTAAAAAACCAAACTCTGCCAATATATATTTTTCATTTATAGTTTTTAGTTGAAGTTTGTGCGATAATTAGCAAAATGTTGATGACAAATAAAGTGCGCATTTGGCTCAAAAGAAAATTTAGACACTATTTGACTGTTTCACTTGGTGAATCAAAGAGTGATTTGTTTAATTGTGGTATGTAAAGGTTTTTCGATCTGTTTATTTAAAGATAAATGCCCAAAGACTTCTCCACGACGGCGTGCGGCTGGCGCAGATTCTCATTGTATTCAGGCAGACCTAAGAAGTCTTGAAACGAGATTTCATCACAGCGTCCAGTCAAAACATCGTCCATTAAGTTGCTGGAATAGAAATCATGTATACATATTAATAAATATGACCTATTATATCGTAAATTTCATTTAACTTACCTGGACTGCAAGAAGGGCAATCGTCCAATTCGCTTTGCGGCAAACCGATCCATGCCCATTTTTAAGGGGGCACCCAGACCTTCGCGATTGCGCAGCATTTGCATATCTATATTGTATCTGTGATCGGCATAATTCAATTCCGAATCTCTGAGACGATGAACGTGCGCCAGTTGGCTTAAACAATTTGGCTCTGTGGGCAGTGTCGCCTTGCCGGATGCGTTCAGCACACACACGTCTGTGGGGCGTACTTTAAGCGATTGCTGGTTCTTTGGAGAAAAGATACATTAGTTATTAATATAATTGCGGCACATTTTAACTAATTACAAACCATTTTTAAATAAAAATTTGTGTTATTTCAGGAGTTTTACTTTACAATGACAAAACAGAATTCCGTTTGACGTGAAGTTAGCTGTGTTAGATTTTTTAGTTAATTTTGAAGAAAACTAGGTGGCCACTTGACGCAGCGATAACGATAAATTTGGTACTGATGTCAGGTATTTGTGTGTGACATGTGGTAGCAAGCAGCTTTTGTCTACTCATAATAGGCGCCTTCTTTTAAAACAAACAAATTAAACTTTGAAGTTAATTGAATAGGTTGAATGCGTAAATACCATCAAATTTGTTTGTTGCAACCTTTGTTTTTATTGATCTTGAAAATTTAAGGTAAGCTTGAATTTTGTAGAAATATTTTAAATTTTGGTTGTCAAGGCACATACGTCGAATATTGTAATTAATTTCACTATTAATAAAATGACCAAAATCTCGTGCCTAACACACTCGCGCTCTAATCAATTCAATAAACAAATTCTGTTGTTTTTGACGTCTTCTGCTTTTTGCTTTGTATTTTTTTTTTTTTTTTTTTTTTTTTGTATTTGTGAAATCGCCCACACCTTTTAGCGGCTTTTATGATCCACTGCTCCACAGAGCAGCAACAAGAGAAGATGAAAAAAAAAATAAATCGATTTCAGCTTTTGAGTGACAAAAATAAAAACAATATAGACAGAGTTTAATTAGTGCATGCTTACTAATAAAACTTGTTGCTTAATTTCCATAAACACAAACACAAATTGTGTTAATCAAACTCCCGCATCAAAGATCGCCTCTGTCTGCTGTTTCTGCTGTTTCTTTTGCTCACCTCCGAACTGAACTTGAAAGCGGATCGAGCCATGGGCTCTATCTCCCACTCCCAGGTCGGCCGCATTTGTGTGAAGCTGCAAATATGTACCTAGACATAAATTAATTATCTCGATCATGCTTGAGATAAGGCTAAGACTCGCCAGCTGCATTCAAGACGCCGCGCGATATATATGGGCAAAAAAACAAAATGAAAATAATAATAATAATAATAATGTTGTAAATATTTTTGCATTCGGCTACAAATCTTTTTCACGCTTGAGCAACTTTATTAGTATTCTTTCTGTGTGTGTTTGTGTCATGTGATTGAGGTGTGGGTGTTGATTTTAATTAGTTATAATTAGATAAATTTTAATTGTGAATCTGGAAAGTGAGCATTCACAGAGCTAGTGTTTTCTGTTCGTGCTGATTTCAAATCAAATTTATGTTACTCAAATTTGAATGATAAATTGTTAATGATTTAAGTTAAATTTAGATATTTAGATATACCTATATGTAACTTAATATTACAGTTGAAAAAGAAGAAACAAACGAACTCAAAAAGTTATTTTAAAACAAGTAAGAGTGCTTTAGTCGAATGCTCGATAGGGACCGACCTGGGAAGAAAATAAACTTTTTTAAAAAACAAAACACAACACACAAACCCCGGGGGGGCGGGGGGGATTACATTATTTATTGGGGGGCGCACAACGCGAGGGGAATGTTGGTGGGTAGGGGGGGGGGGGGGGGGGGGGGGGAAAAAAAAAAATCCATCCCCCCAAAAAAAGGGAAAAACACCACACAAAAAAAAATAAAAATAATACAAAAATAAAGAAGGAGTGAGGGGGATAAATAATTACAGGGGGGAGTGTAAATGACGGAAGGGGGGGGGCCGCCGGGCAAATAAGGGTGGCGGGGCGCGCAATACATTACAAAAATTGGAACAAATTCTAAAAAGAAAATAACAAAAGGAAAAACAGGTTTTTTAATAAATAAACAAATTTGTTTTATTCTAACCAAAAAAAAACATACAATTCTTTACAAAGCAATGAAGAAAAACAAATATTTTTATGAAATTTTTAAGGTCAAAAGCTTGGATAGTCTTTATATTAAAATTTTCTTTAAAAAAATTAAAAAATATACATTAAACTTAATAAAACTAATTTTATTTTGCCTAAAAACAAAAATATATTGAACTAATTTAAATGTAAGAGTTTGATATATTTATTTCCTAATATGAAATTCCTACTATTTTCATATTTTGCTGCAACAATTTTTAATTTATTCTAAATAAATTTTGAAAATGATTTGTGTATATTAGAAATATTTGTTCGTTTTTTCCAGACAGATCAACAACAAATGTTGTAATATTTTGTTTTTTGTTGCGAAATATTACCCAATTGATTCAAATATTTATATTTATTTTATTTATCTTCTAGGTGTATATCGTCTTAACTCTTTGAATTAGCGCATAATCGATTTAGTGTTTATTTTATGGAGCAATATGCTGTATGATCTGTATTATTAGGCAGTTCTTAGTTAGTATCACAAAATCTTGAATCCCAAATGAATATAAGACCTTTAGCTTGCACTTAGCTAGACATACATATGTGTGTGCCTATATTTACAGGGTATTATCTGCAGGGTATATAAGTGTATATATATAGCACTGCTTAACTGACTGGCAACTAAAATATCAAAAGGAAATCATGCTAAAGTGCCTCAAGTACCTCAACACAAATGGAAAACAACAAGCTCGAAGAGGCTCGCGAGCCAGTTGATTTATAGGGCAGCAGATTAACAAAATCGGAAATGTCCAGACCATGAATATTTACAACCTGTCTAGATTTGATACGAATCGAAGCGAATCGATTGCTAAAACTGTTTACCATGCGTGTATATATACATATACATACATATGGATATCTAGTGAACCCAAAATATTTTGACTTTTATGTGTGCGCCATGCAATGCAAAAAAGAAGAAGAGGAAGAAGAAGAGGAGAGCGCAACAGCACAAGTAACCAAACAAGCTGCAGGCCGAGCGAGCGACCGATAAAGGAAGTGTGTGCTGCATTTTCACACCTACATGCTAAAAAAAAAACAAGTAAGAGTGCTCTAGTCGAGACTGCTCGACTAGGAGATACCCTGAGCGCTGTGAAGAGCCAAATATCAAATCATTCTACGATTTTGTATGCATACATACAAACAAAACATACACACATACATATGCACGCACGCATAAGCGCGCGCTCTGCCAACTGCGCAGTTGACGTAGCGACTGCGCTTGGGCTGCAATGTAGGTATAACTATGGGAACTTAATTGTTTAATAACTTTTCTTAGCGTTGGACTAAGTGCATCAAACTTTCACAACTTATTAATGGCATTCATATGTGTGTATTTCCTAAAGCACAAGTCTCTAGTATTTGATATGCGCTTTCTACAAATAGGGGGCTATTGGGGGCGAATGGGGCGTGGCATCCAAAATCTGAAGATTACGTTATCTCCGTATTCATTACACGCAACTACACAGCAAATTTGAAGTCTCTAGCTCAAACGATGTACAAACCCCGCCTTAATAACACATTAAAATTATCGATAAATGCTCATAAAATCGAAATGGAATGAGTTATCGGAAAAATTTTATAAACTTGTGCAGCGTATGGTATTATCGAGTATTCATGTAAAATTTCAAGTCTCTACGTTGCGTACTTAAAAATATCTCAGCGTTCACACGGACGGACGGACAGACGGACAGACGGACAGACGGACGGACGGACAGACGGACAGACGGACAGACGGACAGACGGACAGGGCTATATCAACTCGTCTTGTCGCGCTGATCAAGATATATATACTTTATGGGGTGTGGCACGCCTCCTTCTGCCTGTTACATACATTTTCACAAAACCATTATACCCTGATTTCCCATTTTCAATGGGCTCAGGGTATAATGAGAAAAAAAAGAGAACGGTATTCGGGCAAACGGACATTGCGATTGCGACTGACTGTGCGTGCAGGCGCTCGATGTCATGTTTGCATTGCTGCCCGCCGAATATTCGATATCGAAATTCGAAACACTCAACTCTCGCCATACACAAATGCGTTTGACTTTTGCCGACTTTTTTCGGGTTAGCTACCGCATTACACATATGCAGGCTGCAGTTGCAGTTGCAGTCGCAGTTGCAGTTGCAGTTGCAGTCGCAATTACTGGGAATTCACAGCTTATGCATGTACGTGCATGCACGCCATTTTGTGAGAACTTTGACATGCATTGAATAAAAAGCGAGCAAATGCCAAGTGATTTATAACCTCACTTCTCGTGAATAGCATAAGAGTTGCAGTTGGACGAACTGCCTCACTGACGACTGTCCAGCTGCCATAAAATGTACGAATGATCTTTTTAAGATCGCTCACGAACGAGGAAAAAAGTTTTATGATATGGCGGCTGGCGGCTGGCGGCTGGCGGCTGGCGGCTGGCGGCTGCTGCTGGTGCTGTCTTAATTGGCACCCATAGGATTGTCAGAATCGACCCCTAGAGATACACATACACATACACATACATATCCAGCATTATCCAATCAACGTAACTTCTGCTTACAGCTGCGCCATTGTCGTCGTCATCGTCTTCCTCTTCTTCTTCTCCTTCATCTGGGCCCATAAAAGTTTATGGCAGACCAAAAAGTAACGTTCGGTCGAAATTTGAAGTTTTTCGTTCACTTGGAAACACTCTCCGGTCGGTCAAGCTGTTTCGGTATGTCTCTATTAGCAATGACAATGGCTGAGCATGCAGCATCCATCCATCCGCCCAGCATCCAGCGCAATGCAAAAGATTATAAATTTGATGCCATATCGGCCATATGAATGTATATATATTTGACGTTTATGCATTTATTGCTGTGAAAAAATGTTAATTCCCTCTACACACTTTTTATGTCTATTTGACTTTTACATTTTGTTGTTGTTTCATTTTTTTTTTTCATTCCATTTTGTTTTGTTGTTTTTGTTGTCTTCTCGCCCTGCGACTCTGCACATAGTTGACTCTTTTGATGCGGCATTTCGCCTTGGCATTGACTGCCTGCTCGTAACGAATACTATGTATTAATTGGCAGCCATCAATAAATCGAAAAGTGAACATCGTAAATCAATCGAAGCGAGAAAGCGAGATTTTGATTCATTTCCGTCAATGTCCAAAGAGCAACTTGCATAAGTAGTCAGCGTTGCTCTTAGAGTCAAGGCAAGCGAAGCTTAAGTTCTCCAAAGAGAGTAGAAGTGCATGTAATTAACATATGCAGATACAGTTGTGTGTGTGAGTGTGTGCATAAGAGAGAAAGACGTCGATTCAAAGCAAACAGGGGCATAGCTTACGGCAGTTGACAGGGGCTAGCACTAACACCATGTGAAGAGGAGTACAGAAAACTTATTATATTATAAAGAGATACATAAAACTAATTATATTATTTCTGTATTCAGTATAAATTGTAACACTCCAATATAAATCTATTTATTTATTTACATATTTCACATAGCCCGATCTTTTAGCTTAAAGCAAACGACGACGCCCATGCACTAAAATAAAGCTTAAACACTCCAAAGAGAGAAACAGTGCATACAAATAACATATTTGTAGTTGCATGCATTTGCATGTGTGTGTCTGTGTGTTTCTGCATAGCAATTCCCTCTTATTATTCCAATTCAATTACATGCAACACGCACACTTTACAAGCAAACAGTGCCGGCCCATTTGCCGTGAGTGTAACAGAGCAAGCAATAGTGTCGCACGCTTCAATGGTGTTTGAGCGAAGAAGGCGTAGGCAAAGCAAAATCAAATTGACAGCGGTAGGTGGAGCATAACAGCTGAGCGAACGGGTTTACTGTAAATGTGCGCAAATTAAAAGACAGTTTTCTTTCTTTTATTTTAATTTTATATTTTGTTTATTTCAAATAGCACATGGATTTTACATAAATTAATTCTGCAGCCATAATTTAACTAAATATTAAATTTACATGCAACGTGTGCGGACAAATGTTGATATGTGGGGCAACTTTAATAATTAGACTTAATACATATACATATTGTATGTGCATGTGTGTGTGTGTGTGTGCAGTTGCTTTTGCTGTTTTATTAACATTAAATTCAATTTAGTCTAGTAGCTAACTAACTAATTGTTATTACATTGCATTTAAGTAATAAAAGTTAAAAATTTGTTTGTGTTATATATGTACAAGTGTGTGTGTGTGTGTGTGTGTGTGGGAGTTTGTTTGTGTGTAATCAAATTGCACCAAAAGAAATATCTATACATTTTTCTTTTGCATTTAACTAAATTATGTTTGTTTCAAAAGCAATTCGGCGAGCGGGACGGCTATACAAATCGTAAATGTATATGTAAATATATATATATTAATATATATTTGTGTATTTTTGTTGTTAAATTTGTTTTCTGCTTCAACTTAATCACTATTTTTAATTTTTATATATTTGTGTCTCTGTCTTTCTTACGGGCTAAGCATTAACTAAGAACAAAAAAACAAAACATAATACATACAAAAGTTGTTTACAAAATACAAGTTACATATACATTTAAATATATGTATATCGTATATAATTAATTGAACATAAGGTTTTCTTCAAGTGCTTATTGAATTAATGTATATATATATATTTCTCTTGCTGCTGCTGCTTGGTGTGTGTGGGCGTGGCCGTTGAAGGCGTGGAGGCGTGCGTTGAACGCTGCGAATATACAATCACAAAAATTAACAACGTGCAATATTCAAAGGCGCCGCCGCCTCCTACTCCACCTCCCACTCCTCCTTGTCCCACTCCGTCTCCTACTCCGTCTCTCCATCAAGCTGTAGAAGCAGTCTAACTGCTTGCCACGCCCACTTTTCTATAACTAGAAGCTAAGCCAGCTCACTGGAACACGTCGCATAGCTGGTCTCCAGCTGTTGCTGCTGCTGCTGCTGCTGCTGCTGCTCCATTAGATAGCTGCCTCCATTCTGATAGCCATGCACCTCATCACCTGCTCCATAATCAGGTCACATTGATAGTGTGCTCACGCCCACGCCCACCGCTGCAGCGGACATCTGGCTGCTGTGCTGCAGCTGATGGGAATGGGCAGCCACCGCCAGCGAATGAGTGTGAGCGGCCAGGTGAGGATGGGAGTGCAAGCGCATTGCGGATATGTTCATGGCAGCCATGGGATTCATGCTGTGCAGCGGATGCTGCAGGTGCAAGCCCGGCTCCAACTTGGCTTTCGCATCCAGCAGCTGACTGTATTCCGTGTGCTGCATCACACCTGGATCGCTGCCCTTCTTGTTCTGTTTGCGCTCCTTGGCGCGTCGATTCTGGAACCAGATCTTCACCTGGCGCTCCGACAGCGACAGCGATTGGGCCAGTTCGCTTTTGCGGCGTATGGTTATGTAACGCGACGTACAGTACTCCTTCTCCAGCTCGAGGCGCTGGAAATCTGTGTAGACCACACGGTATTTGTCCTTAGTGCGCGTTTTGCCTACAAAAAAAGAGCGAGAGAGATATTTTAGTTAGTAAAATTATTTTCAAGGTATATTAATATAATAACATATAGATCTGTATGTATACGCATTCCAATATTGCTAAACTACAGAGAATATTTTCAAAAATATCTCACAGTTGATCATTTTCTATAAACTCAATATAAATATTGATAAAATACATGCGATATATACAATGGTAACAAAACTTGATAGAGTTGTTGAATAAGACAAATAAGGGAAATTGTGAAAAACATTTTAAATGAAAACACTCTAAAAATTATACTAAATATTATACAAAGAACTATGAAAACATTTAAATTAATTTATATAAACATCCATTTTACTGTTTTTAATTATTTTAGAACTTTTTAATACTATGTATAATATATATTTTTTAAATGTAATTATTGAAATATATATTTCGAATTTTCTTTACAATTCTTTAACTTATTTACAATTACTAAAATATTTCATCTTTTGCCTTGAGATGGTCAAGAAATTAATCGCAAGTTGCCTGATTCTAACCTGATATCTTGGCGCTTGGCACACAATATTATTGTCAATTATAAGATTAAAAAACATCCTAAGAATGTTGTATGTACTATATAAAGAGTCTGTCACAAAATAAAATGCTAAAAATAGCTAGAAATTGTAAAATACTTTGCTACAATTGAAATGAAATTTTGATATAATAGTTCGAAATGTGATTGAAGAAAATGAAATTTGATATCAAATACTATTGTATTATTAATTAATATAGTGAAAAAATGCAGATCTAACTGATATTAGAATATTTAATAAAATGCATTTTTTTCATTTCCTAATCCGAATTTCAAACAAATACTATAAACCCAATTATAATTACAAAAAAATTGCATTTTATAGCTACAATGATGAACCCATATCTCTGTATGGCTTTACTATTATTTTAAGATATCTTGCGTTGGTAACCAAAGATCGTGTTGCCGTCACAACTCAACGCCACGTGCAATGAGTGACGGACTGACTGACTGACTGACTGACTGAGTGGCGTTTCTGTTAATCAAACAGTTCACTCTGTTGGCCATCATACAACCTATCCCTATCTCCCTTCTCCTCACCATCCTCAAACTCATCATCATCATCAGACTCTGAGTTGCAGTTTGCTGACAATATTTGAATTAAGATAGGCCATAAAAAACAAAAAAAAAAAGAAAGAGAAAAAACCGCCTCGTTTGGCCATGTCACGATCAAAAAAGCTTGTCAGACCCGCTGGTGCGGTAAACATCAAAATTCTAAAGGAACAAAAATGAAGAGACACCTTCGAGAGGCGAGTTAGGCAGAGTTACCTGTCTCATTAAAGGTAACCTTTGCGGGTGTTGCTTAATTGTGGCGCTCGCTGCGCAATTAGTCAATCAAAATTCAAATAAATGACAAACAGCCAAAGACGAGGCATGAAAAAGGCCACGGGATCAAGTCATGAAATATATATATATATAAATATATATATATATATATATGTGTGTGTGGCTGTTTCTGCTTACGTGATAACCGCACACACTACACACACACACAACGCACAACTCGCTCACTCGCAATGCAAACATTACTTTTTTTTTCTTTTTACTTTTTGGTTGGGATTTTGCTCTAATTTTTTTTTTTTTTTTTTTATACCATTTCTATGTGCTGCTTTGTAAGCAACAATTAAAATCGAGCAAACAAGCGAGCAAACATAAATATACAAATATTTTCACAGATGATAAGTTCAAGCGACATTAGCTGAGAGATAGGCCAAGTGGAGCAACAGAACGCGTAGGTGTTAAAGACCTTAAAAATGCGCTACAATGATATACGATGATACGGACCAAATTTACCTTCTCTCTCTCTCTCTCTGTCTCTCGCTTTCTGTCTCTGTCTCTTGTAAAGGGATAAACAGCAGGCTGTTGAAATTATTGAAATTTATGCAGATATGTAACTCAATTGGAAAACTATTTAAATTCTTGTAGAGTAAAGAGAAGTAGTTGGACTCTTACTGACTGCTGCATACTCTGTTTCCATACTTAACTCTACATATACAATGTATGAGAGTAAAAACGGTCATTAGACTAAAACCGTCGAATCCACAAATCAAAAAACTCTATAAAATTATAGCTCCCTTCCACTCACTCACTTCATACATAAAATATCACAAATATTTGTGACTTTTAAATATTAATTTTTGTTATTTTAAATATAATCAAACTAATATACTCTCTTTTATGCTTGTTCACACTATTTGTTAAACAAAACTTGCATAATTACCGCTAAGCTTCTTTTACTAATCTCTCACACACTTTCGTTTATTTTTTACACTGAAAAATTTGTGTCTTAACTTAAAGTATACTCGAAAGATGAAGAAATATAATAAAAATAAATAAATATTATGAAAAAGGTTTATTCTACAAAATTTGATAAAGTATTTATATAGAAAGTTGATAAAACAGAGTTTGAAGGTGTTCAAGAAAAACTATTCTTTAAAATCAACTAATGAAAAAGCAAAATAAAAGTATAAAAAAAAAGTAAGTTAATTTACAAAATCTGTAAATTCTGCAAAAATAAAACTTGTTAAAAAATACTCGAAATGGCTTAATAATAAAAATCTGTATATTTCAACAATTCTGCTTTTTTGTCCAATCCGTTCTTCGTATTATTTGTATATACATTTTTGATCTATATTATAAGAATTTGTTTAGATAAATATAAAATTTTTTTTATTTAAAAAATTTCTAATTTGAGCATTTGAAATTAAATAATAAAAAATATATAAATCATATTATTTTAGAAAAACTTTCGAATAAAAAATGTTATAATTCGGCTATAACTCTACAAATCAGGGAAAAAACAAACAAACTTATTAGTACTAACTTTTTTGACTTCAAACTTTCAGCAAGTAGAAAAACTTTTGCAAAACTTTCAGCTAGCAGCTTCAAAAATATAAAAACTCAAGAACCCAAAAAAAAATAAACCTACAAAGAACCAGTTAAGGCACAGCAGTTAACAGTTAGAAGTTAGCAGCTAGCAGTTAAGACCCCTTCTGCTTAGCTCTTATCTGGTCCGACTCGCATTCGTATTTATTCTTTACACTTTTGTTTAGACATGAAAATTTATAACATTCGCCTCATCATCAACAACATCGTCGTCATTGTCTTCTTCTGCTTCTTCGGTTTCTATTTGCTTAGACACAAATGTGGCAATCGTCATATAAAAGTTAAAGCCTCATTTCAGCTAAAGTCGACACAATTTTTAATCTATCTACAGTTCTCGTCTCGCTCTCATAATAAATCTCAAATTTTTAGTCTTTTTGCCATTTTTTTTCGTTTAATTTTTTTTTTTTTTTTTTTGTTGCGCGTGTTCTTGCCTAGCTCAACTGATAAAGTGGGCGTTCTAGGGTGTGCGTGGGCGTGGCTGGCCATCATAAAAATACGCCTAATGCTGATAAACCAAAAAGCGTATTTAGACAGACTTAGACGTAGCTGGCTGGCAACGACGAGTCGCTGGATTTGCAAGGAACTCCACAGCAAATATTTGTCATCATTAGAAGGCAAAAAACACGAATTAAAAGAAAAATATACATATGTATATGTATATGTATATATATAAATATATATGTACATATAACTATATGTATGTAGTATATAGAGTAGTAATTCCTTATGTACATTTTAAATACAAAATTAAATTCATTTATATCTTTATTCTAACTTTATTTCGCAATCTTTTGAAAAAGTTTTTTTTTCCTTTCCCCTTTTCTGCATCTATATTCAAATATCTTGATTTGCATGTTCTTGAAATGATAAATTAAGCATAATGAACTAGGCTAAGATCAAATGTTTGTTTTTTTTTATAGATTTTTGTGTGTAAATTAAGTAGATATCTATATCTATTATATTTTCTACTTTAGACAGCCCAAATATGTGCCAGTTGTCTTTACTTAAGTAGAAGCTATTTCAAGAACGGTTTAGATCTTAAAATAGTTTTAGTTTGTTAAGAACTAATCCGTTCCTAAGTGAATTCATATTTTTTTCAAGTATGACCTCACTTCTACAACTTTCTATCTTCTATCTTTATATCTGGCTAATGTCTACTGTACATATTTGATTGCTTTTTTGTTTACATTATGAAATTTTATTAGCTGTCCTATATAAGAGGACAGTTCCGCTTGCTCAGTTATTTACGTGTTTTAAAATTTATTTACCATGAGACCAAAAACATATGAATATAATTGAAACTCATAAACTTTGATATCACAAACTCTTCTCTATCATATCTAATTGATTTTCTTCATATATCAAAACTTATTTTATTCAAAATTGAAATATAAATCAAATCTCTTTAGAAAATTGTATGTAAGCCATATGTTATTATCTTCTTTCTATAATAGAAATCAACAGATAAAAATACCTTTTCTTTAACTAACTCCAAACGTAATCTTGTCTAGTTAGTCTAGCTACTATCTCTTAGTCCACTAAGTCTTTCAGCCACCTGGTGTATATGCATATATATATATATTATATAATGATACAACATAAACTCTTTTCAACATGCTTAAGATCTTTCTCAATTTAAGCTATGCACAAATTTGGTGGTTTTCTTTATCTTTTGGCACTTTCCGTACAAATTTCTCACACCTAAAAGATACAGCAAGTGCAAACAGTAGAAGAAGTGGAGCAGAGATTGTTATTGTTGTTGTTGCCTTAAACGACATTGGTGCTAGATGTGGCTGTATCTGACCTTCACGGCCATAATCCAATAAATTGTGTATACCATATATAAAACTATAAAGCCAGCTAAAACCCAACTGAGTGTTTTATTATCTGCACACACACACAACAGAGACAGAGAGAGAGAGAGGGAGAGCGAGTCAGTCCCCATTATAGCTGGATGTGGACCAAGTCTAACGGAAAACGCAGTCTGGACAAACAGTGCACAGATCTTCAGAATGAATCTGATAAGATTCTGGCAAGATCTAAGCCAAAGCTCATAATTCAATAGCAAAAACAGAAACAGAAAAGATATCAAATGTCATTTTTGCAAATAGAAGAAAAACATTTTTTGGAGCTTGTGTAAAAGCAGAAGAAGCATAAGAGATATATATGCAGGGTATTTAAATTTATATATATAGGGTATATATATTCGTTTAGTTAAACAAACACAAGTTGTGTATTTTATTTGTAATTAAATAAAATGCTGGAATGCATAAAAGAAAAAGGTGTGACATTTTTTTATGACTTTGTCACTGGTTTTTAAAGCGGATGGAGGTGGAAGACACACGTAATTTATATATATTTATAGATATAGTAGTGCATAAGCCAAAAATGAAAAAAAAAACCGGAGTATTACATTTTTAATTGAAAAAGTTTTGGTAGAGGTGCGTTGTACTCTATAAATATAAACATTTAGATATAAATATATATATGTGCGTGTCTGTAGGGTATATCGTTAAATAGAATTAGTTGACATTGCCTATCAATTGCATAGATATATGTATATACATATATATCTATATATCTATATTGGGCGGCATAGATCAAATGCACGCACTTCGTAATCCCCATTGAGGTCTGTATCAACACACAAATGAGGCAACATAAGGCGTTGCAGTTGCAATTGGAATTGGAGTTGGAGTTGGAAGTCTAAAAGGCTTCGTTGATAAGCCTTAATAGCTATTTGTCGCACACGGAGTGTTATTACATATGTCTATAGAGTTTTGAGTTCACTTTCATTGCGTACACTGTGCAAAAAGGCTGACAAATAACTACAAAACTATGACAGAGAATTGCAGTTGATATATAAACAAATTTGAGTTATGATAATCATGATAAATTATATTCTATAAAAACATGTTCAACATGTAGCTATATATTTATCTATGGTCTGTGTTCTCTGTCTCGCCCTATATATCCATCTATTTTAATGTTCCATTTATCTATCAATAGACAGATATCTATCGCCTTATCGAGCATCCACCTATCTATAGCCACCGATCTTTTATTTATCGATACCTATTTCTATCTCTCTACTTAAACCTGTTTGTCTATCTACCTATCTTTTTATCTATATATCTATCTTTTTATATGTTTATCTCTATTTATCTTTAAATCTGTCTATCATATATTTAGCCTCTCTAATCATCGATCTTTCTATGTATCTATATCTTTCAAACTGTTTACCTAGACGGAATTTGCCTATCTACAATAACTATCCATCACCTATATATCTATCCCGATCTATATATTTTTATTTAACTATAGATCAGTCTATATATTATATTATATTTATTTATTATGCACAAAATGATCTATCACCTAATCTATAATCTATCATATTATCTATCCATCTAAAAATTTATAGGTTTCACTCTGTTCTTCTTGTTTCTATTTTTCTTGCACGCCTCTAACAATTTAATTTATATATCATAAACTTTAGACTTCCTTTAAATTCCTGTTATAAATAATCAATCCATTTGTCATTCCACCATTTGTGAATCATTTGCAAATAATCAAATTCGACTTTGAACTACATTTCTAGACTGTTTGCCTAGAGATATATACACACATATAAGTATATAGAATCGAAGTAAATAACAAGCACTTGCTCCTGTTTTGTCCCTGACCTTATCAATAATATATCTCAGTGTAGTAATTCACAACTGGCGAACGTTACTTTTTTATGAGTGCAACAAATATATTCGTGTTCTCTAACTGTATATGTGAGCAGTTCGCCGACAAAGGGAAATAGTGCAAACAACAACAACAACAACAGCAAACGCCAATAGGTTTTTCAAGATTTTATAGCGGTGGAGGATTATGTAATTTATATGAAAGAGTATCTATCTACGACGACTATTTAACTAGGGCGCAAAATGGAGCCAGGTTAAATCGTAAATGATTGTCAGGAGACTCAATTGACAATTTGTGCAATAAATTATATTAAAATATGAGTAGGTAGCGCTGATTTTTCAAACAGCTGTTGCCAAAACAGTTACACTGTGACAGCTACAGTTAGCCGGACATGCATACAGAGAGATTGCGGCAATTATGTTCACAGTTCCCAGCGGGCCAATCACAACAGCGACCAAGGACACAGGGACATTTACATTACATTTAACCGTTAACCGTTAACTGTTGCGGTTAGTTACGGGCCAGTTGGTGGTTGCTCGCTCACTCGCTCATTCGCATGCTGCGTGTGTTAATTTGTCACTTGCGGTACATCTTTATCTGTGGGTGACTGTAAGCGGGGGGTGCGTGTGGGCATTGCCCAAGATGATGACAAAATATGACCGCAAACTAGCTGAAGAGCGCACAGCATGTGAATAGAAATCTATTGGGAGACATTTATTACCTGACAAGTCTACACTCTACCTCTCCCTCTCTCTCTCGCTTCCTTGTTCTGGCTATTTAAATTTCGATATTAAAGCTTTAGTCTGGGTCAAAAGTTTCGTGCAGACTTCTGTGCTCTCTCACTCCCCACTCCATCTACTCCACAGCAATTTCAGTTATGGCACTCTAGGGATATGCAGCACACAACACTGGCAACAGCAGCAGCAGCAGCAGCAGCAGCCGCAGCCGAAACTCACTTGACTTTTCCAAACACACTCAACAATTTGTTTCTGAGCTCAACTTAAAGTTGAGCAAAAATTTTGCGCACAGCGTAAGAGTGGGAGAGAGAGTGAGAGTGCGTCTGTCTATGTGTATGTGTGTGTGAGCATCATAAATGTATTGTGATGGCAAGGCAGAGACAACAACAAATAAGAGCAGCGGCAGCAGCAGCAGCAGCTAAAGCTCACCACCCAAGCGACAATATAACAATAACATTTATTTGGCATTTTGCTGCTGTTTTAGATGCTGTTATATCGTAAATATTAGCTCAAATTACATCATAAAATCATTTGATTCGATTTGACGTTTATTATACCCTGAGCCCATTGAAAATGGGAAATCAGGGTATAATGGTTTTGTGAAAATGTATGTAACAGGCAGAAGGAGGCGTGCCACACCCCATAAAGTATATATATTCTTGATCAGCGCGACAAGACGAGTCGATATAGCCCTGTCCGTCTGTCCGTCTGTCCGTCCGTCCGTCCGTCCGTCCGTCCGTCCGTCCGTCCGTCCGTCCGTCCGTCCGTGTGAACGCTGAGATATTTTTAAGTACGCAACGTAGAGACTTGAAATTTTACATGAATACTCGATAATACCATACGCTGCACAAGTTTATAAAATTTTTCCGATAACTCATTCCATTTCGATTTTATGAGCATTTATCGATAATTTTAATATGTTTTTAGGGCTTGGTTTGTACATCTTTTGAGCTAAAGACTTCAAATTTGCAGTGTAGTTGAGTGTAATGAATACGGAGATAACGTTATCTTTAGATTTTGGATGCCACACCCCATTCGCCCCCAATAGCCCCCTATTTGTAAAAAGCGCAAATCAAATACTAGAGACTTGTGCTTTGGCACCTACACACATATGAATGTCATAAATAAGTTGTGAAAGTTTGATGCAATTAGTCCATCGCTAAGCAAAGTTATTAAACAATTAATTTTCCATAGTAATGCCCACATTGCAGCCCAAGCGCAGTCGCTGCGTCAACTGCGCAGTTGGCAGAGCGCGCGCTTATGCGTGCGTGCATATGTATGTATGCATATGTATGTTTGTATGTATGCATACAAAATCGTAGAATGATTAAATATTTGGCTCTTTACAGGGCTCAGGGTATCCCCTAGTCGAGCAGTCTCGACTAGAGCACTCTTACTTGTTTTATTTTTGCTTTCCTTTTTTTTTTGCCTTTTTTTCTCCTTTTGCATTCTGGGATATTTACCACCTTTGCGGCTGTGGAAATTTAACATGTGTAAATCAAAGCGAGTGAGATTTATTTGTAGAGTTTCAATGTCTACACGAAATGGAGACTGTTAGAGTCGTAGATTAAGTATTTAGCCAGATATATTGCAACGCTTTTACTACAGACATCGATATAACAGTCCCTTTCATATTTCTTCCAAAATTAGCATAAAATACTGCGCATTTCATTGTTTATCAAGAAAATTAGATCAGCTGTATAATTTCCATCAAGCATAATTAAAGTTCCACTAATGCTATGCACGCTAGCTACAATAAATAACTCTTTCATACACACACACACACACGCTGAAGAGAGAGGGCGAGAAATTCAAAATGGCGTACATCAAAGTGGAATCATGCGACATGCGAGGCAGGCAACGCTTTATGAGCGTGTTCCATGCATATGCAAAAAGTACAACGCCTCCAAAAACAGATACAGATACAGACTGCCGCTCCCTCGCTCGCTCTCTCCCCTCTCTCACTCACTCCTCTGCAAAGGCGCGCCCCGGCACGCAGCCGTTATAAATGCCAAAAGGAAATGCAGCAAAAGTAAAAACAAGAGAAAGAAAAAATATATATGTATATACATATATTATCAGATCGCGTGCAGCGCCACAAACGAATGCCGCACGTACGTGCCGCAGCCAAATTTGTGGCACGCAAAGGCGGAGCAAGCAGAGGATGTTGGCCATATACAGACACACACACATACATATATAAAACGTGGCCAACACGCCATTTTGCCAGCGGACCCCATTTATGAGTGTGTCGCACCGCACAGAGGGAGAGTAGGCTTAGAAAATGCCAGCCAATGGCCGCAATTTAAATGCCGCCATTCGAACTCGAACTCAAACTCGAACGCAAACTCGCAAGTCGAAGTTGTATTTCGAATTCGAAGTTGCCATTAAAGTCATAAATTTCACGAAAAAAAAAATTATTTTCAAATTTACGTTAATTATTTTGAATGCGGCATGCAATAAACATTTTACAATCATATGCTATAGGCATGCATGCATACGGATATATGGAGGTATATATGCATATATGCATGAAATATACATACATAGATATATGCGATATACGACTAGAGCTTACTTATGAGCGGCGCATGCAAGAGCAAAAGAAAAAAGCGAAAAAAAAAAACCAAGTTGAAATAGCAACAACAGTAAGAAGAGGAATAAGAGCAGGCAGGTAAAGAAATACATATAGAGATAGGATTAGAATTAGGATATTTTGGATTCGTACCACCTGCATCCAGCAATTCGGTTAAGTCTTCTAAATTGGGCGTGCTGCACAGCTCTGTGAAGGGGTGCGTTTATAAGAGTAGAAGTAGAAGTATAAGAGAAGTTATTGTAGTTAGCTTACAATCCTAGTTAAAGATTTATATATAAACTGAACAGATATTATAAGTTGTTTAAAAGACCAGATGTAACAGTTATATATGACTAATTCGATATTCAAATAATGTTAAGGGAAGTTATTAGAGTTAACATTTATTTCTAGTAGTCTATAGTTGATTATATTTCCATTTTAGTTGTACTTAGTAGACTTTATATGTATCTATGGTCAAGCCTATAGAGTGAAAACTATCAAGTAATTTTGTTAAATCATACAGTAACTGATTAAAATATTTTATGTTATCATATTAATTTTTGATCATTTTTATAGAGTAGATTATAGTATAATATTTAACAGTATAATTGAATGATCAATCAAACTCTTTTAACGAAGATTGACTCTAACATTCATAGTTGACATAAAACAATATATATCTATATACTTTATATATTTTCTAACCTAGTCGATATCAAATAGTTGCCCTATTATATGTGCTCAAATATAGACAGCTTGTTCAAGTCTGCGAGCATTACGAATATAAGACTATTTATTGATAATTTTCACATCATAAAAATATTTAACTGAAAATAATATGCAATAAATTTTGCGTAGGCCTATGTATGTGTGTGTGTGTGTTTGTATTCCTTTGCCGGTGTGAACTATAAATTGTCTCGAGTTTTAGGCTCTCTTATCTGGTAAACGAGGTGAAACACTTTGGGTCAACGTGCAACAATATTTGAATAATCTGGGCAAACAGTGAAGCGTGCCCGAGATGCAGCTGCAAGACCCTAAACACTAGACTACACAGCTGAGATATGGCGTGAGAAATCAAAACAAATCCAGGCTAATAACAATAACACTAATAACAATCATCATCATTATAATCATCATAATTAAAGTGGCATAAAAATCAGAATATTGCTACCATATACAACAATATTCATTGTTATGGTCGGGGGGGCATATAATTTAGTAGCGATATTTTTAGGGCGATATTCTGTTGACTAAAGAAACATTTCATTAGTTTTTTTTTTTTTTTTATAATTATTGCTACTTTATTGTATTGTTAAGCGATTAACGGGCATTGCGCTCACAATTTATGTATTTATATATATACATATATATAGAAGCTTCATTGGGCTGCAAATCTGGGCTATAAAACGAGAAACGTTTCTCCATTAAGCTTGACACGTTTCTAAATATTTACGTCAATCAGTGGCATTATGAGTGTGGTATATACACAAACAAAATATGTGTGCCGTACAACGCGTCGAATGCGTTATATTTTGATTGACAATCGGCTTTAAATGTCGCTGACAGAGCTTATTTTGTTGTTTATGACAAAAGGAAAGGAAGTTTAGCTGTGTTGAACAGTTTTAAAAATAATTATTGGACATACGATATTTTGTACACATATTTCACATACATTTATTAAAAATGATTCATTGATAGTTGTTTAAACGAATAATAAGAGATATGTGATTGCAATTCGCTTGAGTTGATAATGAAATCATTTAATGGACAATATTTTGCGCAATATGTGGAACTCGACATATGAAGTAAGTGAGGGATAAAATATTTATCAAATTTATAATATGAAATTAAAATAAATAAGTATTATAAGGGGTATCAAAGAAGTTCAAATTGAAGGAATGATATAAGATATACATATGTATGTATATATCATATGTAACAGAGGTAATACTCAAGAAAGATAATATATGATCTTTCCATTTAACCTGTGTTCATTCTTCAATACATATTTTAATCCTATTTTATATTATTATGAATGAGAGATTTTGGTTCTCTGACTTGAAAAAGCAAATATATACAAAATAAAGAAATATCTCAGTAATACTTATTTTAATTTCTTCAATAATGTCTATATAGGTATTTATGTCATATTATTTGAGTGTTAGATTTGTTTAAACATAGTATAATAATAATTTAATTATTTATTATAATCGAAAATTGTAGAAAATTATGATATATCTATACATTTTATTTAATATATAATTTTACGATAATCTCATATAACTTATGAATGTCAAATAATTGGTTGGAAAATTATCGCAAGGAAATCATACTTAAATACCATTTTATATAACTAGCTATATCATGTATAACATATTATTAAAGATTTTGTTCTATTTTCATTTTGAATTGTTTATAATATCATAATAAACAATCTCAATTATTCATTCCGTCTTTCATTTCAAAATTTGATTTCCAATAATTCCATCATCAATTTTTGAGCCTTTCTTTGTTTTATAAGTCCCCCAAATCCAAGGCGCCTCCACGCACAACAGAAAACACAGTCAACAATCGATATATCTACATATAGACATACATATATCTAAATATGTGTATCGTAACTCAATATTCAACAACTTATAGAACACATATAGTACATGTGTATATATGAGCAGGGCTTTCCAGCTACTTAGCAGCAACAGCAACAAATTTTTTAGTTATTACCAATATCAATGCCAATACAAATAATGGTTCACAATATTTAAACAACTAAGTCCAAAGCAAATGGAGCGAGCGCTGATGACAAGTCACAAGAGAATCAGAAAGAGAGACAGAGAGAGAGGGAGTTTGTGTGCTAGAGTGAGAGAGAGTGTGTGTGTGTGTGTGTTAATCCTGGCATGTCAATCATGGATAGCGTTTGTCAGACGCAATGTCGCTCTGCCTACACAGTTAGATCATCATAATGATCATCATTATGATGATGGACTGGGCTAATCAAGCCGCAGACTTCATTTTGACACATGCCCCCGGCCACAGTCACAGTCACAGAACGTTGAAGGCAATGCGCACACAAAAACTAAATATTGATAGCACTGATAACGATCGATGTCGAGTTCGAATTCGAGTTGGACAGGCGACAGGCGACACGACACGACAGCGAACGCCGACTGCAACCTAAGCTAGTGGCCATTTTTAATGGCTTATCATGCAACCAAATAACGCACATTTATATATAGGTATCTAGCAAACACATACGCCTCTAGGCGTACACATACACTCAGAGAAAAACTCGGCGCTAAATTGTTGTCAATCTCATAATTGAACTAAATTTTATTTCTAGTTTTTATATGTATAGACTATCTGACATAAATGTCCTATATGCTTTTACACTGTGAAAAATGTTGAGTATATAATATCAGTCTTATAATATTGTAATTTATACTTTAGAAAAACTGAGTCTATAAATTCATATTGCATATGTTTTGTACTTAACAAAAAATTATTTTTAAAAATTAAAATTTCTTAAATTTTTTTTTTTTTTTTTTTTTTTTTTTTTTTTATTTTATTTTTTTTTCTAGAGTTCATACAATATTGACCGAAATGTCGTTAAACTATTGGAAATGGTACTATATCAAATGAGAATTTCAACAGAAATTAAAAAATTTCTTGAAAAAAGGAAACTTTTTTAGCTAATATTAAGGAATTGATTTTTAACGCAAAAGTAGACGAATCAAAGAAAATCTCAAGAATAGCTTATATCTCTCTTTATTTATCTAACATATCTTTTTGTTTATTTAAACTAAAATCATATATTCAGATAACTTTTTTTCATTGTTTTTTTTTAAGGGATGTTTGGTGTGGTTTGTTTTTTTTTTTTTTTTTTTTTTTTTTTTTTTTTTTTTTTTTTTTTTTTTTTTTTTTTTTTTTTTTTTTTTTTTTTTTGTTTTGTTGTTTGTTTTTTTTTTTTTTGTTTTTGTGTGTTGTGGTGGTTGTTGTTTTTTTTTTTGCCTTTTTTTTTTTTTTTTTTTTTTTTTTATTTTTTTTTTTTGTTTTTTTTTTTTTTTTTTTTTTTTGGGGGGCTTGGGGGTGTGTTTTTTTTTGTTTTTTTTTTGTTTTTTTTTTTTTTTTTTTTTTTTTTTTGTTTTTTCAACTAAGCTTATTTAATTTCATTCGAATTTTGTACAGTGTTATATATTTTCAACTAGTTTTTTTCTGGTTTTTTTTTTTTGTGGTCTGACGACATTGGGGCTACGAAAAATTATGCTAGTATGCGCCCTATAGATAACTTTTCTCTCTCTCTCTTTCTCTCATTCTCTCTCTTTTTACCACTTTGCCCCTCTGCCCCTTCTCTGCTGGAAACGTATATAAATTTTGTACCTATTGACATATTAAATCTCAATGTGTCATGTGGCATTAAGTTTTAGGCCCATCCCCAGCCCCACCTGGTGTAGCCCAAAGACATGTTAAAACCCACTCAGCCCCAGTTTATGGACAACTAGCTTAACCTAGCCAATGCCAGCTTATCTTAGTGTCAAGTTAAGTTAAGGTTTCTTCCTGAATGTTATGGGCATTCGGCAATTTTTTTTTTTTTTTTTTTTTTTTAATAATGATTGCAAAGATTTGGCCATAAATGTCGCTATTTAGTTTTTATTGGAAGTAATACTAATTTTTATTGGTTTATTGGCTATATTGTTTTAATCAATACCCCGTTCTTATCGGCCCCATAACCAGGCTACAGATAAAGCACACGTTTCGATACTCATATCAGCCAAAAACGAACAAAAAAAATTATATAGAAAATTATTGTTGAGGCAACATAGAAACCCCAAACGAACGTACCCATCGGCGACCATTGACAGGCGGCCGTTGATTTCACAAAGGTGTTTCATTCTATAGGAGCACACCTGCCCTCACCCGTTGCCCTTACTGCCTCATCTGCCCTCGACTAATCTAATCGAAAACCCCGCCTCAGCTATTAAAACAAGAGTACAACCAACAACAACAACAACAACAACAATTGCTGAAGAACTTTTATTGCCACACCCAATAATCAAGTGTACAAAGTCACGTATACCCCATAGGCGTGCGAACAGACAGGGTATCAATTCGCCATGCATGGCGCTTAGCTGCAACAGTTTCTCGTATTGTTTATTATTTATATGAATAATAAATAAAAATGCATAATCTTAATTTGTCATCTTGACCCGTTAAAGGATTACAAATAACAACGGGCCGGCGGGCACCAATAAACGTTAATTGCATACCAACCGATTTTATGGGCTTAATGGATATCGTCGATATCGAACGTCGTCAACTTTTGAAACGCAGTGGTCGTAAATCGTAAGCGCTTGCGCACGTGTTTTGGCATGAGTGTGTTTGCTTGTGGGTCTGTAAAATTCTGTGTGTGTGTGCATGTATTTATGTTAGTGTGTGTGTGTGCATTGGCATTTGCATTGCTGTAAATGTTAAATGTCGTGTTGTTGCTGGCTGCTGTTGTGCAAAGCATAAAAACGAAGAAGTGTTCGAAGCAAAACAAAAGTGTGAGAAGAGCACAAAAGATGGCCGCGTAGCAGAGGCAGCGGCGGCGGCAGAGGCCAAAGCCTTGAGCTTTTGTGCGTTGATCGCAGAGCATTGAGCAATGTGTCTGCAATGCCAAATGTGAGTCAAAGAGCGAAGGAGTTTTGAAAGCTTTTCAACATTTGTTATGCTAAAAACCTGCATTCTATTTCATACCTATTTGTAACACTTTTCAAGCCGCTAATTGCTGTGAGAGCAGGCTGCGCTCAACTCTATTTGAATTTTTCATTAGAAACTAGAGAATTGATCGAAACCCATTCAATGTGTTTTTTTCTTTTATAGTTAAATTGATTTACGACACAAAATTAGTCAACAGAGTCGACAAGTTTTGTTTTTTTTTTTTTTTTTTTCTGGCTGCGGCCGCTGAGCCTGGGGCACATAAATCAAGGCGGTGTGCGCCGTAAAATGAAGACAAACATTTGATTTTTATGAGCTAATGGCCATTGGAGGCGCACTCAAATGCAAGCAAATTGCTTACGGTTTGTTATAAAATTATGTTTTCTCCTGCTCCCCACATTTAATTTTAAAGCGCGAACAGCACGAGCTTTGACCAAAAGCTGTGTAGAAGACAATGAGCGGGAACTGTGTTTGCGATCTGTCGTTGCGGATGCGGGATAAACCCAGAAACTGATGACTAACTACGAATTCGAGCTCGAATTCGAAACAAAGCAAATTCCATTGAGAATGTACTCAAAAAGGAGCGGGCATTAGGCAATAAGAGACAAATTATGAGAGCGAGCTTTAAGTGCCGTTAATTTTGTACTCAGCTCTTTAGCACACTGCAGACAAAATGTTAGTGTACTTATTTGAGCAGGTTCGCAAAACTGTGACATGATATAGTAAATTAAATTTTAATGTGGGATTTTAATTTATTAAAATTGGTGGTCAGTGTTTTCAACAGTTCCATGAGCAAGTTTTCACACTTGGGCATTTGTTATGTAATCTACTAACTTCAATTAGTTGAGCCGAGCGACTTTTAATTACACTGCATGCAAAATGTTAGTATACGATTTACAAATACATATGTGAACTTACCAGGCTGAGGCTGCGATGGATAGGAAGGCTTCTTCATCCATTCGTAGTATTGCGTCTTCGCTGGCGACGTGCGATGGTTGTTGTTGTTGGCCGTCACGCTGTTGTTGTTGTGCGTTGAAGGGCTGTTGTTGTTGTTGCTGCTGCTGCTCAGATGATGGGCCAAATGATGCGGCGATGAGGCAGAGGTGGGTGCACCTGGACTGGAAATTTCGCTACCCGAAACGGTGATCGGCGGCGAAGGCAAACCCTCGGCAATATGTTGATGCTGTTGTTGTTGCTGCTGCTGCTGCTGCTGCTGTTGCTGCTGCTGCGCATGGACGACCGCATCGTTGGGCTCGTTCAACTGCGTGACGCCAGCAGCCGGAGCAGAGCTGCTGCTCCCAGAACTGGCAGAGCTGCTAGAGCCGCCGCTGGGCAGTCCACTGTTGATATGCGGATGATGCTGCTGCATCAGCGGATGGGCGACATTTTGGGCGAAGTTCTCGCCCGTCGCCGTCGTTGAATTGGAGGCCGGCGAATGCCATTCGCTCGCCGCAGCCGCCGCCGAGTGAAACATGTGCGGATTGTAGTACATCTGATGGGCGGCATGGTGAGCGGCATGCGGCGAATCCACCTCGCCGAGAAACTGATGATTGGGCGGCGTATGATAGTTGGTGGTCCAGTTCCAGGGCTGGCCCGCTGCGGCCGCCGTGGCGTACGCCAGGTTGGCGTTGTGCTTTTGCGAATAGGGCAGCGAATTGTAATAGTGCGAAACCATATTGAGGTTAGGGCGCGTTGGCTGTTTGTTGTGGGCGAAGTTAATGTTTGTTTACGAAATATAATTGGTCAATTATATGTTTATACGTCTGCTATGTCTTTTTAGCACTCTTTCTCTCTGTTTTATAAGCACATTTTGCGATCGTTTGTGCAAGATTTGCTTATTAAAAACTTCTTTGCGCTTCCTTTTTGTGCGCTCGTTTGCACACACTCACGCATTCACGTTTGTTGAGTTTCTTTCTCTGTATTGGTGTAGCTTCGATCTATCGATTAACTCTTCACTTAGTATTTTTTTTTTACGCAATTTAAATATCGCTTCAAGAGTACGCGTATTTTGATACTAATACAATTTCTACTACGTTTTTTTTTTCTTTTTGTCAACTGCCGTTGCGTTTGGCCTGTTGCGACGTTAACCGCAGTCGAATACGTACTGAAAGCAACGAACGCGATTACAGATAAAAACAAACCAAGAAACGAAAAGGGAATCGCGGCAGCGCGCAACTGCCGCCTGAGCTAGTCATCTCACTCGCACACCCGCCGGCCAGCTTAGCTGAACTGTTTTTTAACCCTCATTTCCGTTGCGTGTTTGAAATTCAAGATGGCTTGTGTTGTTGCTTCGCAGCTCGCTCTAGCTAGCCAGTCGAACAACCCTCTCGCTTGCGCGCATACCTCATGGCCGGCCGCATAGGCTCCGCCCACACTCACACACACCTGGGCCAGGTAACAAGACGGTGGGCGTATAGCCAGAGAAGAGACCCCTTTTTCCTTTACAACTGCTTCGATCTGTACTATAAACTAATATTGCCGTTGGCTGTATCCCTAATTAAGTAATTCCATGCGACTGTGTGTGCATTATGCAATTAGTGGCCGTAAAATCCATGTTTTGTAGTGCCATAACTACGGATTTCATTTATTGTACTCAATATACATATATCAATAGATATAGATATATACTGATGTGCATATCGTTCATTCAGCCTTTGGCATTTTCTTCCTAGCCTCAATCAGCGTTTTAATGTTTAGATTTTTTAGTTCAATTTTATAGATCTGATTGTATCTGTGTTTGTGTTTGTGTTTGTGTGTTTATGTTTACTGTGCAATTGATACTTTCCTTATAAATATCACGCTAATTGCATCATAAGTGGTATAACACCTTCAATATAGTTTAAAAATGAGCTGTAAATCTAAAGTACAAATTGTTTACGATCCACAAAAAGCAATTTCAATTGTTTTATTTAAGTATAGTATTGAAAATTCAATTAAGGAAGAGGGTGAAGAGGGAATGAGGATAAGGAAACCATTGGAATACAGAAATATAACAGTCTTATGTGTTTATTCATATAATCATACTATTTTTATATAATTATATTTATATAGCTTTTGACTACATTCTTATACAATTAAATGTATAATATACGATATATAGCATATACTATACGATATATAGCATATATACTAGCTATATAACTATCTGACGTATATACTATATATACGTCATATTTACTATACTATACCAAGACTCTTTTAGAATGATCAAATTTACTTAAAATTTTGTTGATATAGCTGAAATATATATCACAATGCAAGAACAATTTTCATACAATAGAAAACAACCGAATTCTAATATTCAATATGAATCTAAATCTACACTCGTAATTTCCCTATTCCAACAAGGATTTTTAGAAAACATCGGATTCAAGTTTAAAACGATTGAGAATGTTTAAGCATAGAGCAAATGTTTATATTATGTAAGTATCATTGTCAAATTTTGTTGAATCACTGTGATTGCAGACTTTTATAGAGATATTTATAAAAATCCAAAATTTTCAAACAATTAATTTAACCCGTAACTCGTGACGCGTTTTGAAAACAATTAGGTACAAGAAATGGATGACCTGATATAGAAAATTTTCTTAGATCGCTTAGAAATGAAAATATGGAAATGGAAGTGGATGGAAATATATTCTTTATAAGGCGGTCTTTTTGCTTATTCTATAAAACTATCGAATTTTGCATTGTTAGACCAACAAACCCTATGTTAAAGAATCTGAAAAATATCTATAAAAATACAAATAATTATGAAACACTAAGTAAGTTTATATAATTGACTTAAAAGGCTCTATCAAAAATATTCACGTCATCCTTTTCCATATTTTCACTTCAAGACCATTTAGAGACATTTCCAATTTAAAATAAATTTAAAGATTAACTATATATGTCATTAAAAATACTTCTTATATCAAATACATTTAAGAGAAAATTCCTTAAGATATTTAAGTTTGATTTGAACTCATCAGCACAAGTAAAAATTATCTACATATATGTTTCTTGCTAGGTAACAGATTTTAAAATCCAATTTTACAAGGTAATGATCTCAAATTACAATGAACTATAATTAGTTAAATAATATTCGAACCCAAAGCTCTAAGAAAATCACTTGAAGAAAAAATATCTATCTGTTCAAAAAAACTTGAAAGATATTTTAAAAAAATATTTTTGAATACAAATGATGCCCAATAAAGCAGAAGAATGCCAGCTTCTTTTCACTAAATATTGAAGTAATTCCAAGCTATTATTTGGCCTAAACAACAAAAAAAAGGTTTTCAACTCTAACTATTGCTTGGGCAGCCACAACAAAAAGTAACGGAAAATTTATGCGTTACGAGTTACGAGAAGTCAGCCTTTGCCTCTGCCATTTGTTTTGCCTACCCCGATTGAGTAATCCGCCCAAGAATACCTAGAATTCTCTCGAGGATTAGCATAAAAAAAGCGAATTCATTGATCGTTTAGGAGGCTGTAGAACAATTTAAGAAGGAAAAAGAGAGAGAAGAGAGAGAGAGAGAGAGAGACGCTCGCGCTTGCACAGTGAGCGCGAATAATTAGAAATGCATTCAGGTGAGACAATGGAAACCTTTTAAGCAAACCGACCAGACCAAATTGCTCGAGCAGCAGCAGCAGCCGTTGGCCTCGCTGGCTGGACATATTTAAATGGCCACTGGTGTTGGGCAAACAAAAAACCCCTTAACAACAAACACAAGCAAACAAACAATTGCAAGTTTATGGCCCAAACAGGCAAGAACCGGGTTCGAGGACAACAAACAAGGCGTATATTAGAGGGTGTCATAAAGTTCGCACTACAATTAGTTCGCCCGCAGCCCACTTTTTTTTTTTTTTTTGGTAGTTCTTCGTCTCAAATTCTAGGGAAATTTCTTTTGGGCCATCTTGCTTTTTACCTTGCCGGCCAAGTCATGTAATGTGGGCCATCATCATGTTTACCTGGAAGTCATTAGACGGGGCGTAATCTGTCCATTTTTTGTTGTTGTTGCTCTTTGTTTTACGGATACCCCTCTCTTTTCCACCTTTTCTTCTTCTTTTCGTCTGACCAGCCATCATAGTGAGTCACTTCTGTAGCTCGTAAATTAGAATATGATCGTAAACAATGCATAACAAAAAAAAAAAAAGATTCGAAAAAAAACGAACTTTTTAAAATGCAATTATGTTCATAAAACCATAAAGAAAGCGTCATAAAGCAGATCGGGCGAGAATGGATTGATATAGTCAAAGCAACAGCACTCTACATACGACATATATAATGAGGATATATGCGAGGGCTGTATAAGCAATCTATACATTAAATGAAATTATTGATGTAAGAAAAAAAGGTTAGAAATGAAAAATGTGAAATATGCGCAACTATATTATATATATTGTATATTGTAAATAAAAAATATATATAATTAAGAAAGATTATATATTATATTTATATACATTTATACTATATGTATATAAATATAATTCTTTACAATCTTTCTTAATTCAATTTTTTTTAGCGGTTTGAGACTGCACAAACTGGCATCAAATATATACGCTTGTTATTAGTTTTAGTAAATTAATATTTATTTATTTTTTAAGTTACATAAAATGTATTTCAACTCTTTTCATGTCACTTTTCAGTCAACCCTCGCATATATATTATATACAAGTATATACCTCAATATACATATACATATATACCTCTATAATTTGGATACATATTCAACATTTTGCCGTCGCTTCGCTTGATTGGATTGTCGTCTGTTGCCTTTGCCTCTCTTTTTTTCTGTCGCCTTTTTTTATAGCCATGACTCCGCAGCAAATGAGCCGAAAAAAAAACGTCCGCTCCCCCGCCCCCTCCCCCTGTTTGTGTCGACAACGCACCGTTCCGCTACGCCCCGCCCCGCCCCGCCCCGCCCTCTGTGTCAAGCAAGTGCATTTGACGCCTTTGTGTTTACCGCGATAAAATATCTTTGTTAATCAAACAAATTAAACAACGAATTTTTGTTCGTTTTCAAAAAGAAGAAAAACCCCAAAAAAAAAAAATGTATTAAGTAAAATTTATTTTTGGATTTTGCAATTGTGCGCAACGGAATTTCTCTATAAAACTGCACAGCAGGATCGTATATAACTAATTGTTTTTTAATCTAATTTCCGAAAAACTCTTTGATTATGCGATTAGTTTTTATGAGCCCAAGCCAAAACTTTCTTATAATTTCTTTGATTATGAGTAATTTATTTGTTTAGAAGTTCACTGTGTTAGTGTAGACGAGTGTTATCAGTGTATTGGTTCTGTGTAGTGCCGATCCTATTGAACCCAGAGAGTTTTATTTTGAATAGCAACTGATAAAACTGTTTGCGTTATATAATCTACGAGCATGGGAGGCGTGTCAAAATGGAGAAAACTTGAGCATGGTTAGTTTTAAAGCTAAAATCCTTAAGTTTAGCAGGTGAAGCACAGCTGGCCTTAAAGTTATATAAGCAAATGAAAATCAAATCAGAAACAAGTAAGAAATCTCTAGTTGGTAGGGCCCAACTAAAGATACCAAGAACCCTGCCCGATCTGCGTCATGAAATATTGAAATATTCTTCTATATGGCATAAACTTATAGAAAATTAAATTAATGTTTTAAAGGGACAGAAAAAAGGAGAGACAGGGAACGTGAAAGATATTTGATAGCTCAGATATGAAATTATTAATATCCTACTTTGTAGCTTATTTGGAAAGAAATATTCCGAGATAAATGTACAATTTTCTTTTAGAGAGAGAGAAAGAGAGAGAGAGAGAGAGAGAGAGAGAGAGAGAGAGAGAGAGAGAGAGGCAGAGAGAGAGAGCGAGCGAGAGAGAGAGAAAGAGAGAGAGAGCGAGAGAGAGAGAGAGAAAGAATGAGAACCTTATGTAAAGCCTCTGCTTTATACTCTTATTATATGTATATATTTTCTATTATTTTTATAATAAAAACAAATACTTAAAGCCAAATTGTAAATTTTCGACAGTTTGCTTACAAAATTTCTATTCCTGTCTCACTTTAAATGCGTTTTATTTTATTCTATTACATTCAATGTATATGCAGAACAACTGTTAGATTTCAACTAATTTATGTCTTACAATTCATACAACCAAATATATTGCTAAGAACCTCCACCAGACGCTGAACCTCCTTTGACTCACTAAAGTACTTCATAAGTCCATGTAGAATACGCAAGAAACATTGGACACGAAGCCGTTCGAGCATCGACAAGAATTCCACGAAACTGGGGTCATCTTTTATTTGTATATATCTTTCTTAACCTTAATCAGACTTCCTTACATTCAAGGAATTTGAAAAATCATACCTTTAAATTTTGTGTTGTTGTTTTATTATAATGATGTAATGTACCGTAGAATAATTTTTTATAGACAGGTTGCATTTGTTATGAGATTTTATTAGAAACATATTAATTTGAAAAGCAATAAATCATTTTTGTCAATAAATATCATCACCCTGTTTATTTATTTAACAGGGCTTCTTTGCTAGCAAATAGTGTTAAGAAATCAACGGTAAAAAATATGCACTGTGCTAAATATCGTTGCATAACTTAGGGTGCTGCTTCTATGGAACCCCAACTTAAACTGACTGTTTTTCAGAACCACCAGGCGAACAGAAATAAACAGCAGAGTACAAAATTCTAGTTAGTAGTGAGTTAACATAGTAAAGTTAACGAACTATATAGAACTTGATAGAATTATGTTAAATCGCTGTTAAATAGCAGTAAAATTATCTACTGTTGGCTACTGTATTATTATTATACTTATACGGGTCTGTGGATACGTCATGGTGAAGGTAATTGATTAAAATTCAGGACAGGGCTTGATCGACTCAGCTTGTCGTCCTGATCAAGAATAAGGGTGGCCATATTCGACGGACCATGTTTTTTGTGTAAATCAAAGAAATCTGCCACGCCCATCTTCCGCTTATTACATGCATTTTAACAAAATTATTATACCCAGATTTACCATTTGGAATGGATGTAGGGTATAATAACTATATTTGTTGTGATGTAGAACTCAACATTATTTGATTATAGATTAACTCTAAAGTTTCTTATCATAAATTGAGAAAAAAGATTGTTGTCTGAGGGATTTGTCACTGTATACAGCAGGTTGAAAACTTTGAGAATTATTTAATATGATTGTATGCAGAGTAAAATAAGTTCTAATTAATAAAATAGTATAGTTCAATAATTTTTCAACCACTGCCATAATCTATAATAATTTGATAACTATTGCTTAAGTTTTCAACAGAAGATGAAAGGAAATAAAGGAAGACGTTAGGAGGCAAGGAGGAGATGTTGATGGAGATCGAGACGATGGGAAATGATGAAAGGAGACCATAGATGGGAGGATATAGACCATGGTAAGAGACGATGAAAACGAGAGTTGACCGGAAGATGCGCGAAAGAGATGAGCGAAAATAGAAATATTTATCAATTAATCGATTTGAGTCCAATTCTGAGAAACAGCACTTCGAATGTTCAACACTCTTTTCATATTTCTAACATTACCAACTCGAACCCTCTCTTTTCTTTCAATAAAAACAAGTTTTTTTTTTTATATATTTCAAATTGTTTTTAGCATTTTGTGGGAATTTAATTCCTAAATTATAGAAAATTACATAATTACAGGTTAAAATTTAGTTCTCTTTCTATCAAAATTTAATGTTATTGCTCCATTTGCATAGTTACTTTAGTATTTTTTTTATAAACTATATATGAATACATTAATTTTGCCAAAAAAAAATTGTATTTATATATGAATTAACAAATTGTTAAGTGAGAAGAACAATTTAAAAAACGCGAGTCCAATTAAAATGCAACTTAAATTCAAATTAAATACAAAAGGAATCATATATTATATTAGGATCGTTTTTGTTTCTTTTGTTTTTCTTTTATGTGCATCGAAAACGAAGTGCACAACTATTGACATAGTACAACAATAATATATAGTATATATATATATATAAAGGAATCCAAAAGCCATCAGCGAAAGTATTTGGACTTAATGTGACAAAGAGTTAGATAAAAGCGTATCAAAAATATAGATCAGGCTAAACCGATGCCATATATAGCTGTATATATATATATATATAGGGATATGATTGTTAACAATTGAATCATAAATTGATGTTTCTTGCAACATTGAAGATGTTCAATTAGTTCGTCTTTCACTTAGCTAAAACAAGGCTAAAGATACAGATACAAATATCAAGATACAGATACATATTGACTTATATCTAAGCCTTGTCGATGTACGAGTTTACGTGATTGTTGTTGACTGATTTTTCTACTACTTTTAGTTGGTCTTTCGATAGCTTCGCTTAGCTACAGATACAGAAATACAGATATATATATATATGCAGATACATGCTGGCTAATGTCTAAGCACTTAGTTGTCTATATATATAGATATGTATATGTCTATTTATATATGTACATCCAGTTGGGTAAATCTCAGTTCAAACTACGCCGAGCCCAGCACCTCGTTCAGTATCATCTCTCGTGTCATTAGCTGCCCATTGTTCACCCTTGTCCTCGATCTGCTGCGGCTCAGCTGTGCTCTTCGTTCTGCACCCGCGGGTCTCTGGCGTCGTGGCTGTCGATTTCGTTGGCCAAAGGCCGAGCCCGTTTGCAGCGCTTCCAGCAAACTATCCATTACGCCCTCCTGCGCCTGTGCAGCGTCCATATCAACCACGGCCTTCTTTCGCTGCTGTCGTTCCATTTGCTCGCGTTGTGATTGCTCGCGCGCCTCCTGCATGCGGCGCTTCTTCTCCAGCTCCTCGCGTATACGCACATTGTCGTTGTACGCCGACTGGAAGGCATCCTTGAAGGTCTTAATATCCGCAAAGAACTCCTCCATTGTATACTTGCTCGGATCGAAGGCATAGTATTCGCTGAGGTCCTTGAACAGCTTCTCCATTTGCACCTGCATTTTGCCTGCGAATGGCGAAATATTTGTTATAAATGGATGAATTTTAGCTAGAAATTTATATATATGTATTGATGCTGCATAAATTACAACTTAAAACTAAGCTCGCTCATAGTTTAATGAGACTAAAAAGCTTCTATGATACACACTAGATTACTCAGTTATATATGGTAATGATGCTTGACATATTTTTGAATAGTGAATAGTCATGAAATAGAAGTAAGTATAAACTTTCAGATTCTGAACATTGTTTTCTAAAAGAGAGCAAGATCTAATGGTTCTCAAGATCTAAACGATTTCAAGATCTAAAAGATTTCAAGATCTAAACGATCTCAAGATCTAAAAGATTTCAAGAACTAAACTATCTCAAGATCTAAACGATCTCAAGATCTATAAGATTTCAAGATCTAAACGATCACAGGATCTAAGTTATCTCTTGGTCTTAACGATCTCAAGATCTAACAGATCAACTTCAATTTCTTTTCAATAATACCTTAGCCTATGAGCTTCAATGATGACAAACAATGAATAATGAGCAATGAACAATGACAATATCATAGTAATATATAATATTATAACTTCAACTTTCTTCAGATATTCAATTCACAGATCACTGTAGTTCGATGTTGATCACTGTAGATCACTTCATTCTAGCTTTAACGATCATTTACATTTCCTATAAATTAACTATAATATTCCTATAGATCTCCCCCCTCATCACTCACCTAACACATCCACCTGCTGTCGACATTCGCTGGCGAATTTGCCCATCACCTCGGTGAATTTGTCATCGTCGCATTGCGGCACTTTATTATTCTGCAGATCTGTTTCCAGATTCTTAACGGCCGCATTCATCTGTCGCATGTTCTTCTGTATGGCATCCAGATTCACACGCGACGCTTTGTTCACATGCGACAGATCGTCGTAGAAGTTCAGGCAATCGGGAAACTTTTTCTCCACCAAATCGGCCAAATAGTGTAGCAATGTTTGCTTATTATCCGTGTCCTTGGTGTTCGTTAACTTCGTCAAATAGGATATCTCAAAGCCGAAGGCTGCCTCATTTTTGGAACCCGAATTCATATAGTTGCCGAGCAGTAAAATCAATTCTAATATTTTCGAAAACTTTTTACTGTTGCGTATCTCCTCGCAGGCCGCGGTGCCGGCCACAATGTCCGGCTTGATATCCTGCACCAAATCCGCGTAGGTGAGCTTAAAGTTTAGATTGTGAAGACGCGGCAGCAAGCGCTTGATTTCACCTGAAGGAAAGAATGGAAGAATGTTATATTAAATGTACTTTATAGAGAACTTTCACTGTACTTTCTCTCTCTCTCTCACTCACCTATAGTCGCTGCAAACTGTTCGATGGGCGGCAATGGTTCGCCCTTCGCTTTGATCTCCTGCAAACGCTTCAGCTGCTCGGGCGGTGGCAAATATTGTATAAGATTTTGCAGGATATTGGAGGACAGGATGTCCGTATCACAGCGCAATAGACAGAGTTTGATTTGCTCATAGGACAGATGCTTCAAGGATCCACCCAGTAGGATGGCCAGATTTTGTGCGGACTTCGAGTCGAGCACACGCAAATCCACATTCTTTTTGGTCAGCGTCGTCGGCTTGTCCACAGCATCCTTCTGATTCTCTTTCTTCGCCGGCTTCGAGGAGAATTTAATGGCCAGCTCTTGCAGGAAATCATCGGAGGCCAGCTTATCCTCCTGGCACTTGACCCAGAATGCGTTCTCGGACATTTTGGTGGGCACAATGGGCTTCCAGTTGGCACGTTTCATGGGATTCTTGGCCTCCCACTTCTTCTTGGGCTTCAGTCCATGGGGCAGCACCGGTGCCATGGGCATCATCATCATGGGCGGTGGTGGCGGGCCACCAGGTCGCATCATGCCAGGCATTGGCGGAGGTGGGGGGCCGCCCATGCCGGGCATTGGGGGAGGTGGTGGTGGACGTGGACCACCCATGCCGGGCATGGGCGGTGGCGGAGGTGGACGTGGCCCGCCAGCCATGCCGGGCATGGGAGGCGGCGGCGGTGGCATTGCACCACCGGCGCCTGGCGGTGGCGGCGGCATCGGTATGTTGACTTTGGGCAATTTATTAGGTGATGGCGCTGCCACACCATTCGCCTCCATTAGCTTCACCTTCTCCTCGAGATGCGCCGCCTTGGCCTCCGCCTCCTGCTTGGCACTTTCCAGTGCCTCGATCTTCTTCTCATACTCCTCAGAGCGCTGCGTCTCCGTGGCCTTGGCCTTCTCCACAATATCGTCCAGCAGCAGCGAGGTGTCGATATTGAAATTGCGATTCTCAAAGTTCGGATCGCAATAGCCCTTGTGAAAGACAATCTGCGCTATGCACTCCTCGATCAGCTGATAGTAGGCGGGTCGAAAATAGAAATCGTCTCGAATGTACAGCAAATGCTGCAAGATGGACAGGAAATACGGTTCGGATGTGGTGTCTGTGACCAGATTCTTCAGCACCTCGAAACAGTCGGTGGCATCGTCCATGTTGAAGGTGACGTTGTCGAAGCGCTGCACAAACTCCTCGAAATCATCGTCGCGCACATCCTTGAAGATCTTATAATGCTGCTGCAGTGTCTCGTTGTTGCTGCTCTCGACAATTTCCTTCAACTCGTCCAGCCGATCGTACAGACCCATCCGCATTATCTCACAGCGCAAATGAAGGCGGAAATTCAAATCTGTTGGCGTGTTTGTTAGCGTGTTTATAAAGATCAGACTATGTGCAGCCAGCTCTCGCTTGGGATCATGTTTATCGGATGCGAATAGGGCATCCACGATTGGCCTAAACCGTTCGCTGGCCTTGTAGGACGTTGCTGCTATTGTCGTAATAGCTCGCAGCACTTTCTCGTAGCCATTCCTTTCGTACACAATGCAAAAGGAGGCCAAGAGCTTCAGGGCCTCGCACATGGTTTGCGGCTTGCGGGGATCTAGGGATTGGGCCAACAGCAGTACGACACTGTGCTGATCGGGTTTGAGCACCACATTCAAGCCCCATGTATTATTCATGATGGCCTTTAGACATCTGATGGCCTCAAATTCAATGCGATCATAGGAGCGATCGTTTTTGGCACGCGCCAACAGCTTCTCGATCTGTCCTATGCCCGCCTCTCCAAACTCTCTGATCCAGGATATCGTATTGCTAGTGAGGGCCACGCGCAACGACTCCACGCACTGATAAACCTTATTCTCACTATGCTCTCCATTCTGCAAATACTCGATATAGTCGATCGGCTTCTCGAAGCGGGAATTCGTATTGCGCTCCAGTGAGTTTTTACCTGTTGAATGGATGTGTAAATTAGAAAGGGTTTCACTCAAGATACGCTTCAATGACTAAATGAATGTAAAAACTGAATTATATATTGTATTATAAATTGTAATATTTATAAATATATAATTTATTTAAATATTATTATTTCCTTAATATATGTTTGAAATTTACAGGTCTGTCTCCGGAGAACATTATCCTCCTGGATTATCCACAATCATAGATATTCCTAATTTGAAGACTTCAATAAGCTATTCTATATAGATAAAGTATTTCCCGATCTGTACGGTCAATGGTGGACTTATCAAGAAATTCATTACACTTTATAAGAGCAGGATCCCTGATTTCAAGTCTCTAACCTCATACGGACATATGAACGGACTTTACACAAAATCAATATACTCTTTTTACTTCGTGAACGAGAATAAAATAATTTTAATATAAATGTTACATATTTCTTATAGCTTTTAGAAACACCGCAAAAAGTTTTAAATAGAAAACTAAGTTAAAGACAACATGACACGTATTAAACATTATGTTGCCTTAGTCACGTAGCGATTTCTACTAGGCAAACATTACGACATATGTATGTAAATTATAATATAAAGCAATTTAGTCAGATTCTCAAAAACACAATTGCAACATGAAACTTGTTTTGAATGTGCACATGTTCAGTGTTTTGAAAAGTATTTAAGAAACCTACATACATATATTATTTTACGTGTCAAGTTAGTCAAGTTTTTTTTTTTAAAATATGTACATTAATTTGCACATTTTACAGTTTTTATGCAAACAAATCGAATGTGTATAATTATAGTAAGATTGATTAACAGCTGTTGAGCCACTGTTAAAAATGCATATGCATGCACTCAAGTAACTGTAAATTAAATAACACATACATATCTATGCTAATTAATGCGAGCTTAACATCCTGTTAAGCCGCTGTTAACAATGCTTGAACCACTGTATTCGAGATAACCAGCAGCAGACAGCGTTATTTGAACTGTAAATCAAGCAAGCTAAGCATTCGGGGCTCGTTTCGCTCCAGTTACGCGCTTTGCTGCTTTCGTTATCTGAAGCTTTTCAATGCGTATGCTGTGTGCGTTTATCAGCGAGAGGAAACGATCCTTAACGGTTACTTTAAGTGTAACCTTGACTCTTTTCTTTTCAGTCATTAGCCAAATACGCAAAATAAAAAAACATAAATTAAATATATACAAATATAAATAATAACAATGCACAAGCACACTGCGACCTTTATATGCATATATATGTATTAAAAATAATCATTGAAAAAGTTTACATATATTCAAAATTACGTCAAGTGCTTTAGAAGCAGACGCCTGGACGCTGAATTTGTTGATATTTTGTTTTTGCAATTTTTATTGCTCGAGAAGGCAAAATTCAAGTGTAAAATGCACACAGCAACAGTTACTACAAATATAGCAACAGCAATAACAACTAAGCAAGGCTCTTGCTCTCTCTCTCTCCTCTCTCTTACGCTCTGTCCAGCAATCGCAATAACAACTAAACAAACAATGTGCTCTCTCCGCCGTTTGCAGTTAGACAGCGTGTGCGAGGGTGGGAATCACATGCATAGGAGAGGCACATAGAGAGTGAGCAGTCGAAGCAGACAAGTGCGACAAGGCGAACTTCATAGATCATCGATGCCAAAAGCTTTCTTTTCTATACTCTTTACACGTAATGCATATCCATTTATACGCAAACACACACACATACACTACTTGTATATACGTTTTCTACGTGTTTAAATGACAAAATCAGCTGAAAATAAATGCTGTGTAAAAGTCGATGATAAATCCAAATGATGCTCAATAAACGTGAACGGAGAAGGCGTCAAATACAGCTACAGGTTGGCATATAAAAAAGTAAAATAAACAATAACAGAAAAAACGAACAACAATTATAGAAGCTCAGTGGTTGTTGTTTATCATTATAGCAACGCCGACCTGAGTTCGAAATTGTTTATACAAAACTGTACATATATATATAGTACATAAGTATGTTTATGCTGTATGTGCACTGTACGTGGGATAGAGTTTATGTGTCGAGTGCTTAAAATACTTGCTTAAGGATTTGAAATTGTTGTAAAATATTTCTGACTATCAAATGTTTGCATAAATTATGATAAACTTATCACAGACAATATATCGCTCAGATAGCGCTTTGCTTATCAACTTAAAAGAGCTAAATTATCATAAATTTTATCTATGCCATCTGGGAAGTCTGCCTCCTGAGACCTATGTTGCATAAGTATAACTTGATAAAGTTGGTTAGATATGTAGAGAATTTAAATTGTGCTCATGATATGATTCTGTAAATGGGCAAGTATTTTTGATCTATTATATTTAATATTCATTGAAAAATGTTTAAAATAAATTGTATTTATCACTAAGTAATGCTGTCTAACACATAATTATTTATTTAAAATCATTTAAGTAAAACCTAGTGAACTACCTATTCAAAACTATCTCAATCAAATAAACATTAATGATTAAATCATCAATGCAAACTTAACCAGCACCTAACATGCAATATCGGGTGTTTATATTATATTCCGCCTACCCAACAGTAGATGGCGCTAGCAAAGCCGAATTGATAGCGAGCCACAGCTAAACGGCCGTTGCTTTACTTAAATACAGGGGTAAATTTAATCCATTTTGATTAAACAACTTTGTGCCAATTAAATACAATATTTATCTACAGTAAGTACATTTAATTGTGCGTACTATTTCAACTACGGCCACAATGAGCAGCTGTTAATTAAAATGCTACAATCGAGTGCCGCTTGAGTTAATTAAATGAAACTGTTTTGCTGTTGTTGTGCTCGTTCAGAGATAGGCCAATGTGTTACCTGGAAGGTGTGTGTGTGAGTGTGTGTACGTGTGTACACAGTTAACGTTTGGGCGATTGTAATTTACATATGCTATAAGTCTGTTAATTATAAGGTGCAACGGCAATTGCAACATTTTAAGGCCTATCAGAAATCAAAATTTGTATTACATCAAACATTGATTTTAGAGTTATAAAAAAGTTATTGTACTGGTCTTAGCTGCACTTCAATTTTCGATATCGCAATCCATGTTACACCAATAGATGATAGCGTTACATTCCAATAAAAATGCGCCAAATGATGATTCATGTGCGAAAATAGCACAGAAGCGCAATACGAGGTGATAATTTAATAGAAATTCTGCCAACTCAGATACAAAACTTGGCGAAAACACACGATGATTGTACAGTAATCAGTCGTAAATGAGAACTAAGCTGACGTCAAATTGGAACAATTATAAAATTAGTTAAGTATGCAATTATTTACTTTGTTACTTTAGAAACATTCAACTACTCTAAGCATTTTAGTTGTGTAGCTCGGGATAATCAGAGAGACATTCAGTCAGTCAATTAATCAATCAATCAGTTAATCAGTTAACAACAGCAAAGTATTCAGAAATTAGTGTCGTATTCGTTTATATAAAACTCATTCACTGAAACCTATTTGTCTTGATAGATTATGCTTAGTTGGAGCTGTGCGTTTGGTGCGTTTCTCATCAATCAATCAATCAATCAGTCAGTCAGTGAGTTAATTAGTCACCTAAACTAATGTATTGTTATTTTACGTACTCATAGTTAAGCTTGGACTTTAGCAAGAACTGGAAAATCAGTCAGTCAATCAATCAATCAATCAATTAGGTAATAACAGCAAAGTATCCGGAAATTATTATTTCTTTATATACTTATTTGATGTGTAATATGAGATTTCTCTTAATATGCTTTCAGTCTATACATCATCATCAATAAACTATCTTCTATCAGTCAAGTAGTCAATCAGCGCATCAATCAGTTACTTCGAATAATCTATGTGCAAAATTTAATTATTATCTCAGCTATGTGGGCATCAATTATATTGATAATACGTTACATTTTTTTATTGATTTATAATGTATTATTTTTTTTTTTTATATGATTAAATAACATTTTTACTAAGGTTTCATTTCAGTGTGAAACTTTAATCCCACTGTATGATACATTGTTATTTATTTATTTATTATTATTATTATAATTATTTATTATTATTATATTTATTTATTATTATTATTATTTATTTATTTTATTTTATTTTATTTTTATTTATGTATTTATTTTTTTTTTGCAATCAAATAGATTGTATATGTATGTATGTCAATCAAGTCTACATTCTTATTGTCCCACTTAGCGAACAACCACTGTGTTTGTCTAGCGTTCAATCTGCTCATTGTGTGCAGTTGTCAATCTTATCTGCTTGTCTTTGTTGGCACTTCCCCCTGCTCATACGCCACCCCCCTCCCCTCCGCCTCCTGCTCTTCAACTTACCTTTCATGTGCATGAATATCATCTTTTGGCGCTCTTCCATATTTTTGTTGAGTAGCGGCTCACGCTTGTCCTTGGGTATATTCATATCTTCGATAATCTCCAGAAATCTGGCATTCACCTCCGCCTCGCTTAGATCTTGAATGTGCCGCTGCAGTTCGTCCACACCGACTACACCTCCCTCGTTATCCGTGGAGAGGGGTCGGCCGCCGGCACCATGGGGAAGGGAATTACTGTTGTATGTGCCGCTACCTTTCGATTTGGAGGGCCGTCCGAACCAGCTCTCCAAGAGGCCGCCGCCCACCGATTTCGATTTCTCATGACGCGACATTCTAAAAAGTTTCAAAAATGTAAAACAAGTTAGTTAAATTAATCAAAAATCAATTGAAATCGCAAGCGAACCGTAAGTTTTTGGGACGCATTTCGTGGCACGACTGTAATTTATTTGTCTGTGTGTGTATTATCTATGTTTATTTGTGTTGGACATGCGCAGCTTTTTCCTTTTATTTTCTTTTTATTCTTTTTTTTGCTTTGCTTTGCTTTGCTCAGCTGTTCTTTGTTTACAAACGGGAGCAGCACAATCTCTCTTTGAACTGCACGCCCCGAGCTGCGACGAGGCACTAACGAGCTACGCATCCCCCGCCGCCAAATCAGCTGGAAATGTAGTCACGATGATGATGATGATGATGATGATGGTGATGCTGCCGGTACTTTATTTACCGTAATAACAAACCGGCAGCGGAGTATAAGCAGAACTACAATTGGACTAGGGATGAGCGCGTGCCTCTGCTCAAATGAACCAAATCGAGTTCTAAGAACTACAGTTCCAGCAGCCTGCATTTGAATCGGTTGCACTTGGAAACATTGGAGCACAATTTCGTATGGCTTTAAGCAACGAACAAGTGGAGCAGATATCAAATTGATAAGTTTAATCGCAAAATGAATTATGAATCATTTATGAAAACAAACGTACAATGCATACATATATACAAATCTATAAACAAAACGAGACTAAATCGATAATAATTGTCGCAATTGTCGCCAATAATTGCGATGATTATCATCATCTCTAGCGCTTAATTAGCATGCAAACAATAATGATGTTGTGGCACGTGGTGCGTGAAAACTGTTCATATAGGCATTGAAATTAAAAAGCTAAACTAAACAAATTGATAAACACATAAACATTAAGTATTATTGAGTGGACCGACGATGACAACAACAAAAAAACAAAACATGACGCGATAACTACCAAAATAGGAAACAACTAAAAATATGAGAGAGCGAGAGAGGGAGAGAACAAGCAAAAGATAAAAGTTGTGCGGGGTCATCTCTCTCTCTCTCGCTCTCTCTCTCTGTGTGCGTGTGTGTGTGTTTGTGTGAATCATTTGGCGGCATTCGAAATGCAACTTTGTCAGTTGATATTTGAATTTGCGACTCTATCGATAGACGTTGGTTAGAAGCCCAAGCTTAATGAATCATTTGAAAGACTGGTTTCGCAGCAGCACGATGTTGTCATCGCTGTCGAAATGCGAATGATCTTAGGCAGATGTGCTGGCCAGACTCCGGGCCCGCTTGCCCCGCCTGCCGGATTGCAAAATAGTTTTAACAGCTACTTCGCAGCAGAGGGCAGCGCACAATTTCTTTTCATGTCGAGTAGGAAATGCTTTCAACAAGATTTCTTTAGCTCAAGAATTTACCGCTGCTGTTGTATTCTGTTGTAATCGCTTCAGTGCCTGAATAGGCCAATGCAGCAGCAATTATGACAATTGTTCGAGTACGTGCATACCCTGTAAATGGGCATACATGACTTCACTAATACCCAGCTGTACATTATGGTAGATATACATAAGTATTTATGCTTACTATATATGTACATATATTTATAAACATAATTTTGCTTACAATCTATTATACCCTTTGCTGCATTCCAACTGCAATGGGCACAGAGGGTATAACACCTTTGTTTACATAGAAGCTAATGCACTTCGCTGCCAATGAACATCATGTAAACAATTGTCCGTATTTCGGCGGGCTTTCAAATTTATTAAACAACAACTACAAATATAACGGCTTTGAAATGCAAGAAACGTGCTCTGGAATGCTGAAATTCCAAGAAGAGGCGATTAACAAACAACAGCAAAAACAACAAGCGGCGCGACTTGAAGCAAGAATTCATAAATGCGCTCACCTTCGCTTCGCCATGCATGTACGTGTGTATGTGTGTATGTGTGTATGTGTCGCTCTGCTCACTTTTGATTTTTCGGTGGTTTACGTCATAAGACTAAAAAATAATGGCTTGGTTGGCAAAGGCGCACCAAAAAAAAATAATAACACACACACATACATGCATACACACACTGACAATCAAAGAGAGCAGTCAAACACCCCCCGTTACGTTTGTATTGTCAAAGCGCTTGTTGTTGTTGTGAATTTTTTTTTGTTTTGTTTGTTTTATATGCCGCGACGCTGGCCCAAACAGAGCTCTGCGCAGCGTACTTTAAGCAGGCAGCCTTACACACACACACGCACACTTATACAAACTTACACGCACACGCACAGCGTCAGCTTACTTTGCTTGACAATTACAAGGCGATTTATATATGTATATTTTGTTGGAACAACCACGCAAACTTTTTTTTTACCATATAAATAGCTGACAATAATTTCGCTTACTTTTTGGTTTTATTTTTTGTTTTTTATTTTTCTTTGATTTGGCGTTGATCGCTTGGCTGTCTGTGGTGGCACCACTTGTTGCTGTTGTTGGCGCATTAAACGACACATGAAGCGCTGCAAAATTTGAAGCTCGTCTAAGTGCGCACGCCTAGCGAATTTTGTCTGTTCACCAAATTAACACGTAAATAATTTGTTGCACACAAATTAAACACAAAATAAAAATAACACTCCCAAGAGTCGAGCCAAGCGTTCAGTTCAGCGTTCAGTTAAGAATTTTTGCCGTTCCGTTCATTTCGTTCAGTTCCAATTCGATTCAAAATTCACTATCGTTGGCGTTGATGTGCTATCGGTATCGATATCGATATATATATTTTTAAATTATGTTATGATCACTACGATATATTTTGGAATTACATTGTACAATTTGTTGTTATCAGAATCATATATAATTTTAATTGTTCTATATATAGATTTATATGATAGTGCGACACACTTAATTAAAATATATTAATAGTTGTGTTAGTTTCACTTAATTAAAGTTAAAAAGCTCACGCTTTCATTTATTCAAAATAGGCCTAACAAAATATAATTTATTATAAACTATATTATTTTAACTTTCACGCTTGAAAAATGATATATGCTTATCATATTTAAATTGTATGGCTTTCTTACGGATGGTTGTGAATATCGCCGTTTTAATCGATATCATATCACTAGTATTTTTGTGGCGGTTAATTAAGGGCACTCAGTATAAATCGAAATAGACTTGAATAATCGACTATCGAAATAGCGTGAATCACCGTTTCATATTTGAAAAAAAAGTGGTTTATTATTACAAAATTTGCAAAAACATTGTAAGCCATAAAACCATATTATTGCATTTGTAATTCATTCTAGTAGATTTAAACACAATTTGTTATCCTTAAAAGAGCTGCCTTTTTATATTTCGAAAGAAAATAAAGAAACAGATAATTTGATGACCACATTTAGACCACAATTTTCTTTGAGACTGTTTCGATTGTTTCGTTTTTCATTTGTGTTAACATACTTATTAACAGAATTATAGCTAATTATTAGATAATTAATGGCATTTATAATGCTAAAATTAGACTACAAAACATAACGTAATTAAAAACAAATGTGATAGTACATTTAAAATCGTATGCATTTAACACTCGAGTATATATAAGATATAGATACATATTTCTAATACTTAATATACTAAAGTATTTCCTATTTGCTGCCACTAGCTGCCTTTTCTTTTGCTTTAAACATTAAATTCACAGCTTAAACCTAAAATACTATTTACATTTCGTGGCCTGGTCCAGCAGCTTCTTCCACAGATCGAACTGTTCATTCGATTTGATCATATGGACGCTAATTGCGTTTCGTATATTGCAGGGATTAAACGATATACGACGATTGACAAACTCATTCACATGCAAACGCTCGATGCCCAAACTCTGGGCCACAATTCCTGTGGTGAAGACATCCTCCAGCTTCAGATAGACGGTCTTCAATGATCTCACGTATAGATCGTGAACTATTGACCCTGTCATCACGTAAGCGGGTCCCGTTGTAAACGATGGAAACAGCGACGCAGGGAATTGATCAGTCGATACGTAGTACTTGGATTTCTTATTACGTATCGGTTTCCATTTCTTGGCCAAACGGCCGTAGATTGCGCGCTTCTCCTTACGCTTCTCGAGTTGTTTGAGGAAATTCAGTAGCTTCGGCACATTGATGAACATATCATCGTCTGTCTTCAATATATATTTGGCACTCGGGCAATGCTGATCGGTCCACTCCAACGATGAGATTGTCTTTAGCGTTAGATTATTGTACGAATCAATAAAATTGCCACGTATCAGATCGCCGTACATGTAATTCTCCTGACTCAAAGCCGCATTCACGGTCTCGTTTGTGCCACGACCCAAAACAAAGGCCATGCTGATATCTCTTCTTGTTCCATAATGTCCCCATGTCTGGCGTATGGACATGCGAGCGTCTGCATGAGTCTGAGCCGACGTGATCAGGATAAGTAGACGAGTATTTAAACCATTCGAAGGACATATGCGTTCCACATCTATTTCCTCATTTAGATGTCCGCTCTCATAGATTCTCTCGGCTGGAATGCCCTTTGAGGGATCCATGGGACCATTGGATGGCTTGTTGTTGTTGATGCTCTTGGGCTTGGGCTTGACTGTGGGCGCCTTCTTCTTGCTCTCCTCCTCCGCGTTCACTTTTACGGGCATTACAGCGTTAGAGCCAACAGGTGAATTGTTGTTATCCAACGAATTTAATTGGACGTCCTCCATCAAACCCGGTTGATTGGTCTTATCTGCAAACAAAAGTGGAAAAGTGAGTAATAGCTGGGAAAACTCAATTATATATGGTTATATATATATAAACATATATGTAGTATAAATATCTTAATACTGCATGGAGCATGGGCACGTCATGTGCGCTGTTGTATAATATGCAAACAAACAAGCCGAACCTTTCTTTGTCCGCCCCGCCATTTAGACCCGTGAAGGAAATGCGATACTTCGCGCTGTCTGCCAATTAGAATGCAAACAAAAGTTGACGAAACGACAGACGTTTCAGTTAATGAGCAATTGGATAGATGTAGCTGTTGCTGAAAGGTACTTTTGAAGTTATAAACTTATATAATGCGCCCTTGCAGGTGGGGAAAGTAAAAAAAAGCGATCTACTCTAAACAGACTTTTAGTACTCAAGCTGAGGCAATTTCGGACATTATTTTGCAAACTTGAAAGCCTAGATTATAGTTGTACACACATGTGTGTACTATGATAACTAATAGGAGATATAAGACTCTTAACTTCAGAGCATCGCAGATATCTTTCACAAATGATTTGATTTGAACATAATATTAGCAGGTATCTTTGAAAAGTTTAGGTGTTTGTATGAATAGATTGTCTTTAAAATTAGACCTAAGATAACAGAAAGACACGCGAATTTTATGAAATGTAGCTTACATAACAGATCTTTGAGCTTTGATCTATAATCTTTGAAAATCTGAGTTGCTTTATAAAGCCAATCTTTTCTGAAAATACTTCTAATTGCCAGGGTATTTCAAGTTCGGCATGCCACAAATTACTGTTGATATTTTTGTTTGTTCTATGTTTGTTTTTAATTTGCACAAAACGACAAATGCGCAACATGCCACGCCCATTTCTAGTTAACTAACCCGTGCGCTGTTCGCTGGGCGCAGAGGCAGCTGCCGCTCTGCTGCTGCTGGAGCTGCTGGAGCTGCAGCCGTGTTGCTGTTGGCGCTGCTATTGGCTGTCATGTTCTTCAATATCTTATCGGCATTCTCGATGAACTTTTGCAAATTGGATGTGGGTATCATCAGAATCTCAGCATCTGAGGGCGATTGCTGCTGCAGAAGTTGCTGCTGCTGCTGTTGGGCAGCAGCAGCAGTTGCTGTTTGCTTAGCTTCGCTATTGTTATTGCTGTTGCTGTTAGTATTGATGTTGCCTGCAATTGTTGTTATTAGGTTAGCCATGGACTGGTGGCAATTAGTGCACTCACTCACCTGTAATTGCATCAATATTTTGCACATATTGCGGCTCCTCGAGCAGCTCATCGCCTTGCTCGCTGCCCACGGCCATGGGACTGGCGCCAGCTGCGCCGCCATCCAGCAGAGCATCTTCATCTATGGTGGGCAGACGATGTTGTGGTTTCTTATGCTGTTGTTGTTGTTGTTGTTCCTGTTGCTTTGCTTTGTTATTGTAGTTGTTGTTGTTGTTGATACTGTTGCTGCTACTAGGTTCCTCTGCGGGCGCTAGTCCGAATTCGCCTGTATTATTCGGCGCCACCATCAGCAATTGCTGCTGTTGATGTCCAGCTGGGGCATTTGCTGTCAGCTGTTGCGGCGTCGGCGGCGGCGCTGGTGCGTGCATGTGCGTCGGCGTCAGCGTCGCAGTCGTTGAGTATGATGCATAGATGAAAATTGTGAGTATGACGACGATTAGAACTAGGAGAAAACGCAAAATGCGCGTATTGTGTATATTGCCAACAGCAGCCATCTCGAATCTTCCAGTTACAAATCTCAAATGTTAAGCTGAAGTATTGTGTTTTTTTTTTGTTGTTTTTGTTTTTAACTATTAGTTTCTATATTTATATATGTATATGTTTATTATACGCGCTTTGCTTTGCGCGGCCCAACGAACGTGAAGCGACTGCAACGAAAGATAAACAAGAATACTTAGTTCACAAAAGGAAATTATATACATACACGCGCACATATTTGTATATATGTGTGTGCGTGTTTTTCAAAAGCCAACTTCATTATTTTGCGTGTCACTGTGTGCGTGTGTGTCAAGTGTTTGACGGAAGTAAACAAAGAGAGCGCCTAAGAAATAAACTTATTAAATCACATACAAAGTTGGAATAACATTTTGCATTCTCCTTCTTCTTCTTTCTTGTCCCTCGTAATTATCGAGTTGAATATCGTTTATCTTATCTTTTTCGCGTGGGCGAACTAACTGTGTGCATGAATATACAATTGACAATTCGATAAGTATTAATAGTGATGAGCCTTTTTTCACACACATATATCGTTTACTGACCTTTATGAATCGGTTCGGTTTGGTTCAGTTATGAATCGAGGACTTTGTACTGTTAAGAACTAATATTTTACTCATTTTCATTGACAAGTGTAAAAATTGAATCAAGTTCGTGCTTTGAATCGTTCGATTCATTCGCTAATCAAGGATATTTGTTATCGATAAACAACTTAGCTAAACAATTGAACCAATTGAATTACTTTGCAGAAAAGTGAGATTATTATTAGTTCATATTATTAGTTCTCTAATCCACTTCTTTGAACTTGAAAAATATTTTGTTCTATATGTTTTCTCTACATATTATGATTAAGTGCACCACTATATAATTCTCAAATATGTCATTATTATTATTTCTCTAATCGAATTCTTTGAACTTGAAAAATATTTTTATTTATATTTGTTTTCTATACATACTATGATTAAGCGCACCACTATATAATCCACAAGTATTTATTATTGCTAAAAATATGTGCTTAACACTTAAGAACGTTCAAAAACAATTCCTTGAATTCAGCGATTAAGGCATACAACAAAAAACAATTTTATTTCGATTTTGACTGATAATGCTTTGATAAGAACTTCTATTTCATATGGTTCTCCCATATATATATATATATAGCACGTATACTATATCTTTTTATACATATTTCTCATATATCATAGCATATTTAGTTTTTGTATAAATACCACGGACATAATTTAGCTTTTCAAAAGGAAATAAACATTTCGTTTATCTCATGATTTCTTATGCTCAAAATGTTAAATAGCCACAGATTAATTGGTTTACTTATCGAGCACTTAAGGGGAACGCATTTCGTTTATCTACATGAATTTCTTAAACTTAAAAGTTAAATAGCCACAGATTAGGAAAACAAAAATTGTCGTTTTAATTGGTTTACTTATCGAGCACTTAGGGGAACGCATTTTTTTTCTACAGAAATACATAAATTTCAGAAACTATTAACATTTTTGCTTTATCATTTTTATGTTTTAGTGATAAACATTTTTTTTTCCATTTTTTTTTCTTTAAATAAGTATACAAAACACGTTTTCTGACGCATACAGGCCAAATTATTTTAATTTAACATTAAATTTGCTGAAGATGAAGTTTTTAGCTGCTGCTTTACTGGCCTCATGCTAATGAGCCGAACAAATGCTGCAAATGCGCATAAATAAAGACAGCATCAGTGTTGGAAGCTTAGCTCGTTTCCCGACAAATTTTATACAAAATAATATCTTGCAGTCATTACACTTTTATAGCTTGAATTTTAGCCTTAACATCTGTCCGAAACAAAACGAATTTAGAAAAAATCTATATCCATGACTTAAATATATTTAAATTATGCAACAATTCATAGATTTTACCATTATATTAATAATTTTTAATAAAATTACGTAAAAACAAGTAAGAAAACTCTAGTCGGAGGTGCCCGACTAGGAGATACCCTGAGCCCCGTCCCATTTGCATTGTTTAATACGCTATGTAGCTTGCATATAACATTACATTTTGCAAAATTAAATTATAATTTTGAAATTTTATTCAACTAGAATGTCTGTAAATCAAAAATAAATTAATAATTAAATAAATAAACAAAAAAATGAAAAGAAAGCAAACATCCCGCACCTGGGCTCGAACCTACATCTATTTACTACATGTGTAGCGTTAAAGCGCGTCATCTCAACTAGCACGACCACCTTATGTTTATAGATTTAAAAAAAAAATTAAAAAAAGTTACGCTGTTGTCACTGAGTTTCGAACCCGCGACCTTCCGCTTACGCGCTTTGTGTCTATCCACTACGCTACACCAGTATTGCGTTGCTTGTTGGCAAAACGCAAAGTAGTACTACAATGCGATATGTTACAAATACAAAACTAAAGAAGCAGATCAATCGCAGTTGTAATTCTTAGAATATGCTGAAATGCGCGCATATGAACGTATGAGTATGTGTACATACAAAAACGGTGGTCTGTTTCAATGTATGCGTGTAAAGGTCTGATATATAACAAATACAAAACTACAGAAGCGGCTGAAAATGCAAACAGAATTTGGTTGAAGAATATGCTAGAACGAATGGCCTACATAGTAGACGCGCTTGCACGTTTCAATGTATGTGTATGTGTAAATGTTTTTTGCTGCGCGTCGCTGCTTGCCACGTGCGTGTGAATATTGGCCAAACGTTTTGTTTAATAAATCGGGACTGACTTAACGGATTTTGATGAAACTTTCAGCATATGATTCTATTGAATTTTTTACATTTTATAAAAATGCTAATTTATTCACATGGTTATATTTGCAACAGACTCTCAATGGGTGTTGATGGCTGAGGGGGGAGGGGGTAATTAGTAAAAAGAGCCGGTACGCAAAAAATAAAAAAATTGAAATTGCATAAAATTCACGTGAATCTATATGCAAAATTTGAGGGGTCTAGCTCTAAAGGTGTGGCAGATAGAATTTTATAACCTGTTTTCGATAAGGTTTAAAATCGATAACAAAACAACGAAAATAGATATCGTTTTTTGGTAACAAACTTGACCTGCGCGTGCTATCCACGGACCCAACAAAAAAAAATTCAAGTCTCTAGGTCAACTACGTTCTGAGATCGACGCGTTCAAACATACGGACAGACGGACGGACAGACAGACGGACAGGGCTAAATCGACTCAGCTCGTCGCCCTGATCAAGAATATATATACTTTGTGGGGTCTGACACGCCTCCTTCTGCCTGTTACATACATTTAACAAAACCATTATACCCTGATTTCCCATTTTCAATGGGCTCAGGGTATAAAAAGTATTCTTTCTCGAAATGTTTAGTGCTTGAAAGGTTCAAAAAGGTGTCGACACCTTATCTTTATATCCAGCATCAGCGTGGTTATGTCTAAATTTAAAAAAAAGTCAATTTGCATACGCAACAAAGCTAATATGCTATTTTTAACCATTAAAAACAACAGATATTTTGTAAACATGTTTTACTCACACTGACTGTAGTGCTGGTAAATGGTTTTCAAAGTTCATGCTGATTAAATATTGTGTTTTTTTTTTCTGATAAGGTATTTTAAATTAATGAATGGATTATATTTTAACAAGCAACTTTAAAAACTCTGTATGAAATTGACAAAGAGCTAAAAAAACTCATCTAAACCTATACCAAAAATTCTAGTCACATAAAAAAAACTGGCTTTTTTCTTGGTTTTTGAAGAGCTGCCAACACTGGTCACTCAGTCAGCATCCAGAATAGAATTGTTGCTACGCCGCGCTGTTTTGCATGCGCAGACAGATATAATAAAGTTAGCTTATTGAAAAAAAAGTTTAAAAATTCTTGACCCATTTTGCATTCAGACGTTGAAGTTGAAGTAATTTCGTCGATTGCTATTGTAGCTCTTGACTTGACTTGAACCAGATACTTGAGATTAGAAATCAGGTATCCGAAAGACGCCGTAATTCAAGCGTAATCATTTTCAATCAGTCTACGGTCAACTGCGAATTTCCTGGCTTATCGCGAGAGTTTATAGATTCCAGGTGCGTTTATTGCGACTCAACGAGTTCCTCTGTTAGCTGGAATGGTACAACTTTATGGCTCAAGTTGATTGCACTACAAGAGTAATACATATATACTATTCATATATATACATATATATGCCATTAACAAACTTGTTTAATTGTCATGAGGGCTATTCAAATGTTAATAATAGGTGTGACTTATTTTTAGAATCATTTCCTCTGTTGACCTCCATTACAAAAAATAACGAACCTGTTTAACGACAAACGTCAAACACTAAAAGACCGAAAGTTTAGTTTGTTATTTACAGCGATCGATAAAAAAAACTGCTGTTAAGAAAGTTTTACAGTAAACACTCACTCAGTGGAACTTATAGAAATATGAGTAATTTTAGAAATATTAAAAAAATATAGTTCAAAATATAAACGAACAGAAAATCATATATCATTACTTTTTATATCTATTTCCAATTATTTACAAAGATTAATTATTCAATATTCAAAAAACCCCATCTAGTTATTTATTTGAAGAAATCAATTCAAAATTCCAAGTCTTCTATCAATCGTAATATAATATAATATTCCATTTTAATCATGATTAATAGAGCTTTGTCTATTTGTAATGCGTTTCGCTTTCAATTATCGCAAAACTCGATTGGTGTTAATTGCTGGGCTTCTACTGTAAAAGTGAAATATTCTAGCATGACTTATCAGAAATACATATAGTATATATAATTATAGATAACTGGTTGGCTGGTCGTCTTTATCTAATCGAATGGCAAATTAAAGCAGTTCAATACAAGTCAAATACCTGGGCTTTATACTGTAAACTCTAATCGCAAGGTCTCTAGCAGACAGATGCAATTAAGATATCATTTTAAGCAAATATATCAAACAAAATATTTGCAAAATAATAGACTTTTTTTCCTAATTTCTAATCTAACTGTAGTACTTTTCTAATGTGCCGAATATTGATGGTAATTTTCCATTAGGAAATAAAATTTTGGCAACATCAATCAAACATTCAATTTGCTAATTGTTCAATTGTTTTTTATTGTATCTATTTAGTAGTTTTTGATAATATTAAAATTCCGAAACAAGCACAAAAACAGAACAAACATATGCACTCTGTCCGTTAAATGTATCGATAACATTCGATATATTTTAAAATTTGCCTAGCAGACAATGAATAAATAGATTCAAATTGTGTTTATCTAATAGACAAATTTTGCCCAAAACTAATATACTCACATTTTAAGCAAATATTGCCTAAAACTAATATACCCCACTTTACGTTTTATAAGCTACGGAAAGCACAGTTTTTTGATTAGATTTACAACCCATATAGATGATTCAATCTACAGTTGTTATTAGTAGTCTACGTAGCAGATAACTAAGAAAACATATGTTGCTTGTCAGCGCGATATTCTTGTTTCTTTGTTTTAAGATTGTTTATGGTGTTTTCTTTGACGCACTCTCTGCCATTTAGGCCGCTTATCAAAAGAAGAGCAAATGACAACTCCCAAGATGAATTCTGAACTGAAACGTAAATCCCTATGCAAACAGTTCCCATGACAAAACTAATAACCAGCATTGTATTGGAGACCGCAGCGTGACGCGCTTAAATTTCTGAATAAAGCGAAAGTTATGCATAATATATATACATATATATATTATATAGAGCTGATTAGGCTGCTGAGGTTTCATCTCGCGTAAGTGAGTCATCTGCGCTGATAAGAGCTTTAGTTAGGCACCTGCCTGACTGCCTGCAATGCTTAAAAAATGCTAATCAATAGAATACTTCCGGTCTGCCCGACATGCTGCACCCGAACATAATCAACGCACCACGCCAATTTAGCTTCCGTCTTATCAGTTTACTACACTTGTAGTACCGACGAGAACAATATAGAATGAAATAATATTGTTCAGCTCATAAAAATACAGCATAGAAATAGTTTTTGTATATTATTCAGCAGTATTATGTATTCCAGATACGAGGGACACATCAAACTAATTGCTTATAATATAATGAAATGAAAGAGAAAATAAAAGATTCGTGGATTTTAGTAACAAATTTGTTTCCAACTTATATTCAATATGTCATTCTGAAACCGTTTCTGTTTTCTATTCAAACTTATCTACTTCCAACTTATATTCAATATTTCATACTGAAACCATTTCTGTTTTCTATTCAAACTCAAACTTATCTACTTCCAACTTATATTCAATAATTCATTTTGTTTTCTATTCAAACTTATCTACTTACTGCACGCTTTGAGGCAAGTTATAGTCCACATATTTTCGTTTAGGTTCGCAAACCTAAGCTAATTACCAAATTTATTATACAGATTCTAATTCAATTCGTGCTTAAAGATAGACAAATTTTCATTTCCTGGAAAACTCCAAGACGTGTTTTTTGCATGATATAGCAATATTTTGAAATAACATTTTTTTTTTCAGTGCACAGCTTTTGAAATGAGCTCTGCACAGTGTCGAATTGCGCGATAGATACGTTAAAATTAACAATTATTATTTAACACGCTGTTAAACAATAACAATTGTAAAAATCTATTACATCATATGAATATACATAAATATATATAATAATAATATATATAGATGTAGGTGTAGCTAGCACAGCTATGGCTTTGGCTTTGGCTTTTCATTGAAATTGTACAAAAACTATGGACCCTGATAAGTACATTGAACCGCAGATAATCGACGGTTATACTGACAAAACGGGTTTCCTACTAAACTAAAGAAAAAAAAAAAAAGAAAAAACTACAACGAAAAAAAAGAAGGAAAATAATCTTCGCCTGGACCATGTTGCTATCAATCAAAGTCGCATCAAAAATGCCAAAAAGAGGGCGTTGACCAGAGCTAGCGGTTGATATAGCATATATGTATATCTGACCGATCAGACAGCTCTATGCAAAGCACTTCCGTCTAGCCGAAGCAAACCTTTGCTCCCAATATGAAACAATTTGGCAATACCAAACAAATAAAATAAAAAACAAAAAAAACCTATTACTCAATCTTTCACAAAACAAAACAGAAAGAAAAAATTCAACATTATGCTTATGTTAATAAATTAAACAATCAACTAAGTAAGAGGTGCTGTGGACGAAGCTGATCGACTAGTAGATACCGTAAAAAATGCTTATATACGCTCGTAAAGTAAAATCTAAGCGACAATAGTTTAGCATCTTATTATTTTTTCATTAGTTAAAGTAAACATACCCTGTAAAATGTTTACTATATATAATTCAAGTCTATGCAAAAATAGACTTTTGAAACTAAGTCTATTTCTCATTTTATCTATTTCATATTAAGGTCTAATCAAAGTTTTTAAGGCTAAATCAACTGAACCCGAAACGCTGATCATGATTACATACACATATCGATATCTTTCTCTCAGTTGGCCACACTTGCTCAACATCATTATACCTCCACTTGAATATTTTGCAATGGTACAGAGTATGAAATATATAAAAACAACGCAGTCATCGCTTGGCCCATTGCATTATCACTGGCCCTCATCCATCTGCCTACCTGCTCCCTTCCCTCCTCTCTCTCTCTCTTCCACTCTTTGTATTTCTCTCACACACTAGCTTACCTGCAGCAGCTTAGTCGCGACGCCGACGTCAACGTCAACTTGGCGAGTAAATTTGTTAATTGAAGCAGCGACTGAGACAGCGGCGTCAGCGTCAGCGTCAACGTCAACGGCAGCGTTAGCCAGAAGACAGCGACAAAGTCGACGGCGCTGGGTCTGTGGCTGTGGCTATGGCTATTGTTGGACCAGGGTCAAGCATAATTACTAGATGGCCTGTTCTCTTCCTTTTTTTTTATATTAGCTATTTTTAGTGTTTGTTCATAATTAATTAACGTTTTGTTGACAATACACACATATATATGTATATAAAACAAGAATTATGACAATAATTAGTTGCGTTGAATCGCCTTGGCAGCCTCTGCCCGAGTATTTATTTTGACTAAATTTATTGTCAGTTGGTTTTCAAGCTGTTCCATTAGTCATTCAGGCCAGGCATTTAAGCAGCAACAACAAAAAACACAGTCTTAGCGTTTATTTCTGTGTATGCAAAGGTTTCGCGATTTTTTCTGCTGCCTTTTTTTCGGTTACTGCTTCGTTTGTTGACTATTTTCTGTTGCTTTTATGTGGGTTATGACACTTTTGTTGGTTTTATGCACTTTATCGCGAGCACGTAGGCAATCAAATGCGTTTGGAATTTAGGGTTTTAATCTCATTAAAATAAATCTCAAATAAAGTTTTTTTTGTTTACTCCGCGAGTCGTCGTCAACGGGTGCTGCGAGTCGGCCGTGTTCGTCCGCTGGTCGTGTTGCTATGCTTCTTCTTGTTTTTTCCCACTAATAATTGTAATCACCCTGTTACGAATAACAGCTTGCATAACAGAGATGTGTTAATCTGTTAAACTGTTGGCAGACTGTTAATAACAGTAACAGTTACTAATTATTTAAATTATTTCTGATTTTGAAAAATACGTAGATTAGTTGTAATTAGCTTTCCGCATAAATCAATATTTTAAAATACAATTTATTTTAAGTTAATAATACTAGTATACTAGCAACACATAAATTACAGTTTGAGAGAAAATATAATTCTTATTGAAAATAAGCCAACAGCTGCTCAACTGTTGACATGGCCGAACACGTGCGCCCCTGCACTTATCGATAAACTGTGTACGTCAGCTGCAGCTGTCAGTAACGATTCACAAAAAATTTTTCAACACCCGACGTTGTTATTGTGCTCGCCTGCGTACATTTGTTTGGTTCATATATAAGCGTAAAGTGAGATTAAACGCATGTGTTTTTAGCCTAATTGTTGTACTTAAATGTTGCATACATATAATGCGCTAAGTGTCGCGTTTATACAACAAGCACACACAACAGCAGTTGGAACCGAACAAAAAAAATTCGTATAACTATGTCATTTGTGGGCGGCGGGGTGGTGGGCGGTGGCACCGATGTGCATAAATTTGTTGAGGCCCTGCAGGCAGACTTCAAGACGCTCTCACTTGAAACCAAGAAGAAGTACCCGCAAATAAAAGAGGTAAGTGGGCCCAGCCCAGGGTCAGCTGCTGTTGCCTCCTGCTTAAATCCGCTGACGTGTGCATCATAACGGCAATTTGTCATACGGTGGTTGTTTCGTTGGCCGCAAGGAGTGCATGAGGGGGGCGGGGCGCGTGGGTGCGTCTCCTCTGTGCACCTGTGTGTGTGTGTGTGTGTGTGTACGACGCAATTATGAAATTGCTATCGGGCCAACAGCCGGTCAGCAATAAAAAGAAACTAAATTGATTTTCTTTTATGACAATTGCGTTAATTGATTTGTCAATGGTCATTAAGTTCCGTTTTTCTTGCAGGCATGCGAGGAGGCAATCTCCAAATTATGCACCGCCGGCAGCAGCCAGCAAAATTCCGTTTACTACACCGTCAATCAGATACTCTATCCGCTCGTCCAAGGCTGCGAAACAAAAGACTTGAAAATAATCAAGGTGAGTCATTCATCGTCGTCGTTGCATAGTTCCACCATTGTTACCTGTTTTGTTTGTTTATAGTTCTGTCTGGGTATGATGCAACGTCTGATTACACAGCAGGTAGTCGATCAGAAGGGCGCATTGTATATCACAAATGCCTTGTGGACACTAATGGAGCACAACATAGAGGAAGTGAAGGTGCTGCAAACGGTGACGTTGCTGCTGACTACCAATCTGGTGGTGCATGGTGACACGTTGGCCAAGGCTCTGGTCTTGTGTTTTCGCTTGCACTATACCAAGAATCCAACTATTGTGAACACGGCTGGCGCAACCATACGGCAGCTGGTGTCGTTGGTCTTTGAGCGGGTTTATCTGGAAAAGGATTCAGTGCACAGCCTGCAGCAACAACAGCAGCAGCAGCAGCTGCAGCAATCTGGCTCAAACAGTCCCGATAACGATGCCAATAGCAGCACCCAGGATGGCCAAACCTTTGCCATGGATGCATTTCATCTGTTCCAGGATCTGGTGCAGCTGGTCAACGCGGAGCAGCCCTTCTGGCTGCTGGGCATGACAGAAATGACGCGCACCTTTGGACTCGAACTGCTGGAGGCAGTGTTAAGTAACTTTAGCGCTGTATTCCATGAGGTTAGCTAGACCTGAAGATGAAATTATATATTATTAATTCTTTTCTTCCTCCTTTACAGAATCAAGAGTTCCGCTTACTCCTGAAGGAACGGGTCTGCGCTTTAGTCATCAAACTATTCTCGCCCAATGTTAAGCATCGTCAGTTGCCAGCGCCGAGCAATGGAACCGCAGCTGCGCCCGTGGATAAGCCACTCTTTCCCATAAGTATGCGTTTGCTTCGCTTGGTGGCCATATTGATACAGAAGTATCACACGATCTTGGTTACCGAGTGCGAGATCTTTTTGTCGCTGATCATCAAGTTCTTGGATCCCGACAAGCCGCACTGGCAGCGTGCTCTGGCTCTGGAGGTGATACACAAGCTGGTCACTCGATCCACATTGATTGCATTCTTCTGCAAATCGTACGACTTGAAGAATCACGCAACGCACATAGTGCACGACATGATTGCCGCCATGGGCAGTTATGTGCGTTACTCACTGATCAATGCATCGGCTGTGCTGAGCAATGGAGGACAGCAGGGCATTGGGGCAGCCGGACAGCAGCCAAGTACATTGGCAGCCCTGTCCAGTGGCGGGAATAATCAGTGTGGCTTTATGTTCCGCGGCGCGTATCTGCCTTTGGTGGCCACCTTTGCGCCCGGCCTGCCAAAGGCTGTCTAGTAAGCAATAGAGAAACAGCTTTCACCTTAGTCAATTACTAACTAGTTTCTGTTTTAGTCTGGAAATGTTGGACAAGCTGGATGCACCCAACATACCCGATAGCTATGGCATTTCCCTGGCCTATGCCATTCTGTTGGACATAACACGTTCCATTGGCGGCGTTATTCAGCGCACACCGGAGCTGCATCCCACACACAATATGGCCATCATTACGGACGAGGAGTATAAGCCGCTGTGCTTACAGTTGATCAATTCCAGCTGGTCTGGACTGCTTAGTGCATTCATTCCGCTGGTGGAAACGTCCATAGATGAGGGCACCACCGAGAATATTTTGAAGGCCATGCAGAACTATGCAGCGCTTTGTGGCATGTTGGATCAGCTGCAGCCACGCGATGCCTTCATAATGGCCATGTGTCGCGCCTCCTTTCCGCCGCACTATGCCATATCCATATTTGCCAATAGCGCACAGCCGGACGTAGATCTCAGATGTAATCATTATACATCTATTTTTATGTATTTTAAATATTAATATATATTCTTCTATATGAACAGGCCACACGCGCAGCGGCAGTCAGGATCTGAGCAGCCAGTTCATCAATAGCTGCAGCACTGATGGCGGCGACTTTCGACCCCAGATTGTGGCAGTGGGTACTCCGTTGCCCAGCGCCTCGCTGCCGCACAGCGTGATGCAAGCTCCGGTGATGTTGACCAATAAGAATCTGCAGTGTATGCGCGCGATTCTTTTGCTGGCCCACAATAATGGCAGTATTTTGGGCACGTCCTGGCACATTGTGCTGCAGACGCTGCAGCATTTGGTCTGGATATTGGGCCTGAAGCCCTCGACGGGCGGCAGCTTGCAGGCAATGCCCAAGCCCGCCGTGGAGGCCAACGTGGGCATACAGACGGCCGTAATGGCCGACTTGCCAGTATTGTCGCAGATGATTGGCCAACTGTTCGAATCGAGTCAGTGCTTAGATGATGTCGCCCTGCATCATCTAATTGATGCACTGTGCAAACTCTCCCACGAGGCCATGGAACTGGCCTATGCCAATCGTGAGCCCTCGCTCTTTGCTGTCGCCAAGCTGATGGAAACGGGCCTGGTGAATATGCCGCGCATTGAGGTGCTCTGGCGGCCGCTCACCAATCACCTGCTCGAGGTGTGCCAGCATCGGCACATACGCATGCGTGAATGGGGCGTTGAGGCTATCACTTATCTGGTTAAGTCGGCGCTGCAGTTCAAGCACAAGCAGCCGCTCAAAGAGAACTTGGTAGGTGGAATCGCTACAATCCAGTTTATCATAGATTAATCTCTATTCCCACAATCTTAGGAATTGCAAACCATGTTGCTGAGTCCGCTCTCTGAGCTGTCCACTGTCATGCACGCGGATGTGCGTCAGCGCCAATTGGATTGCGTGCTGCAGATTCTGAATACAGCTGGTGAGATTTTATCTTTTGGCTGGCCAGCCATAATTGAGATAATCGGCGCTGTTAATGACCATCATGGGGAGCCGCTGATACGCACCGCCTTTCAATGCCTGCAGCTGGTCATCACCGACTTTCTGACGGTCATGCCATGGCGCTGTCTGCCGCTCTGCATCAGCACCGCAGCGAAATTCGGCTCTCAAACGCAGGAGCTAAATATTTCGTTGACAGCGATTGGGCTTATGGTAAGGGATTAGGGGTGATTGATCATTGGATTCCTCACTGATTTCCCTTTGCTTTTGCAGTGGAACATCTCGGACTTTTTCAATCAGAACCAGGATAAATTGATGTCCACACAGCTTGAGGATGTGGCCATATTGCCCGATTTCCCAGGCACCCTTAAGATGCCACAGTTTGACAAGCTGTGGATGTGCCTGTACGCCAAGCTGGGCGAGCTGTGCGTCGATTTGCGACCAGCGGTTCGCAAGTCTGCGGGCCAAACACTATTCTCCACAATTGCAGCGCACGGCACTTTGCTTAATCCACCCACGTGGCAGGCACTGGTGTGGCAGGTGCTCTTCCCGCTGCTGGACAATGTGCGTGCCCTGAGCAGTTCCGCCAGCAACGAGAAGGTGGATGCCAGTGGCAACATATTGATACACCATTCGCGCAACACGGCCCAAAAACAATGGGCCGAAACGCAGGTATTAACCCTCTCCGGTGTTTGTCGGGTGTTCAACACCAAGCGCGAGCTGCTTCAAATGCTGGGGGATTTCGAGCGTGCTTGGTCGCTAATATTGGAGTTCATTCAAAATGCGGCATTAAGCAAGAATGGGGAAGTTTCTCTGGCGGCACTAAAGTCGCTGCAGGAGATCATGTACCACAACAGCACGGAGCGTGGCCTTAAGGATGGCCAGACACCACAGCAGCAGGACGAGGAGATCTGGAATGTGAGTTCGAGTGCAGAAGAAGATAATTGAAGAGTTTGTTATATGTATATGTATTTCATAGATTGCCTGGAACATATGGCTAAGCATTGGCATGGAGAGCACCAAAATGTCAGCGACTTCGAGGTATTTGCCTGGAGTCGGTGGCAGCGGCGATAGCCAGGAGGATTTTTATATACCCAGTCAGGCATTCCTTACGGCTCTTATACAAATATTTCCCGCTATTTTCCAGCACATTCAAAGCAGGTGAGTTGATCAGATAACATCCTAATTCAAAGACTTGACTAATTTGTTTGTCACCCCAGATTCAGTGCATCGGACTTTGACAAGTTCTGCACCGTGCTGACCAATGCTGTGTGCATACCCGTCCAAACGGATGCCGTTCCTTACATCATGTCCACTGTGTCGGACACTTTGCTGACCCCGCTGCATGATGGCATACTGGAGTGCATGGAGCTGATACAGAAGGAGGCCATCAGGCCGGATGCGGAGTCCGACTCGAGCATTCGGCAATTGATACCGGCCATCTTTCGCCAGCTGTTGATCTTCAGCAAATTCGCCTGTGCGCCGCCCACGTTCCAGCAGAATGTGGAGCACAGCAAATATGGCAAGTCGGCCAATCATTATGCGAATAATGCGTCTGTCGAGGTGGTCAGCATGAATTATATACCGTTTGGCGAGAAGTCGATTAGCATTTGTGTGAAGCTATACCAAAGTACGGCCACCGAGGAGTCGGTGGTGCAGGAGCAGATATTGCATGACATTGTCAAGGCGCTGCGCACTCCGTTGGCCATGAAGTACAAGTGTCTATCCTCGAGTACCTGGAAGCTGGCCATCTCCAGCTTGATAAGCGTCTTGCACACTGGCCTGAAAGTGGCGCGCGCTAAGCCGCAACATTTTGCCAGTCTGTGGGACGATCTGGCCGATACACTTGACAAATTTCTGTTCCCAATCAGTGTGTGCACCATCGAGGATCGTGGTCTCGAGGAGATCGTGCTCGATGAGACCATAGATTGCCAGGTAATTGAGCTGCTGCGCGATGAGGTGTTGCCCTTCGCACACGAGATGCCGCATCAGTTCATCATGCAGATCGTGGTGTTGCTTAACAAGGGCTCCATTCACTCTGCATCGGATAGCAACATTTGCTACGAATCGGATTGGAAGTTGCGTGAAATCTTTGCCAAAACCTGTTTCGAGACGCTGCTGCAGTTTTCGCTGCTGGAGGATCAGGCCTCGGCCACAGCATGCAACAATAATCGTCTCAATGCCAATTTGTTGGGCCCTGGCGCCCCAGGAGCCGTTAACAAGGACTTCGCCGGGCGACTGGCGGTGACGGCGCTGCTTCATCGTTTCCAAGAGGTGCTCAAGCGCTTTAACGATGACGAACGCCAAAGCGGAAAGTGTCCGCTGCCCAGGTGGGTTTTTGGATATCAGAGAATATTTTATACTTTATTTAATATCTTTTTCGACTTTGCAGATTTCGCCTTTCGGAAATATCCTTTGTGCTAAAAGCCATTGCCACACTTGTGGTCTCTATGAAGAAAGCGCCAGCATCCAAAGGTGAGTGCTATGAATACCTATTACATAACTGTATATATAACTTAAATAACTATCACTTTCAGTTAATAAACCCGCCTGGGATCTACTGATTGGTCTGTATCCATATTTGGTGGATTGCACCACAACCACATCGCCCGAGGTGTCCCGTTCGTTGCGCGAGGCTTTGCTGCAGTACACGGATCTGCTGCAGGCGCCCAGCTATGTCAAGGACAATGCGAATCAAGCGAATGGACAGCAGTGAAGCAGCATGAAGTGAAGTGAAGTGAATCGTTTTTAGTTGTTTAGGTCCCTTTCTCCCTTTGAATATATTGATATATTGCATTATTATATTTTATATTACATTATACATATTTATTTTTACTGTGCATAATTTAGAAACAAAACACACAAAAAAAGCAAACAAAAAGATGTTATATATGGTATATATGCCCACTTTCCATACCTAAGTCCTTATATATTTGTAAAAGTATTGTAGTCGGAACTAAGTATATTATATTATTATATTATCTACAAACTGTTCGCAGTGAGAAGCTGTCAAGAGCTTAGCAGCTTGATAAGATGAGATAAGATGCCCCCAAACAAACCGGTTAACCCATTATGCAGCAACCTTATCTCGCAGCAGAAAAAAAGGCAAATGTTTCTTTAGTACCTTGGTGAGACGCTGTTCAACTGATATGATACATACATATGTATGTATATGTCTTTATGCATATACATATATAATGATATAATATGATAACTAAGCATGGGACTATGCGAGTAGCGAAATTTTTAAAAGAAATCCTACCTAGAAATACAAATAGACTTGCGTGTTATCTGAATCAAATATGAACACTTAATCAACAAAAACTTTGTAGAGACGTTTTTAAATAAAGCAACAATTATTATTATGTAATCGTATTTTTTATAATAAATTTCTTCTCACTTAGCGAGGTTGAAAAACAACTGCAACAACTGCAATATATCAAAAGCTTAAAGGCCGCACAAAAATATGGGTTTATGACGACATTTGGAAAAGATTTTTACTAAGAATGAGTATTACGACTGAGATTTTGCTATGAAATGGAATTGCTCAAACTTACAAGCATTTGGTAGAGTTACAAAAATCGAATGGAATATGGAATTCATGCTTATGAGTACTACATAACATTTTATCAATGGAGTTACGATCTTCAAGTAGTGTCTCTGCTGTCTAATGGCTTGATTGCATTATTGAGAACAAAAAAAATATATCGAATTCGACAGAAGCTATTCTTAACACTTCTATCTTCGAAAAGATCCTCACTAAAAAATGTATAAAAATTCGATTTCCTAAACTTTCAGAAACCCGATAAATGCAAGCTGATTTTCGACAAGTTTATCAGATTTCTTGCCATAAAATTTATAAAAATTCTAATTAGTGTATTAACTATACTTATAGTTTGAGTAACTCGATTGAATCTATTTCGATATATGATAAAAAATGGAATTCTTTTAACAAACATACAATTTTTATTAAATATATTTCGAAAAGTTGAGACACATGGACTTATCCTTTCTATTGACCCATCAAATGATATTTATGATCAAACACAGTAGATGTAGTTCTACTGTTACTGTTAAACTGTTATACTGTTACTGCTATACTGTTACTGTTATACTGTAACTGTTATACTGTTACTGTTATACTGTTACTGTTATACTGTTACTGTTATACGGTTACTGTTATACTGTTACTGTTATACTATTACTGTTATACTGTTACTGTTATACTGTTACTGTCATACTGTTACTGTTATACTGTAACTGTTATACTGTTACTGTTACTGTTACTGTTACTGTTATACTGTTACTGTTATACTGTTACCGTTATACTGTTACTGTTATACTGTTACTGTTATACTGTAACTGTTATATTGTTATACTGTTACTGTTACTGTTACTGTTATACTGTTACTGTTATACTGTTACTGTTATTCTGTTACTATTCTACTTTTTTTATTATTATGTACTGTTATTCTGTTACTGTTATTCTGTTACTGTTATTCTGTTTCTGTTACTGTTATTCTGTTACTGTTATTCTGTTGCTGTTTTTATTACTGTTATACTGTTACTGTTATACTTTACTGTATTCTTACTGTTTTTTTTTTTTTTTTTTTTTTTACTGTTATACTGTTACTGTTATACTGTAACTGTTATACTGTTACTGTTATACTGTTACTGTTATACTGTTACTGTTATACTGTAACTGTTATACTGTTACTGTTACTGTTATACTGTTACTTTTATACTGTTACTGTTATACTGTTACTGTTATACTGTTACTGTTATACTGTTACTATTATACTGTTACTGTTATACTGTTACTGTTATACTGTAACTGTTATACTGTTACTGTTACTGTTATACTGTTACTGTTATACTGTTACTGTTTTACAGTTACTGTTATACTGTTACTGTTAAACTGTTACTGTTATACTGTTACTGTTATACTGTTACTGTTATACTCACCTGTTATACACTTATTTGCTGTTATACTTATCTTTTGGCTGAAAAGTGCTTGGGAAACATTTGTCGAGTGCAAAAGATTTTAATCTAAATAAAATTTTTATTTTAATTTGTTTTGTTTTCATTTTAATCGGTATAATAAGTATAATAACATTTTTGTTGTTCTTGTTTTTTTTCTTTTTGTTTGTTTTGTTTTCATTTATTATTTTACCTGTTAATTTTAATTATTTTTTATATAGTTTTTCCTTTGTTTTTTTTTTGGTTTTTTCTTTTTGTTTTTTTGTTTTAATATTAGAATTAGGCAATCGAGTTAATACTACCTTCGTTTTAAATATTATGCAACGAATTGGGTTTTTCTTGTTTTTTAATTTTATAATTATGAATTTGTTAAATGTATATTTAATAAACTCATTTCCATTCTGGCTTGTATTTTATATTTTTTTAAATTTATTTATATATTTCTTATTTATTTTTTTATATTTGCTGTGCCTTTCAACTCATTTGTTTTTGTTTTTTTGTAGTTTATTATTTTTATTTTTTTTTTGTTTTTTTTTTTTAGATTTAAGTTTTTATGCCGTGGGCGCTAAATGTACAGTTGCCTTGTAAAAATTTACAATTCAAGCGCTTGCTTTTAAAATATTGTTTGTTTTTTGTTTTTTATTTTTTATTTTTAATGTTACAATTACTAATTTAGTTTTTAGCTGAAAGTCGCAATCACCTTAACAAATAGCCGCATTTATATATATATTGTTTAATATATATATATATATATATATTTATATATATTACTTTTTTCTTGTTAGCTTTAATTAACCTTGTTTTCTTATGAATTTAGAGTTATTTTTTGTGTTTAGTTAATTTTGTTATGTTTTTTCTTTTATGGGGGAGGTTGACTTAGATATAATACAATTGTTGTTGTTATGGGATTGCAATTTGATTTCCTTTCTTTATGTCGACTTAGTTACAAATCTTTGCAGTTGTTGCTTCTTCTGTTTAAATTTGAATGTGTGTGTGCGTGTGTGTGTGTGTGTGTGTGTGAGTGTGAATGTGTTTGTGTATATTTGACAAACATTTAAACAATTTTATGCATTACATATACAAAACCTTTGACTGTTTATATATACATAAGCGGCATAGTTAATTTTGTTGAATGTGTGTGTGTGTGTGTATGTGTGTATATTTATGTATGTATGTATATGTATATTTGTTATATATGTATGTATTTTAGAAAGAGAAGTTTCGTTAGGCTTTTATTTATGTTCATTTTTCTTTATGTATGTATTTATGTAGATGAAATTCGTAAAATGTTTGTTTCGAAATATTTTTGATGTTTTTTTTTTGTTTGTTTATCTTTTGGGTTTGCGTTTAAATTTGGTTTGCTTGCAATTTGTTTAAACTCTTTACATTAAATTACTTAGCTAAATAGCCATACAAAATGTCGTGTCGGTTACATATACTAATATATATATATGCATAATATACATATATATATATATATATATATATATATATATATATATATATATATATATATATATATATCTTATGTTTTTCTTTTAGTTTAATGAACACTTTCTTGGGTTCAATTCAATATTAGTTTAAAAAGTTTTGTTTTTTTTTGGGTTTTTAAATATTTTTATAGTTTATAGTTAAAGTTTAATGTTTAAATTTAAGTTTTGCGTTGGTTTTTTGTTTTTAAAAAGTTGCTCGAAATGAATATATATATATATATGTATATATATATATATATATATATATAGTTAAGAAGCGCTGTGCCCTGTTGACTTGTGATTTTTTATATTATATATATATATATATATATATATATATATATATACATACATATACATATATATATATATATATATATATATATATACATATATAGTACATATATATAGAACTATATTGTATTGCTAAAAAATCATAGTTCATAGTTCATAGTTGTTGTTGTAATTAGCGTTTAGTTAGTATTTGCCTAGTTGAAGACGCCTGGATTTTCAATATATATTTGCTGCCAGCTTAAACCGAACAGCCAAAAATAAATAAAAAAAACTATACATATATATATATATATGTATATATATGTATAAACTTTTGCCAGATATTCTATAGGCTAGCTATCATGTGTCTGTGTGTGTGTGTGTGTGTGTATTTCACTTTATATGTGGGGGCACTTGATTGATTCAACTCTGCAGCTCTCTTCATCTCCATCTCTCTCCTGCTCTCTCTCTCTCTCTCTCTCTCTCTCTCTTCAGCTTCGTTTTAAATTTTACAAAAGTTTTTTCCTTTCTTCATTTATTTTTGGCTGACCGTCGGGATTTCATTTGTTTAACAAATAATAATAAATGTCGCTGCTTCTATCATTTTGTTGTTTATGTTTTAACGTTTATTTTTTTTTTTACCCGTATTTCTAACTGGATTATAGAGTATTTCATACAAATTGATTATACGCCTATATTTAATTATATATGTTTGTTTGTCTGAGAGCAAGCCACACGTTTTTTGTCTTCGTTCTATATAAATATTTGATTTGTTAATTAACTATTTCTTGGGCATTTAAAGAGTTTTAGTTTCATTGCTGTTCGTCTTTGTATTCCTACTGAAACCCTAAGGCATTTCTTTTTTCTTTAAATTTATATTTTTAATATACATATATACTAATTATATGCTACAGTTGAACTAAGAAGAAGAAAATGGTATGCAAAACAGATTTGGTACTTGGTTTGCGGAACTCTAACTAGATCAAGGAATTATCATTAATGTTTTTTTTGTTTTGTTAGGTTTTTCCATTGGAAAAAAAGTGTTGCCAATTTGTTATAATTGTGGCACATGCGCGAAAAAGTGCTGCCAATTTGACGTCGGTTAGTGTGGCCAATTTGTGTGTTTTTGTTGTTGTCAGTGTTGGTAAATGTTATCAAAACGTGTGACTTGCAATAGATATCGATCATGTTTTCGAGTCTATAATTGTTGTAACTAATTAAGTATTTATATATTTGTAGTATTTTTTTTAATGTATGTATGTAGTTTTGTTGTGTGTGTTTGGAAACTGAAAGAATCGTAGGTGAAACTTTATTTTGTTGCTTAATTTATGTAGATTCTCTGCACTCTACATCATCAAATATACGTAGTTGTTCCAAATTGTTTTAAACGTGGCTTAGAACTAAATTAAAAGTATCTTGTTATCATATACATATACATATATATACATACATACATATGTATATGTATATATATATTATATAAATAGCTTAGCTTAATTTTGGTATTTTTGTTTAGTATTTATTTGTTGTATATGAAGCGCTTAATGCGGGAGTTTTAAAATTGTGTGCCAGTTGTTATAGTTGTTGTTATCGATAACAATCATAATGTAAATAATCGAAAAGAGAAAGGCATTAAAAAGAAATCGTTTTTCGAAATATATATAATATATATACTGAGGAGTTATAGGATACACGATTTGTTGTTTGTTTGTTTTTTTTTGTCAGGCTTTGTTCTTGTTCTGTACATAGAAAATGAACATAAAAAAAAACATACAATACTGCGTATGTACTTTGTTGTATATAAGTGTATATATGTATATATACATATGTATATATATATGTTGTAGTATATATAGCAATAGTTGACGTTTGTTTCAAAATTGTTGTTGTTCTTAGTAGTTGTTGTTGTTGTTGTTTAATGTTGTGTTTGTTGTCGTTATTTGTGGGTAATATTACGTCGTACATTATAGCAGTAAATAGGTATCGTAGCTGTTGTTCATGTTGTTCGTGTGTGTGTGTGTGTGTCTGTGTGTGTTTGTGTGTATAAGCAACGTGGGTTCACTTAATCAGTTCAATAGGTTATATATATATAAATATATTTATATATATATATATATGTAGGTCATATACACAATGTATGCAAGTGTGTGTGTGTTTGTGTGTGTGTGTGGGAGAAAATTGTGTTTCAATTGAACTAAAGCAATTTATTTATGATTTTAATAAACATTTTTGTATACAATATACACACATATACATATATACTATGTAGATCGGGATCTATGCATATATATACATATACATATATGTATATATATGTATATATATATAAATATAGTCGTTACACAAATAAGCCACAAACTGTACAAAACATTGTACATATGTATGTATATGTACCATAAAAAAACTTATAGACAAAGCCCCTACGATTTTTTCAAATTTCGATAACAATTGTCATATTATCGATCGATAGAGCATTACGATTACGACGGTTTCCAAGTATGTTTTTTTATTTATTTTTTTTGCTAGGCTATTTAATTGTTTCTATATATATATTTATTTATATGTTTAATTATTAATGTATATCGATCGTTATATTTATCGATATTCATTATTTTAATTTTATTTTATTTTTTTTTTTGTATATAACAAGAACGATTATTATTTTTTAGTTTATTAGTTTACTATACAAATGTCTCGTGTTGTTTTTTTATCAATATTTATTTTATATATATATATTCATATATATATATATAAATATTTAAAGCTTTGGTGGCGGCAAAAAATTGAGAAACCAAATAAAAATACATTTAGTAGAAACAAAAATTATTTAAAAACAAAAAAATATTTCACATTTAGTTACAGACGAAAATTGAAGACCGCTTTAGTATTTTTTTAGTATGTTTTTGTTTTGTTCACTTTATCATTTAAAAAATAACTAAAAACAAAGGAGATTAACAACTAACAAAAACCAATAAATAATTAACAGTGTTGTGTGTTTTTTTAGTTTTAGTTTTGTTGACCAAAAATGAGGCAAAATTTCTTTCAATATAATTCATGTAATTCATTGATCATTGATCAGCAATCACCTAACATCAATCATAGTTTGTGATTCATGATTCACAATTTATGATTCCACTATTCATGATTCATATTTATGATTTGACTCAAAGTTCATTCGTTCATGATTCACATGGTTAGATTCATAATTAATAATATATGATTCGTTTATTCATTATTTTTTACTCAAGATTCACAGTTCGATTCATAATTAATCATTTATGATTCGTTAATTAATAATTTTTGACTCAAGATTCATAAATCATAAAGTATAATTCTTTAACCCACATCCAGCATAGTTCATAATTCTTAGCTATGATCAATCATCAATCACAAACCATGAATCATGAATCATGAATCAGGAATCACAAACCATGAATCAGGAATCAGGAATCAGGAATCATGAATCATGAATCAGGAATCATCAATCACAAACCATAAATCAGGAATCATGAATCATCAATCACAAACCATGAATCATGAATCATGAATCAGGAATCATGAATCATGAATCAGGAATCATGAATCATGAATCATTAATCACAAACCATGAATCATGAATCAGGAATCATCAATCACAAACAATAAATCAGGAATCATGAATCATGAATCAGGAATCAGGAATAATGAATCATGAACCATAAATCATAAATCACAAACCATGAATCAGGAATCAGGAATCAGGAATCATGAATCATCAATCACAAACCATGAATCATGAACCACTAATCATCAACCATCAATCATCATTTTCATTTCATCAATCATAATTCATAATTCATAATTCATAAAATACATAGTTTAAGCAATTAGTACTGAACTTTTTAAGTTTTGGCAGTACGCATTTTGTTGTATTAATATTAATTGTAATTGTTTTTGTTTTGGTTTTGTTTTGTAATAGTTTAAAATTATGCAAATATACAATGTAGTTTTGGTTTTTTTTTCTATCATAAATCGTACAGCATTTATGGTTTTTTTTATATTTATTTTGTTATTAAAATATATTCATAACGCGCTACTTAATTGTTTAAAAAGTTTTTCATTTTGGTTTCTTTCATTTCTTTTTTTTTTTATTTTCATTTTTGTTCATTTATTTTATCTTTAACTAATATTAATAAACAAATTTTTAACATTTCTCGTTCAACAGTTTTTTTGGTATTTTTTTCATAATTTTTTTCATTTTGCTTTTTCGGTTTTTTCTTTTCCTTTCTTACTGATCGCAGCCAAAATAACTCAAAATGTAAAAAAGACTTTATAGAGAGACAAAAATCTAGCTACAAATAAAAAAAAAACCTCAGACATATAGTATATTAAATAAATACTAAATTTGCATTTCATTTGTTTTGTTTTTTCTTTCACTAGTTGTAAACAATAAACATTTTTGTAGGTTATGTACAACATTTTCTGGACTTTTGTTTAGTATTTTAGTATTTTTGTCTACCAAGATGGCGGATAGAGTGCTACGTATGTATGAGAGAGTGTGTGTGTGTGTGTGTGTGTGTGTGACATCTTTGATAGTTGTTTTAGTAGTATTATTAATAGTACTGCGTTTTCGGTGTTGGCTTCATTCATCATCTGTGTCTTCGTTCTTTCTGTCCGCATTATCCATAGATTCCTTTAAAGTTGCTAAAGTTCCGATTTTTGTTTTTGTTTTTTAGTGTTCATTTAACTGCTATCACTTTCGTTTGTTAATGTTAAGTTTTTTGTTTTTTTTTTAATTGTTCATTTATAAATATGTTTATAATAAAATACAATTGGACTAAACAAAATGTTCTTTCATACAATATTTTGTGAAAAGTTGAAAAGTTTCGGGTGTGTGAGGGGGAGATTTCTCTTGTAACAGATTCCCATTTATAGATATATTATATAATACATATAATATAAATATAATGTTCATTAAGATGTTGTTGTTCTCAATTATATTTCGTTTTTAGTATTTATTAATATTTTCTTTTTTTTTTTTTGAGGCTGTCTTTAGGAATTTCTTTTATAATTTAATCATAATTTCTCCTTTTCTTTTTCCTGCAATATATAGAAAAAACAAATGGCAAAAAATCGCATATGAGTCAAAGAGATTGGCGCAATGTGACACTAGAAGAACATATTGAAGGTCGAAAAGTAAACTAAGTGGGCAATCAATCAGTCAATCAATCAATCAATCAGTCAATCAATACATAACAAGAAAACTAACAAAGAAATCAAAAGTTTACATTATAAACCAAAGTAAAAATACTAAAAAAAAATTGTTTTATTTTTTTTACTTTTTAAACTTTTGTTGTTGTTGTTGTTGTTGCTGGTACAAATATTATGCTACTTGATGTTGTTGTTTTTGTTAATAATATTATTGTTATAGTTGTTGTTGTTGTTTGTTGTTGTTGTTGTTGCTGTTTACGGCTGCACGCTGGGATGTTTTTTTTTTTTTTTTGGTATTTATTTTAGGTGGAATTGAATCGATTTTAATTATTATTTATATGTTTTTTTTTTGGTTTTCTTTTAGCATTAGCGACAACAATCGATTCAATCATTCAATCAATCAATCAATCAAGCTGCAGGCTGTGGCATTTACCTATTTACTTATGCATTAATTATTAACTTATTGCGAATTTTATCAACTACGGCATACGAAATACAATTTTGTTAGTTTTTAGACGATGTTTTTTTTTTGATTCGATTTTTATGGAGGGGGAGGAAAACAAGAAAAGAATGAAATACAATTTGATTAGCTCTTCACATGATTAATTAGCTACACAAATTTGCTTTTATTTATGTTTGTTTTCTTTTTTTTTTTGGCACTACGAATTTCGACGTTTAAAGCTCGAAATCAAACTGAAAGAAAATCATAAGAATTGCAAAAGAAGCGAACATATAGCGATAATTCCCAAAAAAAAAAATAAATAAATAAAAATAGAGTTTTGCGGAACTTCAATTAATACTGTTTAGCTATATATATATACAGACATATGTATATATATATATATAGTATATGTTCTATATTACAGTTGTGTGTGGGTTGGGAAGATCTCTATATAAGCTAGACAGCAGCTACACATACATATATATATATAGAGGCAAATCATATACAAACATACAAAGAGTGAACATTAAAAATGCATTTTATATTTCAATTGTTTTTTTTTTTTTTTGTATAATTTACATTTGTTTTTTGTGTTTTTATTCATTCTATTTGAAATCAATCGCAAAATTATAAGCGAAAATAATAGCACAAAGTTGTTGTTTTTTATATAAATGTAATTTAATTATAATATTAATAATAGACGGCAAAAACAAATCATATAAACATAATGCTAGACATAGTGGTAAATATATATATATTTATATATTTATCAAATTATTCACACAAAAGAAAATTTACAAATGATAAAAGCAAAAGAAATCAAACTGAAAAAAAGAGAAACAAAAAGTGCGCAAAGAGAAAACAATACTTTTCTGTGTGTGTGTGTGTGTGTGTGTGTGTGTGTGTGTGTGTGTAGGTGTGTGTGTGTAGGTGTGTGTGTGTGTGCAGGTGTGTGCACCTGTGTGCGTGTGTGTGTACAGACTAATTAGTTATAGGTGCTCAACAAATGACAATCATGTGAAATAAAAAGAAATCAAATATAACTGCAATTAAGAAAATTTTGTTTATCGTTTTTTTTAAACTAATGTTGTTGTTGTTGTTGTCGTGTTATTGTTTATAAACAAAGAATTTATTGCCAAAAGCTTAGATAGTCATTTATAATAAGGCATAATAATAATATACATAAGTAACGATAGATAGATATATAGAATTGATCAACTTTCTGCATAATTTCTTTCACTTGCATTCAAGCCTAATTATTTAAATTACAAATTAAACAATAAGTACTTAAAAACAAAGTTCATAACATGTTTTTTTCAATTGTTGTTTACGTTTACATTCAAAATCTTAATATGATGATGCACTCGATATAAACCAAAAAATTAGGGGAAATTTTCAATTTTCAATTTGATTTTTGGGGCAACAGCGAGAGAAGAGGAAGAAAATTAAATTTTAACAAAAAGCGCAGCAAACGATAAAAATTTGATAAGGCATACTTTTAATTTATACATAATATGCATATATACATGTATATATATATACTTGTACAATTATATATATATATAGTATTTATATGGCTACTACGCTCAGTGTGTGTGTGTGTTTGTTGTGTGTGTGTGTGTTTGTTGTGTGTGTGTGTGTTTGTCAGTTTTAAAGCACAAATTTGGGTTTTTTATGTTCTCTTCGTTTAGCACACAGTTGAAATTAGTTATTATTTTTGTGTGTGTTTGTTTAAAGTTATTAACTAGGCAGCACATAAACAATAAATTTATTTATTGAGTTTAAGTTTCGTTTTCTTTTGTTTTCTGGCACGCAAAAGGCTGAGCTAAAATCATATGCAATATATAGTTATATAAAATACAAAAGCAAAATATGCAGCAAAAAATTACAAATTACAATTTTTTTTAATAGTTTCTCAGCTGTATTTTGCGCGCCAACAAAAAATATATATATATATATATATATATAATTTTATATATTTATAAATACTTGCATTTATATAAATATATACTTTGTATTTTAATTATTTTTGTTTTTCTTTTTTTTTTGTTTATTAAAATTTTGTTAACTAAGAAAAATTTTGCTAAATTTGTTGTTGCTGCTGCTGCTGTGTCTGTGTGTGTGTAAGTACGTTGCTTATGTCTCTCTGTGTGTGTGTGTGTGTGTGTGTGTGTGTGTATTGTGTGTGTGTTTGTCTGTTGCGCATTTGCGTATGCAGCTTCAAACGTCTTTAATTTGCAGTTTATTAACTAAAATGTAAATTTTGCTGCTGCATTTCAAATTGTTTTTACAAAATATTTGGTGTTGTTTGTTGTGGACTGCTTGTTGTTGTTGTTGTTGTTTGTTGATTTCATGTTGTTGTTGTTGTTGTTGTTGTTGTTGTTGTTGTTGATGTTGGCAACTTACTGTTCTTGTGGATCAGTATCACTCTCTTCCAGCTCGCTCTTGTTGCGTCTCTTCTCATAGATGAGAATGATCAAACAAAGTATCAAAACCTCAGCACAAATGCCAAGGAAAGGCCACAAGGCAGCAAATTTGCCTGCAAGAGAAACGAAACAGTTATTTATTGTATATAAAGATATAGATATAGATATAGATATCGAAATTCGAATTTACCCTTAACACGAACGGTCACAACATCGGTGGCAACGCTGCTATTGGTATAATCATTGGCCTCATTGCGTCCAAAGCACTTGTAGTCGCCTCTGTCATCCAATGTCACGTTCTCAATCATTAGAATTGCATTCTCCACTTTGTTATCATCCGCTTTCAATATATAACGATCTGTGCTATTTGTGACATTTGTGTAATTGCCTGTGGAGCGAAGAGTTCAAATTGAAATTGAAATTAGTATCTGATTTAGTCTGATGGCGTCTGATGGTATGCTCAAATTTCAGGGCAAAACTAGAGCGAAATTTGTAGATCATTGGAGAAGTTAAAGAGTTGTTTAAGCAACAATGCTGCTATAGGTTTATGGTAGTATATATGGTATATGGTATATGGTATATGGTATAGAGTTTTATGGCATATATATAGAGTTATATGGTATAGTATAGAGGTTTATGGTATATATATCCACATAACGTGAATATGGAATTAAATTTAGTGTTTGTCTAGGAAATATGTCATTTTTCAATTTGTTGTTTATATTCGTTTGAGGATTTGAAAAAAGTCTAAAAAAGTCTATTATTCATACTATTTAATATTTTATATATGTCATTTTAAGATTTTTGTTTTTTACATATTTATTCGCGATATAAGAAGTAATCATATATAAATAAACATATTCCTATATATTTAATAGATTTTTAAATATATCTAAATAATATTTCAGAATCTTTTATTTCACAAATTCTCTTTCTCTTTCCCTTTCCCTTTCCTTTTCCTCTTTCTCTTTCTCTTTCCTTCTCTTCATCTTCATCTTCATCTTCATCTTCATCTTCATCTTCATCTTCATCTTCATCTTCATCTTCATCTTCATCTTCATCTTCATCTTCATCTTCATCTTCATCTTCATCTTCATCTTCATCTTCATCTTCATCTTCATCTTCATCTTCATCTTCATCTTCATCTTTATCTTCATCTTCATCTTCCTCTACATCAAATTTGTATATAGAAGTACTTTTCAATAATACAAACATTGTGTATATCATAAAGTTTTCCTAAAAAGAATTACAGTATTTCAATTTAAAGTCCTTGATAAGTTTAGCTTTCAATATATTTAAAAATAGATTTGTTTCAAATTCAACAAATTCTTCTAACAATTGACAACTTTTACGAAACTTTTATTTGGGATCAAGAAATTTTTCAAAAATTATTTTTATTTATTAACTATTTCTGATATTTATTGAATAACTTGTCTAATATTCATATTTAATTCTAAAAGACTCAGAATTAGATAAACATTAAAAACAAAATATTAAAAAATAAAATCATTCATTGATCAATTATTTTTATAAATCATAGTGTTAGGGTAGCTTAGACTAGACAAGAATATTAAAAACCATTCTTGAAATATATTTGCTATAAAACTGTATTATATGATAACATACAACAGTCTAACTATTACAGTCTATTAAAAGCTTCTTAAGGCTCGCAAAACTCAAGTTCCATACGATTTTCATAGTACAACCCAACCCAATCATAGTGATAGAGTAGCTTAGACTAGACAAGAATATTAAAACCAATCTTGAAATATATATGTAATAAAACTGTATTATATGATATATGATGATATGATGATATGAAATATATATGTAATAAAACTGTATTATATGATAATATACAACAGTCTAACTGTCTATTAAAAGCTTCTTAAGGCTTCCTAAAACTCAAGTTCCATACGATATGTTCATAGTACAACCCAACAATTTGTATGCTATCATTACCATATTGACCTATCAAAATGTTTATATCATTTTCCATATCATTGAAGTGAAGGCATTGCTTTGATCTATATAATATCCATTCTAACAGATTCTTTATATACAATAGAACTAATTTCGCTTTTTTTTTTGCCCAGAAACTCCATCATCGTCTTCGATCACTCACCAAAGCTCCATGACAATCGAGGATTGCTGCCGAGCACTGTGCAGGGAATCAGCATTTTCTCACCCTCTACAACACCAGTATTTGAAGGCACTCGTACGACCACGCGAGCTGAACAAAATAACAAATATACATAAATTTGAATATACTTGTTTTCATTTTCGTAAATATATTTTTGTTAATTAACCATTTGTTTACTCACCAATCACGTGAATATCTTTGGACACGCCCTTGAACTCGCAACTGTAGTTGCCATCGTCGTTGGGTTCCGCTCTGTCAATTATGAACTTTCTTTCGGCATTAATAAGTTTAAAGCGACCTCTCAGCGCGGGAATATCCGTCACATTGACGCCGCCCTTTTTCCTATTAATACACACGAAATAGAGTACATAGTAATTAGTTCGAATTCGAAAGGATAAATAAATAAATAAATCGATAAATAGTAACACAAATATCGATATTTTCGTGTTAAAATTAGCTTGAGTTCTGATAACATTTCTATTTGTATAAGCCTTTACAATTTTCTATTTTCCATACATAAATATCTTATCGATAATATCGAAATATCCTATCGAATGTTTGACTAAACATATATATGTTGACTAATTTAAGAAATTGTTTAGGATTTCATAATAGAAAATTAATATTTGTTATTCTCTGCACATATAATACGTAAATATGTTATCGATATTGTTTTCTATCGATTATATTTGTTTACTTTTTAGCTTTAACAGTAATTGTCATAATTATAATATATGGGAGTTATAGAAAGAGAAAGGAGAACGTGTTTGGACAATCCACTACTGGACAAAATATCGATGTGTATGCCTAACCGTCATATGTTTCGATATAAGCATATTAATAAACAATCGATAATTTATCGATATCATAGTAACGACATGCATTATGTTGAATTTGCTTGACTTAACTTTTGGCAGACTACTTTATATTGATTTGTTGTTTTATGATATTGATATGATAATTTCAAGAGATTGAGGTATCGATAGGTCATTAGTCAATTATCATTACAAATAATTACTTTCTTATTCGCTTATATCCCAATATTATACACTAACTATTGTATTTCAGTTCCCACTTCGATCCAATAATTATATATTCCATATTTAATCAGAAAACTAAAGTTTTCGGTTCTGTAGCGCTTGTCTTGTTAGCCAAAAATTCCATAGACCTATATTTGTATACAGTTCAAGAACTTTTGGTGCCAATTATTCAGGACTAATTCAACGTAAGGCACGCAAAGCAAAGTTTTTTTTTTTGGCCCTGGCGACCGACAAAAAGTGTCATTACCATTACGAGGCCTGTTTCGCACCCACACACACACACACACACACACGCATTTGCATGCTTGCACACACTTATATACAAACATATGTATGTATATACAAACTAGAGTCGGATAAGCCCACTCCCTGTAATCGGGCACTTTTTAGCACACACACACACACCCCGAACCCCCTCCTAACTGTCGCCTATGCTATGCTATGCTCTGCTCTACTCTCCAGGTTACGTCAGTCAAGTGCTTGGTTAAGGGGGCGTGGCTGGGCAACATAATTAAGCAAAAGTGCTTAGCTGTGCCGTATTAAAATGATTGCTCTTATAACTGCCAACTAGTATGCAGAGCCATAGGCCACAGGCCCGGGTCAGGGGAGACGCCTGACTGACGGACGGACGGACGGACTGTCGGTCCAACTGCCTTCTATCTGTCTTTCCATTGGCTAAGCTCAGCGTACACTGCAAGAAATAGCTGACAATCTTAATGCACTTACTACAAAATAATTACTTTTATATTCCTACTATATATATTTTACAAAATATTGCTTCTACATATTTTTATACCCTGAGCCCATTGAAAATGGGAAATCAGGGTATAATGGTTTTGTGAAAATGTATGTAACAGGCAGAAGGAGGCGTGCCACACCCCATAAAGTATATATATTCTTGATCAGCGCGACAAGACGAGTCGATATAGCCCTGTCCGTCTGTCCGTCCGTCCGTCCGTCCGTCTGTCGTCCGTCCGTCCGTCCGTGTGAACGCTGAGATATTTTTAAGCACGCAACGTAGAGACTTGAAATTTTACATGAATACTCGATAATACCATACGCTGCACAAGTTTATAAAATTTTTCCGATAACTCATTCCATTTCGATTTTATGAGCATTTATCGATAATTTTAATGTGTTTTTAAGGCGTGGTTTGTACATCGTTTGAGCTAGAGATTTCAAATTTGCTGTGTAGTTGCGTGTAATGAATACGGAGATAACGTAATCTTTAGATTTTGGATGTCACGCCCCATTCGCCCCCAATAGCCCCTATTTGTAAAAAGCGCAAATCAAATACTAGAGACTTGTGCCTTGGCACATACACACATATGAATGCCATTAATAAGTTGTGAAAGTTTGATGCACTTAGTCCATCGCTAAGAGAAGTTATTAAGCAATTAAATTCCCATAGTAATGCCCACATTGCTGCCCAAGCGCAATCGCTGCGTCAACTGCGCAGTTGGCAGAGCGCGCGCTTATGCTTGCGTGCATATGTGTGTGTGTGTATGTGTTGTTTATATGCATGCATAAAAGATGCGTAGAATGATTTGATATTTGGCTCTTCACAGGGCTCAGGGTATCCCCTAGTCGAGCAGTCTCGACTAGATCACTCTTACTTGTTAAAATTTAATTTTACTGAACTTGACTGATTCCGATGAACTAGTTCAACAGTCGTAAACGATCTACCATACTCTTATATTAATACAAATAATATATTACCACAATTCATGGATAATTTCTTTAAGGTATCTACATTTTTCTTTTATTGTAACTATATTTTGAACTTACCATATGAGTGGATCATCGGATTCCACATTTTTCACATCGCAGCTGAGCACAAGCGGCGTTCGAATATCGTAGAATTTGAGTTGACGCTCCACATAGTCATAATTTGGCACCAAGGAATCTGGCCCTGAAGCGAACATAATTATATATCCATACAGAAAGAGGGAGAGAGAGAGAGAGAGAGAGAGATAGAGAAAGAGAAAAACATCAAAATAATGCAAATATTTATCGAATCAAATTGATTATCATATACACAAATCGTATATCCCAAAAGAGTAAGAGTAGGAAACAACGTTTACATTAAAAAAAAATGTTTATCTAAATAATTATGCATATAAGAAAAATATAAAAAATATATATTTATATATATATATATATATATAGATAGATAGATAGATGGTATCGTTTATGGTAGGTATAAATATATTAACGAGTTTTTGTTTTATTGTAGAGGCGAGAGCTTAATATATGAGAGGTGTTCAAGGGGGGTTTACGCAGGGTTTTTTGTTCTATATTTTATAACGATTTTGATTAAGATCTGAGAGCTAAAAATGAGCTGAGCTGAGATGTTTGTGGTATATAGATATACATATATATTGGTTTGATTGTATTGAAACTCTAACACGTATTTAATGAAAAAAGTAAATACAAATAAAAACGGAAATTGCAACTTAAATTAAAAATATCAATAAAAATTTCACACACAAACGCTATTTGTTCGAAATAAAAATATATATCTAATAAATTTGCAAACACAATTCGAATTACAAAAAAAAAAATGAAATATTTCTATTTTTTTATAGCTCCCATATAAAAAAAATAAACCCAAAGAAAAACAAAACTAAAACTAACTAAAATAAATTTTTTTAAATATGTTTATTAATTTTCAAATTTTATTTCGCCTAAAATTACATATATTTATTTAAATGATATATAAATATATATATATAAAAATATGTATATATATTTTTTTAGTATAGATATTTTTTAACTTGGACTGAAATCAAATAAATTTGATTTGCGCGACATATATATTTATATATATATATATGCAATATGCAATATAATTCGTTTAATTACATTAATTAAATTTTATTTTTTAAATTAGCTGCAAATGGAGCAATAATCGTTTTTTGGTATTTAAATACTAAATGTTATTCATAGTTATCGAGTAATGCGATAAGCAAAGTAAAGCTAAAACTAAAGCAACAGCTAAATTGTCGATAACTGATAATCGATAAACATTAGCCGACATACAAACATGACATAGACACAATACATATGCATGTATTAGCTTTGTCCTTATCGGCATACGAAAAAGAAAAACAAAAGCAAAAGCAAAAGCAAAACAACAAAACAACACAAAATATACGCAAACGAAAGAATAAAAAAGAAACAAAAGGCAATAAACATTAAGTCGCGGTTACACACATAGTCATTGGGGGCAAAACAACAATGCTTATCAAGCGGCTGAGCGCCAATTCTGAATTACACATGGATTTAATATGCGTCAAACAAAATGGCTGCCAATCAATCAAATTGAAGAGCCGGAGGTTGAAAAACACACAGAGAGAAAGAGAAAGAAGAGAGAGAGAGAGAGAGAGAGAGAGGAGAGACCGATTGCGAGCAAGAGAAAAGGGGTCAGTGAGGCGCTGTGCACCTGTCAGCCGTGTGATTCAAAAGCAAAGGTAAACAACTAAAATAAATCGAGTAAAATATATTAATACATATGTATATATATAATACATAACAACAATGACAACAACAATAGCGACACACACACACAAATCAAATCAAAAAGTTGCAGTAAGAGTAAAAAGAAATAAATACATCAAGCAACAACAAAAAGGAATCAAAAAGCTCAACTTAAAGTTTTGCCTGTGTATTTTCATGTATGTAAGTATGTATGTTTATGTGTGCGTGTGTGTGTATTGGCGAACGAGCTTAAGTATCGGCGAATAGTCAAAGCCTAAGAGAGCTAGCGAACGATTAACGATTAACAACACCAAAAATAGACTAAACGATGTGGGAGTTTGAGCAATGTAGACGTGCTGATAACGATTGAAGGAGAGCGGGAGAGCGAGAGAGAGCGTGGAGAGCATGGCGAGCGAGAGTACGAGCAAAAGAGCGAGGCTTAGACGATAATAAAAAATATGAAAGAATTGGAATTGGAATTGGACGAAGTGAGTTTTGACGATGAACACGATGAGTGAAATGCAGTTACTGTTATCGAGTCGAGACGAATGAATGAGACTGAGTGAAATGTTGAGTGAGTGAACTACAAGTTCACGTTATGTGTGTGTTGTTTTGTGTACTTTAGAGTTGCACTGGCACTAGTTCAATTCACTCAAGCTCTACAGTGGTTCACAAATTTTGCGCGATCGTTAATATTGAGCGGTTTCTAATTTATTAATAAAAATTAAGAGCGCGTAAATTAAGCGGCATGAAATTAACCAATTTGACACGTTGCTAATCAAATTAACAACTATATTTAACGCTTTGACACGCAATAACTCATAAACCGTAATTAAAGTTTGCAGTTTAGAATTGAACTAATTGCGGGCACAACTCTCATATGTATGTGTGTGTGTGAGTGTAATTTACCGCGTTTTGTATGTATGTCATTTTGAGTGAATTTTGCGTTGTTTCTATGCATGTTTGTATGTGTGAGCGAAAGCTGTTTAGATGTCATTTCATGTAATTTTTTTCGATGCTGTCTATGTGTGTGTGTGAGCGTGAATGCGAGTGAGTGTGAGTGTATGTGTGTATGTGGCTCACCCTTTTTAATAGGCAAGAACGTCTTGGGCTGCTGCTGCATTAAACCGAAGTTGTTGCTGTAGCTAGTTGTCAGCGCAGTGGGCGCTGTTGTAACGGTAACGCCAACGCCAACACCAACACCAACACCAACACCACCACCGTCTCCGCCCACTGCAGGCGGCACAAATTGTGGTGAATATGTTTGATATTTCTCATTGTGATGCTGCGTGGGCTGCATTGGCTGCGGCGGCAGCGGCAGTTGAAAATTGTTTAGCTGATTTTGTTGTTGTTGTTGTTGTTGTTGATGTAGCTGCTGCTGATGATGCTGCGCTCGATGATGCGCTGTGGCAGTGTCGATTGGCGTTCGATAAATCGGCAGCGATTGATTGTACAGCTGTATGGTGGGTGGTTCGGGTGGCGCCACCGTATGCTCCAGCAGGCTTAAGCGTGGCGGTGGAAAATCTGGCGGCGTTGCCGAGTAAATGCGATGAATGCCATTGACACCTGCCTGGCCGTCAGCTGTTGTGGTGGCATGCCACGTGCTGCTCAATTCGTTGTATCTGCGCGTTGTCGCCGGCTGTTGCTCGTAGCCGCCGAAGCCAAAGCTGTGACTTGTGGCATTGCCCAGTTGTTGCTGATTGTGCTGCTTGGCGGAGGATTGTGATGGCGACACTGGATGCTGCGGCTGTGGCTGCGGCTGCGGTTGCGGCTGCTGTTGCTCCTGCCACGTGCGCGTGAATATCTCATCGGCCGAGCTGGGCGTCAGCTCATCGATAGTTCGATAGCCGCTCTCTGTGGGCGACTCCGATTGTTGCTGCTTGTTGTGCACGTGCAGCATGTGAAAGCCGCTGTCACGGCGATGATTTTTGTTGTTGTTGTTGTTGTTGTTGTTGCACTGATAGCGGCCCTCGTGCACCTTCAGGGCGTGCCGCACCTTCAGATGCGCCTCGATCTTGTGCTTCTCGCCTGCAGTTGGTTGATTGATGGATTGATTGTTTTGCTCGGTCTTCGTCAATCGTCAATCGTCAATCATCAATAAATACTCACCTTCGATCGCGCTCTCCGACAGCGTGTAGGAATGCTCGTCGTGCCCGTGCCGCAAATTGTGGCGCGTTATCGACTCCCCGTTCTTTAGCCAGTGTATCCGCTCGGTTATCGGTATGACGCACGTTATCGAAAATGGCTCGCCGATATTGACAATCGCGTCGCCATAGTAAACAATCGGCGCGGTGGCCAATGCAAACTCCGATGATTCATCGCTATCATTCTCAATGATGCTCGCTGCATTACGATTAAGTTAATCCACAAATATGCATATACATATATAAGATATATATATATATACACAAGTATATAAAGAACACACACACAGCAAAAAGGTTACAACAAATCGATATATCGATAGCAAAAAGAGCAGGTTGACGGGGCAATGGGAAAGGAGAAACATCATTGGAAATCAAGAAAACATTAACAATTAACAACAACATAAAAAAATAAACGTTTTTTTTTTCTTTAATTAGTCTTTTTTACACTCCATAAAATATATGGCTACTATAGCAGATGTGTGTACGATCCGATCCATTTCGAGTCGATCGATTGTCTGTGTATTATTTTATCGGTTAGATTTGTTTGCTTTTTTTCGTTTTTGTTTCTTCTTTTTGTTTTCTTTTTGTGTTTCCAGTTTTCGGATTATTTGATTTCAGCGCCAAGTTGCAAAAATATTTATGTATATATCAATTTATTTATACTAAATGTGTCGTAAATCTTACTTACATATACACATAAAAGATATATACAAAAAGTAAATGAAATGAAAAAAAAACCGATTATCGAACTGAATAAACCAAAAATTCAAATTAAAGCTAATTCAAATTATAAATGTGGTGTGTGAGTGCTATAATTAAGATCAAAAAGTGTTAATGGCTTTCGTTTTTTTTTTTCTTTTCATTTTCTTTATATAAAATGTACAGTTGGTTTTGATACTTAAACAATTAAAAGTTATCGATAAGCATTCAAGCTAATCGATCATGTTTAGAGAAAAATTCTGAGAGGGTATAGAAAATAATTTATAATCGAAATAATTTATTTGGGTAGAAAAATAGAGTTGTAATAACTTATTCTATCTCTATGAAAAGTCATTGATACTTTAAACAATTGAATATTCAGAAATATTAAGTATTATTATGGAGAATCCCGAAATATGTAATATCTAAAAATGTTTTTGGATTATTTTCTTCAGTTATAGCTCGAATCGATCATAATCGAGCCATTATTTCAATCGTATATCCCGTGTTGTAATACTAAGCTATACTCTCAAGTGTCTGCACATGCTAAGCACATGATTTTGATATTGCGCCATTACACAACACTAAATGGCGATAATTAACAATGCGCCGATTGCTGACGCAACTCGTTCAAAATTTAACATCGTAGAGAGATTACAATCAATCTCGTCATTCAGCCAGGTGCATGTAAATGTGTTTGTGTGTGTGTGTGTGTGTGTGTGTGTGTGTGTGTGTGTGTGTGTGTGACATTGGGTAATGGCGTCAACAGTGACGTCAGCAATGTCCAGTTTAAACTGCATATTCTTAAGCCATGGCCATGCGCACACACACCCACACATACATACATACATACATACATATATACCGTTAGGCAAATGGCCATGTGCCGGTTTTTTGCTTGTTGTTGAGAGAATGTTATCAGGGCTTATCACTGGACGGTAGGTAACAAGTACTTTTGATAACTAGAAATAAGCAAAGACTAATATGGGGCAATAAATATATAGGCTCTTAACGAGAAATGTACATAGTATGTACATACAATATATATATTTGTTGATTGCTGTTTGCTTATAGATAAAGCCGCAATCTTATCAGCTGTTTTAACGAGTCAACGGACATCGTCTTTATTTGTCGCACACAGGGTGATTAGGCACACACACACACACAAGAGAGAGAGAAAGAAGAGTAGTACTTAAATATGCGCGCGTATTTGCCTTCCCTTTTCAGCTGACACTTTTATAGCAAATTAAGCGCAAAAAGATTGCAGACAACGCAATTTCATTTACAAGCAACAAGATGTCGCCCCATCTCCCTTCCACCGCTTGCGAGCATTGTCGTCTGTTGCTGTCACTTTGGACAGCATAAGCACACACAGACACACACACACACACACACACACACACACACGCACAGGTATTACATTTACATACAGAGAGCATATTGCAGCATAGGACGGAATGGGAGGCAGCGGCGACCCAGTCGAAAAGTATTATAAATTTATACAACATCAACACACACACACACACACACAGGCACACTCACACAAACGTGCGCGTATAACACACCTTAACATTCTTTGACTCTCACCACACACTCACACGCGCTCGCTCTCTCTTTGTCTCGTTACACACAAACGTTTAACCGCTACGACTGCTGCCGTTTGTTGTTGTTGCTGTTGCTGGTGACAAGAAATTTATGGTTTATTGCTTGTTCATGTAGCATAGTTTTTGTCGCATTCCTTGTGCCAAATAGAAGAAAGAGCATGCAAAAGCGAGCGACAACTAAAACTTTATTTAATCAAATTTATGGCTGCCAGCACACACACACACACACGCACACCATATTCATATGCATGCACACTACATCCCTCTCTCTGTCCTACATCCAGCGCAGCATATGAATAGCACACTCGTGACATATTGTTATTGGCATTCGTTCGCATAGTATGTGTATGTGTGCGTGTGCGTGTGTGTGTGTGTGTGTGTGTGTGTGTTTATATGTATGTGTGCGTACTAGACACTCATTACATTTTAATTTTTATTTTTTTCGTTTCGTTTTTATTATTTTTTAATGAACGCATTGAGCTGCAGTGCAACAAATAGCCCCATGTTTTTGTTTCACTCGAAAATGTTATAGCCGAAGGCAATTAAAATATTTACACAGAGAAATTGCAAAAAAAAAACTAACATAAATGCCGCAACAACGAGCACAAAGTGCGCTTATACAGAGAATTCTCTACAAGCAATAGAGGAAAAAGAAACATCTAACAAAATTAATTAACACGAAACAAAATTGATTGCGCCTATATTATGTACGTGTGTGAGTATGTGTGAGTGTGTCTGATTGTCTGTGGGCCAATGTGCGTGTGTGTGTGCCGTTATTTTTAGCAGTCGTTGTGCACGTGAAAGCACACAGTTTGAGAGTCATGTCGTAAATGACTTTTGAGGACACTAATGAGCGCCATTTTTCGGGTTTAAGGTTGGCCAAAATCAAATAAAAACAAATGCGAAATTAAATAAATTAAAAATTTATATATGTATATACATATGTGTATATAATTGAAATAATTGCTAGTGAAATTGCATGACTAAATGGTGAGGATGTAAAAACATTACATCGGCTGTAGAATACCCTGTATAAAACAGTCAAGCGGAGCGGAGAATGCAACAATTCGATAGACAACAGACCATGAAAGCGCATTGTATTGATTTCATGTGACTTTCACACACAATTGCACACACAACACACACACACTCATGCATATATCGAATCGAACGGGTTGATCGGTCAGTGAACGCACAACGTGAAATTCATTAAGTAAATTGCACGAAACATGCCAATTAAATGCAAAAACAATTCGCAGCAATTGACAAACGAACGCAAAATAAAGCAATTCCAATAAAACAACAACAAGCAGAAGAAACAACAACTGCAACAGTTGCAAAACAAATACGAATATAATGCAAATGCAAATAAACAGGGTGAGTGAGAGAGAGACAGAGAGCGAGAGAGGGGACCGAGAGGGTGCAGCAATTCGCCGTAGTGGAACAAAGACAACACTCTGTTAATGCACTCTGCACTTGACACGCCGCTGTTAATGGGCGCCCGCCGAAGGAACATAATAAAAATGTGCAAACTAACCATTATGATAATCAAGCTTATCACAAAGAGACAGACCGACAGACAGACAGACAGATTTATAAATAGGTACATATATAAATATTTAAATACGCAACCGAGTTACTCGCTAAAACAAACAAAATTGTTTGAAAGCGGGCTGAGGAATAAAAGCAACGGCAGCTGCGCTGACTGCGACTGCGACTGCGACGTCGAGTCATGTGTCTGGGCAGTGAGCGCGCGCGAGTGTACATATATATATGACTACATTTGTATGTGTCTGTTTCTGCATGTTTGTTTGTGTGCGACTTGCTGCTGGCTGCTGTAAATTGAAATAAAAAATTGTTTGTCTATTTTAAAATTAGCAAAAGCAACCAAAATGAATATGACTATTCGTCTGAGCGTCCGCGTTCTACACGCTCACCACAGACACACTGCTCTCTCCCCTCTCTCTCTCTCTCTCTGGCACGCTAACGGCGGTTTCATGTCCATGTGCGTCTGTTTGTGTTTGTGTGTGTGCACAAAAGTTTTGCAGTTTTTGGCCACAGCAACAACAACTAGTGTTGCCAATTTAGCTAGTTTTCTCGCCAATTTAGCTTAAAAATAAAGTTTGGACAAAAAAGTTTAAAGAGGAGAAATATTTGTTGGATTTTCACATAGGTTTGCCAGATAAAAAATAGTTATTTTTAAGTTAAATAAAACAAAATATATTAAAGGTTAGTTTTAGCTTTTTAGCTAGTTTACAATTGCCAACGCTGACAACAACTGTAAATGTATTAAAGCTCAAGAACTTGAAAAAACATATTTGATTTGTATTTTGTTGGCTTTTTTTGTTGCTTTTGGCTTTTGCTGGCAATACACATTAAAGATTTAGCCAAACAAACATTAACAAAACACTTGTTTAACGTTTTCAAGTATGTTGAAAGCAACTGAAAAAAAATACATAGTATATAATCTTGAATGCTGCTCTTGTTGTTGTTGTTGTTGCCGTGAATTTCTGCGTCAGTGTGTACATAAATATTCTATTTGCCTTGTAGTTGTCTAATTAAACGAAATAAACATTAGCTAAATTTAATTTCCAGCTCCCAAGCGATTTAACTTGAACCAATTGGATTACCGCACAGCGCACAGTTGGGAAGCCATTGGTAACAAATTGCTGATCGCAGCGAACAGTTTGAACAGTCTTAAAGAAAGGCAAACGTCATTCTGGATGGACTGGCTGCCGGGCTGCCTGCTTGGCATATTGCTGATCCAATAAATAATGCAGAAAAAACATGTCAGACAGTTTTGAATATTTCATGCGGCCTTCTTTGCCCGTGCCAGACATTTATGTCAATTATTATTGGCGCGGCACAATTGAAACCAACGCAAATTGATTCGAAGAAAACTAAATGGACACACAAACACACACACACACACACACACACATACAATATATATGCACACAGATACATCTATATATTTATTACACCCTCTCTTAGCTCTATGCGCCATTTTTTTATTGAACAGCTTGTAAACACACACACACATATTCACAATCATTTACAGTAAGTTTTGAACTTTGGAACCAAAGCAATTTCAAATTGTCAAAGTCAATGAAGCGATAAAGCTTTGAGCGCCGCCACCCGCTCTTTGCCCCGTTCTCTCTCTCTCTCTCACTCTCACTCTGGCCATCAGCAAAGGGCATGGTGCAAATGAAATTGTAAAACAAAACAAGAGCGTCAGAGAATGCAGAAGAAATAATAATAAACGATAACAACAAAAGCCAACAGCAACAGCATTGATCGCACGAGCTGGCAACTCTGTCGTCCACCCAGGAGCAGCCGCCACCGCAACGTCACAATGGAAAAATTTTCAGACAACCTTAGCTAAGTGAAAATATTTGAGCATAAATCGGATTCTGAAAAGCAAAAAAGAGCAAAATACAACAAATACAACAACAACAAAATAGCAAATCACCCCCCGCACCAAATAACTGATTGATGCGACAATAAGGAGGCGGGCGACAGAGTGAGAGGGAGACAGCTAGTGACGTTTGTGACGACTTTTCGCTTTGTTTTTGTTGCTGTTCGTACTTGGCGGCAGTGGCTAAAACATGAAAAGAACAAAAACAAAAAGCGCTGCCAGACAGTCAGACGAACATTTAATACATATTAATACACAAACACACACACACAGGCATACACACAGAGAGAGAGACTGTCTGCATGCACAGTGGGCCACACGCAATTGTCTTCAAGTGCAAAGAAAACTTGACATTTCGACCAATAACAAAAAAATTCATGCATAAATGTTTTCACAGTTCATTTTGTTGACACATACATTCAAGTCTATATAAGTATATATTATATATGTTTATATATATATATTTATCTATATATATTAGTGTATAGACACACACGTGTATATATACTTTTATTGTTCTCACGCAAAAATTTATTTATATTTATTTTCAAATATGTATATGAAATGTATATTGTAGTTGAACAAAAGCAGACATATGCACACATGTGTGTGCGTGTGCGTGTGTGTATGCATGTATGTATGTATATTTATCTGGTGTATAAGTGCCTGCTGTCTGCCTCTAAATAGGCGATGTGTGAACTTTTAGCTTTTGTCAGGTGCCTGCTAATGAAAGCGGGGGCGCTAACAGCATGAATGGGCGGGTCGAGCTGGCGGCGCCGAGGGGCCAGGGCCACCATCATCTGCCATAGATAAGAGAACAAAAAAAAAATACAAAAACCGTTGCTTCCTCAAGCTCACCTCTTCCGCCATCACCTCCCCCCACCCCAACCGCAACTCTATTTGCCCATTTGGCTTCACAATTTTTCGTGTTGTAAATTAGCATGAAACGCCGCTATGGAGACTTGCGAAAAGGTGCAATTCACTGATATACCAATACATATATGTACAGTAAAGACACGCTTGGATGAACAATGTGTGCTGTGAAGCCTCTGAAAACAGATGTTGGCTTTAGACCTTTTGGGTTGTGAATATGAATAGAAGAATGAGTAAATTTTAGAAATAGAAAAGAATATTTGCAATATAATGGAAAGTATAGTATAAAAATAATAATAATAATAATAGTAATATAAAAAATATAAATGTAATAAGAAGCAAAATAATAATAATAATGGTAAATAATAATAATAAATAATAATAATAATAATAATAATAATAGTAATAATAAATATAAATGCAATAAGAAGCATAATAATAATAATGAATGAAAAATAATAATAATAAATAATATATATATATATCAAAATTAATCAAAAATAGGGCAGTAAAAATATATGAATAATAAAAATAATTTAACATTAAATAATATATAAATAATTATATTAAAACACAAGAAATTGTGCAAAATTATATATTTATAATTATATTTGTTTTAATTATTAAACTAAAATCTAATAATAATAATATATTGAAAATATATATATGAATAAAGTATGAAAAATCAGAAATAATAAAAATAATATATTTGTAGTTGTATATAAATAAATTAAAATCCTGTGTTTTAATATTATTAAACTAAAATCTAATAATAATAATATATTGAAAAAAAATATGAATAAAGTATGTAAAATTAGAAAAAATAAAAATAATATATTTGTAGTTAAACATTAATAAATTAAAATCCTAAGAAAAATAAAATTAGGTACAAATCTAATATATACATATATTTAAAAGACAATAAATACTGGAATATTAAGATGAATTTAAATATAAATTATTCATAAAATAATAATATGAATACAAATATAATATTCGAATATTAGTATTATATATAATTATATTATATATTATATATTATATATTATTCGATTTCATTGTAGATTATTTATGCATCACTGTAGTTTACACTGTATTACAACTGTAACAGTAACTTCGCTCCCGCTCACTCTCGCTATCTTTGAATATATATATATATGTGTGTGTGTGGGTGTATGTGTGTGTGTGCGTAGTTGCATTTGCTCTGTTTAAGCAGTCATTATCTGGCACAAGCGGAAACACAGAGGCAACCTCTATATAACAAAATGTGCTAACTATTCAAGTTTGCCAGCAATGCAAATGCAGCACAGGCAAATAGAACAATGTTGTTGCCACGCCTACGCAGCACAAGGGAGGGGAGGAGACGTCTTTTCTTTCACTATGACACAGCAGCAACAGCAGAAGGAACAACAACAAATGACGACGACGACATTGAAAGGGAAATTACATTTCATGTTTATTGTCTTTGTAAAAATAATATTTTTGCAGTAGGCGAAGAAAAATCAAACACAAAAAGAAAATATGAATCAAACATAGTATTTATAGAACCAGATTCCAATCAAGCGTAAATTAATGTAAGTACAATTTTCTAGGAAAATAATGCAATATTAATTAAATTATTAAGAAACAAATTTTATTTTCGGACATTAAGTTTATATTTACAATATCTAATTTAAATTGAATTGAAATTTCAAAGTTTGTTCCACTGTGCAAAGCTGCGCAGCTTATTTTCCCAATCGAACTAAATAAAGGAACATGCACTTTGCTCCACTGTGCGGCTTGGGCGAGCCCGCAAATTTCAATATTTGACATTTATTAATGTAATGAAAATGCCATTAAATAAACATGGCTAACAAAACAGGTAAGCCCCACTGTACACACACAAACAAAAACAAGGATTGTTGTTGTTGTCGTTGTCGTTGTTGTTGTTGTTGCTGAATGAGGAGTTCAAAAACCTGCACGGAAAAAACCTCGTCAAATGGAAATATGGCGCAAAACGGGAAATTGTAAAAGAGCAAAAAAAGCGTATATATGTGTATATGTATATATATATATATATATATATATATATATATATATATATATATATATATATATGTACACCTTCCATAAGCCAACATAAACACCTGGACAACACGTGGTTTAGCTTTTCATTCTTTTCTCTTTTTACGCTGACCAAACGAAATATTCGCTTTGAAGTAATCGAAAAGAAAAAACAATAGAAAATAAGATTGAGAAAAAGAGTTGCATAGAGACATAGACGAAGCGCAAATACCCTAACTAAAAGTATTGATTGAAAATGTGTTTATATTTTGAGATACTTTCCTGGTACATAAAAGATACATTCTAGGGGAGAATGTGTGGAATATTGGGTTATTCGTTATCTTTGGTAAACTTAGGTTTATTCCTAGGCTAGTATCAAATCCAATACATATACTATTCGAGAACATTAGGATATTATAATTGGCTAAAATCACAGAATTCCCTTTTAAGATATTTTTCTTTTACACAAAAGACACATTTATTTCAATTGTATCTATAGGAGATTATACTACATAATATAGTCAATTATTAGATTATTCTTTATAAAGGTAAATATAAAACCAAACAGCTCCTACATATACAAATTGAGAACTGTAGGAACTTTACACATTTACTCTTCTTTAGTCACAAAAGATACTTTTCTCTTTATAGTATCTATGGGTGTTATAATATATATGAAAACTGATATACTTATCCGCAGTGTATTAAAGTATTAAACCACAACTACAACAAAAAAAGAATGGAAAACGTATACTTGATAAATCCCACTAGGCAGGAGGCCAACAACTCGACTCGTTCAGACGTGATTCATATAGTGTTCGGTCATACGAGTTTATACCCAAACACACACATACATACATACATACAAGTCTGTACATGTTTGTATATTTATATATAGACAATATTTAGCATTTGCAATATCAAAAGTTTTCGCCTAGGTTTCCATTATTTTACGTATGATTCCGTTTATTTACGTAAACAATTTAAAAAAAAAAAGAAAGAAAGGAAAATATTGTACCATTAAATAATTATAAAATAAAGGAAAAACAGCAACAGAAACATGTGCAAAATACAATTTTGATAATCACATAGATTAAATGAACACCTGAGCGAACAGCGAAATACCCTAGAATTAGATATATACGGTAGTACGGTGGTATAGATCTAGAGTTTTTAAATTTAAATATCCATCAAAACTCATGGAAAATGAATGAAATTCTAATCTTTTTCTTATTCATGAATTTGTTTTAACTTTTGATCCTAAACATATATAACATATCATACTTGATAAATATAAATTACATATAGTTTCTGAACTTTATCCAATCATAAGAATAATAATGGCATATCAGTTACATGAACTTGGCCTCAATATATAGAAATCGTTTAAGCTACAATCCAATAATTTTAATTACAATATAAATATATACATATATATAGATATAAATATAGTATCTATATCAATATATAGTATCTATATCCATATATTATAGCATCTAACCTAATAAAAAAAGATTTAGATTTATTTGTGAATATAATAAATTATCGGATGTTAAAGATCTATCATTATAGATATTCTCCCTGCCATTTATAAATTTACTTTTATTGATTGAATTAGTTATAAATTGAAATGATATTGAAATTGAATGCAAAAAGCATCAATAAATAACTCATTAAGTGATTTTGATTTCGTTTTTTTTTTTTAACAATAATCAAAAATTTATAGAGTTTTGAATGCTGCTCGCAAAGTCAAATGAAATGAAATACAAAATAATCAAAAACTCGAATGAAATACACCTTGAGTGTGTGGAATACACATACACAAAGAGGTAGCCCATAGTTGGGATATATAGAGCTAGAGCTATATAGACAGATATCGAACAGATATGCTTGGAATAATAAATAGTTTGGAGCCAAACGCAAGGCAAGAGAACTTTTTGATGGCCAAACTGGGCAGGTGTAAACAATGCAGCCGGTATATGGTATATAGTACAGGTATATATAGCATAGTAGAAGGCATAGTACATATACTATATATAGTATATGATCTGAGTATTGGATATCGAGTAATATAAACATTGTCTGCGGGCAACCGGCTAAGACTGGGGTGTTCTGCTTACCTGGCGACCGTGTAAAAATGACCAAATATAAATAAAAATGGTGGAAAAATATAGAAGAAATCATGAGATTTAAAATGAAATACGTAAATGAACCTAATATATGTTAGATGTTGTTTTTGTTGCTTTTCGTATTTCGCTTTTCATTTTTGCAATTGTGTGGAAAATTGAAAATCAAATGAGCGCAATAGCAGCAGAAGAAGAAGAGAATCATAGTGGGGCATATGAACAGGTAGAGGAGGAGGTGAAACATACACACACACACACACACACACACACACACAATGTCGACCAGTCGCAGTCTCAGTAGCCAAACCCAACCCAACCAACAATATAAACTATAAAAAGCAACACAAAAATATCGAAGCACAAGTACACTTAACTAAAGGCCAAAAAGATAGACAAAGACAGCGGGCGACAGCGAGAGAGTGAGAGAGAGAGAGCGGGCGAGCGGACAAGGCGAAAAAAAAAGCCTGATGGCCTCTAAGGGGTGTGGGACAGAGAAGAAGAATAAGAAGAGTGGAGGAGACGAACGGGGGCGAGGGGCTGTGCTTACATTGTAAAAGAGAAAATAAAAACGAAGCGCAAAGGAAAGTGTTCGCTCAATATGTGTGTGTGTGTGTTATGTTATGTTCTATTACGTATGTTTGTGTGTGTGTGTGTGTGTGTGTGTGTGTGTGTGTGTGTGTGTGTCTCTTTGTGTATGGCAAAAACCCAGCAGAACTTTGGGGCAATATTATTATGAAAACAACAACAACAACAACAAAATTCGAGTGTCCTCAGCACTAACAAATTTTGTTCGAGTAAAAATATCATGATTAGTGTAATACTATCTATAACAATATGTTTCTAATTAACGCTAATAATGTTTAAAAATAAAGTAAGGGAAACATAATATGTATACACATGAAAAACCCATATGTTTCATATATATAAGTATGATTTTTATCTATATTAGCTCAGAAAAAATGCAGTTTCAGTTTAAAAGAAACAAAAATTTGAAGAGTTCCCTTTAGAATTCAAATAAAACTTAACATTTTCAGTATTATTTATCGATAAAAATATATAAGCACACATAAATAAGTATATTACATATATTTTTTTTATATATTTAAAAAAAAAAATAGAAAAAAAAACTATAATTTACATTATAAAAACGGTTTTTAAAAAACTATCCAAAACTGTGACATAAAAAAGTAATTCAATATTTTAGATTTATTTACTTATATTTTTTGATAAGAAAAAACTCCCATGAAAAAGATTTATTTGCATAACAAGACTTTTTTCCCAACTTAAATTGTAAAATTATTCTTATATAATGCAGAAAGCTTAATCGTGTTTATGAACTTTTGAAATTTTAACTGTTCAAATTAAAAACATGTCAATTGCACTGCATTTGTCACACTCAAAAGTTCTGCTGGGAGTTGAAAAAACAGAAAAATAACTGTATTGAAAATGGACAGAGGCAAGAAGAACGACAACAACAAAAAAGTGTTCGGCCAGGCACCAGGCAATTAGGGCCGGGGTGAAAGGGTCAGGGAGACGACATACTATCAATTTTTTTCGTTTCGTTCCTTTCTTTCATTCTTTTTGCTTTTTCTGTTTTGTTTTTGTTTGCAATTTCTGCTGCAGTTATGTATGTATGTACACTTATACAGTTACGACAAACATATATAGATAGAGCTTAAATATAGGGTACAGAGATATATGTATGTATATAAGGGGGTATTTTTTTTTTAAATTTATTGTTAATTATTGTATGTTGTAATTGTAATTGTTGTTGTTGTTGTTGTTGTTGTCTACTTACCAAATGATTGAGCATGAACCGCTAAAAATATCGAGAGGAATGAAAGAGCGCTAGCCAAGAATTTTGCCTCCATCTTTGGTATTGATCCGTGTTGTTGTTGTTGTTGCTTGTGTTGAATTGTTGTAATTATTTTGTTGTTGTTGTTGTTGATGATGTGGTTGTTGTTGTTGCGGTTGTTGTCGTTTCAAATTGCTTGCATATTAAATTTGCATTAACTAATTTTGCTGATTGATTAATTATTTTGTTGTTGCTTGTTTATTATTTAATTTTAATTTTATATTTATTTTTATTTTTATTTTTTGTTTTGTTTTGTACTTTACGATTAACTTACTAGATCATTATTAATATTAATTTATGTATAGCTTTAATTATACGATTTCAATTTGTTGTAATTAATTAGGCTTAACATTAAATTTGATATTAGTTGATGTTGTTGTTGTTGGTTGGTTTTGTTGTTGTTGGTTTTGTTGTTGTTTTTGTGTTTTGTTCTAACGATTCTTCTCTTTTTGCTCTTTCTCTTTATTTAACCAGCTCCAGCTATTGTTCTTATTTCTTGTCGCTAGAGAGGAAAATATTATATTTTAAACAATTTCATATATATTTCGCTTTGTTTCTTTGTCAAATTTATATATATTTTATTTTCTCTTCATTTCGTATTTTTTTCTTCTTTCTTCTCGTTTGCTTCGCGTCGAATTTTATGCTTTTTGCACAAAATTTAAAAATACATAAATTCAAAATAAAACGAAAGCAAACTGAGAGAAATGCCCGCGGCGTCTCTAAGTGCGTGAGCGAGAGCGAGAAAGAGAAGCGCTAACTCAAGGATGTGAAAAAGCAGCAGCAGCAGCCGCAACAGCATAAAAACTAAACGGGAATTCAACTAAATATAATTTTTACACTCATTGTCTCTCTTTCTCAGTCTCTTTTATCGACGTCAGCATTATATGCTGCACACGTGCTGACAACACAAAGGGAAGGGAGAAGGGGCAGAGGCGTGCGACAAGTCGCATTCAGGCTGCACCTTTTTTTTTTTGCCTAATTTCTTATGTTTGTCGCGTTGAAGTATTTTTTGACGTTATTCATTTACATGCGTAGCCAAAAGCTCTTTTTTTCTCTCTCTATCTCTTATAGACACACACACACACACGCAGGCACAGAAAGACATTCGCACACACACACACACACGCATCGAAACTGGGGGTCGAGGAATTTTTGGCTAGCAAACTAAAAATTGAAATATGCCACATTGACGTCCATGCAAAATGCTCAAAAGCAAACGCACTCAGAAATGAGTCAAAGCTCATATAATGGCAAATGAATGTGTGGTATATTTTTCTTTTTTATATATTATATTATTATATTATATTTAATTTCATACACTTTTCAAAATTATTAATACTAAATCTAGACACTGACCAACAGAAATGGCGAAAAAACGGACACGGAACACACAACAGAACGGAACACAGCAGCAACGTAAGCGTAAGCGTAAACGTAACGCAACGAAATCAGCGAGCAGACTGAACTAGCCGCTGTGCACCAGGCGAGCGAGTAGGCAAAAAAAAAAAAGAGCAGAGCAGAGCAAAAAATAACAGGCAGCGACGGCGGCGTCGGCGACGACGTCGTCATGGCTGACTGATAAAAGTCGTACGGATTTGTTATTAGCTCATTGTTTTTGCTGTTGCTTGCAGATTGAAATTCGTTTGTCAGCAGTGTTATCAGCAGCAGTAGCAGAGGCAGCGACGCCGGCAGCTGCTGCAAAGCAACGGCAGTTTGTTTACCCCGCAGCGACGTGCATGCGGCGGCATTCACAGTGAATGTTTCCGTCAGAATTTATACGCATATTCCACACACACTTATGGATACATATCTACACACATATATACGCACATATATATAATTAAGATAAAGAGCTCATTGCAGTATTTTAATACAAACATACAAGTCGGCGACAACGTAAGCGTTCACGTATCGCCGCAATGGACAAAGCGGGGACGGCTACGTCGGCAGGGAGAGGAGAGTGCCGGCGGCAGTGGCACTGATGAGCCGCCTGAAAGCGGTTGGCAGCGGTTTCAACATGATTTTTAGCTGGGTAGCTGCGAAGCTAAAAAAAAAATAAAAGGCGCGCAAACAGTCATAAAGCAAACGCACAATAATACAAAACAAAATTAGTTATCATGTAATTTGAATTTGTATTTATTTGTTTCTATTGAGAGAGACAGATCGAATCGATTGTCAGACGAACTCGATATCGATATCGATATCGATTGACACTGCTCGTTGTACGTGTGTGTGAGGAGCATATCATTCATTTTTCTGTTCGATAAAGTTTGCGTTTTATTGGCAAAGTTCGAACCACTTGCGAGACAAATTGCCTTTTAGCGCAGCATAACGTCATCGGATAGCCATGACTCAGTGTCCCGGTCATAGTTTATTTACTGTTCACACATACAAACACACACACACACGCTGACTGACTTACGAAAATGAGAACAAAAACAAAATTGACGCAGTCGATGATGTGATGCTGCCGCTGAGAAATTATTAATCATCGGTCAAACATAATTGGTGACATCTCTGACAATTTGAGTATTGATATTTTGGTATTATTTGCATAGCAGATATCAGGTCACTCTTTGATAAAGACTTAACCAAGGGATAGGGATAAGAAAGAACTCATTTTCATATCTGTTTGTATATATTTATGTATATACATATGTGCACGCGCTAATTAAATTGATTAAGCTCAAAATGAATAAGAAGAAAAAACAATATTAATAACAATAGAATTGATGGACCGCCTACACCCACACACACACACACACACACACACACACAGCTGCGGCTCAGCTCTAAAGTTAACATAAATGACTTTATAGTGTGCGCGCGTGTGTGTGTGTGTGTGTGTGTGTCAGGCTGGATGACGTGATTGTCTCTCAGAGCCCGCATATGATTAAAACGGAAAACAAGATAAAACTCGTTGGAGCAAAGGAGCAGCGCGTATTCAGCTTGTTGTTGATGATACGAAGCGTTTGTGGAGGGGGGAGGCACAGGCACAGGCACAGGCAGCAAAATACGCATGACACTCCTTGCCGCTGCCGCACACTCACACACACACAAGCGCGCAAGCACGCGACACACCGACACGAGGTCACTCACACACGCACACATACATACACACACACGCGTATATATAGTGTGACCAACCGCGCGTCCCCTTCTTCTGCTTTTGCCATACTCAATAGCAATTATTAGTTGATTTTCACAATATTAATTTGTGTGGCCAGAGAGGAGTCAATATACTCAACATTTTCAAGTCACGAGATAGAAGCATGCACACACACATACATATGTATAACTGTATATATATATCTGCTTTGCCTGTGTATGCGAGAAATGGCAAACAATGAGTATATTGAGCGCAAATATAGTTACGGGATTTTTTTGCTAGCTGCTCCCACTTTTTCTCCTATTTCTTCTTTATTGTTTCTTCTTCTTATTAGCCGCGATGACGACAGCGTGCGCGACGGTCGCAGCAGCAGCAGCGGCGGCGCCTTCGCCTTGCGCTTTTCAATAACATTTACATTTACACTTTGTACTATTTATGTAATAGTTTTTCATTTTTTTTTTCAAACGCTGGCGAGTTTCATCTAGCCAGCTGTGGCCTGCTGCATTGCACCTGCCGTGTATTTTCAACAAATTATGTATAATTCACTTTTTTCATTGGCTTTTTTTGCAGCTGGGTTTTCTTGCTTTTTTTGTTTTACTACCAGAACTCTACACACACACACACGCACACATATGCAATCGAGGCACGCACAAAACACACACACACACACATACACAAACATACACAGTACGCGACACTCTCAATGACGAAATTCCTCGGACAGCGTTGACAACTCTAGGTTCTAGCTCAAGCTCCTCCGCTTTCAAGTATATATGTGTGAGTGTGTCTGTGCGTGCGTGCCTGCGTTTACATGTGTTTGTGTGTGCGAGTGTATGAGTATTCTGCTGCTGCTGCTTTTCGTCATAATTTTTGCGTTGGCATAGAATTTGAACTCTGCACGTGCTTACCGCACATTAGCATACACGAATTTAATTATTTTAACAATCGCACTTGTTTCAGCTGCATTATTTTGCACTCATTTTGAATTTACCTAGCACACAAAACACAAAAATTCGATTTTTTCCTCGCTGATATTTTCACGCGAATGACCTTACATCACACGCATACAATACACACACACACACACTCCTGAATTTGTAGGCATTTATTGCAAGTCCAAGTTTGGTCGCACATTTGCCCTAAAAAATACTGAAATACCAGTCAGTTCAGTTAGACTATCGTTTACCAGCACTGGTATAATATATCGATAGATTTGAACATCTTTCGATTGTGAATACATTTTGAAAATATCGCATGAAAGAACATTTTAATGGCAGTTAATACATGCACTAACCATACAACACATAGACTGGACATCGGAACAAAGTTGCTCGGAGCTCGGAATTTGTAGCGGGGCTCCCAGACAACTTCGTATTTGCTCGGCTCGGTTACTGGGGCTCCCGAAAAAAAAAATTGCGCGAAGCAGAATCATTCTGCTTTAACACATCGGCCGAGCAACAGCGGACGAAAATTGAAATTTACTGTCATGCGATTCTATTTCTTTGCTGCTGTGTGAAGAGTATGCCGAATTCTCGAAAGCGTTTGCCATGCTCATGCAAAATGTTCGCTTTTTCATGCTTTTTTTACGCAGGGTATGAAAGCGTTGATGCGCTGAACAATATCATTTCACGACAAGCATGCACACATTCTTACAGTCCCTTACTACATATGTGTGTATTCATGTGCTTATATGTGAAACTTGCTGCCTGTAGAATTTACAGTTGCTAGATCTTGTGGCCTGAGTATGGGATGGCTGAGGAAGTTTTGTATGTGTGCATGTGTGTGCATAATATGTTCGCACAAGCAGCAGCTCCCGAAAATTGTAAAATTTGTTCTTCAAGAGCTCGCATTTCTTCCCTACTGAGCAGGTATGCCACATTGATGAATGGGTTTACCATGGCTCATGCAAAATGTTGAGACTTTTACTATTATTTGTATGAAGGGTATGAAAGCGTTGGTGCGCTTAACGAATATGTTTTTGTAGTCGCTCTTGCTGCCTGTGGAACATTTGTATGCGAATATGTGTGTTCATAGTACATGAGCATTGGCGTGCGCCTACCACGGGCTTTTAATTGCGTGAATGATTTTGCATTAGAATTGCACAGGGAGTGCTAAAGACTTTTTATCAAAAATTATAATATTATTATTATCAAAATTAAATTAAATTGATTAAGAATAAATTTTCTATTTTAAAAGCAAGGGTGGGTGGGGGAAACCATTAATAATAAATAATAAAAAAAAAATAATAATAAATAAAAAAATAATAATAAAACCATTTACTATCTAAAGATAAAATTAATAATAAAAAGTCTTTAGCACTCCCTGTGCAATTCTAATGCAAAATCATTCACGCAATTAAAAGCCCGTGGTAGGCGCACGCCAATGCTCATGTACTATGAACACACATATTCGCATACAAATGTTCCACAGGCAGCAAGAGCGACTACAAAAACATATTCGTTAAGCGCACCAACGCTTTCATACCCTTCATACAAATAATAGTAAAAGTCTCAACATTTTGCATGAGCCATGGTAAACCCATTCATCAATGTGGCATACCTGCTCAGTAGGGAAGAAATGCGAGCTCTTGAAGAACAAATTTTACAATTTTCGGGAGCTGCTGCTTGTGCGAACATATTATGCACACACATGCACACATACAAAACTTCCTCAGCCATCCCATACTCAGGCCACAAGATCTAGCAACTGTAAATTCTACAGGCAGCAAGTTTCACATATAAGCACATGAATACACACATATGTAGTAAGGGACTGTAAGAATGTGTGCATGCTTGTCGTGAAATGATATTGTTCAGCGCATCAACGCTTTCATACCTGCGTAAAAAAAAAGCATGAAAAAGCGAACATTTTGCATGAGCATGGCAAACGCTTTCGAGAATTCGGCATACTCTTCACACAGCAGCAAAGAAATAGAATCGCATGACAGTAAATTTCAATTTTCGTCCGCTGTTGCTCGGCCGATGTGTTAAAGCAGAATGATTCTGCTTCGCGCAATTTTTTTTTTCGGGAGCCCCAGTAACCGAGCCGAGCAAATACGAAGTTGTCTGGGAGCCCCGCTACAAATTCCGAGCTCCGAGCAACTTTGTTCCGATGTCCAGTCTATGTGTTGTATGGTTAGTGATACATGTTTATCTATTTGATTTATGTTTCATTGTTGATGGAATTACTAATCATTTAAAACAAAAATTGTTGATTGTATCATAAAAACGTTGCAATCAGCTTTAAATTTTAATTTAACAGCTGGACTGTTGCAATATTATTATTAATATAGAATATTGATAATTATTTGAATTATTAGAATTAAAATAGTTTTTCGATATAATCAAGATCGATAGATTTGTGAAACGCTGGTATACGATAGTTAGGGGTGTGGTGCGATAACCACATTCAGTTTCTGTTTGCACGTCACTAGCATAAGTCATCGCGTTGCGGGTTCGTGTGTGTGCGTGCGTCGTGCTGTTGGTTTTGTGTTTTATTAATTTAACATTTAAGTTAAAAGTTATATATTTTGTGTTGCTTCTGTTATTACAAATAATGCGCCCGATTTCCAGCATTGCTCGAGCACACATCAATTCATAAAACAGGTGAGTGCGAGGCCCAGCGCCGCGGAACGGTGACCCGCCCAAAATGTTTGCTCAAATACCTGCGCTGCTGCTGCTGCTTGCGTTGTTATTATATTGTTGTTGTTGTTGCCCTCACATGGGCGTTGACCAAAAATTGAATAGTCAAAGCGTCAGCTCTTCAAATTTTAACTACTATATTTAATGCACTAGCTAAAACGAAGATACTTTTAAAAAAATGGCTGCAGAAGAAAAAAAAGCGTCTGCCACCTGCTGCCCAATTGGAAATTTAAGCCACGCTCAAATTTCATAGCCCCTGCTAATTTCTTTCTTGTTTTTGCATATTTGTGTGTGCCCAGTTGCTGCACGCACTTCAATTGCACTTTTGCCCTGCCTTACCCCTCGTTTTACACTAATTAATACCACTTTACATACATGCAGACATGTGCCTACATGTGTATGTGTGTGCACTATGCTTCTCTGCAGCAGCAAAAGGGTGGATTACACTGTCCGTTGCGCTTGCAGCAGCGTTCAGCTGAATTATTATAACCGTTTTTTCTTCTCTCGCTGTGTTTATTTTCCACATCGGCCAGCGACTTCTGCTGCTTCACTGCGCAGACAACACACACTCACACACACACACATGCATGCTGTCGCGCACACACACTCGCAGGTAACTGACACTATCTTCTGTGTTGCGTGCTCTGTTATTTTGTTCGTTACCGGCAACTGGCTTTCAAATGTTCTTCCCCTCTCTCTCTCTCTCTTTCTTTTTTGTCAGGTTTTATTTTTTGGCCGAGGGTCAAGTGCGCCTTGTCTGCCGGGCACCTAATTGTCCTTGCTTCTCACCTTCTTACGCTTGTTTTTCTATGGTTGCCTTTAGAAATTGTCTTTTTACCTAAGGCCGATATTGTCCTTTTATTATTTTCGTTCCTTTTGCTGGCGGTTGGGGTGTGTTTTTTATGATCTTGATAAGTTGCTTTTCTTATTATACAGCTCAATTCGTCGATGTCAGAAATTAAGTAGCGTTAAATTTCGCAGCTTTTAAAAGTAGCCATTTTTCTAGTTCCAGGAACTAGTGAATATCGAAGAAGTTAAAAGTTCCAATGTATTAGAATATTAAATAAGATGGCAACACTTTGCTATTGGAAATTGAGCGCACTGGAAATAGGCTGCGATAATCGAAGATGTTAGCGATGACCCTTTGCTCTAGCAGCTCAACGGGTTATCAGAATTATGATCTATTGACACTTGCGTGTGTTGTCAACTATTAAGGCATAAAAATGTATAACAAATAAAAACAAGACAAGCAAGAAGCATACGGATAATGCTTAGCTTTTATAACAAATTATAATAAAAATGAATTGGCGCTAGTTTATTTATTATAATGTTTTTGAATACACACGATCAAGAAAATATCAGATTTTCCGTGAATCTGTTGCAACTGTCAACACTAACAGCTAGTTCTTCTATTCTCTTTTCATTCATTCTATACTAAATACAAACTGGGTGGCAACACTTGCCATTCACAATCAGCGGCTTCTGAACTGAGAAAACTTTACAATTATTGTGGCAATTCCAATTAATCGATAATGACATTTGCTTATATCAATTTTTCCATTTTCTATTTATTTTTAATAGACTTTTCCGCTTGTTTGTTGCATTTCCAATAACTTATGCCCAGGGCTTAATGCCAACAAGCACAAATACTAAACTGGGACAGTGCGGAATGTGTCGTACATTTTTGTAAAGTCTACTTCGAATTTTCTTCGGTTGCCAGCAGAACGCTTTGGCACATATCCCATATCAAAGACTAATTGTGCGCCCACTTTGAAATGACATTTAACTTAAAATTTGACATCATTTAAATGTCGCATTTTGTGTGCGTAAATCTCTGTGTGTATTTGTGTGTGTGTGTGTGTGTCGTCTAAATCCATGCTGTTTGAATGAATGTGTGACACACATATGCATATGTGTGTATGTATGTGTGTGGCATGGCTCCTGCCAGTTGGGATTTGCTATAAATAAATATGCAGCGCCCTCTTTAAATACCCTTCGTAGTGGGATGCGTTCAATGTGTAAAATGAAGTTGATTTCACTATTCTAAAAGAATATATTTATTTTTTCATTCTTAAACTAAACAATAAGCAAATGGATAAACAATAACAATATTAATTAATCTGATGAATACATGTATATATGTATGTACATATAAGTTGGAAAGTTTTTTTTTTACAAATATTTATTAAAATATAAATTTAAAAAAAAAATTCTTAAAAATAGTATTAAAAAATATATACATATATAAAAATAAATAAAAATAATAAATAAAATATAAAAAATAAAATAAATAAATAAATACAATATAAAATAAATAAATAAATAAAATATAAAAAATAAAATAAATAAATAAAATATAAAAAATAAAATAAATAAATAAAATATAAAAAATAAAATAAATAAATAAAATATAAAAAATAAAATAAATAAATAAAATATAAAAAATAAAATAAATAAATAAATAAATAAAATATAAAAAATAAAATAAATAAATAAAATATAAAAAATAAAATAAATAAATAATATATAAAAAATAAAATATAAAAAAAAATATAAAAAATAAAAAGAAATAAAATATAAAAAATAAAATATAACAAATAAAATATAAAAAATAAAATTTAAAAAATAAAATAAAATGTAAAAAATAAATAAAATATAAAAAATAAAATAAAATAAATAAATAAAATATAAAAAATGAAATAAATAAATAAAATATAAAAAATGAAATAAATAAATAAAATATAAAAAATAAAATAAATAAATAAAATATAAAAAATAAAATGAATAAATAAATAAAATATAAAAAAAATAGTAATAGAAAAATAAAAATAAAATTAAATAATAAAACATAAAAATAAAAATAAAAAAATATATTTATAGATTAAATTTAATTTAAATAATAATAACTTAAACATAATGAAACATGTGCACTGATATTTGGAAAAAATGTATAAAAAATAAAAAAATATATAAAAGAGATAAAAAAAATTATAAAAATTCATTAATTATAAAATTTTAACTACGAACACGAGCACGATTTGCATTTTCTTCTCTCGCTCCTCTTATCTGATAGAGTATTCACGATTCGTTGTTGCCTGCTTTGCCTAGATACTGTTATGTTAGCGGTTGCTGTTTTGGTTGCCTGAACAGCACGCGGAACAGAACGCTCGGAGCAGACTAAACAAGAGCCTCGAAAAACACGCACAGACAGCGAACAAGATAAAACAGCTCAAGCAGGCAGCTATATATAGAGTATATAGATACATTGTATACACATACATACATACATAAATACATATATACATATACATATGTGCATTAGGGACTTGCTAATTGATGCACTTCACTTTGCGCACTGATTGATTGACTTCATCTAATTTTGTTGTTATTTTCTCTCTCTTTCTAGTCAGTAGTCAGTATTTGGACGAGGATGCAACGCTTGTGGCACATGCTGCATGCGTTGCTGCTGCTGCAACTGGTTGCAGCGCAAAGCGACGGCAGCTACTACAACCTACAACAACAGCAGCAACAACAACAGCAACTGCTGCAACAACAACAGCAACAACAGCCGCTGCTGCCACAGCCCACATCGACATACGATAACAATAATCCATTATATGGAACGAATCTGAATCCCAATTTGAATCCGAATCTAAATCCAAATCCAACTGTATATCGCAACGATGGCAGCTACAACGATTTGGGCACTCAGGATGACTACAACAAGCGCCTGGGTGGGGGCATCGGCGGCTATGATAACGACGAGCCCAGCCTGCAGCGCGGCAAGTCCGCCTACAACACGAAGAACATTTTCCTGGAGACATTGCATAATCGAGAGCCCACCTACTTCATTGTGGCGTCGCGCATGGTGCGTCCTGGTTTGATTTACCAGGTCTCCGTTTCGATACTTCAAGCCAAATACCCCATCACTGTCCATGCGAGTATCTCGTGCGATGGCGTCCAAGTTAGCGGCGACTCCAAGGATGTCAAGGAGGGTGTGCCCGAGACGCTGCTCATGCGAATACCGCCCACAAGTGTTACGGGCAATTATAGACTGCGTGTGGAGGGCTTCTATCAAGATGTCTTTGGCGGCGTCGCCTTCCTCAATGATACGCGACTGGACTTTTCGCAGCGCTCGATGACGATCTTTGTGCAGACCGACAAGCCGCTCTATATGCAGGGCGAGACGGTGCGTTTCCGCACGATACCGATTACCACAGAACTGAAGGGCTTCGATAACACCATAGATGTCTATATGCTGGATCCCAATGGGCATATACTCAAGCGTTGGCTGTCACGGTAAGTGATAAAGTCCACACAGATTTTTCTGCTGAATTTGATTTGGAATATGTAAGCTGAATAGATATCTGTTTAATATATGTAAGCGAAATGCTGAATAGATATATAATGAGTAGATGTGTGCTGAACATATGCTTATTAAATCTGCTGAATAGATATTTGACAGCTGATTAAAATTGATATTTTGATATGAAATAAATATTTGCTGAATAGAAATGTATAATGAATCTTCTAAATAGATGTCTGATAGCTAAATAGATATAAATATATAATATATTTGTTTGCTGAATTGAGATTATTTGACAGATTCAAAATAGAAGAGTAGCTGAATAGCTGCATGTTGAATCCATATCTGTTGAATAGATGTCTAATAGCTGAATTGAATAGATTTAGTAAATATATTAGCTGAATTGAATATATTTAGTAAATATATTAGCTCAATTGAGATTATATGACATATGTACATAATCAACAGAATATATATAAATAAACTGAATAAAGCTATGCTGAATATGTAATATCTGCTGAATAGATGAAAGCTGTATCTATGTGCTGAATAGATACTTAATATCTGATATCTATGCTGAATAAAGTTTGTAGAACAGATTATGAGTAGATATATATGTGCTGAATATATCTCAGTCAGCTGAATATAGCTTCAATTTCCTTAACTCTATCTGTATGATTTTACCTAACTCCCTCACTCAATCTATCTCTTTCCCGCTCACTCCCAGGCAATCGAATTTGGGCTCCGTTTCTCTGGATTACAAACTCTCGGATCAGCCAACATTTGGTGAGTGGACGATTCGTGTGATTGCCCAGGGTCAGAAGGAGGAGAGTCACTTCAGCGTCGAGGAATACTATCAGACACGCTTCGAGGTCAATGTCACAATGCCGGCGTATTTCTTCACCACGGATCCGTATATCTATGGACGGGTTATGGCCAACTTTACCAGCGGCCTGCCCGTGCGCGGAAATCTAACACTGAAGGCCACCATCAGACCCATTGGGTACTTCAGCAACCAAGTGCTGAATGAGAAGTTCCGTCTGGGTCGCTCGCCGCTGGAGCAAATGAATTTGTATAACGACCGCTGGCGCTATAACAATCCCAATCAAAATCCGAATCAGCAATTCAATGTGCCCGGTCAGCTGCCACAGGATGGCGTCGATCTGTCGCAGGACTTGCTCTATCGCAATCAATACGTTGTGGAGCGAAGCTACCAATTCGAGGAGGAATGGCCATTCTGGGTACGCAAGCCGGAAATACTGGACAGCTATGACTCCTGGACGAGCAGCTATCGCAATAGCTTGCCATTCTTGAGGTACTTCAATGGCACCTTCGACTTCAAGTGGCCGTTGCGTGAATTGGAGTTGCTCGTGCCGAATATGGCCAACATGGAGGTGCTCATCACGGCGACTGTGGGCGAGAAATTCTACGATGAGGTCATCAGCGGCTATTCCGTTGCGCGTGTCTACAATTCCAGCTTACGTGTCGCATTTCTGGGCGAATCGCCGCAGGTCTTCAAGCCGGCAATGCCCTTCACCACGTACCTGGTGGTGGAATATCATGATGGCTCTCGCATCGATCCCTATCTGCTGCGCCAGGGCCTGATGGAGGTCAGTGGCTTTGTGGAGAGTCGCAATGGCGGACGCCGCGACTGGCCCACACAGCGCCTGCACATGTCCCAGCAAACGGATGGCGTCTGGGAGCTGAAGATCGACATACGCCACGATCTGCAGCTAGACGATCGCCCACAGTCGAGGGACTTCCTCAACGGCATACAGAATATGCGCCTGCAGGCTGTCTTTGTGGATCCACGAGGAGAACGCATCCAAACGGAATTGCTGCTCGTCTCGCACTATTCGCCGCGCAATCAACACATCAAGATTACCACCAGCACGGAGCAGCCGGTTGTGGGAGAGTACATCATCTTCCACATTCGCACCAATTTCCACTTGGAGGAGTTCAACTACCTCATCATGTCCAAGGGCGTTATCCTGATCAACGATCGGGAGACCATTATCGAAGGTATACGCACCATTGCAGTGGTCCTCAGCGCTGAGATGGCACCGGTGGCCACATTGGTGGTCTGGAAGATTACCCAGCAGGGTCAAGTGGTTGCCGACTCCCTAACCTTCCCGGTCAACGGCATCTCGCGGAACAATTTCACGGTCTACATCAACAATCGGAAGGCGCGCACGGGCGAAAAAGTTGAGGTGGCCATCTTTGGTGAGCCGGGCTCCTATGTGGGTCTCTCCGGCATCGACAGCGCCTTCTACACGATGCAGGCGGGCAATGAGCTGACCTATGCCAAGATCATAACCAAAATGTCCAATTTCGATGAGCAAACGAATGGCACTTACCGACGCATCTGGTACTCTCATGCGGGCAATCCCGATGAGCTGGTCTATTTCCCCGCCTCCTCGTTTGGCATCGATGCGAATCGCACGTTCGAGTACAACGGATTGATTGTGTTTACGGACGGCTATGTGCCACGCCGGCAAGAGAATTGCAATCGCACCTTGGGCTATGGTGAATGTCTCAGTGGACGTTGCTATCGCCTGGAGAAACATTGCGATGGCCTCTTCGACTGCGACGATGGCACGGATGAGATTGGCTGTCGGGTGCACAATGATACGGAACTCTTGAACTATCGCAAATATCGCTTCAATCGCGTGCTGCGGCACTACGAGAACGTTTGGCTGTGGAAGGACGTGAACATTGGTCCGCATGGCCGTTTCATATTCAATGTGGATGTGCCGGATCGTCCCGCCTATTGGATGGTCAGCGCCTTCAGTGTCAGTCCGTCCAAAGGCTTTGGCATGCTGAATCGCGCCCTGGAATATGTCGGAGTGCAGCCGTTCTTCATCAATGTGGAGATGCCGACGGTTTGTCGCCAGGGCGAACAGGTGGGCATCCGTGTCACGGTCTTCAACTACATGACGACGGCCATTGAGGCGACGGTTGTGCTGCACGGCAGCCCGAATTATAAGTTCGTGCATGTGGAAGAGGATGGCATTGTGCGCAGTTATAATCCTAGGACGAGTTTCGGTGAACATCAGTTCTTCATCTATTTGGATGCGCAGGGCACGACCGTGGTCTATGTGCCGGTGGTGCCGCAGCGACTGGGCGACGTGGACGTGACGCTCCATGTGGCCACGCTACTGGGCACGGATACGATCACCCGGACACTGCACGTCGAATCGGACGGTTTGCCGCAATATCGCCATCAATCGCTTCTGCTGGATCTGTCGAATCGCGCCTATGTGCTGGAGTATATGCACGTGAATGTGACCCAGACACCGGAAATACCATACCAAGTGGATCGTTACTTTGTCTACGGTTCGAATCGGGCGCGAATCTCTGTCGTGGGCGATGTGGTTGGACCCATCTTCCCCACGATGCCCGTGAACGCGACGTCGCTGTTGTATCTGCCCATGGAGTCGGCGGAGCAGAACGCCTTCAGTTTCGCCGCCAATCTGTATACGATTATGTATATGCGTCTGATCAATCAGCGGAACAAGACGCTGGAGCGGAATGCCTTCTATCACATGAATATTGGCTATCAGCGACAGTTGAGCTTTATGCGTGCCGATGGCAGCTTCTCGTTGTTCCGCTCCGATTGGAACAACTCGGCGTCGTCTGTGTGGCTGACCAGCTACTGCTTGCGCATCTTCCAGGAGGCCTCATTCTATGAGTGGGAGAACTTCATTTGGATCGATGCCACGATCATTGAGAAGAACATGCGTTGGCTGCTGCAGCATCAGACGCCGGAGGGCGCCTTCTACGAGGTCACCTGGCTGCCGGATCGTAAAATAAATCGCACCAATTTCGCCAGCTACACGAGTTTACGGAACCGTAATATCACGCTGACCTCTCACGTGCTGATCACGCTGGCCACCGTCAAGGATCTGTCGGGAACGCTTGGTTCGCGTGTGGCGTTGGCCACACAGCGCGCCGTTGCCTGGATCGAACGAAATATGCAATTCCTGAAGGATACGCCGGAACCGTATGATGTTGCAATTACGGCATACGCTCTACAGCTCTGCAATTCGCCGATTGCGGAGCATGTGTTCAGCATACTGCGGCGACACGCTCGAACCATTGGCGACTTTATGTATTGGGGCAATCAGGAGTTGCCGCAGCCGCCACGCAAACTGGAGAATCAAAAGTGGTTCTCACTGCCCCGATTGCCGTACGAATATGATTCGTTGAATATCGAGACTACGGCGTATGCATTGTTAGTCTATGTGGCACGGCGTGAGTTCTTTGTGGAACCGATTGTCAGATGGTTGAATGCGCAGCGTCTGAATGAAGGCGGTTGGGCATCCACGCAGGACACGAGCACCGCACTGCGCGCCTTGGTGGAGTATACGGTACGTTCGCGTATCCGTGATGTGTCCTCGTTGAGTGTGGAGATTGAAGCATCCTCGCAGGGCGGCAAGACCCAGGAGTTGCGCATCGATGACACCAATTTGGCCAGGCTGCAGAGCATTGAGGTGGGTTGCAGTGATGGATGACATAGATGATGATAACTCATCGAATAACTCTTCTTTATCCAACACAGATTCCCGATGCTTGGGGCACCATTAAGGTGCAGGCCAAGGGCGCCGGCTATGCTATACTGCAGATGCACGTGCAATACAATGTGGACATAGCCAAGTTCCAGACGAAGCCACCGGTGCCAGCATTCGGATTGCATACCAATGCCATATTCCATGGCAGGAATCAGTCGCACATCTCCTACGTCGCCTGTCAAAAGTAAGTGAAAACGAGGCTTTACATGCTCTTAGCTTATTCATTAATCCGTGCCTATCTTTCCAGCTGGGTAAACACCAAGGAATCGGAGCGTTCGGGCATGGCCGTGCTGGATGTGGCCATACCCACGGGCTACTGGATACAGCAGCAGAAACTGGATAGCTACGTCTTGAGCAATCGTGTGCGCAACTTGCGACGAGCGCGTTACTTGGAGCGCAAGGTTGTCTTCTACTTTGATTATGTAAGAACTGGTCTAAGATCTTGTCTATATAGAGTATTAATTATTTGTTTACTTTTATAGTTGGATCAGGAGGACATTTGCGTTAACTTTACCATAGAGCGCTGGTATCCAGTGGCCAATATGTCGCGTTACCTGCCTGTGCGCATCTATGACTACTATGCGCCAGGTGAGAAATTAACTTAATTAACCAATAAATATATATATTTAATAACTATAACTTTTCTCCCATACAGAGCGCTTCAACGAATCCATCTTCGATGCTCTGCCCACATATCTGCTAAACATTTGCGAGGTGTGCGGCAGTTCGCAATGTCCGTACTGTTCCATCTATAACATGGGCTGGCGTTCCTCGATGTCGCTCTCGCTGTTGTTCTTTAGCGTATTTGTTTATCTGCTGCGCAGTCGTACGCATCTAGTGCTCCAATCTCTCCAACTGTTCACCTAGAAGAGGCCGCCACATCCCCTACATCCATATGCATCCATCCAGCGGCACGCCCATGTCTAACAACCAAACACAAGTTATGATTAGCTTTGAATTCGAATGAGTGTTGAGTTTTTATAGTTGGATTTATTATTTCTTTAATGTTTTTGATTTAATTTTTTGTTTTACGAAATTGCATTCCGTCCAGACGTTTATTTTGATGTTCAACTGCTAGCAATTTATAATTATTTTTTAATCAACGAGTAAATCGTAATCTCGAAATATGTACAAAAAACAAAAGGAGAAAAAATGAAATATCCAAAATGGACAAATTGTATTTGTAATTTGACCAATCACAGAAATTCAATATCAAACTTTATGTACACAAACCATTAACTTATATATAGTTATATATATATAGTAATATTGTAAGCTATATCAATCGAATCACGAAAAGAATCTCTTTGCCTTATCTTCAACCGCTTTAAAAGCCACTTTAAACGAAAGCTGAAAAAGTGAAGTGAAAAAAAGAAATATGTAACAAGAATGTGTCTTTTATATATATATATATCACAAATTGCCTTTACTAGATTTTAGAAATCGATAGTTTATATATATATAACTTTTATATTTTTGACAACTGCATGCATATCAAATTTCGAAATTCTCTATTTACATATTTAAAGTGAAGAATTATGATTAGCGTTGAAAGCGACCGTCCAATACATTTATGTTTGAAATAATGCAACAAATGAATCTAATTAGTGAATAAGTTTTATACGTATTTGTATTCTTGGCAAAAAACAGTTCAGATATTGCTCCTGTATATTATATACGAACTATATATATATATAAAGCCATGTACTCTCAAATCAAGTACTCCGTCCCTCCATTTATGGTAAGAGAAATGAAATGAAACTATAATAAAGTGAAATATTTTTTTGTATTTTACGTTTTCTATCTAACGAAATAAAAAAATAAAAATAAAATTAATGAAAATGTTGAATTCATTTGCATAACGAACATTTTGAATTTCTCTTTGCGCGGGATAACATGCAAATAAATAATCCGCTAAAAATCAAATGAGGACACACTGCTTGCGTACACAGTACTGCAGTCGACAGCCAGTATAAATAGGGTCACATTGGCCACTGTTTATGTTTATCCAAAATGTATTTATAAGTTTTCTAAATAAATTCATTAAAATAGCGCGCATAAATAATTAAATGTCATATATTAAATTGCTCGATAAATGCTACAATATTAAAAAGTAACTTAAAATACATATAAGTATAAGCTCTACGTTTTGCGAAAACTAAGCAAAATTGGGGATATGGCTTCTAGGCAATCCATGATATCTTTTCTGGATTTGGCGCCGGTAAACACAATTTTGCCATTGACAAAGATGAGCAGGACAATGCGTGGCTTGACCATGCGGTAAATGAGACCCGGAAACATTTCCGGCTCATACGAACTGAATTGGCCGTGCACCTGATTTAGATTCTCCAGGCGAATGGGAAAACGTAAATCGACTGTGGCCACAATATTCTGCAGCTTGTACTCGGCAAACTTAACAGGGAAGCCCAATTTCTGTAAGATGCGTGCAAATTTCCGTGAACCGATGTTCGCCTCAGTCTCGTTGCGCGCACCTGTGCAAATCACCTTGCCGGTGCGAAAGATCAAGGCGGTGCAACGAGGCGAATGCATTCGCATGATGACGCCTCTGAATCGTTTGGGCGAGTATTCAGAGTTGCGGGTGCGCGAATTGATGGTTTTCAAATCTAGTTCGCAATCCACGGAAAAGGTGGCAACGATGTTTCTACAAATAAATGTTTAGCTTACTTCATTTACAGTTCTATTGGCGAAAACTTACTGCAGTTTGATTTCATGTTGCGCATCTTTTGGTTCAGTCAATACAGCCGGCTGTTGCGGCTGTAATGCGCTGTGTGGATTGGTGGTATTAGGGACGCCCGTTGCATTTGCTTCCGGCTCCGCAATTTTGAAATGAAATTGCATTTTCTTTTAATTCAATTTAAGAAAATCAGTTGTAGTTGCGACAAATCAGAGCTAAACAAATACACGCGTTGCATTGAACAGTGTTGTTCTATCAAGTCAAAAGTCAAACAATTGTCAAAAATGTCGTTTGTGACAATAACACAGTATGCGTAGCCTATTTGTTTTTGTAGGTTATATCATACCTATATTATTTGTACGCGTTAAGATTTTTATCTAATGTACTTACATAAATTTAATATTTAATTTTTGTGGAAATTTGCAAATCTGTTAACCAACACTATCTATCAGCTGTGCACGAAAGGTGTGTCACACAACTCTCCAAAAATTGTACGTCTTCCATTTTCGTTACATACGTAAACAAAGAATACGCCACAACAAAAGTACCGATAAACCAAGCACCAAAGTAAACGCACCGCTGACAGTTGCAAAAGCAATCGAACTTGAACAAGAAGAAGAAGACGGCGACGAGAAAAGAAAAAAGGGACGTCAGAGTTAGAAAAATGTCGGCGCACAGCGGAGGTACGGATTGGAACTCGGTTGTAAAACCACTTTTATCAAATCGTACAAGCGCTTTAAACAAAAATGAAATATCAAATTTACTAAAGGCTATTACCAGATGGTGAGTGAATATCAAATTAATGTCGAAAAAAACACATTTGACGGCCAAATGGCGCAGTTGAAAATTTGTCTGCAAGGTGACTTGCAAATTAAATATGGCGACCCGCTATGACGAAACTTTTGTAAGTTTGCAAACAAATGCAATATATATTTGCAATTTGTCTTTTTTTTTTGCAGTGAACATGAGTTTTTTGACGAAGAAAGCAATTACACACAATTCTACACAGCCTTTGCGGCTCTGGCAGCCGATAAGCTAATGCAAATTAAGTCAAGTAAGTATCGTTCCCCTCTTCCCGTAGTTTTTGTGATAATTTTTTTTTTTGTCTGTTTGGCGTGCAACAAAAGAGAATTTGCTAGAAAAAAGCAATTACTTACGCATGACTAATGCAGATTGCTTTTATTTTAGTCTATACTCGATGAATGTATGTGTGGTATTATTAATCTATATGAGAAACCCACAGCGAATGTATATGTACACACATGCACACGCACACACACACATGCATATGTGTGCAACGTATATTCAGGCAGATTCTGCATTAGCAATAGCCGCGACGTTTTAAGCGTGCTCGCTGCGCATAGGAATTTCAACTGTTTAAATATTTTATGCTAAACTTATGCATTTGTATTTGGTTTCTATATATCTTTCTCTTAGTATGCCAGACGCAAATTTCACAACTGCACGATGCCAGCGCCGTGCTAATACGTTTCATACTCTTTCGACTGTCGAAGGTGTCGGTGTATGAGATAAAATGGCTGCTGGTGGCATTGAAAATGTTGTGCGAGGGTCGCGAGAGCGTTACCCAAGTAGCGGGCGCCTCTACACAGTTTGACTACAATGCTGTGGCGGCTGTCTTGAAGAGCGCCAAGCATCCGGAATCGAACAGCAAGAGCATCGGTAGCAGCAGCTGCAGCAGCGCTGCTAGCAGCGCCACTGGCAATGAAAAGGAATCACCCAAATCGGAGATAAAACGTTCGCGTTCAGATCTATCGATGGTTATATTACAACAGCTATTGGCGCCTCTAGAGCCTGGCAAAATGACCTGGGTGCCATTGAGCGAGGAGATCAGCGATTGCACAGTAAGATAGAGTCTACTCTGGCAGATATAGTGTCTCTATATATAAAGAAATACAGCTATGTTCTTCTCTATATATATTCAACATATATCTGCAATTGTATTGACTTATTGAGTCAATAATTCTTGAATTTAGGTTAGTTTCCAATTGGATTTATCTCTAATTCCTATTCTCTCTGATAGGAACAATTGCTCGCCGCCAATGTCGAATACTTCCAGGAACAGAACGGCGTGGATACTTTACTCGACGTAGGCGTTTGTTTGCCCATACTCAATCGTTATCGCTCGAAGTATCAGGAGACAATTGTGGGCGGCAAGGCGTTGTATTTGCCGCTCACCCAAGTGGAGGCTAGCACCGTTAAATCGGCCATGGCACACATGCTAACCGATCTGTCCATATTGGGGCAGGCGCATTCACTGATTGCACTGCAGCCGCTCACACCGAGCCGCATCGAGAAGCTATCGATGTGCGGCATTGCGGCGCTCTATAATGCCGTACTCACCTCCATAGCGGCCAGTGTGCTGAGCATGTGCCAGGCCAGTAGCGGATCACAGAAGCAGCAGCAGCCAGCTGCGGCAACCACTAGCCAGGGCAGCGGCAACAACAGTAATGTTTCAACTGGGGCCAAGGACCACGATGACTTCGAGGAGCAGGCCTGCACGATCGTGAATAAAGCTCTAGAGATCTACACGAGCATCGGAGAGATGTTTAAAGCCGCCGCTCGCATGCATGTCTATCAGAATCATTTGTGCTACGGCTCTTGGTTGCTTATTAGCGGCATTCAAGGCGCCATGGGCGCATCTGGGAGCAGCACCAGCAGCAGCAGCAGCGGTGGCAGCTCATCAACAAGCAAAACTGCAGCCAGCACAGCTGAATCGAATGCCACGCCGAGCACGCCAATAGCGCGTGTCAATCTATTCAAAGTGCAGCAAGGATTTGGCGAGCTGAATGCAGCCATTGCCAATCATAGCATCAAGCTGCTCTCCGAACTCATAGATGATCTAAAAATTGAGTCTGCTTGCGGTACGACCGGCAGCACTGGAACCAGCAGCTGCCTGGACGTGGAACCAGCACAATTTGATATACTTCAAAATTACACCGCTCTACAGCGCATTGTGCGCGTCTTGAACACGGCGACATTGCATCAATTGTTCACCTTCTTGGCCACTGTGGCGTACCGCAAGGCGTGCACCTTGAAGCGCGCCAATACCAAAGATCGCACCGAATGTGAACCCATTAGCTACTCGGACTCAACAACCTATTTCAATGATTCACTCTCCTGCTCTGACAATTCGGAGGAGGATGACAGCGAAAGCTATTTGGGCCATTGGTTCAAGGAGACGCTGTCGCCCGAGACGCATGATGACAATGCCAATGCATGCGCTCAGGAGCGCAGTGGAGAGCAGAAATCCGCACTAGTGCCTAGGCTGGATGAACCACATGAGTATCTGGACTTGGCTGCAGATATTTTCTGTTTCCTGGACCAGTTCCTGGCCAATCGACACGCCTACATGCAGCGCTATGTGAAGGCGGGCGTCAGTGATCAGCAAATGCTGCTCATGGCGAACATTATCAAAGACTTTGATCGTGATGTGATGCGTCAGGAGGCGGGTGGCAGCACGAGTGGCGGGGGCGAAGGCAACTGCTCCAATTGGCAGTCGGCGATGATTCGGTTTTCGGGCGCTGCCGGACGTTATATACACAACTTGATCTCGACATCGTTGCTCTCGGAACAGCTGCAATCGAATCTTCTGCAACATTTGTCCATTTCGCCGTGGTCCACAGATACCAACAGTTGGCCCCTGCAGGTCTATCCCAGCACGTTGTCTGTGCTGGTGCAGATTCTGTTGCTGAAGCCGACGCAGGAGAAGGAGGCAGCGTGTTTATCCGTCTGGCATCGTCTCATCAATACGCTGGTCGAGGGCGTTTGCTCGTCTGCCAGTGCCAGCGATACGGACTATGAGGATTTGAATATTGAACACGCTCAGCTATTGCTGTTCCTCTTCCACTCACTAAATCTGATGCAGAAGAAATCGATACTGTTGCTCACTGCTGGCGGTGTCATCCGCTGTGCCGATGTCTGTCGCGGCATCAGCGCGGAGCGTCCCGTGCGCAATAGCCAAATGATGCTGCTCTCGCGCCTGCTGCTCTTCCTCGAGTATCTAATGAAGCATCTGTACAATGCGCCGCCCGAGCTGCTCGATCAGGTGCGCTGGAATCTGTTCAGTGTGAGCAGCATGCCGGACACGCAAAAGATCACGGACTTGCTGAATAGTCGCACCAAATTGACATCCTATTGCCGCCAGGACATTGAGGAAAAGTTTCGCAGTTCCACTGTGGGCGATCTGAACTCAAGTAGGTATAAATAAAATTAATAATGAAAATTAATAACTAATATATTTTCTCCCTTCTAGGTATTCGTCCCACTTTTTACTCTTTGGTCACCGGGGATTCTGCGAAACCCAATTGGGCCCAGGAATTCAAATTGGATGGCTTAGCCTGGAATTTCATATTGTGCACACCGGATAAGCTCAAGTACCCATTGCTAGTGGATGCACTCATCGATATACTGGCCATAACGGATATGTCCGCTTTCACCAAGGATAAGGACAATTTGCATAATCTGTGCGCCATGCAGTATTGCTTTAGCATCACCTGGAAGCTGCTGCTCGGCCTGCCGCCATCTACATCGCATGTGGAGTCACTCAAAACGGAGCGTGTGCCCAACCTGCATTCGCTGCTCTGGAGCATACGCTGCCCATTGGCCAACTCGCACTATCTGGTGGTCAACAGTCTCATCAAGCAGGGCATGTACACGCAGTACGCGGAGTCCTTGTGGGCGCAGGTGGGAGATCGCGCAGCTGATATACGCTACAGCCTCAAGCAGACAATGCTGGGCGTGGAGGCCTTCAATAAGCAACTAAAGCAGGGTATACTATTTATACAGAGCTAAATATTTATATACATATATAATATAAATTACCTTTTCTCATTAGCTTCTCCGAATCCTCGTCTGTCGGATTTGATTCTCTTCGATGCACTGATTGCCCACATGCAGGCTGTGGCCTGGTCAGAGAAGGAAGGCTACAAGCTACAGCGCAAGGAGAGCGATAGCGACAGCATCACATCAGAGAGTCGCGAACGTGAGAATTCAAGTGCTGCCACCGATCCGGAGGTTTACTCTTCGAGCGAGTCCATCGATGAGCAGCAATCGAAGCTAATAGAGGACAGCACTCTGACACCAGCCGAACTGCTCGAGCGGACACAGTTAAGCAACGAGTTGCTGGTCAAACTCATGGAATCCTACACGCTCATCTCGAATATTGTGCGCGCCCAGATGCTGAAGCAGTTGTCGAGCACCACGCCAGAGCAGGCTCTCAATCTGATAGTGCCCGTGGTGAGCGATAAACCAGCAATTATGCTGGAGCTGCATGCAGCCTTTCTCAAACTGCTGCCCAACGAGGATAAGCAGCTGATAGCCAACGAGTGGCCCAAGTGTCTGCTGGTTAACGACGAGGCCTTCAATGGCAAACAGCATCCCGTGGAGCCGTACACATTGAATGTGATCGATGCACACATCACAGAGCTAACCAAATCCACGACTTACAGCACACTCCATACGCTGAAGCATTGCCTGAAGTCCATTCTACACCTGCTGGAGCTGTTGCTGTCCTTCTGCACGGCCATTGGGGATGTGGAGGCGCAGCTGAAGCCAATGCTAATAGCATCCATGATGGACATGCGCACCGATTACCTGCAGAGCCAGAGCGAGCAATGTCTACGCGAGATTCTGCACGGCCTGACCAACGAGGCGCACAAGCAGCTGCTCTTCGAACATATGATTGGACACTGCTATCACATGCTGATTGACTTTGCGGCCGAGCTGAAGCAGCCGGCAACTGGAGCTGTTGTTCCTGAGCAGGAACAGCGCGCTTTATTCAATGAATCCATGTTGTTTGCCGTGCTGAAGACAATGATCAAAATGCTGGATGTGCCCACCGCTGTGCAGGCAATGCGGCAGTTCTTCAAGGAGCAGCGTGCTGGTAGCCTGACCACATTGTTGCTATCCTTTACGGGCACTACGCTGCCATTGGGTTATGCGCGCAAGATGCTGCAGTTTGTGGAGCGGCTGTTTGAGCATGCAGCTGGACCGGATGCACATTTCCTGCATGAGGAGTTGGTTGAATGCTTCTCCGAGCTGGCCAGCGTGGATGTGGCACGTCTCAAGCTGTGGCTAGCCCACATCATCTACGGACCCAATGTGGTGGCCAACAATAGCAGCTGCGAGGCCTCATGCAAGCTCCTGACTAGCGTGATGCAGCCCTCGAGCAGCTCCAGCAGCAATGCACAGACGCCTACGAATATGGCTACTGTTTCGGCCATGCCGAGCATATCGGATCAGTTGGATGCCATGGACATAGATTACGACTGTGGTGGCGCCGGCAATGCCGCGCCAAATACATCTCAAATTCTGAGCCTATGGCAGGGCAACAATCAGCCCAACAATCAGTCAGAGGATTCTTCACAGGCATGCGATCAGCAGAACAACGGCACCCAGCCACGCAATGGAGCTCTCTTGCTGAGCTTTGTCAAGTCGTTGGTGCGGGAGCAGCCGGCAGCTGCTCAGTTGGCTCCGCCTCTGTTCCAGGCCTTGCTGCAGCTGGGGCAGACGCTGATAACGCCGCCACAGGATGGCTGTGATTTTGCTGATGTGCTGCAGATTATGATAACGCTAGCGGATGCAGCTCCGGCACGTGGTCATGTGGCCTTGTTTAACACTACGTTGCTCTGGCTGGAATTAGCCAAGCTAGAGCTGGCCAAGCTGCAGCTGCGTCATGCAGAGAATGTGAGCGCCTTGCTACGTTACCTGAGCGAACTGCTGCAGGGCATTGGATATCGGGGCAGTCGGCAGCATATGCCGCCATGGGACGATGAGCTGCAATCGGACATCGATGAGCTGTACGACGAGCTTGTCGATGAGCAGCAGGAACAGGACTCATTGCTAGACGACTCCGATGAGGATACACTCAACAATAAGTTGTGCACATTCTCACAAACCCAGAAGGAGTTCATGAACCAGCATTGGTATCATTGCCACACCTGCAACATGATCAACACCGTTGGCGTTTGCTCCGTCTGTGCCCGTGTCTGCCACAAAGGTCACGATGTCAGCTACGCCAAGTATGGTAATTTCTTCTGTGACTGTGGCGCCAAGGAGGATGGCTCCTGCCAAGCTCTGAGTCGTCGTCAGCCCACTAGTGGCTGTGATTCACGCGATGGTTATGTCTCGGCTCACATGAGCCTCTTGGCGGCGGGCAAGAAGCGTCAGTCACCACCCACACAGATACGCAAGGATTCGCTGAGTAATGAGCGCATTGCGCTGCTGGGCAAACTGCTGGAGCCGCATCGTGAGGCACTGCAGCATCCGGATCAATGGCTGCTTGTCGTGCGCTGCATACTCGAGTATTTCGATGTGCTGTTGCCTTCCATACGGGAGAATTGCACGCTCTACTCCATTGTGGGCTGCCACAAGCGTGCAACAGTCGCACTGGAGCGACTGCATCAACTTGATCAGAGTTTCCAGGTAAGTTATATGGGATTACTGGATAACTGGAACATAATATCCAATTGATAACATTCCCTCCCTCATTTCAGATCACAGATCAGCTAATGTTTGCCACACTTGGCTCCCAGGAAGGCGCCTTTGAGAACGTGCGCATGAACTATTCCGGCGACCAGGGTCAGACCATCAAGCATCTGATATCGTCGGGTGTAGTGAGACGCGTCGCCTTCTGCTGTTTGTCCTCGCCACATGGCAGACGTCAGCAGCTGGCGGTCTCACATGAGAAGGGAAAGGTGACCATATTGCAGCTGTCCGCGCTGCTCAAGCAAGCGGATGCTTCCAAGCGCAAGCTGACGCTCACACAGCTCAGCTCGGCGCCCATAGCCTGCACCGTGCTCTCGCTAGCCGCTAATCCCTGCAACGAAGATTGTTTGGCTGTGTGTGGCTTGAAGGAGTGCCATGTGCTGACCTTCTCCAGCAGCGGCAGCACCAACGAGCACATTGTGGTCACACCACAATTGGACAATGGCAATTACATTAAGAAGGCTGTGTGGCTACCGGGCTCCCAAACGCTGCTCGCCTTAGTCACCTCGGATTATGTGAAGATTTATGATCTAGCCGTGGACACATACAGCCCGAAGTACTATTACCTTGTGGCGGTGGGCAAGATACGCGACTGCACCTTCATCTACCAGGAGGGCGCCTATTATATGCTGACCTTCGCCAGCAGCGGTTATATCTATTACCAGACCCTGGACGAACAGAGTCTGGCCGTGCATGGCGATTTCTATGTGACTAACACGCTGGAGCTGAGCCACCATCATATCAAGGATGTGAACGGACAGGTTGGCGGTGGCGGCGTCTCGATTTACTACTCACACGCGCTGCAGCTGCTCTTCTATAGCTACTCATCGGGTCGCAGCTTTGTCTCCCCTCTAACGAATGTGAATCAAGGCGTTAAGGGCATCTACCATCTGGATACGAATTCGGCTGTTAGCAAATCCTCATCGAAGGGCCCACTGCAGCCGCTGGTCCAGTGGACCGAGGTGGCTGGCCATCCCGGACTGATATACGCTAACATGCAAACGTCTAACAATCCAATTATATTGATGCTCACGCCGGAATTGATATACATGCAGGAAATCAAAGCACAATCGGCCAAGTCACGCATCATGGATGTGGTGGGCATACGTCATTCTGTCGCCGGCACGGAGAAGACAACGTTGCTTCTGCTGTGCGAAGATGGCAGCCTGCGCATATTCTCTGCCCAGCCAGAATTGACCAGCTTCTGGCTATCGCCACGCGTCCAACCGCTGGGCAATCAGCTATACTCGGCCACGTTGCTGGCCAAAAGCAGCAGCACTCTGTCCGCCGGTAGTCCCAAGTCGAGCAAGCCCAACAAGTTGCCACGGAAATCTGGTGGCGGTGTCGGCGTCGCTGGTGGCCAGCAAAAGCAGTTGACATCGGGCGGAGTTCCCGTTTTTCCCATTGACTTCTTCGAGCACTGCAACATGTTGGCAGACGTGGAGTTTGGTGGCAACGATCTGCTTCAGATATACAATAAGCAAAAGTTAAAGACACGTCTCTTCTCCACTGGTATGTTTGTGGCCAGCACTCGAGCTAATGGATTTACTCTGGAGGTGCTGAACAATGATCCCAATGTGGTTATGGTTGGCATACGCGTGCTGCTGGGCACGCAGGACACGCAACGAGCTCCGCAGTCAGTGAGCATCTTGGGCAGGACTATTCCTACGCCTGTGCGACGTGCCCGCTGGTTTGATATACCCCTGACGCGTGAGGAGATGCTGCAGTCGGATAAGCTGCTCAAGGTGTGCTTTGCCAAGTCACAGGATCCGGAGCATGTGACGCTGCTGGATTGCATTGAGGTTTATGGCAAGTCCAAGGAGCTCGTCGGCTGGCCAGACGATAGCGAGGAGCTGCCGGCTACAGCGGGCGGCGCCAATGCAGCCACGGCTGTTGCCTCGCCGGCCAGCTCAGCCAACTTTGGCGAAGGCTTCAATTGCATCACCCAACTGGATCGCATGTGCACCCATCTGCTGGAGGTGCTCGACTGTGCCCTGCATTTGCTTGGCAATGGAGGCGCCGTGGCTGTGGCTATGCGCCAAAAGGCGGTCAAGACAGCCAGCGCCTTGCTGCTGCTGCCCACACCCAATCCCGTGCAGACCCAGGCACGCTATGTACTCGCCACACTGTATGGCAGTCGTGGTTCCTATCATGGCTACAAGGATAGTGTGTTGCTGCAATTCGTGCACAGTGAACTGCAGGCAATGCAGCCGAAGTTAACCCAATTGGACACGTTGCAGGACATCGATCCGGAGGCCTTCTACCGTCTGATCCTGCTCGTGCGCGGAATCGCTAATGCCCGGCCGCAATCGCTGGCGAAGATCTGTGCCGAGTGCAACTATGATATTGTGCCCGCTCTGATGGCCATTGTCCTGGAGCTGCACAAGGTGACCCCAGCCCTGGACGAACCAACGAATATTGTGCGTCGCGGTCTGTGCCAGCCGGAGACAATTGTCCACTGCTTGGTGGAGATCATGTACGGATTTGCCTTGGCCGATGCCAGCCAAGTGGGTCGCATGACCAAGTACTTCATTGAGCTGCTCAAGCACGATGCCAGCGTCATTAGCCACAGTGCCAAGGAAGCGCTCATCCTACTGCTCAGTCCGCGCATCAAGCGCAGGAAGGTGGCCATTGTGACGACGCCGCCAGCCTGCTCGACGCCCACGCCGTCGGCCTCGGCCATCAGCAGCAGCAATTTGAGCGCGCTGCAAGGTGCTGCTTCGCAGGCGGCCAGTGATATAATTGAGGAAGCGGCGGCAGCGGCTGTGGATGCATCCGGTGTCGTTGGTGCCGATGCCAATGCGCTCCTCGAAGCTGATCCACCCGGCGTTAATCAGCAGCAACAACAACAACAGCAGCAGCAGCTGCTCAATCTGGAAGCGTTTATGGGCGGCGGCTTCCCACGACTGCTTGGCCTGCCCGAAGATGCCGACGACGAGGCCATCATGGACATTGCCATTGCGCTGAGTCTGCAGCAGCATGGCAGCGATGCGAATGCACTGCAATCCCTGCAACAGGGATTGGCCAATTTACAGGGCATACGCCTGGCGGCAGCGGCTACGGCAAATGCGGCGGCTAGCGGCGATGCAGCCGGTTCTGATGATGATGAAGGCTCCAACGTAGCCACCGACGGCTCCACTCTGCGCACCTCGCCCGCCGAGCCAGCGGGCAGCGGTGGCTCCGAGAGTGGCGGCAGCGGCGTCGAAAGCATTGGCGGCACCTCGGCTCGCAGCAGCAATTTTGGTGATCATGCGAATGCCTCGCCACCACGCCAGAGCAAGGATCAGGAACAAGAACAGCCGGGCACAAGCAGCGGCTGCGTCGCAGCACTCAGCGCCATGAGCAGCAGCGAGGACAACGAGATCAACGAGGATGAAAAGCTGAGCAAACTACACGATTTAAGGTGAGTCAAGGAATCTCTGAACTATAATCTGTGTATATCTAACAATTCAATTGATTGATTAGGATTGCTGTGCTGGAGAGCATTATCGAGCATCTGGGCACATTTGATGTGTGCAATGGCCTGCAGGCCATACCGCTCATTCAGGTGATATTGATGCTGACCACAGACTTGAATGGCAACAACGAAAGGGATCAGCAAGTGCTGCAGGATCTGCTCACCGCGCTGGTAGACTACGTGGAGATAGGCAAACGAGGCGTGGCCACCAAGGTAAATAAATTGTTAAATTATTTAAATAATTATGTCAGACTCTTTTAACTTAAACATTCGATTTCAGATGGAAACCAAGTGTCCTGGCAACGAGGTACGCCTCGCGCTACTTTCGCTTTTTGGCGTCATGATGGGCAAGACCAAGTCGAAGCAAACGGGCACCACTTCGCCGCCACATCAGTTCAAGGATAACAGCTCTTTTGTAGCCAGCACCACGGCGAATGTGTTGAGCAAACGAGGTGCCTTCGTCTACGCTCTCGAGGCGCTCAATACGCTGCTGGTGCACTGGAAGCAAGTGCTGGGAGATCCCTATGCTGCCGGTGGCTCTGGCAATGCCCAGCCGGCGGGAGGCAATGCCAGCGGATCTGGCACTGCTGGACAGCTATTGAAGCCCATCAAACACGGGCCCAAGCCGGATATATCGATTCTAATACCACATAACTATTTGAAAAACTATCCGGACATATTTGAGTCGTACGATGCGCTGCTCACCGAGATTATTGTGCGCCTGCCCTATCAGATATTGCGTCTGAGCAGCGCCCATCCGGATAACTATGACAGCGGCTTCTGTGAGGCGATGACCTTTACTCTCTGCGAGTATATGATGCTCAATCTGAATGCGCTGCTGCGTCGCCAGGTGCGCAAGCTGCTGATGTACATATGCGGCAGCAAGGAGAAGTTCCGCATGTACCGTGACGGACACTCGCTGGATGCACATTTCCGTGTGGTGAAACGCGTGTGCAGCATTGTGAGCACAAAGGTAAGGAGATTAAACCCTGAATAAGCTATAGCTAAATCTTTGTCTATTCCAGAACGGTGCTCCTTATAATGCCAATCCGCCAATGTTAAGCTATGATGCTTTGGTGGAGCTAACGGAGCACTTGCGCACCTGTCAAGAGATTAGCCAAATGCGCACCGGCAACTGGCAAAAGTTCTGTGTAGTTCATGAGGATGCCTTGGCCATGCTAATGGAGATTGCCTGCTATCAGCTGGACGATGGTGTCTCACCCATTATTATTCAGCTCCTACAGGCAGCCGTTTGCAATATACCACAGCCCATGACCGGCATCAAGCAGCAGCAACAGCAGCAGCAAACGCAACCAATCTCAACCAGCAGCAGCAAGCTGCGTGGTGAGCGTGAGAAGAGCGAGGATACGGATACTGCATACTACTCGAAATTCGATCCGGCTCAGTGCAGCACATTCGTCCATCAGATCTTTCGCTATGCCAGCGATGCGCTCATCATACGCTTTGTGCGCATCTTTTTGCTGGAGAACAATGTGAGCCAGTTGCGCTGGCAAGCGCACTCCTTCATGACGGGTCTCTTCGAGCACGCCAACGAGCGTCAACGCGAGAAGCTGCTGAGCATCTTCTGGAATCTGTGGCCTCTGGTGCCCAGTTATGGTCGTCGCACGGCTCAGTTTGTGGATCTTCTTGGTTATCTGACGCTGAGCACGAGAAGCATTACGGATCGTTTGCCGGAGTTTGTGTCGCGAGCAGTCGAGGTGCTCCGGCAGCAAAATGAGTTGCTCTGCAAGCATCCCAATGCACCTATCTATACCACACTGGAGTCCATATTGCAGGTGAGTTCATTAGCCGATAAAGCAAAGTAAAAGTGAAAACTTAAACAATTCGTTTCTTATTCAGGTCAATGGCTACTACCTCGAATCGGAACCTTGTCTGGTGTGCAACAACCCGGAGGTGCCCATGGCCAATATTAAGTTGCCCTCGGTCAAGTCGGACTCTAAATATACTACCACTACCATGATCTACAAGCTGGTGCAGTGCCACACCATCTCGAAGCTAATCGTGCGCATCGCCGATCTCAAGCGCTCCAAAATGGTGCGCACCATCAATGTCTACTACAACAATCGCAGTGTGCAAGCCGTCGTCGAGCTAAAGAATCGTCCAGCGCTGTGGCACAAGGCTCGCTCCGTCTCGCTGCAATCGGGACAGACGGAACTGAAGATTGATTTCCCTCTACCCATCACTGCTTGTAACCTGATGATCGAATTTGCGGACTTCTACGAGACGGTCAGCGGCTCCAGTGAGAACTTGCAATGTCCACGCTGCAGTGCAGCGGTGCCGGCATATCCCGGTGTCTGTGGCAACTGTGGCGAGAATGTGTTCCAATGCCACAAGTGTCGTGCCATCAACTACGACGAGAAGGATCCGTTCCTGTGCCACTCGTGCGGCTTCTGCAAGTATGCCAAATTTGACTTTAGCATGTATGCTCGGGTCTGCTGTGCTGTGGATCCGATTGAATCGGCCGAGGATCGTGCGAAGACCGTGCAGCTAATCCATAGCTCGCTGGAACGTGCCGATCGCATCTATCGCCAGCTGTTGACCAACAAACAGATGCTCGAACTGCTCATCCAAAAGGTGGCCGAGCATCGCAGCAGCGATCGCCTAGTCGAAGACAATATGGGTAGCGTGCATAGCACCTCGCAGGTGAACAAGATCATCCAGCTGCTCGCCCAGAAATATTGCGTGGAATCGCGCACCAGCTTCGAGGAGCTCAGCAAGATTGTGCAAAAGGTTAAGGCCTGTCGCAGGTGAGTTGAGGGCATCTATATACAGTGCATTTGCCCTATAATTATAACTTCTTTTCTTTCAGTGAACTGGTTGCCTATGATCGCCAACAGCAGGATCAGCCTGCCACTACCATGCCCTCTGGCATTGAGGCGAATCACACTACAAATCGTTGCTATGGCTGCGCTCTGGCCTCCACGGAACAGTGTCTTACGCTGCTGCGAGCCATGGCCTACAACTACGATTGCCGTGTGGGCCTGTACAGTCAGGGCTTGGTCAGTGAGTTGGCCGAGCACAATTTGCGTCGCGGCACTCCACAAATCCAGGAGGAGGTGCGCAATCTGCTGGTTGTGCTGACCAAGGACAATGCCGAGGCATGCATGCATCTGTTGCAGCTGGTCACGACACGTGTCAAGAATGCCTTGATGGGCGCCATACCCTTGATTAGTTTGGAGGCGGCTGTGCATCAGGAAATGACGCTGCTGGAAGTACTACTCGGACAGGATGATGTCTGCTGGGAGTACAAGCTGAAGGTTATATTTGAGCTATTCATCAGCAATTGTCGGTGGGTGAACGAAGAGATTTTGGATTTTTATTATTCCTATTTATATTTTGTTTTCATATTTCATTTCAATTTATCTGTTACAGCTTGCCTCGTGGTCCTGTCACATCGGTGCTGCATCCTTGCCTGCGCATCATGCAGAATTTGATTTGCCCAGCGTTGCCCAGCACTGGCAACAAGAACAACAACAACAACAATCAGCCGCAGCAGCAACAGCAGCAGCAGCAACAACATCAGCAGCAGCCACAACAGCCATTGGGCCCCACGGAGCTGTGCAGCATTAAGCTGCTGGACGGCAACACTATTGACTATCGCGCCTGGCTTAGCTCCGATCGCAATCACGACTACAGCGCTTGGAGCAGTCGCATGCCCACCAACAAATATCAGCGGCAGGAAGGCGGCAAGCAGCAGCAGCGCAGCAACAGCAACAAGCAACAGTCGCAGGTTGGCGATGCCCCAGTCAAGGGCGGGCGACGCGCCGAGGTGCGTGCCGCTTTCTTGACCGAGAAGTATGGACACCGCTGGCGCCAGCAGGTGCTGGACAAAGAGAAAGTGATAAAGCCGCTCGTCTTCAATGCCAAGTGGATTCAGCCGCTGCTCTTCAATGCAAACTCTCGTTTCGGTCGCCAGTTGGCCTGCTCGCTGCTCAGCGGTTTGTGCCGCACCAGTGAACGGAAGCAGCAGGCGCTTAATATGCTCACGGGCTTCCTACGACACGTGGGCGAGGCAGGAGAGGCGAGTGCCGAGTACTTAACCTTGTATCGCAGTGTAGCCACCGAGACGCCTTGGCTGCAGTATCTGGTCTTGCGTGGCGTTCTGGGCGAAATCTCGCAGCTCTTGGCTGTGGAGATTGGCAAAATACATCGCATGGAGGAGCATTCGTTGTCCTCGGATCTCTCGCTGGGCTATGCATTGCGTCAGTATGTGGAACTGCTCTGGCTATTCCTGGAGTGTCCCAACATCCGGCGCACCTACAAGACGCGTCTGCTGGGCCCCGTCCTGGAGAGCTATCTGGCCTTGCGCAGTCTGGTTGTGCAGCGTACGCGTCTTATCGATGACGCTCAGGAGAAGTTGCTGGAAATGCTCGAGGAGATGACGAGCGGCACTGAAGAGGAGACGCGCGCCTTTATGGAAATTCTGATCGATACCGTGGAGAAGACGCGCATGAATGATATCAAGACACCGGTGTTCATATTCGAACGTCTCTATTCCATAATACATCCCGAGGAGCACGATGAGAGCGAATTCTACATGACGCTGGAGAAGGATCCACAACAGGAGGACTTCCTGCAGGGACGCATGCTGGGCAACCCGTATCCCTCCAGCGAGGTGGGCTTGGGTCCGCTAATGCGAGATGTCAAAAATAAGATCTGCACAGATTGCGAACTGATTGCACTATTGGAGGATGATAACGGCATGGAGCTGTTGGTGAATAACAAGATAATCAGCTTGGATCTGCCCGTGAAGGATGTCTACAAGAAGGTGTGGCTAGCCGAGGGCGGCGATCGTGATGCCATGCGCATTGTATATCGCATGCGTGGCCTGTTGGGCGACGCCACCGAGGAGTTTGTGGAGACTCTGAATAACAAGAGCCAGGAACAGGTGGACACCGAGCAACTGTATCGCATGGCCAATGTGCTGGCCGATTGCAATGGGCTGCGCGTCATGCTCGAGCGGATTGGCAGTCTGCAGCGCATCTCACGTCAGCGCGAGCTAATCCAAGTGCTGCTCAAGCTGTTCCTAATCTGCGTGAAGGTGCGTCGCTGCCAGGAGGTGCTCTGCCAGCCCGAAGTGGGCGCCATCAATACACTGCTCAAGGTGCTCCAGATGTGCTTGCAATCGGAAAACGATTCCATACAATCGGCTGTAACCGAGCAACTGCTCGAGATTATGGAAACGATACTGTCGAAGGCGGCCAGTGATACGCTCGACTCTTTTCTGCAATTCTCGCTAACCTTTGGCGGACCGGAGTACGTGAGCGCTCTGATCTCCTGCACCGACTGTCCGAATGTGCGCAATAATCCATCTGTGCTGCGTCATCTCATACGCGTCCTGGCGGCGCTTGTCTATGGCAACGAGGTCAAAATGGCGCTGCTCTGCGAGCACTTCAAGGTAGGTCCCGCTCTTAACTGTCTCTTATTGATTCTCATGGCAAATCTTTCTTCGTTCCTTAGCACACTCTTGACTTCAATCGCTTCGACAACGAGCGCACCACCGAGGAGGAGTTCAAATTGGAGCTGTTCTGCGTGCTAACTAATCAAATTGAGCACAATTGCATTGGTGGCACTCTGAAGGATTATATCGTTAGTCTGGGCATTGTGGAGAGTGCTTTGGCTTATATTACGGAGCATGCGCCATGCGTCAAGCCCACGCTGCTGCGCACGGACTCGGATGAGCTAAAGGAGTTCATTTCGCGGCCGAGCTTAAAGTACATCTTGCGCTTCCTCACCGGCCTGGCCAATCATCATGAGGCCACCCAGTTGGCCATCAGCAAGGACATTATACCAATTATACATCGCTTGGAGCAGGTGTCCAGTGATGAGCATGTCGGCAGTCTGGCCGAGAATCTGCTCGAGGCACTCAGCACAGATGCGGCGACAGCATCGCGTGTCCAACAGGTGCGCGACTTTACACGTGCCGAGAAGAAACGTCTGGCGATGGCGACCCGTGAGAAGCAACTGGATGCACTCGGCATGCGAACCAATGAGAAGGGTCAGGTGACGGCCAAGGGCTCCATATTGCAGAAGATCGAGAAGCTGCGCGACGAAACGGGTCTCACCTGTTTCATTTGCCGCGAGGGCTACGCCTGCCAGCCGGAGAAGGTGCTGGGCATCTATACTTTCACTAAGCGCTGCAATGTCGAGGAATTTGAACTGAAGTCACGCAAGACGATTGGCTACACCACCGTGACGCACTTCAACGTGGTCCACGTTGATTGTCATACGTCGGCCATACGCTTGACGCGCGGCCGTGATGAATGGGAGCGTGCCAGCCTGCAAAATGCCAACACTCGCTGCAACGGACTGCTCCCACTCTGGGGTCCAGCTGTCGGAGAGGCAGCCTTCTCCGGCTGCATGACGCGTCACAGCAGCTACATGCAGGAGAGCACTCAGCGCTGCGACATCTCGTACACGAGCAGTGTGCATGATCTTAAGCTGTTGCTGGTGCGTTTCGCCTGGGAGCGCAGCTTCCACGATGATGCCGGCGGCGGTGGTCCACAATCCAACATGCACTTTGTGCCGTACCTGCTCTTCTATGCGGTCTATTTGCTGCTCTCCTCACGATCCGCTGCCCGGGACAGCAAGACGTTGCTTAACTATTTGACAGCTGCGCCATCGGAGAAATGGCTGGAATGTGGCTACGAGGTGGATGGACCGCTCTACATGCTGACCATATCGCTGTCGCTGCACAGTCGTGATTTGTGGAACAAGCACAAGTTGGCGCACCTGAAGCGTCTAGTGGCTGTGGCCCAGGCACGTCACGTCTCACCGTCGGTGTTGTGCAAGGCGCTGCTATCGCCGGCAGATCGACAGGCCAAAGAATATAGCGTATATAAGCCGTTCCTTATGATATGGGCCCTTGTTGATTTGATCTACAATACGCTCTTCAAGGCGGTGAGCACCGTCAAGGAGGAGGACTGGCCCGCATCCCTATTTGAATACATACGCAAGAGCGACGAGGCCATGCTTAAGTCAACGGATAGCATACTGCAGACATTGACGGACGAGTTCTTGCCGTGCACCTCATTTGACGAGTTCTGTGATGTGGCGGGTGAGTTGCTGCCAGTGAAGCAATTAAATATTCAGTTTATAATTAATATATATCTTTTCCTTTTTCTAGGTCTTCTCAATCTAATCGAGCAGCCGGATAGCTTCATTGAAGATGTGCTCGGCGCCCTGCCCACCACAACCAGCTCTAGTTAAATTTTAATGCAGTTCTCAACATATTTGAATGGATGCCAATTGAACACGAAATCGGGCTCAGTTGCTGCTATCCGTTAATAAGCATATATCTATGCATAAATTTATATATTTATCACCTAAAACTATTTAATCAATAAAATTATTCGTTTGCACAATGAAAATGGACACAGAAACAGTTTATTCATATCAATTATCATAACTTTATTTTGAAACACGAAAAACGAAAACTAATCAATATACAAATACATATACATATATATAAATACAAAATAATACACAATATACTCATAATATATATAATTATATAAATATATTGCAAAATGGGAGACGTACGTTGGTACAAAATAATTCGTGTGTAAATATCATCAGTATAATTACAATTTCAGTTCTAAAAATTTTACTAATTTTTTTTCAAAACAAAAGAATATAAAGAAATAAAAAATAATAAAAAAAATAAAAAATACACTAGTCGCTGTGATATGAGTGAAAATAAAGTACATTTAATTTTGAAATTATTCCTAAATATAGAAATTTAGAAAATTTTCATATGCAATTCTGCATTAGATTGCAAAATTTAAATTCTTGTCAATTTGTAAAATGTTCTTTATGTCGAGCGACTACTGTATTTTTATAACATTCTTTAAACAAATATATTAAACAATAAAAAATGAGAGTTACAAATTTAAAGCTGTAGTAAGAATAATTGTTTTTACAACCTTTTGGTCACAGTTTTTTTTTTTTTTTTTTGTGTTTCTTTTTTGTTCGATAGTGTAATTTAAGGATGAAAAACTATAGGAAATCACTGAGTTAATATTTTGTTCGATAGTTTTGTGTATTGTGTTTAAACATAACGAGTGTATAGTAGTAGAGAGCGCTGGATAGATAGTACGTAAAATACAATGTTTTACTGTTCCTTAATTTAATAGGTACACAGGTGCAAAAAGTGCGAGAGCTTGTCGTATAAAATTAAACTAAATTTGAGCAAATGCTAACCCATCAACCGAGAGAGTGAGAGACAGAGAGGGGGACGAAAAATATACATAAATATCATAATACTCTTTATACAAAAGAAATAATTCATCAATAATAATGATATAATAATACCTTAAACCATTAATATTCATTTTTTAAAAAAAAGAAGAAAATATAGATAGAGATTCGTTTTCGTATTCGTTTCAATATATGTTTCTCCAAATCTGGAACTGGGCGGGGACTCAATGACACATTTAGTAGTAGTTGTAAATACATACATACATGCACACATATATATAATACGTATTTGTTACTTGTTAATTGTTATCCATTTATATATATATATTTTGTTTTTGTTTTTCAGTTTGTATATCTATATACTGTAGTCTGCTTTGTTTGTCATGGCTGCCTCAAAAAAGTTGATGTGCGTTTATATCAAAAAATGCACCACAATAGTTTTTAATTGTTTCTTTGTTTGTTTGTTTGTTTCTTTGTTTTCTTTTTGCTGTTGTTTTCCTATCAAATTGACAATATACACATATATGCTTTAACTTAAGTATAGTTATTTATATAGATCAAATTCCAGTTTTGTTCTTTATGTTTTTGTTTGTTTTTTAGCACTATTAGTGAAGAGCCAAAAGAATAGATATATCAAGGATCGCAAGATAATGAGAATTTTCGGATAAGAAATCAAAATTTTTTGTGAAATTTGAAAGTGAAGAATATTTTAAAAGATTTTCTACATGGTTTTTTCTGAACCCATAAGATGGTATAGAAGTAGTATGATTCATCTTTAATCTGATTGATTTGAATCCAAAGATTTAAGACGCATAGCTCAAGTATAAAATTGTTTTAACTACTCTAGAGACTCGAGTTATATAACTCTATTAGAAATGTTTTAACTACTCCAAAATCTAGAAAATTAATTTAAAAGTATTCAAATTTAAACATGATTAAATGCTATCAGAGACACCATCTTAAATCTAATTTGGACTTGATCTAGAGATTCGAAAAAAAATTCAAACCTAAAATATGCCCATTACCTTGCGATCCACATACTCTTTTTTAATAGTTTCTTTTCCTTTTTTTTTTTCTCTTGTAGACGCTCCACTTAATATTCAGATCTTATATAGTTTTGTTTTTTTTAGACGACATACATCATTAGGCTGGCTAACTCTTGATGTATACCAAGTATTATGTACAAAAAATTGCCTAAACTATGCATAGAATGCCACATATAAATCATATATGCGAGTATACTATATATATATAGTATATATATATTGGTTATTTATAATTCACTAGTACAGATCGGGAAGGGACGGGGAGGTTTATGCTTATATAGACTAACACTTACACACATATTTCTGTAGTTGTCAATTCTTAGGCCTGATGATGTCGTTGAGCGCGCATGAAGTGCCTCGCATTGAGCGGATATTGACGTGGATAGGATATCAGAGTGGAGCCGAGAGCGATGCTGAGCGGAGCCTTCGAGCGTCCGGGCAGACTGACAAAGACGGTGCCGACAGCAGCCAAATTGTCGTAGGTCGGCTCAATGGCCACCAGCATGATCTCCGTTGCCTGCACGGGACGAGAGCTGCTGTGATGGTGGTGTCCATGGGTGTGGGTGTGTGAGCTGTGTGTGCTGTGGGAGCCGTGCGAGCCGTGAGTGTGACTGTGTGTACGGCTGTGCGAAGAGCCGTGCGTGGCTGTGTGTGCGGCACTGTGCGTTGGCTGATTGTGCAATTGGGTTTCGCTCTGTAAATGCTGTTGCTGCTGCAGCAGCAGCGCTTGGCGGGCACGTTGGCGCATTTGACGCGTGGTCGATGCCGACGTGGCTGGCGGACTGTTGTCCAAGTCCAGGCTGGCCGAAGCCAAGAAGATCTGGGCGAACGGACGCTTGGCCAGGTGCAGCATTTCGACAACGTGTTGACGGCGCGCACGTCGCAAATCCGCCGCCTGTTTCACCTTCCAGACGATCACGCACAGGGCGAGGAACAGAAAGAAGCAGGAGAAGAAGACGGAGAAGAACACAAAGAGATCGATGTGCAGCTGATCCTGACGAAACACCACAGAGCCATAGCTCGGCTCCGGGCCAGAGCTGGCCCGCAATGCAATAAAGAATCGCGTGGCGCTCAAATTATGCGCATGCTGCGGCAGCGTCAGCACCAAACGATTCTTCAGTCCGAACAGTCGGAGCAGGGTGTTGCATTGATTCAGTGTCACGTGCGTGCTCAAGTCCTTGGCGAATTGATCCTGGACAACAAAACTGTGTCCCCCATGGCTACGACAGTCGTGCAGCTGCGGTATATAGAAGTTGCTGCTGGCTCCCATGCTAGGACCGTTCGAGCCAGTGCGTCGCTCCGGTGTGAAGAGCTTCTGCAGTGTTACATTGTCGTGCCGCGGCAGGGCAATGTTCAGTGGATGCTGGCGCTTCGTCTTGGGTCCCCAGTTGTAGCGATTGTCCAGAAAAATCTCGTGGTAGCCCGTTGTTTGGTTTGTTTCCACTATAAACGAATCGTCCTGCGGCGACATAAACACATCCAGCTCCCCTTGAGTCACATCGATTATGATGCGTATGTCCACGTTCATGAATCGCGGCTGTATGACAAAGAAGACCGTCTGGCCGGGCTTGAGAGCAGCTGGTTTTGATTTGCACTCCTCTGTGGGGAAGGAGAGGGAAAGTGTTAATAAAAGAATGAGTAAGAGTGCTCCAGTCGCCTAGAAAACTCTGAACTCTGCGAATACTTTATATATATATTCTGGTCAATATACTTTATTCTAAGCTTTTATGCTTACTGTTAGTTAACAGTCAGTTAACATAATACTGCTATACAAGAAAATACCCTGAAGCCGGCGAGGGCTTTATATTCCAAGCATTCTACGCTTACTGTTAGTTAACAGTGAATTAACATAATACTGCTGTTCAGAAACATTATATGTTGGGTTTATTTTATGTTTTAACAAAATATAAAGAAAGAGGCTATACTTTCTGGGTATAAATAAGTAAGAAAGCTCTGGTCGGGGGTGCCCGACTAGGAAATCCCCTCAGTGTTCAGTACATTTTCAGAGTTCAGCTGGAAGTATCCGACTTGAATATAGCCTCAAACTTGCCAGCTCTCTTAAATAACTTAGGTAGACTGATAATTCAATACAGAGGCACATTGTGGACACATTGAGAGACACATAGATGAATAAAGAATGGATAATTCGACATATACGGATGACTGTTCAATCAGAGAGACAGACACCAAAGAGGCCCCTCACGTACTATATAATAGAACTCTATATCTATAACACTATATAATAGAACACAATATATATATATATATATAACACTATATATATGTAACACTATATAATATCTGACAAGCTGACTTCTTGCTTACCTATGGGCTTGGCATCGAAGCACATGCGTGACTCGACCGTAATTTGTTTGTAGCACTGATGTCCATCGGTGGGATTGCCAGCATAGGAGTCGCGGCACTTGGAGCACTGGACGCTCCAGCAGAGCTGGGCCGAGTTCTTGCCGCCGCCGGCGATGCAGGTTGCATCGCTCTCCGTGTTGTTGGCACAGTTGCACTTCTCGCCGGTGACCGCGTCGCAGATGTTGCCATGACCGTGGCACTGGCAGGGGCGACACTGCTTGTGCAGATCCTCGCTGCCACGGAAATAGCCCAGCAGGCAGCTGTCGCAGCGATCGCCAGCGGTGTGGTTGGCACACCTCAGGCAGGTGGCATTGTGGGCCGGTCCCTCGGGCAGAATGCGCTCCAGCTCCGAGCGTGTCATGTTGAAGACAGCCGGATCCGCATCGTAGGCCACACAGACATCCGAATGGCCGTGGCAGTACTCCAGGCACGGCTGGCAGGCGTGGCCCTCGCGCGGATTGCCCACAAACAGGGGCTGGCACTTCTCGCACTGCTCGCCCATCGTGTTGTTGTGGCACTCCAGGCAAATGTCCAGCCGGCTGCTCGACTCGCAGTTGGAGTGGCCGTTGCACAGGCACTGAATGCTGCAGTTCTCGCCCACGTAGCCGAAGTCACACTGGCACTCGTTGGGCCGAATGCAGTTGCCGCGCACGCAGCCCTGACTGCAGACAGGCAGGCAACCGTTCTCGTCCTTGCGATAGCCGGCGGCGCAGACGCACTCGTAGCCTTGTTGCTGGGTCGGGGTGTCCAGATCGATGCACTGCTCGGACACGGGATCGCAATTGTGATGTCCGTTCTCGCACTCGTTCTCCGCCGGACACTGCACGTAATGCCAGCTAACCACGTCCGCATGCGTGAGCTGTGAGTCATTGCGCCAGCTGCTGTAGATGAGGTCACACGTGGAGCCCGACGGATGCTCCTGGCGATGCTCGAGTGCGCCCTCCGTGCAGATGCCGTCGCCATTGAAGCCCTCGCGCGCACACCAGCCGCAATGCGCATGCTCCAGGCAGCTGGAGCACTGGGTGTACACATGGCACGGCTCGGGACAACGCTCCAGTTCGGTGGACTCCAGCACCAGGCCACAGACGCCGCCGGCACACAGCAAGGGCTGAGCACTGGGCGACAGGCAGGCATTCAACATGGTCGACCATTTGCAGTCCGTGGCCAGCGCATCCGGTGCCGATTGCAAGCAGCTGCTGCAATTGCTGTGCGTGTGGCACGGAGGCGGGCATTGGTCCACCAAGCGGTACGCATTCTTCTCCACCAGCTCCCGGGCAATGCACTCCACGTGGCCCAGTTCGTTGCGTGCCCAGTGGCATTGGTCGCTGTGCAGCATGCACGTCTCGCAGCCCAGCTGATGGCACTGGGGCAGCGGACAGAGGCCGAGCACGCCCACGCTCAGCTCCTTCTCGCACCAGGCGCTGTTGCGGGCGCAGTCGACGCCGGCGGGCACACAGCGTCCTCGGATGCCGCACTCATCGCACCACTGGCACACGGGACTCAGCTCCTGGTGAATGGGCCAGGCGGCCAGGCAGGCGCTGCAGCTGCCAAAGCTCGAGCAATTGCGACTCGCCAGCCAAACGTCATTGCACGCCGGCCCATTGTTGATGACCAGCGTTCCATTGTAGTTGGCACACGGCGCCCGGCCCTGGGTGAAGCAATGCGAGCTGTTGCTGTACGTGTTCTGGATGGTGCAGTAGCTGCAGCCCATATAATGGCGGCACATCGACTTGCCGCCGCTCCACAGCTGGCAAATGTCCTCGGGCATGTTGATCCGCGTCACATGGCTTTGGGTGGCGCTGCCATCCCAGCCGCCAATGACATAGATTGCGCCGCTGTCCGCATCGATGGTCATGTCCTCGGCATAGCTGGCCACCGGCAGGCGGCCAATCAGCTCCACATCGTCGGTCAGCCTCACCCACTGGTTGCACGCATAGACGTAGGCAATCAGCAGATCTGTGGCATTATATGGACTCGTCCTGCCGCCGTACACAATCATGTAGTGCTCCGTGCTGACGGCCGAGTGGAAATATCGAGCACGCGGGAGTAAGGAAGCAGGTGAATTCAATTCCTTGAACGTCGGCAATTCCGTCCAGCTAAGCTTGTTCAGGTCGAGGGCGTACAGCTTGTTCTGCGCCTCGCCCGCATAGCCGCCAAAGACGTAGAGGCTGTGCGTCTCCTGGTGATAGACGGCACTGTGTCCGTACAGCACAGGCAGCCGCGCTCCCATGGCCGCCAGTTGCAGCCAGCGGCCAGTGTCCAGATTGAACTCCCACAGCTCCAGTGGACGGGATTTGTTCAGGCTCAGTCCGCCCACCAGCAGCAGCGACTCGTGCTCCTGGTAGCGCGTATGGGTCAGGGTGTGTCCGGCCAGCGCTGTGGGCGACTCGCCCTGCGAGGGATCCACCTCGATCTGATGCCAGCGCTGATTCTGGATGGAGAACAGCCAGAAGTCCGAGAGCAAACGTGAATTGGCCCCGATGCCGCCGTAGATGTAAATGTTCTGCTTCTTCACATAGATCTCGGCGGCATGGAAATAGCGTCCGAGGGGCATACGATCCTCCGGCGTGGACGACTCAACTGTCACCTGCAGCCAGGTGGCGTTCTTCGTATCGAACTGACGGAAATCATTGAGCGGTCCATGACTGGGCGAATAGCCTCCGAACATCCACAGCGAGCCCCTGCGATCCGCATTCACCGAGTGGCCAAAACGTGGTATGGTCTTTCTCAGATGCTCCAGGGCCTCGCTCAGCAGCTGCGTGTTGAACAGCTCCGTCATAACCAAATGATTCCGTTGCACCAGCGTGCCACAGTCGGCGCCCGCATAGTTGTTGTTGTTGCATATGCAACGTCCATACTCGGTATCGCAATAGCCCTGCAGCCGCTTCGCATGGCAGTTGCTGGGACAGATCTCGATCTCACAGCGCGGACCCACATAGCCGGCGGGGCAGACGCAGCGCTGCAGTGCATCACAGATGTGCGGATGCATGCAGCTGCCCGCCACGCAGTTCTTTACGGAATACAACGCATTGAAGCCAAAGTTGCGACGCTCGCTGCCCTGCTTGTAGTAGACGGTGACGTGACTGGAGCGCGCCTCGATAATCCGGGCCGCACTGTACGGCTCACAGACGACGGCCAGCAGCTGATTCTGCTGCGCAGCGCCGGTCAGGTCTGGCAGGCTGTCATAGATGTACACGGCGTTCTCGTCACAGCTCATGGCCAGGCTGTTCCACTGGAACTCCAGCTGCAGCAGCGACTTATCCGCATGCAAGGTCTTTGGCTGCAATATCCACAGGCATTCGCGCACCTCCAGGCTGGCGCCCCACGGTGAGCGATAGGACTGATAGGAGCCAATGGCACTGCGTCCAATGTTGGTCAATATGCCACGAGATTCACACTGATAGTAGCACTGGCCGCCATCACGCGGATCACCGTAGTAGCCCGGCGCACAGACATTGCACTTGGGGCCCTGCGTGTTGTCCTTGCAGAAACACTCACCGTGGCTCACATTGCAAATGCCCTAAAACAAGAGACAGCTATAGTCAAAGGAAGAGTGGACAGGACTGTGTGCTTACCAAATCCTGATTGCCGTGCCCATTGCACTCGCAGGGATGACATCCGATATTGGCCGTCGCATTGCCGTAGCTGCCCTGGCGACAACGCTCGCAGCGCTCGCCCTCGGTCCACGCCTGGCACTGATCGCACTTGCCCACGCGCTCTAGGCAGGTGGAGTGATTGTTGCAGCCGCAACTGATGCCACAATCGCTGCCCGTCCAGCCCAGGTCACACTTGCAGCTGTAGTCCGGCGGACCGGAGCAATAGCCGTGCTGGCAGAACTCGTAGCAGGTGCGCACGCAGCTGAAACGTCCGTCGCCCACGTAGCCGCGCCGGCAATGGCAATTGTAGCTGCCCTGGGTATTGGTGCATTTGGCCTCCTTGTGGCAGTCGTGCAGGCCCAGGCCACACTCATCTACATCCGGGCATTGGGCGTAGGCCCACTCAGCGTCATGCTGCGAACTGCTGTTGAGCGCCAGCGAGCAGTTTCCTGCACTGTAGCTAAAGTCGCCCTGCATGCAGATGCCCTCAATAGGATTGTCCCGATCGAAGCACCAGCCGCAGCTCAAGGTGCGCAGGCAGGAGGTGCAGTTGCGATGGCGCTCACAGGATTTGCACTGTTGCAGAGAACGCGGCGGTGCCGGATGCATAGTCAATGTGGTTGTGGGCGTGGCCGAAGCTGACGAAGCAACGGGTCCGGTTGCCGGTGACATGGGCGGCGTGCCCACCTTGTCAATCCACTCGCGGCACATGCCGAACTGATATTCGCTGGTGTAGACGGCAAAGCTGAAGCACTGGGCGCTCGCCTCGCACCACACGCAACGTCCACGCTCACCCAGACACTGATCGCAGCCGCGACGCTCGCGACATGGTCGTGGACACTGCGCCACGGATCGGACGCTGCTGTTCGACTTGCCAATCCGGCCACAGCGCGCATCATCCAGCCACCATTCGCACTCGCCATTCCCGGGCGTGGACACACAGGCCCGACAGGTCACATAGTTGGAGCAATTGGCACACTGACTGGGCTGACTGATCAAGTACGCCCAATGGGTGCCCTGATCCGTATCGTTGGCCACGCAAACGGCGCTCTCGTTGACAGACTTCAGATGGCACTTGCTGGTCAGTGGACACCAGGAGCAGGAGCCGTCGGTTAAGCAGTGCAGACAGTTCGTATACTGAGTGCAATCGCCGGAATAGTACGGCTCCAAGTACTCGAAGGTAAATGCATTCAGCTGCCCGTTGTGCAAGTGCTGCAGCTCCATTTTCGTCTTCTGATACGTGTTGTAGATGTTGTTCTGGCCAATGCGACGGCGAGCCTGAAATTAGATAATGTAATGTATTTATTTATTTATAAATATTTATATTTTTTATTGATATTTTTGATTTTTAATTTTTTTTTTTTTTTTTTTGTTATTGTTATTTTAATACAAATATTTATTCCTATCGCACTTTAAACACTGGTTGGGGGCGTAATTGATATTGATTAAATTTACTTTTGATTATAAACCAGTTCTAGTCTTTATTCACGGTATCCCATTGAACGAATGATCTAAGCTTTTAAATATACGCAGTTTATTAAAGCAGCAAATATCTAGCTCTTATATATTCTGAGATCGACACGATCAAACATTTATTCCTACTGTCAGAAAGACGAATTGAGCAAAATAGACTCAGCTTGTTTTCCTGATCAACACTATGCATACCTTATGGCGCCTGCTTCTCCTCATTCTACCCATTATATACATTTTAACCAAACCAATATACCCCAATTGTCCAATGCGTGCATAAACAATATAAAACTCACTTGAAAATCGATGAGGAATGGCTGCTCGGTGCTCGGCAGTTGGACATTGCTGCAGTAGGATTGGTTAGAGCTTTGTGTCGTCACATTGTCCAGCATATCGAGATTCATGCCCAGACCGACGCGCAGCACAGCCGACGAGTAGCTGCTGCACACCTGTATGGCTGAATTGTTGTTGTTGTTGTTCCACTGCTGCAGCGGACGCACGAAGCCCAAGAGGCGCGCCAACATTTCGCCCTCCTGCCGCTGTTCGAAGTACGCGGTGGGCGGCGGCGAGGCAAAGTCCACCATGGTAGCATTCACAATGCCCACATAATCGGGCATGGTGAAGTTCACGGGATAGTTATACTTGATGTAAGTCAAGCCGGGACGTCGATCATTGCGGGTGCACATGTCAGGTTCTCGTATTTCGGTGCCTTGCTCACCCCACCAGCCGGTGCTATCCCCGCACATGCCGTAGTTATCAGCACGGTAGTGACAGCGAGCATTCTGCACACACCAGGTGCACTCGTTGAGGCCCAGTTTGCTGGCGACGGAGAAAGCGGCGGCATTGCCACCGCCCCACAAGGTTCCGTGCACCAAGCACGAATGACAATCGCCTAAGGATGGACAAATTCCCGGGCAGCGCGTCGTCTGCAAATTGGTGGTGCAATTGGCACCAATTGTGCGTCCATAGCAGCTGCTATCCGCCGAGCACCATCCACATTCCGGATTCGATAGACATGCAGTGTGTGAGGCGTGCAGGCGACAGGCCATCTCCGGGTTGTGATTGTAGAGCGGATTCTCCACACGTAGCACCTGCGGCAGCTCGTAGGCAAACAGATCTGCATTCACATTGCCATGATAGCCGCCCACAATTAGCAGCGTGTGATTGCGACGCAGTGCAGCGGCCTGGGCAAAGACGCCCTGTTGCTTCGGGTACACACTGTCATCGGCCGAGACCAACTGATTGATCCAAATGTGACAGCTCAAGTGATACCAATACATTTGATTGTCGTAGCATATCTCATCCTTGTTATGCCGATGCGTATAGCCGCCAAAGACAATCATATAGTTGCCCGATATGGTGGCCGTATGAAAGGCTCGCTCCCTTGGTATATTCGTATCCCTCAATGCTGTGCGCGGATATAAGATCTCGGTCCAGTGCAGCTGATCCAGTTGAAAGGCAAATATGCGATCCGATAGCTTCGAAAAGCGTGCCAAGCTCGTCATAATGCCACCAAATACAATCAACGAATTGGTCGCACCATAGTAAACCGTCGAATGGGCAGCCAAGCGAACGTCCAAGGTTTTCCCGCCTCGCGGCTTAACGAGCTGCCACTGCGAGTCTTCACTGAGTGGCAAGCGTATCCGATAAATGCTAGAGGAGAATTCACCCGATTCCACGCTGCCGCCAAACAAATACAAATAGTCCAAGGCTGTGGTTAGAGTGTGTCTTGCAAGCGCCGGAGGCTGTAGCTGAGATCTGACTGCCATTTGCTTCCACTTGCCGCCACTTTCCGTATTATTATATTGCCAGAGATCGTTGTAGAAGCTGCCATTGGCATGCTTGCCACCATAGATGACAAAGCCCCCTGGAACACGATCTGCTGCATGTCCGTATCGACCATGTGGCTTGTGATCGGTCACCTCTTCCAGTATGTCCTCCAAATATTCAGTTAGCTCCTCGTCCGTAGAGTTTGCGTTTACTGTGGTCAATGGCAGCGAGGAGCGGGTGCGTCTTTGATGTAAATTCGACTCGGCCAGCGTGTAGAGTATGTTACGAAAGAAGCTCACGTCGCTGGTCAGGCCCCACAGCTTGGCTTCGTCCTCGTTCTTGTGCTGCAGCACAGCCTTCAGCAGTGTATGATCTATTTTTTGTGGATGATAAAAGTGACGGCGACTCTGTAGTGGTATGCCCCATTCATCCTCCCATTGGCTGGTGCTGAAGCGATATATCTATAAACCAAATTTAGTTAAAATAAGTAGTTTTGTGGACAAATTCCATAATTAACGCACCTGCAATGTGCTAATGACATTGTTCAGATCGTAACCGCCAAATACATAGAGTGCATCCTCATCTTCCATATAAACGGCAGAGTGTGCAGCACGTGGTGTCATGCCCTCAGCATCGGTGGCCAGCCAACGCCAGATGCCGCCTGGTGGATTATCACTCAGATCACACAAACGTCCACTGTAGCCTGGGGAGCAATGACAAATGCTTTTCTGGCATTTGCCGCGACCATAATGTTCGCCGCATTTCTGCGGGCACGCCTCATCCTCACAGTCGGGCCCCACCCATTCGCCATGGCAGACGCACTGGTGGCCCACGCACTTGCCATGATTGTGGCAGTTGTTCAGGCAGTTTGATATGTAATAGGAAGCACGAAATCCATCCAGGACATAGTTTGTATCGCTGTACATTAGAATGAGCATCTGTGAAAACAATTTAGAGATGAATAATAGATTCAAGAGTATGGTTAATATGATGCCACTTACACTACCGCTCCGTGCGACCAGTTTCTGCGGTTGTGTGCGTCCGCTGAAGCTGCCCAAGAGAGTCGAGTTGAAGGAATCGCCGTCGTATACATAGATATAATCATAGGAGCACTCAGTGCCCATGCTATGGAATGTTAATGTTATAAATTGACTGTCATTTTTCGCTTTTATCAGCCATTCGCAGTGCGAGTCCTGCGTATAATTGTAGCCGGAGGGGCCATCGCTGATTTCACCGTAGGGCTCGGTGAATACCTTTCGACTGCGATCGCAGGGCGCTGTTATATGTAGCTGATCCGATTGTAATGGCAATTGAAAGCTGATTAACCAAAATGTCAAGGTTGGCAGCAGCGCGTACATTCTTTGCATTTTAATTACACTCTCGCATTCGCAGCCCAATCTCATTTTTATGCTAATTGTGTTAACACAATGACGGGCACATCCGTTTGTATTGTGTTTATCCGGTTGCAATTGTGTTGATGCATGTTTTCCACACTTCTTACATTGCACACAATTGTGGCATTATGGCCCGTTGCCCACCAGTAAACTCGTCGGCCGCTGAAAAAGATATTTTCTCTCAGTTGCTTCAGTTGCAAAGTTCCTTCTTTTTTTTTGTTTAATTTTACTAATTAGTGGTGGGCAACATTTATCGCAACTGAGATACCCAGTGACTGGCAAATATCGTTGCGAGCACGAAATCATGGCAATACTGTTTATTGCCATTCACAGCGATACATAACTATTGCACATCTCTAATTCCGTCTTTTTGGGTTTTCTTTCCTATTCAAGATGGTAGGTGTTCTGATCGGCTTTGACGAAAATCAGCAAACATCCGTGTTAATAACATTCAAAATGTTAAACAAATTATTAAATATTGCACAACATAATGTTGTTTTTGATTTTGTGGCAATATTCAACGAATGTGCGTACTTTCAATGCATTCTATTTGATACGCAAGCTTTTGTGTTTCGGTTTAACATTTGTGATGGCGGCAACAAAATACTAAGAAAGCTGAAATTGATGTGTTTTTTGTTTTCGATTCTTATAGGTGAATGTACCTAAGCAACGTCGCACCTTCTGCAAAAAATGCAAGGTCCACAAGCTGCACAAGGTAACGCAGTACAAGAAGTCCAAGGAGCGTAAAGGTGCTCAGGGCAGAAGACGTTACGACAGAAAACAGCAGGGTTTCGGTGGTCAGACCAAGCCCATCTTCAGGAAGAAGGTGAGTTAGTTCAATGTAGTGATATCATATATCAATATTGGCATTTAAGTAGAATTGGATCGACTGCGCTACAGAAAAAGCATTAAGCGATTCATTGGGAAGAAGTGCCAAAAGTAAATAATTGTTCTTGCATTGCGTGCGGCCTTAATGGCAGCGTGTTCAGAGTGTTCTGCTCCTCCTGCTGATTGCGCCCCACCTGCACAACAAACAAATATTCCATTTTAAAAACTCTAGAAATGTTCCTATTTATCCGATATTAATGCATTTCTTTTTCTATTCCTGAACAGGCCAAGACCACCAAGAAAATTGTGCTGCGTATGGAGTGCACTGATTGCAAATACCGCAAGCAGACACCCCTGAAGCGTTGCAAGCACTTCGAGCTGGGCGGCGACAAGAAGCGCAAGGGACAGATGATTCAGTTCTAAGCTTCCAGGATTTGTAATCGCCAGCTACCTTTTGATAATGAAGTGTTTTTAAGTTGTTTTCATCGACTGCTTTTGCCGTGTCCGGCAACAAGTGAGAAAATAAAACAAATTGTAGACGTAAATTTATACCAAATCTTTTCATTTAAAAATGTAGCATTTCATGCACATGCTATATCACACTCTACGCTGAACAATGAACATTATTCAAGATTCCACATTTTCTTCCAGAATGCCATCCTCTAGCATGAAGTCGGGCTTGCTGCAAATTGACATAGCTTTAGTTTTGCTTGAGTTCATTGCTTATGCTGAGCTACTTACTCCAGCATTTCAGAATCCAGGCCTTCTGTTCGCATTTTTATTTTAACTGCAGGCGCTGGCACGCCCACTTGCAGCATTTTGAAGAATTTCTTGTAGCGAACATCTTCACGCACCCGTACGCCTTTTACTTCTTCTGTGGGTGCTTCTGTCTCTGGCTTGTCAGTTTCGTCACAAGTGGGTGGTGCCTCAGTGTTCACTTCAGGCTCTGTGGTGACATTACCTACGTCTTTATCTACCGGTATAGATGCTAGTTTTGTTTCTAGTATTATTAAAGCCGCTTCTGTTCTTTGAAGCTGTCGCTCCATTCGCACAAATTTGGTTTCGCAATTCAATGCGAATTCATTGAGAAAGGTGCAGGTACTTAATAGGAAATGATTAACAAAAGCGAGTATACGCTTTTGATTTAACGGTGGTATCTGAGTTTTATCCACATCACCGGTAAATGTTGCGCTTGCTTCCATTATTATTATTAATTGTATTTACGTCGATAACTATCTTATTAATATGTGACGGCTTCGATGACGATGGATATTGTTATCGAATGACCACCACATAATGTGCAGTGCTGTAAGCGTAAAAATAGTGCTGTAAAAAAGCCCTTAGTTTAACGTATTTTCTGATTGCTTTTAAATATTTTATTTATTCGTTTTTATTATATCTTAACATGAAGTGTGTGGAGTTTTCTTTATGTTTTCTTCTTGTTCTTGTTGTTAGAGTATCATGTATGGTGTTTCTTTTTGATTTATTATAAAAGTATTTATATATTTTGTTTTGTTTTTTTTTTTTATTTAATTTTTGTTTGTTAATATGCATGAGTTTTCTTTTAAATTTTTTGTTTCTATATGTATAAACTTATGTGCTTGGAATCGGGTTTATTCCGCTATATGCTCAAATCTACAATGAACGTTGTACGACTTAATATTACATTTATTTTCTTTTTGTTTTTAATGTTTTAATTATACCATGCGCATTCAGCTTTTGTTATTTATCGAATAACAGTATCGAATGTTTTGCGCTTTTATTTATATATATTAATTTTTTTAATATATTATATATTGTGGCACCCCATTGCGTAAAAATAATAAATAAAAAATGTTTACAATCTGTTTAGAATCTGTTGTTACTTTCATTTCGTAATGTTTTGCGTTTTGGTGAAAAATATGGCAGTGGATTTGTATAACGGTACAAAAATAAAAACCATTTTGTGCGAGTTTCTTTTCGTTTTTTGTTTGTCTCTTTATCAATTAATAAATTAAGATTGCTGCCAGCAGCGGAAATTTGTTTTCGTTTTTGTTTTTCTTTTTGTTTCTGTCATTTCTCTTTCGTTCTTTCAAATGAAAAGGCAACAAAGGTTTGGAGTTGTTTCTTGTTACTGATTCTGTTCGGATGAACTGCATCGTTGCAAACGAGAACCCGCTGGTCCACAACGTTTTAGAAAATTGCTTTTGTGATTTGTGTTTGTTTATTTATATATATTTTTTTATTGTTGACAAATGCGTTGGTGTTGTAAAAATATCTCAAGGCCAAATTCATTTTGTAAAACTTTATTTAAAATAAAAATAAAAAATACATGGTAATAAAAAATCAAAAATGTACAATTAAAATTAAAATCAATAGATTTAATGTATTAATGTTTTTTTGTATGTGTGTGTTTGTTTGTTTATATAACTACCATTATATTTGTTTTTGTTTTTTTTTTAGTAGTATATCATATAGATCTACAATGTGTGTGGGTGTATATATTTATATATGATATCGCATTTTCAATTTGTAACAACTAAAAGTACAAATTAAAACACACATAATTTATCGATAGTAAAGGATTTTTTCTTTTATGTATATATAAATATAAATATATATATATGAATCATAGCTTGATTTATATATATGCATGTATATATATATATATTTGTATTTATCGAATATCAACTTGGGTTCATTTTTCCTTTTTTTTTCTTTAGCTGCGTTTCGTTACCTTTTCTTTTTATAATTGTTAATACTATTACTAATATTGAGTTGCTCGGCATTCACGTCCACATTCTTTAACGTTTATTTGATTACAATTAATGAATCGTTAAGCGATCCAAATCATATATATATATTTATGAGTATATATATATTCAACTACAAGTGTACGAAATCCTTTTCATTTTTGCTTTTTTGTTTTATGTTAATACTAGGCATAAATTAAATAAATAGCTTAGCATACAGTTATAGCTCAACGGCATTTATTTTTATTTTTTTTTTTTATATATCATCTGGATCTGGATCTGGATCTGTATATATGTGTGTGGATCTCTAACCCAAGCATTGCGAACTCTTTTTCTTGTATTCGTTTTTTTTTTAATGAAAAATTATAGAAATCGAAGCATTTTACTTTTCACTTAGTGTTTAATAAAGTTTTCTGGCGATTGTTTACTTTATGTTTGTTTACTCTTCATACTTTTATAAATAAACATTATCTTTATCTTTATCGTCGTCGTCGTTTACTAAACTTAATTTACAACTTGCACGCTCTTTGTATTTTGTTTTTCTCATTCTTTTGCATGATTAAGAGGGAGGGCTAAGGGTTATATATATATATATATATATATATATATATATATATATATATATATATATATATATATATATATATATATATATATATATATATAAAACGTTATATATATGCCGCTTATGTTCTACAAATTTGATCGTCTATATATCATTACGTAAACGTTATTTCTTTTTTTTTTGTTAGCTGAGTACATTTGATTGCAAAAAAAAAAACTTGCACAGCGAGTGGCCAATATAGCAAAAGGTACGTACATCCACTTCATACATCATACATAATCGATTATATCATTTAAGGGCATTTTTTTTTCTCTATATAAAATGTACAGTAAAGCTTCACACTGGAGCAACTATTGACACAATCGCTGAGCAGTTAAGAGCAATATAAAATATAATTAAAAACTAAATTGTCATCGATTGGCAATTGTCTACATTAAAAAATAAAATTAAACATAAAGTTGTTGAATTTGTGGCTAAGAAAGAATACAAAATTAAATGCCATAAAATCAAGAACTTTACATTTGTTGTTAACAAATAGTGTGTGTATATGTGTATATGTGTTTAATATGCGGCATGGATTTTGTATTCGTATTCGTATGATCTTTTAGATTACAAATGGTGCTCGCTCGTACGCTCGGAAATGCCATAATAATGTAAATTTTATTATATATGTATATATATATTATTATTTTTTTAGGTTGATTTATGCCCTTTCTTTTATGCATATATATATATAGCAATGTGTGTTTTTGTTGTTGTTCATCTCTTGTATATAATTGTATAATTAGATTTAAATGTATAGTAGTATAATGTATATATATAAGTGTATTTTATATGTATAATTATTTAACTCGAACTCGTAATCGCTTAGCTGAGAGCTGCTGCAGCATTGGCTGTGTGTGTGGTGGAGGCGGAGATTAGGGATTGGGATTGGGATTACGAAGGGGGCTGGATATTTGGGAAATGGGGGCTGGGCTTAGTCCGACGTAAGTTAAACAAAGACCTTGGCCAGTCCATCGGCGCCGGCACTGGCTATATAGGGCTTGGTTGCATGGAACGCCACGTCAAATATACTCTCATCGAACTTCTTACGATGTGCGGTTATCTCCTGCACGCACGTCTTATTGTCCAGATTCCAGAGGCGTATGGAGCAGTCATGTGAACCGGACAGCAGATACAGTCCATGGGCGTCAACGGCTAACGATGTGACCGGCTCCAAATGCGCAACCATCGAATGCACCAATGTTCCCGATGTGTTATCCCAGAAGCGTATATGGCGATCCTCGTGTGCGGTTATTGTGATGGGCAGTGTCGGATGCGAGACGACCTTATTAATGAACTTCCCCGTATTACCGGACATCTCTTGTGAGGCCTCCAGTTTGATCACCTGTTTGCCCGTTTCCGTGTCATAGATGATGCAGTGTGCACTGTTGTAGGCCACCACAATGTGATCCACCTCGTTGCGCACAAAGTCCACGGATGAGGGCCCGCCCTCGGCCTCCGCGGCCGTATAGGTGCGCAGCAGCGGTTCCTTGGTATATGGTGACCACAGCTTAACGGTGCCGTCTGCGGAACATGACACAATGTTGTTCTGCATGGTGGTCAGACCCCAAACGGCGTCCGTATGACCCTCCAATGTGCCGGAATGCACGTTCGGATCGTAGCAATCATATGGATCAATGTTGGGCGATGGCAGTTGCCAGCACTCGATGTTGCCATCGAGGCCACCCGAATAGCATGTCTCGCCGCTAGACGACATGCCCAGGCAGAGGACGGGTCCGGTGTGGGCACGGAACGTGTAGAGCGGCTCAACATCAAGACTAGCGGATTTTTTGGCTTGCACCGTCTTCTGTAGATTCCACAGCTTGAGCGTATTATCCTCGGAGGCAGTGATTAGCACGGGCTCCTCCGGATGGAAAATCAGTGAGCGTACTCCGTCAAAATGCGAGCGCAGCGTATACTTGGCATTCCAGGTTTTGCGATAGCCAGCGCCACCGGCACTACCGCCAGTGCCGTCCTTAGCATTCGCATCGTACGCACCGTCCGACTCATTGTTCACTGTCAGCTGCGCTAGCTCACCCAGGCCCAAGGAACCGTCCACCTCTGCGAAGAGATGAAAATGGGAAATTCAATTTATTATTATGTGTAGGAGAAATCGAAGATTATGATTTTAACAGCCAACAATCAATGGAAACAGCGAGAATATCGATTCACTAACAATGCTTAGTTTTTTTTATTATCGATCGTTTCAAATATCGATAGATTTTATTTTGATTCTTATCGCAATTTCGATTTCCAGCGATTGTTTTGCAGCTTCTAAATTTGATGATGTGTTTCAGTTTGAGTGATTAGTAAAAAGCACCTTCGGTCATTAGATTCATATCGTTTAAGAGCTGCTCTCCCACCTCCGCCTCAAGATCTATGCAAAAGATGAACGCATCAATAGGACGCAGAAGAAGAAGAGAAAAGCGAAAGAAACAGAAAGCGAAAAGCATATAACAAATACTGCGTTTGTTCTTGGATTGTGGGTGGTATTTTTGTGGATCGTGTTTTAATTGGTTTCTTTTCGGGATTTTGCAAAGTAAAAACATAAATACTACAGAGTATGCGACGGGTGGGAGGGCTTTGCAAATTGGTATACGGGAGGAGCGGATGAGCTACAAGATATAATAATGCTCGATTTAGTCATACCTTCGGTAAGCATATCCTTTCCAGACTTGGGCCGCTTGGCCATTTTGACATCGGTATCCTCATTGTCGGTCGCCACCATTTCCAGATCATCGGAGATTTCATCATCGTCGGACATCTCTGTCGGTCCAAGGAACTCAAAATTGGCCATGACCGCCGCCTCGGTGTCCAGTATGATGGCATCATTCGATTGTTGCACTTTTTTAGCGGGAGTATGACGGCCTAATGTGAGCAAATTATTCAAATCTTCTACAGGGGGGACAAGGGTGTACAATGACCTACCTTCCGATTCTGAGGCACGTTTATTGCTCTCATTGCCATTGATATTGGGACTGAGATTCTCGCCACCGCTGCCAAGGCCGCCGCCAGCGTTACCAACGCCACCGCCGCCGCCGCCACCGACACCATCATGATCCGCATTATTGTTGAGTCCGAGTATGGAGCGAACACGATTCGAACGCACATCGATTATGTTGTCTGTGTAGCCGATTTCTGCCAGATACTGGCGCAACATTTGCCTGCCTTGCCGCCACGTGGTGTTCGACACAGAGCTGTAGGGCACTTCCGAATCGGTGGCCACATCGGTACCGATGCCACCATCATCATTCGATGACGGCTTGAACTCGTTCAATTGCGGCGGGTCGGTACCGTACTTTAATCGATAGAATTTCGCTCGCTCCTGACGCAGCGCATACTCCAGCATCTTGATGCGTCGCGTCAGATCAGATTTGAGGCTCTCTAAGCATTTACGTTCGCCCAGCAGCATCGCGATGCGCGCCTAGTAAAAAAAAGGATAACAATTTATTAGTTAAGGTTGGAATAACAATATCAAGAAATACAATATAAATATCTTTAGATAATCAATTTATGCTGTAATAATAACTGTATTATCATCATATATTCAATTTTCACATTCAATTTGAGATGAGAAGAGAGATTGATAATATATGAATATTATTGGACTTTTACTCTGAACATTCCACATTAACATATATGAATATGAATACCCCATATGCTCCATTAGGGTATAATCAATTTTCATTAATGTAAAGCTTGAAAGCTTTCATATGCTTCCCATTAAATATATATGTATGTGTATATGCACGCATGTGTATCCGTGTGCGTGCGTGCGTGTGTGTGTGTGTGAATGATGAATGCCTGCGTTTCGTTGCATTTCAATTGCTGCGTTTGGCGCGACGCTGGATCGGTCTTATAATTGACGCTCTGCTGCACCACAGCAAAACGAACGAAAAAACAATTAAATTCAATTAATTGTAATATAACATTACAGACTTGCTGCACTAATTGTTGCCCGAGAGTGAAAAGGATAGGGAATGTGAGCTAGAGTGAAATCCGCAATATTTACCGCTACTGCGTCAAATATGCGACGCTGAATTGTGAAAGCACTACTACTATAAACCCACCCCCCTGCCCCACCCTAATCCTTAGCTGGAACAACTCTATGTTAGGTTATGTAGCATATGTGTATGTATGTATTTATAGGCAATATATTGCCATAGGCCAAGGGAGATGAAGGGCAATATTATTGTATAAAACGCCTACGCACTAAGCAACAACAGTAATACGAACAGGAGCATAACGGGAGGAAAAGGACTGACAGGTGCGTAACGACGATACAGCGCAAAAATAAAAAGAAACTTTTGCTTACTTCCTTTTCCGCTCACTCATTCAATTGGTCTGCCCCACACAACTTAAAAGGGGAGGTGCACACACACACTCACTCGCACGCACACATACGCACACAAAGAATTGGCCAGCTCTCAATGGGTGTGCGCTCCAAAGGCAACAACAATAACAATTTATACATGCTAATAACAGAAGCAGCCGCAGCGCATGAGAGCAGCAAAAAGAGAGCAGCCGATGTGAAGTAATGGTCAGAGAGAGTGCGAGAGAGAGGGAAAGAGAGAGAGGGAGAGGTAGAGAGCATGTAACGTAACTCTGCCGCCATTTGATTTTCTACACAATTTGTTTCATTCTTGTTTAGTTGCTGCGGCGGCTGCTGCTGCTGCTGCTGCTGCTGCTGCTACTGCTATTATTATTGTTCTTGTTGTTGCTGCTGGCTGTTAATGGAAACATGTTCTGCATTTGAATTAACATTCAATGGCATTTCATTTGGCACGGCCGCTAATTAAAGCACGCATTTACCAGCGAAATGTTAGAATGCTGTTCGCGTGCCAGTGTTGAAAGCTGCTGAATGAAAAAAAAAAGGTGGCCAATGCAAAAAGCGACAAAAGCCACAATAGTCCAACCAACTGCAACAACACTCCCAATGAGCTTGTGTGTGTGTGTGTATGTGTGTGTTAATGCCAAGCACTTTTTAAATTACCCAGCGACATGCAATGATGATGATGACGACGACGACGACGACAGGGCGAAATATGTGGGCGGCAGGTGGCGCATATTTATTTATTTATTTTTATTTTTTGCTAGCTCTCTTCATAGATATACAAATAGCAGAGCAACAGACATTTGTTGGTACAAAATAAATGTTGAATAATGCATTTGCTTCTGGCATTTGCGGATATTGTTGAGTTGGGGCATGAAGTGCTTCTTATTGCTTTTCTAACACGAACATAAGCGCAAAGAAACTAAATATGATGCGTATTCACGCAAGCAGAGATTTATTGAGCATACGACGGTTAAGGAAAATATTTTTTTAATCAAATAAATATTTCAAATACCCATAGCAATAAGCACGATCTTTATTTCTTTATTTCTGTCATTTTTGACACGCGCCCATCTCTAGACAACAGAGCGTTAGACATACCGAGACAATGAATAAAAAAATTAATAAATTAGTACATATCTCTAGGCCATATCGAGATCAAAAATAAAACGTAAAATAAAAAATATATATATATAAATACATATGTATGTATGCAGATAGGAAATTACGTTTTGTTTTTTCTTTCCACTAATCGCTTTCATCAAAACGGCCATTCGTCAAATGCAAAACAAATAGACTAATTAACAGCTGGCCTGACGGCATTTGCCATCGATTCCAATGGAATGGAAGCAGCGGCCTGCTGTTGCTGCCAACAGCAGCACCGGCGGCAGCGGGAAGTTTATAGATTGTACAATGAACCAGGCCCGGCACAAACACAAGGACGTTGCATGTGCAGCACTGACACTGACACACAAACAGCCGCAAGCCAAAAATAGACACACGCAGCGCACACGACACACACATATATGCATAGACATATGTACATATATGCATACGAAAGTGTATATGTGTTTGTGTGTGTGTGTGTGCGTGTGTATGCAAAGGCGCTAAAATGGCTTCCAATGTGGTGGCTGCTGCTGTTGGATATGGGCGCCGTCGTCTAGTCACTGCCCACTCTCTGCTTCATTTTCTTATCTTTTTTTTTTGTGTTTTTGGCAAAACACAAACAAGGCGAACAGGTTCATAAACATAAATGTTTGCGACAAATGTGCGGTGCGGTTTGTCTTGTGTAGGCAAAATGCAGAGTCAGCGTCGTCGCCAACTTGTTTCCAGTGCAGTGACGTTTTGAATGTCACTTGTTTATCAGAGCGTAACGGAATGTACACTGAGCGCATCGATGCTGCGTAGTATCGATAACGATAGCACGTTTCCCCAGCTGCTAGTGCATTTTGCGGGTGAAAGCGAGAAAGTATGAGGGGGTAAAGTCAAGAGCATCGATAAGCGATAAGCGATCAGCATATGATTATTAAATTGAGTAATTTTGTACCTTTCCAATGCCTTTTTTCGATAAATGCGCTTAGCTAAATTAGAATTACTAAAGGCGTTGCAGCTGATGCATTTATAGGCAATCAATATGCAAATATACAAATGAGTAATGCGGTATACGAACAATAATATATAATATATCATATAAAATAAACAGTAAAGCAATAAAAATTCCTTAAATATTCCCCGTTGAATTGATTTTTCCTACTATATAATACGTTTTATGCTCAGCTAAGTAATTATTGCGAATGCCGTTGCAGCGCTGCTTCAGCTTAAACAGAGCATAAAGTTGATTACAAAACAAATTAGATACAGCTGTGCTGTCAGGTAGGTAAACTCGCTCAAAGAAAAACCCATCGAAATGGAAAGTGAGCTTTAAGGATAAGCGACCGACTCACCTGCAGCTCGGCCCTGTCGACGTCCCACTGTGACCGCTCCAATTCGAACCGCGACCATTCGTGCTGTATGAAATGCAATATGCCCGGAATTGTGTATTGCGGCGTGGTTGCTTGCTGGTTATTGGGTCCGCCGCCGGGTCCGCCCATGTTATCGTCGCTGCCATTGTTGCCAGCGCCACCGCCAGCACCGCCCATGCCGCCGACTAAGCCACCCACATTCGCATTCTGTCCGCCCAGGCCGCTAATACTGAGGCCGCCGCCTCCACCGCTGCCTAAACTGTTGGATAGGACACCGCCGCCAATGGCGGAATTGGCAACGCCAACGCCCAGGACGGCTGCGCCACCGACCGGCTTGTTATTGATGCCAGCGGTGGCTCCTGAATTGGTTCCCATTTGTTGCTGGTGTTGTTTTTGTTGTTGTTGTGGCTTGACACTGGATCCGCTGCTCCTGCTCCTACTCCTGCTCGCAGTTCGTGTTGCTGTGCGTTGCCAGATGCTCGAACTCTGGCTCCCTTATGACAGTCGTTGCGATCCGTTATTGTGGTTTTCTGTTGTATTTTGTTGCCGAATATTTTATTTTATTTTTTTCTGAGCCTGGTTTTTGTGTTGCAAAATAATTCACTCGATGGCGCTGGACACGTTGATTGGTCTGGTTCTTAAAGCTTGCCCTCGAGTGTTAGTTTTTAGCTGGCTGTTTCTATTGGTCCTGTTTTGGGAAAAGACAGAACAGAAATGGCCAGACGTAAGACAAATGAGGTCATTGAATTTTTCCCGAGCAGCAGAAAACAAGCAAAAGGATACGGGGCTTAAATGAGTGACTGCTCGCCTCGCCTGGCCTGTCTTCCGTCTCCCGTCTACCGTCTACCGTCTCCTGTTTCCCGGCTTGCTCTGCCTTTCTCTCTCACACTCTTTCTCTTGTTCGCACTTCACCGGAACCTTACACGCCCCCGCTCCGCGCGCGCACACTCTTTCTCTTTCTCTCTTTATTTTACGATACAACAACGTCACAAACACACTCAACACAACACACACACACACGCATAACACACATACACACGCACTCACCCAATCGCACTGATTTGAATGACAACGACAACGACGTTTACTACTATTTAGGCACACATACTGAAACAACGTATCCAGCACATAAGACTATTCCCTGAATCTTTTATTATTACGCACATATACTTGAAAATTTTGTTGACTATTTACAAATTTTTCCAAGGAAACGTTGTTGCTACCGTTTTTTTTTTCGACTACGATTTTGGTTAGAGACGTTTACGCAAAAAAAAACACACACACACACATTCAATTTTTCTGCGACGCGAACATGCATTTAAGTGTAAATGCAGACAAATGACGATTTTATTCTGAGTACGAATCACAGGCTGAAAATAAATACGTTTTTCTGTTTATGATTGCGTTATTTACGACTTGTTACTAATATAATTAATGCAAACGTCGTGCATTGCACACAAAAAGTCGATTCAGCCGTTCGTCGCACAGAATGTTTGGCCTGGAACTCTGAAACAACAGAGTTGCTGCTGCTCGCGTGCATACGCTTAGCTCACTCATACACGTTGTATTGTCACCGCGATTGTATAGCTATCTCGCTTTACGTATCTATATACAAAGAAAAACACACACGAACACAAGCGCACACCAGGCCGTACTATTTTCACTTTGCTTAATTTAAAGTAAATGTAACTGCCTTATGGCCTTCTGCCAATAAAGAAAGCGTTAGTTACGCTTTGCTTATTTTACACGTTATGTCACCGCTTGACTATATTTTACAATATGTTTGTTAGGTTTTCACGCAGCTGCTTTCATTCCATTCACCTTTATTTTTTCTTAAAGTCCGGCAACTACCACAATTTATCGGAAGACATACAGAGGTCTTATCGATTGGTATTTTCAATGTGCTGCTCGACGAATATCACTTATCGAATATATTTATATTACGCTTTTAATATTCATTTAAATTTTAATTAAAGACTAGCAGAGGAAGTTGGCATATCATGTGTAACCCAGTGGATAACCAAGGGACTTCAATTATAATTAATATACATTTACATTTACATTTTAATGATAGCTTAACATTATTGTTGACAGAACATATATGTATTTTAGTTAAAAGAACATTATTATCGTCTGATTTAAAATCTCCTCATCCCACTAGAGTGAATTGCTTGTCCAGAGATTCCTCAAAATTTACACATTGAAACGTTTACATGAATTCCTCGCACCAATCGTTGAGGCAATTGTAGCAATCGGATGCCTGTTTTGAGCTAGCGTGACAAACATCCTTCATCCAATCCTTAAATAGTTCTTGGTCCTTTTTCAGCACCAAGTACTGGCCGAGTACAGTGTATGCCTTGAAACATGAACGAAATGCCGGTTATTTATTTAATAACAAACGGAAACAAGAGATCTGTGCATATGGCGTCATTCACATTTCATATTTACCTTATCAAATCCCGCTTCCGTAAGGCGTCCGCCAAGCGTTTCACCAATGCCAGCCAATTCTGTGACAGATTTCTCCCCCATTGGTTCAGCTACAAAATTTCTGTACTTTTGCGTAGTGCCTGACATTTCGTATGCTTTTTCGTTTAAATTAATATGACGCGTGAATTCTTAAACAATTAAACGAAATGGCCACTTTAGCGAGTTTCGCGTCGTTTCTAAAAATGACGCACAAATAGAATGTGGCAGTATACGGAAAGAAGAAAAATACCACATTGAGAAATATCGATAAATGTGAAATACAACGCTGAGGAATACGTTGTGGTGTGCTACAAATTTGAATTAAATTGCACAATAGAATTACAAAATGTTTATTATTATATATGTTTGTTTTATTAAACAGCATTTAAATAAATTTTAAAAAGTAGTTTGAATATTTTCTGGTGTAATATAATATTATTTTAATATGCTTGGAATGTAAAATATAGTCGTAATTATATTGGGTACTGAAAAAAAAACGTAGTATACTTTTGTTAGGGAAAGTTAATTATTGCATACCTTGAGTGTATTGTATCATCGTATAATCACCGAGAACTCAGCGTTTAGATACCCTTTCCAACAACAATTATGTAGAGTTTTTTATTGATTGAAATACTTGTCTCGTTCCTGTAGATTCATCTTAGAGAGCGGGCAGCCATCTTTCTGAGGTGCCGTTGCTTTTCGGGAGTGTACTCTCACCAATACGAAGCTGAGGTGAACCTGTCGTATTCATTTGCGAAGTTTTAAGAGCCGACGTAGTTTTTTTATTTCAAATTTAAATGCAGCCGTTGCATGCATCAGTGAATATTAATTTGGGTCTAACCCAATTAACCCCCATGGAGCTGCCTGATAAACTGCCTTGGCTACACTGGATACAGCTTGTGGAAGACAGCGTAGCTCTAGCTTCAGTCTTGATTGACAACTGGCCCTGGTCTCACTTTTAAATAGGCCGCCAACGCAACAGCTATAAAACGCCCAAACGTAACGGACGAATGCCTTAGTTGAACGTTAACGAAGAGACGAAAGGAAAAAAAAACGTTGAAAAATAAGTAAAAGACGTAAAAAATGATATTGAACCTGGCGTTGGGTTGGCTCTGCGTCACTGTCATTTGGCCAGGTGAGTGAGTGAGTGACCTGATTAATTTAAGTGCTTCAGCCGATCGAAGATCGGCGATCGCGGCAAATCAATTATCAAACTAAGAGAAACTGGTTTGCCAAAAGGAGAAAAGGATTACAAAACGAGAGAAGAGACAAGAACCTCATGAAGATGTTCGTTTAGTTGTCAGGCAACCGACAAGCTATCGAGATGGGCACGGGCTTCGGCCTCGCATGCATTTGCAATGTGATCAATCCCTGTCGCAACGAGGTGGCCAACACCTTTGTGCTCGTCCAGTGGCTAATAACAGGATTCGCTGCACTGGCTCAGGTCGTGCGGCCCGTGCTGCTGCTTTGTAATTGAAAAACTAAACTAAAACCAATCAAAATGATATCAATTGATAAATCTTGTGTTCCCCTTGCAGTTGGCATACGCGGCGAGGTGATCTTGAGTCAAGAGGACTACAACAAGACCTGGATCTACATGCCCAATGGCGACGGCAATCCAGAGGTGGCCTATCTAGTGGAGCCGCCGCCAGAGGATCGCATCAGTTTGCCCCAATTGATAAAGTTTGAATATTACGGCAGGTGAGACAAGCATCCCCTAGAGACTAGTGTTGCTCATTCTCTGATTTCTCCCATTCGATTCCAACTTAGTGACGCTCCCAATGACATGATCACTTCCAATTTCTGGATCGATGAGAACGACTTTGAGCATGGACGTCGTAAGCGCGACACCTGGCAGGAAATGGCCGAAAAGTTTGACCCGAAGCTGGACACTAAGATCTTGGTGCATGGCTGGAAATCGAGCACCATGAGCAACTCCATACAGTCCATACGGGGCGCATATATCCAGCGGGGCGAGGTGAATGTATTCGCCATCAACTGGAGGGATCAGGCGGATAATATCTACTATCTGACGCCGGCTCGATATACTGTGCAAGTGGGTCGAGCGGTGGCCAAGCTGATAGATCTGCTGGTCGAGGAGAAGGAGGCGGATCCACAGCGCATTCATCTAATAGGCCACAGTTTGGGCGCACACATCATGGGCTATGCGGGTTCTTATACAAAGTATCGTGTTAGCCGCATAACTGGACTGGATCCGGCACGACCCGCCTTTGAGGATTGCATTGGGCCAGAGAATCATTTGGATGAGACCGATGCCAATTTTGTGGACGTCATCCATAGCTGTGCGGGCTATTTGGGCTTTCGCAAGCCCATTGGCATGGTGGACTTTTACCCGAATGGTGGTGGGCCACCACAGCCAGGCTGTACAGAGATTTCCCAGATCTTCAGTGAGTGCGATGAAGGTGTTCCTCATGCCACCAACTAATCTGTTCTTCTTCCAGCCGGTTGCAGTCACGGCCGCTCCTATGAGTACTTTGCGGAGTCCATTAACAGTGACAAGGGCTTCTACGGCGTGCCTTGTGGCACATTGGACGAGATGAAGGGCAAGAACTGCACCGGCAGCAAAATCCTAATGGGCGATCCAGTCCCTAGGGAGGCGCGTGGCATCTATCTGGTTAAGACGAACAAAAAGCCCGCTTTCGCACTTGGCATCGAAGACTTACTGCCTAAGGACTATGATGACGAAACTAATTAATTTATAATTTTCTTTTATTTTTCATTATTTATAAAACTTAAATTCAAGCTTAACCTACAAATACAAAAGAGAACGACTTGCAGTATCGAACTGGTTCATTTGGTTCAGGGAATGACATCCGTGCGCCGCCGTATGATATTGCTGCTGCGATGACTGCCATTGGGCTGCAGCACATCGCCGGGTCGCGGCTCAATCTCATAGTGCTTATAGCCATCCACATCGTCCAGCTCCTTGGCAGTGAACTTGGCTATCATTGTGCCTCTGCCGGCATATGGTGGGACATATTTGAATGTCGCTGCGGCCGTGCCACCAACTGGTACTTCAGCAATCTAAGGAAAATAAGAACAAATAAAGGAACTTGTTATTGAACTATTGAGCGAACTGTTAATTCGATAGATATTTTGACGCTGTGACGTCACAAAGTTCGAATTTAGATTTTAAAGTACAACCTCTTTACAGTTGGTAACTTTATAAATTGTGACGTCACTAGATTGCAACCTGTTCACTTCTTTAAACCCTTTCTAGTATTGCAAAACGCACCTTAAATTTGAGCGGATGCTCTATGCCAGGTCCCTCCACTGTGAATAATCCTTTGTGCAGCGGTATGGGAAGAGGATTTGCCAGACGCAAAATGACATCGATTTCCTGCTGTGATACGATGCTGGCGTTGTCACCGTCGCCCAGCTGTAGCTTAATGTCCGGCTTGCGCACACGGAAATCGTCCTGGGCATAGTAATCGTAGTCGGTATCCTTGACAGTACAGGCGGCAGAGATTTGGAAGGCCGCCTGCGACGACAACTTCTCAAAGTATTCGAAAAATGTGACCTCCATGCGCACGAATTCACTGCTATCTGGCTTCAGATCCAGCTCGAAGCCCATGATCTTCACCTCCTGGGCTCCCACGCCCGTATAGAGCACTGCATCACAGTTGAGCTGGCCGGTTGCTTGATGGATGCGTTCCTTGCTCTTGTTGGTCACCTTGAGCACCACCGAGAAGTTCTCGCCCACCTTGATGTCGTCCTTAAGCTCCATGCTGAACTCCACATCGTTGAAGTTGTCATTCAGATAGTAGCGACTGAATGCATGACGGGATTGCTTCAGAGCCTTCAGCATGTAGCTGCGCTCCTCCTCACTGCGCTCGGCATACTTGTAGCTATCGGTTATATCCTCTCGCTCCCACTTCAGCACCGCCTTGGTGCTGATCAAGTGGCCAATGGCCAGAGTGTCCTTGCGCAGCAGCTTCAGCGGCTGGGCGGGTCCATTGTAACGCCAGTAGAGCTTATCCGCATTCACCTCCGAGTAGACAAAGCCGCAATCGAAGGGACGCAGAATCTCGCCATGCTTCACAGCCAGCACGGAGGCAGGACCCACTCGGTACATATTATCCGATGCCTCCTGTGGCGTGGCATCCACCACCTGCCAGCCATCGTATGCCCCGAATTGTCCAATTCCCAAGTCGGGACGTTGCATCCACACCTCGTTCCACACATGATAGTTCCAAATGGAGTCCGTTGTCTCCGCGTCCAGTTTCTTATTGTTGGCATCGATGAACACGTCTACGGTTAGCGACGCCTGCGTATCGTGGGCAGAGGAGTAGCAAGTGATGATGCGTGAAGGAATGCCCAAGGCACGGGCAATTGTGGCCAGGACACCGCTGAAATTCCAGCACTGGGCGAACTTCACCGACTTCTGCGTCTTGTAGAACTGCTGTAGGATCTCTACGGAGCCCGTCCACTTGGTGGGCGCTGTGCCGCCCGAGAAATCCTCAGTCCAGTTGCCTAACAACACGCCATCGTCATCCACGGAGTTGACCAGGGCGGATAGAGCACGTGCCACACGCACCGGATCACCTCGATAGGCGGGTGGAATGCGTCCCACTGTTCCAAGGACTCGCAGGCTACACTCGAGCACATGGCGCTCGAATTGGCCAACCTTCCAGACCGAGGGACGCAGTCGATTGTAGGAGCCACGCCAAATCAAGGTCGTGTCGTGCATCACATACTCCTTGCGCTTATCCCGATCCTCCATGTAAACCTGATCATCTGGACACCAGGGATTAAAGAGCACATAGATGGGCAGTGGCAATGGGTAGCTGCGCGAACCATCGCCCAACAGCTTCGTATCAATGTCCAGGCGCCATTCGGTCACAGGACAAGTGGCCGGTGGCTTCACTAGCACCGTTAATATTTGACCCTCATGCGATTCGATGCCGGCGCCCCATTCCAGCGGATCGCCCAGGTAGTCGATGCCATCGTGCGGCACCAGAGCCGTCAGAGTGCCATGTCCCGGATTCGGCTTTTTATCATCAGTCACGCTGAATATGAAGCTAATTGCATCTTTGCTGGGACTGTAATCTCGATTGAAGTAGATGCGCAATCGAAATGGTTCACCTCGTCGCACGATTAGCGCCTCCTTGGCAGCTGCCGCATAGAAATGACTCGTATGGTGCTCGTCATGGTTGTCCGCCAGGCAGAGATCTACACGCTGCACGCCCAGCACTGCAGAACTGCCGGCATCTGGAAGATCAAATAAGATTAATAATCAGGCCTTAAATATCGAGATTTTAAATGTAGAGTTTCACAAATTGGAACAGGTCGTTGGCGCGAACTGACATATTTTATAGTTTTGCAGCCCTGACTTAACTACTGGAACTTGAGCTGGAGTTTGTTCACAAAGGAGTCAGCAGAGCATAGGTTTGTTTATTGAACATAATCAATTTTGGATATGCTAAATAAATATTAGTAATAAATAAATAATAAAAATAAATAAAAAAAAATAAAATATAAATTTTATTAATAAATAATATATGCATATCTTTGATCATTGCCTGTAAAACTAAGCTCACAAACTGAGGCTTACAGAAGAATAGGTTCGCACAAATCATGAACCGAACTAGCAATTAAAGTTATTGTTTTCCAACACTAAACTGATAGCTGAAACTGGAACTGGAACAATTTACAAAGCGCGTAATTAATATATATCGAATTATTATCGAATTAGAATTTTTTTGTAATTTTTTTTGCCTTTGAGTAACACTGCTCGATGATCTCATAAAGCAAAGCTGATCGCTTGTCATGTTGCAGCCGAAACGAATTATTTTAAATAATCGCCTTTGGCCATAAATACACAAAGTTAGCGGCACACTGGCCAAAAAGTTCAATGCCAAGTCAATTAATTTTCATAGTGGACAATCGGGCGTATGAGCGATACATAAACAGAAGACGACGCCTACAACAGACAATCAAACTAAGACTAGCTGAAAATCGTCATCATCATCATCATCATGATCTATGGGAATTAGCTGCAACAACATAAAAAACACTTGCTGATGGACGGATTTGTATACCAGAAATCAACTTTTTATACCATTCTTAAGAGAAAATAAACAAAAAATACAATCAAATAAAGTTGTCAAAGTATTTTTATAAATTTATACATATATCTATATATGTTCATAGTATATAATATGCTAACTAGAACTGTCTACAGTAATACCTCGTTTTTTCTTCTTTTTTTACTTTCATATAAAATTGAATAAAAAACATATGTAAATTCTCAAATAATCTTTTATTTCAAACCTGTTGAAGCTGTCGCTATACTTTTTTTATTCAAGAACCTTCACTTTATCGAGCTATTATTGTACTTGGAGTTTATATTATTCAGGAACCATGATTCTATCAAACTTTTACTGTACTTTTACTTATATTTTATTCAAGAATCTTCTCTTTATAGAGTTATTACTGTACTTTTATATATATATTTGCTGTTGTTCAGCTCTTGCCCTCTGCATAGAATTATTTATGCAAAAGCTTTTCGAAAAAGTAGAGAATTATTTCTTTGTTCGAATTGAATTTAGAAATTTATAATACTTTGGCATTTGGTAATTTTATTTAAGTTTCTATTTCGAAATGAACAAATTGCAAAATTTGATTCACGTACATATATAGAAAAACTAATAAACTTTGAATAATTGAAAGCGAAAATCAAAATCATAAATAAACTATAAGAAATAATAAGAGTAATTTGTATTTGAATATTTTTTCCTATAGAAAGCGGTTCATTTGATATACGATCCAGCAGCTTCATTTGTTTCTATATACACACATATATACATATAAATTCCATTTCCACATGGCTGCACTTTGGGACCTCAACTATCAAAGTATTTAAATATCAATTGATGTTTAACCTTTTCAAGAGGTGTTTTCGGATCGTAGGATGCGAACTTAGACAGCGATAAGATAAGCAGACTTTAGCTGGAAAATGATTCATGCTAATGACTATTTGATTTATTAACCAATCAGGAAATAAATATTAACGCACATAAAAGTGTGTAAAAACCAAATAAAATATACATAAGCGAAATGCCGAAAAATCACAAAACATGTCAAACAACTAACAAATGTTCGAAAAAAAAATAAAGCGCGTGAAATCATAGGAAAAAAATAAAAATAAGTGGCATATAGGAGGATTTGTATAGAGAATATTGAGTACACTGAGAGAAAGAGATGATAGTAAAACAAATATTTAAAAGCAAAGCTGACAAAAATAAATAAAATAAATCAATTTATCAATGAAGTTTATTATATAATAATAATAATAATGTTTTATTATTTCAATTCCTAATTCCACAATAAATATGTTGATTTTTGTGTTATTAAACATTTACTCTCATTCTTTATGGCTTATTATTATTATAGTAGTCTTATAGTATTTTTGACAGATATTTTCAACCACTAAAACTTTTTTTTTTCAGTGCACATAATACAATCATTTTTTCAACAGTTCATCTAACGGGTTTTTGTACTGATTTTATAATCTCCAAATATATTTAACAGTTTTTGTATGATTTATTTCATAATTACGAAATTTTTACACTGCACTTAATTACTTGCAATATCGGGACCGGGACGAATGCTTCGGTAGGGATTTATTGGCCTCGATGGCACCGGCGGCTGCCACCAGCGCTGCAGCCAACTGGGCGCATAGCTGCGATACCAATGGGTCATCGTCTCAATAAAAGACTACAAAACGTAACGGAAACTGCGCTTTAAGCGTGAACTTTTGTATTCAGGTGTTTAGAAATTCCAAATCAAAACCGTACGCCGCGACGCTTCACATAACACTGATCAATATCGAAGATTGAGATAGTTTATTTGCTTGCTGGCTGGCTAGCTGTTGCTGGTGACCTCTCTCCCGCTCTTTCTCTCTCTCTCTGTCTTGTCATTCTCTCATTCTTATATTGTGTGTGGCTATAGTGCTGCCTATGCTGCAACCAAAAAGGCTAAATTGATACAAAGGCAGCTAAGTAGCAGCAATAAAAATATATAAATATATAATAATAAATATCATAATTATTTTGTAATAAAAAGTTAGGTAATATAGAATTTTACAATAATTAATAATTAACTTATGTCAACTAGCAAGATCAATTCTGCAGACTTGCGCTTGTCAAAATGACATTCACACAAAATAAAGGACAGCCAAAATGACATTCACACAAAATAAAGGACAGCTTCCAAGCCATTTTCAGTGTTGCTCTACCATGAAGCAGATAATTAATGCAGTAGCTGACTTCTTCTGCCACCATAGAATTTAGCTTGAATAGCGCTAAGTTAGCCAACTCTAAAATAGCCGTTAACTGATCTCTTCTGCGTGTTTCTCTCAATCTCTCTGTGTTATTATTAATTATGTACGGGAAGCGTTTTACTGGTGCGTCCGTTGGCGTTGCTTTGGCAGTAGAAGTTACCACCATCTGTTGCGCGACTACGTCATCGACCACATTCAGAGAGACGAATCTGAAATCTTGAATCACAAGCGCAACAAATGGTGCCAATTAAATTGATTCATATATGTACGAGCAGCTCAAAATCATCAACTAATTTGCATGCAGTGAAATGTATATTTTTGAATTGAATGTAATTATTGTACTATTTTTAACAATGATCTCTAATTTGAAGTCTGTCTAATGAGCAGAGTAAACATACTATTTGATAAGCCACGTTTTTTGTCAGCTTAAATTCACCTGATTATTTCATAGAGCCTCAAACTGGTTGTCAACTGATAATACCTGTATTATCATACTATTTAGTAGTTATAATAAATGCGAAAAATATATATGTATACGAAGGTCAAATACCCTGGAAATGTTAAAACGGAGTTTAACTAAAACCAGAGATAAAAATCTGAAACGGATTAAACTCTCTGGATTTTTACATACCTGAAAAGGAGTATGAGCCAAGCGAGAAAAAATGTTCAAATTTATGTTCCTTCCTCGCAAATGATTAAAATAATTAATTACTGTTTCAAAAAGGTTTGGCATTTTGGCAAATTGTGGAACACAAAAGCTATTTTAATAACAATGAATGCGCGTGCGAGGGTTAGACTGAATAATATGAAAACTTAATGTGAAGAAAGAACAAAAATATAAAATTGATTTATTTAAATGAAACATACAAACAAACCAGCAACATTTATATAATATATAATTTAAAATACATATATATAAGTAATGAAGTCGTCAATTTTTTAGCCCACCCTCGTTTTCTATACACTCACAGCCGTATATCAAAATAATTTTTGGGAGCTGTTGTTTTACGTTTATTTTTGGTGTTTTTTCTTTGAATAACACATTCCAGGTGCTTGATATTTGCTTAATGTTCGTTTGCAAGCTATTTAAGTAGAATTGATGAATAAGGCTTGCAAGCAGACTGCTTCTAGTGCTGACTAGATACACATATATGCATATAGCTATATATACATAGTTATTTCAGAAAATTAAATAAATGGCTAGACTGTAGGCAGCTAGTTTTGAAATTTACACGTACGCCCACAGTGTGAACAGCGAATTGGCATACAAAAAAGGCAAAATCGACATTAGGTAATAATAGTATGCAGTCTCATTATCATTGTCAAACGTAAACAAAGCAAATATTTGAAAAAATATAAAAACAAAAAACACAAAACTTACCCGGAGCTGTTAAAAGATTTGCATTAATATTGCGCATACGCAGCGTTGAGTCGACTTCGCTCTTCGATTGCTCGTCGGAATTTTTGCTCAGACGCAGGCAAGAGAATTTGTGACCCATTGTAGGCTATTTGCTTAGATAAGCTAATGTTGACGAACGACTCTACTAATGTCTTCTCCCTCACACCACCTTGAGTATTTAATATCGAATAACCGAACTCAACCTTTTCTCTCTCTCTCTCTCTCTCAGTATTTACTTTTAAACTGGTTTCGAGAGAGCGTTTGGTATTCCCTCAGGTATTTATGCTTAAATTTTCGAATTCGAACTCGACACGCCCGCTGTCCACAATTAACTGACAGTATTTAACGCTATAAAAAATTTAAATAAGAACTGTAACATAATTTCGTTTTAAATATTACATCATCAGCACGTACGAGGCGACTGACGCAGCGCATCAACATTTTGCGACTGAGCCATACGTATTTAGTGTTTTCTATATAAAAAAGTATTTGATTTTCCATTGACTTGACCCTAGCGGCCAAGTGGCTGGCCTCGTCCGTCCAAAAAGAATAACCAGATGCGTGTTGTAAATTGATCGGCTTTAATGGACGCGAGCAGCAACAGCACAGATCACATTCTCACTTTAATTTGTTGTTTCGATTGAATTCGTTGATATTTGAATTAGTTAACTAGTTGACATCTGCACTTAGATGTTAAGTGGGTGCAGCGCAGGTGTGGCGGCGGCAGCGGCTGCTGCGCTCTCTAAGGCTGCGGCTGCGTCCTCCTTGCTGCCCGTTTGCGATAGATGCTTCACAATGTCCACCCAATCCCAGCCACGTGCACGTTCGCCCTTGTGATCGGTGCGTTCCCATTGACGGCGCTTTTGTGCCTTGGTCAGTTGCTCCTTCTTCGGTTCCTTTTGCTTGGCATCTGCCGTTGTGTCTGATATCTTTAGCGCTCCAACGCCGTCGTCTACGACTGCCACAGCGGGCGCAGTCTCGGGCTGCAAGGCAGTTAACTGTTCCAAGTTGTCTTTAAGGCATTCGAAGAGTGTATAAGTCATGCCGCAGCCCAACCATTGTGTTGCCTCTGTGTTGAGCGCTGATTCTATGGCTTCCTTCACAGCGGGCAAGCTAAAAGTAAGGTATTCCTAAACAAATGTCCAGCATCGTGATAATTCATTTACACACTCACAGATTGCGATTGTAGAAGGTGTTCAGATTGATCGTGGGCGCCTCATCGGGATAATTTTCGCCCCATTTTAGTTCCACCAGAAATGACTTATAGCTATCCTCTTCGCCGTACTAAAGTAGAGAATCAATTTATTTATAGATATTTGCTGCGATTTTTGGCATGTGGCTCTTACTTTGTATTGAAATGTGGTCAAGTTGATTTCTTTGAAATTTTCATCGCCTTCGTAAATGGATTGCAGAGCTTCGCGCTCATCTATCTGCTGCTCGAGTGGTGACGACATTCTGTGCAAATTTAATGAATGTGTTCAAACAATACACATTTCAGAAACGAAATTAAAACAACAATTTAAATTAAATAATATTTGGTTTTAATACAAAACAAAGCAACAGCTGAGTGCTGCCGGCAGTGAATGAAGAAGAAGAATTTGACACTCACAGAGAAGGTATCGATATGTGCAATACGAGCAATAGAAAGCACGCGCTCAATTATGAATTTAATTTAAACTATTTTCTTCACTATATACGAAAATGTTTATAGCAGTATATATAATTTTCTAGATAACTGCAGAAAGTAATTGAATGCAATTATAAAACATAAATTTAAACTGTTTAAATAGGTGGCATCACTGTTCTTGTTTGGTAAAAAGCGCAATATATTTCCATTTATCCGATGCGGTCACACTGTATAGAATATATAAACAAATAGAATCATTGCGTAAAAAATGCAAGTGCGCGGGTGAATCATCGACAATTACTAATATATATTAACTCATGTGGCAAGCGCGCCCAAAAGTAAGCACAACAGCAACTTAGCTGAGTACAAAATCAGTTTAAAAATATGTCAATGGACGCGGACGCGGACGCGGATCCATCGAAAGCAGCAACGGAATGTGCGCAATTGCTGGAATTTAAAGAATTTTTGTCCACAAGAGCCGTAAACGGCGAACTGACCTCTGGCAACGAATTAGCACGCAATATTAATTGTGTAACGCGCAGCAGCAATGACACCTACAAAGTGAATGGCGACGAAAGGCGCGCGGAAATTGTTTCAGCCATTTGGAAACAAATTACAAGCCAGGGCTGTCCGGTCTCCTTTCAATTGAAGCTGCTCCACTTGGCCACCGCTCAGCTGGAGCAGGAGATTAGTCATGCCAAGGAGCTGGAGCTGAATGAGGCAGACCGCAGTGAGCCACAATATGATCTATTGAAATTACAAAAGTTTGTCGGGCAACAGCTGAAGAAGCTGTTGCTCAGACTAACAGACAATGCAGCAGTGGAAAAGCTGCAGAGCTATGCCGATGATGGTGCGCTATGCAAGGAGCCCTCCAGCTGCGCATGCGCTTTGCAGCCTGCTGCACCGTCGCACAGTGTGGCGGCTGTTAAGAACAAACCGCGCAAAATGGAAGATCGCCATGTGTGCCTGGAACGATTTGGTGAAATGTATCAGCTAGATGGCCAGAAGGACTGCCGTTTCTTTGGCGTCTTCGATGGCCATTCGGGTGCCCTGTCCGCCACCTATGCAACCAGTCAAATACCCCAACTGTTGGCCAAGCAATTGCAGCGCGTGCGAACGAACGGAGAGTGCACCGTAGATTTCTATCGCAACGCCTTCGAGACGTCGTTTTTGCAGGCGGATGAAAGATTTGCCCGCAAACGCATCACCAGCGGCACAACTGCTGTCTGTGCCCTGATCGTGAACGGACAGCAGTTGTATATTGCCTGGGTGGGCGACTCCAAGGCGTTGCTGGTGGGTAAACGCACGCAGCTGCAGCTGGTCAAGCCCCACAAGCCGGAGGCTGTGGATGAGAGGCGACGCATCGAGTTGAGCGGCGGCAGCGTCATCCATGCCCAGGGCCAATGGCGTGTCAATGGCATCCTGAACGTAGGTCGCTCCATTGGCGACTACAGCCTGGAGGCGGTCATAGCTGAGCCCGACTTTGTCGACGTGCAGCTGAGTGAAGCGCACGATTTCTTGGTCATGGGCAGCGATGGGCTCTGGGATCATGTGCCCGAATCCTTCATTGTGGACACCGTCTATCAGTGCTTGGCGGAGCCGACCACCCAACTCGAAGACATTCCCAAATTGCTTGTGGAGGCTGCCAAGGATGGGGACTCACAGGACAACATAACCGTCATCCTCATTCTGCTCAAGAAGCGCGACCAAATCGTACGACGTTAGGCAATCAAGAGAACAAAGTGTTGTTTCCAGATCATAATTAATTAATTATTATTAGAGTTATTCTGCATTTGTTGTCTGTTTATCACACACACACACACACACACGCACATTTTTGATTATTATTATTATTATTATTTTCAATATTTTTCGTTCCATGTAAATAACTTTAAGCTCGCTTTATTTTCCACCGATTCGATACAACCACATTCGCCTGTGCCTCTCGAATAAGCTTAACATTTTGATCCAATTATCTATATATATACATTTTAGAGATATATCATATATGTATATATATATATATATATATTATATCTATATATATACACACACGTCAAATCGTACTCACACAAAAGTTAACATTGTTTTGGCCGCTTTTTAATAGCTCACAGTGCTTCCACCCGATTCGATTGCTGTATATAAAGCAACCATATATAATATAATATAATATATGTAAAGTTATAGTTATATATACATATATATATATATATATACATATATATATACCTTTTACTTGCCCAGTTGACAAACGTAACGAAAATCCAACGAATCACTCGATTTTACGAGCAATTTTGGTTTAACTAGTAAAAAAAACTATTGAAAATAATGCAAATAATCAAATTTTTAACGAAAATCCTTAAATTCAAAACCCTTGCCAAAATTTTAAAACTGTTATATCATAAGTATAAAGTGTATTAGTAAAGTATATTATAAAGTATAAAAATATAAATCACATAAGCAATATATATATATTTTTAATAATTTGCATTTTTGTAAATGAATTTGTTTTTTAAATATTAAAAAAAATTATTTTTATTTCTGAAATTGTATATTTTTAAGAAAATTAAATATTTTCATAAAAACAAATACGAAATAATTTGCATTTTTGTAAATGAATGTTTTTAAAATTATTTTAAAAAAATATGTTTAATTAAATTTATTTTTGAAATTGTATATTATGAACAAAATTAAATATTTGAATAAAAACAAATACGAAATTTTATTTTTTAAAATAAATATAATTTTCAAATTTCGACAATTTAAATGATAAATTTACAAAATAATAATAAAAAAAATATAATTTTTATAGCACAATTTTATAAAGAAGTTAAAGTCCGCAAACATAAATAATACATATTATTGAAATAAAAATAAATCAAAATTCTAATTTTCATAGCAAAATTTTATATTGCAAAAAAAGTTCACAAACATAAGTAATAAGTATAATATTAAAAAAATATATATAATTTTTTATAGCAAAATATTGCTAAACAAAAGTACACAAATATTAATAATATATAATTATTAAAATATAAATTTGATAGGCAAATTTAAAGAGAAACATATGCAAAATTTAATATTTATAAATTAAAGTTAAGCAAAAGTATTTAGTGGAAAAACGAAAAGAAAAGAAATAAATATATATGTATAAAATTATACATATAGTATATATACATATATATGCATCCACAAATCCAACTTAGATCCTAAAATTTCCTTTAAAAACTTGTAAACCTATGAAAACTAGCTTAAAAATCAAACATAATTTATTTAAAACCAATTTTTAAAGTTTAGGAAAAGAAAAAGTTTGTCAATTGGGTACATCCACACCCATACACACACACACACCCACACACCGTTAGATATGTATATACCCAGCCATATGTACAATGCGCACACACACACACACACACACACCTGTAATCAGCGTTATTGTTGAGATCCCACACAGATTAAGTACCTTTTTATACAACAAACTCTTCAAGCATTTTAACGATAAACAATTTTTAAACAAAAAATTTTTTTATTGGAATAAATTGAATAAACGCGATTCGAAGTTTAATTGGGTGGCGGGTGAGGGGGCGGGCCATAGGGCGAGGGATGCGCTGGATACATGTGAGGCGGCATGCCCATGGGCATGCCATAGGCATGTGCTGGCGGAGGTGGCGGTGGCAGCGGCGGTGCCTGCATATAGCCATAGCCATGCGAGGGCATGGGGAAGCCCATGCCGGGCATCATATTGAAATTGGCAGCAGGCGGATGATAGTTGTGATAGTAATTCGAGTGCCAGCTGCCTGGATTGTAGCTGGGATGATAATTGTACTCCGAATCTCTGGACTGCGATCGGGATTGACTGTGCTGTTGCTGGTGCTGCGGCAGATGCTGGTGCTGCTGCTGATTGCCATGGGAATAGTTGTGCGACTGGCGCTGAGCGCGTCGACCACGCTGCCGAGGCACTGCCTCGCTAGCCTCCGTGTTCGTTGTTGCCGTCGTCTCCACAGAGTCGGTGGAGTTGGTGCGTTCACGCTGGCGCTTCTTGCGCTGCTCCCAGCGCGCCTCACGCTCCGCCTCATCGTCAGAGTAATCAATGAAGCGCGCTGGTGGTTCCACGTCGTGCTCCCACGACGCATCCGAGCCGCGCACCTGCATCAGCTTGGACAGTATGACGAATTGCGTGTGCTCCGTTTGGGGGGCACAGTAGACGATGTCGCCAATGTTGATGTTGCGCTCCTTGATCTGTTGGTTGGAATTGAAGCGCACACAGTAGAGTGGATCGGCCACCTGGCCGAGCACATCGAACACCTGGCCGAGCACCTTGCGTCCCTTCTCCAGGAAGAGCACAGTGTCCAAATCGAACAGCATCGAGTTGGGCAGGACACTAACTAAGACTAATTGATCCACTATAGATTGCACCTTGCCCAGCTCTATGCATTCGTCCTCCGGCACGGTTATCTCGAGCTGATCAATGGGAGGCAACTCGTCCAGAAGCATCTCGCCACGCACTTTCGGCGGCTGACGACGGCGCGGCTTGGAATCATCTTCCAAATCATCATCGTCATCCTCATCACAATCCTCGGTATTTATGCGCTTTTCTATCTTCTTGCGCAATACTGTAAGATATTCGGCCTCCGAGTTGGAGTCCGAGTCGCTGCTGCTGTCGCTGCTCGAGCTGACGCCCACCACTTGACGACGCATGTTGGATGGACCCGTTACAGGCACTTCCACAACATCGTCATTGTCGCTATCTGCTATTTGATGTGCCTCTTCCACATCCGAGTCCATATCTGAGCCATAGCCAGAGAGTAAACCGAGGCCACTTGTTTGTTTCGCTGATGGAGTTAAGTCCTCAGTTCCTGGTGACGTTTCACAATCCATTGCACTCACAGCAGGTGCGGGTTCCACTGGAGAATTCGATGCAATTGCCTTGTGCTCTGGCTCAGCGTGTTCCACTGTTGAATTCGCATTGATTGTCGTTGTGCTCAGCTCTGATTGATCAGTGCTCATCTCCACTTGAGGACTGGCATTTACTGGCTCCTTGCACAGTCCTGCTACAGCTGATGTAGTTGAGTTTGACATTTCCTCTTGAGGACTAGCAGCATTTGTGCTAATTTGCGTCTCCATAGTCTCAGCCTGATTCACTGAATGCTTAACAGCTACTCCTCCACTGCTTAGCTCTGCTGGCACTTGGCGTAACTCTGCTGGCACTTGGCGTAGCTCTGCTGACTCGACAGGCACAGCACAGCCTAATAACGAGAACCAAAATGTAAATTGTTCATAATTGTGGGCTGAATAATCCTACCTGTTTTTGTGCCTTGCACCTGCTCAGTTGGCGTCGCAGCTGGATTTCCTTTGTGCACATTTTCAACTGTTTCTTTAGCGTTTGATTCACTAACAATTGCTGTTGAATCATTTTCGGTAATCACTTCAGTATTTGCTGCATGTGCTGTAGCTGTCTCTGCATTTGTGGTCACTTCCTTAACAGCTGCTATTGTTGGCTCATTTGTAATAGTTTCTCCCTGCACATTGGTCCCCGCATTGATAGCTGGCACATTCTCTGGCTGTGCTGCATCCATATTTAACAAAAATGAATGTTCAGCTAAACAAAAACACGTTTATCAAGCGCACGTGTTTAGTTTAAACTGGCTAGCAATCGAAAGCGGCATCGATAAGTAGTATCGATACCTTTTAATAATTGCACTAGTAGAGTTGTGCGTGTGACGTGACACGAGCACGTATGATTCGACATGTTCGTGAAAATTTGAAATTTGGCATTAACAGAAAATATTTTGTTCAACTATTACAAAAATTATATTTTCTATTATTTTTGCATAAAATTGCGAAGAACTTTATTGATTCCCCTATTAAAATCAATCGCGTTTTTTGACTACCTTTTCGCATAGTTTAAAAAGCATTTTTGAAGCTAATTTTTAAGTGCTAAGCTAATGGACTTGGAATCATGCAAATTAAATACATACATCAATTATTATATATAAATATACGAAGCTTATAAATAATATTACACGTTTTGTATCAAATGTACTAATTGAGAGTGGTTAATTAATTCATTTTAGTTAATTAACTTTGTACACATCTTATGATTTGCAATTAAAGTGGCTCGTTCGTTGCGCAGTTTTTTTTGTTTTCTTATTTTTGCTTTCCTTTTGTTTTGTTTTTTGGTAAAAAGTACCTCTCGAAATATACAAGTGGTAAGTTGTTAAAAAATAGATATTGTATTCATTAAATATTCGAGCACGTCGTTTGATTTAAAAATGCTTGAGGGTGTCTTTTCTTTAGATGGCCTAGATACAAATAGAGAAAGTCCTTGAAGGGACTCTTTAAGTATTATATTGAATATCGTTTACAAACATTACTTTGTGCTAAGGCAGAGTTACATTAGTTGGAAGATGTTCACGTTATATTCGACTGTTTATCTTTACTTTTCAGTTTTTAAGTATAGCTGAGATAGATGCGCATGACTTTTGTCTTGGGTCTAAAATCTAGAATGTTTATAAATATATATAATAATAGTAATAATAATATCAACGTTTGCCTTATGGTCATTGACCATGTGAGATATGTGTGAGAATGTGTGTGAGTGTGTATGTTGTTAAAATGCACTAAGCTTATCAAATAATAACTAAACAATATCGTTTATAGCAAGCGATCTTAGCATTTCATCGTCTTTGGTCCAGTTAGCAAGCTTAGCTCCTTTAAGACTTCCAGTCCATACGATATTCATCCACCAACAGCAAATGCTGATTAATTAGCCAACCTAAGGGAGTTTTAGTATTATTATACATTTGATTCGAATAAGTCTATCAAATATATATATCTTCACTTACCCTCCTGCTGCGCTAGACTCAAAAACTCCTGCCATTTTCCTTGTATGTCCCAATATTTTTCCTTAATATTTTTCCGATCCTGCAGATAGGAGACACCAAAGAAATATGCCTTCAGCACATCCTGTGGTCGCGTATCAAAGTGCAAATAGACGCCCAAATGCTTCTTGCTCTCCGCTATGATGAAGTGCTCGTGTGGATCGAACGAGGACACAATGTCCTCGATGACATTGCTGCTTTTGTACTCATCCACAAGATGTTTAACGCTCAAGCCGAGGCGGATTTTCAGTGATACGGACACCATTTGGCCGACAGTAACGCGCTCCATTTTATTGACCTGAAAAATAGAGGCAGTTAGTTGTATATATTAAATCCCAAATAAAGACAAAGCTCACCTGCTGTGGTGTCAGCATCTGTGACGACCTAAAGAACTCCTCCAAGGTAATTAGATAACGCGATTCGTTGAAGGTGCGCAAGCAAACGGCTCGAACAGCCTTTAGATTCGCATACAGATGCAGCGTGACCACGATGTAGAAGACTGTATAGAGCATCGCTTGGCTCTTGATCATGGTCAGCAGATAGAGGCCCACAAAGGAGGCAATCAGATTGACGCACGTCTCCTGGGAGCTGTCCTTGGAGGCGACGTCCGCCAAATTGCCGCGCACCGCGTGATGCTGAGTTAATGCCGCACGTGTTGCACCGCCCGCCACGCCCACAATTGCCTTTAGCAAGGTGGAGCCGCAAAGGATTTGCGTGCTAAAGTGCGGATATTTGGGAAGCACATAGATCTCAATGCCCATTGCCAGATCATTGAGGAAGTCAGCGCGCAGCCGCCATTTCTTAGAGTCCACGTCCAGTTGACTGCCCTGCCACCAGGCAAATATGATGCGTCCCACATGCCCGCTGCCCTCCTTTAATATCCATGTGACCGTCGCCGAATAGGCATTCACATTCTCGCTTCCCACTCCGATTCCTTTGAGGATGGCGTGCGTGCAGAGTGTGCCGCAAATGGTGCTGCAGAACGCTTGCACGGTATCCCAGATTTGATACGCGGCATAATCATCGGATACCGAGTCCGGATAGCCTTTAGGCAGAAAGATATTTTGCAGCACACGGAACAACATGAACTTCTCCTGAATGACCAGCTTATCGCCACGTAGAGGCACACGCACAATATTACTTTGATCTGCGAAACGTGATGCTTGCATAATTGGCAGCCAATATGATGATTGCGGTATTATCAACTCACCTGCTGGCGTCACATACAGTATTTCCTCCCCTTTGGTGCCATATTGCTCCCGAAAATGTATTTTCATTATTGTGCATTAATTCAAGACGGTTTCTGCGCACACAAAACTCGGGACCAGTGCGTGCACACTCGCTGAGCGCAGGCACCAAACTCACGCTTCACAGTTTACAAAGCAAACAGTTCTAATTGGAGAGCGCACAAATGGTGAGAGCGAAGCTAACATTTACCGAAATGTTATTAACAGTGAGCGCGTATTTTAAAATATATTTTACTAGATATTGTTTCAAAGAGCAGGCGTGAGATCAAGAGACTTTCTAAATATAAGTCATCTTATGATTTTTCCAAATACATTATTTAAAGCCGCATATTAAACAACGAACAACACATACAAATCAAACATAATTTTGCTATCAATTGAGTAGGAAATTTAACATTCTTATTAGCCGATTAACTGTAATTGTTGCACATGATGTGGCAGCACTATTGCTTATTGTGAAACAGTGTGGCAGCCCATACGCGAACGAAAAGTGATAAAAGAGACGAAACAAAACAAAACAGTCATTCAACAATTTGAAGCACAACACAAAAGTTCGAGGAAGAAAACTCTAGACCCCAAAGGGGTCGCTCATTAATTAATAAACTTATTAATTAATACAAGACTTATAAAAAAAAAGAAACAAACTATTTGAGTAAAAGTGAAAAAGTGATAAGTTCAACGTCTGAGACAACAATCTAAATTTAAATTGTGATTGTGTGAAGGCAAAAAATAAAATAAAATAACATAGTAAACTTTTGGCAACTACTTGACAAATTTTACTAGTGAGTTCGACAGGCTACACAAACACAGTCAAAATACAGCAGGCAATGTCATTAGAGGATATTAAAGCAACATTGCGCCGTTTTCCAAAGCTACTTGGAGGTTTTGGCATATTGACCACGTAAGTGAAAGCAATTGCAACTGCAACTGCAACTGCAACAGCAACAGCAAAAGCAATTACAACAGCAACAGCTGTTCCTAATCGCAGCTGCTTTATAATTAAAATGAATGAATAATCACGCCCTTTAAATGTGGGGGCTCGTCATTTCAAATTCAAGCAAAAACATAAAGGTATTGGCACACTTACAAAATGTGGCGCCACTTGGCCCTGAGCAAAAGTAATTCTCTTGTATTTTTAAGTTAAATATATCCTGAGTGCAATTGCACCCAAAAAAATAAAAACAAGAATTGCGTGTTTCCGCATTGTCGCCATAAATCGTCAGATTGCAGCTGTGACGTCATTTGTTTACAGCAATCGTAAGGGACAATAACAACAACAGCAAACATATTATTCACTCTGCACATTTTGAGCAACAGCCAATGGCCGTTGTTGTTGTTGTTGTTGTTGACGATGTTAACACAATACGATCAAAACAAACGTACGATTTTGCCAAAATGAGATAGCACGATAGAGTTAATTTTGCTGTTTCTTTCGTCGTCTTTCGCTGCTCTGCCGCTTCTTGTGCGTACAGTGTACAGCTGGTCAAGGCCCATTCCTATGATCACACCAACACATCGACACGCAAGCGCATAAAACAACAAAACGTGCTGAGTGCCGAAATAGTGCGCAGTAGTTTTTGCGAATAACGGCCCCCAACGATTTTTGTTTGTTATTGTTCAGTGCTGGTTATCTCGCTAATTTCAAGCTAAATTTGGCTTTAGTTTCGCTGGTCGTAAATATATAATTAGTTATCTAAGTGCAAAAAGCGTTAGCAAATATTGAGGTAAAATAAGTACAAATTTATAAATATGATTCACATTTAAAAAGTATAGATAAATAAACTATAATTATATATCTAGGCAAAGATCAACATATCAATTACTCAAAAAATCGGCTATTTTAGCATTTAGCTTATTTTTCTTTTCAAAAATTGGCAACACTAATTATTGTTGTTTGTTCTGAAATTTTTGCCTGGCGCGTGTGGCGCTATTTGTGCCTTGGTAGTGGTGACACGCCCACTTTTATAAAAACTAAAAGTTGTTGTTTATGGCACGTTTATTGGCAGCACTTTCTGCCTTGTTGATATTTGGGTTAATTAAATAGAAAACAAGTCAACAACAACAAGTAAACAACAACAACACAACAACAACATGCTAAATTTATAAATTTACAAATTCTTTTATTTTAGCGCCGGCATCATACTATACGAATCACCTCAGATCCGTAAATATTTATCGCAATATGTGGAAAAGAAGCAACAGGAGCCAGACAAGCGTCGCACTGAATATATTTACATTAAGTATCACATTTACCGGGAGTCCATGCGCAAGCTGCAACAGAAGCAGGAGGACGAGAAGAAGTGGATAAGTGTGATCATCAATCCCATTGGCAAATGGTGGAAGTCAGCGAAGCATTCGGTCGCCTGGCGTCTGCTGAACATCGCACAAAACGGCAGCCAGGCGGAACGCTTGAAGGCCGTGCAGCAGCTAATCTGCATGGATCATCTGAAGGATTGGGATTTCCGGCATTTGGCACAGATCTGTGATGCACGTACCTCTGTTTCGCTGGCCCGCTGCGGTGCCGACATGCGCTGGTTTATGCCAGTGCCGAGGCGTGGCTGCATTCGCAATCCCAAGTTGTTGCTCGGCGACCTGCATACGATGCTCGATCGGCTGCGTCCCCTGTCCTGTGTGGACCACTTCTTCAGCAAATATTTTCCCAATCAGACGTATCTGGTGAGTCCATGACTAAGTCTTAGAATCAACCCAAGACTAATCCAGTTCTTTCGCTCTCCACTTAGAACGAAGACAGTGAGTTTTTAACGCAGGATCAAATCATTTCGCTTTCCGTACTGGACACGGATTTGATGAAGGAAATCATCTCGTTTTTGCACCACATCACCAAGGATATCAATGTTGCGACACAGATTATACGCCAGGGTGGCTTAATGCATTTAATGGAACTGCGCAAGATTTTCGCCGATGATAATGAAACGCTTTCCACACTGTGCAAGGTTCTAGCTAATTTGTCCCTGGTCGACGATGCAGTGGAGCATTTCTTTGTGTCCGGCTGGGTGGGGGCGTTGGCTGAGTGGCAACAATGTCCTGATTTGCGTCTGCAGGTGATATCAGCCAAAACGATGGCCAATCTGGATCACGATGATCCCAACCAGTTCACATACCCGCCCAATGTATATCCGTTGCATCCGCGTGTGCGCACCCGGCGCAAGCCCAAGGCGGACATTGTATTCATTCATGGACTATTAGGCGGCGTTTTCATTACGTGGCGTCAACGAGATCGTAAGCCCACCGAACTGGGCCTCTATGGCAAGAATGCCTTTTATACCAGCGAAACGGATGATGTTTTCCTCGTGGGCGAACAGAAAAGGAACGGAAATCGATCGCAGTACAACAAACAGCAGGGCAGACCCTTAATACCGGCACAAATACAGCCCGACCCAAACAGGCACAATCTCAAATCAAAAGGTATTTCTAAACAATTCCAATTTTTATACCATTAAATCTAAATATTTCTCTATACTCGCAGAGGCTCTGCTGAAGACGAGCAAAAAGAAGGTGGAGGATACACATTTGAACATTAGCGACACGGCCACCAAGGAGTTTATGGAAACATTGTGCAGTGAGGCTGAGCTGGATTCGGATTGGGAGGTAGTGCATCCAGATGTACCATTGGAGGCCAACGAGAACTGTCAGGGCAGCTTTAGTGTCTCGGGCAATGAGTGGAGCAATCAGGATACTAGCGAAGAGTATACGAATTGTTGGCCCATGGAGTGGCTGCCCGATGATTACCCTGATTCAAGGTGAGCGCATATCGAAAATTTGATTTTGATTTACATATTTTAATCTTAATAATTATTTGCAGAATCATTGGCATTGACTATACTTCCGCGGTGACCGAATGGTCGGCGAACTTTACCAAGTATTGTCCGTGTGAGAAGGGCCAGGGTCACATAGATGTTCGTGCCAGCTCGCTCTTGGAACGCATTGCCACTGCCGACGTGGGCAATGGACGGCCTGTGGTCTGGATCGGCCATTCCATGGGAGGGCTGCTTACTAAGCTAATACTGCTGAAATCTGTGGATTCTTTGGAAAAGAATGTGCAACAGATAGCCAAGAATACGAAAGCAATTGTCTTTCTGGGTACACCGCATCGTGGCTCGCCTATTGCAAAGTGGAAACAGCACATGCAAGTGATTCTATCGCCATCGATTGAGGTTAAGGAAATGGAAGAGAATTCGCCAAAATTGCTGGAGATGCATCGTCGGTTCATGGGCTGCCTGCACACCGTGCTGCGCCACGTGAATGTCCTGAGTGTGGCCGAAGGATCACCCACCATGTTGACCACATTTAAGTTCCCGTTGCGCATTGTCACGGAGGAATCGTCACGTATCGATTTCGGCGAATTCTTTTTACTTAAAGATGATCATTTGAGCTTGTCCAAGCCGATCTTTCGCCAATCGTTCCTCTATCAGCGCCTGCTTCACGTCATAAGCGAGGCCATCAAACAGAGCTCCGATCCCAAGGACACAGATGAGCCATGTTTGCCCCATACTGATCTGCTCACCATGAATATTATCGCCGTGGTACTTAAGGGGGCCAAGGGTCTAATCGAAATGCTGCCACGCGTTGCCCTGCGCTTCACAACATAAATAGCAAATCCAATCAGATGCAGAATATAACGAAATATTCACATACACATGCTAAGCACGCTTGTACCTTGATTAAGCTATGCATCCCAGTTAGGAATTTAGTTTATAGTTCATCGAATTCAATAGTATTTTTCATTCGTTAGTTCGACTTTAGCACTTGGACATGTGTTCATAATGTGTATATTTACATTAACATAGGAAATGACTGGAACATCTTTATTTACGAATCTTAATTTATTTTTGATTAATACGCTTAAGAAATGAATATTAATAAAAAATATATTATTAATGAATGTCGATTCTTTGAAATATTTTATTTCGTTTGATTGGGCAGTGATATTGTATATAAGCATATGTTTGTATACAAGTGTATATATAGATTTGTTAAGTGTATTACTATAGATACATGAATATAGGAAACGACTGGAATATATTTATTCCATTATATGTATATAAACACATGTTTGTATACAAGTATAAAGTTCACAGCATCTTTGTAAATGAATCTTAATTTATTTCTTAATATTATGTTCCCTTAACAAATAAATATAACAATATCATTATTTTCGAATTCAACTATCTATCTATATATTAGCCTCCGCTTGCTTGGCTCGTAATTTCTCCTGTGCCAAACGACGATTCTCTGCAATACGCGCCATTTGCTCAGCGGACAGCTGCGGTCGTTTTGCTGCGGGAGTTGCTGGTTGCGATGGCGGCAGAGGTTGCCCATAATCATGGATGCTATCACCAGTAGCTAACGTCGGACCAGCACCTGTATATGGCGTGGATACTATGGCGTTACGTGAAAACGCAGGCGTCACCAAAGTACTGCTCATGGCGGATGCATTGCGATTGACTGCCGGTGTACGAGGTGCTAATTTAGACATGGCTATTTGTTCACCCAGCAGAGCATCAAACTCATCAAATGGTTCGCCATAGTCATCATTCTCCTGATCGTTATCATTGTTCTGGAGTTCGACATTCTGCTCTGCCAACTCCTCCAGCTGACCCAATCGATAGCGTGTCATGTGCACCTGTAATGGCTTTTTCTTGCCCAGACGTTCGATATTGTTCAAGATATCGTCGAAAGTGTAATTCGGATACATTCGATGGCCCCAATGTTGTAAGCGACGCAGGATTTCATTTAAATCATCTTTCTCGTAACCCTTGCCTTTAAATTTGATGTCTTTGAAATAGTTTTCGATTGTGTGCAAGCCACGTGGGCCACGAAGTGTATCCACTGTCAGGCGGGGACGTGGGTTTCGCACAGCGCGCTTTTTGGGTTCCACCTTAACGGCTTCTTGCCCTCCTTCTCCAGCTGCATTCTCAGCATCTTCATCATCGTCGCCAAACAGTTTTTCGCCTGTATCTGGCTCACCATCGCTTGGTAGTTGATCATTTTCGATGCCAATATTGTCATTGAACAGGTCGTCAACCCCATCATCACCAAATATGGATGCCATCAAGATGCATTAAAGTCCACAAATCTACCACTCGGCCACAGCAAAACAAGAAGCTAGTTTAGCGCCATTTTTCTGCTTCTTACTGATGACATTCACACAAAAATTGAACACGTTTCACAAACATGCCAACTCGTGTCCTCAGATCTAGGTCTTTGTTACATAATTTTTGTGTGTTTGCTATGTAATTATTACAATATGCTGTAATATATTATAATCATAAATAATTTTAGGAATTTTCGCACTCAAAAACAGAGCAGACAACAAAATACAAGTGGTGAAAATTGGCAGTTGGCAGCGTGGCAGAGATTAGCAACCCTGTAATTGTGCAGCCTGGCAACACTGGTAACGCCATACTTCTAAAATGCTTTTTTCGGGCGAGTTTACATTATCCGCATAAAATCAAAAAACAGAAAAAGGAACAAAAAGAAGTATTTTAAAAGTTGTCATTTAGTAAATTAACTCAATGTTACTTCCAAATGTCATAGCGTCAGTGTGATTAACACCCAAAAACATTGCAAACGCGCATTTTTCTGGGAAAAAACGATAGCAGAAAAAAAATTTAGAGTGGTGAATATATCCGTTTTACGCATTTTACTGTGTTCGTCCATCAGCTGCGGCTGTCAAAAGTTGGCGTGCCGTGGTGAATAGCTGCAAGCCGAAAACAAAACACGACAAAACTATGAACAACATTTTGTGAACAGAAAACAGGAATAAGAAACGATTGTGCGTGTGTCGTTTGTGACTGTGCAATGGATAACCGTTTCAAATGGCAACAACAGAGAGGTGGCTACATGGAGCCACCCAATTACGGTGGTCCCCCACATATACCAAGATCCGCCTATCCGGTACCCTACAAGAACTATAAACGACCCAATCACAATACCTACAGCTACAACATCCACCCTCCCGTTCCCCCTGGTGTTGGCAAGAACTATTATAAGCCACCGCCACCCCAGCAACAGCAGCAGCAACAGCAGCTACAACAACAGCTACAACAACATGCCAGAGGAGTCGACGTCGGTGGCTTGTCTCAAGTCCCTTTGCCTGAATCTGGGAGCAACAGCAGCGGTTCAGATGTTGTCACACTGATAGTGGAGAACAACACGCTGAAGCGTATGATTGTGCTCCATTTGGATTTGATGCATACTCAAAACGAAAGTTTAATGGACAAAGACAAGAAGTTGGAGGATCAAAATGGCCGTATTAAAACGTTACTTTCACAGAACCAGGAGCTAATGCAGCAGATAGCCAAACTCAGCCACACCATTGAGGATATGCGCAAAGAGTTTCGCAGGCATATCAAACGTTCAGCGAACGATATTGATGAGCAGCCCAAGGCTAAATATCAATGTTGCGCTGACAAACAGACACAGACCATAGAATTGGTACAGCAGGAAGCGCTGATCCAAGGCTATGCGGCGCATGCGGCACATCCGACACATCCGACACATTTGAAGCAGACACAAAATGTTTTGGTTACGTCTGTTACGGATTTGCCGCCACGGACACCAGTTGTGGAGAATAATAGGTCTCGCAATGAGTTTAATGGCGGCAAGAAGGTCAGAACGTTCTTTTTGCATCGTGTGCATCAGGAGGAGGAGGAGCAACTGCAAGAGGAGGAGCAACAGCAGGAAGAGGAGGAGCAACAGCAGGAAGAGGAAACACAGCAAGAAGAAGAGCAACTTCAGATAGACGAATTTCCAACACACCTGGAAATTGTAGAGGAAGAGCAGCTAGAGCATACGGAGCATGAAGAACACGAGGAACATGAGGAACACGAACATCATGAGGAACACGAAGAACATGAGGTACAGGAGGAACAGGAGGAGCAAGAGGTGGAGGAGGAAGAGCACCTGGAAGAGGAGGAGCTGGAAGAAGAGCAGCTGGAAGAGGAGCAGGTGGAAGAGGAGGAAGTGGAAATGCAAATGGAAATGGAAGTTGACGAGAATGAGGACCATGTTCGTAATGAAACACCCGAAGCAAATGACATGGAAATCGCAAATGAAACTATTATTGGAGCTGAGGAAGAGCTGGGCGCCGAGGAGACGGCCGACGATAATAATTACAATGGCCACATCTACGAGGAGGTGATCGAGATGGGCACCGAAATAGTTAACAATGGCGACATTGATATGGCCATGGATGTCTCACAACAGGAACTGCAAGAGGACCTGCTCAGACAGGTAAGATTGTGCTATATCCACAAGCGATCTATCTTAAACATCTTTATTTCTGTTTATTCTTTCAGTTGCAAGATACGGTGCATAAGCCGCACAAGAAGGTCTCAAACATCATTAAGAATGAGTTGAAATATTTGAATTGTTCAGAGGATATGGTTAACAAATGTTTCCAAGTGCAAAAATGTGATGAAGCCACATTGCCTATGGCAGTGAGTAAGTCCTCTAAGCCGCAACCTACAATTGAGAAGAAAGATGAGGTGGTAGAGGAGCAGCAGGCGCAAGAGAAGGAGCAGCCGGAGGAGCATGAGCAGCAGGAGGAGAAGCAGCAGAGGAGGAGAAGGAACAGAACGAGGAGAAGGAGCAGCTGCTGCAGCAGAAGGAGGAACAGACAAAGGAGGAAACCAGCCACAATTCTTATGTTAACGAGGAAATTAAAGAATCAACAATTTCAGTAATGTTACAAAAGGTGAGGCAGAATGCGGCAACGCTTAAAACAGTGGCTAACCATCGGGTAACAAAGTCGCATGTGGAAATCAAAAAGGAGCGTAGTGTTAAATGGAAAAACCTGCCAATGAGTACACAGAATGCAACAGCAACAGCCACAACAACAACAACACAAACAATTGCAATTGAAAACGAAGGAATAAGCGAAGCCATAAAAGATCTTGAGATGGAGCAGCAGTCAAAGAAGCGAAAGCAACAAGACGAGCAAAATCAACAGGAAAGGCTAAAGCGGGAGCAGGCAATACGCTTGGAACGCGAGATACTGAAGAAAAAGCTAACTCAAAGCCTTAAAGAGTCGCAGGCGGAACTGGAAAAACAGGCGCTGGAAGCTGAGCGTAAGCCGCCACGAGAAGGCAAGGATCAAAAACAGTCGAAGCAGAAGCAGCAACCGCTGGAGGCGAACCATCAGGCAACAGAGTCGCCAGTGAAGACCACAAGCAAGGACCGCAGTGCAGATAAATTGAAAAACAATCAGGTAACGGGGACGGCGAGTACAACACGAGCGACAACAAAAGAACTGGGAACGGTTTTGCAGGAGGAGGGAGAAGCGTTAATGGATATGAAGCGAACTGCGTCGAAAGATTCAGTGCCGTTGCTGGAGCAAAAGCGACAAAAACAAAAACAAGAAGAGGAGCAAAAGGTGGAGCGTGAGCAAAAACTGCGTTTGGAGCGCGAGAAGCTTAAGAAAAAGCTAGCCGAAAGCTTTAAAGAGTCACAGTCGGAACAGGAGAAGCAGCCGATCGAGCCTGAACGCAAGATGCTACGTGAGAGCAAGGAGCAAAAACAGTTCAAACAGCAACAGCAGCAGCAGCAGCAGCAGGAGGAAAAGGAGGAACCCAACATTGAGGAGGAGACCAAGCGAAAGCTGCAGGAGCATCTGCAGAAGCAGCAACAGCGACTGCAGAGCCAACAGCAGCCGATGCCGCTGGTGCGCCTCAAGAAATCTCAGATACAGAACACCAGCCTAATCTATCCACCCATAGCGCAGACAAGCGCCACAATAACGCCAGCGCCATCGCCGACAAATGCAACGTCGCCCAGCTTGACGCTGGCGAGTAGCAGTAGCAGCAACAAGCGGACAGCATCAGCAGCAGGAGTAGGAACTGCTCCAGCAACAACAACGACATCTATACAAACGCCTCTAACGCCGCAGTCAATTAGCAGCGTTAGCAGTGGCAGCAACAGTAGCAGCAACACCAACAACAACAAGAGCACAATTGTTAACAATTGCACGATCTTAAGGAAACCGCGTAGTAATTCCAGATATCTAACATCGTTGGATCCATATACGACACGCTCGTGGGAGGATCAGGAGTTCCACTGTGACAATGAATTCTTTTTGGAGGAAGCCGATGAGCTGCTCGCCGACAATCCCAGCCTGGAGATACCCAAATGGAAGGTGATTCGCAAACATCCCTGCACGGATGACAAGGACACGGAGCCATTGAGTGATGACGACTTTGTGCGTCGCCATGACAAGTACGTGCGCGACGAGATTGAGCGTAAGAAGCGGGATGCACGCTACATGCGCGAACAGATGCGCAGCGAGGCGTTGCGTGTGCGTCACAATCAGGATGAGGTGTTGGTGCCGCTCGAGCCATTGCCCATATCCACATTCTATCCGCTGCCCGAGGACATTGAAGCCATAACCTATGTGACCGAGGTGCCTGTCCAGGCGTTTGGCGAGAATGTTGTCAACATGCAGACGGAGCAAACCGAGAGCGAACCGAACTTTACGCTGCCCTGGATCGAGGCGGTGCACGGCGAGACGGCGATTGCGCGGCTCCGGGCGGAGGCAGTGCCAGTGGCCACATTGGCCAGCAAAAAGCTGCCCACATCTGCGGCAGAGGCGCGGCATCAGGAGATGAATTCATCATATGTGTTCCTCAAGCGGCGAAAGCGGCAAAGGCGACGTTAAGCGTGCAGCAGGAGAGGCAGCAGCAGCAGACGCAGCAGAAGCAGCTTCACAGTTGCCACATGCCACATACCCACAGATTGACGTTGCACATTGCTGATATATATATATAGATATATATCGAATCTATATAAATTTTTTTTTTTACATATATATTTTTTTATTAACTTTAAATTGTATCATTAATAACTATGTAAACAGTCGTTAGTTATAGAAGAGACTTTAAAGCGTATTGAAATGACGTAAACAAAAAATATGTTAAATATTTATAAACCGTGAAAAGCAAAAGCAAAAAAACATCTCAGCTTTATCCTAAATTGGTTAAGAGCAAAACTTATGGAATGAGAGAAAGCAGAAATCTTTTCGTTTTCTGTTTTGGTTCGGCTTTAACAAAATCGAAAATTGTAGACTTCAAAAACCTTATGTATATGAATATTACTTTATCTTCACTTTTTTTTTTTTTTGTATTTCTAATATTGTGTAATTTGTGCTGAATTGCACGTATTTATAGTTTGTTATAAGGATTCGTAGCTTCCCACTGAATGCAGTCTGTTTACAGGGTGTGAATGATTGCGCGCATGTGTATGTGTGTGTGTGTGTGTGACTGAGCGTATGTGCGTGTGTGTGTGTGTTTGTGTATTGAGAAATTCGTTACTCAGGTATATATTTGTATGAGTGTGTGTGAGTGGGTGTGTGCGTGTGTGTTTGAGGAGGAGATTTGTTGTGTACTAATAAATTGCATAGTTTATATAGAGAAGTCTGATCGTCATTTGACTAGTTTTTATAGGATTGCAAAGTAAGGGTATCTGAACAGTTGTCTGCATTTGGTGCTGAAGAAGCTACGAATCTTAAATAAGCAATCATAATACAATTTTTAATTTTTGTTTAATTATAATTTTTGAACCCAAAACTCAAATTTGTTTCATTTAAAACCAAAAAGAAAACGAGAAAGCAGCAAAAATAAATGAATAAATAAAACTTGAATTACAAGTTGTAAAAAGAATTAATTTTGATAAATTTGAATTACCTTTGTTGTATATATAGAGATATATATCAGATATATATATATATATATATATATATATATTTGTACTTTGTGCAACGTCTGTGTCGACGGAAGTTTTTGGCATGCATACCCTGTAAATTGTCTTTAGCTTCTAAGAACATAAATTAACTAGCCTAAGTAGACGGGTGATTAAATCTATATATGTATATGTATATATATATATAGACTCAACTGAATTCACATTTAGCAATTTAATTTATAATTCTTAAGATTTTTATACAGCAAATCCCTCGATGCGCTTGTATATTGCAAATAACATTTATTTTGCAGATTTATATTACTTTCGATTAACTGTTTATAGTTTAATTAATTAGTTCAAAATGCAAAATGTCTTTGGATTATTTCAATATAGCCAGTTAGTCGCCCACTATAAAATTAAATTGAATAAGCTATAACTGTACATTTAATTGTTTAACAAGTTTTAATGTAAATTACAAAAGATTATATATATAAAACAATAATAATTAAAATAATAATAATACATAAAAATAAAGGAAAATGCAAACATTTTTCAATACTACAAACTGGACACATTCTGCGATTAATTGACATCAAGTTCTTAGGAAAAGACGGAGAGATTCGGGTGTGACCTATTTAGTGCTCTGCGTGAGATATTGGTGGGCCGTCGTCTGCCACAGCTCGTCAATCGTGTCCAGGCTCTCTCGCCACAGTTGTTCGAGTAGCAGCCAGCCCTGGGCCTGGGTGACCAGGACATAATCATTGCCCGGATGCAGGGTGTGCGTATAGGCGCCCATGATCAAGCTCTGGGCGAGCCGGGCGGCCACACAGTACTTGAGATAGTTGCGTTCGGTGGCGCTAATTGACTGAATGCTGGTATAGCCAGCGAGGAAAATGCCGCCACTAGCCAAATCCTTGGCCTGCAGCATCATGTAGGCCATGGCAATGCCCAGCTCAAAGATCAGGGGCGACCGACTGGTGTCGCCAAAGTCAATGACGCCTGTCACACGATGTGCATCTCCGCTCGCAGCCTGAGCGAGCGCATTGACCACGATATTCTGTTCATTGTAATCGCCATGGATGATCTGCAGCTCCAGTGTGGGCAGCACGGTCAGCACTTGCGATTCGAACGTTTCGATTACCTCCTCGCACAAGGCCTTGCGCTGATGATCCTCGAGCACGTACAGAAAGTCACGCAACTGCGGCACCGATTGCAACATCCAGAGAGTCTTGTGTGTGTCGTAGGCCTTGTGTGTGAAGCTCTTGAGCGCACGATCCAGTTTGGCCAGATATTCGCCGCTTTGATAAAGCAAATTTTTGGTTGTCGGAACCTCGTGGAACATTTGACCTGGTATGAATTCCAACAGACGCACCACGTGACCATTGCCGCTGATCTGCTCCACAGAATAATAATTACCACGTGCATTGGCGATGGGTCGTGGGCACTTCACATTTTGCTTGGCTAAAATACAGTTACTGTTAGCAACAGTTGTGTAAATATGTTTTATTTATATTCATTGTTTACCCAAGTAGAGCAGAAGTTGATTTTGTGCATCCACAAAATCTTCCTTTTTGGAATCCAAGGCGTTGAGGATTTTCAGCACATAGCCATGTGGTGAATGCGAAAGAATTAGCGGATTCTTGACGTTGCTGAAGCAAAAGAAAACGGAAAAAGTTTAAAATATTATTTATTAGTGTTGGTAAACGTGAAAATGTATCTAATCATCTACGTTTCGTGGCGATTGGCGGCAGCAAGAAGCAGCACCCGCAATTCATGTTTTCGTTTTGGCGCGGATTTTTTTTGTTTATTTTTCGCTTACTGCTACAACGTTCAATTTAATAATAACAAATAAGCAATTGTGATGGGTATAACCGGGCTGATACCGTTCTTGGAAAAGGCATCAGCCAAGGTGCACCTAAAGGACTTGAGAGGCACCACCGTTGCCGTCGACAGTTACTGTTGGCTGCATAAAGGTGTCTTTAGCTGTGCGGAGAAAATTGCCAGGGGCGAGGATACGGATCTTTACGTACAGTATTGCATGAAATTTGTACAGATGCTGACATCGTACGATATCAAGGTGATTCTGGTATTCGACGGACAGCATTTGCCCGCCAAGGCGCTCACTGAACAGCGGCGCCGCGAATCACGCCAACAGAGCCAGAAACGGGCCCAGGAGCTGCTGAGGTTGGGCCGTGTGGAAGAGGCGCGTTCGCAAATGCGTCGTTGTGTCGATGTCACACACGAGATGGCCCTGCGTCTCATACAGAGGTGCCGCGAGCGGAACGTCGACTGCATTGTGGCACCCTACGAGGCAGACGCGCAAATGGCGTGGCTCAACAAGGCGGGCATTGCGGAGTACATCATCACCGAGGACTCGGATCTCACGCTCTTTGGGGCACAGAAAGTAATATTTAAATTGGATCTCAATGGTGCCGGCCTGCTGGTCGAAGCGGACAAGTTTCACCTGGCCATGGGCTGCACGAAGGAACGCTATCAGTTTGAGAAGTTTCGTCGCATGTGCATCCTATCGGGCTGTGATTACCTGGACTCTCTGCCAGGCATCGGCCTGGCGAAGGCGTGCAAATTCATACTGAAAACGGAGCAGGACGACATGCGCATAGCATTGAAGAAGATACCACAATATCTGAATATGCGGAACTTGGAGGTGAGAACGAGCGAGCGATTGAAATAAAATGGACAGAATATGAAAGTGTCCAATTCTTTTGCAGGTTGACGATGCTTACATTGAAAATTTCATGAAGGCGGAGGCGACATTCAAGCACATGTACATCTACAATCCGCTGGAGAAGCGCATGGAAAGACTGTACGCTCTAGAGGATTATGAGACGGATGAACGCTATTGCAGCAATGCGGGATCATTGCTGACAGATAGCGAAAAGGCAATGCAACTGGCATTGGGTAATATAAATCCCTTTACTTACAAGAGTTTGGACAGCTGGCATCCAGATCATGCTGCACCGCTTGCCACAAAGACAGCGACTGCCATGTCCACGAAGCGCAGCAAGCACAAAAGTATTTGGCAAAAGGAAGCCAAGGAAACCAAGGAGAGTCCACAAGAAAAGAAGCAAACAAGCTGCGCGATGTTCTTCAAGAAAATCGACTTTGTGGGTCAGAACATACAGACTGAGATCGAGGCCAATCAGCGTCAGGAGGAGGCTAAGCCGACAGAGGCCGAACTGGTAAACGTTTACAGCTTCAAAGGCAAACGGAAGCGCAGCCCTAGCCGGAGTAATAGCCAGAGCACGCCCCCATCTTCGCCTGTGCAGAGTAAAAGTCGTCACAATCCCTTTGCCAGGGAGTCCACGCAGCGCCCGCTCGCTGTGTGTGAGAATGCATCGTTGCTGCGTTTGGTGAGCCCGAAGAAATGCAGTCCCATGAAGTCAATGGAGCTGTCTAGAATTCATCCGCCAAAGCGTTGCAACTTGACCGAGGTGCTCGAGCAGGTAGAGGTGCGCAGTCGCTTCTTCAGTTCGCGCACGTCGGAAACAGAGCAAACACCAAAGGTGCCTAAGGAGCAACTGCCAAATGAGAAGCACCTGCAGGAGCAGCCAATGGAGCAGGACAAAGAGCAGCCAGTGCAGGAGGAAAAAGAAGAGCCAAGGGAACAGACGAGGGAAGCTGACATTCCAGCAGGGGAAGTGGAGTCCACAAGTCATTCAGCAGCGACTTCCAGCAAGGAAGACATCGTTTTGCTCTCCTCCTGCTCGGATGATGATAGTGCTCCACTGCCGAGCAGCCAGGCGCAGGCAAAGCCACAGCCGAAATTAGCGCCCGCTGCCAGACGCGTTGGTCTGTCCAAGCCAAGGGCCAAAGGACGCAGCAAGGCAGCGCCGATCAGCGAGAATCAGACGAAGCTAAGCATGTTTGGCTTTCACAAGCCACGCCTACTCAAATAGGCTGCCAAATAAGTATTTATATTGTGTTGTTTTAGATTAATTTATTGAGAGACTTCGCTGAGTAAGGCTGTGCTCGCAAACACTGCCCCAATATTCAAATGACAAAAAAAACAAAAAAGTAATTATAAATATATACAAATAATTATCAAATGAATCACTAAAAAGGTAAATAACTAGGGTCGGGTCGTTGCTTACTAAGCGGCAATATAAATTCCAATTGGCACAAAGGTGTTATATGAACTGCAGTTCTGTACGCCAGATGGCGCTGCCGTAAGTCGTTGCAAGCACTTGGCAGCTGCAGTTGGGAACGGCTTCTGGATAGATTTATGAAGCTACTACTGATCATATGATCTAAAGGAGATGTGCCAAGGTAAGTGTTCAGCGTGTATTTCTAGATAACAAAATGGGCTGCTGCCAAGGTGACCGAGAACACAAACAACAACAACAACAACACAACAACAATAAGAATAATGACAAACACGGCAACTGCGTCAAGCTCCATTGCCCCCCGCACGACTAACTTTAATTAATATTGCTATAAATAAACCTATGTGTATATGTGTTTGTGTGTGTGTGTGTGTAGCCGGCCCCTTCAACGTCGTTTGTAAATATTTGTCATGCTCAAATACTCTCACCGACGATCTTTAAACGTTTGTTACGAAATGCGCAAGACGATAAAGTATATAGATTATTATAGTAAGTGTATCTATATTTTAATATATGTATTCATAGTATGAATATATTGCTTTTATAGAGCAGTCTGAAGTGTAAGCTCTACTCAATGAAATTCTTAAAAAAAATATATATATGTATATATATTTTAAAGATATACTTGTTCACAATTACTTGTTATACTTATTTGATTTGTACGAATTGTCAAGATATATTTTTCTCTGATTATTAAATTAAGTAATTTATTAATTTTACATGATATGTCTTTTGTTTGCAAAATATTTATTTTATTTCAAAATTTATTTTCAATGAATTCAGCAGATATATATTTCTTTTATAATTATTAAGTTAAGTAAATAAGTAAAAAGATATCTTAAAAAAAAATTAATTCAATAAAGTAATTTATTAATTATAAAAAAATATATCTGCACAAGTCAGACAAACCCAATATAACAAATATTTATGGTAATGAAATCCTTTTATATTTAATTTTTTTAATGATTTCAGAAAAGATATTTTTGGTATACTTATAAAAAAAATTATGAATTAAGCAAGAATACTTATTTTCTTTGTAAATGTCAGTATTAATAAATAATTATAAAGAAAAGGATCCCTTCAAAAATATTCAGACAAGCCCAATAGAATAAAAATAAGCAAGAAAGTATTTTAAATATTTATTTTTTTTTTGTGAATTTTGAAAAGATTTTTTATAATTATTAAATGAAGTTGTTTAATAATTATTAAAAAATATCTGTTTACAATTCGAACTGATCCAATATACTCTTTTCGCTGTCAGAACGAGTATATAAAATGTTTAAATTCATAAGAAAAAAACTACTGATTTTAAACATTTTAAATTTTAAACAAAATAAAAATGACAACTCTATTTTCAACTCTTCCATAATAAAGTTCACCCTCTTCTTATAACTGTTTTCACTCACCAATCTTCCTGTATTAGATAGTTGCGATCATCGTAGGCCTTCAGCTCCTTCAACTCGCTAACTGTTATGCCGTAGAGACGTCGCACCAGTGGCTCTACCTGCTCCAGCTGTATCTTGGGCTTGATGTCCGAGCCGGGCTGCAGCACCTGACTGCTATCCGCCGTATTATGTCCGTTGCCATTGGCATTGCCATTTCCATTTGCTGCCGTCGCATTGGGGCTCTCGCTCGCCTTGGTCAGCCTTTGGGCGCCATCGTAGTCGTGATTCAATGTGTACGACTTTTTGGTAATGTTCGTCAGCTCCACATTGTTCCACTGTTCCATTTTTATTGTCTATCTATGTTGCTGTTCTTGCCTTTATCGGAATACAACGGAAAAAGAATACATTTAAGAGCTACGTCGACGACTTCACAATACTCTGTTCACAGTGGGAAATGTTTGATGGGCGTAGAACTCTATGACAAGGTTTCTGAAACGAGCTTTTGATGTTTTGAAACTGGATTTGAATATGTGCAAAACTCTAAGAACTGCAAACTTAATATACTTTTTTCACACCACGAACAGAGTATAAAATAAAACAATAAGATATATATGGTAAGAGATCAGAATACACACGCGATGATGTTGAATACGATCGAAATGTGCTTGGCTTTGCGTTCAAAAGCCAAATGAATTGAATTTCTGTTTTTTAGGGGGACGATGCGAAGGGAACGACAGCAGCGCTTCAATTGAAACGAGTTCGTTGCCGCGCTCGATGCTGTTGTCGCCGTTGACGGCGCTGTCGACGTTAGCGTCAGCGTCAACGTCAACGTCGCGTCGTTGCCAACATCTTCTTCATATCTTTGGGGCAGTGCGTGTGACTGTGTGTGTGTCTGTCTCTGTGTGTGTGAGTGTGAGTGTGTTTCTCTGTGTGGGTCACGCCTGCTACATTTGCTCAGCTAATTTTGTTATTTATTTAATTTTTTATAGCATTTTTTCTGTTTACATTTTGATTGCGACTTGGCTTCATTGTTGCCCCTGCTTCTCCTATCTTATCCCTGCAATTGGGACACTGCATCAACAACTCTTTCGCATAATAATATTTTTAATATACACTGAAATCTTGAGAGATGTGTAAACGAGCTAATATTTGAATTAATGTACTAAAGTATTTGCAATGCAGCTGTGCGAAGTGTGGGAATAGGACAGGGAAGGTAATGATTCTATATTATAGAAAAAATGGAATATATAGAATCTATAACAATTTAGATACAGATTCATTATAGAAGAAACCAAATTAAAGAGTAAAAAAAAAACAGTTTCTTAAATCTGAATTAAATACAAGATGAAATTAATGAAATATGACCGAATAAAATTAAAGAAATAATTTTAAAAATGTTTAAGTTTAGATAAAGATATAAAGATATGAAATCATCAAATGTAATGCAGTTTTTTATAAGAAATTCTGGAATGTTCAAACATCTATAAAAATAGTATGACTTCAAAGACGACAGATCTGCTATTAATACAGTTTATCACTTAGTATCTCTTGCTTTGTTTATCAACATTGCTCAATCGAAGCGTAAAGCAAATAATCTTGAAGTCGTGATCGCACCTCATTAATCGAACTTAATGTTAATTAACCAAACATACATATATATTTATGTGTATAATGCAACTGAGACGACATAAACCGATTATACAGACTATACTATACTATACATATATAGGCTATATATATTATGATCTATTTATGTCTTATCAGTTGCAATTTAGATAGTACAAATCAGCAACTTACAAGTGCTTGCAATTGATAGACAGAAACGAACGCAATTGACCCGCGCGATATAGACTAAGCTAATCGAATAAACAATCATACAATGCATTCATTTGATTAAATTTTATATACCCGGTAAATCATTTAAAGTATAAAAGCTAAACAAAGAATGGCATTAGGTAAATATATAAGGATACAGGATCGAGCGAGTCAATGGAGCAATAACTGATTTATTCATTTGATTACATTTTACCCGGAAAATTAAAAAACAAAAAAAAAAAGGGGAAAAAAAAGAGGGGATAGGGGGAAAAATTTTCGGAAATATTTTAAAATAAAAACAAAAAAAATTAAATATAAGGCATACAGGGTATCTCTTAGTCGAAAGCTTTCAATTGGAACAATAACTGGTTCTTCTTTTCGGCGTAGCGGGAGTATTGCGCATTTAAAGCGCTGCTTGAATGAGCTTTACAAACAAAGCTAGACAGAGAGCGAGCGAGAGAGCTAATTAAATATGCGCTTACAATAATTATATAATGAATTGTTCGATTTTTTTTTATTTTTTGAGAGGCCACATCCGTTCTCACTTTAAAAGCAATTTTAATGAATGAGTGATGACCTTGACTTGAATGCAGTTTTGCTGCGCTCTGATGGCGCTTTATGGCACTTGCAATACACTGCATTCGCCACTGGGCAGGCGCATAGCCAAACCAAATCAACACACGCACACACACTCATGCACGCACATTGCAAATATGCACAGCTGATGGTTAATAATGGAAATTGGTGGCTAGCAAATTAGAAGTTTCAACCATGCACTTATAATTCACGTTTAGGTAGGCAAAGCACGCACCTGTTTCGTACAACTGGTCAATTTAAACTAACGTTCGGATTTCGGCTCGATACAACGTTGAGTGGCTGGCCCAAGTACCTGAGCTTGGAATACATGGAAATGTCTGCGATTGTATTTGGAAAACTGTGGCGCAATTTCTATTTGGTTGTATATTTAACTGCGCAATGATATACTTGAATTAAAGTGTCTGCACAACAAAAACATCACAATAAATGCAAATTGGTAAAGCTCTAGCGCAATGTGCGAAAAACCAATTCAAATATATCCCCCGCGCGTTAACATGTGAATGTCTGTTAGCTGTTGCTTGCGCCTCTTGGCAGCAATCAGCTGTTTTTATTTATTTTTGCACATAACCTCAATCGCACTTTGATTTAATTTTTATTTGTTGGTTTTGTGTTTCAATTGATTTTTTTGTTTAATTTCACACTCCTTAGTTAAATGCTTAGTTTAATTAATTAAACTATGGATCAACTGTATGTGGAGATTGAGTTAAGCACCCAGAATGCGGAAACAACCATTTATACCAGCGTGCCTTCGTTCCTAGCGCTCTACACATATCGCTACCTCAAGGAGCCCAAAAATATTAAAGTCAACTTTGTGGCAAGCAAAATTGGCGCTGGTAAAATTGCCTTACGCAGCTCCCAGCTGCGACGCGAATTGACCGATGAGCATATCACGTGTCGTGAAGCCGCCACCCTGCCCGCACTCCGGGATCTGCGTCTGCCCATCTATGAGCGGGATGGAAATATCTATATTGCAGGCACCTGCGCTGTTTGCCGAGAGATCGTGGCACGCCAACCCAACAAGCATATACGTCAATTGTTGGGCTTCAAGGGCAGTTGTCTGCTGGCACCGGCGGAAGCCTCCATATGGACGCGTTTCTGTGAGGTCGATGTGGTTAATCTAGTCAGCCAGCTGCAAAGCGGGGAGCTGCAGTTGCGTGAGGTGCCGGTGGAAGTGGTGCGCTTTGAGCAGCACATGAATCAACCGGTGCGCATGCACAACATCTATAAACTGGCCAGAGAGCAGGCCAATCTCACAGAGAACGGTGCCCCACTGAAGCGCAAGGAGCGTGTGCTCATCGAATGCAGCATACCAAAGGAACAGCTCCTAATCGAGCACCGATTCGCCGAGGGCATTAGCTTCACCATTGCCGATCTGATACTCTATCCGCTGCTGCGTCTAGTCTTCCAACATTGCGCACAGATGTTGCCGCATTTTCCACTGACCAGCACCTGGTTCAGTGAGGTGAGTAAGCACCAATGCATATAAATCTCTTTGAAGATTCATCAATTATGTTGCAGATCGAGAGCTTCGATTCCAGTTGCGCTCGCATCCTACATGAGCTGTATGTGCCAATGCTTGTGGCTCCGGCGGAGCACACCCAGCTACTGAGCATACCCGATTGTGAGGAGACGAGCCTCTACAAGGCTGATCCGAAGCGGTATCGTCCACGAAATCGCATTTATACCAGCCAGGCTGAAGTGGAGGCGGCTTTGTCCAAACTGTCGCCACTCCAGCTGCAATTCACTGCCGACTCGGAACATTCTTTTGGGGAGCAGCTCATCGACTGGCAGTCCATTGAGCCGACGCATGCCAAGAGCTCAGCCTTGCCAGCGGAGCGGCTGGAGCGTAAGCGCCAACAACTAGAGAACATGGCCAATGCTGTCGTCTCACTGGCACAGCCTGGCGATCGCATCGTTGACTTCTGCAGCGGCACTGGTCACCTGGCCATACTCCTCGCTCTGAAGCTGCCCCAGTGCATTATCATCGTGCTGGAGAACAAGGCCTTCTCGCTGGCGCACGCCCAGAAGCGTGCAGCCGAACTGAAGCTGAGCAACTGCGTCTTCTATCAGTGCAATATTGATTATTTTATGGGTCGCTTCGACATGGGCGCCTCGCTGCACGCCTGCGGCACAGCCACGGACATTGTGCTGCAGCAGTGCCAGCGCGTGAATGCACGCTTCGTATGCTGTCCCTGCTGCTACGGCTCGCTGCAGCCCATGCCACACATCACTTACCCACTGAGCGCACGCTTCAGAGAGGTGCTCAGCATGAAGGACTATTTGTATATAGCGCATGCGGCGGATCAGGCACACGAGCTGGGCACCAGCAACTGCAAGCCGGAGACAACGCGGCAGGGCATGCATTGCATGTGCGTCGTCGACACGGATCGCAAGCTGCAGGCCGAGGAGGCCGGCTACCAAGTGATACTCACACGCCTCAAGCCGGAGCAGTGCACGCCAAAGAATCATTTGCTAGTCGGACGTTATGTACGCCAATAGATTGCACAAAATATAAATGCATATGAATTTTTTTTTTATAATTATTTCTAGTCTTTTAACTCTTCCTGAGTGAGTCATGGAGTTCAGCAGCTACTCTCTTGGCGTCCCTTCTCCAACAGCTAAACAGCGTCCAATTTAGTTTTCGTTAATATGTAAATGCCGTTCAGGGCTTTTATTTGAGTAACATGAAAGTGGCTTTGTAGAAAATGACTTAAATGGATCACCAATTACCAATTTACTAAGACGAGTTCAACACGCCGCCCGCTAGTCTAATTCTTTAGATAGATATGATTGCCGCCGCGCAAAGCCAGCACCAGATGTAACACTGAGCCGCCTTGCACCTTGTAGTCTGCCGCCGTCTTGTCATCGTTCCTAATGGAAGCATCAACAAATTGTTAAATTTTCATTTCAATTTGAATATCGTCAGACTCACATTTGTTTGCCGGAGAATATGAGACGTTGTTGTTGGGGTGGTATGCCTTCTTTTTCCTCGACGCGCTCCTTGATGCGATCAACCTTATCTGTGGGTTCAATGTCAATCTCAATTTCCTTGCCTGTCAGTGTCTATATTTCAAAATTAAGAAAATAAAAGAAAATTAGCCAATTGCAATATTTTGCTCAATTTTTTTGTTGTTGTCCGCATGGGTAGCGCGTTCTTCTTCCAGCGACTGTAATTTAATAGTTTTTATTTCTATTCTAGTTTTACCTTCACTTTAATCAGCATTGTGTTAGTGTGTGTGTTGGCTTTTGCGAATACAAATTAATTTAAAATATTTAATTTTATTGTAAATTTTCGCAAGCTTCTCCTGGTCGCGGCGTTATTTTGCGAATGTCATTCGTGCGGCGCTGCCAACTTGGTGAACTAGACTCACACACACACACACAACTCCCGTCTGAATGGCGATAGCGCACGCTTTCGATTGATTTCGATATTTTCGGCACCGTTACATGATCGAAATAATGTTAATTCAAACTTTACAGAATTAATGTTTAGTTTATTTATTTTTTGTATGACAAGAATATTTTGAACATTTTGACATAGCTTTTATTTACATACTAAGTACCTACATACATGAATACCTAAAAATCAAATGGGGTCAGTTTAATTTTTTCAGCTTGTTTATGGCGTGGACAGCCTCGCTAATGCGTCGAATGTCCCGGGCATAGGTTCTGCAACAGCCACCAATGATTTTCGCGCCCAACTGCGTCCACTCCGGCACGTAATTCTCGAGCGGCACACAGTGCTCACGACCCTGCCAGCCCGTTGTCACATCGTAGACCTCACCACTGTTCGGATAGACCACCAGGGGAATCTGCTCATCGGGACTGCGCTCGCCGTTCAAGCTCTTGAAGAGCGGTGTCACAAACTTGGGATGCACACAGTTCACACCCACCGCCAGGCACTTGTCCAGAGCTTTACGCTCCGCTAGCAAATCCCAAATAGTATTTGCTGCATCTGCAAAGTCCTCACCATGGGCTAACGTACTTTCATCCTTGCACTGGAAGGCTACCCAGAACTTGACATCTGGATAGTCATCGCACAACATTTCCACCAGAGCTTCCGCCTCCATTTGACAGGGTATCGTTTCAATGGCCAGGGCATCCACGCCCGCCTCCAGGCACGCCTCAATACGAACGCGATGCCAATCCGTAATGGTTTTCGCTGGCACATAGTCCGCATAGCTGCCGGTGTACTCGGAGCCATCGTGAAGATGTGCCCCAAAGGGACCAATAGAGGCAATAATCAAAGGGTAACCTGTGGACCAAACGATTAGAGATTAAGCGATAAGGCAACTGGGAGGGGCTAGAGTAGAGCGAGTCTACCTTCGGCTACTGCCAGCTGCGCCTCATAGCATTCCGTTAGGTACTTCTCCTTGGCAATGTGCGCCAATTGCACCGTATTCTTGATCAGCTCCACACTCTCCTGTTCGTCCAGTTCCAGATACTCCATGTAGCCCTCCACGCTCGTCTGATATGTGTTTGTCAATATCATATCAGCGCCATCTATGGGCGAGAGGATTGCAATTAGATTTCAATTAAATTTCCATCAGATTCCACTTACTCTGTAGAAAGTCCAGGTGCGTGTTGATAACAGCCGTCGGATTGGTGGCATTGAAACGAGCACTCCACAGCGGATCCCCATCCACCGAGTTGCCCACATGGACCGTCATCTGTGTGCCAAAGCCGCCATCTTTGACCAGTAAGCGCGTCAGACCCATGATTAAATAGTGCTGGAATGGGGCAGCAGAAGAGCAATATTATATTATATTATATATTACAGTTATATATATATATATCTCTGTATAGTCAGGCACTGATTACAGCGCTGTAATTGCGCTTATCAACAGCCCGGCGACCAGCTGGTCTGGAGAGCTTTCTTTGCACCCAGTGTGAGCCTTGACATCTGCCTAAACGCTTGACTTTCTCCTGTTTGTTTTTCTCGCTGATTAATATAATAATAATATTAATAATATTAATACTAATAACAATGCAAACACATTGTAGTTGAGGCTGTTTACCGCCCGATAGCCTTGTCCGCGCCGCAGTTCACTGAACCTGCGGTGTAATTTAAAGACTTGTCCAGATTTAACACTCAATTGATCTCTATTATGGCAGATCTGGCGATTGCACTCACGCATTAGAGATGCACGTGTAGTGCGTGACACGAAGCGGGCAGTTTTTCGCTTTCCTTTTTTTCTTTCTCTTTCTTTATGTTTTCATTTTGTCTTTACTTTCTCATGTTTGCAATACCTCAACCTGGACAGTTCTGCAGATCTTTGTCTCTCTCTCTCTCTCTCTCTCTCTCTCTCTCTCTGTCGCTCTCACTCTCTGTCTCCCTCACCCTCTCTGATCAGATCACCCTCTCTCTCTCTCTCTTATATCTTCTCGTTTTTATTCGCTTCTCTTTTTTATTGCGTTTAAAATTCCTCTCTTCCTTTTAGATCTCATAATTCTTCTGCTCGCATCTGCTTGCCTTGTCTATTACTTTTATTACCTTTGCTCTCGTGCATCGGTATCTTTTATCTTTTCCTTTTTCTTACACGTTTTGTCCATATATCTGCTCTCATTTGCTTGCCTTGGCTTGTTCTGCCTTGATATGCCATTCATTTATTCATGATCACCTCTTTTTCCTCCATTCGCATCTCCTTTCATATTTCTTCTCTTTAGTTCTTTAGTATTACCTTTCTTCTACTGCATCTTTAACTCCTCTTTTATGTTCTTCCTTTCTTCTAATTCTCTCCATTTATCTCCTCCCATTTGCTTGCGTTGTCTTTTAACTGCGTCTAAAATTCTCTCGTTTGTGTTTTAGCATAATATTTCTTCTACCACATCTAAAACTTTCCTCCTCTTCTCATCCTTAAGATTTATTCCGTTTACTTCTGTTCATTTTCCCTTGGTTTCTCTTGATATGTAAATTCATTCTTCCTATCTCCTCTTTTCCTCCTCTTTTTTGTTTGAAATTTCTTCATTTTTGTTCTTGATTTTTCCTTTTTTCTACATCTGAAACTTCTGTTCTCGGCACTTCCATCTTCTAATGTCTTACTTTTGACTTTTCTCTCATCTTCTCACCTTATCTTCTTTATCCTTTGATATTTCTTCTTTTCTTTCTTTAGTATTAACTTTCCTCGTCGGCATCCTTTTCCATTCTTTTTCCTTTTTAATTCTCTTCATTTATGTCCTCTCCTCTCATCTGCTCGCTTTCTCTTGCCTTACCTTGCTATATCATTTCTTTTTTCTTACCTCCTCCTTCTCCTTTCTACTCCGCATTTTCCTTTCATTTGCCTTACTCTCCACTTTTCATCTTAACTTTGGTCTCTCTGTTCTTCACACAAATTCTCTTCTCAATTCTATTTAATTTAATTTGTATAACTTTTAAATTATTTAATTTATTATCTGAAATATTTGCACATTTCTAACACTCTCTAAATGTCCTTGACTTCAATTCGAAGCTCGCTTTACGTTTCACTCACGCACGACACGCTCTCCTCTCTAGTCCGCGCTTTGTTGACACTCACCTTGGGGGCTTATAAATAGATCTTGTAATTGATTAAATTGTTGTTTTCTATTCGCTTGTGATGCGATTAACAATGTGGGCTTTGCTTTATTAAATTCCGTTCGGTCTGCAGCTGATATATGTATATGTTTGTGTGTGTGTGTGTGTGTGTGTGTGCGTGTGTGTGTGTGCGTGTGTCTATATATCAATGAACTATGCTGTGCTGTGAACGTTCTAGGCGCGTTTAAGTGGTTTACAATGCCGTCTGGTTGCTTTTATAGCTTGCCGCCTTATCAGAGGCCAAAACAAAACGAAAACAAAAACAAAAACAAAACAAAAAAAATAAAAAAATAAATGCAAAGCCAAACAAAAACAAACTAGTGCCCGGCTTAGTGATAAGAGGCGTAGAGTCCAGCTGCCAGGCAGACAAACGAGCCAGACGGACGGACAGCCGCACAGCCGCACAGCCGGCACATTGCTCCAGTGAGCTAAAATATCTGATGCAATACTAAGCGGAGGGCATTCACAGCCCAATTGGATGCTGAACATATCCAATTGGAATATATAACTGAGGCGAGATACATGTTTATATATATGTATGTAATTAGTTGTAACTGAAAGCACGCATTGATTTGGCTGTAATTGTTTAATCTATCTACTCGCCGTCTGTTGTCAGCTCCGATAGCTTTTGACCCGTACGTGTGAACCGGACGGACGGACATATGGCAGACATATGGCCCAGACAATCGGCGAGTGTACTTAAAGCGGAACAAAAGTAGGCAAACTGACATAGGCTGAGATACTACAGATATGTATGGCTATATATATGTTATATATAACTATATATACTCTAGAGATATGAGTATATATGACAGCTATATATAACTATGCTCAAATGATAAAGGTTTCGCGTGTAAGGTCTCTGCTGTGTTTGTAAGTTTCATATCAGCGCCATCTAGCGGCGAGTAGCAAGCAGTTAGATTAAAATGTTGACGGTTTGGATTTGTTGCCGTTTGCTCTACGAGAATTCCAGGTCTATGTTGATTTAGTATATTAAACATTAGATCTAACAAAATTTGTGAAATTTTATTTATATAGCTCCGAAATGGAAATACTCTATAAATACTCTATAAAGATTAAGTTATGTTAGACTTTTAGTTTATTTCTAAAGCAGAGGAACTTAAGATGCAATTTTTTGCAAATAACAAGGGATAGGGATGTGATTGATTTCGAGTTATTTCATAATAATATATACATTATTATATGTATATATATATATATGCATTCTTCTACGAGAAAAACTATTATTGAAATTCAAGCTGAGATTAGAATGGAGCAAACATGTAAAGACTAAGATGCTTGGAAAAGAGTGGATTGAAAGGATTAAGGAATACTCATTGGTTAGTTAAAGGCTTTAACTTAAAGCATATCGAATTCTTGATTAAATATGTGGCTTATGATTACTGCTCAACATATACAGTGAACACAAATAGTATACGTACATTCCATATATAAATATTAAAAGTTAATATATATTTATTTTTTTAATTTACATATCTATTTGCAATCTGTTAATACAAGAATAAGAACATTTACTGACATTAATTATATATAACAGAATGGTTTGAACTCAAACCACACATACTGTGTATAATATACGCTCCATTGTCCATTTACTGCCTGTGAGGTAGGTTAATAATATGAAAATACATTATATCAGATTACTTTATATAAGGCAAGCATTTATTTATGAAGTAAATGAAAAAAAAAAATAATATTTTGTAATTCTTTCATGCCCATGAAACGGACAAATTTCAAAAGTTTCAAGCATATACATGTATATATTATACTAAAAGCATCTAATAAATCAGTATACTTCAAATTATTAATATTTTGTATTCCACCTAAAAGAAACCCTTAATAATAATATATATATAGTCTTATAAAAAAAAACACAATTGATTTTTTGTGAGAAAAAAGTTATTGTAGGATATGTAGGCAATATTATGTTTAGAGAAAAAAGAAAAGATTGAAGCAGAGTGCCGTTTGGATGCAGACATGATATAGAGTATATATCAGATTTATAAATTAGTCTTAATTATAGTAAGATGTAGCTGAATCAAGCTTTAAATACTCCACACATCAGAACAGCTGTAATATATGTATGTATTCAAATTTATAAATATATATACTTTATGAAGATGAAGAGCTCATGCTTATTTAAAATATAATATATTATATATGTAATATATAAAATGAATATAGACAGATATATACAGAGTAATAGATGTATTATTATCTTTGGAGAGAAAATCAAAAAATGAAACAAACTTTGATTCTCGAAAATTAGGTTCAAAATATATGTATATCCGATTTACACAGTAGTCTCAAATTATTAGATGTTGCTAAGAAATTTTGACTTCACTTCAGCCTGAGATTTTAGAGCCTTCGCTTTGTTGATTCATTCATTCATTAATTAATATATGTGTGTATATATGTATATAGAAGTGCACTTAGCAATCTTCTAATGCTCCTCACTTCAGTCGGAGATTTTTGAGTATAACGAAATCCAATTGGGAAACGATGATTCCTGATATAATATGAACAATAGCTATATATGAAATGATATATGATGAAAACCTCTTTTAAATATTATAACATTATATACATACATACATAATTTTTATTATATATATGCATATATATATATATTATTTATAAATCAAAACTATTTCGCACATGTTAATGACATCAACTCGCTTAATCTGTTGACTTTGTTAGTTCTTATCTAATTAGCAACAATTTCGTACAGTTAGAAACACTTAAGTACTAAATATTTCTAAATATATATGTGTATATATATATATATATATATATTATGTGGGTCTAGGCCGAAAAGTGAATGGAAATAATAGACACGCAGAGACAGACGGAGACACAGACAAAGGCAGATCCGGAGACGGAGACGGAGACGTAGACGAAGGCAGCCACGGCAGCGATAGCGACTATATAAATAGGGATGTTTGTATGGGCGAGTGCGGCTGCTGGGCGATGTCTTCAATGCACTGCCGTATCTGGAGTATGTCGTCCGGATAGACGCGACAGCAGCCGCCAATGATGCGCACGCCCAGGCGCAGCCATTCGGGTACAAAGGAAGCCACATTGAGGCCGTTGCCCGTCCACTCGCCGCGATCGCTGTCGTAGATCTCGCCGCGATTGCTGTAGACGACGAGGGGCACGCTGTCGCCTTCGGGCAGCTTGGCCAGCAGGGATTTCAATAGGGGCGTCACATGGCTGGGATTCACGCAATTCACGCCGATGCCCAGGAGGCGCGATTGCGCCTGATACTCCACGACCATGGACCAAACGGCCAGAGCGGCCTGGGCGAAAGATTCGCCATGGGCCAGGCTGGTCGCATCCTGTCAAGAAATTGAAGATTACAAAACATATTGTGGAAACTATCAATTCGATCTTCACCTTGCACTGAAACGACACCCAGAAGCGAGCTGCGGCATATCGTCTGAGGATGAGCTCCGTGACAGCCAGCGCCTCCAGCTGACAGGGCAGCGTCTCCACGGCAAACCCATCGATGCCCGCCCGCAAGCAGGTGTCAATCCGTGTGGTGTGCCACTCCTGGAGCTGGCTGAAGTCGACGAGATTCGCATAGCTGCCCGCGTACTCGGAGCCGTCGTGCAGATGGGCGCCGTAGGGTCCGATCGACGCCATTATCCAGGGCATATCTGGAGCGATGGTCCCGTTATTGGCGGCCAACTCGCTCAGGTACTGGGTCTTGGCCTCCCGCGCCAGCTCCACGCTCTTGGCGATCAGCGCAATGCTCTCCTCGCGCGTCTTGCCCAGATGCTTCATGAAGCCCTCCACGCTCGACTGATACGTATTCGTCAGTATAATGTCCGCGCCCTTGCGCAGAAAGTCCAAATGGGTTTGGATCACGGCGTCCGGTTGCGTGGCATCGAACCGCGAGCCCCACAGTGGATCGCCGTCCACTTTCTCGTTAACGTTGCGGGCCAGTTGGCTGGAGAAGCCGCCACATTTGACCAGGATGCGTGGTTTCTCCCTGAACTGGTGCCAATTGCCGGTGAACTCGCACAGCATTTTGGACCGGTTGGGGCTACGTGACAGCTGCGACTGCATACGATATAAGCAAATTTATTTATTTAGTTGTTTGTGTCTCTGGCGCGATTTAGCGCGATTCCAAATTGTGATTTTATGGATCTGGCCACGGTTTTTGCCTACGAACGTACGTGAGATTATGAATTTTGCTGATATCTTGATTTCCGTTTTGTTGTTTTGTTCGTCGCTCGCTTTTTTTTTGTTATTCTATTTTATCGTTGCTGGCAACTTTTCCTACTTATACACACTTTTGTACGGTATTTGTCTTATATTTCCTCACATTCGCCTTCGCGTCAGCTGATTCATTGTTTACATTTGTTGTTGTTGCGCTGAGTGCGTGGGCTGGGCACAGTGGCGTCTGGGAAAGTGTTACTGCTTACATATGCACAGTCGAAGTAAGAGTGGTGTACATCCAACAATTGTACGGTACTTATTTTGTCTTCTGTCATTTTCTCATTCACTCAGCTGTTTTTGCTTAACATATACAGTCGCTGCCCAAATAAAAGGCACAGCTATACCGCAAGCAGTGGCTTTCAGTTGCTCCATCTCTTTTACAGCTTTCGTAAAACTGTTTATTGTTTACGTTTGTTGTTGAATTGAGTGTGCAGTGTGTACAGTGCTCACAAAATAAACAGTGGCTGCCCAAATAAAAGCCTCAGCTATACCGTCAAAGATTGTACGGTACTTTATTGTTATTGTCAGCATTTTTATTTCCCTTATCTGTTTACAGTGGCGTGCACAACAATGTTGCTACCCACTCTACGCACAGTGGTTGCCCAAATAAGACGCACAGCTTCTACCCTTTTTATTTGTGGTGAAACAAGTTTATTCGCCGAGTATAGTATATATAAATATATATAGATAATTTATATATAGTCGATAATAATACATATTCATAAACAAATTGAGTACGAATTTTATTGTTAGTAAATATTTTGTTTTTGTTGTTTAATTGATCTTTCTTTCAGTTTGTTAGCGTGTTAGAGGGTATTATAATCACATTGATGTTTTGTATATATATGTATATAAAGATAATATATAGGTATGTATAGATATTATGTATAAATAAATAATAGTGTTAATTTGACGAAGCAAATCAAAGGGAAAATGCCATAAACAAATAAATGTAACTTTGGTAAACTTACGCAATCGTATAAATTCTATATAATTCATAATGCAACATCTCTCTGATCGATCAAAACGAATGTGCTAAAACTAATTTACAATTTTAATTGTTTTTTGTTTTTGTTTTTTTTTTTCTCACTAAATAACAGTTATTAGTTATGTATATATATCTTTTGCTATATAGATATATGGTTGCTGCTATTATTATTTTTCTTTTTTTATTGGATTTTTAAGCTCTGGGTTCAAAAAAGCCAGAGAAATACTTTTCTCAAAAAATACATGATCTGCGCTTGAACGGTAAATGGTCTATAATATATATCTATATATATATATTTCTATGTGCTTGGAAGTTCATTTTGTGTGTGTGTGTGTGTTTGTATTTGTAACTGTGGCAGCCGCTAATAAAAAGTATAAAAGAAACGCATAATTAAAAATTAAAAAAAAAAATAGAGTAAATACGCACACTGAGAGAAAAGCAGCAGCCTTTCGTCTAACCAATTTTTTTTGTTTGAAACATTGTCTCAGTCTCTACTCTGTTTTTGTTTGTTTAGGAATTTTCCACTTGCGCTGATAACAGCAGCGTGCCGATAAGCACAGACGCAACTGTAAACGGTTAACCGTTTTAGGAGAACAAATTGTTGCGTCGCTTTAGCGAACCAAATTTCTTTTCCGCTTCGAGCAGCATCTTCTCCTTGCGCACCACCTCGAACGGTATCGTCTTGGACATGCGATCGATCTCCTGATCCGATGGGAAGTCCTCGAAGCTCATATTGCTGAAGCCCGTCTTGGCGGAGTTCTGAATGGTGTTCGACTGAAAGTTGCTGCGATTCTCGTCCTGCGTAGAGCCGCCGACAACGTTGATGTCATCGTCGTCGTCGTGCGACTGGTATTGCAGGCGCTGATGCTTCTGCTTGCTGCCAGAGCTGAGGGAGGAGGTGGAGCCGAGAGCGCCAGCGCTGACCTTCTTATAGGCATGCCCTTTGACTTTCTGGGTGAGCTTCGCCGGCAGAGCTCTTACAGCCAGATGGGACTTTTCCTTCTTGGCCTTAACAGTGGTGGTGGCTGTGGTGGCGGCAGATGCCGTCGCTGCTGATGCTGCTGCTGCTGGCGGATCACTGTCTGCCACCAGGTGGGCAGAGCGCAACACCACGGGCTCCTCCTCGTCGTCGGGCGTGTAGTCCGAGCAGCGTTCTTGAGAGATTTGCACAAAACCATTATCGGCAATGGGCAGCAATGGCTGCAGGTGTGGTGCGGGCTGTATTGGTGGTGGTGCTGGTGGTGGTATTGCTATTGTGGCTAGAGCTGGAGCTGCAGCAGGCGACGGCTGGGCATGCTGTGCGCCGGCTGCTGACACTGGCAAGGAGCAGCACGAGCTGCTGGCGGCATTTACATAGACACTGCTGCAGCTCTTGTTCGGTTGGTGGTTGGTCAGCGGTTCGGGCGTCTTATTGATTATTATCGAGTGGTTGATCGTGACAACAGGTGCGACAGCATTCACTTTGATCACATTGTTGTTGTTGTGGTTGTGGTTGGGATAGTGGAGCTGGGCTGGATCGGGCGTAACGGTAACACATTTGCGTATTACCTGCGGAAAGGGCTCCGAGCCAAAGAGATCACGTTGCTCCCCATCCTCCAGTTGCTGCGGCTCCTTATTGATGCTCGGCTCGATGAACGGATTGAAGATGGGCTCATTGAACTCATCCAGCTGCGGCGGCTGCTGCTGCTCCGGCTGCAGTTGCTCCTGCTGTGCTGGAAAATTGGCAAAGTTGGCCGCCTGGCTGGTTGGTGTCTCCGGTGCACCCTTGACCGGCGTTGATGTCCACATTTCGGGCTCGCTGGGTCGCGGACGCGGCTGCGTCTGCTTGGGCTTGGCCAGACGCTTGGGCGGCTTGCCCACGGGCAGCTTAAAGGGCGCCATGGCGAACACGTCCAGCTCTTCGGGCTCCGCTGGTTCGTTGGCCGCCGGTGCTGAGGATTCATTGCTGCTCTTGCTCTCCGCCGAACCATAGTCCAGCTCATCGTCCAGCAGCAGCGGACGATCACCAAATTTGTGTAGCAAATCGCTGGACGTCGGACTGAGCTCCTCGTTGCCGGCACAGCCGCTGCCCGCGCAGCCCGGATTGGCGTCGCCGCTGGCCGCTGCCACCGCCGCGGAGCGATCCTTTTTACGCATGCGCACCTTGACCACGACACGACTGCGCACATCATCCTCGTGGGTGGTGACGCTCTCGCACTCGGCATGGTAGGCCGAGCTACTGCAGGTCTTGACGCTCTCGCTGATCCCATCCATGTCGAGGGGCACCACGCGTCTGGGCTTGGCCTGGGTGGCGCGCGGATTCTCATCAAATAGATCATCATCCTCGGCACGCAAATCGCTGGCCGAGCCAATGGAATCGGCATCATCGTCCGATTCAGCATTGGCCGCCGTTGCAGCTGCCGCTGCCGTCTGGGCCGCTTGCTGGGCTGCCTGGGCAGCCACGGCGGCGGCCATCAGGTTCAGCTGCTGGGCCGCCTGCTGTGCCGACGATGAGGGTCGCTTTGTGGTCGCTGTCTGCCGCAATTTCTTCACGATGGGCAGGTGGGTGGTCTTGTCCACCTTCTGGTAGGCCACCTGCTGGATCTTGTGTATGGTCTCGGGTATATTGTTCGTTACGATCTGCTTGAAGATGGCCGCCTTCTTGGCACTGCCGCTGCCCCCAATGCCGCCACCGACACCGCCGCCGCCACCGCCCTCGTCGCTGTCCTGCTGAAAGAACTCCGAGTCGGAGTCATCGGACGTGGGCTGATCATTGCTGCGCAGCTTCTCATATTTGTTGCGATCCTCCAGCGGCAGCTTAACGAATCCCGTGCCCACAGAGCCGCCCTCACTCTGCAGCCCGAGGCCAGCGCCGTCGGAGTCCGTTTTCAGGCGACTTATTAGCGACGTTTTGTCCTCCTCCAGTGTGGGCGACAGCAGCCACTTGGATGAACTGGATGAGATGGCATTCCCGGCTGTTGGAATGCTGGGCGTGCCGCCGCTGCCCGACGAGCAGCTCACAATGAATTTGGCTGTGGATGAGATCAAGTACTTTTATGCAGTTTATGAGTTTACGGACTGTTTCGAGTGCGACATGGCTGACAGTTGGACAAGTGGACAGATTCTGTCCGGGATTAGGATTACACGATTATATGGATAATGCTATATATTTTGTAGAGCTGTGTGTGTGAGTATCTATGAGCTGTGCAGCTGTACATGTGTGTGTGTGTGTGTGTGTGAGTCATGGTTAGTTAGATGTGGCGTCCTTGATGCCTCGATCCTTGGAGCAGTGAGTTAGACGATGATCTATGGATACATTTCTTCAAGTGGCCTATGCACGGGGCGCTTTAACTAGTTTCAGCTAAGATCAAACAACTAGAATTTAAATTACAATTTGATTAAAAGAAAATCTCTCTTGTCAAGGCTGTACAGACAGACTCATGCTCTATTGGGTTAGTTGTCTAGACAAATTATTCGAATACTTGTGCTATATAGCTATAGCTGTTATATTTTGAAAAATTATAACAGTTTCTGTTAGGTTAGAATTAGATAAGTTTTTGCTGTAAATTTATACGGAAGATTTTGTTGTAAGGTCTTAGGAATTTATTGAGGATTAACTAGTTAGATCTTAGATCGATATGATATAGAATATATATGGTTTCTTATATATGTTACGTTGGAGTATTACAAAATATATTTAAAGCAGAGTCTAGACTCAGTTTCAAATGAGTATGTATAAATATCAAGTGAACCTTTTGGACTATTGCTTAATATTTTAAAATACAGTAGAACCACAATAGTGCGTACACACAGAGTGACAAGTACTATATAAAAGTCATTAAATTGGAACAATTAAATTATTGAAATATTTTTAAACAATAAATTGTCTATATTCACAAATGTCTTTTCTGCCTTTGTAGGCAGTCTCTACTGTATGTGTCTATAAAATTGAGCATTTAACAATAATCTTTGCTTTGGGTTTCTTAAATTATAATAAACTTAAAATATATCTCTCCATATCTTAGTTAATGCTGCCCTGCGCATAGCCTCTTCGTGTTAGTAAATTGTTATTAATAAATCCCATTTTATTTTAGGTACAGTGAACGCTCGCAAGTAAAGGAATTTTGGAAATAAATTATTCAATTGCCAGCAAATTCATATTATCGAGCGTTCACTGTAGTGCACGCGGCTTAAGTTAGGCTAATTAAATTTGTTTGCATTTGATTTTTCTTTTGGTTTATTGCATTTGAAATCGTTTTTTTTTTTTAGGTTTGTAACTTTTTGCTGCTTAACGTTTATACAATTTCTTCTTCTTTCAACATTTGTTTATATATAAATATATATTGATTTTCATATATTTGCGTGTGTATATAGATATATATATCTGTCAATTGCAAGTTGCATTTGCTGCTGCTAATTAGGTTTATGTTTCTATCTTTACCTGACTCTTTTTGTGTTGCTTTTCATTGCGCTTCATATTTGTTCATAATTTATATATATATATATAGTATGTATATATATATATATGGTTCTTTGATTTTAAAAACTATATGTTTACTCTTTGGAATAATACTTTAAATTCTTCAAATAGTTAAGTTTCTTTTCGGTTTTTGTTCAATAATTTTATGTACAAGTATTAACAGGTTTGATTTGAACATCTAATTAAACATTATTTTATTTATTTATTTATTATTTTGTGGTCGCTTTTGATCAGGAACGAATAATCTCTGTTTGCCTATTGGACATTTATGCGAATATATATAGATATACATATATATTGTCTAGCATTGATTGGACATTTGTTTAGTTATATTATTAACAATTTTGTTGCATTGCATTTGTTCATTTGTTCAATTGCCGCCACATCCGCAGCGAGCGCAGTTTAACGCGAACTTTGCAGAGTTGGAAAAGCGTAAAAAAAAATATTTATGAAGTTAATTAAAGTAAATTTGTAATTTGTCCTAATTTTTTTAATAATCTTTAGTAATTTAGCATAAAATATTTAGAATTTCACGACTTGAATATATTTCTTTAAATTAGCTTAATAAATTTTTGTCGAATTTGATATGCAGCAAATTATTGCTTTAAAACACATTTTAATTATTTTCAATTAAATTTTGTAATCATATTTTGATATTTTCTTTAGCCTTAATTTAATTTACAGAAAACACACAGAAATAGAGCGCATGTTAAAGTACAATAAAGTTGACCCAAAAGAGAATGAAGTATATGTCGAAAGGCAATAAAAAGCGATTTTAATTTTTTTAAAGAAATTTTTAAAATAGCTGCAATTAGCTGCATGAGTTGTTGCATTAACAGTTTTAGCTTTACATTTTCTGACAATAACATTTAAGTGCGCTGTTATGTTATGTGTAACAGGCCGAATTACTGTTATGCTTACGTTAACAGGTTTTAACACTATATAATGTTCAATTTCTGTTAACATGTAACTGCGCTGTTAGACTAGCACAACAGTTATAGCAAAGTTTACATTGATGTAGTTTAGCATAACATTTGCTGTTATACTTTTATTTAGGTTATGTTTGGGCTTAATATTTGCCTGCACTGTTAGTTAACATTTACACTACTCAACTGCCGTTTGACATATACATACATAGTCCAAATGTTACAATAATTATAATTGAAATGATGTTTGAATATTGTTTTTTTTTTTTGGTTAAATAAAACCACAACCACTAATTACAGTTACTGTTAAAATTACTGTTACTGTTACTTTTACTGTTACTGTTACTGTTACTGTTACTAAGTAATAATTGTTTCTCTAGCATAGAACCAGCACCAAAGTGTTTGTATTTGTTAGAAGCGCTTAGATTGGAGTTGAAGTTAAAATTAAGGTTATAGTCAAAGACAAATTGATTGATCAACTCGGCTTTGTCTGTTTGTCAAATTGTAGTTGCAACATACTAGAAAATATATATATTGTATATATGTATAATAGAGTATACTATATACAACAAATGTGCCAAACTTTTGTTTGTTAGTAATTGTGCATTTTGAATATTTACAAAAAAAATATGGATATACATACATATATAGTATATATGTATATATATAGATTTTATAGAATAGTTTTAAGTAAGCTTTGACAGTGGGTTTGTCGCAACATGAGGATCGTCGTTCGATCTATGGCACTCTGAAGCAAATTACTACTTCCCCACTTCTCTCACACACCTACACCCACTCCCATTCTCTCTCTCTCTCTCTCGCTCTCTTTCTCTCTCTCTCTCTTTATCTGTTAAGCCACTTGCTCACTTTATGTCTTTATGTTTGTCTGTACTATGAGAATGTCATTCTCTCTCTCTCTCTCTCTGTTAAGAGAATCCTCCCTCTCTCTCTCTCATTCTCTTTTACTGGGCTTCTGTTGTCGATGTTGCTGCTGTTGTTGCTGTTGCTTTGCCTGCTGTTGCTGCTGCTGCATTTGTTGTTGTTGTTGTAGTTGTTGTTGCTGCTGTTGTGGCTGTTGTAGCTGATGTTGTTACTCTACTGTGGATGGGTATTTTAGACTACGTCTACGTTCAATTCATTTTCACTTTCTAGATCGAGAGAGATTGAGAGCAACAAAAGCAACAATCGAGAAACTAAACGTATTTCTGGCTTGGCAACAATAAGAATTTTACAAATTTCATGCTTTACCTCCAGTTTTGCGCAACGAGCTCGCCTTCTCGCGCAGACCGGGCGGCAAACTGAACGGCGCCGAGCCGAACGGATCCTCAGCCAGCGCTGCTGGCGGATTGGGCGACACAGCTGCCGGCACTGCCGTCGCTCCCATTGCCGGCGGAGGAGCTGTTAAGGCTGCCGTTGCCGTTGCGTTTGCTCCAGCTGCTGGTACACAAGCCACATTTTGCTCCGTTGGCGTTAGCGTGGACGTTGTGGATGCAGATTTCGCTGTTATACCTGGGAGAGGTGAAACATAATGAATTATTGATTGATTGACTGAAAGATTGATTGATTGATTGACAACTACAATATGATCAATGCTTAATACGAAAGCTTTCGTGATGATGGACGGTGTTTCAAAATACCTTCTTATTGATTTTTTGATTGATTGAATGATTGATTTAGGCTTCTATGCGCTTAAAAATCTATATTGGCTTGATCCTCAGCGTAAAGCGTAAATGCATTCTAATTGATTGTTTGATTGATTGACTGACTTATTACATGGTTGACAGAATGATATGTAATTTTGAAGGATGGCCTTTAAAGAATTCTATTGGATTGATCCTCCGTTGATTGATCCTCCGTTTGATTGATTGATTTATTCCTTGATTGACAGACTAAAGGATGGGCTTAGACGGCTCTATTGGATTGATTCTCCGCGAAATCTATTGTAATGATGGATGTCCTCTAATTTACTTAGGCTTTATGATGGACTTAAAAAGCTCTATTGGATTGATCCCCCACGAAAAGTATTACACATAGACAGCACTAATCAATCGATTGATAAATTGATAGACAGATGGTTTTGATGATGCTAGGATTAGGTGTAGACTTTGTTTACTCACTGCCTTGGCTGCCGCGCTGTCGTATCTTATCGAACTCGGCCTCGAATATGTGATCCTCGGTCATTTGACTGAACGGCTGCTCCTCCTCGAACGGATTCCAGGCCTCAACACGCTTATCCATGGTCTGGCGCGCCAGCTCGTTGCTGGACAGGGATGTGACCGTGGCACTGCTGCTGGCATAGATGCCCGGGTTCGATGCAGCGGTGGCCAATGACACATTCGGCGGCCCATCTCCGCACATGGCAATGTTGTTGTTATACGGCGCCAGGAACTGGCTCGTCTCATTGGCAAAGGTTCTGCGGCGGCGCAACAAAATAATGCAATTATGAGTGTACGGAAATGTGGAAATGAACATCAGATGACGGATGAGCGCGAGGGGAGGAAGAGATAGCAAAGCGTACCAAATCAATTAAATGGAATAAGATTAGATTAGGATATGCCCGCAATTTGTAGGAGTATCAACGGGATAACAAATTGAGAGCATTTCTATAAGGGGAATTTCTTTCGTTTATCATTCTAGATAATTATGTTCATAAATTAGTTTACTATAATCATAATTTAATGAATTTTTAGTAACCTCATTCATTAGTTAAATGTAAGTTATTTAAAGATATAGTTAGTCGTTAAATTTAAGTTCAATTTAATTGAGATTTATGTACTCAAAAGTTATCAGATCTCATAGATCTGTTCTAGAATACTATGATTTTCGATACCTTCTTTTCATTTCTTATTAAATATCGATTTTTAGCATATGTTATCGACTATAAAAGCTAGAGGCACACAATTGGGTATACGAGTATATTCTCAACAATTTTCATTTACTTTGATAATCCAAAAGTTTATATGAGATCTAAGTTTTTTAGATATTAAGCTTTTAGCATGCCTTTAGCTAGGCCTCTAACAATTCATATATATTAAACGTACAGTCTTGACTATATCTATTGTACATGTACACAACTGTACATATACATATTTGCACATATTTGAAAACCATCTTTAAGATTTGAATGTAATAAGCAATAAAACACAAAAGTTATTGGGAAATAAATATTGTGAAATGTGGTTAATAAAAATTGTGCGTGTTTTCATGTGGAGCCAATAGGGAACACATGATATCTTAGGGTTTTTTTTATTGACTTTGCAGCTGTTCAGCGTCGTCGTTTGTGGCTCTTGGGGGTTCAATGAGAAAACACAAGCAGAAACGTGGACATTGAGAGCGAAAGCAAGAGAAGAGCAGACACACAAATAGAGATAACCAGATGTGGCTGATATTCCATGGGGCACTTACTTATTGAAGGCCGAGGTGTCGCTGACATTCCTTCGGTGTCCGGTGCCGCTTGATTTGGGCGGTGTGAGCATGTGCTTGGTGGGCGTGCCGGAGCCGCCGGCTAAGCCCAATTCATTGAGTGAGGTGTCGGGCAATTCGCTGGTCGCATCGCTGGTAACAGTTGCCGCTGTGGGAGCAGTTGTTGCTGTTGCTGCTGTTCCGGCAGCTGCAACTGGCGCAACTGCAATGGTGGCCTCATTGAACGGATCCGGATAGACACTCGACTCGAACAGGTTGTTCACTGCAGTGGGAACTGTTCCAGTTGTTGCTGCAGCTGCTGTTGCCGACACATTTGCTGCCGGTGGTGCAGTTGCTACTGCTGCTGGTGGTGCGGAGGCTACTGCCGGCATTGCTGGAAAGTTTGCCTGGAATTGCTCGACTACGGCCTGCGGCTGCGGCGATGTTATATTCTGCCGTGGCAGTGGACTGGGCGGCAGACCCAGTCCCAACGCATTCTGACCATGCACTGAGCTAGAGCCTTTGGGTCGCGAGCGTGGCGCCACGCTGGTGCCAGCTTCCACTATAGATACATTCTGCTGCGGCTTAGCTGCCTTGGCTGCTGCATTGATGCGCTTCGCCTCCGACTCAAACGGAGGCACCAAAAGCTGCTCAAAGTTCGGCAAAGGGGATTTCTGCAAAGCAAAAAAGAAGTTAATCTTCAATCTTCAATAGCTAAAACCCAACTTACATGCAAATTCTGCACGGGATTATCTTTGCCCGCCAGCCGAAACGCCACTTCGCACACCTGCCAAATGTTCGGACGTCGTTCCATGTCCGTGTCGAGCATATACTTTATCAACTGATGTATGCCACGGGAGTATTTGGAGCTGTCTGGTATGGCGAATTGTCCGTTCTGTATGGCCAGTGTGCTCTCGCCAAAGGGCAGGGAAAAGAAGCACAGCTTGTAGAGCATACAGCCCAGAGCCCAAATGTCCGCTTTAGTCGTAATACTCTTCCCACTGTAGAGGTCAATCATTTCGGGTGCGCGATACGAGAGCGTTGTGTACTTCTGGATCTCCTCCTCGACCACAGTGACGCCATGCTGCTGAGGATTCAGAGTTTTGGCCGTGGCCGAGCCAAAGTCACAGAGTACAAAGTTTCCACCATCCGTTTGCAATATATTCTCGACCTTCAGATCCCGATGAATAATGGGCGTTTGGCAGTAATGCAAACGTGAGACGGCCTCGGCAATATCACAGAAGATGGTCAACACTTCCGGCTCGGTGAAGCCAACGTGCAATCTACAATCAAATAAATACTCTCTAAATACACGAATGATGGGTATATAGACTTGCACATACCTCGCATTCATCATGGCCAGCATGTGATGCTTGCAGTATGGCATCAGTAGCAGCACTTCGCACACTCCGTTTCCAGTTGGCGTAATGCTCGAGTCCACATACCCTATGATATTTTTGTGTCCACTCAAATTGCTCTGCAATAAAATGAAACAGTTTAGTAAAGACTCGTATGGTATATGCATTATCGTTTACCGCAATTTGTATCTCACGCTTGGCCACGTTCAGATCGTGCTCATTGTTGACGTACATTCGTTTCAGTGCGTATTTGTTGGTTGATGCACTGCCACCGCCATTGCCACGTGCCAGAAAAACCATGGCAAAGCCGCCTGCAACGAGAGATTACAATATTATAACATTAGTCATTATTCGAGATTCAAATCAATCGTAAAGTCTAGACCATCGACAGCTGGCAAAACAACACTAACTGAAGGCCAACAAGCAGACAATGTTGTTATACTTTAACTATGAAGAGTCTAAATGTTAAGTTTCTAGATATGTCGAGAGAAGTTTCAAATATGAGGAAGTTTCGATGAGGATTATTGAAAATCATGTATAAATGCATACATACTAAGTGAGATGAGAATGAGTCTTAAATATATTGATACTAATAACAGTGACCCTAACAGAATTTGTTATGTTGTTAGTATTTAACATTAAAAATCAATATCCAATAACAAACAAATTATACATAGAAATAGGATATCCAAAACTAAATTTATATGCCAAGTAAGATGAGAGTTAACATTAAATATAATGATACCACTAATAGTGAGCCTAACAGAAAATGTTATCAGCATAACATTAATATAATAAACATTAAATATCAACACTAATAATAGGCAATATTTATATGTATAACCTTAGATTATTTTCAAATGATGTTAGCAGGCAGCTCTATTTGTTCCCATTGTAAATATTCAAACAGTGACCTTAACATAATATGTTATGCTGATATAACATTAAACAGGCAAACTATACAACATTTTAAAATGTTATTAACAGAACATTCAAACAGTAATCTTAAAATAATATATATTGCTTATAATAGATAACATCAAATATATATACCGATAAGTTATATGTATAACATTACATAATTGGCAAATGTAAATAACAGACGCAAATGTTTATTCAGTTCTGTTAAGCACGAGCACAGTTATCTTACTCAATGTTCTTTTGCTCAATACTTTTGAACGTGTATTCATTTACATATTTGAAATTGAAATCAATCAAGCCTTATCTACACTTGTCCTAGCTATGCCAGTTACGTAGCGTATATAAGCATTTTGCAATAGATTTTTCATTCAAGCACAACAAACGGCGTTAATGTTAATGTGACTCTCTGTGCCCCCACCCTCTGACCGCCCGCCCAAGTAGAGGTAGTTTCACCCTTGCTTACTCTGTTGCCACTCCAATGAACGATAAAAAGCGACGTAATATACATACATACAAAATTAACATAATAGGTACATGTGTACATTTGTACAAAACTACTGAAGGTCACGTACAACAACAACAGCAATAATAGTAACAACAACAACAACAACAACAGTAGCAACAATGACAAGAATAATAAAACATACACACATACAAATCATTTGGGGAGCCCGCAAACAGCACAACATGCGTTTGTGTATGTGTATGTACGTATGTGTGTGTGCGTATGTGTATATGAGATTGTAATTGTAACTGTAGCAGTGCTCGATTTTTGTTCGACTTTTTAGTTGGCGTTTGTGAAATTATAAAGTCAAATGTTAATCAATGCTGAAGGTTGGCAACGTACATATATATATCAACGGCCAACAAAAACAATGCACAGTTGCAATTGCAATTTGTGACGTCAATGGCAAAACTAAGAAACTGCCCAAAATAATGACTAAGAAAGATAGCGGCTATTTGATGCGGTAAGCAAGTGCGGCTAACTGCTTATGTTTTGGCTCTTGCTTTTGCACTTAGTCATTCAATGGGTTTTCGTTTCTTAACGACCTGGCAACTCTGGTCAATTAGTAGTCAAGTCAAACGACAGCAGCAACAACAACAACAACAGCTGACGCCGACATTCTGCAGTCAATAGCAATAACATTGCCTGCCAAGTTGCAAAAATAGCCAAAAATGAAAATAGAGAACAAAAATATCAATAACTGTAGCCAAGGAAAAGGTGAAAGAATAGGCATTACGCACACACACACACACATACAGACACACACACACACGCATACATACATAGAGCTAACAGCAATATAATAAATGAAAATAAAATGTCGAGCAGCTGTTGAAAATAGTAGCTGCTATTTGTCAAGCACTCGACGATTGAGGGGGGCATTTTGCTGTGCAGGATATTATTCACTTCAATTCAAGGACATTGGCAATCTCTGCAACTTGCCTTGGGCTGTGGCAGTGCCGAGCAGTGAAGGCGACTCGCAAGCGATAGCTAAAAAACAGCTCTATTTATCAAATAAAAATGCTAAAGAAGCTTATGGAACAAACTGACTCTTGATATTCAAATATTTAAATATTTTATTTAAAATAAATATTCAATTAAAAATGCTAAAGAACCAAAACTAGCTAGCTTAAGTTTCCAAAGAAATTTCCTTCCTTTTTCATAGCACATATTTCTAGCTATTAAACGGCTAAGGCAACAGCATCGTAGCTGAACTCTGCCTTTTGCGGCTAACAACTATGCCAGAGCTTTGTTTGCGAGCGTACGGAGTAGAGAAATAGCAAAATATATATAGTGCTTGCTTTATTGGCTTGATTAATGTGCATAATTGATTGAATTTCTATTAATTTGTATAGCAGAAAACGGAATTGACAATTTCTTTGTGCCCAGTCGCGCAGCACGCGACAAGTGGCGCCGACAAATTACCAAAGTGGGGAAACGCAGCTGTTTACGCCCCACTTTAAAAAAAAAAACAGACTAGCATATTTATATACATATATTTTTTATAATTTTTATCTAATCTGGCTACACACTTTAAATCTGGTGGCAACTATCAGTGTAATGCCTTACGCATACACTCTCGCATGCATAAATCACACATGCATACATACATATGTACATACATATGTACATCTGATAAGCAGCTCACTTTCCCCTTCGCACTCGCACTCACCTTCGGCCAAGACATCCTCGACGGTGACCGTGACGCGTCCGACTGTGAAGACCTTGCCGACGAAGCTGTTAGTCTCCTTGGATGAGGAGCTGTTGTGCGAGTTTTCCAATTTCTCATTTCTGTCGAATTTCGACAGGATTTTCTTCATTTTTCTATTTTTGTTGCTGTTGTTTACTGCAGCGGCAGCAGCGACGGCGCCGTCAACGTCGACGTCGGCAGGTGAATGTGTGTGTCTTAATTGCGTGGGTGTTTGACAACGGTGCGCGTGTGTAGCTTCCCGCTAGCCGTATAATTAACTCGATTTTTTCTAGTTTAATTAACTTTTGTTGTTGCGTAGTTTTGTAATTTACGCTGCGCTTTTTCGCATTTGCATGGCAGCGATAGACATGCACACACACATACACACAATCACACTGGTACTCGCACTCGCACACTCACACACACACGCACTCACACTATGGAAAAAGAAAGTTGTTCGATTTTCCTGCTTTACACGTACGGATTTTACGGCAAGCTATTGCTTCTTGAAATCAACGATATTTGGTATTATTTACTATTTATTGAAGTTGCACATTATTGTTTGTCTATATACAGAGAACGCGGAATAACTATTTACAATATTTGCAGCACACAAAAATAAAGCGAACGAATTTTAGCTGCAATTAAATTGGATTTCACTAACTGTGCAAGGTTGCCAGCCGATAAAAAAAAATTAGAGCTGTGCAAATGCTTTGCCAATCGAGCACGTAATTCGCGTGCTTGCGTGAGTAAGTTTGAGATTGAGCACAGCATTTAAATATCGTAATGCTTGACGTTTTGCAATAAATTTACATAGCTTAATATATTTTGCATTCTATGCGATTTAACAATTTTTAAGAATTATACAAAATTGCAAGTGTCATGCTGGCATTACACCTGCTGTTTGGCGTTGCCACATCGCTGGCGAAACATCTGTTTAATTTTTACAAAACTTTTTCATGCGCAATTGAAATTTGCGCGCAATGATTAATATAGCGAAATATTTTGCACTGCTGGAGAATTTAAACTTTAAACATGCTGCAAGTGAGTAAGGTTTGTTTACAGTTGTTATATAAATCAAAACTCTAATGTTGCAGCAAGCGGGAAAGAATCAGTGGAGGTCTGTGGATTGGATGTTCTTGAGGCTAATTTAGGCATTTTGTCGAAATATATTCAAAAGGATATGAAACAGCAACTGCAGGAGCTGTGCATTGCGCTACAAGTAAAGCAGGAGAGTGATGTGATCGATTTGAACAATAGTGTTAATTGCTATATAATTCAACTGTCGCACGTTCTGCACACGCTGAGCCTCAACATCAATTTCGACAGTGATGCGAAGGAGGATTTGATTTCGGTGGCTCATCTTAAGCTTTGCATACAGACGGCGCAGGAGCTAAGCTATTATGCGTTGCGTTCACAGCTACATGAGGATTTCTACAAGTCGCCTGTCTACAAGGATGTTCAGCGTCTGAGCTGCCATCGCACGCTCGTTTTTCTCAGTGTACAGCTATTCACTCGCCTGCTGGCCATTCGTCAGCTGCACATAGCGAATGCCATGGAGCTGGTGCAACGAGATTTGCTGGCAGTTGTGATTAGTTTGCGTGTGGCTGAGCCCAGGCCGGAACAACTTGTGAAGCTGAATGCGGCGCTCGGTCATCTGTGGCAAAATGAATCCAAGGCGGATTACTTTCGACACGTGCTGCTGCTTAAGGCAACTCCAAATCTGTCTGCTCCACTGGCTAAAGAGCTCCACCAGCAGCTGTTGAGCAAATTGGGCGCAACTCATGGCTTCGCCAGCCTTTTGGCTGCTCTGCAAACACCAAATGCCACGCGGACTGCAGAAATTGTGGCCCAGATTGTGGCGCAGCGCGGTTTTTCGTTGCGTCTACAGCAGCGCCTGATCGAGCAGATCTTCCACTTCTGTGCTCTGCAGACAAATGGCATGTTGGCGGGCGTGCTAAGCCTGCGTCGCCTCTACGAGCTGAATGTGGAGAATCGTGAGTGCGTGGAGTGCTTCCTCTCCAGCCATTGGCAGTCTCTGACATCTCCCGCTGACTTGCTGAATGGCCTGATCATCTGGGAGCAGTCGCAGCTGTGCGAGTGCATTCGTCTCTGGGAGCAGTTCTTCTGCAGCTCCAGTGTCGCCTGTTTGCCCAGCGTGCTTCTAGTGCCCTACATTCCGCTTCTACTGCAGCTCTACAAGCACCTGCCGCAGCAGCTAACTGAACGAAAGGCTTTGGCTGCTTTAATCTCGCGATGCTTGGATAACAGGGAGTCGAAGCAGGAGCTGCCTGCGGTGCTGCAGCGCCTGTATAGCTGGGAGCTGAATGGCTCGCCGTCTTATCACGCACTGCATCCACGCTTGGCCATCAAGCAATCCTCCCAGTCTGAACTGGTGACAGTTCAAGTGGCGCAGCAGCAAGAGGAGGGAAACTATTGCCGCGCTTTGACGGCTCTGCTCATGGCTGGCGGCGATCAGACGCTAACGGCAAAGATATTTCTGGCACTGCTGGAGTTAATGCTGCAGCAACTTCTAAACACACAGTCCTCAAGCACTGACCTGCTCTCCACGGAAATGGAACTGGCGGACTTCCTGCACTCCAAATATCAGCTCAAGCTGGAGCTGCTTGTGGCACTTGAGCAGCTCGTCTGGCATGAGCCGCTCAAAGCGCAGCTGGCAGCCACGCAAATCAGGAACTTCATTCAGCTTGTGGCCCAGTTGATGGATATTAGAGTGCAGCCCGCTGAGCTGGCGGAACAGATGCAGTTGCTCATATTGCTGCTGCTGCAGGAGCTGCTCGAGCGCAGTGAGCAACTGCAGCTAGCGGAGTCCACACGGCAGCTGCAACAGCCACTGCAAAGATTGGCCAATGGAACAGCCAATCCTTTGCTGCTAAATGCGTTGCAGCCGCTGCTCGAATTGCTGGGAGCGCAGCCTGAGTCCCGCCTGCCTACAGCTCCGGCCTCGCTCGCATCCTTCCAGCAGGCTCGAGAACTCATCGAGAAGGAGCAGCCGCATCTGCAGGTCTACGGCATACAATTGATGCTGGACGCGCTGCGCAACAAGGATCCCACCTTCATATCCCAGTCCCATCGCATCATAGCTCTGGCATTGAGCACACTCAAGCAGAAGGAATCCTACACGTTTCTCAATTGCGTGCGTCTGTTCGTGCAGCTGGTGCACATCATGGAGGCCGAGGTGCTGGACATGCTCAGCGATGAATACCTCTCAGAGACGGCTGAGGTCGACTATCGTCTGGTCGTGGGCGAAGCCATACTCAAGGCAGCTCAAGAAATTGGTAGACAAATATCTCTTTTATCTATTATAAAATCCTTTACTTATATATCACTTTTCAGGTCCCCTCTGCTATCGCTACAAGGCCGTCCTCTTCAATTGCTTTCTGCATGGCGCTCGCTCGTCCTTGAATGAATTTCGCAGCTCCGCCTATGCGAACCTGGCGCAGCTTTGTCGCCTGTTGACCTATCAGGTCCACAACTTCTTCCAGGAGCTGCTGCAGCTAATCGACGCCGAACTCAGCTCGGGAAGGTATTTGCCGGCCAAGCGAGGCGCCTTGCTGGTGCTCGCCGAGCTCTTGGCCGGCATGGACAGCCTGTTGGACTATCAGGACATGCTCTTGCCCATCTACAGGCTGCTGCGTGCCATTGAGGCCAACGAGAACTGTGATCCACAAATGCGACAGCATGCGGCCAATGGCCTGAAAGTCATCAATGAAAAGTGTCGTGAGCTGCTGAAAACCGAAACACCTGTGGAGCAGCTGCAGCGGGAGATTAAGGTGCTGGGTATCAATGAACCCGCTGCGAAGGGCAAGCGGCATATACTGGAACTGAATTAGATGAAAGATGAATTGATGGAAGGAGATTGATATGTTAAGAGGAGGAATGCGGACGCATCTGTGGAGGCTGCTGCTAAGGCAGAGCTCAAGGAGGCCAAGGACTAAGCTAGGCTAGAATAATTATTTAACTATATATATACTGATTAAGAAACATGAATGTAAAAGGCTTATCAAGTAACTTTTAATAATTCAAACACTAAGAATTGCATTTGCAATGTATGAAATTAAGGTATAAATTAAAAAAAAAAAAATAAATAAAAAAAAAAACAATTTAAATAAACACCTTTTTTATTTAAAATATTTTTAGAGTACACATACAAAGATTATAGAATTTAAATTTTTCACAGTTTTTTTTTTTTTTAATTAACCCAATTGAGTGAAAGCTTAATTCGTCATATCAACTTATAATAATCAATAATTTATAAAAATAATTTTTTAAATTCAATATTTATTTATATAAAATTAACGTTCATATGATATCAATTTAATGCGTTTTTTATAATTTAAAAAAATATATAAAATTAAGATGGAAAAATATTAATTTAATTTAAACATTTTCTTCAAAGATCTCATATTTAAATTGAAATTTTTTGAACTTTTATATGAAGCACAACAGCAAAGAATTCCACTTGCATTTCTAAAATAAAGGTGGAAAATACAAAAAAAAAAATTTAGTTAAGTAAATTCATTTATTTTAGCTCAAATATAAAATTGGAGGAATTTAATATTTTCGTATTTTTCAAACAAATTTTACACATTTTTTTTATAATTGAAAAGAAAAAGAAAGAAAACAAGTAAAATGCTCTAGTCAAGACTGCTCGACTAGGAAATACCCTGAACCCTGTGCAGCGAATGGGTTGTGGCATCGAAAATCTAAAGATTACGTAATCTACGTATCCATGTTTACTATGTTATATGTTTTCTAGTTAATGTATACAAATATATACCTAACTATAAAACTCCTAACAACCTAAAAACACAGCTATATTTAAACAATTCAGAGTTAGAGGTGAAGTCGAAGTGCTGGTCGGGCTTGTCTGACTAAAAAATAGCCTTAATGGAGATACATACTGCTAAAGTCTTTGATATTTGTATATATAAAGACTTGCTCTGCATTTGCTCAATGCTCGTTATCTTAATAAACGTTATAATAATTAATAATATTTAAATTAAAAACATATTATATTTACATTAAATAAACATTAAAAGTATAACTTTTACATTTTCGCTTAACATACTTAACTATTTTAATACTCACCAACAAACAGAAGAAGAGGAGAAGCACCGCGCTGCACTGGACGACTGACCACCAGGAGTTGAAAAATGCGACTAAAGCTGCGCTGCAGCAGGCTTGCCTTTATATAGGGCAGCGACAGATCCACTCAAGTCAAGCCCAACTCTTGAGACTCTTTCTGAGTCAGTCTTCCCACTCGATCATTAGGCGACCAATCAGAGCACTTTCTGCTGCTGCTGCTGCTGCAAGAAGCAGCTCTTCTGATCTTCAGCTGCCTTTATATAGGGCAGCGAGACTCCCCCACTCGAAATCGAGCTCAACTCTTGAGCCTCTTCTCTTCACACTCAATGATTAGGTGACCAATCAAAGCACTTTCTGCTGCTGTGCAAGAGCAGCTCCTCGTCTTCAGCTGCCTTTATATAGGACAGCGAGAGCTCCACTCAAGTCAAGCCCAACTCTTGAGCCTCTTCTCTTCACACTCGATGATCAGGCGACCAACAGAGATTTGCTGCTGCTGCTGCTGCAAGAAGCAGCTCTTCTGATCTTCAGCTGCCTTTATATAGGGCAGCGAGACTAGACTCTCTCTGAGCTCTAGCTCAGCTATACTCTCTATCAGTTAGCGACCAATCAGAGTATTTTCTGCTGCCTCTGCTGCATATGTATGCAAACTAACTTCTCCTCTTCAGAACCTTAACTCGTTTTCGGCTCTTCTTTCTGGTCTATTAATTAAGTTTGAAACCTCTAGCTCAAACGATGTACAAACAAAATTAAAATTATCGATAAATGCTGAAATCGAAATGGAATGAGTTATCGAGAATAAATAAGTAATTAAATAAATAAATAAATAAACAAAATTAAGATGAGAAAAACAAACATCACCGCACCTGGACTCGAACCTACATCTATTTACTAAATACATATGTAACGTTAAAGCGCATCATCTCAACTAGCACAATTACTTCATATTATTCATATTACTATTCTATCCACTATGCCACACCACTACATATGTAACGTTAAAGCGCATCATCTCAACTAGCACAATTACTTCATATTATTCATATTACTATTCTATCCACTATGCCACACCAGTATTGTATTGCCTGTTGGCCGATATCCAAAATTTAATAAAAATTGAAATTGCATAAAATTCACATGAATGCAAAATGCATGCAAAATTTGAGGGATCTAGCTCTAAAGGTGTAAGAGATATAATTTTAAAACCTGTAAGGTTGAACATCGATAACATTACAACAAAAATAGTTATCGATCATGCGAAGTAAACTTGACCTGCGCGTGCTATACACGGACGCAAAAAAAATTCATTCAAGTCTCTAGCTTGCGTAGATGCTTCAATCGACGCGTTTAAACATACGGACAGACAGACAGACGACTCAGCTCATCGCCCTGATCAAGAATATATACACTTTGTGGGGTCTGCCACGCCTCCTTCTGCCTGTTACATCATTTTTCTTAGTTTACATATAAAATTGAACAAATTTTACATTTTTATATAAAATTAAATATTTTTTTTTATATTTGAAACTGCTTTGAACATTTCCATATGCAAGTATAAAATTAAAGTGGAAATTAAATAGTTAATTTATATATAAAATTAACATTAAATTCAAACCAATTATACACATATTTTATTATTCAAACACGAAAATTTCCACTTGCAAGTGTGAAAAAAAAAAAAATAGTTCAAGAAAATCAATTTCTTTAGCTCACATATAAAATTGCAAAAATTAAAAATTTTTATATAAAAATAACATTTATTTGAAATGAATTCCACATGTTTCAGTGAATTCACGTCAATTCGTCATCTCATCAACTTCATATTCGTCTATAAACAATGTACAAAGTAACAAATAACTAAATCGATATTTGATCCATTCGCAAAGTGAATAATCAAACATTAAACTGTAAGAAAACAAATTTGCGATGATCGGAAAAAAGTTTATGCTGTGAGTTTGAGAGAGTTTAAATGTGAGTGAGAGAAATGCACAATAAGAAAATCGTAGATGGACTCGAATTGGAACTATTTGGCTTTGCCAATGGCGAACTCCGATTCGATCTTGTCGGCGATCATCTTGGCGATGGCCAAGCTGCTGGTGGCGCCCGGCGATGGTGCATTGCGGCAGTGGAGCACATGCTTGGCCAGGGGTCCGCTGCCCTCGCCGCGATCAAAGACAAAGTCATCGACCAGATTCCCGCTCAGATCCAGAGCCTGGGCGCGCACACCGGCTGGTCCGCGCTCGATATCGTATTCGTTGATGTCTGGGATGTACTTCTGGAGGGACTTCACCTGCAGATTGATGAACGCCGACTTGGCCATCTCGCTGAAGCCGAAGCCAATGTATTTGCTGGCCATTTTGAGGAAGCCCGGATAGCGCAGGGCATCGAAGAGTTCCAACAGATTGATGTCGCCCCAGCTGTAAGGAATGGAAATGGACTAAAGAGAGTTTCCCAGTCAAATCTCTTGTCTACTCACGTGTAGCCTTCCCGCTTCATGGCCAGCACCGCATTGGGTCCCAGCCAGATTTTTCCATCCATGCGCGGCGTGAAGTGGACGCCCAGGAAGGGGAAGCGCGGATCGGGCACTGGATAGATGTTGCCGCGCACCATGTGCTGCTTCTCCTTGGACAGCAGCAGGTACTCGCCGCGGAAGGGTACGATGCGTGGCGCCCGCGGACAGCCCGTCAGCTCCGCCAGCAGATCGGACTGCAAGCCGCCGCAGGTGAGGACGTTCTTGGTGCGCACCTGCCGGCCATCCCGGCCACTGTGTATGGTGACGGGATAGTCGGAGTTCTCTTTGGTCTCACTGAACTTGGTCACATTGAAGTTGAGGTAGATGTCGCCGCCGGCCCGCTTGAAGTCCTCGCCGTAATGCTGGGTGACCAGGCCCCAGTCCACAATGCCCGTGTGTGGACTATGCAGCGCCTTGAGGCCCTTGCAGTAGGGTTCGATCTCCTTGATCTGATCGCCGTCGATCATGCGCAGATCGCGCACCTGGTTCTTGATGCCCCGCTCGTGCAGATCCTCCAGCAACTTCACCTCCTTTTCGTCCGTGGCCACAATCAGCTTGCCGCACTTCTTGTACGGGATCTGGTGCTCGTCCAGGTACTTGTAGGCCAGGTTCAGGCCCTCCACGCACAGGCGCGCCTTCAGTGTGCCCGGCTTGTAGTAGATGCCCGCATGGATGACGCCCGAGTTGTGGCCGCTCTGATGCATGGCCAACTTGGGCTCCTTCTCCAGAATGGCCAATTTGAGCGTCGGATGACGCAGCAGAATCTCGCGTGCTGAAGCCGCGCCCACAATGCCACCGCCCACTACGACAAGATCATATTCGCTGGTAGGAGGAAGGAAGATATAAGTGAATTGGTCTTATTGGAAAAGTAAATAAGTTTATTATATATCCAATTAGACCATAGCATAGTAGAAGGGAAATGTTACAGGACATAATTCCCTCAAGGGGAAATTTAGCTGAGGGAATATATAAATCCAATTGGCATAAATAAATATTACTTGTTATTGGAATTGTTTTAATAGTATATCTTTTTGGACTGTTACAGGGAATAATTCCCTTAAAGGAAAATTCTGCATATATTGCAATACATAATTTGTCTTATTCTAATGGTCAATTCCATGTTTAATACATGTCTAATCAGACTACAATCTAGTAAAGGGAAATATTACATGATACATATATCCCTTAAGGGGAAATTTAATAGAGCTAGAAATGATAAGTCCTATTGGAAGAGAATGCCTGGCTAATTGGATTGTATCTTAGTAAAGTAATCAGATATAGAAATGCTTAGCCCTATTGGAATATCAGCTTGAAAAGAGAAATTTGAAATTAAATGTCTAAAATCTCAAATGAAATTTTGTTTAGCACATTATATTAGTATTCTTTATATATTCTTTATCACTTAACAGAAATTTGAACTACGTTTTATTATTATTCTTTATATATGCTTTATCACTTAACAGCCGAGCTGCTACAGTCTGTGTACTAACAATAATAAATAAATTTAATAGCTACAATACATTTGAAAATAGAAATAATTTGTAATAATCCAATTTAATCTTATCTGAGCAATATAACAATACAATTTAAAATATACAAAATACATTGTATTACATCTGATTGGAATATCACTCAACATCTAGTTGGTTAAGCCAAGAACAGCTGATTCAGTTCAGTCTGCTCTAATTGGTAGAATAATAAAGCGGGGGGAATTTTTTTTTTACGAGTGGAAATATTTTACAAAAAATGTCCCATAAAGTTGCCAGACTTAGCGGTTACAAACTTAAACAGAACACTAATAAATCAATATTAGTTTGAGTAGTAAGGGTGTTTAAACGGCGAAAATCTAAAGTTAAATTTATCTGTCTCGTCTTTATAATCAACACGCGTTAATTGTCGAATTTTCTTATCACTTTGCACGCACCCTTTGCGGCCCGCAGCCGATGACATTGACCTGTGCCGCTCATCGAGACAGGGAAACAGCTGTGCAGTGAGTGCAGCAGCGTTTTTGCATTGCTGTCGTAGTTGACCCTTCGGTAATTTCACTAGCTGTAACATTTTTGTTTCTCTTTAACTTTCACTTTTGTTCGCGCTGAAGACCTTGTTTGACCTTGTCACGAAATGCACGTTCCTCCTCCAGCAACAGTGCCAAAATACTAGAGCAGTGTTACTGAGCGACCGAAGAATATATTAATATAGCAGCATAGCCAGCGGATAGCAAAGAAGGCGTTAATTGGGCGGTGGGAGATCGCACGGGATCAGCTGTCTGTGATAAGAGGTGAACTAGTTAGTTCGCTCCGCACGTTCGCGAGCCAATTTGCGTTTACAGCGTCTGTTAACTCATTGCTGCGTTCACTGTTCAGTGGTTTTGTTTACTTCAAATTGCAGCCAAAAATACCATTGAAGAATTGATTAATTGAATGCATTACTGCATTTTGTGTCAAGTTGCAGCTTGGATATATAAATATATAAATAAAGTATATATTTTTAATTTTGTGTCGATGTCTGGAACAGCTGTTTTAGAGAATTCTGCATCACGAGTGATAATGTTATTAACAGTGCCCACTGTATTATTTGCACTGTTATTAGCGTTGTATTCTTATGTTATGGATCAAGTAAAAAAGTGAAAAAGTAAAATTTATAACGACAAACTGAACAAATATTTGAAGCTGACAATTAAATTTGAAAAACAAACAGACAATGCCAAATGCCCGCACACTGTGCAGTTGTTAATTGCAGCGATAAATATGTGCATGCGGGCAGCATATCGTTCCACAGGTAAGTTTTCCGCTCCAAATCGAAGGCAAAATTCAACAGCTTTGGTTTTGCCTGGGCAGATTTCCATTTAAGCGCAAGGATCTGCTGCAGAAATGGAAGGAGTTCACGCAGCGCAGCGGCCAGTGGATGCCCTCCAAGTGGAGCGCCGTTTGCAGTCGCCACTTCGTGGACACTGACTTCAACTGCAGCAACAATCGGAAGACGCTGAAGAAGAATGCGGTGCCAACAGTGCGGCCGCCGGACGATGCCTTGAATGTGCTTGTGGAGCAGGTAACGCGCGCTGTAACGGATACGCCACAGACAACAACGACTGCCGGCACGAGAAGCACCTGCCGCTTCTGTGGCATTGCCGCACTCAATTGCGTCTCGTTTGACAAGAGTTTCGAGCTGTTCGCCATGATCCAGAAATGCTTTCCCACGCTGCAAATCCTGCAGGATGACACGCTGCCCCTGCCGAAGGAAATCTGTGGCGATTGCTGCCGTCAATTGGAGCGTTTCTCCCAATTCTGTGATGTTGTGATCGTGGCTCAGGGCGAGCTGCAGCGAAAATACCGACGGCAGCTGAAGATCAAGCAGGAGCCGGTGGTGCGGGTCAAGCAGGAGGCGTGCGAAAGTCTTGACAATCTGTTTCCCGACGAGCTGGACATGGGCCTGGACGAGGGCTGCTGCGACCATGAGCCCGATACGAACGACGAGACGGAGCAAAAGTTTCAATTCTGCAATTTTCCCATGCTCAACGCCCAGGACATCATCAACAACTGCGACATCATGGAGATTATCAACCTGGACGATCCGTTCATCAACATCACGGACGATGCGGATGTCGCACAGGCACAGCCCGTCAATGTGCCGGTGCTGCCACAAACGGAGCTGCTCAGCGAGGAGCACAACTATGCCAAGGAGGACTGGCAGCTGCCGCCACTGCAGCAATACAAAACGGAGAAGGTGGAGGGTGCTGAGCCGCAGGAGCAGCCGCCATCCCAATCCCAATCCGCTGCTCCCGCTGAGCCGCGCAGCTGCAAGCCCATTGTCACGAATGTCAGCCAGATACCCAATCCGCTGATCTGCGAACTGATGCCGCCGCCACCGCTAGCCAGCACCAAGCCCAACATTGTGGTGCTCAACGACAGCGTGGTGCAGTCCTCGGCCTTTCGCCTGCACAATTGCACCTTCTGCACCACGAAGTTCTTCACAGCCGAGAGCCTGCAGCAGCATTACGCCCTGGCACATGCCGCGCCCACACCCACACCCACGCCCATGCCCTCGCCCATGCCTATGGTCAGTGTGCCGCCGCCCAATCTTAACCAGACTGCCCACAGCTCACTCAAGCTGGAGTGTCCGCCCGCTGCAGCAGGCGCTGGCCTGCCCTTGGCCACGCCCGTGGACTACTGGCAATCGGACTGGCTGCCGCCGCAGCTGCCCGCCAAGAAGAAGATCGACATCCTGGACATGCAGCGCAGTTTCCTGCAGTACAATGATCTGATAGCGGAGCCGGCAATCAGTGCGCCGCAATCCCAGAACTATGCCTACGCCAAGCTGGCCGCACGCTTCAGACGACTGCAGCACACCTGTCGCCAGCTGCGCACGAACCGGAAGTCATTGGCGCAGTCGCGCGCCAATCCTCGCCTGCGCTGCGCCCGCTGTCATCGTCGCTTTGCCAGCGTGCAGCAGCTGCTGGGCCACAGGCGACGCAAGCGGCACTTCGGGCTGCCGCCGAAGCGTCTCTTTGCCATGAAGTGCTTCGGCTGCCTGCGGCTCTTCTGCTCCCGACTCGGCCTGCGCCAGCACATGCGCTACATCTGCCAGTCGCTGCCGCTGCGCAATGCCCGGCTGCAGAGCTACAAGTGCCGGCACTGCCAGAGCATTAGCTTCACGCACTGGCGTTTCTATAGGCGACACGAGCTCAAGTGTCGCCAGCGGCTGCCGCTGAAGCGGGCGGCCAAGCGACGCTGTCGTCCAACTGGTGCAGCCGCTCAGCCTGCACATCATGGCAAACGAACTGTTCACAGCTGCGCCGTCTGCCAGAAGACGTTCAGCTCGCTGACCGGACTGAAGCAGCATCGCATCACGCACAGCTCGGAGCGGCGCTACAAGTGCAGCATCTGCGAGCGCGTCTTCAAGCGGCGCAACGGTCTCTCCCAGCACATCAAGGGCTATCATCTGCAGCTCAAGCCGCACCAGTGTCCCGTCTGCCAGCATCGCTATGCGCTCAAGTGCGACATGCTGCGCTGTCGCCACTCCCAGCGCCGCGGCGCCGCCGCCATCAGTGATCTTGAGCCAGCGAAAACATAACGAAGTGCGGATGCTCTACAGAGAATTTGACTAAATTTGTAAAATGTTGAACTATACTTAATTGACATTATTATTAGTTTGTTGTTATATGCTTAATGTGTAAAATGAAACTTTAGATGAATAGAATAGATTCTTTATATAATGATAGATTTTTTTGTATATTTATTACTTAAAAATAAAATATGCTAATATATAAAAATATATTAAATAAATGTGTAAATATATGAAAGTAATAAATAAATAATAATAAGAAAATAGAGTAGATTCTTTAATTAACAAATATATTTTGTATATTTACAACTAAAAATAAAATGTGTTTTAAATATACGAAAGTAATAAATAAATAATAATTACATCTGAATGTCGAAAGGGGGAAAAAGGAAATGGGGGGTTGAAAGGTACCTAAAAATAATTAATAAATATATTTTTTATATTTCTCATTAACAAGTAAATGTGTTTTAAATATATGAAGTTAATGTGTAAATAAATAATAATTAAAAATCTGAAAGAGGAAACTTTAGATAATAGGGAATAGAGTAGATTCTATAAATATAAACATATATAATGATATTTTATGATAGGATATTAAAAAAATATGTATATATAAGTAATCATATTTTCGTTTGAACAGCCTCTTCAGCCCTCCAGTGAAGATCATCGCTCTGATTATTATTCTTATCATCAGCCTATGCTTCTCATTAGCTTCCTTATTCCAATAATTTTTATCAATCTGTTTATAATCAATATCATCATTAGTATATTCCTGATAACTTTTATGAGCTTTATTATTTTCATTACGGTCATTGATTATTAAATTAATGAATACTGCCTTATATCTTGAAGAATGAGCATACATAACTGTCTTACTAGATGATATACATTATCATCATCAAAACAATGAAAGCCTGAATGACAATGATTATAATAATTATTATATTATTAGAATTTCTTATAATGATAATTATGTTCATAATCATTGTCTACCAATTATTATCCTGATCAAGATAATATATGATTTATAGAATAGAATGATTCCATTTCCACTTTCGCACACAATAAAAAACCCATGTATTTCTTTTTTTTCGCATTATTTTTATTTGCACTATATACATTAATTCATATTTCGATATAGTAATTGCCGTTATTTTCGTTATTCTCGTATTTCCATATGTTTAGATTAATGTTTATGTGTAAAATGTATTTTAATATTGCTTGAACGGCTTGCATGAAAATACTGAAATATTTAACTTAATTGTAAATAAATCCAAATTTTCGAAACGTAAAAAAATTATGTACAACAAATTTTTGAAAGTTAAAGAAATAGTTTGCTTTTTGTTTTTATATATTTTATAATTTTGTTTTTTTTTTTTCAACTTAATTTTTAACATAAAACATGAGATTAGTAACAAAACACCAAATCAAATTTATAAAAAAAAATGGCACCAACAAAAAAAAATAAATATAAAGTTCAATAAAGAAATATTTTAAAAATTTAACAAAACGGAACAGCAAAAATAAAAAATAAAAACTTAAAAAACTAAGCAGAAATTAACATTTATGTAAATTTTCCTTTCACTTAAACACAATTAAAATTTATGATTTTGGTATGCTCGTTAACTATATGTAAGTGGGAGACATATATGTATCTATGTATATATAGCCATATATGTATATCTATATAGTGAGTTATATGTGAGTGATTAGTTTATGCTACGATGTGATGTGATATCAAAAACCTTCTGCTGCGCATTGCCACGCCTCCAAACTGCTTGCATTCGTTTAACCTACGCCACAAGGATTACGTGCTAGACTACAAATTATATAGTTCATATATATATATATATGAAGAAATCGCTCCAACTGCCGCTTCACTGAAAGATTGCAGCGCGCTGCTGGAACTGTTGGCGTCGCTGGGCACGCTCCTCCTCCTCGCGACGTCTGTCCTCCTGCTCCTGCCTGATCTCGTCGTGGAATTTATTTGTGCGCAGCTGCTGCTCGATCTTCGCCTCAAAGAAGTTCTTGGCGCCGCTGACGCCCACCTGCTCCACGTCGATCTCGGTGAGACGCGCCAATTGATTCAGACCCGAATCACTGTCCAGCTCGCCGGCCTGCGCCTTGCGATAGATCAGCAAGAACTCACGGAACGAGATCTTGCCATCGTGATCCTCGTCCACCTCGGCAATCATCTTCTTCAATCCCAAATGGGTTTGCGGTGCGCCCAGTTTCTCCATCATATACTTCAGCTCATTCAGATCCAAGAAACCATCCCTAGCAGTATCATAGCTGCAAAAAAGAAAGAGGAAATAATTCTTATTAGATATACATGTATTATATGTATACATATATTTGTATCTACATATATTTCAGCCGTGCTTTGGAACAAGGACGTTAACTGTTATTTCAACCCGCCCACCTGCTAATCGATAAGACGTGAAGGTAACCCAATTTCATGCTAAATTTGCAGTTCATTCAAAGCTTAAATTTCGCTTTGTGTTTCGTTTTGTGCCTGGGATGACACTGCATTGAAAATTGAGCACAGATAGCGAGAAAGTAGGGAGAGAGTAGAATGACTTTAAATTTTAGAGTACAAAATTGATAAAAACTAAGAAAAATTTAATGAATAATAAATTTAAAAAAAAAAAATGATTAATGGAAAAATCAATAGTTTAATAATAATATAATATAAATGCGCTATAGATTCAACAACAATAGCTGCAACAAAATTATACTAAGAAAAAAAATGAATATATAATAACTTATGCAAAATATGAAATTTAAAATTTCTACAATTAAAATAATATTTCATGTTATACTTAATAAATATTGAATGTAAACAAAATATAAATAAAATACACAAAAAAAAAACTAACTAATAAAAAATAAAGTGTTACATTGACCAAGACAAGATTAAGAAAATTATTTAGAAAAGCTCAAAGAAATTACAAGAATCCAAAAAAATTTTATTTAAACAAATCAAAAAAAAAAAAAAAATTTAAACTATTTAACAAAAATAAATGTAATTATACAAATTATTAAAAAAAAGTAAAATATAAAATTAATTTAAATTTTAAACAAATAACTAACCTTAAAAAAATAACATAAAGTAAATTTAAATTATTTTCTGGCTCAAAGGTTCGATATTTTTATTACTACTAATTAAGTAAACAAAGTAATAAACATGAGCAAGAAGTTTGCATTTCCATTTGCAATTGCAATTGTTAATCTCTCTAAGATATAACCAATTGAGAATTGTAATTTCTTTTCAGTTAGTTTAGCTAAATAGAACTATGAATATATGACATCATCATGCCCATTAAGACTGTGACTTTAGTCAATTTCAATTAAAATTAATTGATTTAAATTAATAGATCTACATACATTTTAAGTGAGATCAGCAATTTTGGACCTAACTATACCAGTTTTATTCTACTGTTAGAGATACTTCAAGTTTCGATAAACAATAAACATCAATAATAATAAAAAATATATATTTAAATATTCATTTCGATATTATCAAAGTAAAGTTCGAAAAATTTAGAAGACAAATTTAGCTAGCGGTTAATCTAACAAGCGGCTGCTACCGTTTAAACTGAATTTCAAGCGAATCTCTTCTCCTAATATTAATTAATCATCGTCTTTTATGAGCACGAATTCGTGGCTAGGCAAAAGTTCAAATGCTCGTTTGGGGCCACTTCCTCAAACCGAACGTGTGGGCAGGAAATTGTGTGATAAAAATGTAAATAGAAAATTTTACTAGCTAAATTACGTAATGAGCATTGAGCCAAAGCAGCGTGTGGCATGGAGAAAACGCAACATTAGCTAATGCTGCAGCAGCTGTTGCAACTGTTGTTGTTGTTGTTGTGATGGGTAAATCGCGTGCGGGGCAGATGCGCTGGCGGCAGCAACAACAGCAACAACAGCAACAAAAAGCACGACCTTGCCGCGTCGCTGAAGGATGCTGAGAAACGAGTCAAACTAGTTGCATCTAAAAATAAGACAAGCTGCCATTAAAGTCGCTGTCAGGCAGTTAGCTAAGCCAAGCCAGGCTAGGCCAAGGAAAGGAAACGTGCAACTTGCAACAAGTTGCGTCGTCGTTGTTGCCGTTGCCGTTGCCGCTGCCTTCGTCGTATTTGTCGTTGTCAACCAATTTGCTCATAAATAATAACGCAATCGATTACACATTGCACTCGATTACATACTACAGGCATCACTTTCAGTTTTCAGTTTTCAATTTTCAATTTCGTTTTAACAATCATTAGAAAACTGTGAGATCTCGTCTAATGAGTAATTGCATTAGCTCCCAAAGACTTTGTTTCTTTTCTGTTCGTGTTTTGTATGCTTTCGTTGTTAATTGTATCGACAATTGCGCGGGTCGACAAATTGTTGGGCTGCTTGTCACGACGACGAGAGTGAAAGTAATTAACGGTGACAGAAGCGGAGAATTAGAGATGGGCACGTGATCCAGTTCGCACAGGTTCACGAATTGAATAGTAGAATGAGACACAGTTAAACTGTGAACTAGTGAACAAAATCATCGCTAACAAATCAGCATTGCCTCATGAGCTTGACTTATCACACAGACTTTATTTGGAACTAGTTCTTTAGTACTTTTTTTAGCAATTGATTTCCGTGGGCTTTAAAATATACTGCACAGTAAACATAACTTATAATACTATACTTCTACTTTCACATATTCCATATTGAAATATTAATCGACACTTTGGCCCATCTCTACATCTCTCATATCGAAGGTGTCACCACGCATTTAACGGCATAACAGCTAATTGTTGCTATTTCGCTGCTTCGTATTTAATTAACTCCAATTGCCAAGAGCCACTCTGTACGCCTGCCTCTGTGTCTCGCTCTGTTGCGTCAATGTGACAATTGGCAGACTTTTGCTTTTTTCTCCTCTTTCTTGTTATAATGTTTTTGTGGTTTTCTTTTCAATTAATTGGCTCGCTTAACACAGGCTCATTAAACGTAAAGTTACGTTTGTTTGTTTTGTTTTTCATGTAAGCTTAAATGATGGCAATTGCATTTGCAGCTGTTCAATTCAATTATTGTTTTATCAGGCGTTGATTCAATTTTCATTTCTGTTGTTCAGTTAACTACTACAATTAGAAATTATTGTTTAGCTAAGTTCTAGTTACTAATTAAGTGAATGTTAGCTAAAACAAGCTATTTGTGTACATGACTAGGCTTTTACTTTTAGCAAGTATAACTCTGGCGCAGCACTGTTGCCAGCAGCAGCAGCCGCTACACTTGCGCTCTCGCTCTAACTCTTATATTTCCTGCATTCTTCCCGAGAGCTCTCGTGGCCACTGTGGCAACGCTGACCGTCCTGCTCCTTTTAGCTAACCTAATTTTTGTGTGTTATCGATTACAAAATGTTTTCAACTCAATGAATTTCATAAGTGCGGGTGAAAATCTAGATAGATGGATGCTTCATTGCATTTTGTTAGACATGCGAATTAAGTTTTTTGTTTGTTGTTGTTGTTGATTTTTTTTTTCAAACACATGCATGTAGGTTTGTACAGTTCAACAGCTAACGGGGTCAGCTGGCCATTGTTGTTGCATGCCGCATTTGCATCGTAAATCGTAAATCGCAAAATGCATGTTTTCAGTGTATATGTATATTTTTGCCTTTTGCTGCGCTGCTCCCGCCTACCGCCTACCGCCCTTCCCAACCCTCTACAGTAGTCGCTGCAATTATTGAACGTGTAGTCGTGGCTTTTCTCTATTACCAACTTAATGTGACGCCAATTGTTGTTGCTGCTGGTGTTGTTGCTGTTGTTGTTTTTGCTGTTGCCCATTGTGAATTTATGTTTCTTAGTTTTTGGTCTCTGAACGCTCTATGCTCGGTGGCCCAAGCGGGTTAATGCCAACGCTCAGCAGTCTCAGCGCGTCATGTTCTTGAACCTCTTTTTGTATAGCGTGCATGCAATACTCTTGGAAAATAGACATAATGAGTTCTTCATGAAGTGTGTAACATTTAGAAAAGAACTTCAGTTTGTAAATATATTTACTAGTTCCAAATAATGGTTCAATAGAGAATAATTGAACTAGTAAACTTTTGTATACCTTGGAACTAGTTCAATTGAACGGTTCATAAGTTTTGGCAAAAGTTTCGATTTGGCGAAATTCAGTAAACAATATAAATTCAATCATTCATAAAGAATTCATTTGTTAACAACAATACGTGTTGTTTAATGATTCATAAACCATAAGTTCTATGTTATTGAGTAATAATTTCAATTGAACTGTTTTGCAGTCTACCATGAATGATTGAACTAATCATTGTTGTTCAACTGAATAGCATTTGATCGTGCATGAACTGCTGAACTAATAATAGAACTAGTGAATAACAGATCTACACGACTGTTGGTTCGAATTTTAGTACAAGTTCCATCTCTAATATTTGCCTCTCGCTCTTTCTGTCTCATGTACGTGGTCTCAGGGTATTCAATCTTCGCCATTTCTGCCTCTTGGTACTTTTTTCTGTTTGTCCATTGGGCTTTTGTAACGGTTATTGTGTATAACGTTTAAAATGCACTGCAACGAGTTGAGTTTGGTGGATTTCTTCATGTGATTGCGCACAGCGCTTTAATCTATTGTAAAGTCAACTACAGCAAAAGGCAATGAATAAAGAAAAAAAAAAAACAAAAAATTGTACACAGTTGACGTCTTGCATACACAATATCTTGTTTATTTCGCTCAACACGAACTGACGGACTGTCTGACTGTCTGTCTGTCTGTCCGACTGTTTCCATTTCGAAATCCCACTTGCACCTGTGTACTCAAATATACACTTTGCCTGCGCCATTTATATTTAAGACACATGTAAAGTTTTGTGAGAAGTGCGTGTGCATAAAGTATCGATAAAAAATGAACAGCATTTTAACTGCATCGTAAACTTGGCCAAGAACACAGAAATACAGTAAAAGCTCGCTGGAGTGCATAGCCAACAATTTTCATTTTGTTTTATTTATACCACAATTTATTTATACAAACCCTAAGTAAAAATGTTTTGGCTGTGAAGCTTTTCCAGCCATTCCCAGTTCGAGCAGAGTTCCAATCAGCAAGACATACAGCCCCATAGCAAAAAGGCATCATATTTTGACATTTCGAAATTGGAGCAACACAAAAATCAAAGCGTTGCGTGGGTCGCATCCGATTATTTTTAGTTGCATCAGGAAACAACAACAACAACAACAACGAGAACATCTCTCTATGAGTCAGTGCATGCAGCGCACCGAGTAGAACTGAAGAACAATGCACAAAGAGCTGAGACTGAGTCGATAAGTAATTGCTGAATGAGGAGCAACTAGAGATGAGCAAGTGCCAAATTATTCTTAGACTTAAATTACACTGTATGGGGGAATTACGTAAGACGGAAATAAGTTTATATATAGAACATAACTGACGATAAATGAAAACCACATAGAGTAAAATTATATTGATAGTGAAAATTACATAGAAAGGAAATATCGTGATTATTTGAACCACTGGTACTAGTGCGTGTCCCCCATCTCTAATAGAATTAACTATCAACCGCATATGACTAATTGTGCAGCAAGTTCAAAGCACAAAGGAGAGCAGCCGCTGTCGCCGCTGTCGTCGCTGCTGCTGCAGCTGATTGTTGGCGATGATTCTATGTGGTTTTTATTTAATTTGATATTTCCGCAATTGAGTGGCACGACGACATTGCCACTAGTCACAGATAATAAACTTACCATACATATATGCTGGCTTTTTTCTCTTTTTTTTTATTTATTTACTCTTACTCACTGTCAATCAATGAATGGCAATTGCCAGCACTGCGACGCAGGCGTGCGTGCACAATTATTCACCCCACTCCGCTCCTCGAGCGTTGCCAGACAGCCGGTCGCCTGCATTGCAATTATGCGGCACATTTTGGCAAAGGTCAGTGTGCGCCAACATGGCAGCATCAGCAAAACAAGAAAACACCATTCACAGCGATGATGCAGTGCTATCGATTGGGCAACAAAAGTGTCAATAGCAGATAAGCAGCAGCAGCAGCAGCAGCAACAACAAAGGTGTGTACATGCAAAATGTAAACACAAAATGCAAAATAACAAATGCATTTGCAAATGTCAATGAACCTGCTACAAATATACAAATGTATCTACATATGTATGTATGTACATGTGTCATGTGTTTAACATTTATGTACATATTATGTACTGACTGCATGCTGCACTTTGACCCGCTCGTTCGTCATACACAGGAAGTGCACTGCAGTTTAGCCTAAAATGTGCAACAACAACCCTTTACTTTTTTTGCATAAGTGCTGCGGCCTGCGGGCGGGCGTTTTCTTCTGCTTCAGCGATAATGGGTGGTGAATGTGGTTTAATTAAAAGCTCTCGCACCGCAGTTGACATGATATGAGCATAGCGTGCGTGTGGGGTCCACTAAAGCAACCCTCCCTAGCAAATGTAAAGTGCGTGTAACTGATTTCCATGCATGTCAGTGTGTGTGTGCGTGTGTGCATGTGTGTGTGTGTGCATGTGTGTGCGTGTGCATGTGTGTGGTCTTTAGTGGTGTAAATTTTGCCATGAACTCAATTTGTAAGCACAAATGGCCTGGCATTGATAGCAATGCTAGAGGTGGACAACATGACGATATATCGTTGAAACTTTTGTGGCCTGCACAGATATATATATAATATTATTTTAAATGTTTTTTGATATACAAATTTTACATTTGTTAAGAAACTAATAAATTTTGATACATTTTCTATAAATAATTTATTTATGTTTTTATCTACATTAAAATTCTTTTCAATATTATTATATATATAATATAATATAATATATAAAATCTAGTTTTCTTATTCAGTATTCATTTCATTTTCAAGTCATCACAAGAAATTTCCATATTTTTTTAATTCCCTCTTTTGTCTTCTTTATATACCAGCGCCTGCTCATCCCTAATTCAAGCCTTTTTGCTTTTCTGTCTGAACTGAATCAACTTGAAAATGCAATAAGCTAAAATGCAAAACCCACATGCAAATTGAACAATGCCAAACCGAGGAGTGAGAGGCGTCAACATGGCTCGGTGGTTGCTGCTCTCCACTTGGCTTAAGGATTTGTAGGCTTATCAGCGGCAGACAGACGACTAGACAACAAGCCCAATGATTTATGTATAGACGAACCGAACCGACCCTTGAGAGCATGTGTGTCCATTAAATGCATGCAGAAAGAGATTTAAATCAATATCATTAAGTTGCGAGCGTCTGGCATTTATCGCCTCGGCTTGCGCATTCGCTCCGGAAAAACGTGCGGAAAATGGCGCATCCAAAAAATATATATAATAAAAAGAAAAAAACGACCCGGAAACTAAAATCCAGCAATATCAACAAATAATTACGACGCTATAAGAAAGGCATTACATATTGCGTGTCCGATTAGCGCTGAGAGTTGGGCAAATGAGATTTCCTCTTCATTTTTAGGATACCCTGTACTTAATTGGGAAAGTTCAGTTGGGAGGGGGTATATTAAATCGGTGCATGTGTATGTAACTGGCAAAATATACTTATGTAATCGTATAAGTTGAGTTATTTGAGAGTTTGCAATTATTATTAAATATTCATTCTAATATAAAATATATATATTTATATACAGCTATTTTTGCTTCTTTGAAATGAAATTCAAAACAATCATTCAAGGAACTTTAATGTTTTTTATCTAATAAAACTGCTGTTTACAGGGTATTTCTCAGCGTAGCATCCTTAGCTGGTGCACTCTTGATTACATTTATATACATTAAATAAGATCTGCATATTAATGTAGTTACAGGAATTTTCAATATATATAATTCTTTATATCTATAATTCTCAGCCTGTACAGGGTATTTTCTAGTTTGAGATCGAGCTGTCTTTCATCTTTTTTTTTGCTGTTTTCCAGCATATACATCCAAGTATAAACAATTATAAATTCATATTAGTTTATGCGCAATTGGGTCGTGTGCACACACACGAAGAGACTTATTCGAGCTCTAGGAAATGCAGATACCCTACATTTGTTTATGTGTTTCGTATATGTTTATGGTTTATCTCAGAGCTGAATCAGAAACAATTTCCTTAAAAACAGAAATGACTCAGTGTAGAACATTTATATACAATTTGTAATTTATTTTGTATTGTTTTTTCTCCCTTTTTCTGTTTTTACGACGCTCTTCCAGTTTTACAAACAAATTAGCGCATCATCTGATAACAGGGAGGCGTGGCAAGAGGGGGCGCTACTGCGTTATCCAACTGGAAATGTCAGAAGCTCGCTGCGCATAAGCCACAGCCGGTTATTGTTTTTGTTATTGTCGCTTGGTTAACTTAAAAAACAACAACAACAACAAAAACATTTTAAAAGATCAAGTGAAGACTTCGATTGGCATTTTGCCGGGATAGTTCAGAGAACTTGACTTGAATATAATGCTCGATCAACTGCAAACCAGTTTTATAATTGAAATGCACATAAAATTTAAGAAATATTTTAAGTAAATATAGTAAATCAAGCTTCAAAGTGTGAAGCGAATGCTCAGATTGCAAATTGAAGCTCATCAATATGAATATATATTGCTATAAGTCTGTATATATATACAATTGTATATATATGTCTACTATAGATTTACCAATATATCTAGGTATTTAGTAACATGTTTCTATAGAGATGAGCCCCATTAAGTTATAGAAGCAGTTGAAACCGTCTATTTATACTTATACATATTATCAGTATTTCTATCTAAAGATTTCCCTAGTTTGTATTCAATAATATGAAGAACTGACCCGCCTCGAAGTACAGTTTATTCTATCTAAAATGTACTCTATTCCGCTGGGCCGAGCCTATACGTTCTTGCTTTTTTGAGACTTTCAAATATGTGGGGAATAGCTAATATAATATTCTGCATTCTTACACAAAAACTGCTGTGTTCCCTAATCAGAATTATACTGAAATTTATATATATTTAGAACAGGCAGATTAGACTGTACTTATGTATATTTCATATACTTTCAAGCATTTCCAAGCAATTTCATGCACAATTTATACTTTATCAGTCATGCTTTATACTATATATTATACATATATATTTATATATGGCGTCTTTTGCAGACATTGCGGAGCTGTGTCAATTGGATTTGGAGCCCTGCCCGATTCCATTTTCAAGGCACGTTCTTTCGCTCGTTTCAGTCGTTTGTTTGTTTGCGTTGCTTCTTGACTCGTCTTACAAATATTTCAGTTTTGACAATGGGCCAAGCACTGACCCAGTTGGATCCACCGGTGAGTCACGGCAAATGAATTCAAATAGGATACTCAGGATGATAAACAGGAGCATTTTTTACTGCCTGCCTATTCACAGTTTTGTTTTGACAGCTAGTTAGCTGCAGTGCTCCAATTGGCTGGATGTGCTAATGGAAAGCATATACTCACAGAATCCAGCTGTTAATTGCACGACCAATTTAATTACCAGGTAGTCTCTGTGTGTGTGTGTGTGTGTGTGTGCACTGCATGCTGTTAAACACTGCTGCTGTTATGGCCGTTTTATAGCTATAGCTATTACCATTAGAGAAGCTTTTATCTGAGTGGTTGTGTAAATAAAACATATTTAAAATTTACTGCCTTGAACTCTTGAGAAAAATGGAAGGTTAACTGTTTTAATTTCCCACAATTTAATAACAATTTAAATCTTTACTTCTGTATTTTCGACAATTTGAACCATTTATGGCCAAATATTTAGTTTGAAATCAAATTTAGCTATAAATTTCACTTTTTCAACTCTGGCAACACCGGTTAGACGCATGCAGCTGATTCAATGAAGTTGAATCAGCAGCAGGTTCTGAGAAGCAAATGAGTGAGAGTGAGAGGGAAGACGGCTTGGCACGTTGTTTGTTTTTGTTTATTTATTTATTTTTTTTGTGCCTAAATATGCAAAGCGCAATCAGTGCGCGCAAAAGTCAAATTCGGATGAGCTTCGAGATAAGTTATCAAATACGACGTGTCAAGTGGTTGTCTAGGTTTATATACTCTATATAGTATACTACATACTTAAGATATTAAAATACCGTTTGGCTACGATTGCGCAACCAGCGCATCATTGGAGAAGCGATCAGCAAAAAGGGCTTGAGGGTAGGCGAGGCGCCTGTAATATATACATATATTATACTTAATGGACTGCGTAATACTTTGTTTATTCTCAATCCAAGTCAAATGATCGTTATGCAACATGATATGACATGGAAACCCATATACCCGTTTGACTAGGAAATTCTAGCTACTCGACGACAACTGAAAAGCCAAGAAAACCGCAAACTACAAATTTATTTGAATATGTAATACCCAATCCTCCGACTAGTAGCAGCACGCCCATTTTGACTCAGGCGCGGAATTGAAATCTTAAACGACGATGAGTGCAAATGAGTGTGACAAAGTCACTGAAGGTGTGAGTCATGCTCCATTGCATTCGAGAGGGGATTTGCTGCGGCTGAAGCGGGCGCTGGGACTGAGCTGGGGTGGGGTGGGGTACAGAACTCGAGTGTCGGGCAGTTTAGTTGTCAATTAACCGCAAATGTTTTTTTAGCTTGATGTTTGGCCTTTTTTTTGTTTTAGCTGCTGCTAGGTGTCAGCGTGAGCTGCGAGGCTGTAAATTGAGTTGAGCTTTGGAATAGGCTTTTTTTTTTAAGTAAACAAACAAGTAACTGGGATTAGCTAATACCCTGTATGAGTAACTCAGCTCATTATTTGGTATTATTCATTCAAATTAATAGAAGTTTGTTTTGCAATTTTAATTAATTTCATTGTTTCATTCATTGATAATATTATTATGTAATATTTATAGGGTATTTTTTTGTTTTTAGTAAGAATAATATTAATAGAATAGTGATATTAAATCATTTCAAAATAAACTCGTAATTAATTTAACAAGGTTCTTAATGAATTTCATTGAAAGATGTTTTATAATATTTATAGGGTATTATTAGTCATAATAATTTGTATAAAAAAGTCAATTTGGAAGCGATTAGAACTTTTTTTTAAATTATTTATATGAAAATTTAATGAATTTATTTACAGATTTATATGAGAAATATTAAATAGTTTAAGGGACGGACATCTTTTATAAAAATTCTATAAATAATTTGATTTTTAATATCAATTCCCAATTCACAATAATATATTACCTTCCTCCTAGCATTTACGGTTCATAATTTAGTTTTTTAATTAAAGGTACATTCATTCTAGATAGTATTCTCTCATAATCCGTATTCTATATTCTCATCTTTCGTATTCTATAATAGATAACACTTTTTATCGCCTCATTCTACATTATATTTAATTACGCGCATTTTAAAGGGTATTTATTAGTCTATACAAATTTCTTTCCTTTCATATTTCGTATTCTATAATACATATAATACATTTTATCATTTAAATGATATTTATTTACGCCCATTTTAAAGGGTATTCTATTAGTCTATAGTAATTTCTACATTTTAAGATCAACTTACGTATTGAAGGTCTTTTGATAGTCCTTGATTTGCTTGCGCGAAAACTCATGGAATTCGGTGTAGACATTGACCACCTTAAACGTGCGCGGCACCTCGATGCCAGCCTCCTGGGAGTCCATAATCTCCTGTCGTCTATTCAAAATGTGCGTCAGCTCGGAGCTGTCCGTAGTTGTTGTGCTATCATCGACGCTGCCGTTGCGCGAGGCAGAGGATGCATTCGAGGAGACAGACATGTTTTTTTTTTTGGTTTAGGTTTTTAAATTGTATTACAGTGCGCTGGAATTTTGGTATTATACACCACACCCTGTGCAAAGGCGTCGTCGTCGGCGTCAGTGGCGGCGGCGGGGGCAGAGACGAGGATGCAAGGATACACACACACACACAAACACACAGAAACAGAAAAGGCACACGCAGGTCTCTCGAGAACAAGTGCAGACAAGCCTTAATTATTCACTGTTGAATTAACTGGAGCTGGAGAACAGTTTGCTTTTTTTGCGTTTTAAATAGTTTGCAATAAGACGCGCGCGCGTAAATACCGGTGCAAAGTGGATTCTGTTTTTTGCAATTGAAAAACTTTTCGTTTCTTTTTAAAGCGCGTCGAACGTCCAAAGCACACGAAGTCGCTGATACGAATGAAAGGCAAAGCGAGCAGAGAGACGCACACGAGCGCTAGCAGTATTCTATTGTGAATGTGAATGCTATCTTAATAGACAGATATGGCAAGGCCAGCACCGTTAACAGCTGAATGGCAATCAGCTGGGCACGAAAAGTTTGACGTGTAGCTGGCAAATCACACATTAACTAGTTTAATTTCAATTGCAGCAAATTTTCACAAGTCACTTGAACGTATTTTGTAAATTTTATAAATAAAACACGGTATTAAAATGGGCAGTAAATTCTTGAACAAATTGCTGTTAATTGCTGGCTTCGCTAGCTTGGCGCATGCCGCGTTTTCAGCCGCACACCGTAAGTGAAAAAAAGCATGCAACCTTTGCTCGAATGATTTACTTTTGATTTATAACAGATCGTACCTATTTGCGACTGACCGAACAGGAGTGGACCAGTCTGCCTTTAGATGTGAGTGAATTAATTGTTAGTGTTATTTCTTGACTTATGTTTATTTTATTGTAGATCATTTTGCAAACGGTGATCAGCCTGGTGGTCGTTGTCTATAACATTATCCAAATCGTGGGCAACTTCAAGGAGATTCGCGCCACTGTGGACATGCAGCAGAGGACCTGGGATACGCTTGGCAACTTTCCATCATTCTACACATTCAATCATCGCGGCCGCGCTCTGAGCCCCGGCTACAAACCGCCGCGGCTCAACGATCCCGACTCACAATAGTTGCTTTAACTATATGTTCATTTGTAGCCGGTTTAAATGTCTAGTTTAATGCAGTTTTTTCATAAATTATACTAAACCAACTAAACATGTTTATTTTAGCTACGCTAAAAACGCAGATCCTAGAGCGCACACTGCGAGCTGTTTCAACTATTTTGCTGTTTCCAAGTGTTCCGCATCCTCCTGCTGTTGCTGTTCAGAGTGTGCGCGTTTGAATCACCTGCTTCAGTTGCTCCAGGAGTTCTTGCTGTTCCTTCAACTGCTCCTGTTCCAGTTGCAGCCTTCCGCGCAGCTGTTTTCCAGGCGTTCCATTGCAGCCATGGCTTTGGCATAGGCGACAACCCGCCTCTCCGCCGGCGCGCAGCATACACTCATAGTAGAGCTGTCCATTGGAGCGACAGCCACGCACCACCTGCTTACTGTGCGCATCGTAGTATTCCAGACAGGCGGCTGGCTGATCCGATGGCTCATTGGCTACCAGTCCACAAGGCACTGCAGATTGTCCGCGCTGCACTTGCTCACAGTTGCTGCACTGATGACACCATAGTCGCTGCGCCGGATAGGCACCTTTGTTGCAGAAGCTGCCCACGCAGCTTCGGCAGCTGGCAACTGAGGCGCTGTCACAATTGAAATCTGTGCGCTGACAGCCACGCTCGGTGGTGCCATTGATGTGGTTCACCACCAGGCAGGCTGTTGCAGGCTCTGTGCATTCCTCTATATAAATGCCGCCAGGCATCTCCCAGTTGGCACAGCCAGTGGCATTGTCGCTGCTGCAGCGATAGCAGCGCGTAAAGTCGAGCGAATTGCACGCCTGCTGATCGCTGTTCTCATCACATTCATAGCAGTTGAGGATTTGTGGATCGGTCGGTGCTGCACCACAGCCGCGCTTCAGCTGCCCATCGGCGTACTCGCACGAATAGCAAGACGAGGCTTCGGCCGATCCGCAGACCTGACTCATCAAATCCGTTGCATTGCTGCGACACGTCTCCTTCTCCAGCGAGTTGCAGCTGAGGCAGCGTTGCTGCGGCAAACAGCGAGCGTTGCAATTGTCGCCGCTGGCACATGTCTCCAACTGCGCGCGTTGCGATGGCAACTCCAGCGGCAACTCGGCGGCACAGCCACGCACCACTCGGCCCAGTTGCCTATAGGTGAAGCAGTATTGCTCCTGTTCCTGGCCTAGCAGCAGCTGTTGCTCGCACTGCTCGAATTGGCTGACATTGCATCGAGTGCCCAGCTCGAAGAGATCCATTTTGCAGCCGCGTGCCTTGAGTGAATCGCAACTGGCGCACTTAAGCGTCCAGGCGCCCAGTGCATCATTGCAGCCATTAATCTCGCACAGCTGCGCCGTGTCAGCGGCCGTGTGATTCGTGTCGGAGCTACAGCCGCGATAGCCCATTGTCGAGCTCTCAATTTCCGTATAGCACTGATCCTCTTCGCGATGATAGCGACAGGGGCGTGGCTTGCCGGTTGGTGCTGCCACACAGCTCTCGCCGGCACAGTGATGACACTTGAGGCGTCCAGGTGGATAGACGCCCGCATTGCACAGATTGCTGGAGCATCGCTTGGAGTAGGTGGCCTCTGTGGTGGGCGTCTCTGCACCACAGCCACGATACGTTATTGAATCGACTGCAAAAATGGAAATGAGAGGCCGGGGTATAATGGATTTGTTAAAATGTATGTAACAGGCAGAAAGAGGCGCGTCAGACTCCAGAAAGTATATATATTCCTGATCGGGATGATGATCGCAGTTGATCTACATGTCTATTCCGTCCGTTCGACCAATCGTCCCAGGTTCCGTTTGTTCTTTCCTTTCCGTCGGCTTGTTCGTCTATGCGCCTATCCGGCCGTCCGTCAGAATGTATATTTGTTTATACCACACACACATATGTATTTTAAATTTCAGTTTGATATAGCATATAACCCGAAATGTTTTTATAGTTTACCTAATAATGGACTACCAACCTATTGACATGGCACAGGTCAACTCCGTGGCGCACTCCTTGTAGGGCAACACACCCACTTCGCCGAGGGTCTGGGCGCATTCGGGCAGAGCGATAGAATCGCAGTGATAGCACACAATGGCATTAGCTGGCTGCAGAGCGAGGCCTATGAAATATTTATGATTAACGCATTATTGGAAAAACATTAGCTGCAACACTTACCGCACAGCCAAAGCCAGAGGCAGAGCCCGAGGCAGTGCTGAAGCCGGAGCTGGAGCAGGTGGATCAGCAGGTGGTTAGTATATGGTTGGCTCATTACGACGTGTACTGCACCTGCACTTGGCCAAATTGCTTCTGTACAAATTGACAATTGAGATCCGTTTTATGGCTTATCTCTGGGCCATAGAACAAAGGCCTTATCAACCTCATACAGAGATACGGATAAGCCCTATTTGTGGCTAACAGCTTGAGAACAATGGCAATCCATATTGTGGTCATTTAATGGGCATACGTATGTGATATAAATATATAAAGTTCAAAAATATATAAGTATATATATTACTTATTTATTACTGATTCTATTTTATCTGATTTCTCAACAGTCAAGAGGTCGAGAGCCTTCGCCTATTGTTCTTGATAGCCAAATTAGATGCGAGGTGACTTGGATGCGGTGCCAGCCCATCCGCGTATCTGGACTGAGTCGCTTAATAAGTTCTGGCTGCTAGACCCCTATGAAGCACAGAGTTGAGATACAAAACAGTTATATATCTATAATTGGTATTGTATATATAGGGTAATATCTTTTATATTTCGACTATTTTTATTTTATCCAATGAGAAAACGTAAAGCTTTATATAAGCATACGCATATATATTGTATTATATATTGATATATTTCCTCTATTATGTGTTTGCATACAAATACTTATCAGCACACGCACGATCTTACTACTCATTTGAATTCATGAGAATCACAGAGGTGGGAAATAGCTAAAAATACCACAAATTTCTTTTTGTTGTTCCTACGTAACGAAAATTTACGTAGAGCGTTTGATTAATCTTTGTTGCATACGTACGTATAAGTTCTGATTGAATTCCTGAGAATCGTGTAGTAGGGCTATATTTTAAGTTTGCGCAAATAGTTTAAGTAAGTTTAATGAAGTAAGTTTGAATTTGTATTATAAATACACTTTGTAATCAAAAAATATTTCTGATAGACTTTACTGAAAACAAAGAATTGAATTTATAGCCTATATATAGGCTCTAAGCTCATAATACATTTTCAATTAATCAAATAGTCTCATATGAGTGAGGCAATTCTAATTGTTAGTATATTGGATTGGGCCGGACTTGCATATTGACCTTGCGATTCGACGCAGATGTCAGAGGTCGAATGCAAAATAGACATATCATTTTGACATGTTTGGATACCATGTTGTTGTGGAGCGCACGGCTTCAGCTCTGCCTAAAGTTCACATGATCAATTATTCAGGAAGAAACGGAGCGATTAAATGGGAATGGGATAGGTTGGCTGGGAAGGTCGAGTGTTAGCTGTTTGGTTAAATGGGTCGACTGTCGTATATCGATTTAATTTAGAGTCGGATAATTGCGTGACAATCAGCGACATATGGCCAGCAATTTAATGGCCTTGCCTCAGTTGCGACCGCGTCGGCAACGGGACTGGAACAGACGGACAAACGGCAATCGGAACTAGTCTGGAGAGTCAAATCGGACTATTTGCAGAGCTCTTCGTGCATCCCATTCAAATTGACAAACAAAATTGCAGTTTGATAAGCCACTTAGGAGCTCGTTTGTACAGTAATTTTTCTCTAATCCAAATTGGCAATGAACGTGAAGCTTCTATGTTGTCTGCTGCTGGTGCTGCTGCACGGCAGCCTGGCGCAGGATCAGGATGAGGAGGAAGTGCATCAGAATATGGAACTGGTTACAGGATTACAAATTGCGCCCACAGCAGCAGCGGCGGCAGAGTCGGGTGAGGCAATGGAAGACAAGTCATTGGAACAGCAGCAACATGAACCAGATCCTTTATCGGAACCACATACGGATAAGGAAACAGAAATGAAATCCATGGAGCAGCAGGAAAATAAAAATGAGCCTGAGCCGGCAGCAGCTACGGATAAACCAATGGAAGAACACGAAACTGAAACGGAAACTGAAGCGGAAACTGAACCAGAGGCATCGAAGCCAATCGATCACACGTCCAAAGAGCAACCGGAAACTGAAGCTGACAGGTGAACCGGATATGGAACCACACTTCGACATTCCATTCAAACCGCCGGAAACAACAACCGACACAGACAAGCCAAAGGAATCACAGGAAACTGAAAATGAAGCCGAAACGGAAAAGGAAACCGAAACGGAAACGGAAACGGAAGCGAACAAGTCAATGGAACACGATTATCAGGATGAAGGAGCAGCGCTATCGAATCCACCCTCGCCGGAGCCACCAGTCGCACCGTCGCCCACTGTGCCCGTGAAACCATTGATCCCTTTGCCCGTGGTGCCCAAAAGCTGCTACACCTGCTCCAGCTATCGGAACGGAAGCTGTTTGGAACAGCCAAAAGAGCGTGTCAATTGCCAGCTCAACGGCAGACGCGTCGGCTGCTATACGCTTTACAAACGTTAGTACATTTTTTAAGTATTATTATTTTTAGTAATTATTTATTTTGTTTTGACTGATTTGAAAGTTTTCATTTCCTTAAAACATTTTGATCGTTTTAAATTTGGTTTGACTCAGATTTCAATGGGGTTTGATTATAATTACACTGAGTCACGGAGTGCAAAGAGTATATTAATTTTGTGCAGTATCTGTCTTATTATTTCGTCGTCTAATCTATTTCTCTGTTAATATCTAACCTGAATTTGTTGCTACAACTTCAGATATTCGTGACAGATTTTGTTTAGTATATTGTAACATAAACAATATTGAGATCTGCAAGCGTTTTTACAGAATGTGAATTTGGAATATATATATATGTATTATATATTCGAATATACTCTTGTAGAGAGCCCGACAATAAATATATAATAGAAATATCACTGGTCATTGGAACCATAGCAATTCGGCTAAAAAAGTGTTGTTCAAAGTTTTAGAGCTTGAAGCTCAATATTTACCAAATGGATTACCGGTTATTACGTTTACGTAGAAAAGTTTATATCTTCTATAGTTTTCGTGCTAGACGTTAAATTAAATAATTTAATTACTGTTGACCTCCTCTATTGATGACCCAAAAATAATTAGGACTTTCCTTTAGGGGCGTGGCATATACAATAAAGAGCCTATAATTTCCATTGTTTTGGAGCGTAAGCTGAACATTTTTATAGTTACACAACTAGACTCCTAGACTCCTTTTAGAGATTATCCAAAAATTGTATGTAAGTCGGATCTGATTATGTTGTGATTTATACATATTCTGTTATATTTTGAGCACTATTTATACATGTGACTTGAAATATAGAGACATGACAATAATTCATCCCATTTCTTCATCTATAAATAGTTTCAATAGATTTTTAGCTTAGCTGAAATATCTTTAAACTTAGAGATTGAAAATATTTATGATGCTTTGGTTTTTGGATAACTTCCCTATTTTCCATAAAAATTCACATAGTAGAGAATTGGGCTTCAGAAAATATCTGCAAATAAATATCATTATTAAGCCCCGCAAAATTTCAGGATATATTCCAGTCAGGCACTGCCGAGCCAAAACAATCTTATTGGTTGTTTTGAATGAATTTAATTTCTTATGTGGAAACGTGTGTGAGTACCCCAATTCTCATAATTTATAATTTACTTATTCATTAAATATTAAACATTATAAAGATTGATTAACAATTTATCTATAATTATCATACTTTCTTCCAGGCGATACGAAGCTCATTATGCGTGGCTGCATAGCGGACCTCGCGGAGGAGGGCGACAAATATTGCAGCAAGGAAACGAAGCTCTGCAAGTTCTGCACCGGTTCACTCTGCAATGGGGATCTGGCACCAAACGTTGGTGCAGCTCAGATACTGGCCAGCTTAACTACCTTGAGTTTATGTGTAATAGTACTATTGGGTTAGGATTCCGTTAGAGTATGATGTCAGTCTAATGGTACATATAATGCAGTCACATGTATAGGCAGGAAACATATCCTAAGAAACTTTTTCATCTTTATCTAAATTCAATAGAAAAAATTTAAAAGTCTATTTTAAAGCAGACGAAATTTCGTGCTCTAATCAATTTGTCGGTATATATGTATATATGGGCATTCAATATCAGTATCTATACAACAATGATTGATAACAAAAACATTTGTTATCAACAGTCTAATAAATCATGTTTAATAACTGAAATGAATAAAAAGAAATTGTGAAACAATTCTTTAACAATTCTTTAAAAATATTCACTTTTATAAAGAATATACAAAATACATAAATATAAATATATATATAAACATTTTTTGATTTGTTTTATTCTTAATTTGTTTATTAGATTAATTTGTTTATTAATTTCCAATTTGTTTAGCAAATAAAAAAGAAATCAACTTTCTAACATATATGTACAAATCTAGAGTTTGTCTCCTTTTCTAATTAACTAGTTTTTTTTTATCTACGATAGAGGGCCTTTGTGGGAGGTCAGTGAATAATGATTCATGAATGACTCATAACCAGCATTGGATTACGGCTTTACGAATTTCATATATATATTTATATATATTTTGTGTGTCATAGGTAGATAGCATGCGCTGTGTACAAGGTTTTGTTAGTTATAATAATAGACTTGTATGCTACATTCCAATTAGAAATATTTGTGCACAATGCAGATCAGCGCGAATAGAGACAGACCCATCCGCTCCAATGTGCCCGATCCATTGAACGGAATTTTGTTGCATCCCATGCCACTGCATACGGTACAGCGCGAGTCACTGTCACTTGTGCATTGGTATTTCATCAGAGAACTCGCCTCGCTGAGGCAACCGCGCACCACGACCCCATCTATAAAGATAAGATAGGATGCAATTGGATTAGAAATCTATAGGCAACTACGATTGGAGATACACAAAAAGTAAAAACTTTAGACTTATTGGTAGTTAAATATATTTTATTATGAAATTAAATATTGAAATTTGTTAAATTTTGAGAATTATCTGAGAGGCGAAAAGATATTTCGCTAGGTGTACATGTGTATATGTCAGTCTATAAGTTTTTTTTTTTTTTGAGAGTACTCTTAAAGGATATATGTTCTTTTGTGAAAGTATCTATAATTAATATCTCTGATTATCTCAGTGTATTTTTATATGAATTTCTAAATCTCATTATACGTACGTATTTCGGAATATATATTATTATCTATAATGAGTATTATAAGTGTTTCTAAATCTGAATGTCAATGTAAATCTATTTTCTATAAATTTTTATCTCTTTGTGTACTTCCAATAGTATCTCAGTATGTAGATATGACCCTATCTATAAGCCGTATTTCTAAAGGCATCTGATTGCTTATCTCCGTACTCACCCCACTCTCCGTAGAAGCATTTCATCGCATCGGGACCAGTCATACTGGAGGCTGGGCAAGTTTCCTCTCCGACCTGTCCTTCACGACAGGCCGCATAGAAGTCGCTGCGGCAGATCAAGCATTTGAATACGGCGGCAGCCGCGTTGCAGCTGCTGTTTTCGCATGCATCACAATTGTTGGTTCCATTGCATCCGCCAGCCAGCTCATTGGTGCAGCCACGTGCCACGACACCATTTTCCAGCAGTTGGGTGTAGCAACTGTTCACGTTCTGCGTATAGACGGCAGCAGGACATTCCGTTGCCTTGCCCGCTTCCTGCTGCAGCGGACAGTTTTCGCTGTCATTGCACTTGTAGCAGCTACCCAGAACCCGGGAGTATGGCCTGTTGTTGCAGCCATTGTCGTTGTCGCAGAACAAGCAGCTGGCATCGGTTGAGCCGGCCGAGCATTTGTTGGTGGTGGCGGTGTCCGTTTGGCAACCACGCTGCATAGCCGTCGCACTGGTGCCGATCGTATAGCACTTCTGGCCTGTCGCCTGGTAGACTTCACAGCCCAGCAGCATGGTGCTGTTGTCCAAGGTGCTGCAGGTGTCGCCGCTGCACTGGTAGCACAGGCGACGATTGTCCGGATAGAAGCCCACGTTGCAGTTATCCGTGGTGCAGGCCTTGCAATTGGCATCATTTGCAGCACATTCGCCACAGCCACGCGCCACTGTACCATTCGTATTCAACTGCATCAAGCACTGCTGTGTGGCCGTCGGGCATATTCTATTAAATGTGTCCGCAGAGCCTGTGGTCTTACCGCAGTCCGGCTGAGTGCCATCGCACTGCTTGCACATCCGTGCCGCATTACAGTTGTCCGTGCTGCATTTCAAGCAGGTGGGTGGGGCACAGGCGGGATCTGTTGCGCAGCCACGCGTCACTACACCAGCATCTGCAAAAGCCAAGCAAAAGTTGGGATAAGTTTCGTTAGAGTAGCTGAACTCAGTCAGATATCTTCCACTCCAAACAAGATATACTTGAACTATATGAATTTTAGATGGATTTTAGTGTTATAATTGAAAGTATAATAAACAATAATATTTCAAAAATTAAAATAATTATAATACGGTCTTAAAGTGATATTTTTGTATTGATTGAGGTCAAAAGATGAAGGAGTTTGAATGATTTTAATCGATTATAAATAAAGATAATGATGAAGTTTTGAAAGTCGAAAAGCGCTTATCGATTTTAATCGATTTCTTACATGAAGATTTATAGCTTGCTTGCGTGTGCTACAAAATGGAGTTATGATAAACATTTGTAATCTCAACTGTTCTCAAGAACTGTTCCCAAGAAATGCAAAGATAGATCACAACATACTTTGGAGACGTTGTAGATTCAGGTATATGAATTGAGTTTGATTAGTTTTACTGCCTATCACTTACACTTTCAACAAAATATTTAATAACTATTAAATATTTCAAAATATTTTAAAGTATTCTGTACATAGGAATAACATATATATACACGATATTCAGTCCAAAGTCAGTTAAAAGCTTTTTTATATACACTTATAATCAATTCTTGGGAAGGCTATAAAATAAAGCTTATAGAATGAGTCATTTCTTTAAGCTATTATAAACCCATTAAAGGAAAGGAAAGTTGTATAAAACTATACCAAAATTTACATTATGCCAAATATTCTCTCAATTTATCGTCGGATTTGTTTAAGCTATAATCAATTAGTGATAATTTCGAACAGTGTACTCCTTTTAATGCATTTTAAAGTCAATTACGTTTTTCACAAACGCCTTAATGGCCAATAATGATTTGTGAACACATTCTATATCGTTATAGGTGCAAAAATATATAAAACACATTTGTTATCGCCACTTGAACGGCATGTCCAGCTGGCTGCAGATAAGTGATATGGGTGAGCTACGTCTAATAAAGAACTTTGCTAAGCTAACCATTAACTTATCTATAACCATATATAGTTGTGTGTATATTTACATATTGTGGATGATTCATGGGTTCGAGGTCCCTGGTTCCATCGCATGTATCTTACCTGTTTTCACAAAGCATTCGTTTACACCTTCCGCACATGTTTGGGGCGTGCCTGAACCCGTGCTACATGCTGGATAAAAAAAAGAAGAAGAATATATATATTTTTAATATTGATCTTCGATATATTTAAAAGTATGCTATATAGAGACTTACTCAACGCCGCTACATCTTTATAAAGGCAAATTGTGATAAGCGCTGCTATCAGAATGCTCAGTTTGGGGCTTTGCATTTTGTAATTGGATTTGTTCTTCTCTTCTGGGGGTTGCTTTTCGTTTTGTTCTGGGCTTTATGTGTGTAAAACCGTTAGCCTCGACTGTTGCTCGTTAACTGGTCTTCTTTCGCAACAGGTAGTCGTTGGCCGTTGCCTTTGCTTCGATCCATTCCAGTTCCCATTCCATTTCAACACACTCCAAATTTACTGTTATCTTTCCACGTTCTTGTTGCTTTTTTTCCAGCCAATTCTTTTGCTGATAACGGCAAATGGGGTGCGATAACTTATACATATATTATATGTATATATATATAAATGTACATATGGTAAGTACCAATATATGCAGTTTGAGCTTTTTTTTCGCAAAACTACGTAAACGCAGCCGAAGCTCGAAAGCTTTTATCTTTCGTTTGGGTTGGAGCGCAAGCTATAACTTTTTCTGTTGCGTTTGTTTCGAGCTTGTGCATTGGAGCTGTATGAGGATCATAGAGCTTTAACCATTAGCTTTTAAGGAAAATCTATCTGAAATAACACAAAACTAGAGAATCCGTCAGTTTACTACTGAGTTTAGATATATGTTAAATATATATACAAAAAATACAAATTATATAATAGTCATTGTTATAATATATTTCTAAAAATAAATTTTAGATTTATACACAGAATAAGCTATCTTACTTGATTTGCATTTATTTTCATTCGTTTGCGCTCCAAATAGTTTTAGATATTGCTTGTACATACATAATTCTACTAGATATATGTACATAAATAATATACATTTCGTTGCATAGCTTAGGGGACCAATGCTATGACTGTTGTCCAAAGTTTACCGTCAGAAGTACCAGAATGTTAGGTAGCAGTGTACTAGCATATCACTGTTAACTCACTGTTAATTAAGAGAATTATGTTAACATGAAGTAAACTGACACTTTTAGACCTGCCTATCATTTTTGTATCCCTAATACTTCACAAAAATTTCCGATTAAAGTAAGATCCCACAATTTTTACGTAGCGATTGCGTTTGGGCTCCAATTTAGACAATATATGTATATATTATGGGAATTTATTTTTAAAATAACATATGTTTTTTGAAAATTTCTAGCTCTTACAGTCAAATTATCTATTTAATTTTTGGTGGTATCCAAAATATAACAAAAAGGGTTTTAATAGATGACATTAAAACCGGAAGAGTTATTAATTTTCTTAAGCAAACTTCATATGCTCGTTATGTATCAAAAACAAAATTGTTAGTCTCTATCTAAGATTTACGCGTTCATACATACGGACGGACGGACAGCCGGACAGGGCTAAAACCGCATGTTACATTCATTTTAAAAAAACTTTTATTTACTGACTGATTAAAAATGGTATATACTACATATATCTATGTATATAGAGCAACAATTTATGGAGTATAATAAATTGGATGTGATAATAAATTTTGAGCAATCTGCTAAATTGGCAACTTCAGTTAAATTGCCTATTTAGATTGTAGCGATAATTCGTTAATGATTAAAAATTAGAGTATAGATTTAGTTGAATCACTCAATAGTTCAAATAGCCGTAATAAAAATCAAAGGTGCACCTTGAATAGCTCAATAGAAAAATGGGAAATGGCACTGTTTGGTTTGCGATAAAAACTGCATTGAAAAGTACCGACCTATATGGACACATATAACTTTCTACATCTATATAAATATATATTTTTATATATATTTATATATGACGCAGATATCATATAGATAGACATGCAGAAAATATGATCGTATTTGTGCAGAAATAGTCTACCTACTTTATAATCCCCACAATTGCGAAATGATGACATTGATTAGATAAAGTTTCCAGGAAACGCGCCTTTTTAAGAGATCTCATTATAGCTGGTCGTAAATATTAATACTCATTTATTTACTAAAAGTCTTGTGACTATTTCGCACGTTGACTATATTTGATTTCGGATGCACATAGAACACCCTGGAAATCCCCCATAAAACCCCGAGATTAAGCGTGTAACTATAAAATATTGATTGTCTTTCTTAAATAAATTATAGCTAAAATTAAATTAAGTAGACGTTTCCTTGCATGCATGAGAATCGCGGAGAAGGAATCACTTTTTCTGAAACATCCATTAAAAATGGGTTGGTCTGAGAATCGCAGAGAAAGTATGATAGTTGTCAAGAAGGCGAATGACATCTTGCTGAAATGATCAGTAAAACTGTCTTAGAATCGCAGCGATAGATCAATAATCGAAGAAAAGGACAGTCCTTTAAAATACGTAAACTGTAATTTGAACTTAAGAAGCATACATCATTACAACCGTTTTCTGATATTAAAATAAAATTAAACATGTTCGATTTTAGAAAATTACCTGTTGCATAAATAAACTAGTTCTGAATTAGTCATAAAACATAAAAAAAGAATCATAAAGATAAATCAATCAAATTTTTAATAAAATTTATCAGAAATCTTACAAATCAAATCCAATATTTACGATTGAGTTTTTAATAAACGTGGGTTTCTTCATTGGCAACACGTGTCAGTGTATCGTAAGTATTTGCAATAAATGTAGCATAAATATTTTTACCACTCATAAAAATATTCTAGAAATGAGTGGAACAATTTGGTTGAAACCATTTTACAGGTTGCTTTCAATCATTTCCATAGCTTTTATTGGATTATTAACTAGCGATAGGGGGTGATATATGAAAACCTATTTGTTTATCTAAAGTAATTCAAGTTATCAGCAATTCAGTCAGAATAAATCATCTCAAACGATTTTTTACCCATCATAAAAGAAAATAAAGGTTTTATGATTTTTTATTTTTATTTTTTTTTTAGGATTTTTCTGACGCAATTCAATAATTTTAAGGCAGCAACCAAAATCAAATACAAAACTCGATTGATATGGTTTATTATCTTTTTATCTTTTACTATATCGTTTTATAATTTCATCTTGAAGTAAAAATACAAATCACTTAGCTGAAATAAGCATATTTATATATAACATAGTTATTTATGTATATTATACAAAATTAACATAAGCCCTACAAGAGGCTCTTCAGCCCTATGCCCAGCAGCAGCAACAGCGCTGCCAAGGACATTCGCAGACTGGCACTGCCATTGCAGCGATTCATCTGGCACACATCGCACAGATCTCCAACAGAGTCCTCCGGCATGCCGACTTTCTCACGCACCGCCTGGCAGCCACTCTGACCTTGCGGTATGCGCACGCAACCCCGATTTATCACTGTTGGAATAGAAAAGAAGAATGATTAGTGTGTGGGAATTAGAATTTAGAAAGTATTTGTTAGTTCAGTTTCCACATATACCTTTTAAATTACTTATAACAGTACCTATACATTTCAGCTATATGTATATTTCTATATGTAACTCAGATATACCATTGGATATCTACTTTTATTAAATGTATTCAAACATATTAAAATAAATTGAAAAAATCTGAAAGACTTATTTTTTTTTCAAACTCTGCTTTAGTTAATTATGACTGTGAACATAGTTTAGAACTCAGTAGCTAACTGCAGACATGTAATAATAGATAAACACTTTCGGAGATCGATAAATATCACTAAATATTTGCTAACCTATCCATTTTAGTATTATTTATTAGGCTTAACAGTTTTGGCGTCGAGAGTTAAACAAATCATAAAACTATAATAATAATACTATCGAGATCTGAGACTCGATCGAAAGCTATTGTTTCGGCTAAGTAGTCTTAGAGCTACAGTTGTTACAGTTTGGCGGATACCGTGTTTAGCTTACAGAGTGAGCGCGCAAAACTATAGGCAAATTACCGGGAATAGGTATACAACTTCAGCTCCACTTACCGCCATTTTTCTCGATGCTGTAACAAGCCGCTGTACGATATTCTATGGCTCTTCCGTACGGTTCCAGGGAGCGATAGTTGCGAATCATTTCATCGGCTGCCTGGGCGGCCAATGAGCGACGTGCACGACCGGACCGTGCGCCGGCAACAAAAGCTGCCTGAGCAATCTTTGTGGTCTCTTCATTTATCGCTGTTATTGTTGTCGTTTCTGTCGGTGTTGAGGAATCCGTGGTGGTTGTTTCCGATGAACTTGAGGATCCAGTGGAGTCAGATGAGCCGATTGTGGTAGAAGATTCACTAGTTTCAACTGTTGTTGGCTCCGATGAACTAGATATTGAGGATCCGGTGGACTCGGATGTGTCCAGTGTGGTTGAAGAAGCACTGGTTCCAACTGTAGTTGATTCGGACGAACTAGATATTGAGGATCCGGTGGATTCTGATGTATCGAGGGTAGTAGAGGATTCACTGGTTTCAACTGTAGTTGGTTCCGATGAACTGGATACTGAGGATCCCGTAGACTCTGATGTATCGAGCGTTGTAGAGGATTCACTGGTTTCAGATGTAGTTGGTTCCGATGAACTGGATATTGAGGATCCGGTGGACTCTGATGTGTCGAGCGTCGTTGAAGATTCACTGGTTTCAGCTGTAGTTGGCTCCGACGAACTGGATACTGAGGATCCGGTAGACTCTGATGTATCGAGCGTAGTAGAGGATTCACTGGTTTCAGATGTAGTTGGTTCCGATGAACTGGATATTGAGGATCCAGTGGATTCACTGGTTTCACCTGTAGTTGGGGAAGCTTCCGATGTTTCTGTTACTGTGCTTTCTGTGGATTCTGTGGTACCTGATGATGTGGTACTCGACGTTGCTGTCGTCGTGTAAATGGATGTTGTGTGGCTCGAAGACGAACTATCCGTTGTGCTTTCCGATGAGCTCGGCGAAGACTCTGACGTCGGCGTATCTGTGGAGCCTTCCGTAGTTGTCGTTGATTCGGGAATATCATCCAAATCGCAACTAACTACTTGTGCCTGGTCCAGATCATCACAATCCGATCCAATGCATTCGTAGCACTCGAGTGCATTTGCTAAAAATAAACAACAAAATACATTAAAAACTGCTTTAAATAAATAAAATAAAAGTTGTGTCAGAAATAACCCTGATTGATAAATGGCATAGATGTGTGTATGTGTCTGTGTGTAATAGAAGCCGCTGATAACGCTATACAAAGATTTCATACCAAGAGTCTCAGAGGAAACAGACTGCACTGAAAACAAATGTTTAAGTTGATATGAAGGGAGCTTCAATGAAAGAAGAGTGTGCTTAATATAGGAAATACCTTAAAAATTCTCTAGAAATATGTCCAATTCACAAGAATGTTTTAGAAAATATTATAAATATATAGTATACAAAAATATAAGGAGAAATGATGGTCTGTAAATATCATATTCAATAATATCATTGCATTTTTTCTATTCCTAAACAGTTGTTAGTATTACCTCGTCACGCAACTAAAGAGGACTATGAAAGACGACTATTGGGAAGAGACATATGACATTTCAGAAGGTGCTGAAAGAAATCAAAAATATTATCTTCTGAAGTGCATCGACAGAACATAAGTGTCGAAGGTCACCAAGATAATATTTATGTATATATAAATAATTGAATACACTAAGTATATTCGAAATAAAATTTTTCATTAAATGAAATATTAATAATTTCTTGAGTTAAATTTCTAAATTTCAAAAATTTTCCAATAAAATTTCTAGCAGTGTACATATGTGAGCATTGTAAATGCTTGGAAAACTTGCAGCCCATGATGTAAGACATATTATGTGAAACAAACAAGAATTTGTTTGCTATCTAAAGTTAATGCCTAAAAATAGCAAAGTCGAGAATTGCTTTTGCGCTTGGGTGTCCTGGTTCGATAATACGAATAGAAAATATAAATATGTATGTTAAGGCATTCTTGCGGCATGCGTAACATCAAATGCGAACTAATTACAATAATGGGCATGGCCCTGGTCTTCTTCTTTGAATTGGATGGAACATGCTGATAAGGCGTGTGCCCCGTGTGCAACTATGTAGTGTAGTTCGTTCGAAATTATACTTAAGACAATAAAGAAATGAAATCGATCGATGTTGGAATTTTTTTTTTTTTTAATTTCCATTTGTGATTGATTGAAATTGAAACTTTCGTGTCTATTTCTCTTCTTTCTTTTTAGCTAATATATCAATTATTATTTAACAAATTTCATATTTGTTATATATTCTTTGAATATGCTTTTCACTGATTGTCAACGAGTATTGATGATTGCATAAATCTCAATAATTGGTCGCGTTTTGCGAGCGATTCGAAACGCGTTGCTCACCTGGCCAAAAGGCAGCACACACGCACAAGGACAACAGCAAGAGGCCAATGAAACGCATTTCTTTTTTTCACTTTTAAGGATATGTGGTTAAGGATCGTTTGGCTACACTCGCGTAGCTCTCTCTTGTGGACAACAGCTCGGCTCGACTCTCGAATGCAAACTACCAATTAAATAAATTGTTAACATGGCTTTTTTTTTTATCACTTGGCACCGCGCTAGATACTCATGGGTTGGCTGCTCGGGTCGGGCCAATGGCACTGATAACGCGACACAGCAGAGCGCCCCGTTGGCTGGTTAGTATGCGGTTACAGTGAATACTCCGCCACTAATGGTAGAGTTTTAATTTCATTTGTTAGTTTTCATTCATTTTAGGGCTGATCGCAACTAGTTCACACCTCATTGAAAATTGAGAGTTTTTGACAGGAAATAGATAGAAGGGAATGGTAATTCTTGGATTGAGTTCATACAATTTTAGATGAACTGCAATATAAATCTAATTTTAAAATAAAAAAAAATACAGTAAAAGAATTAGGTTTCACGAATTGAACTAAAATTAAGAATTTTGAATGGAAATATTCTTATAAACTTCGAAATTATTCTAAATAATTCACGAACTGAATTTAGATTAGGGATCTTGAAAGGAAAAGAGAAACAGGATCTTGAAAGAAACTATCATTACGGATGGAACTGAAAGTGACAAATTTGAAAGTAGAAAAAACGAAAATAACTAGCAAAACTAAAACTAAAAAATTTGAATGCAAGAGAATTAAATGATATTAGATGGAACTAAAAAGTGTGAGCTTTGAAGGTATAAAACTGTTATGGGATAAAACTGTTATGGATTAGACCTGTTTGTGGATTAGACCAAAATTCAGAGCCTTAAAGGAAAAGGCAGTGAATTAATTAATCACGAATAAACGAAATAATATAAGAGAAATGTAAAATAAGTAAAGAGCGATACTAAAACTAAGAATTTTAAGCAAAAATCAATTAATGTTAGAAAGAAGTTCTAACATTGAGAGCCTCATCAGAAAAGTTACGGAATTAAGTTAATGATTCTCGACTGGAACCAAAACTAAGAAACCTGATAGAAGCGAAAAGTAAAGAAACATAATCATAATAATTATAATAATAAATAAAATAATTATTTTGACTTTTATAAGACATTTTATTAATACATATAAGAAGTATGAAATTATTTATATTTATCCGTATATGTTCACTCTAGCGTAGGCTCACTGTACAGTTGTTTTTTGTATTGTTGCTGAGAGATATTTTTTCGATGCGTCGATAAGATCAGCTATAAATTGAATGATACGCCCCGCTGCTGCTGCTGCTGATAAAGATATTGCGATTTGCAGGGGAAATATTTTTATTGCCTTTTCGTCAATCCAATATCTGGAGCACACTTCCTCAGGATGTGGTTCCATTACCCTAGACCCCAATTGAAATAAAAGTGTGCTGTGATAAGCAGCAACACTCAGAGCCGAGTTATATTGACCACTTGAAATGCACATTCCGATTGCCTAAGGCGCTAGGCCAATGGAATTTATGGGGATGAGCTGGAGACTTAAGGGCTTGCAATACCTTTCACAATGGGTCTATATCGAGCTAGACTCGTGTAAAGGCAAGTCAAAAATTTATTTATTTTTTTTTTTATCGATTGGCAAAGCCTGTAAGCCACAAAAGTTCTGAAAACTGATAAAAGTTTCTGAATGTTTGTGTGGTTTTAGCCCAAAGACAAATTGATAAAAAAAAATCAAGATAATTTTGAATATTTCTCCCTCTCTGTATATACATAAATATACTATATATACATATATATAACTATATACTGTATTTAGATATAGCAGTACCTAACGCCGGTGCAAGGTGAATATTTTCGCCAACAAATTTTTTTGCCGATGATTCACATATTTGGACAGCCGCTTAACAAATGGCCTTTGTCTGCGCAAGGTACATACAATTGGAAGAATAGAAAATGAAAAAAAAACCGCTCTAACAAGTATTTCGAAAGCTAAAAAAAGAATGCAAAACACATAAAGTGGGTTAATAAAGATCAATATTAGCTCTAATGGCAGAATACATTTCCGCAAGCTGCAAATAATGAAAACAATATCTACAGTGCAGTTCATGCCGTTGTAAACGCTTATCAACTCAGGTATATAAACCTGTAATAGTTTGGTTCACTGATTCAGGGAAAAAACCCATTTAGATGGTATCGTAATGAATTTTTATTGAATTAATCATCAGCCGGGTAAAAATTCTTATCTATATTGTTTAAATTTAAAACAAAGTACTTAAAAATAACAACGATTTTTTATATGTTAACGGTGGATTACCCGTTTGGCGTTTTAGCTTTACATCTATGTCTAAATAAGAAAGAATATATATGTAATATTTGTATGTAAATACGAAATATTGTATTTTGTTTTATTTATCTTGTGCTCTTCAAATTAAACATTATCAGATATATATAAAATCTTTTGCTAATATTGTAATATTGTAATCTTTTTTAGCTCCTTTTGCGATGCCGTCTTTAGCTCACTAATCGTTGTTCATACATCGGTTTCCTTAGTTTCTGAGAAATAAAACAGATTTTATTGTTAAAAAAAGATTTTAATTAAGTTATGTCAATTATTTCGACTATCATATATTATATTTATATTTGAGTGTAAATGAACTACAATATATACATATATGTAGAGAAATTTTCTTTTGCGCTATCTATCTATCTCTTTGTGAATTTTGTAAACAAATTATGGATCATTTTATTTTATATTTTGTTTTTTATTTATTTTTTATTTATTTTTTATTCAAGTCATAAGAAAATCAAAAGCTCACTCATTACCAATAAGTGCGTTATCTCGCGGCCAGCTCGAAGATAACTCATAATTATTATAAAAAAAAAACTTTCACTCACCCTGAGCTGCTTATCATGGTCAGAGATATAAAATTTATATATATATTTATATATATTTTTTTTGTTTTTGTTTTTGAGATAGAAATTATTATCAAATCATAGCACTTTATAAGGCAAATAAGTATATATATTTATGATTAATGAAGGTCAACTTTTCGAGAAGGCAAACACTTGCTGAGAGTGTCTAAAGAAGTCTATTGGTTTGGGTAAACAAATTCTAGAAAAAATCGAAGTCAAATTATTTGAGATTAACCAAACTCTCTCATTTGTGTTTATAGCATATATCAAATGTTAGGCTCTTAGCTTATGAATCAGAATGCATTTACTGTTTAGCTGTAAATTCTCTCTGGGAAAATGACATATCTCTGGGCTCATCATATCTCGTACAGACACATACATACATACATAAATATAAATATTATTTGAGCAATTGCTGCTTTAATTTATGGCACAATACTTTGATACCATGATGTGCACACACACTTTTCGTACGTACTGTTCATACATAATAAATATAAAGCAGCGCACATTTTTGTCGATTTGTTTTGTTTTGTTATTAATGAAATCTTATCTTATCTTATTGTTGGTGGTTTGCTTTTGTGCACTGTTTGCTCTGGGCAAATTTACTTAGCATAGTTGGGCCTAAAAGTATGCCCTTTCCTTCTTACCAGAAACGTTTTTGTTGGCACAATGCGACGTATGCGCAATGGACGTAACATTGACCCAGAGCTAAATTAGTCAAGTGATTCCAGCGACAAACAAACCTCTGATGACTAGATATATGGAGCTTTATCTGGCTTCTTAATATGTTTACTTAAGTCGTGACGAAAGCTCTGAGTGGTTAACCAAATATCTAAATGTGTTAATAAGTAGCTCAGGTATAAATAGATTTGTTCTTAGCAGATCAGCGGGTTAATATAATTAGCATAACATAAGGAACTCTGCTGTCCAAGTTAAGTAGTTATATAACGTTAGAGAACTGAAAGTCAACATATCTGTTGATTTTATTAACTTTCATTTTTAAAGTATTCATAAATCTTCTCTGATAGAATCTAAACTATAAGAGATTTATAGATGTAAACATGCTTTTGCAGGTTAGAAGATTAATTTGAAGAACTTGTTATAGTTGTATTTATACTCATTTACATATGTCATGAGGTTCGATCTGTCCGATTTCATCAATTGTGCTGTTAAGATACATATTTCAAAAAGTATATTTTCTCAAACTAATTTGGACCTTGATTATATATCAATATTCATTTAGAAAATTTTGTATATTTTTATATAACAAAATGGAAAAATGAGAAACAATCTGATTGAGTTTAAAATTGGTCATTTCTGTAGTTTTAATTTTTATGTATTTCAAGCCTTGTGAAAACGATCTTATTGATCTCAGTCGCAAGTGCTGTAGATTTATATTGTTAAAATATTTCAATCATGCATGCCGATTTTCTTTCTATCTTATTGTTAGCTCTTGTTCGTGCTCTCAGTGCATCCGCTTTGCTTTACTTACTCGAACGTTAAAGTCAGAATAACATGGGAATAGTACAGCTTCTACGTCGCGACGTAGCTCGAAGTCTACAAACATCTCAGTAGCTGTAAATATATCTTAGCAGTATTTAACACAGTATATCCTATTTGAATACATTATTTATGCACATTTGGATTCGACGTAAAGATTATAAATCATAAAATTAAGTATCTTATCTACATTTTCAAGTACGTTGGGATTTGTAAACCAACATATTTTAATTTTTTAAATTACAAAAAAAAAAATAATTACAAAATTATATATTAATTTATTTCAGATTAGTATAATTCAGAAATTAAATAATTTCTTCCTTCAAGTGACTGTTTCAAAATGAACTCTGCGTTCTACCTTGATTGAATCTCAATCAGTTGTAGGCTTTAAGCTCAAGGAAATCACAGCTTTGAATAAAATTATAAGATAAATCAATCATACGATCAACTAAAACCTGTTGAGAATATTCTGAAAATAAAAATTGTGTGATTAAGATTAAAAAATAATAAGATAAAACAAATTGAAATTTGTCAATCTATATTAAAGAGAAAATTTGAAAAATCTTTAATATATAAATAGTTTATTACATATCAATTAAAATTGGCTTATGCTTCACATTTGGTTAGCTTTAGTTCATTTAGAATTATATATATAGAGGTGTATGTATATATATGTATATTTCGATATTCGTGTGTGTTTTTCTTGTGTTTCGCTTACAAATTACATAAAGTTTTCGCATGACTTAACAATGAGAGAGTGTGTGCGTGGGTGCGTGTGTGTTTGTGTGCGTGTGTATTTGTGTGTACCTTAAACAAATGAGCAATATGTACTAAATAACACCGGGTTGGAGTGGATGACAATGGAGGGGCGGGTGGGGGCGTGTAAGGCTTGATGGAGGCGAAGAACATTTCTCACAGCATTCACATTTTATTTGAGCTGTAGCACAGCTGCAGTTAGTGCCACTACAATTGTCGCCAGGAAGGAGGCATGCAGCGTGGATGTGGCAGCATTGCAGGCATTCATGGTGCACGGAACGCATTTGGACAATTGAACGCCAGTGTTCTGCGACTGCAGCTCCTTGCAAACCGATTGCTCAGACGTGACTCGCGAGCAGCCACGATCCAGTTGAATCAAATTATTGACTATGGATAGAGATTGGAATTAGTATCGGAAGATCAGTACGATCGATCGATCGATCGATCTGTATGTATGTCTTAGCTCACCTTTCTTCTGCACCTTATAGCAGTGATAGCTGACGCCCGTATTAATCACAGATCTGCGCTGACGGATGTTCAGGTCTGTGGCGTTTATTGCTGCCATCGCTGCGTCACCATCGACACCTGGCAAAAATCCAAGAACAGTCTCCTGGTGGAGCTGTTTATCTTCGGCGGGGGGCGTGGGCACGGCTGTGGCGTTTATTGGCGCCACCGCTGCGTCACCATCGACACCTGGCAAAAAGCCAACAACAGTCTCCTGGTGGAGCTGTCTATCTTCGGCGGGGGGCGTGGGTACGCCGGTTGTCGTCTCTGGCGGACCCACTGTAGCTGGCGTTGGTATTGGCACATTGGTACTGGCGGTCGTCTCGGTGGTGCCTGGTTCACTGGTGGTTTCCATTGGAGTAGTAGTGCTGTCTGGCTCGCTGGTGGTGACCGGCGACGTTTCCGTGGATTCGCTTGGAGCTAAAGTCGTTGTGATCATTGTGGTTGTCGTTACGGTGGAGGCTTCAGTGCTGCCACCATGATTGAAGAAGTCCTCATTGCAGGCCAATAGCGGCGTGTCCTTGTCCACCTTCTCGCAATTGTCGCACACATAGCACATCAAATCTCCAAGACATGCTGGAATTGAGAGAAAGTCGAAAATAGTTAGGGATGCGGCTTTAATGTACATATAGAAGAAAGCTGATTAAAGGTGATTCAATAGAATAGCTACTCTAAGTGACTGCTGATTATTTGTAACAGATATTTTTACCATTTATACAGGGTATTTTTAGTCAGATACGATAGACCACTAAAGTTTCCTATATGATCTAGCAGTATGTTCTCTACATTACGTCAAATATTTTCTAGTCAGGTAAGACGAACTATAGCACCTGCTAAAGATTTAAGGGTATCTAGACGTCGAGCACTAAATACTACAATATATTTCTACTCCGGTGTATAGAGCAACTGAAGAGGGTATTTTCTAGTCCAGATGGACTGGTTCTTATACCAGTTGTAGTAGTTGTCTATAAGGTATCCTTGGCTTGAGTAGTTTGTCTACTTTATGTATGTTTACTTTATAACGTAAAGTCCGTGTGGTTCTATTTTTAAACCTATAAAATACATATAAATAGTTTTAGCTGAAACTGAAGTTCTTATATTATAATAAATAACTTCTTATATGATAAAGAAATAGATTCAACATTCTGTGTTCATAAATTAAATTCTTCATAAATCCTTCAACATTATCACATTCAAAATTTCACAGTTTAATTGTGGTGATATATATCTTGCCTTATCTGTGTCTCGCTTAAAACAATTTACAGCTTTGGTAAACAGCGGAACGAGCAAACGATAAACGATTAACGATGACAAAGCGATCGAAAGTCGACCATGTGTGGGCCATAAATCACAGCAATGGGCTCATAGACTCATAGACGTTGCTTTAGAAAATATTTATCGCATTGTTTGCTCATTTCTTATTATTAGCTTTTAATGTGGGGGCCAATGTTTGCATTATTCAATCATTATCAAACCACATATCGATCGAGCTCCACGGTGTGCGAACCGATCTTCGGCCATGCAAATTTCCAATTACTAATAACAACTATCAACAAATAGTTGGCTTCCTGTGCATAATGCAAACCTCTGGATACACTGTCATAATTACGTCAATTGCCTTATCAGAGCAGTCCATGTTAATATACTAGCTGTTCACCAGGTGCCAATTGACACTCTCTACAGGTATGACGCATCGCCAACGGTGGCGGAGCCAATAGCAAAGTAGGCGGGGCTTAGTTCCTGCTTATTCAAATGTCAGTCAGTCAAAGTGTCCACTGACCGCTGATAAGCGCCGAACATTTTGGAAGTGAACGACTGACTAATACTCTGTTCGTGTGGCCAAAGTCTCATGACTCTAAAACTGTAATCGGAATGTGGTTGATGGATGGAATATGTCAATGTTACGAAATAGTCCTCTAGCTTTATATCTATAATATCATGTATAATATAATATATATATAAGACACTAACTATTCAAACTTTAAGAGTGCTTTTAAAACTGTAATGCAAGAAAAGATTCTAGCTTCTTCTATATTATCTTAATGAGCTAGTCCCCATTACTTTACAACTGTAAAAGTAATTTTGAAACTGTAATCGAGTATAACATGAAGAGCCTTGTGAGAGATATACATAAGTGGGTGTGATGATTCTTTCGATTAATCTGAGATAGTTACTTTTAAAATGTAAACTATAAATACTTGCATTTGCTATTCGTGAGAGACGGAAGTGAAAGTAACGACAATGGAATTTCTTCATGAACAAATTAGCTGCCCTAATTGGAGCACACCATAATGCTTCAAAACTGTGTGAGTGACTGTAAAACTGTACGTTCTTTGTAGAATCCAGAAGTAAAAGTATGTGATATAAAAAGTCTATTTAAAATTCAAGTAAATGTGGTTCCTTTCCCTTTTCAAAGTTCAGTAAAGTCAGCTCTTAAAAATTCATAAATATACCCCTTCTAAACAATGTGAACAGTGTATGTCGATGTTGTTCATACGCCGCGTCTGCCCATTCAATTTGTGCACAACATTTTGCTGAACGCAACGTACGGCTATGATATATGTACGATATGGTCGAGTTGCCCGATTGTTGACTTAAAAATTATTAATAAATCACATTGATTGATGGGCAAGCGTCGGCTGTAGAAGTCGGAGAGAGACACCGGCTATAGCTGGAATGTGGCTTTAATGGCACGTGATAAGCGAATTCATACTTGATTCGCTCATGAACTTGGGGTTCATTTATTTACGTTTATTTTATTTTTCATTCTCATTTGCAGTAAATAAGAGTTGTATAATATCATTTGCATTAGGCAGTCCCAACTCATCCAAACCAGTTTCGTTGCGAAAGAGAGTTGAGTTTATTGTGTTGTACTACGTTCTTGAGGCAAGGTCTGTAATATCAATTGAAATGCTTGCACTGTGCGAATATCTTTGTTTAAGTTGGAGTTGTGGGAAATATATTTCTCACTTATTCAGCAAGCAAATCTATAATAGTTGACGAAACAATTAAAAATATATTTAATAATTAAAGAGAGAAATTTTCAATTTGGTTTGACATTCGAATAAGTTGCACTTTAAGAAATATTTTATACATATGTTTAGCAAGTTTTTATAGATTTGTATTGCGTATAAACATATATATTATTTATGTATTATTTTATTTTAATTTAGTTTACACCTTTTTAAAAAAAATCTACAACATTTTAACTTATTTCACCATTAGGAAATTTTGCTGTAATATAAACACTATATATTTTTTTCAGTGCATTATTAAACAAAGTTACAAATTTGTTTTGCAATAAAAGAAAATTGTATTTTAGATGCAATTACTGTGCACGCGCTTCAACTCTTAGTCGGAACAGGATTTAGTATAATTGTAATTTGTAGTCTGGCAGTCAGACAAACTGTTTATAAATAGTCAACTTTAGTTAGTTGCAGTATTAAAGGTAGGTAGATATAGAAAAATAATAAATAATTAAAACATCTGCATAAGTTAGGGGCTTACGTAAATGTTTTACATTTGCTATCAAATCGGGCGGGCGTTTCAGGTTTTTTGATTTGGCGCTAAATGCTCAAGCAGGTTGTTGTTGTTGTTGTTGTTGTTATTGTTGTTGTTGTTGTTGCTGTGCTTGTGCATATGTGCTAAGTGACTTAGCTGTCATGTGTCCCAAACATGTCTGTAACATGTGCACTGCACAGCTAACCAACCTAAAACTCAGAGTCGCAGCTTTTCAATTAGCAGTCGAGACGCAGTTTCAATGTCAAAATCGAGATTATCCATAGCAAAAATAAGTAAACATAACACACTAAAAACTCGAACTGAAAGTATTCACTTAAAGTTTACCCTAAATTTACAGCTGCCTTCTAAAACCAGTTCAATTTTGACGTTACAAATGGAAGTCTCGTGCTCGTTACAAATTTCAAATAAAATATATATATATATTTATAATTAGTTTCTATATGATACTACTATTACGTTCTGACCATAATTGATCAACAAAATTCTAATATATATATTGTACAATTTTTTTTTGGTTTTTTTTTTTATGTATTATAATTTTATTGTAAATGTATCTAAAAATTTTTAGAAATTTTCCAAGATATTTTCCTAATATTTAAAATTTGTTTGTTTTTTTTTTTATATTTATTTTATAATCATAATTTTGTATCATTTTTTTATTTTATTTCTAGTGTAATTTCATTGTGCGTTTATTTTTAAATGTTTTTTGCTCTAATTTTTGCAGTAGTTGCAAAATATTTTTTTTTTAATTTCAATTATTTAAATTAAAATTAAAAAAATATTTGTTAACATTCATTAACTTATTTTTTAAGTTCCACAACTAACAGCTTTTATAAAAGTGATTAAAATTCTATTCCAGCTTTTATAAATATATATATGAATATTTATATATAGAAAAATACAAATGTATTTTTTTTTAGAATTTTTAGATTGCAATTGCAATCCGGAAGTTTCTGTCTACAGAATTTTAGTATGTCTCGGAGATCTTTCTATATAATAACTATAACTAATTCAGATATTTGTTTAAAAGGCAAAATGCAAACATGTTTCCATACTATTAAACAATACATATATGCACATACATATATGTACATATGTGTATAAAATATGACAAAGCCAGACTTAAATCAAAAGCTGTCTGCATTGTTATATATGTGTAATATATACGTTTGTTATATGTCAACATTTCCGCATCATAAAAATATTAAATGTGAACGTAAAAAATTGACAGTAATTTTTGCATTATTTATGACAGCTTTTTTTTTACTTTCGGTTTTTTTTTTCATTATAAGTACAATAATTATGGTTTTGTTTTTTGTGCAATTGCAGTAAATGCAAATGAATGAATTTGCATTTTGAATTTAATTGTTGTTTTGTTATTTATTAATTTTTATACCTTTGCATTTCACAGCAACAAAAATAAATGTAATTATTTTTTTGTTTTTTTTTATTTTTAGCATTTTATCAATAAGATTTATAGTACTTAGCATAGAGGAAAGTCCGTCGTCGATTCACGGGCCAAACTAATACGACCGCATCAATATTTTATCACATTTTGTTAATATCAGACTTTTGGGCTATATCAAATAGGATATCGAGCCTGACACTTTGACACTCAAACACATTTTGGATTTGTTCTTTTTTTTTGTTTTTTTTTTGTATTTTTCTTACCTGGCGCGATGAGCAGCAGAAAAAAGGCACCGTACAGTGTTGAAGGAAAGTTGCGATTCATTGTGATATACTTTATCTATATATTCTATATATATATATTAATTTATAATAAACTTATATACACCGTATATCGTATATATTGAGAACCAAGTAATATTTAAAATATACACATATATATTTGTGTATATATATAGAACGATTCAAACGCGACTTCAGTTGCGACCGCAGTTTGTGAATTCTGGAATTTAACTGAAAATCTTGTGATTTGTTTGAGACTTTTTATAGAGTTTTATAAGCCAGCTGCGCAGCGACGTCAGACAAAGATAGCTAGCTGGCGTAAAAGAGACAGCGAGGAAGAGAGAGAGAGAGAGAGCGAGAGTTTTGCGTTTGCGTTTGCGTTTGGCTGTCTTTGGTTAGTGTGCGTGGGTAAATATTTCTTTATTGATAACAAATTAATTTATAATGCAAAATCCAAATGGCCAAATATATGAAAATTGTACAAGCAAAAAGAGAGAGGCTAAGAGCAGCACACGCCGCTCTCTCTCTCTCTCTCTCTTCGACTCTTCAGTTGTGCCTTCTAAAGCTGCAGCTCGTTCAACTTGCGCTTGACGCGCGCCAACGTCTGGGAATTCTTATGAAGAGAATGAGAAGTCGGCGTAAAGATTTTCCGCCTTTTTTTAATGATTCAATGTCTGGGTTTCTTACAAAATCCCCACTCGGTACTTTGTGCATGTGCATATAAAATACACTTGGAGAAAATCGTAGTTGGAAAGCAGTTAAGATGTTAAATTTATGAAAACTAAAGTTTAGAAATAAATTTATATAAAATAAATATATAACATATTATATTTATATTTTATACAAACTAAAAAAAAAAAATAAAAATTATAATTTTATATCATTTATTATGTAAATGTTTATTATAGAATTATAGAATATATTATATAAATTTTCTTTTGATCATAAACTCAGTTAGTGATATAAATATATTCAATTTTTAAAAATAAATTGATAAATACTAGAAAGAAAAATATTTTTAAAAATTTGCATAGAGTAAAAATACTAAATATATAATTTTGTTTTTTTTTTTTTTCATTAAGCAGAATGATCAAGGAAAATGCAAGATAACGTTCTGCTGCAAGCTAGAGAGCAATTCTAAGATTATTGAGTACAGTAATAAACCCATACTACTTATTACAAATCATAATGTTTAACCTTCTTTTCTCTAAGTGAACAATGCATTTACAGCTATTTCAATATCTCGTATGCTAATTCAGCAGTTAGCACATTGTTTATTATTGCCGTTCTTGTTGGGATCAATGTGCACACCTTGTTGGGACGCTCCCGCTTTCAATATAAACAAATATCGATCCTTACATTTGCATAATAGAGATACTGCATTTACCGATATAGATATGTGTATTACCGGGCTAATGTTAATGTTGATTTGGCTGTGGATGTCGCATGATTAATATTACTCAATAGTAAAAACACGCAAAATAAACAAAACTCGGCTTCGATTTCCCCTTGCCCTCCGTTAAAAATTAACACTTATTTTATTTGGTATTTACCCGGCCCATTTACACCTATTGTGCAGCTGTTGTTGCGACAACAAGTCGTGAGACGCGCCGAGAAGAGTACGCCTGCACTACTTTGCCGAAAAAAAATAAATATAAAAACAAAAAAAAAGTTTTCCATTTGAATGCACAAAAAGGTTAACAACATTCGTCGCTAATCGAAAAAAAAACTTTAGATAATAGCAAAGTCAAGGTCAAAGAGAGGTTAATGTAAATCAAGAATAACCTGGATACAATTTACAGTTTGCGGATAAGAAATCATTCCCTGAAAAAGTGATTAGCTCGAGCTTATTTAAAGTGCAGTATTTTTTTTAATGTGCACAATAGTTTATATATTTAAGTATATAACAGAACGATTGGTATTTTTTAATTTCCAACAATTGCCTGATTATCTAAGAAGAAAAAGTTACGAATACTACAAAACATATGGCCGATAAGCGCTTAAAAAAATTCATTGATTTTTAATTTATTTCAATAATTGCAAAAAGATAAGAATTTTGTATTAACTACAGCAAGAATTTTGAGTTAAAGATTAGAATGAATGAATTTGAGTTAAAGATTAGAATGCATGTATCTACAATATTAACTATCTATATTTGTTTTCCTAGAAAGACTTTTGACAAAACATCTGAAAAACATTATAAAATAAGTTGTTAAAAATTAAACGAAAGCTTATGATCTTTTCGAGACCTAGCTCACATGTAATGATTGACCCTGATTCTTCTCTGTCCCATAGATGCATAGATCGTGCGTAGTCGTTTTATTTAATACACATCTACATATATTGTTAACTTCATTTGCGTATTATTCAGCTGGTGACTGAATCGTGCCAAATGGCCAAAAATTATGTTTAGTGTCTGGGCATTCACTGACGCATCAATATTTTTCAGAGACCCGACAGCAGATAACTGGCAAAAGAAAGAAGAGCAAAAACCAGTTGAACGTAAAATGTGAAATTTGTGATTTGCAATTGCTGGCGATATCACGTAAATCGCCAAAAGCAAAACAAATATAAATATACAATATATATGTATGTATGTAGACATGAATATGCTCTCCCAGAACTCTCTCAGAATTCGTTAGCCTGTTGAGAAACACTAATACTGATGCGACTGAGAATGCCAGCTCTGTGCCCGGAAGCTTTAAGCATTACTAAAATACAACAAGGAAGCCAAAAAGCCCAGCCTGCCTTCATATATACCATATATATACATATATCTATATAATATATAGATACTATACTATATAGTATACGAATTTAGCTTTACAAATTTGGCAATTGCATTTACTGCAGTTAAGCGTGTGCGCAGAGCGTGACCGACTAGCAGCTACACTGCTTTCAATATAGAGTCACTCAGTTTCAGACAATGTTGCTTCTTAATCAAAATTTTAAATCAATAAACATTGAACATTCTTTCAATACAAAAACTTTGTATTGGACATTAAATATTATTATTTTTGCATATTATTTCTAAAACTTGACAAGGTGATCGATAATTATCGATTTTGTTGAAAAATATGACAGCTATCGTTAAATTAAATGAGTATGATTTAGAACATAGTTTTGTGGTTAGTTGAATTGTTGACTTAAGGATTAGCTTTATATACAGATTTATTGATTGCGTTTTTAAGGATTAGCTTTATATACAGATTGATTGATTGACAGATTTACTTGATTTAAGAACTGATAAATCTTACTTCAAGTTTGATCTATTTATTGGGTTTTGTAATTCATTTTTTTATTTGCTTGAAAATTCAGACATACACAGTATTTACACTTACCTGTTTGAAATATATTATAGCCTTATTTATTATACCGCTTTGCGCTGAACGCAAAGTAATTTTAGACGTCAACAGCTGTTCGTAACGGAGCACACGACACCTTAAAAGTCAATTCGTTTTTGACGCTGCTTTGTTTCCGATATTTGTGCGCAAGCGGAAGATTTGTTCATCACCTAATTAAGAACGTTCAACGTCTTTGTGCCAGTGTCCAATTGTCGGGCTGTAAATCGTTCAATTTGCCGGCAGCGATTGCCACTTGAGGCCTAATGCTATCAGTTGATCAGTTGATCATCAGTTATCAGCAATAGAAATGAACTCACATAGATTTGGTTTTTATTCAGCTTATCAGGTGCTGTAATTGATTTGTCATAGCTGTGGACTGTGGAACGGGTAGCCCGAAAGAAAAATGAAATGATTGGGCACTTTCCCTAGCACGAGTCCCTTATCGCCCTGGCCAATTGTACAATTAGGCAAAAATAGATCGTCCGCTCATTAGCTCACCGTGGCTGGCGCGTAATTAAGATCGAAATAGACTTGGGTCGTGGCTAGCAAGCGTCCACGCATAGCATACACACACATGTACATATATTTATTATTATAAATTATATATATAAATATTTCTGTTATCAATTACAGATCCACACCGAAGACAGTATGCTCAGGAGCGTCACAGGTAGCGCCGTTCGGCCTGATAAACGTCCATTGGCACTGTTACTATTCCATTGGCCCACAACGGGGGCATTAATCGGTGAGTTGCAGCCGTTATATTCGCATATTTGGCATCCTAACACAGTCCAGCCGTCAAATAGAGATTTGCAGGCATTGGTTTGATTATCATCCGTGATCAGGGTACAGCCACGATTCGTTATTTCCGTACCATTAACTGAGCAGACACGCGATCAAGATCAAGTCGAAGTTCGTGCAAAAGAAAACATTGGTATGAGTAGTATTATTAGTATTATTGATACACTTATATATTATACACGTATATATTGTATTGATATTAATATAAGTATTAGTACTAGTTTTATTATTGGTATTAGTATTAGTCTTATTATTGGGATTAGTGAAATACATTGAAGTGTGAATTATGGTGCATTATAAGCAAGTACCACTGTACAGAGTGTCAATTATTGGTATTAGTTTTAGTATTATTATTGGTATAAGTATTGTTATTGTATTGTTATTATTATTATTAGCAGTATTTGTATTAGTTGTGTTGAATGTGGTATAAATCTTTGTGTTCAGTTTTTAAGTATTTTTCTTTCATCAACAACATCATAATCGATGCAATGGCTTCTTGAATAAACCATGATCCGCATGCTTGTTTGGTTTCGTTCCCGATTGTCGGAGCTTGCTACCAAAAAACTAGAAGTTACTTCTCCTATTGAGTCTGTTGACTCCATTTTCCATATTCCAGCTGAGCTAGAGACGCGAGTAAGCGGAATACACTATGGACTTACATCAAGCAAGGTGAGCAAAAGAGTCCAGATAAACTCTGGTGCATAATAATTCATATTACTTAAACATAAAGCTTAAGTGTGATTATTTAAATAATATGATTTAATACGTTCACTGATATCATTAAAAAGGAAACGCGTGTAAAACATTTTGTTGGGTAGCACTCAATCAATGCAAACAGTTTGAAATGTAACGATAACAAGCAGCAGGCAAAGAAACCTATTACGGACTTTATAGCAATGGAGCTATTTATAAAGTTAATTATCAGGAGGAAAAGCTGTTTTAAAACTTTTAAGTTCTAGTTCTATTAGAAATAGAAAATATGGCTTTGCATTGAAAAATTCAGAAATTCCAATATTTAAATTACTTATCGGGAAATTTCACATATACGTGATCAGTCTGTCATCCTCATATAATAATTGTTCAATAAATTAGTCAGTCATCCATCAGACAGTCCGAAATTAATCTGACATCAATCTGTCTGATATCAATCAATCTAATATCAATCAGTAATTCATCAATCTCTTATGAATCAGTCAATCAATCAATTAGATTGTCTATAAATCTGTTAGTCACTAATGAATCGTTAATCAATCTGTAATCAATCTGTAATATGTAATCAATCTAGTCATAAATTAGTCAGTCACCGTAGATTGAGTATTTAATAAATTAGACTGTCATCGATCAGTCTGTTATGAAATCAGTCTGTCAGAAATTAGTTATCAATCTATCATATAGTAGTGTTAGTCAACCAGTCATGTCATGAATCAGATCAGACATCAATCAGTTAGTTATCAATAAATCATCTATCATCAATCATCCTCAATCAGACACTTATCAATCAGTCTCCCATAAATTTTTCAGTGATCAAACAATATATCATCACTCATCAATCAGTCCGTTTGTAATCAATACTTACGCCCAAGACTCGCTATATAGCAAATGGCTCGTTGTGTATTCTGGATCTGCCGCTGATTCTTTCGACTGATGCTGCGTTTGCTTCGATAGTCATAATCCTCGTCTTCTTCTTCTTCTTCTTCGTCCTCGCTGTCGCCATCAGCGGCGGCAGCAGCTGGTGCACCAGCTGGAGCAGCTGCACCTGCTGCTGCTCCCCCACTACCACCAGCAGCAACGCCAGCAGCTCCAGCCACATTGGTGCCAGCGGGCTTAATGCCTAAAGTGGATGCTGGAGCAGCTTCCTCCTCATCGCTGTCATAATCATCCTCACCCTCACTTTCGGCAGCTGGTGAGGCTGCTGGTGCTGGAGCGCCACCTGGAGCGGAAGCGGGTTTATTAGCTCCCGGAGCAGTTGCGCTGGGTGCCGGTTCAGCTGGGCTAGCAGCAGGCGCTGGATTGGGTTTCGATACAGGGCCGGGACTTGCTACGGCTGGCAAGTTACCTGCACTTGGCTGCTCTGCTACCAAGGCTGGTACACTGCATACCTCCAGCTCCGTAAGGACGGACTGCTCATCACAGTCCTCGCATGTGTAACAACGCAGTGCTGCAAATCAGGAAACCAGGAACTACGTTATCTACTCCACTCAACGGATAGATCAGCTCAATCCAAATCTATCGGTCATTTAGTCAATCCTTGTTTTAGGATAAATTCACCCACCTGAACTGCCGATCAAGTAAAATGCCAGCAACATTAACAATGGATAGATTAAACGCATTTTGCTCGCAATGCCGATTACAAATATTTATCCTGAAGATAATTATTTTTCCTAATATTCAATTGTCGAATGACGTGTCCCTGCGGCCGTGGCTAACGAAAATTTGAATTGAACTGCCAGCATTGATAGCAACACGTCGTCGTCGACGTCTAGCTGCTGTGCGGATGGCTCTATCAAAAATTTTTACCATCTGCCCATTTGCTATCTGCACAATGTGGCGGCGAAAATAATTTGCTCTACTGCTGAAACATGTCGTGCACTGCGCTGGATGACATGTCGACTCGCCTCGATAGCATCACCAAAAAGAGTTTCAAATTAAACGAGTGAGCTGGTGCGCCTTCTTTCTATGTTTGGGCGGTTGGGTGGTTCGTTGGTTAGGTGGTTGTGCGGTTTGGTAATTGACTGGTTGATTGCTGGCATCTAACATGAGTAATGGGAATATTATCACTGATTGGCAAAAGACAACATAGGAAGCCAAAATGTAACGATCAACAGGCAACTGTGCTACACTAGAAACAGTTCTACAGTCACCCACCCCATTATCATTGGCAATGCTGGAGTATCAGATGCTCACTATATTTCTGCGTATCCTCTTTTATACATACTTGATTTCCTTTAAGGATATATTTAAATATTATAGTTATTCTGTTATAATGTTATATTGTTATACTATTATACTGTTATACTGTTATACAGTTATACTTTTATACTGCTATACTGTTATACAGTTATACTGTTATACGATTTTACTGTTATACTGTTATACTGTTAGCCTCTTATACTGTTATACTGTTATACTCTTATACTGTTATGTTGTTATACTATTATACTGTTATACTGTAATACTGTTATACTGTTATACTGTTATACTGTTATACTGTAATACTGTTATACTGTTATACTGTCAGCCTCTTATACTCTTATACTGTTATGCTCCTATACTGTTATGCTGTTATACTATTATACTGTTATACTGTTAAACTGTTATATATAACTGTTATACTGTTATATATATACTGTTATACCGTAATACTGTTATACTGTACAGCTAACTAAACTTCTGTAATTAGAAGCGGACAATGGAAGATATCTAGCAATGGCGACTGGTCTACTGTTATATTGTCATACAGCATTGCTTGTGCACTTTATTTGCCATATTTTCATTTTGCTTATAAACTAAGTTGAGCTCTAAAAAATTGCATATGTTTTCAACAATTTTAGCAGCAATCGAAATGTGCAGATTTTATTTGTTTTCTTTTTGTTGTTTTTGGGCGTGGCCGTGGGACGTAAGCACTTAATTAAGCTCTCTGTGGAGTGTTGTTGTTCATTGTTTTTTTATTCGTTTATTTCACAAATAGTTTTCTGTATTGCTTTGTTCAACTTTTCTAATTGCACATTTAATTAACATTTGTTGCACTGTTCTTTTTTTTCGTTTTCTTAGTTTGTTCTTAATTTTTCACACTTTTGTTGATTGTTTGTTGCGTGTTTCGAAAACCATAGTATAAATACATTTTCATTCTAATACATATACATATATAGATATATAATTTTCTTGTAAGGTTATTGCTTAAGGCGCTCGCTTTTGTTGAAACATTTAAACATTCAGATATCAACGATTTTGCTAGCATAATTTATGATTCGTCCACTCTTTCCACTGTATTTTTGATTGTTTTTGAGTATAATACAAAATTTGTTTGTTAATTTGATGTTGGAGTATTAGGGAAGAGTGCACAGAATTAAATACATTCTGTCTTTGTTTGTTCTTTTGTTTCTTTTCATATTTAAATATTTTGTTATCGACTTGTAAAGCACATCTATTTAAGTTCGTTCTACCTAAAATACACATTCAAATCGAACACCATGAAATAACCACGACTAAACAACATAAGAATGCTAAAAAATTGTCAATTCTAATCAATTGTAAATTGTTACTTCTGCTCTGCCTGTTTAAGCGAACTGAATATCAGATATTAATATTATTATTGTGTTTTTTCCTTTTTTAATTGTTTGCAAAGTTACTTCATGGTATCATCCGTTTAAATGTTATGTATTATGTATATATATATATTCAACACTGCTATGTGAACAATAGAAAATTAAAGGCATTTGGTGAATTCATACTTAACATTCAGCTCATCAACATTTGCTTAAAGCAAATCAATTACAACTCAATAAAGCCATAACAAAACATTTCAGCCCAACTGTCTGGAAAAGTTCATGTTAATTGACCAAGTGAGGGACTCTCAATCAAATAAACTGAATTGCAAATCCTTGATATAAGACACATACATTGGATGGTTTCCTTTACCGTTACCCTTATTTAAATAATCCTTCAATTTGTCTCCGTTTTTCTTTGTTTTTAAGTTTTCTCGTTTCGCTGCTTTCTCCAGCTAACTGTTAATTGAAATTCGCATATTTACTTGAAGTCATGCCGCCAATGCGGTAGTGTAGCTGTATCTTTGTAGTCGTCGTTGTGTATCTGTATATTGTTTTCGTATTTGTATCTTTGTAGCTGTAGCTATATAACTGTATCGGTATTTGTAGCAATAGTTGTGTATCTGTATCTCCGTCATCGTAGTTGTGTCCGTATCTGTATCTTTAGTTTTGTCTCTGTACTTATGTAGTTATATCTCTTACTATGTCTCTGTAGGTTGTTTATTTTCGTTTCTGTATCTTTGAAATTGTATCTTAAAGTCGGTGTGTAAAAGATATTTGTATGTTTTTGTTTTTATTTGTATCTATAGTTAAGTATCTGTATACAGATACAGATACTTAACTGCAGTTACAGACTGTAATCATATCTTTGTAGACCGCTTTGTTTATTTGTATCTTGTTTTCGTATTTGTATCTTTGTAGCTGTAGCTATACAACTGTATCGGTTTTTGTTGTTGTTGTTTTTTTTTATAGCAATATCTGTCTGTGTGTATCTGTATCTTTGGTTTTGTATCTGTATTTATATAGTTATATCTCTGAGCCTGTTTGCATATCTTCGTTGCAGTTACGTATCTGATCTGTATCGGTATCTTTGAATTTGTATCTTAAGCTCCCAATATACCATATCTGTATCTATGCAGTCATACCCTATGTATCTGTAACTATATCGCCGATTCTATCTGTATCTGTGTAGTCATAGTAATGTATCTGTCCCTTTTTATGTCCTTCTGTATATATCCGTAATTGCATTTCTTTAGCTGTATCTCTGTGTGTTCGTATCAGTGTCTGTTGCTGTAACTGTATATATGTAGGCATTGCTGTTCACCTGAATCTGTGAGCAATTTGTTTTTGTTGTGGTTGTATTCGTGTTCGCTGTCACTTACATGTCTAGGGCTTTGGTAGCATAAAGAGTGGTCGGGTTTTGGGGTGGGGTCAGGGGGAGGTAAGGCTTGTGTGCTGTGATTTTCATGCTTCAGTGTCGCTGAATGGCCACTCGAATATTTACAAAAGGTAAACGATAAACGTTAACGTTAACTCAACCTAAATGCAACCAATGTCGCCAGCCACCGCCGTCTATCGTCCGTCGTCCGTCGTCCATCACTTCAGCAGCGAAGTGGTCGTGCCTATAGCAGCAGCAGCAACAGCAGCCCCAATGACAGCGATGACGTCAGCGTCACTGCGGCCGCCCCATTGCAGCGATCCGTTTTGCAAATGTCACAGAAGAACTCATCCTCTGGCGCCTTCTCATCCGCATCCTGGCCATAGCCTTTGCGTCGCTGCTGCTGCTGCTGCTCGTGTTCGCGTCGCCGCTGTCGTTGCCCATCGCTGCCATCGCTGGTGATTCGCAGCTTCGAGCGCAAGATATCACAAGCATCCGAGTCGCCAGTGTCCAGCTGACAGAAGCGTGCGGTCACCAGCTTATTGGTATTCGCTGTGAAAGGATTGCCAAATCACCCAATAAGAATATAAAAAGTATGGATCGAAATTAATAGCCCAATACTCACGATCAGTGGCGACCACTTTCTGGCAATTCATTAGCGGGTGTTTATTGGCCCCATTATCGAAGTAGGAGAACTTGTTCAAGTCAAACAGCCAGGTGTCCAGCGACTTCATTTTGTCCAATGTGCATTCCTAGAATCCCAACCATTTTCAAGTGTTAATCATACATATCTATTGTAAATATTTGTACGTGCGGAACACGTACGAACAATGGCTAATGATTAATCAGACGTTGTCTGTTCAGTTCCCCACCTAACGGGCTGCTAATTGTGGTCATAATTGCCAATGCAGCTACCAACTCTTATCTTATCGTTATCGTTACCGTTACTGTTACCGTTATCATTGCAGTTACTATTGATGTTGTTGTTCTTGTTGTAGTTGTCTTTATTGGAGGTGCAACGGCCTTGTTGTGCATTATGCGTTGGCCCACAAAAGCGTAAGCAGTCAGAAGTGCAGAAGTGACAAAGCTCTCATATGGCCCACTATATAATACGGCTAATACTATTTATATAGCTTCAGATACGATTTGGGGTTTTCCCCCCATAGACAAACTAATGAAATACAAACATTTTATTTGTCTACATAGCATTCTTTATCCAAGTCATGCAATTTCATTTAACGAAACTCATGGAAAAAATGTCGAATGAACACGGATTTTATATTTTTCGATATTGGGGTAATCTTCCAAATAACTGAAGATACTTGCAGTAAATTCAATCAATAAAACTATTAATGTAGCTATTGTATTTTAAATTGTTTTGACACCTCAATTCTATTTGTTTCATTATTAATGACTGAAGTTATACACAGGTTGTCCGTTATTATATTATATATGTATATATATAGAGATTCAAATTTGATCTAGTATAAAATTTGATGTAGTATAAAATTAGATTTAGATCTTGCAAAGCCAGAAAACTTCATATCGTCTAGCAACTGACAGTTCTCCATGTTGTTCATAACTTAAATTAGCTCAAACAATGCACTGAAATCTGAAAATTCAGATGGTTTCTACTTCAAAAATATGCCTAGATCCCAGGCAAAAGATTAAGCTATAAATATTCACTTAGTAATGCCAAATGGTATGCATTTCTAGGTTTGTCAAGTTGCCAGGCTAAGTTGAAAAATAAATGAAAAACGCATTCATAGAGTTGTCGCCCAAGGCGAGGGAAGCCATTGCCTTTGGAAGGATGCCAACACATTCGTTTAACGGTCACAACAATGACGACAACGGCGCACGTTTCCGTTTCCGTTTTTCCGATTTTCCCACTCTCTAATTTTATCGATCTTTTTTTTTTTGCTATTTGAGAATTTATGTACTGTGTGGCTTTTAATTTAGTACGAGTAGCACTTTGATTAAGGTCAACGGCGTCTGATTAGGCGAGTGGCATTAACTGGGCAAAGGTTAAGGGTATGCCCGATGCCAATTGGTAGACTCGACGCGTCTATCAACTTACCTCAGGTACAATGCTCGAGTTGGACTTGAGATCCGCACAACTGGGATTGTCGCTTGAGTCGCAAACAAAGCATTTTATGGCCGCGCCTGTGGGTTAGGCAGCAATATATATTTTTGATTTAAAAATAATGTTTAAATAAATATACTTCAATATACATATTTTATGCAATTATTATAAATATATCTAAAATATAAATTCACAGATTTCAGGTAACTTAATCCAAACATAAACTAACTAAATATATTTCTTAAGTCTTCTTACGTAGCTTAGACGAAGTAAGAGTTATAGAGAGTGTAACTCTAACAAATAAAGCTTAAGGAAATATTTTATATAGTTGAGTTCAAGTCCCGGACGAATGGATCTTGAGAGTTGCGACCTCTGAGTGTTCGCATCAGTTTTGCTCCTTATGCTAGCATATCTTTAGGCTGTAGTGTAAAACTTAAGTATTGAAATAAATAAATACAAATAAACTTATGAAAATATGGTATTTGGAAATAAAAAATTAAAATTAAAACTGGAGTTTTTCAAAAAAAATTTAATCATTGTTTACGTTAATTTTAATATAAACAACACATCAAAAGATAAAGATCAAGATTTTTTTATAATTTTTTTTTATTATAATATTTTTTAACAAAACAAATATTAGAAGAATTTTTACATTTTTACAAAACTAATAAAATTAAATTTTAGCAAACTCTTTTAATTGTTTGATAATATTTTTAACCCGACGAAAAACAACAACTAAAATAGCAAGGTTGTTTGCAACCAAAAAAGAAACTAATTCCAAAGACGTAATATTTGAAGTTTCTTAAGTTTTTTAATCGATTTTATTTAAATTCTCGTATCAATGGATGTGTGATTGCTCTAACTCTAACTTTATTGTTTCTAACTCTAAATATCTAGTTCATGCTTGAAATGAGATTTTCAGACGAATAGTTGGAAAGTCAGATAGACGGACAGAAGGCAATACATGTTTGACTGCTTATCCTGATCAGGCAGTATGTATACTTTGTTCGATCTGCTATGGGTTCATATAAAAGAGTATTAAAGTTATTGACCACACCCAATGGATAAAGCTAAACTTCAATAAGGTGCTCGGTATTTCTGCTTCCTCGTCTCTGCACCTGGCATCAGTAATATCAATTTGAAAATATCATTATTTGCATATAAGTTTATACGTATAGGAAAAGAGAGTCAGTTCTTAAGTCACTTGACCTAATTTGTAAAACAGAGAATTGTGCAGTCGGTAATAGCCGATTAGCAACTTTTCTTTTTTTTTTTGTTTTTGGTAATAGTAATGTTAACAAAGTTGAATTATACTATTCTCTAAACTTTTAACGAACTTGATGTATTTTGAAACTTTTATATTTGCAACTTTCAAACTACACACACGCACAATTACACACCTTGTGATATGCAGCATAGGATGGGCAATAGCAACAAAATAGCTGACGACCTTATCGGGCGATGGCACATTTTTGCACAGCACTTTTCCTCGCCTTTCACCAACTCAACAATTTGCGCACAACACAATTTTCTGAAGATTTTCTTTTTGCTTTTTGGTTTAAATTGTTTTTTTTTTTTCGTTTTATATATATTTTTTGCACTTGTATTAAGAGACGCGTTGAGCTGAGTTCCTCTGGCGCTAGCGTTGGCCAATTGCAAACTGTTCGAGGAATTTTGAATTGTGGCTGTTGCTGGCGCTGGCTCCAAAGGACAAAACGGAGACGTCATCGGCAGAATACACGAGCCCCATAGCCGAAGTCACTAAGAACGATACGAACGTTGTGGCATGTGGGGTGCGGGGCCGCTCGAGCCAGTGTTGGCAACTATGCACGGATTTCCCGCTACAATTTAGCCTTTTTCATTAGATTAGCTAGTATATTAATACATTTTTTTCAATTATTACATAAACTTGAAAAATTCATAAATATAAATAAATGATTAATTCATAGATACATATAGAAGAATTTATTTGTATAAATATATTTATGTTTTACGCATAATAACATAAATTTTGTATCACCGTCAATTTAGAAAATTCTCTATTCTAATCGCATTAGATTGCTTATGAGAAAATAACAACTCTATATAGAATGTCGTCAGTAGAGTTAAGAGAATCTCGCTGTCAGACAATTTTGATTAGCTTGCTTGTTTAAATATAAATTTTATTTCTAGGTTTTATTTTAGCCAGAAACTGTCAACCTTATGCTGGCAGCTCTATTTCTGACTATGTCCCGGTCGCGGTTCCCCAACTCCATTGTCCTTGTGCGCTGCGTGGGTGCGTCGGCCCGCAGAGCTCGAGTGGCTCTGACAGTAATAACCTCTTGGCTCCCACATGGCTGCGAGCCACAACGAATGTTATTCAAATTGCAAAAACCGTAGCCACATGCAGCCTCTAAGTCGCCCCCTTCCCACTCTGAATATGAATATGAATATGTGTCTATGTATCGGTGCTTAGGACTTATCAATCCAGCCACCTCTATAAAATGTTGTATGCATCAGAGAGAGAACTTAGAGAACAGACACAGAAGCCGCAATTAGTTGGCGCCCTAGAGCGAAAACTCATCCGCTTCGATGGTGTCGTTCTGCCCGTTCCGCTGCTCAGCCTCGATGTTAGCCTTGGCGTGGGCGTTTATTTATCGCATTCAACATCCTTTCTGAGTCCACAGACAGTGCAACTGGCAAGCATTTCAAATTTATCATAAACAATGCGGCCCCTGATTGGTATAGGTCATGGCCCTGGCCCAATGAAAGGGGAAAAAAAACTAAAATACTCTTCCTCATTCTAAATACTAAATACCTACGAAAGCAGTTGTTTCGAGCACACAGTTGTTTTTTTCTATTTGTTTTTTGTTTTTTTATCTTATTTAAGATAGATCTTATTCATGATAGATAAAAAAATAAGAACAAATTGAAAACAATTTTATGCATTATTCTTCTCTGAAATTTCCTTCGTAGGTCTTTAGTATTTAGAATGGGGCATTCCAATTTTATTTATTTTGTTTTTTTTTTTCGACGACGGATATGTACATATATTTAAGCGGGTCAGAGGATACCTTCATCAAAAACGAAATTCTCTTTTACGAGAGAGTATCAAAAGCATTTTAGCGCCAAGTGCTGGCTAATGAGGTCGCTTCTTTTCCGTGTGCATAAAACGTTGCAATACTCAAAGAGCTGTCTGTTGGCAAGGATAGAGTAAATTCAGCCAAACCTCTCAGTAAAAGTTGCTATTAGAAAAATGATCAGCGGGTCTTTAAAAGTCTTCAATTTAATAATTTCGATAAAAGAAGATATAAGTTTCTTTGAAAAATTTTAAGCGTGGAAATGTTTCTAATATGACTTGAAAATAGAAAAAATAAACTAAAATCTCTAAAAAAATTTGGAATATCGTATATAACACTAAGCCATTGGTGAGGTGGCGAGCTGGTGAGAATAATAGACGAGCAATTCCACAAACGATATGCGAATGGAGGTCAACATTATATCAAAGTTGACCAAATTTGGGCGTCTGTTGCGTGACAAGGTCGCATTTTCGACTGAAATGGACGCGGCTGCGTTCAGTTGCCAATTGTCGGTGACGTCGACGTTGATGTCATAATTTCTTTCTGCCTTCTGATTTTTTTTTGGGCTGCATGCTTTTTGGGCAAGCATTCGGCGATGTAACGGTACATAATTAAAAATATTTACGCACGTTTCCCGTTCCGCATCCACTTCCGTTTCCGTTTGAGCAAAGGTCAGCCGCACCGCCGGCAATAAATTATGCTGTCGATTTTTACAACTTGACACTTTTGCACGCATACACAACCAGCATTATGCCATTTTATTGACTAATTGATTGATCATTCATTCAAATATAGGATCTCCTAAATACACATTATAACATTAAAAACAAAAGTTCTCTAGCTGTTTTAGGTTCTGATACGGACAGACGAATAGATAGGTCTAACTAGAATTACCTCGTCCTTCCACCTTCTTTTGCCTGTTACATATACATATTTGAATAAAACTATTAAACCCCAATTTTCCCTACTAAATGGGATCAGGGTATACAAATAACTGTTAAAATATATAATCAAGATCTAAAACATAATAAAATCGAGAAATATCGATAGACACTCGGGATCAATAGAACCCAATACGACCAAAGATTTGGTTGCATATGTTTATTTTTTTAAATTTATATACATATCGATACTCGTCAATGCTGCAATACGTTAGTTATCGATCGTTCTAATTGGCAACCCAATGTTTATTGCGCATACTTATCTTACACAACTTCTTGTTCACTCGATTTTCACTTACGCCGTTCTTATCAATTGTTAGTAAACTTAAATTATTTGCGTGTAAGCCTTAAAACATGGCTGCTAAAATTAAGTATCAGAGTATAACAAAAGAAACGGTAAGAGTTCTTAAGTTAAAGTAGACCATCATCTATAAAAATTGTTTGTACAGTAAATAAGGTATATTTTGAGTGCTTATCTCGATGCTGACTCATTTTTTGAACAGGTAAAATTTTTTTTATTTTTTTTTTTAAATAATTCTTTATTGCAGCTTCTTGTATAGGTAAAAATTAAAATCATATATATAAAACTCTACTTGTAAAAGCCACATATAGGTTTTGGTTCGTATGGTTGTGTCTATGCTGGGAAGTTGAATGTAGCCATAAAGGAACTTATCGATGTAGGGGACTATACCTCATTTGACGCGGAAGCCACGAACTTACTACGTGCACAACATCCGAATATTATTAGATTATACGGCGTTTCAACAGCGATAAATGAAAATAAACAAACCGTTTACAATCTGGTCATGGAGTACGCTGACAATGGGACTCTCTATTCGTTCATACATGAAACAAAGAACAAAATTTCCAACTCACATCGTCAAAATCTGATGCTTCAGTGTGCAAAGGTACGTGCCTCTCAGTTATTGATGATTTAATAACGAATGTTTTATATACCAGGGAATGGACTATCTTCATAATTGAGGAAATAAGGAGAGGAAAAATATTTTAGGGGGTGGGGGGGAGGGGGGGGGTGTTTTGTAAGAGAGTAGGGTGGGAAAAAAAAGGAGGGTGTTGGGGTGGGGGGGGGGGTGGGGGGGGTGGGGAAATGTTGTCCTTGTTACTTAGCCTTGACCATTCCTCCATTGAGAATTTACCAAAACCTGTTGATGAGGACATATACATACAGAAAAGCTCTTCTTGTTAACCTCATTGGAGTGTGGCATATCGAAAATACTCTGTAACTTGGATAGAATTGAAGTGCAAAGATTTGGACTGGCATGTTACTCTATATTTCTTCTCTGAATTGCCAAGAAATAATGTCGAAATGACAAGAATATGACCTATATGCAATCAATTAATTAAATTTGACATGTTCAATGGATTCAATAAAGCTTACTTTTTGGGGGTATGAAAAATTGATAAGGTATACATATCATATTATAATTATTTAGTTGTTGTTTACGAGATCTCATTCATACGGACGGACAGACGGACATCGTTTCCTTGATGAAGAGAATATATATATATATTTATATATATGTATATATATGGGGTTTACCTCCTTCTGCGTATTACATACATTTTCATAAAACCATTATACCCCGTTTTTCCATTTTCAATGGGCTGAGAATATAAAAAGCTAAATCTGACAGGCTATGGACCAAGCTAGTCTTGGTCAACTTTAACAATAATATGACCAGAGATATTACAAATATAATTTACCGATATATATCGATACATAAAATATAAAACTATAAAACAATATCGATACGCAAAAAATACATTTCGTCGCCCGCAGTTGAATAAAAGCTGGTTTCCCTTTCGATTTGTAGCATTCTTATCAGAAATTATAGATTATCAATTCATAACTTTCGTGCGATCACTCAAAACATGGCTGCTATAATTAAGTATCAGAGTATAACAAAAGAAACGGTAAGAGTTCTTAAGTTAAAGTAGACCATCATCTATAAAAATTGTATGTACAATAAATAAGGTATATTTTGAGTGCTTATCCCGATGCTGACTCATTTTTTGAATAGGTAAACATTAAAATTATATATTTAACTCTACTTGTTAAAGCCACATATAGGTTTCGGTTCGTATGGTTGTGTCTATGCTGGGAAGTTGAATGTGGCCATAAAGGAACTTATCGATGTAGGGAACTATACCTCATTTGCCGCGGAAGCCACGAACTTACTACGTGCACAACATCCGAATATTATTAGATTATACGGCGTTTCAACAGCGATAAATGAAAAGAACAAAACCGTTTACAATCTGGTCCTCGAGTACGCTGACAATGGGACTCTCTATTCGTTCATACATGAAACAAGGTTCCAAACTTCCAACTCACATCGTCAAAATCTGATGCTTCAGTGTGCCAAGGTACGTGCCTCTCAGTTATTGATGATTTAGTAACGAATGTTTCATATACCAGGGAATGGACTATCTTCATAATCTGAAGCCGATAATACTCCATCGCGATCTGAAGAGCAAAAATATTTTACTTACAGACAAGTGGTCTACGGTGAAGATTTGCGACTTCGGCGCAGCACGAGAATCAGCCGATATGATGACGAATAAAACTGGTACTTACCCCTATATGGCACCAGAGGTAAGTATTTAAAATATTTAAGAATCGCAGGTATGGCAGATCGATTAAACGTTAATGTAAAGTATAGTAATTGTAGTGTTAATAACTTAAATTGGATAATTGGGCAATACATTAATTACGTTGAAATTACCAACCTGATATAAAAAAAACCAAAGCAGTAGTTTCTAACATTTTAAATAATTTTTTCCATATTAATGGCGAAGGAGCGTGGTATCCAAAATTTAAAAATTTCCAAATGCCTTCATTCATGAACCTATATAGTAAATCTGAAATGTCCAGTTCAAATTGCATTTTTAAAAAATACAAATTGTTATACACACCTCTTTAAATTGTTTATGAGATCTCGGCACTCACACAGATGTACAGGGCTTGTCGACTTGTCTCGTCACTTTGATCAAGAATATTTTTTTCTGAAGTCATTCTACTCTGATTTACCATTTTCAATTGGTCTAGGGTATAATATAGAGATTCTTTTTATTTTAAGGTCAATAAACAGACGCTATGCGCATACACGGAAAAGTGTGATGTCTATAGCTTTGGTGTTGTCCTCTGGGAAATGATGTCAGGAGAGATACCACCTACTGGTAGGCAAAACTAATAAAAGGCTAAATCCTTACGATTTACTAACTTTTCCTGTTATAATGAACTTTCTGAATAATATCTTTTACCATTACAGATTTGCTACCTGATTTGAAGAAAGTGACATACTGTAGCAATAAAGATATCATGAAAATCATAATTGAACACAGCTGGGATGCCGACCCAAATAAGCGGCCGTCAATGAAAATGTTGGCCTTGTTACTTAGCCTTGACCATTCCTCCATTGAGAAATTACCAAACCCTGTTGATGAGGACTTAACTTATCTATATCCTTTATAGTTTTACAATAAAAACTCGAAACTTAACAAATAAGTTTCATTTAACTTACTGAATTAACTTTGTAAAATGTATATATATACTTTTTGTTGGCGTGGCAAATCAGGTAAAACTATATATTGGCGGTAAAGACAATTTTCCGAATTACGCGATAAACCATTTTACTTCTTAAAGTTCTTGCTTTTAAAGTTAACTTTTTCATTGTTAATGCAATAATATTTTTGAATTATTATTGACCTACAAATTCATTCCATAGGCTCCATAGCTAAAGCCGAAATTTATTTAAATATAGTAGTTTTAAAAAGAAACTAACTAATTTTTTTAATAATGTTAGATTGGAAATCTCATAGCGGTTTCGAATCTGTATGAAAAACGAATTTGAGCACATGAAGATATAGGAAGATAGAAGCAGATGTATTCGACTTAATGTTGGCGTTCTTACTCAGCGTTGATCGTTCTCAATGAAATGCTAAAAATTAAATAAAAAATTTTTTTTTCGGGAATTTCAGAATTTTCGTTTTTTTCTAGCCTTTTCGACAGTGTGATCTGGTTTGTCAAAGCCTTGAAAAGCTTGGCAACACTGTTCCGTATTTTGCCGCTCGAACCTGATTTATAAATATTTTATATGTTGAATAAAGTTGCTCTAGATGTCTCATTTCTTTTGAGGGATTAGAACTATCGGACAATAAGAATATATCGATATATTAGAATGTTGCAACTCAGATTTCGGTCACTTATTCTATAGGTTCATTTTATCCATTGTGATTATAGGGTAGCAAAGAATGTCAAATATTATTAAGTGGAGCGATATATCGCATATAAAAGTATTTTAATATATTATACAACTAAATATACAAATATGTTCAATTAACTTTTCTAAACCTTACACATTTTAGGAATTGGGCAAGGGCTTCTATGGCGAGACCACTTTGGCAACGATGAAGAGTTCTGATAAGATAGTCTTAAAAAGAATAAGAAATGCAGATCCAAATTGCAGGGAATTTGAAGCAGAGGTCAACAATATAATCATGATTAAACATGCTCATATTGTATTAGCCTTTATCCAAGACTTAAATTTGTGCAAATATGTGATCATGGAATTCTCAGAACTTGGCTCCCTCTATGCAAATCTACATATACGTAAGGATATCATATTCTCCGATGTACTGATACTAAATTTGCTGCAACAGTGCGTCAAGGTATGTTCTATGTTTTTTCTTTCAATTTATGTTTCAGTTACTTAATCGAATTATTCACAATTCTAGGGTATTCAAGCTTTACATAGTGCAAATATTTTGCAGTGCAATTTGAGCACTCACAATCTACTTCTTTTCGACAACTTCAAATTATTAAAGATATGTGTGCAGCCAACAAATACTTGTGGAATACATATTTCCGCTTATACGGCACCAGAAGTTTGTATATCTTATCAATTTATATAGACTATTATATATATGAGGTCATATATTTTCCAGATACTTAAATTTAAACCAGCCACAGCCAACAGCGATGTGTATAGTTTTGGCATTATACTTTGGGAAGTGCTGTCAGGGAAGATACCCTTCAAATTAGTTGGAACAAATATAAATTTGGACCAGAATTTCGCATCTATGATCTTAAGCGGTAAGAGATAACGCTTACAACAAATTTATCAATTAACTTCCCTAACTAATTTGTTTTATGCTAATTGTGAAGGACTGCGACCCAATCTGGACGAAATGAAACCATATAAATTTATTGAAATAATGAAATCTGTGACCGAGCAATGTTGGGATGAAGATCCTAACAAACGGCCAACAGTGAACATATTAGAATTTATATTCAAAAACGATTATAACAAAGTTAAAGTGCTGGAGCCTATTGAAATAAAACAGGCATCGAAGTAAAGTCCATATAATATATATTATATATATATATATATATATATATATATATATATATATATATATATATATATATATATATATATATATATATATATATATATATATATATATATATATATATATATATATATATATATATATATATATATATATATATATATATATATATATATATATATATATATATATATATATATACATATATACTTATTCGTGTCAATTATTATTATTATTATTATTATACGACACATTACAAAATGTGTACAATTTGAAATAAATGTCTCATGGTTAGCGCAAGATCAAAAATATATATTATAAGATAGTATACATCTTATTGGCGCAGCAAATATGCTAAAACTGTAATAGCCGCAGTTTTGCAGGTGGAAGATGTTTCATATTTATTAAAAATTTCTACAGATTGTCCAACAATTCGAGAAATGTCAAAAATCCTGTTATTTTAAATGAAGACCTATTATATCGAAGACTCAAGAGTACTTTATACGCGCCTTTTGCAGATAAGGCATTTTAAAAAATACCCTGTAATAGCCCCTTGTTGGGGTTAAAGCTCCAAAATATTGTTTACGTGTCTACGTTGTCTATAGACAACGCAAAGCGAGAATGGCACAATTTGTTGACTTAAAGCTAAAGCTCAATGTCCCTGAAAGCAATAGCAGAACCAAGAGACGAAGAACGCTTCACTTACGCACCCTCAAAAATCATCCACAAGAAATTAAGCAGCAACAACAAAAACATGGAGAAGAAAAATTATTGGCTTGTCTCTCGCATAGAATTCAAAATCAATTTTTTTTATTTTGGCGCCATAGAGTCCACGAAAATAAAATAAAGACTCGCTGGATGAAAGTTTGTTTGTGTGTGAATGTGGGGAAAGCTGAAGGATGTAGGGTTTGCTGGTGGGCGGTTAGCAAAGCGGAAGCTGCAGATGCTCTAGACTTGGGCGACGGCGCCAAACTGGCGGCAAGAAACACACACGCGACCACATCGCCCCATCCCAACAGGCCCATTCACAATCGCATTCACAATCATATTCACAATCACACTCACAACTAGTTGAGTTGGCGACAAAAGCAGTAGTAAAATGAATGGCGGGCTACGCGTACAGTGAAACTTGACCAAAGTGCATCATTTGACATCAAATAAAAAATTCAAAGCCTTGCGAGGCGGGAGAACATAATGGCGTTATATCGAAAGCTAAAAGTGTTCAAGTTTGTTATCGATTTTTATCGATTTCATAGATGCTCTAAATATTTTTGCAATAGTGTTAAGTCTTTAACACTTGAAAGTTTCGAGTTATTGGGTATATTAATATTATAATTCTATTTACTATTTATTATGAAAGCATATCCGGAATCGATTGATATCGATTTTGATTGATTTCATAGATGCCCTAGATAATATTACAAACGTTTTAGTACTTACAAGTTTAAAGTTCGATTGGCAAAACTTCTCAAAATATCTATGTATTAGGTATATAAATATTATAATTATATATACTATATATATATATATATATATATGTATATATATATATATATATATATATATATATATATATATATATATATATATATATTATCTATCAATCTATTCTGCGATAGGCCTATGAAAATAATATTTAAAGATTTATTTTTGAATTATCGAATTATCCTATGGTAGGCCTCTGAAAATCAATGTATCGACTTAAAGATTGAACTAAACCTAAATGTCATATGCCCGTTCGCTGTAGGGTCTATTCACTGTATACATACATACAACAATGTATCTCTCTCTATCTAACGGACAACAACAAAGGACAACTATATGTTAAAGTCCGTCATCAAGTGCGTTGGAGGACAACAATTTGTGTGTAGTAAAAATGTTGTGTCCTTAATGCCAATGGGTCAGCATGTGTTGTCCTTGCACCTTCGTAGCAACAACAACAATATGAACAATATATTTAACGAGAGAAAGGAGCCAACGATTACAGTCGAGCCTCATCGACTGCTTGATAACCGTTCATGTGAGAGTGTACAAAAAAATTAAAATACAAAAAATTGTCCTTGGATCCGACTTATAAAATTGTATATTTAATTAATAAATTCATTTACAGCTCTCTTTTAAATTGTTTCATACGACCAGCGAAACAGATCCATATATTCTCATATCGCCGCATGAACGTGTATTCAAAGTTATTCTATTAGTTTTGGCCGGCAATGAAGCTGCGTAACTTTGACGTCGACTGTGGGCCACTAAACAATTTGCCAGACATGTTGGCAACAAATGGCAAAAAGAAAGGAAACATATCCTTGCTCTATACAAACCGGACACTTTTAACATTTCAGATTTGCATTGGTAACTGAAAAGATATATTGGATACTGCGAATTCTTCAAATTTGTTCTACTTTAAATTAATTCTATTAAATATAAAAAAAATAATAATAATAAATATGCATGGTTCTATTATCTAGAAAACAAGCTACGATTGAAGCTAAATCAATATTTATATCAAATTTTTAAGTTAAAAGTTTGAAAGTTCCATTTCTTTCACTTCTTAGCTCATGATAAGTACTAACTATATTTGAAAATGAAAATGTTGCACAACTCTTGAAATTCAGCTGATTTCCATTACGGTTAAAATTTGTGGTTTGAGCCACTGTATAATAGTCATGTTAGCTGGAAAACAACAAAGATGGAAAACATTCTTAAAACAATTGGCAAATTTCGTAAAATACTTGTATAATTAAGAAATACACAGACAAATATGGACTACATACTTAAAGTACACAAGTTAGAAGATATACATATATTTATATATAAACATAGACAGTTAGGCTAATGGATAATGCAAGTTTTAGTTTGTTCTTTCTGGATGAATGCGTTCTGATGGAATTTGTAGCTTCAGCGCCGCAGCAAACAGCCGAGAGAGGCGGCCAGGCTAAGAATTGTGGTCAGGAAGGAAACGGGACTGACTAACGCTGGCGCCGCGTTGCAGCCCTCTTCGGAGCAGGTGCAAATGGTCTGCTTGTAGCCCTCGTTGTCGGCCGTGAAGCAAGCATTATGCGTTTTCTCCTGTATCCAGCCACAGCTACGCTCGATTCGCCGCTCCTCATTCACTTCCAACTGAATGATCGTCTTTCGACAAAACGCCTGCTCCTCCCCCTTGGGTGCACAGTCCCTCAAATATTGATCGTCCCGCTGGGCGCGCGGCGTATTTACCACGAGGCTGGCACAGTCGTCATTGTCAT